>BSBM01000106.1:48667500-51067500 GCA_027924585.1 Larix kaempferi | reverse complement strand
GGATTGTACTCATGTGACATGCGGTCGATTCTCGTCCACTACCATCATATCCCTAAGTGCACCCACACTAACCCTACATAGGTACATAGGTTATTTGGGGTTTGAACCCACGATGTTACAAAGAGTGCCTTAACAATGCACCCTGTCACCAAATCAAGGAATACCTTAATAATGCACCCTATGACCAAATAATCTACACCTCAAAGACTACTTCACTATAAAATATTTATTTAAAATTTAATATGAAATAAACTAAAATGAAAATATGTATTGAAATTTCTTCAAATATATTTGTAAGAAAAAGATTAAAAAATACAAATCCATAACAATGATAAACCGCTTCATATATTTCCTAACAAAAAGTAGGTACTAATAATATAAGAGAATACAAATTAAAAAGTAGGTACTATTAAGATTAGACATACAAATTTATACCAAAGCAACTAAATTTTTTTTTTTGTAAAGATGGAAGTGACTATTAAAGTAGAAGTTCAATTTTATGTTATTAGAATGAATTGAATTACGTTTTATAGGTTATTAGAATTTAATTGAATTAAAAAAAATATAAGTTGTCTAAAATTATTCAAAAAATGTTCGTAAAGATGGAAGTGACTATTTTAGAAGTTTAATTTTATGTTATTAGAATCAATTGAATTATGTTTCATATGTTTTTCTTTGTTTTTTTGTTCGATTTCCCATTCGAGGATTGAAGAAGAACCTCCTATCAGTTTCGGTTCTTGAATATAAGGGCTTCTGAGTTATCTTCATGAATAATCAAGCACTATTATTTCTGAAGAGCAAAAAATCGAAATATACAACAGTGATTGGAGTTAGAGATGGAGGTCTCTACAAGGTACCCGAGAAGTACATTAAAGTTATAGTTCACAACACTATCAGTCCATGCGAGCTATGGCATAGGAGGCTTGGTCACCTCCACTAGAAAGTGCTACCAGGATTACAACAAATGGTGAAAGGTATGATTGTATTTGATTTTGAGCATGATAGTGTATGTATGGGTTGTGCACTTGGGAAGAATGTTAAAAAGAGTTTCTGTAGCGGTACTACTAGATCTAAAGGGGTTTTAGATTTATACATTTTGATGTATGTGGTCCCATGTCATCCCCTTCCTTGAGTGGATATTTATATTATGCCTTTTTATAAATGAATTCTCTAGAAAGTCATGGATTTATTTCCTAAAGGCTAAGAGAGAAATCTTTAGCAAGTTTCAGGAATTCAAAGCCCTGGTTGAGAATCACACAGGAAAGCACATCCATCCTTTGAGATATGATAATGGAGATGAATTTCATTCACATGCGTTTAATGATTTTTGTATGTTGGAACATTAAAAACCCACTTTAGACTTAGGATAAATACGTTAATCATTTTTTATTAATTTCCTAGGTTTAGACTAGGTAGTTGGCCTAATTTCTGCTTCTTATGCCACCACATGCCATCATGATTCATAGGGGCATACTTGGATAGATTCTGGATAAGACCTTGACTGATTCTGTCTGATTTTATGCCATTCCTGGAATAGTAGTGCGCTTCCTGCTTTAGACAGTTTTACCTACCCTTTTCTACTTTTAGTGGATAAGGTAAAGCTAGTTTGACTTGGCAAGAAGATCATTTTGGCGAACTTGCCCTCCTCTTTATTTTCTCAAAACACCATGATAACATTCCTTTTTAATCACTCACTAGTTTTCATTCCTTATTTAGCTAATTCATGAGCCTCTTGACTGATTTGGAAGGTGATTTTGATACCTTGGGGGTTTTTATGCTTTTAGTAAGCCTACCTTTTTAAGCTTTTCAAACTTGCCTCTAAGGCACTCGAATTCTCTCTTGAGGATGTATTATATATTGTAAACATATTGATGAATAAAATACAGTGGTTTTTTCTCAAGTTATCTTCTCTATTCTTCTTCTCATATTCTTTGAAAATATTCCATGTGAAATTGTCTTATTAAATCTAGATCTAGGAAATCTAAATTCTCACATGGTATCAAAGCTAGTATCATTCAATGAGATTTATAGAGTGTTTTTTGCAGGTAATTCCCATCACTAGGAGTGTACCAGCATGGATCAAAACCAAGCTGTGATTCTTAGTCCCTTCAATTACTTTGACTGGAAGGTCCACATGATCATCCAACTTCAAAGGAAAGGACTTTATAGAGTCACTGTGGGGATTGAAACTGAGGCAGGTGTTGTTGCAAAAAAATCTAAGTGGTTCAATAAGATTGATGAATATTATGGGTTTCTTTTCCTCTCTATCTCTCCCGATATTATATTGCATGTTGATACTCTGACCACTCCAAATCAAGTATGGACAAAGATAGAGCCTCTCTTTGGAAATCAAGATGAGCTTAGAGGTCATCTATTGAAATTCGAATTTATCTCACTGAGTCCAAGCAATTTCAAAACAATAGAAGAATTAATCTCAAATTTTAAGAACCTAGTGCTTTAGCTCAAGCAGTGTGGCATTGTGAAGAAAGAAGAGCAGCTAATCCTTTCCATTCTTTCAAAATTGAGTCCTGAGTACTCACTATTTGTGTCTACATTTCATGTTGCAAATATTATAGTTCCCAACTACAAGATGCCAACCTTGGATTAGATGAAGGAAAAGATGCAGTCAGATGAAGAGGACTCCAATTCAACTAATGAAGATTCCAAATCCAAGAAGATGAAGAAGAAAGATACATCCAAGTGTTCTTATTACTATAAAGCTACCCATTCTGATAAGTCTTGTTTTAGGAATAAATTGGACATCATGACCAAGATGCTTGGAGAACATAATATTGGTGTTCCTGATTTTGCAAGAAAAGAAGAAGGCACGATTTCCATTGAACAAGAACAATGTCTCTGTGCTACTCACAAAGGTAATCATCTGTATGCTCTGAGTGCTCAAGCCAAAAATAATTCCCATGTATCTTATTTTTATTCCCATTCTGATATATCATAATTAGAAACCTTCATCCCTTCCTTAGAATAATATCCAATCAGTTTACCAAAGTCTCCTCCCAAACCTAGACATTTTTCACTAGTTTCTTATTTGTCTTATGAAAGGTCCTTCCACCTCCATTCAAATATTTCATAATTTGATTTGAAATATGATTTACATACTGATATTAAGTTTATTCCACCTTCCACACCATTTATCAACCATTGGATGCACAAAAGACCATACAACCCCCAAGGTTTTCAGTTGAGAAACCACACAATTCCATGGTTTCCTACATTGTGTCACTTGTCTTTGTTGTTCTTATGTCTTTCATATATTTCATTGGTTGGACATAAATGTATTTATCCATCATTGGACTATTGTTCCACGGGTTTGGACCTGATCTCACCACTCGTGGTTCAAATTTAAAGTCCTCGAATCCTTCAGACTCGCCCAACTGTAAGTGTGATCCATTTGCTCACTCTTTTTCTATTGTGACCCTATCTGATCATGCAGATATTATATCATTGATGTTTGGTGCTCCATATGACTTCTATTTTTATATTTCAAAGTCTCATGAGATACTTTAAAGAGTTAGTAATGTGATACATTAGTTTGAGAAGAAGGTACATGGTTTGGTTCACCATATTGCAGCTGCCCAAGAAATTGATCTTTTTGAGTCCATTGGTGCTCTTTGGGAAGGAGTTTGCATAGATCTCTTTTCCATAATTGATTATGTATCCAAATCAGATAAAGTATGTTTTAACAGCAAGATCCATTCATATGATTCCCCTCCATCACCAGATGTTGAGTTTCATGAGGCTTATGCACATGTTTTTTGCCTACACTACATTGATACATTTATGCATGATCATGGCATCCACAACATATTCACCAAGTCTGTTACCTAGAAGCAATTCATTCAGCTCATCCAAGTGAAGAACAATATAGTGTGAAGACATTTTTCTTATTTCTATGCCATGTCCATTTTTTACGGAGGGTTTTTTCCCATGAGGTTTTCCATGTTTCCTCGTTTTACAAGGAAAAATATGTTTTTTTGTAAAGGGTGACCATAAGCCTTTGTTGCTTGGGCCCTTATTTTTCTTTCATATCACTCTAATTTAGGCTTAGGGGGGGGTTTTGGAACATTAAAAACCCACTTTAGACTGAGGATAAAACACATTAATTATTTTTTATTAATTTCCTAGGTTTAGACTAGGTAGTTGGCCTAATTTTGGCTTCGTATGCCACCACATGCCATCATGAGTCATAGGGGCACACTTGGATAGATTTTAGATAAGATCGTGACTAATTCTATCTAATTTTATGTCATTCCTGGAATAGTAGTGTGCTTTCCTGCTTTAGACAGTTTTACCTAGCTTTTTTTTCTATTAATGGATAAGGTAAAACTAGTTTGACTTGGCAACAAGATCTTTTGGCCAACTCACCCTCCTTCTCTTTCTTCTCTCCAAAAGACATGATCACATTAATTTTTCATCACTCACTAACCACCAATCCTTATTTATCTAATTTGTGAGCCTCTTGACTGTTTTGGAAGGTGATTTTTCTACCTTGGGGGTTTTATGCTTTTAGTAAGCCTGCGTTTTTTGAGCTTTTCAAACATGCCTCTAAGGCACTTGAATTGTAGTATATATTTTAAACATATCAATGAATAAAATACAACGATTTTTCCTCAAGTTATCTTCTCTATTCTTCTTCTCATATTCTTTGAAAATATTCCAAGTGAAATTGTCTTATTGAATCTAAATCTATGAAATCTAAATTATGAGACAATAGTGATGCAGGAATATGTTGACATTTAAATATTTACTACAACCCTCAATAAAATGGGGTTTCTGAAAGGAAGAATATAACCATATGTGAGGCTGCAAAATCCATGATGCATGATCAATACATGTCTACCTCATCATGGGAAGAGGCCACCAATACAAAAGTATATATCTAGAATAGAATTCCTCATGCCATTCTATATGAGAAGAAACATGAATAAGTGTTCACTAACAAAAAAATAGATATTTCACACCTGAGGATATTTGGGAGTCATGTATACATTCATGTATCGAAATATAAGAGGACAGAGATGGAACCATCATGAAAGAAGGGAAACTTTGTTAGTTATAACGAATCATCTAAAGCCTGCATAATATATGTGCCAGGTGAAAGACACATTGAGCTCAGCCGAGGTGTGACCTTCCACTATGAGGAAGCATTTAAGTTATCAAAAGAGATTCAGTATGATACAGAAACAGAGGAGTGTGAGACTCCTATGATGGAGGACCTAGATATTGATTCTCCCCATTCAGATGTTCAGAGGGAGAATCTAGCAGAGTTCTCAGATTCGCTATCTCCCGATGAACTAATAGAAATGGTTGATGAACCTCCTTCCAAGAGGAGGTCTGCATGGTGCCATGATATACTACAATATGAATAGAGGCATGGAGCACCATTAGGATCTTCTAGAGAGTGAAAACAACCTAGCATATCTTCAGGGTATGTTGCACAAATGAATCACATCAGATATTTATAGCCTTCCACCTATGAAGAAGCTGCAAAGTAGCAAGTATGGAAAGATGCAATGGTAGAGGAATACAAGTGTATTAAGAAGAATGATGTTTTAGAAGTTGTTCCAAAACCTGAAGGGAATTCCATAGTTACCTCTATATGGATTTACAAGATCAAGCATGTTGTCGATGGCAATATCGAAAAGTATAAAGCCAGACTTGTTGCCTGAGGTTTTTCTAAGAAAGAAGGCATAGACTATGAGGAGAAATTGCACTAGACTATGGATAGGTAGACCACTATTTGAGTTGTGATCTCACTTGCATTTGTTTTAGGTGGAAGCTTCATCAGATGGATGTGAAGACAACCTTCCTCAATGGTGAGGTTGAGGAAGAGGTTTATATTCAGGAGCCCGAGGGGTTTTTTATTCATGGGAAGAAGTCCCATGTGTGCAAATTGAAGAAAGCCTTGTATGGGCTTAAGCAAGCTCCCAGAGCTTGGTATTCGAGAATTGATAGCTATCTTCAGAGATTAGGCCTCTCTTAGAGAAAAGCTGATCCAAATTTGTACTTCAAAGTAGTGAAGAACCAACCATTGATATTGGTTCTATATGTTGATGATTTGTTCCTTGCTAGAGAAGAACAATTGATTGCTTGATGCAAGAGGGAGCTCACTTCTAATTTCAAGATGAAATACTTAGGTCTTATGCACTATTTTCTTGCCCTTGATATTTGGCAAAGAAAAGATGAAATATTTCTTTCTCAAGGGAAGTACATTGTTGATACATTGCGCAGGTTTGGCATGATGGATTGCAAATTCATAAGTACTCCGATGGTTTCCAATTTGAAAAAAATACATGAGTCAGATTCTGTATTGGATCCAATGAACCCCACTTTGTATAGACAACTTAATTGTTCATTGATGTACTTGATACACTTGATACCAAATATATGTTATGTTGTAAGTATTATGAATCAGTTTATGTCTGATCCGAGACATGGACATTGGGTTGATGCTAAAAATTTTCTTAGATACCTTCGAGGTACAATTTATTATGGACTCTGATATGCCTCCAGTGGAGGGGTGTTGTTACTTGGTTATACTGACTCTGATTGGGCTGGTAGCATTGTGGACTAAAAGAGTACATCCGGCTATTGTTTTAGCTTGGGTTCTGCTATGAAATATTGGTCCAGCAGGAAGTAGGGTTCTGTATCCCAAAGTACTACAGAACCAGAGTATATTGCTTCTAGTACTTCGTGTCGAGAAGCAGTGTGGATTAGGAAGCTACTTTCTAGGTTGTTCGGTGAGAAGCTTGATTCTATAGTCATTTGGTGTGACAATCAAAGCTACATCAAGATTTATGAAAACCTTGTGTTTCATGATAAGTCGAAGCACATTGAAATGAAGTATCACTTCATCAGAGACATGGTCCAGAAAGATACAATGAAACTTCAGTACATTTCTACTGATGAGGAGATTGCAGATCTGTTAACAAATCCTCTGTGAGTGACGAAGTTCGGGTACTTTTGAGAAAATCTTGGTATGACAAAGAATGCCTCCCTCATTGAGAGGGAGTTTTAAATGTACAACATCACGATTCATTATCCAAGCCAATTTTGTGTAGCCATGATTGGGCCTCATGTGTTGAGGTAGGGATCCTGAGTTGGACTCAAAAACATGGAGTACATTCAGGATTTGGACTCAAGAATGACTAAGCCTTTAGTTGTAAAAGGTTATTCATCATGTGTTGAGGTCAATGCCTTGATGTATCAAAGTAATGATGTTGTAAAGTCTTGTTGGACAAGGCTCGGGACTTGTGTGTCAATTCAGATTCTCATGTGGACCTGAAGTTATAGTAGGTACCCATGGGGTGGACCTCCATTTATAGAGGTAGATGCTTTGCAAGTTGAAGCATTAACGTTGTGTGATGTATTACTAACCATGGTCATCGATTGCTATTGAATCTTCATTAGAGTTTGGCCACCTTTAGAGCGAATTAGTTTAGCATATGATCATTTGGTCCAAGTGTAATATAATATGATCACAACATCTAACAAATCTTATATGATAGATAATTAAAGTTAACACATATTGACCATGCAGTAAAGATAAGAGATAGAGATAAATGCATAGATAAAAAGATAATTCAAATTGCTTATTAGATGACTAAGTGAACTCGAATTGTTAAGCTTCAATTAAAGCCGCAATGTATACCTCAATTAATTAAAGAACTCACAGTGGTCACTACAAGTAAATCAATCAGCATGATTTCAGTTAATAATTGTTAAGTAAGTGTTAATAAAGAAGGACTAGATAACTAAAGTGTTTTGCATTGATTACACTTTAGTTAAACTAAAATACGACATTTCAGTAAATCAAGAGAGAACTCAAATTGATCACTACAATGATGTAATATTTTTTTCTTTCTTTAATTTAGATGAATAAACAAAAACATGTTTTTTTTTCTATGTAAAAAAAAATCATTAAATATGTTTACGTTCTAAATACATTTATCTTAACACTAAAAATGAATTGATTAACCATCATTAATATTATGGCAATGCTTAGAATATACATTAATTTCCATGAAATAAGTCCCACTTTCATCAAGAAATAACTTATTTGATATGTTTTCCATCCTTCGTAATAAAACCATATATGAATAATATATATTAGATGATGTTATTATTAGAATGAAATGCTAATGGGCCTATGTGAAATCATTTTGCTTATAGTTCCATAGTATCAACCTACACCTCTAAATCTAGATGAGGGCACATGCAAACAAAATAGGTTGATCTTTATAAAACTAATTCTATTAGTTAAATGGATTATGTTTTTGTACCATTTATGTTTTGGTTAGAATATATATATATATATATATGTGTGTGTGTGGGGGTATTTCACTTACAAGATTGTCACATATTCATTTTTTGCATGCTTGGGTTATGGCAATATCGAATTCGTTCTCTAGACATGTTTAATACATGATTTTCTATACCATATTGTTTAAATCATACATTTATTAGAAAATTTAAAATAACAAGAAAAATTCTTTACTCAAAGATATTATTGATAAGGTCTCAAGCAATGTTGCAAAGTAGTGGCATCCACAATATTGCAAAGTAGGGATGTCCATAATAGACAAGCAAGAGAGGTCATAACGAATAGTTACATCTATTGTCATGTGAATACTTCATTGAAACTTAGGTGGTTCTTAGATTTAAAATAGGAAAAAATATAATGTAAACTTAATGTTCAAGTGAATTGTATGATTAATTCTTTTCAATTTTTCAATATTATTTTACTATATATTTTTATGGCGAGCCTTATCGAATAGACAGAAATTCATTTAATGCGAGCCTGTCTAGTGTCATACCCATCCCCACCCATCCATGACATGAGGTGTAGATGTTCATGGCATCCACCGGCTCCGGCGACGGAAAAAATCGATGTCCAATCCCCCTGACAGTATTTATTGCTGGCCGACGGCATCACAAAAGAATGGGACGAAAATTTGAATTTAAATTTTCAATGTATTCCCCGCTACATTTTTAATTTGAATTTTCAATGCATTCCCTACTACAGCCTTCCTCGAGACCTTACCCTCAATTCAAACATAAGCAACGTTGTTTTCAATCATTTCAACAACTTCGAGGGCTCGGAATTGGAGCAGCTGATTCAGCAACTCAATGCCAGTGGAAATGCTCCTCCCGCGTGCTGTATCGTTTATACTCCATTTCTTCCATGAGGTCGAAAAGTTGTCAAAAAAATGAATATTCCTCATGCTATTTTCTGGACCCAGTGCACTGCAGTTTTCTCCATCTATCATTAGTTCTACAATGGTCCTACTCTCTATTCTCTGCATCTCTTTAATTTACAGTTATTTGTATTTGTTGTTATATGTTTCTCAAGCTATACCATGATGTCTCACAGGGGAAACATGGGATTCAAGCCAGGCGCCAGAGAGCGTGAGCGTTGCCATCCCTAGCCTTCCTGAACTGAAAATGGGAGATTTACCTGCGGCATTCACAAGCACAGTACACCAACTGCATAATTATCTCCGGCAAATGGACGGCCTTAGCAATTTGTCATGGGTGCTTGCGATTACCTTCTATGAACTGGAGGCCGAGATGATCGATTATCTGAAATCAAAGGGAGTCCCATTTGAGAGCATAGGCCCTTGTATGCCCTCGTCTTTTCTGGATGGACACAATGATAGCGTGCAAGAGTGGTTGGACAATAAGACCTCGTCTTCCGTATACATTTCCTTTGGCGGCATAACGTCATCACCCCACAACAAATCCTGAGCTAGCACTAGGATTCAGTCTAGTCATCGAAATTTCTTGTGGGTCATCCGGTGCCTCCAGGGCACGACGACATTGGGAAATTTGTTTCGGAAGGCTTCATGGAGGAAACCGAAGGCCGTGGGCTAGTGGTGAACTGGTGCATCCAATTGGAGGTGTTGTCTCATCTATCTATGGCTGGTTAATTTTATGACCCATTGCATATGGAACTCGATGTTGGAGTCCCTGATATTGGGGATTCTGGTGTTGACCTTGGGCGTTTGGACTGATCAGACTACTAATTCAAAATTCCTGGATGTGTGGAAGACCGAAGAAAGGATGAGAAAGCAAGAAGATGGGACCATGGGAAGGGAGGAGATCGAGAGATGCATGAGAATGGATTTTGACAAGACGAGTCGAGGGGGAGAAGAACTGAGGAAGAATGCTCTCAAATGGAAGGAATTGGGTAAAACTGCCATGAGAAAAGCCGTCCATTTGAACGAATTTGTTGAAGAGGTCATTACCAAAGCTAAACAATCCTCCTCGTCTTCGTCTTCTCTGCAGGCAGTCTGTTCCGATTCAAAACCTATTGTTGTTCCGATTCGAAACCTATTGTTGTTCCTATTTCGAAACGTATGGTGGGACATCATGCCATGTTAATCTTCTAGTTTCGTCATAATTTTATCCAATTTCTTAATTTTTAACTGTATAGAGATTAACAAAATCACAGGTCATATAGATCAAGAAGAGTTAAGTGTTGTGAATTATTTTATAATATTTATTTTAAATTTAGAAGTATAATCATAAAATAAATTTTGACAAAACACTTATCTTATTTCTTTGCAATTTAGGAAAAGAATCATTCCTTGTTCATTTTAAATTATAAAATATAAACACCTGTCAATACAAATATTTTAATAAAATTTAAAAAAATAACAATTAAAATTTAATAAAAGAAAATTTTAATAAAGACAAAATTATGATGATAATACCTCAACCTTTAAACCTAAACCCACCAAAATATTTTTAAATTTGATTTACATGAAGATTCGAATAACCACAACTACATTGCTGCATGTAGTTCAATCTTCTAAGATCTCCTTCCTTATTGCAAAAAACACCACCACTTTGGTGACCCCAACAATATTGCACATCTCATGGTTTCTAACTTTGCCATTACTATTCATAATTCATAAAACTAATTCTCCCTTTCATTTTTTCTAATTTTGTAGTCTTTCACTACCACCATCAAAACCTCCCTTTTTAGCTTTGCACATTTCATAGTTTCTAGCTTGCCATCACTCCATCTTATGTAGAGTTGGAATTTGTAATTTTGATGGATTAATAAGAAAAATTCAACTTATTCATATTTATATTTTATAATAAAATTTAAAAATTTACATATTTGTTAATTTTGATGATATGTAAATAAGTTGTAGGTCATTTTTTCCACATGAAGTTGAATAAATCTTAACTCGTCCATTTGTCTTTGATTCCAATTTATGTTAATACCATGTCACAAGTTGTCCTTATTTTGTCACTTGGCTACTTCCTTGGCACCTGCCCCACTTTTCTTTAATTTTTATTCTTTAAGAGTGCTCATGTGAACTATAAATTTGCAATAGTTGCAATATAGTTGGGGCTCTCTATGTTGCATTTTGGATTTATTTTTATTTTTTTGTAGGATTTGTTTTGGGTGCTGTAACATACCTCAAATCTTGAATTAGTAATTTGGTGAAATTTGAAATCACCATATAGGCGAACCCTAGCTAACTTTATATTTAGTATTATTTAAAAAAATAATTGTAAAGATCTTGCGACATCCAAGGTTTGACTTAACCGTTCAATATTTGTTAATATCATCATTAACATGAACATAATATAATGAAATATTAACTACATAACTTTTACTTTGAACATCTCCGTGCTTTTCTTAACCATAATTCATAACTATGCCTAAACCACTAAATATGTCTTATAGTCTATTACGTGATCAACACAATTTTCCTTTCTTACTACTTACACTTTTATATATAAACAATCATCATTTTTAACTTTCGAGAAGACATAAGAAACATATAAGAAAACATATGAGAAACATATAAGCAACACATAAGAATGAGATGCAGATATAGGTGAGAGGAAGATATAGGTGGTTCACCAGACTCTCCGGGCTACATCCACAAAGAATGCCATCTTATTATTTAACAACCCTGAGGGTTTTACACCATGCAACAGTGGTTACAAAATCTCCACTTTCTCGTTGCTTGTCTCACAAAGAGTACTTTCCCAACCCTTTGACAACAACATCAATCTAATTTACAAGAATCTCATTGTAGTAAATACACCATCATGTGGTCCAAGGTGCAGAGATAGTATATAAATCATTTTTCATGCATCTCCTTCCAGCAAAGCAAAAGAAAAGAACAAAGATGGTGCATATTGCATCTCTCGGCTTATGCCTTTCAGACAACTATTAAAGGAGCGAATACTAAGATAATGCATACGCATTCCTCGGATTATGCATTTCTTTAAGAGTTTTCCTCTCTCTTATTAAGTCTACTCCTTAATTACTTACCAAGCCTACACATTCGACTTAGTTGTTTATAGTTTAAAAGTGTTTTGGACATAAAAACTATTGGGTTATGACCCTTTTAACACACACTCCCATATACTTTATTTTATAACAAAGATTGAGGTTTAAAAGCTACAAGCTTGTTAGGACATTCCATATACATATATATATAATCAAAGTCACATATATATAATTAAGATATGTCAAAATACCATAAAATTTACTTTCCAACAAAGGTTGAGATTTAAAAGCTACAACCTTGTTACTACAATTCCAATACACATATATATAATTAATGTATGTCAAAATACCATAACTTTTACTATATAAAGAAGGTTGAGATTTAAAAACTACAACCTTGTTACTACAATTCTAAATACACACATATATAATTAAGGTCAGATATATATAATTAAGGTGTATTAAAATACCATAACAAATACTTTACTTTATAAGAAAGGTTTAAAAGCTACAACCTTGTTACTACATTCCAAATACATATATATATAATTAAGGTTTCATATATATAATTAAGGTGTGTTAAAATAATATAACAAATACTTTACTTTATAATAAAGGTTTAAAAGCTACAACCTTGTTACTACATTCCAAATATATATATATATATATATATATAGAATTAAGGTGTGTTAAAATAACATAACAAATACTTTACTTTATAACAAAGGTTTAAAAGCTACAACCTTGTTACTACATTCCAAATACATATATATATATATAATTAAGTTATGTTAAAATACCGTAACAAATTGAATCTAAGGCCACTTCCCATGGAATCGATCCACACAAAATGTATAGTATTAAATTTATAGAACTGCCATGCTAAGGCTGCAGCCTTCTTGAAACATTTGAAGAGTGAGAATGTATGTTCCTTATGATGGCTATTAAAATAAGATGTTTAATCATTCGAGCAAACTTATGCCCTTCCTCCTCCTCAATCCGGAAGTAAAATACTATAATAAGTTATTATAAAAAGGGTAACTTCAACCATGGGTCTCCTCTTATGGAGCAGTACCAACTTCAATGTAAACTTGAAATAAAAGCAATCAACAATAAATGGGTTCAGCTCCTTTGCAAGCCGTCCCTTCCCAACGTTAGGCATAGTAATAAGATGCAAAAACAGAGATTCAAGATCGGGTTTGCTCTCATGGAGCCTTAGAAAAATATACATCTTGAAGGTATTTCATCATACCATTGAAATATTGTTTAACCTATGATTGTAACCTACGCTGGTGTTAACTTTTGAGCATAAACTATATTAACAAAAAACAATACTCTAATGCTCATTACCGCAAATCATAAAATGTTAATCACAGGAAAAATCCCCAAAACGTTTTCACATAGATCATAAAGAAATCTTCAAGAGCAGATCGTAAACTATTATGATAGGAACTACTCTAATGTTCATTATCACAGATCATAATGATATTCACCGGAAACCCCAACGCATCAGCCAGAAGGGATAAACAACATTAAGATGGGACAAAGGATTACCACGGTAGTCAAGAAGATGATGTGGTGAACAGAGGGTTACCACGCATGTGTTGTGAGCCACTCACGGTGCTCTATCTAGCAGTGTTGTTGATGCAGATAGTGCCCACAACCTCGCTCCTCCCCCGAGAGCTTGCCCTTCTTCGCGGCGAGCCTTATCGAATAGACAGAGTTTTATTTAATGCTCGTCTGTATGGTGTTAGAGGCATATCGCATACATCTATAACATATGGCATGAGTTCCACCATGGCATAAGTTTCGCCATGGCATGAGTATGGGCATCCATGGATGCTCGTCTGCTCCGGTGACCGGAAACGTGCTATCGAATCTGCGGTGTTGGAAACCTCCCATCACATCTCACACTCAGCTGTATCTGTCAGTTCCTCTTTAATTTGCCATCATGTTATCAGTGCATAAGGCAATGGATAAAGAGGCGGGCTTGAAATTTGAACTTCGCTGGCTTGAAATAGGCGCGCTTTATTTGAATTTTGAATTGAGCGATGTGTTTTCACTGGATGAGCTCTATTTATGGAACCACGAGCATTGTTGGTGGAACCATGAGCATTGTTCGTGGAACCATGAGAGCTAGTTATGGAACCATAAGCATGATTGGTGGAACTATGAGCATTGTTGGTGGAACCATGAGCATTGTTGGAGGAACCATGAGCTCTATTTATGGAACCATGAGCATTGTTGGTCGAACCATGAGCACTGTCTGGAGAACCGTGAGAGCTAGTTATGGAACCATGAGCACTGTCCGGAGAACCATGAGAGCTAGTTATGGAACCATGAGCATTATTGGTGGAACTTGTTGGTGTCCATTTTGTCACCATTTTTTATCATCAAATCTATTCTGAATGGCGTTATTTTCATTGTTTTTGCTATGATAAGTTATTATTTCTGCCATTTAGCCCATCAAACAGACCAGGTATGCATATATTTACTTATTATGCAAATATTGTTCACATCTTGCTATATTATGATTTATTTATGTTTAAATGACATTTTCTGGGCATACTTGGCATTTTATGTTTTGATTTACAGGCTACGCTTTTTAAACGACCCTTCGTTCAAACTGCGTGTTACATGCTAATGCTCAGCCACATTCAGCTCGTCATTCAGCCTCCCATTTAGCCCGCGAAATCAGCGAGTTGCATACCTTGGACCATTAAAGTCAAAGTTGGACACATGGGTTCTGTTTGCCACACGATGGGTATGGTTAATGAGTCGTTGTTCTGGAATATTCATCCCTATACTCGCCAAGCTCGATAGCACATCCCACGTCCACGTCAACAATCCAAGACGTCGATTTCCTTGCTCGTTTGGCCTAGGATCATGCATGCCTGTTCATGCCTGTTCACGCCGTTGTTCTGGAAGAAGCCCATCTACCCACGCTCAGTCCTCCAACACACTGCTTGTTCCACGTCAAAGGTAGATCGATGCTCCAAGAAGCTACGTGAAGGAACCGATCCCGTGAGGACTAATTGATGCTCCCTGCACTGGCATGCATCACTTAAAGCAGCAGGTTACAGTCATAAACGCCTCTATTATTATAGAGGTCGACTCTGTCGACCTTCTCATCCATTGTAATGTATAAATAGACGTTTGCATAGAGAAACAGAGAGAGCTCACAGTCATTAGAGTTTAGAGGATCAGATAGTGTGGAGGATAGACAGAAGTACTGTGTAATTTTCTCAAGTTAATGGAAGTTTCAGCACACTGATGCTCTGCTGCTAGTAACTCAGTGATTTAATTTCCACCTCTGAATGTTGGGAAGGGCCCCTCATCAACCAGAGGTTTCATTTATGTTTTTCTGCATTTTCTTTTCTGCAAATAGCTAGTTTATTTTTCTGCATATGTAATTAATTTCGTTTTTCCTGTACATATCATTTTCTTTACTTCTCTGTAAATTGTATTCTGCTGCTAATATAATCTCTTTTTCAGAACTAGGAAAGGTCGACCAAGCTTAATAGTTTGTAGTTTGCTTTTAGTTTTCTTCCATCATCTATAGTTAGCTATTGCTTCAAATTCTTCCATACTTAGCATTAGTTTTCTTAGTTTCTCTCTGTTAGTTTTTCTTCCTGTAAGCTGTAGGTTAACTTTATCTTCCATCTTCATCTTCTTCTCACATATCACAGAATAGTTCATCTTCTTAGATAATGATTAGAATAAATAGTTTCTTGTTAGTTTAGCCTCTAACTAATCCATCTATTGCTTCCTTTGCACTGTAGGATCATATGCATCAACCAACTGGTAATTAAAGTCATCCAAAATTCTTCTTTTCTTTATTTTAAATCGTTTTCTTCCATTCGGATAGGCATTCGGACCTTTACACTTCTTTTTTTTCTAGAATTTATTTTAAATTTAATTAATTCGGTAGTTGTGTTTTTCTGAAGTTTGACTCGGTTTTTCATTTTGAAAGATGTTTCGATCATATCTTTATCAAATATTTCTAAGGTCTCACAAGCCGAAAATTAGGTATCATTCTACCTTAACATATACTTTGCCTCAACTCTAAGCTTACCAACCCTGGTCGATAATTAAATATTAGGTGTTTTCTTTGAGATCGTTCACACACCCAATAGAGCCATGAGAATTGTTGGTGGAACCATGAGCTCTATTTATGTAACCATGAGCTCTAGTTATGGAACCATGAGCATTGTTGGCGGAACCATGAGCTCTATTTATGGAACCATGAGATCTATTTATGGAACCATGATCATTATTGGTGGAACCATGAGCTCTATTTATGGAACCATGAGCATTGTTGGGGGAACCATGAGCACTGTCCGTGGAACCATGAGCACTGTCCGTGAAACCATGAGCAATGTTCGTGGAAGCATGAGCTTTAGTTATGGAACCATGATCTCTAGCTATGGAACCATGAGCATTGTTGATGGAACCATGAGCATTATTGGTGGAACCATGAGCATTGTTGGTGGAACCATGAGCTCTATTTATGGAACCATGATCTCTATTTATGGAACCATGAGCATTGTTGGAGGAACCATGAGCATTGTTGGTGGAACCATGAGCACTATCCATGGAACCATGAGCATTGTTGGTGGAACCATGAGCACTGTCCGTGGAACCATTAGCTCTATTTATGGAACCATGAGCATTGTTGGTGGAAGCATAAGCATTGTTGGTGGAACCATGAGCACTGTTCGTGGAACCATGAGCATTATTGGTGGAACCATGAGCATTATCAGTGGAACCATGAGCTCTAGTTATGGAACCATGAGCGTTGTTGGTGGAACGATGAGCTCTAGTTATGGAACAATTAGCATTGTTGGTGGAACCATGAGCATTGTTGGTGGAACCATGAGCATTGTTGGTGGAACCATGAGCTCTATTTATGGAACCATGATCATTATTGGTGGAACCATGAGCTCTATTTATGGAACCATGAGCATTGTTGGTGGAACCATGAGCATTGTCCGTGGAACCATAATATGTAGTTATGGAACCGTGAGCTCTATTTATGGAACCATGAGAATTGTTGGGGGAACCATGAGTCTTAGTTATGGAACCATGAGATCTAGTTACAGAGCCATGAACATTATTGGTGGAACCATGACCTATAGTTATGGAACCATGAACATTATTGGTGGAACCACAAGCATTGTTGGTGGAACCATGAGCTCTAGTTAGGGAACCATGAGCATTGTTGGCAGAACCATTAGCACTATCCGTGGAACCATGAGATCTAGTTATGGAACCATGAGCATTATTGTTGGAACCATGAGCATTGTTGGTGGAACACAGTTTATTTATGGAACCATGATAATTGTTAGGGGAACCATGAGCATTAGTTATGGAACCATGAGCTCTAGTTATGAAACCATGAGCATTGTTGGTGGAACACAACTTATTTATGGAACCATGATAATTGTTGGGGGAACCATGAGCATTAGTTATGGAACCATGAGCTCTAGTTATGGAACCATGAGCATTGTTTGTGGAACCATGAGCTCCAGTTATGGAACCATGAACATTATTGGTGGAACCATGAGCACTGTCTGTGGAACCGTGAGCTCTATTTATGGAACCATGAGCACTGTCCATGGAACCATGAGCACTATTTATGGAACCATGAGCACTATCTGTGGAACCGTGAGCTCTATTTATGGAACCTTGAGGATTATTGGTGGAACCATGAGCATTGTTGGTGGAACCATGAGCTCTATTTATGGAACCATGAGAAATGTTGGGGGAACCACGAGCTTTAGTTATGGAACCATGATATCTAGTTATGGAACCATCAGCCCTATTGGTGGAACCACAAGCTCTAGTTATGGAACCATGAGCACTATTGGTTCCATAAATAGGGCTCATGGTTCCACCAATAATGCTCATGGTTCCCCCAACAATTCTCATGGTTCCATAAATAGAGCTCATGGTTCCCCCAACAATGCTCATGGTTCCACCAATAATGCTCATGGTTCCATAAATAGAGCTCATGGTTCCACGGACAATGCTCATGGTTCCACCAATAATGTTCATGGTTCCATAACTAAAGCTCATGGTTCCACGAATAATGCTCATGGTTCAATAAATAGAGCTCATGGTTCCACCAATAGTTCTCATGGTTCCACCAATAATGTTCATGGATCTGTAACTAGATCTCATGGTTCCATAACTAAAGCTCGTGGTTCCCCAACAATTCTCATGGTTCCAGAAATAGAGCTCATGGTTCCACCAACAATGCTCATGGTTCCATAACTAGATCTCATGGTTCCACGGACAGTACTCATGGTTCCACCAACAATGCTCATGATTCCACCAAAAATGCTCATGGTTCCATAACTAGAGCTCATGGTTCCATAACTAAAGCTCATGGTTCCATAGATAGTGCTCATGGTTTCACCAATAATGTTCATGCTTCCATAGCTAAAGCTCATGGTTCCACCAATAATGCTCATGGTTCCATAAATAGAGCTCATGGTTCCATCAATAGTGCTCATGCTTCCACCAATAATGTTCATGGCTCTGTAACTAGATCGCATGGTTGCATAACTAAAGCTCATGGTTCATCCAATAATTCTCATGGTTCCATAAATAGAGCTCATGGTTCCACGGATAGTGCTCATGGTTCCACGGACAGTGCTCATGGTTCCACCAATAATGTTCATAGTTCCATAACTAAAGCTCATGGTTCCACCAATAATGCTCATGGTTCCATAAATAGAGCTCATGGTTCCACCAATAGTGCTCATGGTTCCACCAATAATGTTCATGGATCTGTAACTAGATCTCATGGTTCCATAACTAAAGCTCGTGGTTCCCCAACAATTCTCATGGTTCTAAAAATAGAGCTCATGGTTCCATAACTAGATCTCATGGTTCCACGAATAGTGCTCATGGTTCCACCATCAATGCTCATGGTTCCATAATTAAAGCTCATGGTTCCACCAACAATGCTCATGATTCCACCAAAAATGCTCATGGTTCCATAGATAGTGCTCATGGTTCCACCAATAATGTTCATGCTTCCATAACTAGAGCTCATGGTTCCACCAATAATGCTCATGGTTCCATAAATAGAGCTCATGGTTCCATCAATAGTGCTCATGCTTCCACCAATAATGTTCATGGCTCTGTAACTAGATCTCATGGTTGCATAACTAAAGCTCATGGTTCGTCCAACAATTCTCATGGCTCCATAAATAGAGCTCATGGTTCGACGGACAGTGCTCATGGTTCCACCAATAATGTTCATAGTTCCATAACTAAAGCTCATGGTTCCACCAATAATGCTCATAGTTCCATAAATAGAGCTCACGGTTCCACCAATAGTGCTCATGGTTCCACCAATAATATTCATGGCTCCATAACTAGATCTCATGGTTCCATAATTAAAGCTCATGGTTCCCCCAACAATTCTCATGGTTCCACCAACAATGCTCATGGTTCTATAACTAGATCTCATGGTTCCATGGAAAGTGATCATGGTTCCACCAACAATGTTGGTTCCATAATTAGAGCTCATGGTTCCACCAACAATGCTCATGGTTCCATAAATAGTGCTCATGGTTCCACCAACAATTGTTGGGAGAACCATGAGCTTTAGTTAAGGAACCATGAGATATAGTTATGGAACCATGAGCATTGTTGGTGGAACCATGAGCTATAGTTATGGAACCATGAACATTATTGGTGGAACCATGAGCATTGTTGGTGGAACCATGAGCTATATTTATGGAACCATGATCATTATTGGTGGAACATGAGCATTGTTGGTGGAACCATGAGCTCTAGTTATGGAACCATGAGCATTGTTGGTGGAACCATGAGCATTATTAGTGGAACCATGAACTCTAGCTATGGAACCATGAGCGTTGTTGGTGGAACCATGAGCTCTAGTTATGGAACCATGAGCATTGTTGGTGGAACCATGAGCTCTAGTTATGGAAGCATGAACATTATTGGTGGAACCATGAGCACTATCTGTGGAACCATGAGCTTTAGTTATGGAACCATGATCATTATTGGTGGAACCATGAGCATTTGTGGTGGAACCATGAGCTCTAGTTATGGAACCATGAGCATTGTTGGTGGAACCATGAGCTCTAGTTATGGAACCATGAGCCTTGTTGGTGGAACCATGAGCATTATTGGTGGAACCATGAGCTCTATTTATGGAACCATGAGCATTGTTGGAGGAACCATGAGCATTGTTGGTGGAACCATGAACTCTATTTATGGAACCATGATCATTATTGGTGGAACCATGAGCATTGGTGGTGGAAAGACGAGCTCTATTTATGGAACCTAATGGCACTCTTTAAATAAAGAATCTTATTTTTGACATAGTGTTACGTCCACCCAAGGGTGTACTTTGATGAGCGACGCATAATCCTAATGCACAATCCGCCCACAATTACAACATTGTGTAAGATTTGGCCGTGGCCCCTTGTGCTATGTCTTCTCTCGAAATATTGCAAAGTTGTCCCACACAACATAAATCAATGTTGTTTGCCATTGGTGGGAATGATTCCTCATAATTGAGTTTGGTTGCATTTAAATGGAACATAGCCAACCTAGGCTCTCCCACTAGATTTATTTTTAAATACAAGTAGGTGTAGGTTGAAAAAACATCTTTCGCACAATCGTTAATTAAGGAGCCTCTATGTGTGTTGTCCATTTCCTATTGGCAAGCCATTGGATCTCCTATTCTAGCACAATCCAATACAATCTTGAAAACATTCGTTGGCCATACTTTTACACCTCAAGGAATTCTCATCGCTTTTCCCATCGAGTTAGGAGAAACCATTCAATTTGTGAACATAAAAATTACTTTACTTTTAAATAAATTATGAAAACCCATTATAAGTTATTTGATTCATATTAATTAATATATTTAAATAAATTAATATTTTAAAACTAAAAGAAACAATTTTAAATACTATGTTAAAAAAATAAAAATAACATTATGTTAATGTTGATTTAAAAATTTATAATCTATCTATCTATGTATATTTTATTTTTTAAGAAAATCAATGTCATGCACAAGATTTTTCGTTCTTTTGTACACAACCCAAATATTTGGCATGGAATAACATGACTTGGGAATATCAAACGTCCAAGAAACCCTTGCATTAATTGCTCTTCATTCTTCATGGTGGCAGCAATAACTGCTTATCACAAATCGATGACTTCGACACATTAGCTCCCTCAATCACACTCTTTGCAGTTATAGACGAGTGACTCTACAATTTAATGTCAACACAACTCTTAGCAAGTCGCTTCTTGATCTCTCCATCATCAGCTTCTAACATAGCACAGTGGCTCCATCACAAGTTTCCCCGTATTATAGTTATCGTATCAATATCCACATGACTAAGCAGATTGTCGACTCTCTTCCACCAGGATTGTGGTGAACATCGAATCCAACATGTCTCATTCCATATCAATATATGCGTATCCTGGACAGTCCCATATTTACTCAGATTGCAGGGTTACAATGCTTCATACACAGGTTGAATACCTGATGCTCGGATGCCACTTGTTGTAGCGGAAGCAAAAACAACAACTTAAGAGATCAAACACTCACACATGAGAAAGAGATTTTACATGGTAAAACCCCTTGAAGGGGAAACATACGTGAGACAATGACCAGTAAGAGAATCTTATTATTCAACCAATGATATTACAACCGGACTAGGAGAGTGCTTCAAATCCCTTTCTCAATAGCTGCCTCTCAAGCTTACATATTTAAGCAATTTCTCCACAGTTACATGAAATAGATCCGTTTATTGTTGCATCTAATCTTTGTTGATTTGTTTCAACAAATTCAACAAGAAACAATAAATCTACCAAATAAAAAGGAGACCTATCTTATCCTATTCCTAAGCAATCTGTTTGCACCTAACTATGGAAGGTGTCTCCCATTAGATGTGACAGTGTTTGAGCATTGTTGGTGGAACCATGAGCTCTAGTTATGGAACCATGAACATTATTAGTGGAACCATGAGCACTGTTCTTGGAACCATGAGCTCTATTTATGGAACCATGAGCATTATTGGTGGAACCATGAGCATTGTTGGTGTAACCATAATCTCTATTTATGGAACCATTAGAATTGTTGGGGGGACCATGAGATTTAGTTATGGAACCATGAGATATAGTTATGGAATCATGAACATGAACCATGAGATCTATTTATGGACCATGAGGTATATTTATGGAACCATGAATAATGGAAAATGTGTTTGTGTATTTTCTAGGGAATCACAAATATTCCCATGAGTATTTCTCAATGTTCCACCAGTAATACTCATGGTTCCACAAACAATGCTCATGGTTCCACCAACAATGCTCGTGATTCCATAAATAGAGCTTATGGTTCCATAAACATATCTCTTCACAAAGTTCCCTGCAAGGGTGAACATTGTTGACTTTAATGCAACCACTAAGTCTTTAGGGGATGGGTCTAAATCATTGGAGTTTAATGGGTATGCAATGCAACTAAGGAGGAACACATGATAGAGGCAATAAATATTTTCCCTCATCCTACTTGTTCTCACGATGGACAATCTCTCTAAAATAAACACAATCTTACACAACTTGAGTTCCATTAATATTAGCCTCCAATTGCAACAACAATGCAACTATGGTAAACCCTAGCCCCACTCAAAGATGCTAAAGCCACAAATTTTTATGTGGTAATCTCACAATATAAGAACACACCCACACCTCCATAAAAAAATTAAATGAATCACATTAAGGAAACAAAGAGAGTATGAAGTATTGGTAGCCGTTATACTTTTTATTTGCAAGTCAATGTACTTTAGTTCAATTTCATGCTATAAATTTTTACAAAGTTTGCATGAGGAATACTATTGTACATTTTGACGAATCTATATAGAAGAAGTTTCCCTAAGACCATTTAGGCCAGTTCTAGGTGCAAAACAGGCCGAGTGGTTGTTTTTGGCAGGACGGTTCTATAAAGATAATTGCATGCCATTAATTTCTACTCATAAAAGGAAGTAAATAATTCTATCTTTACCAAAAATATTTCATATTTTTCCTAAACAAACATTTTTGACAACATGCTTATCACATATTCTAGTCTTGAAGCTTATTTTTATGCTTCTTTAGTACTTACGATTTTATGACGCAACATATGTGATAATAAATTTGAGCATTGTTTCAAATACTACTGACTAATACACCTATGATGCAACCACTAGTCATATGTATGTATTATCATTAATGTAACAATGGTGCTAAGAACACGTGGCAAGTTAAGGTATTTTTTGGAATAAAAAAAAAAAAATTATTTATTTTTAACAATTTCACATCCCAGCAAGGGTAAATTGTCACTTCATAGCTTTCAACAAATCATGAAATAGAATGAACAAATTTACTAATGGTATATGAGAAGATTATTTTCATGTTGAAGGCATGCCCATAAATCTCTTTTCTATTTACCATGCTTGTCAAAAAGAATATAAATTTGAAGCATGGCATGATAGCTATGTTCTAAATGACATCAACAACTTCAAAATTGTTTCATCTATCCTAATTGATCATGAAGTAGGTTTGTTTAAGTTTGTTGATTTTATTTCACCGAACAAACAACCATTATTTTCCTATGTTGCACAGCTAATGAGTACAGTAAGTTGTGGAATGAAATATTAGGTTATTTGAACTATGGGAAAAATATAATTGTTGTCTAAGATGGTAGTTGGCTTACCTTCAATATCTTCCACTAAGGGTGTTTCCTACTAAAGCAGCTTTGCATGTTACTCTTGAAGAAAAGTAGAGTGGAAGGCGACTAAACATTAGAAATTTCAAGATACTTGGTTGTGAATTTTGGGTTCATGTCCCTAATGAAAAATGGAAGAAGTTAGAGCCAAAATATTATAAATGCATATTTATTTGTTATAGTGAGGATTCTAAAGCATATAGGTTGTTTGAGCCATCTATTCAAGATGAAACCATTTGACGAGATGTACAATTCAATGAATTATCTCCACCACTTAAGTTTGTTGACCCTATTTTTACCTTGAAATTACCCCAATCTTCAGCTAGGATAATGTCTATTACTCCTTCCTCAAGTATTGTGCAAGGCCTAGATCCTATTTCCCCGATTGGTTCTAGAGATCCACCTGAACTTACTAAAGATACTAGTATAGTTATCACCATTACTCACCCTCTTCCAGTTAGGGCACGGAGGACACTTGAATATACAAGTTCTAAGGTTAGTATTCCATCTGACTGTCAAAGGGCTAGATTTGATTTTCTCTCATGGAAAAGGTATTAGACACAAATGATCCATCCACTTATGACGCCGAAGGAAAGTTAGAATGGGAGAAAGAATGGGGGTTTTGAATATGACTCTTTCATGTAAAACAATTCTTGGAACCTTGTCGCACTTCCTCCTCGTAAGAATCTTGTTGGCGAAAAATGGTTTCATAAAACAAAGTCTTCCACAGAAGGAAAAATTGAAAAGAATAAGGATCGATTAGTCTCCAAATTCTTTCTTTAAAAAGAAGGTATAGATTACACTGAAACCTTTGCTCTTGTTGCTAAAATGAACACCATCATAAGCATCATTTTTATTATTGCATCTTTTCAATTGGGAATTCACCAAATGGATGTCAAAAGTGGTCTTTTAAATGGTGTTCTTTGAGAATAAATTTATGTGCAACAACCACCTAATTTTATCACCTATGAAAAACCAAGTTTGGTATGCAAATTGAACAAGTTTTTGTATGGCCTTAAATGGGAACCTAGGGCTTGGTATGAGAAAATTGATACTCATTTCTTGAAAATTTGTTTTAGGCGGTGTCGATATGATCCAAATCTATATGTTGAATTTTTTGAAGATGATGTGCTCATTGTTGTTATTTATGTGGATGATCTAATCCTCAAAGGAAGCCATCTTTCCTTTATCTACGAATTGAAGAATGATCTTAAGAGGCATTTTAAAATGACAGACTTAGGCATATTAAATTATGTTTTAGGTCTTTAGGTTTGGTACATGGCTAATGTGATCTTCCTTACTTAGCCTAAGTATGCTTTGGATTTGCTTGGTCAGTGTCATATGAGTGATTTCAATCCTTCATCGACATCATTTAAGTCAAGGGTCAAATTAATTGTTGGTTGTGACATTGTCCTTGTTGATGCGACTCTATATCATCAACTTGTTGGCATTTTGATCTATATAGATCATAGCAAGCCTGGTATCTACTTTATTTTTATCATGGTTTCCGAGTTTATACTAAAGATTCATCACAACCATTGGAAATAAGTTAAAAGGATTCTTAGATATCTTCAAGCAACTCCACATTATGGTGTTTTATATTCTAGTAAGGCTTCTATTTCACTCATTGGTTACACCAATTTTCATTGGGAAGGAGATACTACTGATGGGAGGTCTACTATAGGATATGTCTTTAATTTTGTTTCAGGTCCAATTTTGTGGCTTAGTAATAAGTTGAGAACACTTTCTCTTTCTTCTTGTGAATACAAGTATTGGGTAACTAAGGAAGCAGCTAAAGAAGTCATGTGTATCCGATATTTTCTTACTGAGCTTGGATTGGTGTAGAATTCTCCTACTAAGATAAGATGCCACAATTGGACTGCTATCCAACTTGCTTACAATATAGTATACCACTCCAAAACCAAACACATTGACCTTGATACTCATTAGAATCAAGATCTAGTTGTTGATGGTGTCACCGGTCTGGAGTATTGTCCAACAAAATAACAACTTGTTGATATATTCACTAAATCCATGATAGAGGCAAAATTTCTCCATCTTTGCAACTTATTGGGGATGTGAGAAGTTGTCATCAAGGGGAAATGTTAGCATAATGGCATCTTCCTCCAACTATGTTCTAGTCGTCTAGTCATCATTAATGGGGAATGTTAAAATGTGTTAATGATACTAGTCTAGTGGTCTCATGTACATACAAGCCCAAGGAATTTTGTAAACTAAAATTATTAGGCTAAGTTATTATTTAATAAACTAACTCATAAAAATGAGTTATCCCACATTCATAATGGTATATGTCTCATGTCCCTCTACAGTATATAATAGAGGTGAAGGAGGCCCAATTAAATGTAATGTAATGTGAAATGTGCATATGTGGGAAGCCCAAACTTTGTATGATTGAAGAGTTTACTTGAGAAATAGAAGACCAGCTTCCATGGATGTTTCCCCATATTGGGTTTTTTCACCTAATCACTTTTCCTTTGTCTCTCTTTAATTTCTTGCTTTTGATTCACTTTATTTATTTAATGCTCTTAATAGGAGTTTAGACTAGTTAGATCTTTGATTCTTTGTTATTACATTTATTTCTTGATCTAACGCTTCTTACTCATTAAGAGGTCATCTTCTTCAAACTAGTCAACTTGTATTTACAAATAGTAGATGATGATGGTTGTCCTCAATTTTAGTTTGACAATTGAATTATGATAGGTTTTTCCATCTAAAGAAAACAATATTTTACCACTACATTGCATTGGTGGAAAGATTATTTTTACCACTACATTGCATGGATGGAAAGCCTACCTGGTTGGTTCATTTTGCTTCCATACTTTGCATTCACCTTGTTAATCAAGCGCAGTGTGCACTCAACTAGCCTAGCATGGATGACATGAGACTGCAGGGAGGCTTTCCTATATTTTGTTTTCATATAATTCATTATAAAATGAGACAAGACATTTTAATTATAAGGAGATTGTGTTTTTAACATGAATTGGTTTATAACAAAAGATAGTAATGGAAATGATGGTGGATCTCAATTGGGAATATGATATGGGTAATGTAACATGTGGAGCCATCTGATGTTGAAGTAAATGCCATTTTCTTCTAGCATGAATCCAATGGAATCTCATTATGAATTCAATTAATAAAAAGAAATATGAAAACTAGGAATGCCCACTCACCCTAATTGTTTGTTCTTTTTCTCTCCTCATCTGGTCGATCTCACAAGTGCAAAGTGTCTTCCAATTACTTCCTTCAATATTTGATGCTTGGAAATCAATTCAAAACAAAACTCTAAAACCGCACAAATATCAGGTTCAATTCAAACTTCCTTATTTTGTTTCATCCAACTAAATCGTTGCATATATGTAGTATGCCAACACCAAGAAACTGCGAGGCATTGTAGCTTAAAATAAAGTATAATGAGTTTTTGGTGCAAACAAAATTATTCAAAATAAAGAGAAATAAAGAAATACTGAAATAAGAGAAATATGGTAAATGGTAAACTCACGTGAGATGAAATACTTCTTCATTGATGCCTTGCTAGATTTAATTTTCTTTTGATCACGTATCTAGTGACCAAAATATCCTCAACATGTTCACAAAACCTAAAGAGATTCCATGTGTATCATATAAAAGTTGTAGAAAGTTGTGAAAAAAATACAACTCCTTACCTTTGTTTCTCTATCTATGAGATTAGTAAGTTTTTTGCTAAAAGATCTATCATAAATATAAATAAAAAAAGACATTGTCCATTGTGTAAAAATCAATAAAACAAATACAATTGAGTTCAAAGCTCATTTTCCTTCGACCTTTTTGAGTGAGTTGCAAAGAATCTTAAGTTTTTGAAAGCAATTCAGAGCGAGGTTGTGGGCGCTATCTGCATCAACAACACTGCAAGATAGAGCACCGTGAGTGGCGCACAGCATATGCGTGGTAACCCTCTGTTCACCAAATCATCTTCTTGACTACCGTGGTAATCCTCTGTCCCATTTCAATGTTGTTTATCCCTTCTGGCTGATGCGTTGGGGTTTCCGGTGATTATCATTACGATCTGCTCTTGAAGATTTATTTATGATCTGCGTGAAAACGTTTTGGGGATTTTTCCTGTGATTAACATTTTATGATCTGCGATAATGAGCATTAGAGTATTGTTTTTTGTTAATATAGTTTATGCTCAAAAGTTAACACCAGCGTAGGTTACAATCATAGGTTAAACAATATTTCAATGGTATGATGAAATACCTTCAAGATGTATATTTTTGTAAGGTTCCATGAGAGCAGACCCGAGCTTTGAATCTCTGTTTTCGCATCTTATTACTATGCCTAACGTTGGTAAGGGACGGCTTGCAAAGGAGCTGAACCCATTTATTGTTGATTGCTTTTATTCAAGTTTACATTGAAGTTGGTACTGCTCCATAAGAGGAGACCCATGGTTGAAGTTACCCTTTTTATAATAACTTATTATAGTATTTTACTTCCGGATTGAGGAGGAGGAAGGGCATAAGTTTGCTCGAATGATTAAACATCTTATTTTAATAGCCATCATAAGGAACATACATTCTCACTCTTCAAATGTTTCAAGAAGGCCGCGGCCTTAGCATGGAAGTTCTATAAATTTAATACTATACATTTTGTGTGGATCGACTTCATGGGGAAGTGGCCTTAGATTCAATTTGTTACGGTATTTTAACACAACTTAATTATATATATTATATATATATATATTTGGAATGTAGTAACAAGGTTGTAGCTTTTAAACCTTTCTTATAAAGTAAAGTATTTGTTATGTTATTTTAACACACCTTAATTATATATATGAGACCTTAATTAATTATATATATATATATATATATATATATATATATATATATATATATTTGGAATGTAGTAACAACGTTGTAGCTTTTAAACCTTTATTTTAAAGTAAAGTATTTGTTATATTATTTTAACACACCTTAATTATATATATGAAACCTTAATTATATATATATGTATTTGGAATGTAGTAACAAGGTTGTAGCTTTTAAACCATTGTTATAAAGTAAAGTATTTGTTATGGTATTTTAATACACCTTAATTATATATATCTGACCTTAATTATATGTGTGTATTTAGAATTGTAGTAACAAGGTTGTAGCTTTTAAATCTCAACCTTTGTTATAAAGTAAAAGTTATGGTATTTTGACATACATTAATTATATATATGTGTATTGGAATTGTAGTAACAAGGTTGTAGCTTTTAAATCTCAACCTTTGTTAGAAAGTAAGTGTTATGGTATTTTGACATATCTTAATTATATATATGTGACTTTGAGTATATATATATATATGTATATGGAATGTCCTAACAAGCTTGTAGTTTTTAAACCTCAATCTTTGTTATAAAATAAAGTATATGGGAGTGTGTGTTAAGATGGTCATAACCCAATAGTTTTTATGTCCAAAACACTTTTAACTTATAAACAACTAAGTCGAATGTGTAGGCTTGGTAGGTAATTAAGGAGTAGACTTAATAAGAGAGAGGAAAACTCTTAAAGAAATGCATAATCCGAGGAATGTGTATGCATTATCTTAGTATTCGCTCCTTTAATAGTTGTCTGAAAGGCATAAGCCGAGAGATGCAATATGCACCATCTTTGTTCTTTTCTTTTGCTTTGCTGGAAGGAGATGCATGAAAAATGATTTATATACTATCTCTGCACCTTGGACCACATGATGGTGTATTTACTACAATGAGATTCTTGTAAATTAGATTGATGTTGTTGTCGAAGGGTTGGGAAAGTACTCTTTGTGAGACAAGCAACGAGAAAGTGGAGATTTTGTAACCACTGTTGCATGGTGTAAAACCCTCGGGGTTGTTAAATAATAAGATGACATTCTTTGTGGATGTATCCTGGAGAGTCTGGTGAACCACCTATATCTTCCTCTCACCTATATCTTCCTCTCATTTTTATGTGTTGCTTATATGTTTCTCATATGTTTTCTTATATGTTTCTTATGTCTTCTCGAAAGTTAAAAATGATGATTGTTAATATATAAAAGTGTAAGTAGTAGGAAAGGAAAATTGTGTTGATCACGTAATAGCCTATAAGACATATTTAGTGGTTTAGGCATAGTTATGAATTATGGTTAAGAAAAGCACGGAGATGTTCAAAGTAAAAGTTATGTAGTTAATATTTCATTATATTATGTTCATGTTAATGATGATATTAACAAATATTGAACATTTAAGTCAAACCTTGGATGTCGCAAGATCTTTACAATTATTTTTTTAAATAATACTAAATATAAAGTTAGCTAGGGTTCGCCTATATGGTGATTTCAAATTTCACCAAATTACTAATTCAAGATTTGAGGTATGTTACCGCACCCAAAACAAATCCTACAAAAAAATAAAAATAAATCCAAAATGCAACATAGAGAGCCCCAACTATATTGCAACTATTGCAAATTTATAGTTCACATGAGCACTCTTAAAGAATAAAAATTAAAGAAAAGTGGGGCAGGTGGCAAGGAAGTAGCCAAGTGACAAAATAAGGACAACTTGTGACATGGTATTAACATAAATTGAAATCAAAGACAAATGGACGAGTTAAGATTTATTCAACTTCACGTGGAAAAAATGACCTACAACTTATTTACATATCATCAAAATTAACAAATATGAATATGTAAATTTTTAAATTTTATTATAAAATATAAATATGAATAAATTGAATTTTTCTTATAAATCCATCAAAATTACAAATTCCAACTCTACATAAGATGGAGTGATGGCAAGCTAGAAACTATGAAATGTGCAAAGCTAAAAAGGGAGGTTTTGATGGTGGTAGTGAAAGACTACAAAATTAGAAAAAATGAAAGGGAGAATTAGTTTTATGAATTATGAATAGTAATGGCAAAGTTAGAAACCATGAGATGGGCAATATTGTTGGGGTCACCAAAGTGGTGGTGTTTTTGGCAATAAGGAAGGAGATCTTAGACGATTGAACTACATGCAGCAATGCAGTTGTGGTTATTCGAATCTTCATGTAAATCAAATTTAAAAATATTTTGGTGGGTTTAGGTTTAAAGGTTGAGGTATTACCATCATAATTTTGTCTTTATTAAAATTTTCTTTTATTAAATTTTAATTGTTATTTTTTAAAATTTTATTAAAATATTTGTATTGATAGGTGTTTATATTTTATAATTTAAAGTGAACAAGGAATGATTCTTTTCCTAAATTGCAAAGAAATAAGATAAGTGTTTTGTCAAAATTTATTTTATGATTGTACTTCTAAATTTAAAATAAATATTATAAAATAATTGACAACACTTAATTCTTCTTGATCTATATGACCTGTGATTTTGTTAATCTCTATACAGTTAAAAATTAAGAAATTGGATAAAATTATGACGAAACTAGAAGATTAACATGGCATGATGTCCCACCATACGTTTCGAAATAGGAACAACAATAGGTTTCGAATCGGAACAGACTACCTGCAGAGAAGACGAAGACGAGGAGGATTGTTTAGCTTTGGTAATGACCTCTTCAACAAATTCGTTCAAATTTATATCAGTAGACCCGTCTTTTCTCACGGAAGTTTTACCCAATTCCTTCCATTTGAGAGCATTCTTCCTCAGTTCTTCTCCCCCTTGACTCGTCTTGTCAAAATCCATTCTCATGCATCTCTCGATCTCCTCCCTTCCCATGGTCCCATCTTCTTGCTTCCTCATCCTTTCTTCGGTCTTCCACACATCCAGGAATTTCGAATTAGTAGTCTGATCAGTCCAGACGCCCAAGGTCAACACCAGAATCCCCAAGATCAGGGACTCCAACATCGAGTTCCATACGCAATGGGTCATAAAATTAACCAGCCATAGATAGATGAGACAACACCTCCAATTGGACGCACCAGTTCACCACTAGCCCACGACCTTCGGTTTCCTCCATGAAGCCTTCCGAAACAAAGTTCCTAATGTCATTGTTCCCTTGAGGCGCCAGATGACCCACAAGAAATTCCGATGACTGGACTGAATCCTAGTGCTAGCTCAGGATTTGTTGTGGGGTGATGACGTTATGCCGCCAAAGGAAATGTATACGGAAGATGGGGTCTTATTGTCAAACCACTCTTGCACGCTATCCGCTGCTTTCCAAGGATCTGCGCCGACTTGTGCATCGTAGGGATTGTGTCCATCCAGAAACGCTGAGGGAATACAAGGGCCTATGCTCTCAAATGGGACTCCCTTTGATTTCAGATAATCGATCATCTCGGTCTCCAGTTCATATAAGGTAATTGCAAGCACCCATGACAAATCGTTGAGGCCGTCCATTTGCCGAAGATAATTATGCAGTTGGTGTACTGTGCTTGTGAATGCCGCAGGTAAATCTCCCATTTTCAGTTCAGGAAGGCTAGGGACGGCAACGCTCACGCTCTCTGGCGCTTGGCTTGAATCCCATGTTTCCCCTGTGAGACATCATGGTATAGCTTGAGAAACATATAACAACAAATACAAATAACTGTAAATTAAAGAGATGCAGAGAATAGAGAGTAGGACCATTGTAGAACTGATGATAGATGGAGAAAACTGCAATGCACTGGGTCCAGCAAATAGCATGAGGAATATTCATTTTTTTGACAACTTTTCGACCCCATGGAAGAAATGGAGTATAAACGATATAGCACGCGGGAGGAGCATTTCCACTGGCATTGAGTTGTTGAATCAGCTGCTCCAATTCCGAGCCCTCGAAGTTGTTGAAATGATTGAAAACAATGTTGCTTATGTTTGAATCGAGGGTAAGGTCTCAAGGAAGGCTGTAGCGGGGAATGCATTGAAAATTCAAATTAAAAATGTAGCGGGGAATGCATTGAAAATTCAAATTAAAAATGTAGCGGGGAATGCATTGAAAATTCAAATTCAAATTTTTGTCCCATTCTATTGTGATGTCGTCGGCTAGCAATAAATACTGTCAGGGGGATTGGACATCGATTTTTTCCGTCGCCGGAGCCGGTGGATGCCATGAACATCTACACCTCATGTCATGGATGGGTGGGGATGGGTATGACACTAGACAGGCTCGCATTAAACGAATTTCTGTCTATTCGATAAGGCTCGCCATATTTTTATTGCCGGGGGAATCAATAATTAGGTTGGGGATCGTACTTGTGTGACATGGGGTCGATTCTCGTCCACTACCATTATATCCCTAGGTATACCCACACTACCCCTACATAGGTGCGTAGATTATTTGAGGTTTGAACCCACAATGTCACAAGGAGTACCTTAACAATGCACCCTATCACCAAATCAAAAATACCTTAATAATGTACCCTATGACGAAATAATCTACATTTCAAAGACTACTTCAATATAAAATATTTATTTAAAAGATGTATTGAAATTTATTCAAATATATTTGTAAGCAAAAGATTAAAAAATAGAAAGCCAAAAAATGATAAACCCATTCATATATTTCCTAAGAAAAAGTAGGTACTAATAAGATTAGAAAATACAAATTAAAAAGTAGGTATTATTAAGATTAGACATACTAATTTATACCAAAGCAACTGAACTTTATTTTTTTCGTAAATAAGATTAGAAAATGCAAATTAAAAAGTAGGTAATAGACATACAAATTTATACTAAAGCAACTAAACTTTATTTTTTTCGTAAAGATGGAAGTGACTATTTTAAAAGTTCAATTTTATGTTATTAGAAAGAATTGAATTACGATTTCATAGGTAAAAAATGGTTATAAAGTATAGGTTATGTTAAATAAATTTGATTTAGTTAAACAATGAAATATATGTTTATAATTTATAGTTTTTTTGGATGTATGGTATTTAATAACTCATGGTATTGTCTCACAGTATTGTTTATTATAAAGTTTAATTAAACAACTTCATTCTAAGGTGCCTAAAAAAGTTAATATTAACTTGTTTGTGGGCAGTGTTGTGTGGCCACTCCACTCCATTTCCTGAATTTGCAGCGGAGATTGAGAAGAATTCTAGAGAATTTCCGGCCGGGAGTAGAAAATTGAGCTTGGCCTTGGATCATTTCAGACAATAGATTGCAAAGTTATAGGCCCGGGCAGCCTTATCCGGGGTGTCGTAGAAGCCCAACCAAATTCCGTCTGCCCTTGGAATTAGGCATTCGAATTTCTGCTACCCACTTTCCTGGCTTTCTCATTCTAATTCATTTTAACTGCCGCGGCTTCAGTGAGCGGTTTTCAGGTCTGCTGTTGCCGTTCTGATTTGAAAAAGGTTTCACCATGTGGGGGTTTTGAGTTCGATTCCTGATCCCTTAACAACAACGCTACATGGCGAAACCTTCCTAAAGTCAGTACTGTCACAACAAGCACTCACCGAAGCCGCGGAAGTTCAAAGGAATTAGAATGAGAAAATGGGGAAGCAGGTGTCCGAAATTCAAATGCCTAATTCAAAGGGGAAATTTTGGCTGGGCTCCTACGATTTTTCTGTCTATTATCTGACATAACCAAGGCTGCCCGCTCCTGTGACCTTTCCGTCTATTATCTGACAAGATCCAAGGCGAAGTTCAATTTTCCAACGCCTATTCTCTATCTACGCCGCAAATTCAAGCCACCGCAGCCAAGTTCGCCGAAGAAGAATTCCGGCAAGTTCCGAAGATAACAGACCGTTCGAAGGCTGAATCCGGCATTGAAGGCCAAAGAGATTTCGAGTGCAGCATTTTTGGAATCAGTTCTTCAAGATCTGGACAGTGCGACTCTAACTTTAGAGGATTTGCTCTAAAGTTAATCGAGTAAATCGCCTAAATTTGAATGCAGGGAGAATGAGAGGAGAGGTTGTGACCCTATAAAACAAACGAATCGATTTGCAAGTTGTAACTTATGAGTTGAATTCAGGTCAGTATATCTTGGACAGTCTTAATTGGGATTGATTTTTGTAGCAGCAAATGAATCTAGACTGTAAATGCTCTGACTCTGATTGCAAGTCGTAAGTTGAATTCAAGTTAGTATTACATAACTCTTTGTAGAAATAATTCATGCCTTCGAAAATGGAGCTACTATATCTTGGATGGTCTCAGATTTGGATTGTTTTTCACAGTGGCAAATGAAGTAGTTTGATGCGTAAAACCATGGAAGTAATGATTAATCTAGTTAAATGTAGCCATTTGTTTACTAAAAGGCATATCTACAATGGGTATATTAACATTTGTTAGTGTTAGTGAAAAAAGTTATGTAATAGATCTAAGGACCTTTAAATCAAGTACTAACTGAAAAAGTTGTATTCTTGGTATAAGTTTTGACTTATTTACCTAAAATTTTCTAATTCAAGATAAAACTCATGCAAGAAAGAGTAAGTCTACAACTACGCATATAGGACTAGGAGTTAGTATGAAGGATCATTATGAATAATTAATAGTATTAAAATAAAGGACTATTTTGATCACATGAACTCTAAAGTAAAGTTGAAAAATATTCATCATAATTATAATTAGACTCATCCTGGCTGGACAAATCTTTCAGCACACTACGCAAGTATCTCGCTCTTTTCTGGAAAGTGGCTTCAATAAAGATGATTGAGATGAATAATCATCAAATGAACAAGGATAATCATCAAATTCTTTTATACTCTCCAATCAATCTTGATATCTGCAAATTTGACATTCAATTATTATAAAAAAAATTAAAGTTCAAACTCCTTGCTAGGATGATTGTTCAGGACATTGCCACTTTTAAATTCATTTTTTAATAAGATGAGTTAATTTAATTTAGATTTTACATTTACAATTAGAAAAAGTATATATATATATATATTAGAAAAAGTATATATATATATAGTTAAATTTATTTTTTAATAAGATACCCTAATTTAATTTAGACTTTACATTTATAATTAAAAATATTTAGTTATTTTATTATAAATTTGTATATATTTTCTTATTTTTTTATATAAATGTGTATATCTTTTCTTATTAATTCTTTAATAATAGGCTTTTTATAACGGGTTTTGATTTCGAAATGGACAAACTTCGATAATGGACACGAATACAGGTTTTACTGAATTCTGGAAAACTGGTTACTTTACCTTTTTCAAATCTCTCTCCTCCAAGCCTCTATCTTATCATAACTACGTGCTGCACGGTTTTAAAATTTTAGTTCGGTAGAGTTTATGTTACCAAACAGTAATACTATGTTAAAAGTTTCAATCTAAACATAAGTTTCAATCTAAAAATAGACTTTAGATAGAATTTATGAGATTTAAATTAAAATATATTTATTTCAATTTTCAAATTTAAAGTTAATATATTTTAATTTATATATAAATTATTATTATTCAATATTATTTATGTCGCAGGCAAGTATATAGCGATCCCTTCGCATTTAATTTCAATTAACTTTTTATATTTAATTTATCATTGATTCAAAATCTTGAATTGACTATTTTCTCTTGGTTTTACATCTAATTGTCAGAATAAAAAATAAACAAAAAAAATTATTTGACAATTGTCTCTTTAATTATCATGGCTGTACTACATCATTTGTAGTATCCCAAGGGTACTACAAGCTAATCCCCATCACGGTTCATCTCTTAGCTTATCATTTATGCAATAGGTTCATTCTTTTTCCTCGGAACAATAGATTCATTCTATATACCCTAGTCTAACTCGATACACTTTGGGTTTTCGAATAATGTGCCACAAATTGCATTACATTAGAAGGTTGCCGTGTAATAACAACGACCTTTAGGCAGTGAAAACACTTACATGATATTGTTAATGCTTTATTAATAGTTGCTAAGATTTAGATCTCTCATTATATACTTCAATTTCTTTGAACTACGTACAACTATTTTATTTAACATTTCTAAGAGGTAGGTATAAGCAACTTCGTTGCTAATTTCACTTGTTAAATTATGTTTTTAAGTATTAGTTATTTAATTAGTTTATTAATTAGTATTTGGTAACATAGTATTTGATATATGTTAAAATTTTAATATAGTTTGTGTTAATATATTTTTTATACTATATTTTGTATGTTTAATAGTTAATATCTTTTAGTATATGGTTTTTTTAGTAGATTTTTTTTTAATATATAGTGTGTTTTTTGTCAGTAAGAAATTTTATATTATATCAAAAGAGTATTACAATGGGTGCAACCTGCTCCATAACACAGGCTTGTACAACCAAAAACTTCATGCGGGACCAGACTTGCAAAATCGACCACGAAAGAATGAGTCCAATACATCCTGGTCTCATGAAAATCTTCTTAACCCCTAAAGTGTCTAAACCAGAGACTTTGAGATACTACATACCCACAGCGAACCCAAGAAATAACTATTCCAAAATCATCCTTACATGGGCTCACAGGCTCGAACATAGCATATCTTTGAAAAACATCTAAGCCAGAGTTAACCAAAAACCATCTAGAGTTACGACTTGAACTATCTACTAGAAAGGGAAAAATACGCACCAAAAACAAACATCAGTGAATGATGAATGGAGCCTTAGGAGAATTCCCCGGATGGGTGGATTCAGTAGAAGACGGGGGACACGGAGGAGGTCGGAGCTCCATCGCATGCAGAAGGAAGTCCATCTTCCAATTCATCAGGCGATACTCCTCCAGAAGCCGCTGCGTCAGAAGAAGCGAAACCAAATCCTCTTTAAGAGCTTGATGATCACGAATGGAAAAACCCACAAGTTTTTTCATCATCCAGTAAAGGGCCACCGTTCGTTCATACAAGCTAAGCCGACCCACAGTGTTACCAGGGTCCATAATCCAATTTTTCAGTTGTTTACATTCCCCCAAGAGAGTCTCCTTGCTCAGCCTCATCCACCATTGAAATTCATACTCTCGGATATCCCTTTGAATGTCCTCAGGGACATGGATGGAGAAAGCAGTGGCTTCACGACGAGCATTCAAGCAGGCCCGAGAAACCCCACTACCCAGCTCACCAGAAGGATCACCCCGTTGCCATTTCTTACTGCGGCCAATATCCACCCCAACCTCCGGGCATAAATTGGAGACTCCCTAATCCTCAATCCTCTTAACAGAGTCTGGTTCCATAACTAAGTAGATAGACAGCACTTGCATGCATGCAAAGGGAAGGCAATGATGAGCCCTTGCACTACCCTGCTCCTTCATATAGACACATTTGCCACCTTCCCTGATAATTAACCAGGTACAATCAATTAAATGGTGGTAGTACCAATAGTGACACTCTCCCTGCAAAGCACTAACTTCTCTCAAATCTCGATCCATTATCCCCCTGTCTGAATTATTTCTCAAAGCTATGGAGAGGACACCTCCCAAACCATTTAGCAGGATGAAAAGACACTTCCACCTCCATTTTTTAAAGGTCGGGACGATCCATATATGGGAATGATGGCTACGCGTCCCAAAGTCCCTCTGCTTGATGTCACCTCGCATGAGTGGCACGAAAGATCGTCATGTTAGCATCCTGGGTAGCCTTGCAGCTATCACGAACATCTAAGTTCGGTAAAGCCTCCCATGAGTTAGCACTAATCTTCATGTGAACACCAATTCCAAAGTTTTCCAACACATCTACCAATTTGTTACACTGTGATTAACGTGTGAAAAGGTTAGCATCATACGCTGCGATAGAACTAAGGAAATATCAGCTAGTTTGCTCTCAAGGCACAAGGATGAGGTCACCAAGGAACTTGATTTGCCACATTGGATTTTACTTGCCATTTGGAGGATGATCCTTGAGTCTCCCTCCACAATTAGAGGGGTCCAACCGTGCTGGTGAGCCATCCTGAGACCCTGTAACAACCCTTCCAACTCCGCAGCATTATTCGACTCCATTCCCAAGAAGTCCGCCATGAAACCTACCATAGTACCATCAGGGCCACGGAAGACACAACCATAGCCCATAGGACCAGGGTTACCCCTAGAGGCACCGTCAAAGTTCAATTTGTAAAAACCATCAGGGGGAGGGGACCAGGTGGTCGGGCTTACCGACGACTGAGACGAGCGAATGGATTTTCCATAGTAGGGGAGAGGACCCAATATGCCCCATTCTCACAAAATTCTTCACTCAGGCTTGATGGTTTCCCTGTCTGAGTTGTCCCAGTGTTGAAGCTTAAGAGTTTCCAGAACATTATTCTTCATCACCTCCCAGGTCCTGCCAACGTCTTTTGCTTTATCCTGAAATATCCTGGAATTCTGTTCGAGCCATATCTCCCACAGAAGGAAAAACAGAAAAATTTGCCATGATCTATTCACCACTCGACTTTGGAATGGGTCCTTAGACCATTCTGAGATGGAAGAAACCAGATCATTTTGTTTCTTGTCCGAGCGTCGAAAACTGGTTGCGCCACGGCCCCACAGCTCCGATGCAAAAGAACACGAGTCAAGGAGGTGCGATATGGTTTATTCAGCTTGGTTGCACATGACACACAGGTGAGGGCCCATGATACCCCTTTTTTGAAATTCTCCCCAGTTAGGATACGTTTTTTCAGAGTAAGCCAGATGAAGATGGTTATTCTCAGCCAAATCTTAGCAGACCATAACTGTTTCCATTTAGGATTGGGGTCTAATTGGTTGAAACCCATCTTAATGTCATAAGCCTCTTTCATGTTGAAGCATCCTTTAGGCTTGTGTCCCCATTGGAGTTGATCTTCCCCATTCTGCTTTTTGACTCTACGTTTGTTCAGCGCTTCCTCAATCCACAGAACTTCCTCCTCCGGCCCTAGAGGGATCCACCACTCGTGATTGCGCCAAACTCTGAAGTCTTGTTCCTGAGGATCATAATTCCAAAGGTCCCTAACCCTGACCATGTTCCTGTTAGCGTAGCTCTGAATTACATTAGGAGCATTGACAAAGATCCCAAGTGTTGATGTATATGTAACTTCAAAATGTATTTCATTTATATATTTATTGTGCTCCTATAGAGATGTATTATTCCTCTATACGGAAGGGTCGTCATTTGTATTGACAAGTGTCGCAAGTATGTTAACTTGCCGATGGGTTATTAGACCACCTTGTAAGTGGTCGATCCGATATAATGTAATATGAAGTTATTGTACCTAGCTAGACAAGTCAGCCCCATAAGGTTATTGGGCAAACAGGACAAGTATAAATAGAGATCAAGAGATCTATATTTGGATCACTTCAGAACTCACACTTCCTTCACTTGGAAAGTGGTGCACATGTGAGGAGGATGATTAGCTGCTAAGAGGAGTCTATCTCTTGTACTTTGGTTGTGCTATTGCTCTATCTATCTCTGAGGAAGTTATGGGGTTTTTCACCTTAGGGTTTTCCCCACGGAAATTCTGTGTGTCTATTGCCTCTCATGCTTTTGCTTCTTGTGATGATTGACATGCTTGTTATGATTGATATGCATTGATATATTGTACATGTTATTCTCTCAGTAAAGATCCTAGAGTATTGTGAATTAATGCTCAAAATTTAACTTGGTATCAGAGCTAACCTGAGAAGAAGACATTGTGCAGTGACGGAAACTAGGGTTTCTTGCTTATTGGGTTTCTCTCAACATATTTTGGAAAAGCAGTATAGTGGATTGACTCTACTCATCAAGGAGAATCTATCTGTCCAATCAGAATTCAATTATGAGCATTTTCAGATTTGGCCCTAAAAATTAGGGTTTCCACAAAAATAGGCATTTCTGAAATCTGAAGACATAGCTGGAAGCTCCTTGGAAAAATCGAAGTTTAGAGCTTTGGATCGAGATTTTTGGCTGGGTAAATCTCCAGGGAACTCAAACCCTAATTCAGGGTCCTCCCTAGTGAACCCGAGAAGACTAAAAGGCATTTCTGAAGGGTGAAGCTTTGCAGATCTCAAATTCTGAATTCATCAAGCTGATCAGCTCATCAAGGCGCATCTTTCTATCCTTTCAGAAAGTTGAAATTCACTTTTTGAATTTTTAGGGTTTTTCCGACAAACCCTAATCCGGGACCAGATCCAGTTTTCAGCAAAGCAAGTGGTAAGACCTAAATCTCTTCTATTTCCATTTGAAGTACTCTTTAAAATGTCTCACCACACCAAGCTTGAAGATAAGCTTGAAGGGGCTGATAACTTCCAAGCCTGGAAGTATAGGATTGGGTTAATCCTGGAAGAAAATGAATTGGACTCCTACATCAGCTTTGAGGTCCCTATCCCAGACGATGAAAAGGCTAAGGTATTGCATAAGAAGAACTTGGTCAAGGAAAAGAGAATCATTGCTGATTCTATCAAAGACCATCTTATAAAAGGAAGAACATAAATCAAAAGATGACTCTGTGGAATCAATTGAAAGGGGTCAAAATGTTGAATGGAGAGACCATTCAATCTTACTTCTCCAAGGTCTCTCAGATCAAGGAACAACTTGAAGCTGTGGATGAACTAGTGGACAGTGGTGAAGTTGTTATGACCACTCTGAATGGCCTACCTAGGTCATGGGACTCCTTTATTCAAGGAATCTATGCAAGAAAGAAATTGATCTCTTTCAGTAGACTATGGGAGGAATGCTCTCAAGAAGAAGCTAGGCTTGTGGCATGAGAAGAAAAGATGGGGAATGAAGATCAAGCTCTCACAGCTCACACCAAGGGAAGCAATGTTAAGAGGGAGAAATCTCATAACAAGAAACATTCTCACCCTTATCACAAGAAGAAATATCTATCTCATGTTCGATGTTTCGAATTTAATGAAATGGGACACTTTGCTTCAAATTGCCCCAAGAAAAAGAAAGACAACAACTTCAAGAAGAAGAAGAAGAATAACAAAAGAAGATATCATGCTCATGCTGCTGAGGATGATGAACCTCCTAGGAAGAAAGCTAGATCAGAAAGTGATGATGATGACTCATCAAGCGAAGAAGAGTATGTTTTAATCTCTGCTCTCACAGGTACTATTTCTCATGGTTGTAATGATTGGCTAATTGACAATGGGGCTTCTAAACACATGACTGGGTTTAAAGAATCTTTTGTAAATCTGTCTGAACATGAATCACCCCATAAAGTGAAACTTGGGGATGATTATCAATACCCTATAAAAGGAAGTGGGGAAGCCTCCTACAACCTAGACTCTGGAAAGTATTTGAAGATGAAAGAGGTTCTTTATGTACTTGGGCTCAAGAAAAACTTACTCTTTATATCTGCATTGGATGCAAAAGGCACGAGGGTTGCATTTGTAGATGGCCAAGTCCTAATGTGGCCAAAATGTAAAACTATAGATGATGCAGTGGTGATTGGAGAGCAAGAGGGAGGATTGCATAAATTGAAGGGACAACTTGAACACGCCATGGTACATGAATCCATGGATCCAAGTGAACTTTGGCATAGAAGGCTTGCTCATGTGCATTATAGAGCACTACCAATTGCAAGCAAAGTTGTAGAGGGTCTTCCTGAAATCAAGACCAAGCATGAAGGTGTTTGCAAAGGATGTGCAAAAGGAAAGAACATAAAGAAGGCATTTCCAAGCAGTGAAAGCAAGGAAAAAAGTATCTTAGAAATTATTCACTCCAATTTATGTGGTCTGATATCATCCAGTCCTCTGAGTGGGTATGCTTACTATGTCTCTTTCATTGATGACTTCTCCAGGAAGACTTGGGTTTATTTATTGAAGAACAAAGATGGAGTGTTTGACAAGTTCAAGGAATTCAAAGTCTTGGTGGAAAATCAAACTGATAAGAAAATAAAGACATTTAGATCAGACAATGGTGGATAATTCACTTTAGGTGACTTCAAGAAGCTATGCAGTGATTTAGAGATTAAGAGGGAGTTGACTGCTCCCTACAATCCACAACATGATGGAGTTGCAGAAAGGAAGAATAAGAACAATCATGGAGGTAGCACAGACAATGCTGCATGACTAGAATCTACTTATACATCTATGGGCAGAAGCAGCTAGGATAGGTAGTCTAGGAAGCAAAGATCAAGAGGAATCACACTCCAGCAGTTCATGCAAGGAAGAAAATATTGAGAGGGAGTCCAACCGACAACAAACAAACAAAGATAAGTATTTGAATTGTCATTTATTGTATATTTTATTGTTTAAATAATACTGTTCAATGATGTATATACTTATGTTCCTAGACTTAGGTTGTGTATTTTGCATATTTGCATTAATGAACGGTATACTACTAATATGCATATGATGGGTAAGTGGCCTATGGCATTGTACAACATTCCATTGCTACTTATCTAGAATGAAACCTCTTTGCTGACATGTTGGGACTCGTGCACACTCTTAATAATGTTCTGGTAGAGATTGGAAGGCATCTAGAAAGTTACGGGATATGGATAAATGTTGTATTGAAGCAGTGGCTTAAATAATTGCATGATTGTATGACATATTTCTTTATGTGAAAGAATTTGTTCTAAAAATTATGAGATTTTTCTAATCATGCAATTTAACTTGTTTTGTAGGAAAGATCGTATACCTTCACCTACAAAAGAAGGACTACAACATTTGTTCAAGCAACAAAATTATCTATTGAAGAAATTGAAGTTCCCAGGATACGGGAAGAATGCCATGATCCGTTGATCATGAAGAATTGCCATGATCCGTTGATCATGAAGAATGATGTTTGGGATGTTGTCCCAAGACCTGAAGGGAAGTCTGTTGTGACTTCCAAATGGATCTACAAGATCAAGCATGCTGCAGATGGCAGCATAGAGAAATAGAAGGCAAGATTCATAGCTCGTGGCTTCTCTCAGAAAGAGGGAATAGATTATGAAGAAACTTTTGCTCCTATAGCCAGGTACACTTCCATCAGATCAGTACTTTCTCTGGATGCAGTGATGAAATGGAAGATACACTATATGGATGTCAAGACAACTTTCTTGAATGGTGTAGTCGAGGAGGAAGTGTATGTGGAGCAGCCACTCGATTTTGAAACACATGATAGGAAGTCATATGTGTGCAGATTGAAGAAAGCCTTGTATGGATTGAAGCAAGCTCCTAGGACTTGATATGGTAGAATGGACAGTTTCCTATCCAGTTTGGGCTTTACCAAGAGTAAGCAGATTCCAACCTTTATTACAAGGTCGAGGAAGGCAATCCAGTGATACTACTTCTATATGTGGATGATGTGTTTGTAACAGGTAATGATAGTTTGATTGCCGATACCAAGAGGAAGCTTGCAACCGAGTTCGAGATGAAGGACTTGGGGATGATGCACTATTTCTAGGCATGGAGGTGTGGCAGAGTGCAGATGGTATCTTCCTTGGACAAGGGAAGTATGCAGTAGAGATCCTGAAGAGGTTCAGGATGATGGACTGCAAGGCCATGGCCACACCTATGGCATCGAACCTGAAGCTTCTGTGTGATGCTTTATCTGAGCCGGTTGATGTCACTATGTATCGTCAGATGATTAGGTCTTTGATGTACCTGATGAACACTAGACCAGATATTTGCTTTGCGGTGAACACATTGAGCTAGTTCCTGACGAATCCCAGAGGTGTTCACCTAGTTGTTGTAAAGCATATTCTGAGGTACCTGAAGGGTACAGTTGACTATGGGCTCAAGTATGATGCGAATCAAAAGTTTAACCTGCAGGGTTATGTTGATTCAGATTGGGCAGGCAGTGCTGCAGATAGGAAGAGCACATCTGGGTGCTGCTTCAGTATGGGATCAGGTGTGATCTCTTGGTTTAGCAGGAATTAGTCCTACATAGCACTGAGTACAGCCAAGGCTGAGTATGTTGCAGCATGTTCGACTAGTTGTGAGGCAGTATGGCTCTAGAAGCTACTGTCTGAGTTATTTGATCTCCTGCTGGAGGCTACTGGTATCTTTTGTGACAACCAAATGTCTGAGAACCCGTTGTTCCACAATAGGTCGAAACACATTGAGATCAAATATCACTATATCAGGGATATGGTGTAGAGAGGAGCAATGAAGCTCCTATATGTTGCGACGGATGAGCAGGTTGCAGATGTGCTGACGAAGCAACTAGCCAGAGTGAAGTTTGAGTACTTCAGAGAGAGGCTTGGTGTCCTTCATATCGATGACACTTCGAGGAAGAAGTGATGGACACATCTGCTGGAGCCATTCCAAGAATGGTGAGAGGAGGATCCTTCCCATGGCTGTGGATGTAAGCATTGGATGATGAGCATTAGGACGATGCTCCAGTTACTGCTCTGTATATGCATCAGTTGGATGCTTTGATCAGTGTGATCATGTATTTGTATATTCATCATGTTGGATGCTTGATATGATCAGTTGGATCATGTATTTGTATATGCATCATGTTGGATGCTTGATATGATTAGTTGGATCATGTATTTGTATATGCATCATGTTGGATGCTTGATATGATCAGGTGGATCATGTATGTATGTATCAAGTGGATGCATTGTATGATCAGGTAGATCATGTACTTATGTATGTATCAGGTGGATGCATTGTATGATCAGGTAGATCATGTACTTATGTACTTATGTATGATCAGGTAGATCATGTAGTGATGTATGTATCAGGAGGATGCACTATATGATCAGGTAGATCATGTATGATGATATGTAATAGGTAGATACTTTGTATGCATCAGATGGTGATCAGGATGATCACAGATGACGAGCTTCAGGATGTTTCTCCAGATGATATGCATCAGGTTGATGCTATGATGATGATCAGGATGATCACAGATGACGAGATTCAGGATGTTGCTCCAGATGATATGCATCAGGTCGATGCTATGATGATGATCAGGATGATCACAGATGACGAGCTTCAGGATGTTTCTCTAGATGATACACATTAGGTTGATGGTATGATGATGATCAGGTTGATCATGTGCTGATGTACATCAGGATGATGTATAGTGAGTATCAGTTTGATACTCTATGGCCATGGACAGGTTGTGCAGGTAGCATAGAAAAGACCCTTTAAAAACCGGACAGGTAGAGCGGTGTGCTCGTAACATCCTAGGTTGCTCTATCAAGATACGGACAGGTAGAACGGTGTGCTCGTAACATCCTGGGATGCCCTGAGTAGGTTTTGCTATAGTTTCGCAAGAAAAGATCCTTTAAAATCTAGATAGGTAGAGTGGTGTGCTCGTAACATCCTGGGATTCTCTATCGAGATCTAGTCAGGTAGAGTGGTTTGCTCCTAACAGCCTGGGATGCTCTGAGTAGGTTTTGCGAAAGTTCACATAGAAAAGATCCTTTAAAATCCGGACAAGTAGAGCGGTGTGCTCGTAACAGCCTGGGATGCTCTATCGAGATCCAAAAAGGTAGAGCGGTTTTCTCGTAACATCCTGGGATGCTCTGAGTAGGTTTTATGAAGGTCAACATGTAAAAGATCTTGGGAGATCTGATAGGTTGAGCAGTGTGCTCGTAATCAATCTTGGGATGCTCTTTCGAGGTTTTGTTGAGGCACGTAATCAGTATTGAGTATTCCACAGTATGGCCAGTGATGATGAATACCTACAGGTGGTGGGCCTACATCCAGTATGAAAAAGGACTGGCTCTGTAGAACTTCCTATGACGAGTAGATTCATAGATTGATCGATATAGCAGCAGCAGTGACGATGACAATTATCCGAGGATGATGATTCGCTGATGATGATCCAGAGAAAAAGACTTGTGCTAGATGATCTATGTCGATAAATACCTTCCTAGTTAAGAGGGAGTGTTGATGTATATGTAACTTCGGAATGTATTTCATTTATATATTTATTGTACTCCTATAGAGATGTATTATTCATCTATATGGAAGGGTCGTCATTTGTATTGACAAGTGTCGCAAGTATGTTAACTTGCTGATGGGTTATTAGACCACCTTGTAAGGGGTCGGCCTAATATAATGTAATATGAAGTTATTGTACCTAGCTAGACAAGTCGGTCCCATAAGGTTATTGGGAAAATAGGACAAGTATAAATAGAGATCGGGAGATCTCTATTTGAATCACTTCAAAACTCACACTTCTTTCACTCAGAAAGTGGCGCACATGTGAGGAGGAGGATCAGCTGCTAAGAGGAGTCTATCTCTGGTACTTTGGTTGTTTTATTGCTCTATCTATCTCTGAGGAAGTTGTGGAGTTTTTCACCTTAGGGTTTTCCCCACAGAAACTCTATGTGTCTATTGTCTCTCATGCTTTTGCTTCTTGTGATGATTGACATGCTTGTTATGATTGATATGCATTGATATACTGTACATGTTATTCTCTCAGTAAAGATCCTAGAGTATTGTGAATTAATGCCCAAATTTTAACACCAAGTGAGGGAAGTTGCTGCCACGAATCATCCCAAGCTAAGGCTCGACTGCCATCCCGAATCTCCCAGAAGCTGTGGTCTTGGACCAGATTCTGCCCCTGGGTAGCCGAATTCTAGATGTGAGACCCAGGGCCTGGTTCATAGAATCTAATTATATCCTATTTTTCCCACTTAGTAGCATACTTGGAGTGCCACAGTCTTGCCCATGGTTCCTCCTTATGGGATACCCACCTCCACTAGGTTTTTGCTCCCGAAACAACATTAACCTGTTCTGGGTCTCTGAGATTAAGGCCACCTTGGTACTTCAGTGAGCATATCTCTTCCCATTTAACCCATTCCATAGAAATTGCGGCTGAATTTTCCGAAGCTCTTTAAGAATAACTTTGGGGGCTAACATAGCTGAGAAGAGATAAGTGGGCATAGCCCGGAGAACCGATTTCAGGAGAACAAGGCAACAAGAAAAATTCAAGGGGAAATACATCCAGTTAGAGAGACGCTTCCTCATCCTATCCACAAGTTCTCTCCACGAGCCCTGCTTAACTCGAGAATTCACCAATGGAGCCCCCAGGTATTTGGACGGAAGGGAGCTTTCCAAAAAACCCAGAATCCTGCAAATGTTTCTTCTCGTAATTTTGGGAGTGTTAAAAAAGAACACCTGAGATTTTTGAGCATTTACTTCAAGACCAGAGGCTCTGCCGAAGGTATCTAGACACCTACAAATAGCTCGAGCCTCCTGGATAGAGGGATGTCCCATAAGCATGGTGTCATCAATGAATTGGTGATGGATCTGACAATCTGCTCTGGGATGAACGATCAAACCCTATAGCTCATGACTTCCTTGCATAGCTCTAATGGTTCTTCCAAGGCCCTCCGCCATAATAATGAAAAAAAAGGGGAAAGAGGATCCGCTTGCCGAATCCCTATTGAGGGTTTTAAAAGGCATGTGGGAACACCATTGAGAAGAATAGAAGAGAAGGACAAGGAAACCAGATTCATGATCCACCTAGTCCATCGCTCAGAGAATCCAAAGGCTTGCAGCATAGATCTCATGAATTGCCAATTTAGTTTATCATAGGCTTTGGCAATGTCCAGTTTTAACATCATCCCCAAGATTTTGTCTCTCTTTAAAGAATGCAGCACCTCATAGACCAAGATAATGCCATCCATAATCTTCCTTCCCTCTACAAACCTTGACTGTTCAGGCGAAATGATGACTGGCAAGATTGTTTTTAAGCGGTTAGCAATTACCTTCTTAACAATCTTGTATATGACATTACACAGGGCGATGGGTCTAAACTTATTGGGGGAATCAACTCCCTCTGTCTCAGGGATAAGGGTAAGGAAAGTAGCATTAAATGCCAGAAGGATCTTTCCATAACAACGAGAGGACTCTACAATTTTCCAAACCTCCGACTTCACCAGATCCCAGAAATGATGAAAAAAATTAGTAGTAAAGCCATCAAGCCCTGGGGCTTTACCATCAGCCATTTGAAATACTGCCTCCTCAACCTCTTCCATGGTGACAGGTCTCAGAAGGAGATCGTTCTGCTCCTGAGTGACGAGGGGGGGAATATTGTTGGTAATTAACTCAATATCTCTTTGTCTCTCTACCACATTTTCATTCATGATATCTTGGAAGAAGTAACTTAGTTCACCTTCAATCTCCTACCTAGTTTCCAATTTAATCCCTTCCTTGTTCTTAAGGATAAGAATTCTATTCTGTTGTCAATGCTAAATAGCAGATCGATGGAAGAACTTCATATTACGTTCCCCATCCTGTAGCCACTTCACTCTCGCCTTCTGCCTCCATAGAATCTCTTCCTGTTTCTCCCTCTCCAAGATTTTATTATGGACCAATATTTCCTCCTTTTGGAATTCAAGAGTGTAACCCTCAAGCATTCCCGACTTTAGGATCTTCTCCTTGTGAGCTTCAAGGGCTTTCTTATCCTCGAAGATATTCCCGAACTCCTCCTTGTTCCACTTCTTGATTTTGGCTTTTAGGGATTTTAGTTTATGCTCAAAATTGTACATATTGTGGCCTTCACCCGGACCCATTTCCACCCACCACTGAGTGACTTTCTCCTTAAAATCCGGGTGGCTTATCCAAAATTGTTCAAAACGAAAGGGTTTTTTGAATTGAGAACCCAAGCCACTTCACCATAGGTCAATGGGCCAATGGTCAGAATATGAGGCCGGGAGAATTGACGAAGCAATCTCACTCCCAGATTCCATCACCGATTCTGAGACCAAAAGTCGATCAAGACGAGAGGCAATGTGGCGATCTCCCTACCTCTTTTTGTTCCAAGTAAATTTTCCATCCCCTGGGACAACATCAACTAGTTTCAGTTGTACAATGGTATCCTTGAACCAAATACATTCGTCATCCAGATGCCTCCTTCCCCCTTTCTTTTCATCGAGAGAGGATATAAGGTTAAAATCTCCGCCAACGATCCAATGCTCTCCCCTAGACAACTCCTTCAACCAGTAGAGAGAATACAGAAAGGAGGATTTAGAACCAAGGGTACGGGGGCCATATACATTAGAGAGAATCCCCGAAACCCTAAACCCAACAACCTGGAACTTAGCAGAAAGGAATCTGTGGTTTCCAAAAAATCCAGAGAGACTTATTTTATTAGGGTCCCACAGGATGCCTATATCACCCGCAAAGCCATTTGCATTGATCCCTATTACTTCACAGTTTCTCCAAATCTTCTTACTTTTTTCCTGCAACTTAATACTCGAACATTTTTTTTCTTGGAGAAACACAACTGTAGGATTAGACTCCTTGATCTTCTTCCTTGGAGTTTTAGATTTCTGCTGGCTATTTAGCCCTCTTATGTTCCATGACACAATCTTCATTAAACAAGGGAGAGGAGAGAATTACAGACCTAGGGCCACCCTAATAGTAGGGTATTGGCCCGATTCTACCAACTTTAGTCCCGCAGCAGCGATTCTTTGCCTATTAGATTTCTGACCTAGATTTTTGGAGTTCTCCTTATGCTTCCTTTTGCAATCCTTCTGAGATCCATGGCTGATTCCAAGTCTCTTAGGTTCCCTGGCTTTAAGGATGGCTTCCTTTAGAAATATCACCTGATCTTGAGGGACATAACCAGTTTTAGGGTCATCACATGCTTGTTCAATCCCATCAAGATCTAGCTCCCCTATGTCCATCTCTTCAGTTTCTTCATCCGCAATATCACTAATAACTGCCAATTTTTTTTCATTGACAGGCAACACAACAGGATCCGAGGAGATGAACTTCTGCTTCAGGGGTTGATTATCATGAGGGGTCTTGCATTGCTCCAACTCGTTATCCTATATTTGTTCATTCATAACTTTGAAAGAGTTAGTCGTCATAATCTTCTTGGCTCCTTCCAGGGTTCCCTGTTTTCTTCCACCCCATTTTCTGGTTTGCACTTTGGTAAAGCCGAGATCCACATTCTCATCAGCCATCTTAGGGGTTGGTTTAGGGTTATTCAAAGGGAAGTCCCAGAATAAGTGGCCATGCTCATGACATCTGCAACATCTGAAAGGGATTTGTTCATAATTGAGGGTTTGAACCCACTCCTCATCTTCCCACATCAGTTTAATGGCCTCCGGAAGATCCCTTGAAATATCCATATAGACATAGATCCGGGCATAATCCGTGTATCTCTAAGCCTTCATTTGTTCAGAGATTTTAACAAAGGTGCCTAGATTGTTCCCAATATCTTCTAGGATCTTGGTTTCCCAATATTTCGAAGGTAGGGAGTATAGCCTGATCCATACCGGGGCTATCTTCATATCTTCTTTCTTAGGGCAGAACTTTTATTTCCATGGCCGTAAAAACAGGCTAGTAGAGTAAAAGAAGTAGGGTCCACCATTAAGAATCCTGTTGCAATCATCCAAGTTGATGAAATTTATTGTGAAGAAGCCTTTCGATCCAAGCTGAAGGTCATAGTGCCCTTTAGGTTCCCAAGTGGAGTTAATCCACCAAATCAGGGACTTTTCAGATGGTAAAACCCCAACAAATTTCCCAATTGGGGCATGGTCCTGCATCTTCTGAATCCTATCTCTCAACGTATTGGATTTAATAACCATCGAAGGGATGGTCGTAGTCTTGGGTATGCATTGACCCAGCTTACCACCCACTTGAGGAAAACTAGATTCTGTCTCCTGCACCTTTTTTCCAACAACACCCAATCCATCTACCGAGACCTGGATCCCCCCTACTTGAAAATCAGATTGAGAAGAATGTTGGGGGGCCGTAGGACTCCCCTTCTTCGAGTCAGTCATATCCACCGTCAAACCAACCGCTAACAAAAACACCATAAACCCTAGCTCAAAATGTCATGATTCTTGCAAGAACAAACAAATTGGCATTCTTTGATACTAATATATAGTTGTTTTAATGTTAGGGTATATCTAGTATATTTTTTAAAATTTCATTTAATTGTTTTATAATTTTTGTTGATATTTTAATCATTTTTATTTTTTTGTCTGTAGGATAAATTTAATACATTTCAACCATCTAAATCTAAAGCTCGTGAATATAGATATTTATTTAAAAAATTAGATTGGAGGATCTATTGTAAAGAATGTGATAAAATAGGTGCAACATACTACCAACCTACTATCGTATTTTTACCCTATTAAATTTTTTCATTACATATTTTTTACGTATCAAATCATCATAATTTGTACTTGAATTATGTTACTATGATCTTAACAAGACATAATCATATATATTTTCCATCACAATCATCCACTTGCCAACTACTCAAATTTGGAATCCTACAAATATGAAAAAATACATTTATTCATTGATTATGAATTAAAATAGTTATCCTTAACAATACATAATCATATATATTTTCCATCACAATCATCCACTTGCCAACTATTCCAATTTGGAATCCTACAAATAGGCAAAAATCCATTTAGTCATTGATTATGACGTAAATAGTTATTCTTAATCCATAATGATTCTATTTTGAATATATGTCTCTATTGTGGATCAAATTAAGGAATTACTAACTAACATACAAAGATTTACTTTCTTGTAACTACTTGCCAAAAGATTTATTTAAACTGTGAGGATGTATGAATGGAAATTGAAATTGAAATTCAAGATATATTTATATAAATGTATTTTACAATCTAACCAATTTAAATTTGGAGCAAATGTGTGTCTGGTTTTATAATTTTTATAATTATTTATTTTTTGGAACCGACATGTGACAAACATGACACATCTCATCCACTTTGGGCTAAAGCGCTAAGATTGTTATTGACTAATAAAAGAATTCATAACACAAACATATTCAATGTTTAATCTTTGCATGGTTCCTTAAGAGTCACACTCACCTCGAAACACATTGTTTATGGACATTCTATCTTCAAAAGATCTAATACTACCTTGCTAAGTAATAGTGTTTTTCTAATCTCATGTAAGCTAGATGGATTGGTTTCCCCATCATGCAATGTTCATTGGTTAACACGCATCTAGATGTCAAGCTTGGTTGTGATATTCAAAGTAGCATTTTTAAGAAAAAAAAAAAAACAAGACAAAGGGAAACATATGCTACCATCACAAGAACATAGCATGACGTTTAGGCAATTACATATTTGGTATGTTTCAAAGCAAGCAATGAATTCCAGTAGCAAAAAAAACAAGAGATACTTAGTTCTTAAAGACATATCTTACAATATAAGCAAAATATCATGAAAATAATATGAAAATGCCATCATCATTTGTAGGTGGAGCATCGACAATAAAAGGGTTCAACATTGTTTCATAGCAAACATTGAAATCTAGTAGCAACAAGAAGAAAAGATACAGAGGTCTTGAAGACAACTGAAATACGATATCTTACAATAAATAGAAAACTATCATAATAACACTATGAATACATTTCATCATTCATATTGTTATTACCATCTTTTCATCAAGATTAAGTTCATTTGGTCGATCAATTATTGAACCAAGATAGATAAAACTCATTATATACGAACCACAATCAAGAAGGAAAATCATTTCAAGGTGTATTATAAATTATATAGAAGGACCGGTGACCGATCCCTAGCACATGGTCATCTCCACTAGAATGGGAAATTCATGAAGAGTACTTGTTATTGATTCTTTCCTTTTATGTTGTGGGGACTATAGGAATCAACTTGTCATTTTTGTATCTTCATTAATGAAACGCATGTTGGTCTTATTTGGCATCATATCAAGGCAATTTTCATTTATCAATTGTGTTCCAAGATAGGAGTTTGCAAAGAATTGTGAAATTACTAATGTTAAATGCATTAATATTATCATTGAGTTGATATTGGCTCTCTAGCATTCTCTTTTAGGATGCATTTTTCATGCTATGAGATTACATATTTTCGAAGAGTTCATGGCAGAGTTTGGTGTTTTGTGCCATGCTAAGGTTTTCACATGCATTGCTATGATAACGAAAGTTTGGTTTCCGATTTCATTTTCCATATCTAGACTCTAATGGCGACACCTCCATAGTGATGCACTGCTTGAGCTACATTCCTTTCTCTTGCTCCACTTTAATGAGAGGATATAAGATATCACAATGATATGGATTCTTCCTAATTCACTACCTATCGAGGTTTATTCATTTCTTCCCTTCCAATCAAATGATCGATTTCAAGTAGTTCTCCCTTTCCCAACAGAGATGCATATCATTCCAAAATCTAAGTCGAGGGTGCCATAACAATTGCAACCGTTGGAAAATCATTAACCCATCAAATGTTGTAAAAATAAATAAAAAATATGGGAATTTCAAATAGTTCCTCGAGAATCAATATTCTACTTCATCCATTAGATCTCCATTGGTTTAAACTAGTGTTGTTCATTGGATTTGTTTTTAGGACCTCGGTCCTAGTTGATCTAAGTTTATAAATAGAGATCCTTCTTTCACTATTTCGTTTTTGTTTTAGGTCTCTGTTTTGGTTTCTAGTTTAGGTTTAAATATCATGCATGTAAAATAATATAAAACATTTACATTTACAGGTCCGAATAACTATAGGTGTTGTTTAATGGTTTATAACTGTTAGAATATTGCAGGTGCATCAACATATAATATGTGACAATTTACACTAAATTAAATTTTCATTAACTCATGAAATAGGAAATATTGACAGAGTTAGAAATGGGTCATTATACCTGTAGGGAAAATACCTGTAAATAGCTAGTAGATCCATTTTTTTGCTACTTCCTTTGCCTTGTTTTGTTGCTTCCTTTGCCCTGTTGTAGCCCTACAACCAAAGGCCTTTCCAAACCCTTGAAGCTGAACCGACCAGACAATCTAGTATGCCACCCTGCCAACTGGCGAGGTCTCGCTGACCACCCAACTCCAAAGGTACCCCTTTGGACCTTTGAGCCCAAATCGAGTACAAGCCAATCAGTTCTATCCCTTCTGAAAATCTCCAACAAGAACCCCTTCTTCTTCCTCTCTGAAATTTTTTCTGTATCTTTGCCCCAAAATTTCATCAAAACATGCTAAGTTTAAGATCCCTTCTTCTTCCCCTCTTCTCGACCTTATTCCCATTTTCTTTGCCGACTCTTTCCCCATGCCATTAATACCCTATCTCTAACATAAATATTCCAACCCCCATGTCAGTCCTCGAGCCCATCCCCATGACTCTCATTAAATCCATTATTTTATTAATTAAATTTATTTATCATTAGAATTAATAGTTATTATTCCTTAAGTTCTTGGGAAAATTGCTTAGGTAGAAGTCAACCTAATTTATTTACAGGGTTTCACCACCCTGTCACTTATCAAATCGGTCATAAATTCTCATTTATGTATAATAAATTCCAAATTTCATTATATCCATGGTAATAATAACCTAGTCATTTAATTAATGATTAACACACTTCTAATATGTTAATTACCCTTTAATTTATCAATTATCAATAATAATCATATCAATATAACTCACATCATTATGAATGCACATTTATCTTAATTAATTAATACTTAACGAAGACTTAATTACATTTATCTAATATGTTAATTACCCTTTAATTTATCAATTATCAATAATAATCATATCAATATAACTCACATCATTATGAATGCACATTTATCTTAATTAATTAATACTTAACGAAGACTTAATCAATTCCTTCACCTAGTTCCATGTTAATTACACCATAGTTTATAATTAAACTAATTAACAACCATTGCTAACGATAATGATTAATATTAACTGATCAATTTAATACTAACCTAATTAACATGATAATTACATTTAAAATTTTAACCCTACTAAATAAATTTAATAACAATCAATCAAGCATTACTAATTAATTGCAATAGTTACTAGCTAGGTTAACCATAACTTGTTTATTAATCAACAATCATTAATCATTAATCGACAATAATTAACATTAATCAATGTTACTAGCATTAATCGGCAATAATTAACATTAATCAACATTATTAACATTAATCAACAATAATTAACATTAATCAATATTATTAACATTAATCGACATTAATTAACATTAATCAACATTATTAACATTAATCAACAATAATTAACATTAATCGACAATAATGAATATTAAGTTACTCATTCGACCTATTCCAGTATTTTAATCATTAATTTACTAACTCGACGTATTAATTTAATCTCTTGGTTAGATAAGTAGTAATAATGTAATTAATGCCTAAACATTATAGTTCAGTATTATTTCACACAATTTATAAATATGTAGGCGAGTTATGTAAGCATAGCTACTACTTACATACTTTGCATAAGTACACTAATAGTACTAAATCACATACACCAATCATGATCACAAAATTTATTGTTCACTCACACATGTTTAACATAGTTTGCAAGGTACAATCTTTTACCTAACTGCATCTTATTAAGTTACGACAATTCATACATTACTGAGTTACGACACATAATCAATCAAGGGTTTTCCACATACATAGTTAGATATCGTTTTCACCCAGAATTCAAGCTACACATATCTACCTACATCACAACTAACTTCCACATCCTATCCTTTCCTCCCCTGGACTACCCTTAAGTGTCAAGCCATGACCGGCTCCAGCTAGAACCCGTAAGCGGAAGTGTCGACTACATCGACCAAGCTTCCTTAGCAGGAAACCACCAGTTATCATCACACACCTTGGGGAGCACACCGTAGCACAACCCTCCTATGACTCTGGGTTTCGGAGATAAACGGTGGGTAAATACTCCACCCCCTTAATGGAACAAGGGACTATGTCTACCTGACATAATAACTGTGTTGCACTTGTACTCAGTTAATCATCGTATAACCAATCTAGGCGATTGAGTTTCCTGAAACCCTACCCCACCCATACATCATAATAAAATAGCATAATAATCATGTGAAGGTAAATAATGCGTCACTTGCATACCATTTATCCTTCTGATTCCATGTCCCCAAGGCTCTCCCACCTCGTACGATCCAGCTATTTCTTAGCCACTTTAACCTATAAGTCAGTCCTCATCATAAAATCTAGAATATTGTGCACAAATCCTTAACATGTGCACATACATTTCATCAAAAAATAACAACAATAATCAATTCTTTTATTCACCATGCACCTGGCATAACATTCATTCGTTCAACATATTACTTTAACGGTATCCACGTACCCATCATTCATTAACTTGCATTATGAGACATAACTAACACATGATACATATCTAACATGACTGCATACCATAATACTAACATCACACACACACACACACACACACACACACACACACACACACACACACAGATATATATATATATATATCCACAAAATAATAGAACCATATGTCCATAGTGTCGTCAAACCGACGAAGTCTCACAATCAAGCAAATACAACATGTAATGGTAGTTCAGGTAGAAATGTCAAAACGTGGCGTTACATACACCCACCCTTAAGGAAACTTCGTCCTGAAGTTATGGTCAAAATAGTGTGGGATAATCACAACACAAGGTCTCTGCGTCCTCCTTCTTAGCAGAACCTAGGGTATACTTTCCCTACTGGGCCGCCTCCTACTTATACATAACGACATCTACAAAATTTACTCATTTAATCTTATTGGAGGTGTCCTTATATTTTGTTTAACATTTACATAGGTTGTTGGTTTGACTACTCAAGGTTCATTACCATACTTAATCCATAGAATAGGCAGCATCCTTGTTAAATTAAATTAATTTGTACATTCTATAATGTGATTCATAAGGATACCTTGTCTTATATATAACTTTTAATTTGATTCTAAGTCATTTGTCATCACTCTTTAATCAGATCTCATCTTTAGTTAATTTCACTTGACTTACACCATTTCTCTATATCAAGATTTATTATTTGTGATAAATTATGAAGCCAACATGCTCTTTGTTGTTGGTTTAAATGATACACCCTTTGCGAATGCAGTTTAAATATCATGGAGAAATTTCCATATCATCATTAACAACTTTTGCAAGTTCAACTAGAAATTATCCTCTACTACATTTCCATTTATCTTGTAATCCTTACATCATTGTCCTATGTTTGGTACTATTTCTCTAACTATCCCTTACCTTGATGTGCTCATTTCCTTCATTCTCATATCTATGTTAATCGACTAATCATATATACTATATTACTTTCAATATCTAAGTTACACTTATTAGTTCTTCTTATGTATAATCCATTAATTACACAAGATGACAACTCTTAATTATTTGTGCACACTAACATTATAGTCCCTACTCGTCATTACTTATACTATTTTAAACAATACTCTCATCACTATAAGCAAATGAGCTCATCAGTTCTTATCACACCTTACCAGATACTATGGTTGTTTCTCATTTTCTTTAACCCTCTCACTCATCTTAATGGTCACTTGTCATTGACATGCTTATAATTGATATGTTGCAATTTTGTTGTTGTCGTTCTTGTTGTTTTAGTCATACTAGTAGTTGTTTTCGTTTTTAAACATACATAAATTCATTTAATGTCCAATATCACTTGTTGTGTGATACCTTTTATTACTCATACATGAATAGGAGAAATCTTGAAACTAACACATCATCAACAACACATGCTAATGTGAGGTACTTTAGGTCAATATCCAAACTACGCACACTCAAAAATGTCCTTCAAAATCACTATATAACCATACTTAAAGCTAACAATTAGGTTAAAAATCAAGTCGAATTCATTCCAAAATCTAAATTATCCACTAAGTAAATGACTACTTCTCAGTCATACATCACACACCATCTTCCCATCAATGTATTACATTATGAACCACTTTCAAGAAATCTGACTTATGCATCTTGCGATATATCATTTTTTGTAGTTGTTTACAACTTATATTTTTTTTTACATAAGGTCATTCCCTTACATGATAGCATCACACCCTCACGAATTTCCTCCTAGCACGACTACATAGGTTCCTCATAAAATTTTACAATCTTACAACCCCATCTATTATCGATCAACTTTTAATTTATCCTTATAGAGTGAAGATGAAGATCATGCAATTACTTGACATACCAAAATTAATTTTATGTCCTACCATGACTTGATGAAACATGCACATATTGTTCTATTACAATCTTCTCTTATTATTACTGTCGACTACTTTAGTTGTCACAATCTCTCACTAATATATCGTGTGTCATTATACTCTTCTAGTTAGGGACTAAGTTAAATGTCCAAATTGCATTTATGCCACCTTAATATTTTGCTTCCTTGATACCCCTATGGATAGTGCATTCCATGATTTATGAATACGCCACTTATATTTCATTGTCTATATATACACGTTTACGAAAATTTTGTATTACTTTACCCCATAATTATAGTATAATTACTAACTTTTTCCTTCATCATTTTTTCACTCTCTTCGCATAACCCTATCTGCCTTTGTGGAGGTAGTTCCCTTTCTACCTTAATTATGACCCTAATCTCTCATATATTAATATGAGTTATTTCGTACACATTCATAAATATCATTTATAAATGCACTCCACTTCATAGGTGTTCCTCATACTAAATACAGAAGCATATTACCATCTATTGCATCGAGACATCTTACATTGTATTGACTCACGTATCAATTTTAAAACTACCTCCCTATCTACTTGTATTATATTAATGATTGCATTTATCACCACCTGGCCCACATGTATATTGTTTATGGATTGCTCCCTTATTAGGAATATTTTATCCTATGCAGCTACTCATTTTAGTCTTCCTGTTGCATTAACTACTCCCTTCCTTTGTCTTTACTCAAGTTAATCATTATTCCCCTCTTACTATCTGAATGACTATCATAATGGTGCTCATCTTACTATACACACCAGTTATCATCGACCTATACCAACTATGTTAATACTTGCATTTACTACATCCACAACATAATTTAAGAATCAACTTCCTACATGGATCCATGACTGCAACCTAGGATTACTATCATGCAATTATTACTCACAAGTTACTTGTCCTTAGTAATTTCTTCTCAAGCTACAGCTTTAGACACATGCGACACTGACCATTTATGGCCTCCAACCCATTACTTGCCCCTATCTAGATATTTTAGTTCCTTCCAATTATTACAATTTACCCTTATCGATAGAAGGAACGTCCTCCTTGTTCATGGTTAGATTCATCAACCTATTTGATGATTATCACTCATCGTGACACGCCAAGTCTTAATGTCGTGAGTCACGGGTAAGACACTATGGCTCAGGCAAAAGGTAGGGTATCACATCATCATCGTAGCTTAGTTAGTCATCTATGACTACACCTATTGCGGGGTCACACTAGTCGTGATTCTCTACATGAACCCTCTTATGTTACTTACTTGACTTAAATCAATTTAACTAGAGTCGCTTCCTAACCCTATAATTTATCATGCGACAATTTTCAATTCAACTTAAATCTACAGTTTAAACCTATAAGTTTATTATAAGAATTTAACTTATAAAGTTAATTAATTAATTTATTAGAATTTTACTAATCCGAACATTGGATTTAAATTTAAAATTTTAATTAATAATTTTATTTATTATGTTTAACATATAAGACTAAACCAATATAATTAATATTAATTCTAATTTGTAAATAGTTCATTAACATAAAATTCAAAATATAATTTTGTTAGATTTTAAATAATTGATCAAATTTTGTTAATAAAATTTAACAAAATTCAATTTAAATCACTAACTTTAAATAATTAAGCATTTAAATATTTAAAAATAATTTTTTTTTTTTTAAATTATTCAAATAATTCAACTAATATGTATTAAGTTTAACATTTAACCTAACCCTAAGATCTTCATGGGAAGGTCGCACACTTGCATGAGGACCACACGTCCCCATTGGGGCATCCCACTGCTTAACAATAATACTAAAGGAGATATAAGAGGGTAAACCCTCGGGTCCCATTCATTTTGATTATCGATTTTTTTTAAGAGGGAGCACTGCTGGTGAACTATGCAGCTTTCTTGGCTCTCCTTGCACCACTACTATCACATGTTCGGCCTCACAGAATATTATTCAATGAGCTATGCTGAGGTTTTCTCCTTCCCCAAAGTTTCCTGGTTATGTTTTCCCTTCTTTTCCCTTTTTCTTTTAATAGTCTCACTCATTCTTGCGTTTTCTTACGGTTTACTTAGGGTTTCTCTCTGTGAGAGCAGTGGCCTCTACACGCCATCCTTTTATCCCTCCTTGTATCCTATCATGGGGTATCCTTTGCGGCTATGCCTCCCCGCACGCTTACGTCATTGGTTAGTGTATTAATTTTTTTTGTGTGTGTATAATAAGTATTATATATATATTTTTTCTACACAGAGGGAGTTCAGAGCGGCGGTAGCCCAATTGGGCGCTGTTAAGATTCAATATGCTAAGACATAAAATATCAACATTACATTTCATTTCACAACAATAGCATATACAGGATCACTAAAAGAACAACAAGCACAGCATAAACACAAGAGACACAGATTTATCCTGGGAAACCCTCATGGGGAAGAAAACCTAGCAAAGCTTCCTCAATATATATGACTAGCAAATACAAAGATGTAAACCTCAACCATGTGCTCCTTCTCCTCCATATCAGATCTCTTCCTCACCTATGCGCTAATCACAAGTGAGTGTAGTGTGTGTTAAATGAGGAACAAACCTCCTCTATTTATACACAACTCCGACTTGACTTTTACACTAACTAGGTCAGCCCCAACTTTAACCACTGGGTTAAACACCCCATTACAACTAACTCTGGGCCGAACCCACTAGGGAAGTCTAATAACCCAAGTTACCACATTCCGACGGAGGAATAAACATCTCCGGATATACAATAGGATCTTCACGGAGGAATGAAACATCCCCGGAATAATAAAGTACAAATATACTATTCTTAGAAGTTACAATATTTCAACACTCCCCCTTAACGAGAAGGATATTATAACAACATCTGCAGTAACAAGGAGTCATCAACATCATACATGATACATCTATAAATCATTGGAAGCTTTCTTTATACATCATCAGTAACTCAAGTAGTTATTGGAACATCTTCAATATTGGAACATCAACATATTCAGTACTGAATCTTCATCTTCTGTAGCACTCGAACAACTACAGTAACATCATCATCATCTGGATCACTCGATCAACAGCCTCATCGTCTGGATCTACTGATCAACATCATCATCATCATCTGGATCTCTCGATCAACAACATCGTCATCTAGATCATCACGATCAGCAGCATTGTCATCTAGACCATCACAATCAACAACATCGTCATCTAGACCATCATGATCAGCAACATCGTCATCTGGATCATCACGATCAATAGCATCATCATCTAGATCATCACGATCAGCAACATCGTCATCTAGACCATCACAATCAACAGCATCATCATCTAGACCATCACGAGCAGCAGTATTGTCATCTAGATCATCACGATCAACAACATCATCATCTAGATCATCATGACCAACATCTGGATCCTCTCGATCAACAACATCAACATAGCAACATCCTTTGCAATGTACAAGATCCTATTACGGGATGATTAATCCCTCTCACTTTAGGACATAGGTCCAAGGATGATACAATCCTGATCCACTTACAGGATGATCAATCCCTCTCAATTTAAGACATCTCTCATGTCTATGGATGATGCAATCCAGATCAACTTACAGGATGATCAATCCTTATCTCTTTAAGACACCTCACCATGTCTAGGGACGATGCAATCCCAAATCAACTTATAGGATGATTAATCCTTATCACTTTAAGACACCTCACCATGTCTAGGGACGATGCAATCCCGAATCAGCTTACAGGATGATTAGTCCTTATCACTTTAAGACATCTCACCATGTCTAGGGACGATGCAATCCCAAATCAGCTTACATGATGATTAGTCCTTATCACTTTAATACATCTCACCATGTCTAGGGATGATGCAATCCTGAATCAACTTACAGGATGATTAGTCCTTATCACTTTAAGATGTCTCACCATGTCTAGGGACGATGCAATCCTATCATGTACATTTTGAACCAACCGCTCAGGGATGATGCAGTCCTATCATGTACATTTTGAACTAAACATTCAGGAACGATGCAGTCCTATCATGTACATTTTGAACTAAACGTTCAGGGATGATGCAGTCCTATCATGTACATTTTGAACTAAACATTTAGGGATGATGCAGTCATATCATGTACATTTTGAACTAAACATTCAGGGACGATGCAGTCCTATCATGTACATTTTGAACTAAACGTCTAGGGACGATGCAGTCCTATCATGTCCACTAGGGACCACTTTCTCGGAGACATATGTCTACGGATATCTTTTAGGACATGTGTCCAGGGATGATACAATCCCACCTCATCCACTTAGACAAAGTCTAAGGACCATATATCGACCTCATCATCGGAACCGGTAACCTCATCATCGACCTCATCGTTGGAACATGTAACCTCATCATCGATACAAGTATCCTCGTCATCGATATAAGTATCCACATCATCGATACAAGTATCCACATAATCAATACAAGTATCCTCGTCATCGATACAAGTATCCTTGTCATCGATACAGTATCCTCATCATCGATACAGTATCCTCATCATTGACCTTATCGTCAATATAGGCAATCTCATCATCGACCACATCGCTCCCCCTTTCGAGGAGGGTCCTTCTGAACGACACCAAGCTTGTCTTAGAAATACTCAAACTTTACTTGAGACAGAGGTTTGGTCAATACATCAACAACTTGTTCGTCAGTGCTCACATACTCGAGCTTGATAGCTCCTTTCTACACCATATCCTGTATATAAAAATATCGGATCTCTATGTGCTTTGACTTATCATGGAACACTGGATTCTTTTCCATTTTGATACAACTCTGGTTGTCACACAGGATCACAATGGAGCGCATCTCTAAGTCAAACAATACTGATAACAACTTCTGAAGCCATACCGCTTCTCAACTAGCAGAGCAAGCAGCTATATATTTTGCTTTAGTTGTGCTGAGAGTCACACTAGATTGCTTCCTGCTAAAACATGAGATCATGGCAGATCCCAGACAATAACATCCACCCGATGTGCTCTTCCTGTCTGATACACTTCCATCCCAATCAGCATCTGTGTAGCCATACAATCTAAAATCATGATCTCCAAGATAATATAAACCAAAGTCTATCGTACCCTTTAGGTACCTCATTACATACTTTGCAGCTATTAAGTGAACATGTCTAGGTTCCACTAGATACTGCCTCAAGGTGTTCACAGCAAAGCATATATCTGACCTAGTATTCATCAGATACATCAATGACCCAATAATCCGTCTGTACAGAGTTACATCCACTAACTTTGATGAGTCATCAACTAACAACTTCAAGTTGGAACCCATGAGAGTGGCCATGGTTGTACATTCCAACATATCAAATCTTCTCAAGATTTCCACAGCATACTTTCCCTGGTTGAGAAAGATTCATTTTGAGCCTAGCCATACTTCTAGACCTATGAAGTAATGCATCAATCCGAGATCTTTCATCTCAAATTCTGTAGCTAGCTTCTTGCTTTCCATGATCTATTTCTCATTCCCCGTCAGAAAGAGATCATCCACATATAATAATAGTATCATCCATAACCTTAAGGTAAAGGTTAGGATCAGCTTTACTTTTGGTAAAGTCCAATCTTGTCAAGAAGCTATCAATTCTTCCTCTATGACTGAACATCATTCCTGCTCTGAGTGATCTTCTGCATATCTATCTGTGCCATCTCTCGTCATATGGGTCTACTAATATGAGCCTCAAGATCATTCTAACTCTTTGGTGAGTTCCTTAACGCATCCATGTCATCTGTATATAGAAACCATCTTCAACCTTGTAGCAAAGGTTTAAATCCGCATCACCCATGGTGATCATTAAGCTCATCAAATGACTATCGATCCTGGGTACCCGTATAGAGCTTTCTTCAATTGAATCCTGGGAGTTTTCTCGATTTGCATTTCTTCTTCAATTACACCATTAAGAAAATGGTCTTATCTAGCCACTCGTCATGATTCTCTTCCTCTTTCTAAGAGAATCTTCTAGCCATGAGCCTTCTATAGTATATTTGATTTGTAAGTCTTCTCATCCATCACTTGTTTGGTATTCATTAGTCTTCATGATCTTTCCTACAAATCAAAGTTAATTACATGATTAGTAATACTTCATAATCATCAAATCATGTTGACATGATAATCTATTATGCATATAGATATTATTCACATAATTATGCAACTATCTTGACCAATACTTTGGCACAACACTTTTCCATATCATGTATGCATACAATGGTTATCTAGATGCCTTCCATCTCTACTAGAACATACTATCAAGAGCGTGCACAGCTCTCAGCATGTCAGCAAAGAGGTTTCATTCTAAATAAACAACAATGGAATGTTTGTCCAACTTACCAATCATATGCATATTAGTAGTATACTGTTCAATGCTATATGAATGTTTACACTTAGCATGATATATTCTAGGAATACAAATATGCACACAACTATTATGAGCAATATCATTTACTATTTCATAGATTCAAATAACAACTCAAATACTTATCTTTTATGTTTGTGTGGTTGCCTCGCTTCTATATGTCTTTGAACTTCTATTCATTCTGCACCACTATGCATGCTTAAGTGTGCACTAGTGCCATCCTCATGATCTCATACATAAACATACAGTCATTAGTATAATTCTAATACTATCAAAACATTATAAACTTAAGTATGTATGGTCATGATAATTTCATACATAGGTATACTAAGATCCTAACACAATAGGATTCTAACTTGATATAGGAAAACATACCTGGATTATCATGCTTGGTTATGTCTTAACATACCCAAACAATATCTTCTTTGTTCTCTTCAATGATTTAGAGACCTTGTGCTAGAACCTACATATCTCATAAGCATAGTAGAACAAAGTCATACATACCTCGTAAGTAGATCTTTTATGTGATCAAAGACTATGGATGAGTCTTTGTCTTTATGTCATCATGGTCTTAGAACTTGATTTGTCTTTCTTGATGTACGCGTATCTTGTTAGAAAACAACATCATCCTCATAAAACACCACAAGTGCATTAGTACAATCATATAACCCTAATCAATGACTATCTTCTATCATTCACATGCATTCATACTTTTACTAGGGCGATAAGACAATTCTAAGATTAATCAAGATTGTACTAACCTCATAAAATTAATCATGAACATATTTCAACACATACATGCATCTCCTTAAGTCATACCTATTGATATTTCTTGTAGTGTTCTTATGTAAGGTCTTAGCCTCATCTCGCCCTGAAACTGGAACTTCTTCACTTATGTAGGTGTCCAATTTTCTTCTAGGATTAACTCAATCCACTTTGATTTGCTAAGACTGGATCTGGAGCTGGATTAGGGTTTGTCAGAGAAACCCTAAAAATTCAAACTTTGAATTTCAATCTTTTGAATGGATGGAAAGATGTGGCTTTCTGAGCTGATCAAGTTGGTATACTTCAATTTTGAAAAACTGCAAAATTTGACCCCTCAAAATTGCCTTTGAAACTTCTGGATTCACTGGAAAGGACCCCGAACTAGGGTTTGATAAAGCCCACCCTTTTTCCCAATCAAAAGGTTCAATCCAAAGATCTAAACTTTGATTTTTCTAAGGAGCTTCCAGCCGTGGTTGCGAATTTCAAAAATTCCAACTTTTGCAGAAGCCCTAATTTTCCACCTTTCCGATCAAAATCCCGAACTAGGGTTTGATAAAGCCCACACTTCTCACCAACTAAAAATTTTGATCTTGGTCTCTAAATTTTGATTTTGATGAGGAGAATTCAACCGTGGTCTCTGATTCCAAGAATTTCAACTTTCTCCGAAACCCTAATTTCCCACAGCAGTGACGATTCAAGAATGAAGGTGCTCAAAATCCAAATCTATTTTGACAGAAATATGCACCTGATTGTTTCTGGTATAACTCCGAACTTACAAATCCATAGGTTCTAAAACTTCTTCTTGTGGTATCCTGACCTGTCCTCTTTCCAACCCCAAAGGTCTGACCTCAATTAGATTCTCTGAGAGAGAGTTATGCCAAGTGTCGCAACGTGACATGTTTATGGGATAAAACAGGAGAGTGAACTTGTATGGCGTGCCATGTGTCACTGGTTCAACTTCGACCTCTGAAAAACATTACTTGAGAAACTAAAGTCTGTGCTTTACCTGTCACTTTTTACGCAATTTCATTTGGAGCTTCCTAGCCCAAGTTGTGACCTTTTTTCCTAGGTCACCTGTTTATGACTGAGATCTGGAAGAGGCAGAAACCTTAAGTTGTACTGATCATAACTCACAAAGTACAATGAATTTGATAATGTCCTTTGGAAAAAAGGTACATGGGGATGCTATATACGACCTGTAAAGGTTTCAGATCCTAAACCTTCGCCAAAATGGATTTATAGTGAAAGTTCCACGATGACTTGTTTTTGCTATAAAAAACCCTAACCTTCAAATTGTCGCAAGTGAAGCAAGTGTCGTAAGTGCCACACATTTCCTTCCTTCAAGTTAGCTCTGATACCATGTTAAGATTCAATATGCTAAGACAGAAAATATCAGCATTACATTCCATTTCACAACAATAGCATATACAGGATCATTGAAAGAACAACAAGCACAGCATAAACACAAGAGACAGATTTATCCTGGGAAACCCTCATGGGGAAGAAAACCTAGGAAAGCCTCCTCAATATAGATGACCAGCAAATACAAAGATGTAAACCTCAACCATGAGCTCCTTCTCCCCCATATCAGATCTCTTCCTCACCTATGCGCTAATCAGGAGTGAGTGTAGTGTGTGTTAAATGAGGAACACACCTCCTCTATTTATACACAACTCCGACTTGACTTTTACACTAAATAGGCCGACCCCAACTTTAACCGCTGGGTTAAACACCCCATTACAACTGACTCTAGGCCGACCCCACTAGGGAAGTCTAATAACCCAAGTTACCACATTCCGACGGAGGAATAAACACCTCCGGATATATAATAGGATCTTCATGGAGGAATGAAACATCTTCGGAATAATAAAGTACAAATATAATATTCTTAGAAGTTACAATATTTCAACAGGCACCCCCTCCTCCTCTCTGCACTTCGTTGGTCTGGTTTAAACGCTTAGTTTTGGTTTTTTTGTGTTTATGATTTTTTTGTGTAATAATTAAATTTAAATAGTTTTTTTTACATAGGGGGACTGGAGCGGCGGCTGCCCAGATGGGCGCCCCCTCCTCCCTTCTTTGCAATTTTTGGGGCTTTCCCCACGGTGGCCTATGGATGTGCAAACCAGCTACTAGCCCAGGCCGCGCTGGTTGAGCTGCTGGCCCATGGCAGCGCTTAGGCCGCGCTGGTCAGGTTGCATTCCCACGGTCGCAGCCTAGCTACTTGGTCGGGTTGCTCCCAAGCCGTGCTGGCCAAGCTGCTGGCCCATGGCCAAGTTCAGGTCGTGCTGGTTAGGCTGCATGCCCACGGCTGCAGCCTAGCTACTTGGCTGGGATGTTCCCAGGCCGTAATGGCCGAGCTGTTGGCCCATGGCTGCACTGGCTGAGTTGCATGCTCACAACTGCAACCTAGCTTCTTGGCCAGTCTGCGCCTAGGCCGCGCTAGCCCATGGCTATACTACATGCCGACGGCCGCAACCTGTGGCTGCCCGTGAGCCATGGCTTGGGCCGACAAAAAAACGTTCAACGTTTTGTTTTGTTTTTATTTATTTTATTTATTTTTATATGTATTTTTTTTATATATCGCTCTTATATATAAAATTTTTGTTTATGAATTAATTTTTTTTAATAATCTTTTGTTTATATATATATATATATATATATATATATAATGTATTTTGTTTTTATTTGTTTCCAAATCAAAACTATTTTTTTTATAGTTTTTTTTTTCAATTTGAATATGTAAAATATATATATATATATTTTAAATTTAATTATATTTGAATATATATATATATATATATATATATATGTTTTTGCATATATGTTCTGTTTCTATATACAAAAAAAAATTCAAGCTCTCTTATTTTAATTTAAATTTAAATTAGAACTTTGTTTTTATATTTAATTTCCTCATATATATATATATATATATATATATATATTTGTTTATAATTTAAAAAAAAATTGTTATGGCAAAATTTGATATCTATAGGTATCCGTAAATGTGTATCAAATTTATCTTCATCCCCCTTTTAATTTACTTGCAGGAGCAATGAATAATTTACCCTAACTATTTATTTTTCTTTGTTGTTATTATAACCATAAGTTCTAACTCTTCTCCTGGTTTTGTGTAGGTCCAAGACTTCTGCAACCCATAATACTTGCACAGGAGTCATGTTTTTCAATAATTTTGTTTTTAACATGATGTTCAAAGTTTTAATAATATAAATTTTGTTTATATTTCGTGTGTGCATATATATATTATGGTTTTGTTTTATTTTATTTTTTTTTGGTTTGAAATTCGTATATATATATATAACACATATATAAAGTTTTGCTTATATTTACAAACTATTTATTTATTTAGACACACACACACACACACACATATATTCAATATTTAAGAAAATGTTACCCTTACTCTGTTGCTATAAATTTCGCATTTATTACTTTAATTATTTTAGTGTCTCGTCTTTTGCAGGTGCCGGAATTAGTCCATGGCTTCTAGCAGAAGTTGCTCGACATTTTGTTTCATATTTTTACATATAATAATATTTTTTTTGTTATTATTTGGTAATTTTTATGCTAATTAGCAATTAGCTTACGACAAGGTAAATCCCTTTGCCTTTCACTTGTTATTTTCACTGCAATGAGCCCTCTGGTTCCAGATTTGAAACCATGGCGCTGATACCATGTGTAGGACCCCGGTCCTAGTTAATCTAAGTTTATAAATAAAGATCCTTCTTTCACTATTTCCTTTTTGTTTCAGGTCTCTGTTTTGGTTTTTAGTTTAGATTTAAATATCATTCCTGTAAAATAATATAAAACATTTACATTTACAGGTCTGAATAACTATAGCTGTTGTTTAATGGTTTCTAACTGTTACAATATTGCAAGTACATCAGCATATAATATGTGACAATTTACGCTAGATTAAATTTTCATTAGCTCATGAAATAGGAAATATTGACAAAGTTGGAAATGGGTCATTATACCTGTAGGGAAAATACCTATAAATAGCTAGTAGATCCATTTTTTTGCTACTTCCTTTGCCTTGTTTGGATTCTTCCTTTGCCTTGTTGTAGCCCTACAACCAAAGGCCTTTCCAAACCCTTGAAACTCAACCAACCAGACAATCTGGTATGCCACCCTGCCAACTAGTGAGGTCTCGCCGATCACCCAGCTCCAAAGGCACCCCTTTGGACCTTCGAGCCCAAACCAAGTTCAACAAAACCAGTTATTTCCCTTCCAAAAATCTCCAACAAGAACCCATTCTTCTTCCTCTCTGAAATTTTTTCTATATCTCTTCCCCAAAATTTCCCCAAAACATGCTAAGGTGAAGATCCCTTCTGCTTCCCCTCTTCTCGACCTTATTCCCATTTTATTTTCCGACTCTTTCCCTATGCCATTAATACCCTTTCTCTAACATAAATATTCCAACCCTCATGTCAGTCCTCGAGCCCATCCTCATGACTCTCATTAAATCTATTATTTTATTAATTAAATTTATTTATCATTTGAATTAATAGTTATTATTCCTTAAATTCTTGGGAAAATTACTTACGTAGAAGTCAACCTAATTGATTTACAGGGTTTCATCGCCCTGTCACTTATCAAATCAGTCATAACTTCTCATTTATGTATAATAAATTCTAATTTCATTATATCCATGGTAATAATAACATAGTAATTTAATTAATGATTAACACACTTCTAATATGTTAATTACCCTTTAATTATAATTCAAACTAATTTAATTTATCAATTATCAATATAACTCACATCATTATGAATGTACATTTATCTTAATTAATTATTACTAACTAAGACCTAATCAATTCCTTCACCTAGTTCCATATTAATTACACCCTAGTTTATAATTAAACTAATTAACAACCATTCCTAACTATAATGATAGTTTTATTATCATAGATTAACATTATTAACACATAATTAATATTAACCGATCAATTTAATATTAACAATTGACATGATAACTACATTTAAAATTTTAACCCTACTAAATAAATTGAATAACAATCAATCAAGCATTTCTAATTAATTGCATTAGTTACTACCTCGGTTAACCATAACTTGTTTATTAATCAACGAAAAATTTAATCATTAATCAACAATAATTAACATTAATCAATATTACTAGCATTAATCGGAAACAATTAACATTAATCAACATTATTAACATTAATTGACAAAAATTAACATTAATCAATATTATTAACATTAATCAACATTATTAACATTATTAACATTAATCAACAATAATTAACATTAATCAACAATAATTAACATTAATCAACATTATTAACATTAATTGACAATAATTAACATTAATCAACATTATTAACCTTAATTGACAATAATTAACATTAAGTTACTCATTCGACCTATTCCATTATTTTAATCATTAATTTACTAACTCGATGTATTAATTTAATCTCTTGGTTAGATAAGTAGTAATAATGTAATTAATGCCTAAACATAATAGTTTAGTATTATTTCACACAATTTATAAATATGTAGGCGAGTTATGTAAGCATAGCTATTGCTTACATACTTCGCGTAATTACACTAACAGTACTAAATCACATATATCAATCATAATCACGAAATTTATTGTTCACTGACACATGTTTAACATAGTTTGCAAGGTAAAGTCTTTCCCCTAACTGCATCTTATTAAGTTACAACAATTCATACATTACTGAGTTATGACACATAATCAATCAAGGGTTTTCCACATACACAGTTAGATCTCGTTTTCACCCCGACTTCAAGCTACACCTATCTACCTACATCACAACTAACTTCCACATCCTATCCTTTCCTCTGCTGGACTACCGTGAAGTGTCAAGCCATGACTCGCTCCAGCTAGAACCCATAAGTGGAAGTGTCGACTACAGTGACCAAGCTACCATAGCAGGCAACCACCAGTTATCATCACACACCTTGGGGAGAGCGCCGTAGCACAACCCACCCATGACTCTGGGTTTCAGGGATAAACGGTGGGTAAATTCTCCACCCCCCTAATGGAACAAGGGACTATGTCTACCCGACATAATAACTGCGTTGCACTCGTACTTAGTTTGTCATCATATAACCAATCTGAGGGGTTGAGTTTCCTGAAACCCTACCCCACCCATACATCATAATAAAATAGGATAATAATCATGCAAAAGTAAATAATGCATCACTTGCATACCATTTATATTTCAGAGTCCATGTCCCCGAGGCTCTCCCACCTCGTAGCATCTAGCTGTTACTTAGCCACTTTAACCTATAAGTCAGTCCTCGACATTCAATTTAGAATATCGTGCACAAATCCTCAACATGTGCACATACATTTCATCATAACATAACAACAATAATAAATTTGTTTATTCACCATGCACCTGGCATAACATTCATTCGTTCAACATATAACTTTAACAGTATCCACATACCCATCATTTATTAACTTGCATATCTGAGACATAACTAACACATGATACATATCTAACATGACATCATATCATAATACTAACATCACACACTCACATATATATATCGACAAAATAATAGAACAATATTCCAATAGTGTCATCAAACCGACGGAGTATCACAATCAATCAAATACAACATATAACAGAAGTTCAGGTAGAGATGTCAAAACAGGGCGTTACATTGTCTTTCTTTGTTAATGCCTTTCTTTGTGCTTGAGATCATGCGTGTGGATGGCTTCGATTTGTGGATCCTTACATTGGTAATAGTTCTCATCTAGCTAGACAATGTCTATGGTTAGATCTAGGTCTCATGAAATGTTTGGACCTAGATCTGGATATGCTTATACAAGCTATGGCTGTAGAACACTCTTTTTGATCTTGATAGTCTCATTCTCTAACTTGTTCTAATATCTAAATAAAGTAAATGCACTATAATAATTTCTACCAGTGTTGTGTAGAGGCACCTAAGGACACTCAATGACCCTTTCTTGATTTACTAGAGTTTACAAGATTGAAGATTCCAAACTCATCATATTTCTCTTGCTCTACATAATCTCGCTCATGCTACTGGGAAAGCTCAATCTCTTTGCCCATTAAATAAAATAGAGGACAAATGGCCCCGAAACCTTAACCTAGTCATAAAAAACCATCATGTTCTTATATTGTAAAGCATCTTGGGAATGATTATCTTTTACCCTTCTTGATTTACTAGGACTTGATGTACGAGAGATGCCAAGATTCATGATAGATTTTCTTAAACATGGTGCCATGGGTGCTATCACTAGCATAAGTATTGGTTCATTTGTCATGAAGGCACACTTTCTTTCATGAGAAAAGTGGGTACACTTTACAATATCCTAACTGCTGAGGCCCATTCGGATGCCCCTTGGCATGCATGATTTATCCCCTAGTTTCAATGGCTATAAAAGCCTTGGTAAGTGTCGATTTAGGGTTTCTCTTGGCCGCACCTCTTTTTTCTTGTGCCACCCAATGTTGATCACGCATCCACTTATCGAACATGCCAGTTGAACCCCTTTGTTGTGAATATGACTACCTAGTTGTGCTGGTTTATCCCTCTAGTGCTACCGCTCCTATTTGTCGAGTGTTCCCATGTCGATCAAGTAAGGTAGTTATGCCTACTAGAGGGTGAGGATGTTACATCAACAAATTTTCCTTGGCTAACTTGTCAAAATAGTTTGTGGATCAAGGAAGGGGATACATGTTATTAATTGTTTTATTTTTCAATGCCTTGTATCCAAGCACAATTTGAGTTCTTGGTTGTGATTCTTCATTGAGAATAGGACTAGTGAGTCATAAGGAGACCATGAAGTTCTGATGAAGCTTGCTTCTATTAACTCCGACAAATGCCTCTTCAACTCTTCCAAATTCAGCACAGACATTTGATATGGAGCCTTTGTCATGGGTTCGACCCTCAGTTGAAGCTCTATACAATGATAAATGACACATCTTGGTGGGAGTCCTTTTAACAAGCTCATTGGCATATGATCCAGAAACTCATCCAACACATGGGAAGCATTGGTGGAATTGGTGTCCTCATCTCCCCTTCTTCACTTTTCTTCAAGTTGTAACATAAAGTTATGACCCTGGTCATCAAGCCACTTCCTTGAGACTCGTCATAAAGGTCAGCTTCACATTTTTGTTAAGTTTTCTTGTTATTGCATGCACAACACAAGGATTCTTTCCACCGAAGATCACTGTAACGCTCGTCGTCGTTTGACGAAGCACAGTTGTAATTTTATTTTATTTTGTAGGTATTCTTCTTTCCAACTTTAAATTCTTAATCAATCTTCATTTCTAAGTTTAAAGTACAATCTTCCACAATATTTCTATAATAAAATTTACAATTTTTCCAAGGATATATTCAAGATATCAATTATTTCATATCTTATAAATTCCTCTCCTTTGTCCAACACTTAAATGCAATTTTTCATCTCTAACATATCCTAACTACATCTCTATGTAAGTGTTAGGCATTCAATTAAGCTTCATATCAATATTTTAATAAGAGGGCCTACTATACATAACATAACTTTAAACTGGCCTTTCCATACAGCCTATAAATGTAATTTCTTCTAATTTGAACTTTTAATTATGAGCCTTCCTCCTTATCAATATATAACATATACTTCCTTCCTTTGACATTCAACTACACTCATCCTTTTCTATCCAATGATAATATAAATAAAATATAATGAATTTATACTTCTTTATTACAGGGCAATCATAGAATGTAACAAATGTAAACACAATTGAAAATAACAACACTTCATTTTCTTTATCATAGTATGATTTCAATTAAAATGTAACATGTCATACTTTTAAATTATAATGAAAATTTCATTTTTCCTTATTATAACACAGTCACAATACAATTAATAAATTTAAACGCAACTTTAAAATATAACAATACTTCTTTTCCTTATCCTAACATGATTTCAATTATTGCAAAGTGCCATGATCTAAAATATAACGGAACATTATCATAATATGATTTCAATTAAAATGTAACCTATCATACTTTTAAATTATAATGACAATTTCATTTTTCTTTATTATAACACAGTCATAATACAATTAATAAATTTAAACGCAGCTGTAAAATATAACAATACTTCTTTTCCTTATCGTAACATGATTTCAATTAACGAAAAATGCCATGATCTAAAATATAATGAATATTTACTCTAAGACATATATTAGATCTAAATGAAAATAAATTTTCCATAAATAAAAACGCATTTGCAATAATAGATCTAAATTGATCCTTACGAATTCAAATGGAAATCTGGAAACATGAAAATAATTATGATTCTTATATTTTCCAGAAATAAAAACCTAGGTGCAATAGTAGATCTAAATTGATGCTTAGGAATTCAAATGGAAATCCAGAAACATGAAAATAATTATGATTCTTATATTTTCCAGAATATACCAATTTTATAAATCTAAACAGATTTAATATAAAAATTGACTTTCTCAGCATATACCAATTTTATAAATCTAAATTAAATAATACAGATCGCTACCTCTTCGGCGGGTCCTTCCGACAACCTTATTTTCTTCGTGTGGGAAGTACTATGTAGCGATCGGGGAATCATTATTGTGATCTCTCGACTACATTTCCTTGGAGACTAGTGGTTTGAGGAATAAGATCCTTCTTATTGTGCGCCCCTCAACCTCTCGTACGTGACCAAGTCATTATGGCCTTGCTCGTATGACACAAGCTTCCCCGGGTGAGCTTAAACGGCTTCCGACCCGTTCATGGAGTGTTATTTCAGGGTTGATAGTCCATTGTCGTAACCCTAGGTATTTTTCCCATTCTTACGACCCTTATTATTCCATTGTGATTCAGTTGGTAAATCTCTTTACCTACTATTGCACACACTCAAAGCGCACATTAGTAGCGCTGCACCATAAAAATCATTTCATCATGAATCAAAAAATTCATTCAATTTTATCAATCATTCACATCTATAGAATCAAAAGGCATCATTCATTTCATTTACATAGAACATCATCATAATTTGTCAGTTAGTCAAGCATATCTATCATTCATTTTTTATTTAACCACTTTGATTCAATAGTGTTTAAAGCATAACCTATGGTTCATGTTTTATTTAACCGGGTCACTTCAAATTCGATGCCCTCAATAGTCTAATGTCAATGTACTAAGGTGGGCTATAACTGTCCCAATGAGCTTTAACCTGGTTGATCACACGATGTCTAAGCTGCTGTGTTCAATGGTCCAATATGCATATCGGTTCGGCCATCACGGCCCCTTCATATGATATCTGTAAATTGCTCATGTCAATAATATGTGCAGAATTAGAAACATAATGCCTAAATGTTGATACATGAAAAACGTTGTGCATCCTATGTAGAGATGATGGTAGCACGAGACGGTAGGCGACTGGTCCTATCCGTTCTAATACTTCGAAGGGTCCTACAAATCTAGGAGACATTTTGGTCCCTTTCCCAAATTTAATAGTGCTCTTTTGTAGTTTACTCGCAAAAATAATCTGTCCCCAATCTTATACTCTCTGTTGAGTCTATGTGCATCAGCATATCTCTTTTGCCGATTTTGTGCTTCTTTCAGTCGAGCACAGATATCTTTCATTTGGTCTTCCATCTCCTAAATAACCTTGGGTCCTATCAAGGTCCTATCCTGTAGTCTATCCCAAATCAAGAGTGTCCTGCATGGCCTCCCGTATAGAAACTTGAATGGTGCCATCTGTATGGAACTCTGATAGTTGTTGTTATAGGAAAACTCTACTAGAGGTAGAAACTCCTCCCAACGAGTCTGTTGATTCATTACATATATCCTCAACATGTCCTCCGATATATGGTTTACCCTCTCAGTCTATCCATCAGTATCAAGGTGGTATGCAGTGCTAAAGTTGAGTCACGTTCCCATAGCTTCGTGGAAGCTAGTCCAAAATATGCCTGTGAATACTGATCCTTGATCATATATTATCTTCTTTGGTACCCCATGTAGTTGTACTATCTCATCAATGAAAACTCTAGCAATTTTTGGTGCTTGATAAGTGTTTTAAATAGAGATAAAACATGCACTCTTTGTGAATATGTACTGTAACCCATGATGGTTCGTCTTAAGATCGAACTTCCTTCCTACCAGATAATGTCTCATTAACCCTAATGCATGCATTACAACAGTCAATTGCATGTCATGCATTGCGTAGTTTTCCTCATGCGGCCAGAGTCTTTGGGAAGTGTAGGAAATCACTCTACCTTCTTGCATTAATACACAACCGATCCTTTCCTTTGATGCATTAGTGCATAATAGGAAATCCTGCTCCATATCTAGAACTCTTAGGATCGGTGTCGTCGCTATTAATTCCTTCAATTTTTTAAATCCTTTAGCACACTTTTCTGCCCATTTAAAAGGCCAATCCTTTTTCTACAATTCTGTGATGGGTCCTGCAACCCTCGAGAACCCTTCCACAAATCTTCTGTAATATCCTGCCAGTCCCATGAAACTCCTCACTTCATGCACATTCGTCAGCACTGGTCATTCCCAAATAGTTAGTATCTTTGCGGGGTCTACGACTATGTCGTCACCAAAAATAATATGTCCCAAGTAGTGGATTTCCTTCTGGAAGAAAGAACACTTCGATAGCTTCCCATATAGTTGGTTCTCCCAGAGACATTGCAATATTAACTTGATATGCTCTTGATGTTCCTCTAGTGTCTTTGAGTAGATTAGAATGTCATTGAGGAACACTTGCATGAACTTGTCTAGGTATTGGTGGAACATGTCATTCATCAAGTTCATAAACACACTAGGCACATTGGTCAACCCAAAAGGTACAACTACAAACTCGTAGTGTCTAAATCACTTTTTGAAAGCAGTCTTCGGCATATCTGCCTCCTTGATCCGCAACTAATGATATCCTGATCGGAAGTTAAAATTCGAGAAGATTGCTGCGCCTTTCATCTGATCGAACAGGTCATCAATCCTAGGTAGAGGGTACTGATTTCTCACAGTAGCTTTGTTCAGATAGCGGTAGTCGATGCAGAGACGCCATGATCCATCCTTATTCTTGACAAAAAGTACTGGCACTCCCCATAGGGAAATGCTTGTTCTAATCAATCCAAGATCCAAGAGATCTTGTAGTTGTATATGTAGTTCTTTCAATTTTGGTACAAATATTATGTACAGGGCTCTTGCAATAGGTTCAGTTCCTAACTTTAATTCAATGGTGAACTCTAGTTCTCTCTGCGGTGGTAGTTCGGGTAAAGATTCTGGGAATACATCCATGTATTCTGAAAATAAAGGGTGACTGACTATGTCAGCGTTTTCCTCATGCTTGTTCATTGCCATCAGGACATAAAGTTGACATCCCTTCCTCAAGATTTTCTTCATTTGCAACGTGGAAATCCTTCGTAGGGATACTTTATTCTTCTTCCCCACGATGACCTTCTTATGACCTTCATTATCATAGAAAGTCAACTCCTTGCTTTGAAAATCTACTAATGTGGCATGGGATTCCAGCCAATCCATGCCCAAGATCAAGTCATAGGTTCCTAGGGTGGTTGCATAGAAAGATGTTCTAGTGCGACATACTCCTAAATCTACTTCACAATCTTCTAGCTTCAACCCTACACTCTGGGTATTTCTGGATTCCATTTCGACTAAATCGAAATCATCTTTAGCACTTGTCATCATCTTACTCCTCTCTAATGCAGAATGAGAAATAAAGCTTTCAGTTGCACCAGGGTCTATGAGTAAAGAGAATGCCATACCATTAATTATACTTGTTGTCTCTAGTATAGTAGATTGATGCTCTTCCTGGTGGTTATTAACTGCCGTGTGGATGCAATGCGCTTGCCCCAAATCTACTGCAGTAGTCTGAGGTTGTCTCTGTCCATGTCTTTGACTTGCCTCCTGCTGAGGGCAATCACTTTGGTAGTGTGGGCCTCCTCACTTCCAGCACCCCTCTCTCAGTCCTTTCTTTGTTCTTCCCACCTGAAAGTTATTGGTATGAGGCCCCAATTGCACCGGCTTTCCAAATGATATTGTATTATCCTTTTTGAAATTTGGCATGTATGACATTCTTTTATCCTTATAGGGTTTCTCATGGATAGGTCCCCTGTTATTATTTCGCTTCCCATAGTACATCCTAGGTGGATTTGTAGGTGGTCCACCTCTACTTCCTCTTGGAAAGTTTGCCGAAGAAGGATTTTGGCAAGTTCTGAAGATAACAGAGCGTTCTTTTACTCCATTTCGAAGGCTGAATCCGTCATTGAAATCCAAAGAGATTTTGGGTGCATCATTTTGGGAATCAATTCTTCAAGATCTCGACAGTGCAACTCTAACTTTAGAGGATTTGCTCTAAAGTTAATCGATTAAATGGCCTAAATTTGAATGCAGGGAGAATGAGAGGAGAGGTTGTGACCCTATAAAACAAACGAATCAATTTGCAAGTTGTAACTTGTGAGTTGAATTCAGGTCAGTGAAGACAGTATATCTTGGACAGTCTTAATTGGGAGTGATTTTTGCAGCAGCAAATGAATCTAGACTGTAAATGCTCTGACTCTCATTGCAAGTTGTAAGTTGAATTCAACTCAGTATTACATAAATCTTTGTAGAAATAATTCATGCCTTCGAAAATGGAGCTACTATATCTTGGATGGTCTCAGATTTGGATTGTTTTTCACAGATATGGAGGTACTATAGTTTGATGAGTAAAACCATGGAAGTAATGATTAATCTAGTTAAATGTAGCCATTTGCATTCTTGGTATAAATTTTGACTTATTTACCTAAAATTTTGACTAACAAAAAAAGTTGTATTCTTGGTATAAATTTTGACTTATTTACCTAAAATTTTCTAATTCAAGATTCTGAAAGCTCATGCAAGAAAGAGTTAGTATGAATCATAATCTCTTTCAGCACACTACGCAAGTATCTTGCTCTTTTTTGGAAAGTGGATCCAATAAAGATGATTGAGATGAATAATATTTAGTGAAATTAAAAAAGAAAAGAAAAGAATGAACAAGGATAATCATCAAGTTCTTCTATAATCTCCAATCAATCTTGATATCTGCAAATTTGGCATTCAACTATAAAAAAAAACTGAAGTTCAAACTCCTTGCTAGGATGATTGTTTGGGACATTGCCACTCTTGTTTGTATATAGTTAAATTCATTTTTTTATAGGATGCCGTAATTTAATTTATATTTTACATTTATAATTAGAAAAAGTATATATATATATAGTTAAATTCATTTTTGCAAAGAGTGTAAATGAGGTGCTTACAACCTAGTATGGGGGAGATCCTGTAATGGATGTCACATGTCACATGTCACATGTAACATTTTCAAAAGTAATAAAATGTAAAAAGTAATAGTATGGGGGGGATCCTGTAACGGATGTCACATGTCACATGTAACGTTTTCAAAAGTAATAAAATGTAAAAAGTAATAGTATGGGGGAGATCCTGTAACGGATGTCACATGTCACATGTCACATTTGTCACGTTTGTAGTATGGGGGAGATCCTGTAACGGAGACACATGTCACATTTGTCACGTTACATTACAACCCAGTATGGGGGAGATGTTGTAACGTTTGTCACATTTGTCACGTTTGTCACATTTGTCATGTTTGTCACGTTACGTTACAACCCAGTATGGGGGAGATGTTGTAACATTTGTCACATTCGTCACGTTTATCACATTTTTCATGTTTGTCATGTTACATTTCCATGTAGGAGCAGCGCAAGAAAGGGATCCAATTGCCCCGAATTAAAAAATTAAAAGAGAGGGATCCAATTTCTTGAGGGGTAATTTTTTTCTTAATGTGTAAAAAATTTAAGATAAAACAAAAAAAATTACACCTCAAGAAATTGGATCCCTCTCGGTGCTTGATAGATCCGGGTTTGAGATGGATCTACATTGGTTTAATAAGATGCCCTAATTTAGTTTAGATTTTACATTTACAATTATAAAAAATTTAGTTATTTTATTATAAATTTGTATATCTTTTCTTATTAATTCCTTAGAAAATATATATACAAACTTATCATTGACTTGTATTTTCTAATCTCTTACTTACAAATATCAAACCCATCACCATTTCATTTTAGTTCATCTATATCAAGTGAGTTAATATTCAATGAGTTCTATTTTATGAAATGTCAAATGTCAAATGAAGTTTTTATAATGAAATAATGTTAAAAAATTGAATGGAGTTAATAATATGATATTAAGTAATAATGTTAAAAATTTGAATGGAATTAATAATACGATTTACTTAATAATATGATGGTTAACCAAGTCGTTTTTGGTGTTAAGTATTAATCATCATAGATCCATCTTAACTCTAGTTCTATTAAGCTTAACTCTAGCTCTATCAAGCGCCGAGAAGAATCAAATCCTTAAAAGAAAAACAAAAAATAGCACATTGAAATCATCTGATCCAAAAAATTTAAAAAATATTTACACCATCAAAATGGTGAATCATAATAAAGTAATAATCATGTTAAGTTATAATACAGTTCATGTTCATGTTCATCTTAGTTACATGTGAGAGAATGCACTTTAAGTTGCATTAATTAATTAGATATGAAGTAAAATACTTGTAATTTACCATTTATGCTTTACAATTATCACAAAACTATTATGTAACTTGTTGTTCTATTATTATCTTAACAATACATAATCATATATATTTTCCATCACAATCATTTGACTTGCCAACTATTCCAATTTGTAATCCTACAAATAGGAAAAAATCTATTTATTCATTGATTATGAATTAAAATAGCTATTCTTAAAAATACATAAATTTCATATATATTTTCCATCACAATCATCCACTTAACAACCACTCAAATTTGGAATCCTACAAATAGGAAAAAATCCTTTATTCATTGATTATGATAATGGAAGTTTGGTTTCCAATTTCATTTTCCATATGTAGACTTTGATGGCGATCACAACAATATGGATTCTTTCTAATTCACTGCACAATGAGGTTTATTCATTGCTTCACTTGCAATCAAATTATCGATTTCAAGTAGTTCTCCCTTGCCCAATAGAGATGCATATCAATCCAAAATCTAAGTCAAGGGTGCCATAACAATTGCAAACATTGGAATAATCATTAATCCATCAAATGTTGTAAAAAAAAATAAAAAGATGGGAATTTCAAATAGTTACTCGAGAATCAATATTCTACTTCATCCATTAGATCTCCAATTGTTTAAACTAGTGTTGTTCGTTGGATTTGTCTATCTTTGTTACTGCCTTTCTTTGTGCTTGAGATCATGTGTGTGGATGGCTTGGCTTTGTGGATCCTTATAGTGGTAATAGTTCTCATCTAGCTAGACAATGTCTACGGTTAGATCTAGGTCTCATGAAAGGTTTGGACCTGGAGCTGGATATGCTTATACAAGCTATGGCTCTAGAACACTCTTTTTGATCTTGATAGTCTCATTCTCTAACTTGTTCTAATATCTAAATAAAGTAAATGCACTATAATAATTGCTACCGGTGTTGTCTAGAGGCACCTAAGGACACTCAATGTCCCTTCCTTGATTTACTAGAGTTTACAAGATTGAATATTCCAAACTCATCATATTTCTCTTGCTGTACATAATCTCTCTCATTCTACTAGGAAAGCTCAATCTCTTTGTCCATTAAAGAAAATAGAGGACTCATGGCCCAGAAACCTTAACCTAGTCATCAAAACCCATCCTGGTCCTATATAGTAAAGCATCTTGGGAATGATTATCTTTTACCTTTCTTGATTTACTAGGACTTGATGTATGAGAGATGCCAAGATTCACGATAGATTTTCTTAAACTTAGTGCCATGGGTGCTATCACTAGCATAAGTATTGGTTCATTTGTCATGAAGGCACACTTTCTTTCATGAGAAAAGTGGGTACACTTTATAATAACCTAACTACTGAGGCCCATTCGGATGCCCCTTGGAATGCACGATTTATCCCCTAGTTTCAATGGCTATAAAAGTTTTCGTAAGTGTCGATTTAGGTTTTCTCTTGGTCGCACCTCTTTTTTCTTGTTCCACCCATTGTTGATCACGCAACCACTTATCGAACATGTCAGTTGAACCCCTTTGTTGTGAATATGAATACCTAGTTGTGTTGGTTTATCCCTCTAGTGCTACTTCTCCAATTTGTCGACTGTTCCCATGTCGATTAAGTAAGGAAGTTATGCCTACTAGAGGGTGAGGATGTTACATCAACAACTTTTCCTTGGCTAACGTGTCAAAATAGTTTGTGGATCAAGGAAGGGGATACATGTTATTGATTGTTTTATTTTTCAATGCCTTGTATTCCAAGCACAATCTGAGTTCTTGGTTGTGATTCTTCGTTGAGAATAGGACTGATGAGTCATAAGGAGACCATGAAGTTCTAATGAAGCTTTCCTCTATTAACTCTGACAACTTCCTCTTCAAATCTTCCAACTTCAGCATAGACATTTGATATGGAGCCTTTGTCATCAGTTCGACCCTCAATTCAAGCTCTATACAATGATAAATGGCACATCTCGGTGGGAGTCATTTTAACAAGCTCATTGGCATATGATCCCGAAACTCATCCAACACATGGGAAAGCATTGGTGGAACTGGTGTCCTCATCTTCCCTTCCTCACTTTTCTTCAAGTTGTAACATAAAGCTATGACCCTATTCATCAAGGCACTTCCTTAAGACTCGTCGTAGAGGTTAGCTTCACATTTTTGTTAAGTTTTCTTGTTGTTGCGTGCACAACACAAGGATTCTTTCCACTGAAGTTCATTGTAACGCTCGTTGTCATTTGACGAAGCAAGGTTGTAATATTTTTTATTTATTTTTTAGGTATTCTTGTATCCAACTTTAAACTCTTAATCAATCTTCATTTCTAAGTTTAAGGTACAATCTTCTACAATATTCCTATAATAAAATTTACAATTTTTCCGAGGATATATTCAAGCTATCAATTATTTCATATCTTATAAATTCCTCTCCTTTGTCCAACACCTAAATGCAATTTGTCATCTCCGGCATATCCTAACTACATCTCTATGTAAGTAGTAAACATTCAATTCAATTTCATATCAATATTTTAATAAGAAGACCTACTATACATAACAGAACTTTAAACTGACCTTTCCATACAACCTATAAATGCAATTTCTTCTAATTTGAACTTTTAATTATGAGCCTTCCTCCTTATCAATATATAACGTATACTTCCTTCCTTTGACATTCAACTACAATCATCCTTTTCTTTCCAATGATAATATCAATAAAATATAATGAATTTATCCTTCTTTATCTCAGGGCAATGATAGAATGTAACAAATGTAAACACAACTTAAAATAACAACACTTCATTTTCTTTATCATAGTATGATTTCAATTAAAATGTAACATGTCATACTTTTAAATTATAATGAAAATTTCATTTTTCCTTATTATGCCGTAGGTGTTTCACCAACGAGAAGCATGACCATCCACGTCTACTAGATTCCTTTCTTATAGAGCGAATGGAATCCTGCCACATGTTTTCCGCTTTGGCCCCAGATATTTCAGACTCGTACGGCTTTCTCTGCAGGAGAATTCATATTTTATCTTCAGCTATCTTTGTTGACGTTTAGGCCATCCGAACCAAAGCACCCTGACGTGGTGGTTATTGATATATTATAAATGGAAAATGCATATTCTGAAATTAACTGATATCTGTCGGTGACCATTATTGAATGAAATATCAGATATTTGTAGATCAGAAAGCTTTTGGAAGGTTGTTTCAAATTTTTAATGAACTTCGACCCGTTACAAAATGAAGGTTAACCATACATATTCCCTAAAAGTGAATGTCTGAATATGGGAATAAACAAAGAAAATATTAATTTGGCTATTAAGTAATCTGATCGAAATGGTCGATAGTTCAGGCAAATCTGGGATATTACAATACTGAGCTGACCTTTACTATTGGTCAGATTAAGTTGCTCAGATGTCGACAAATTGGGGGTTTCAATGGTAGATGATGATTATGCCCCTAACAAATGATTATGCCCCTGATTATGATGACTCAACCAATGCAACTGACTAGTTTGGAGACTCGACCAATGCAACCGACTGGTTTGTAGAGATTGTGCATCCATTCTCGAATAAAGGCGAAAATGAATTATGTCGTGGTAATGAAGCATTTTCAGACTATTTGCAGGTAACGTTACTTCGGGAAATTTATGTTTCTGTTAAATTATATTGTTGTTGACCCAGGAAACGAGTGTGCTCAATCAAAAGACCATCGACTCATTAAAATATTTCTTTATGTCTACCTACCGACTAGAGTTGTTGCTTTATGTCTACCTGCCGACTAGAGTTGGACCGCCGACTGTGTCACATTTTTGGTGGGATCACGCTGACCGCTTTGGCTGGCGTCAGCAGAATTGGGAAAATTTTTCCCATATGGTCGATAAACAAAATTATATGCTATTTGGTCAAGTGATAAGTCATTTTATTTGAGAATATGCGACCAAAACAGAGTTTTCGTCGATACTTGTGGCAGAGTATATGTTAAAGTTTAGTCTGGTCGAATGATGAATTCTACAAGAAGTGACTTTATCTATATTAACTTCATCTGGTGACCATTTTTCAAATTCGACCAGACTGAACTTTAACATTTACTATGCCACATGTATCGACGAAAACTCTCTTTTGGTCGCATATTCTCAAATAAAATGACTTATCACTTGACCAAATAGCATATACTTTTTTTTATCGACCATATGATGTATAGACTCAAACTACATGTCCCGACAATGTTACATCGACCATATTTTTAAATAATTACTTGACTATTTTTACATACTCGACCAAATAATGCATAAGATAAACATCAGATGGGATTGAATTAGTCATCTTGATTATATGCCCCTCATAGCCATTGATTATATTTTACAATTCGACCAAAAATAAGTATTGGTCGACCAAATACAATATAGATAAAGTCAATTTGTAGTGGGCTCGACCAAAATTGCTTCGACCAAACTTGAGGGTCGACCACTTATCCCTTATTTGGTGTAACTGTTTAGGTCGACTTACTAACTGTCAAAGAACCAGTCGATAAGTCGCGGAATAGAAAGTCAAAAAGTAATTTCGATGGTCATTTTGCATCGGTGGTGTTTGACGAATGGTTCCAAATGGTTGAGTACCTTCAACCTGTTTCGTTGGAAAGTGTTAAGAGTCACAATGAAAAGGTGGCTACCAATACCTATCAGCGCACAAATACAACCAAACTAGACAGTATTTGGGTTGATGCAGTGTAAGCAAGTGGTCGAGCTTCTCATGCAAAAAGCTTACAAGGTGTACATTTGTTATTAGAAACTTGAGCATTCAATGATGGATTGGACATTGAACAACCTTCCATAACGTTACGCACGTCAACATTTATTTCCTTGGGTTTAATCCATCACGAAGTTATGAACTTTGGTTGAGTAGTACCGATCTCTTCCTATTGATGTATATCTAGATTTGATGAATTGGACATCCTGGATTTTAATGCAACAATGGTTAAATGTCGCCAACCATTTCGATGCAAGTGTTAGAGTCATAGGGAAACAATCGCTACTGATACCTTTACCTTCCCATCCCCTTTCAACTTCACCCCTACCTTTACCTCCCACAGAAGTTCATCTATTTTAGAAAACAACGCCCTTGATCCTGAAAACCCTTCACTTGGCATACCTTCCTCGCAAAATCCAACCCCAAACCGGGTTGCACCTATTCTTCAATTCACATCGCTCAATCCTTCCAACAAAACTTGGACCATTCAAAGACGAGTTACTGCAAAGACAAGTATGAATGCCTTCACAAACCAAAAAGGCCCTAGTCAACTCTTTGGGTTTGACCTTGTTAGTGCTACCAGAGATGAGATTCATATCTCTGCTTTCAATGAACTAGCCACCTCATTATATGACCAAATACAAGTTGGCATAGTTTGCACGGTCTCAAATGGCACAATCAAACCAGTCAACCCAACATACAACCATTTGAAAAGTGATTTAGAGATTTTCCTTAACATCTCCTAAAAAATTCAATGATGTTTGGAAGAGTTCCCACTGATCCCTTTTCATTGCTTCCACTTTAAATCTATCCATGACATCAAAACTACACCCCTCAATTCCATGGTTGACCTTATTGGAATTGTCATTTATGTTTCCCCTGCATCAACTATACGCAAAAGGGATGGCTCTGAAACTATTCCCCGAACAGTTGGATTGAGGGACATGTACGGCTATAGCATAGAAATAACACTTTGGGGGGACCACTGCACAATTGAGGGTGCCCACCTTGGAAACCTTAGAGGTTTCTCTACTCCCCCTATCCTTGCAATAAAAGGTGGATGTGTTACAGAGTTCAATGGAAAAACCATTGGAACAATATCCAACACCAACCTCATTATAAACCAAGATATCCAAGAAGCTAAAATTCTTCCATCATGGTTTGCTGACAATGGATTTCGTTCAGCCTCCCCATCTTTGAGCAGAAAATCCAACTCATCTTCTCCTAGCTCCTGCAAACGCATATCCATCTCTGCGCTACAATATCTCGAACCCTCTGAGAAAGCAACTTGGTATTCAATTACTGCTACAATCACCCATATTAACATCAATGACTTTCATTTCCTTGCATGCCCTCTATTTTTCAATGGAATACAATGCATGAAAAAAATTTCCCACAAAGTTGGTCATGTTTGGCATTGTGCAAAATGTGATGGGGAGTTTACAAAGTGTGCTTATCAATACATACTCAAACTTGACCTCATGGATGCTACTGGACAATTACATGGTATCATAGCTTTTGATGATGTTGCGCAACAACTTATGGGGGTCTCTACAAAAGATTTGTGCCTTCTATCAAATGATCCAACATCTCTCCTGGAAATTGTTCAACGTATTTGTGCTCGAGAGTACCTGCTAACATTATCAGTAAAAACAGAGACTTTTAATTTAAACGCTCGCTTGAAGGTGATTCTTGTCATGTCAGAGAATGCTCCAGCATCATTAGCACCTGTTGATCCACTTGATGAAAGCGAAGACATTGTGCCTAATAAACGACCAGTTGCTCAAAAGCTTTGAACTCTATCTTCAAAAACCTCTTCAATTCCAACTCTCTATACATTCTGCCTCATACTTAGCAACTACAAATTTTCGTATATAAACCACTACCTGAGTGGTACTTGTAACTAGCAATGACCAGTTTTGAATATTATATTAATTAGTTTATTGTAACTTTGTGTTAAATTACATATTTATTTCACTGTTACGGAGAAAACTTCCTATGGCTTGGGGCAGACCACAACAGATAGCTGACTACTAGAAAATGACTCAATTCCCAATGTAATGCTATATAAATGACAATGCTAAGATAATGGAGAAAATACCAACCTTCAACCGGATGTTCGATGTAGATCCCCGTTGATCTTTCAAATTCTACACTTGAACCTGCAAATTAGTATCAACAACAAATGCAAGCAAGTGCATATAATATGTGAAATACAATAGCATAATCAATAGCATGATCCATGATATCATAAGAAAATATAACCCAATGTAATTTAACAATATTCACAATATCAATTGGATGAGAAAATGAGTATTTCCATTAATGAATAACAAGAAGTACAATATATGACCTCTTGCTAGCAACCAATTTGAACCAAGAAATGGGTCTCTCCACTTGTGCCTCCACCACTTCAATCCTCCATGTAATGGAAAACTCAAACTAGGATAGGAGTTTGGTAGGTGAACATAAGGAGTTTACAACAACAAGGATCAATGAGTGTAGACTCAAGTCACGACAAAAATCCATTAGAGTTATCTTGCTCTCTCTTTCTCCTCCCTTCCATATTCCATAAGAGCTCAATATATAGCCTTCCAAAGGTAAGTGAAAGGACACATCGAGGCGTTTTAGGGAAAATGGAGGGCCAAAGGTCACCCTAAGACCGCTTTTTGGGAGTAAAAAGTAATTTTCTAATGATTTTTACAATTTTACTTGGTATCCGTGGGCTATAGTGGAACAGCTCGCGTGTATGCTGACTAAAGTGGAACAACTAGCGTACAGGAAGAAAAATAGGGAAAAGTGTTTCTGAAGGACATAAAGTGAATCTGAGTCAGTGAAATAGATCTGGAAGGCCAAAGAGTGTTGATGTTCACAAGGTGGAAAATTACATTGTAACAGATGCCCGCTAATGTGTGAGGTCAGAGAATGGTGCTACGATGGCTGAAATACATTATAAATCTCAGAAGTGGAGTGATGGAGACACAACTGGAGAGATTAGCTCACTCGTCATAATACAATAGCATCTTTGAGTACATGTCGGTATAGTACAACAATCTGATACAATGGCCATGAATAGGAAGTACATCATGAATACATGTCATAAGTGATCATAGCCATAACCATCTACAACCAGATATGGTCTCCTTCTGAAAAGGAAACAACTGGTGCAATACTGGAGGTACAAACTCCTGATGTCTGAGAGGTGATATCTCAGATGTAAAGTCACGATCATAAGTAGCATACTGAATGCCACTATCGCCCTGGGTCTTCTACACAAATCATCTATGGTGTAGGTCCCATCAAGTGAATAAAGGTGTTCAAGTCGAACCTGATGTGACATCGTCTGATTACCGGTCAATGATGTATACCGTTAATAGATGCGAGATAAGCCACCAATAATGAAAATGGGAATCAAGGAACAGAGTACAATCATAAGAGTGTGAATAGAAGTGTTGAAGTCGAACACTAAGATGAATCCACCGATCAGGGGACATTGATGTATTCCCAAACCTGTCGATGGCAAGAGAACCTACCACTAATGACTACAAGCTTCAAGGTACTCAACCAAACTCTAAGTCTCAAATTTTAGAATAAATGATTTGAAGTCGATGGAATGAAACTCACTAGAAGGAGGGCATTAAGGCATACCCCATCAACCAGCACGAGGTAACAGCTATGCTGAAAGATTTGGAAGAATTCACATGAAATAGACTGACTCAATAAGGATGGCCAACATGCAATGGTCAAGAGATCTGAGGAGTGGTCGACTCTGGTTTCAGGACTTCCTTTGAACAAGAGAATGAGCAAATGGATAGACTCAGGTAGCATATACTCGAAATAGACTGTGCGATGCAGGAGGCATCAACAAAGGGCTCCATAGTGACTGGAAGATTAATCAATCGGTGGAGTAAAACTGAGAAACGAGTACAGCTCCTAAGGTCCTACTATAGGCCCGACTCATGATGTATGGAGTGGAATGAATGCTCTATTCAAATGCGACACAACAACTTCCAACAATAAGAAGTAAATATTCTCCCATCCGGATTTTTGGAATATTTAATTTTTTTGGTCTTTTTTATATTTGTAAAGCTTGAAAAAGAATAAAATTGCTCATAGTACAACAAATGAGGGAACGAGTGTCATGCAGTGGGTGGACTAGTCCCAAGCAGTGGAACATACCTATTATCAATGCAAGGAATCATGTGCGAGATGTAGACACTCGGGGGGGTGTTCCCTCAGGGTCAAAAGGTCATCAAATTGTGAAGGGAAAATGGAAGCTCTGTAGGGCTTGACAGGGAAAGTGCTCAGGCACCAGGTTAACAATTGAGTAAGCGAGAGCTGGCACAAGGCTCAAGTGGCAAGCAGGATGATGCAATGCAATCACAACTTGATATAAAATGGGGGGAGTCCTTATGGGAGATGGCCAGCATAAGACAAAGTAGAGTATGAGTCTTTATTGCAAAGTCATGGCGTAACTACAAAAGACTCCCGGTCTTAAGGAAAAATGACGACATGGGCACCATAATGCAAACGAGGTTCTAACTATGGTACCCATATTTGGAAAGGCCCTACCACCAAATAACGACACTTCTATAGTAGTGTGAAGGCTCCATGTCGGTTAAGAAGCGGGGTCGCACCTAGGGTTCATGAAAATGGTCAAAAGTTCAAATGCATAATGCATGTGAAAATGACATCTAACCTATATGCTAGGTGTGAAATATACCCGTTGTAGGTGTGAAACGATCAAAAATAAACTCTCGTCTAAGAAATTTGGTAAAAAATGCTACTCCAAGACATTACATTAGTCCAAAATAGCTTAAAACGACGAAAACAGCTTAAAACGGAAGTGAATCAGCAGACCCGAAAAACCAAAAGAAATATAAACTATGTACAGAAGAAACTATACAATAGTATATAGAAGTATTAGCTCGAGCTAGAAGCTCAAGCGTAATATCGCTTGAGGTAGAGCCCATTTCTAGGCTCCTTCAAGACGTTCCCTTCATAATCTTCCAATTCGTATGCTCCTTTTTCCAGGACACGCCTCACGATGTAAGGACCGTTCCACATGGGGTTAAACTTTCCTTCCCCCAGGGATTCTTTAGCTTGGTCATATAAAAGGACCAAGTCACCTTTAGCATATTGCTGGGGACGGACAGACCTATCATACTAAACCTTGACATGATGTTTATTGGCATCTATAGCCACATCAGCATCTTGACGTTGCTCGTCAAGCTACTCAAGGTGGATTAAGCGTTACTCAATACCCGATGTATTAGGGAGGAGCTCTATGGCTAGTTTTAACGAAGGGATTTCGCATTCAATTGGTAAAATAGACTCCACATCATGTACCAGCTGAAAGGGTGAGAACCCGGTGGTAGTCTTGACTGTGATTCGACATGCCCACAAAGCAAGATATAACATAATATGCCAGTTGTTCTTGCTCTGTTGGATGGTTCATTGGATAATGGTCTTTAAAGACTAATTGACTGCTTCAACCTGACCATTTGCTTGGGGGTAGTAAGAAGATGAGTGTTCTTGACGAAATCCAAGTTTGAGTGACAAATCCTCCATCACTTTGTTCTAAAAGTGACTGCCATGGTCAGTGACAATCTCTTTCGGAATACCGAACCGAGTAATAATATGATTGAATACAAAATGGGCTGCTATAACACCATCGGCTTTTACAGTAGTCATGGCATCAACCCATTTGGAAAATTAGTCCACGACCACTATGATATGGTGATGCCCCCCAGCTGAAGCTAGTTTGTAATCCATGAAATCCATCCCCCACTTGGTGAAGGGATAGATAGTGATGACCGGATGAAGGGGAGTTGGATGCGAGTGTATATTCTAAGAAAACACCTGGCAAGGGTGACATCTCTTTATAGTGTTCATACAAACCCTAAAGATCAGAGGCCAAAAGTAACCAGGTCGCATAATACGTTGGGCTATTGCAAGCCCGGATAAGTGACCACCACATGCCCCAGCATGGAAATCATTAAGCACACGCTCCACTTCTTCATGATTCAAACAACGATAGAGGATAGAATCCTTTCCTTGACGATACAAAGTGTCGCCGGCGATGGTATAATCTTTAGCATGGTGTTTCACATGTCGTCGCTCGTCTCGTGAATAGTGCGAAGGAAACTTCAAAGTTTGAAGATATATAATAATATCCCCATAACAAGGGTCCTCAGACGAGATAAGAAATAAGTGCTCATCCACAAAGGAATCTTCATGGACAATATCCTCATCGAGTCGCGGAAGGTTCGACATGAGCTTAGTAAAAACCAAGGATTTCACCGACTTCGCCGAAGCAAAATCGAGATCAAAATCCTGAAGGATCACAATCCATTTATTGTACTTTCCCCCTATAAGACGTCATGATAGCACAAACTGAAATGGATTGATATGCTCTGTGACTATGGTTTTCCTAAGCATGATGTAATTTCCCAACCATTAGACTGCATGAACAGTTGCAAGTGCTAACTTTTCCACATGAGTGTATCTTAGTTCAACGTCTACTAAATTTTGACTTAGATAATAGATCACATGCTCCATGAGGACGTCATCAACCTGAACTAAGACCATGCCAATCGTTTGTTGAGATGTGGCCACATAAATTATAAAATATCTGGCAAAGTCGGGTGGACTAAGCAGAGGGGTTGATACCAAAGCTTTCTTAAGAGCATCGAAAGACTGCTGGGCTTGCTCATCCTAGATAAACTGTGTGTATTTCTTCAACAAGAACACGAAACCTTTGGTAAGATTAGAATAATTCACTACAAAGCGACATAGAAAAGTAGCTCTCCCTTGGACGCTCTGAAGTTGAAACAAGTTGCGCAGAGGAGGAGACCGAAGTATTTCCTCAACTTTAAGAGGATCGACTCTGATACCCTCTTTCGAAACTATGAAACCTAGAAGGCGACCCATTTTCACAACAAAGACGCACTTATTGGGATTTAACCGAATCTTGTAGCTTATGCATCTTTCGAGAATTAAACGGAGGTGCTTGGGGTGGTCCACTCTTTTGCGAGAATGTCCAGCAAGATTATCCAAGTATGCCTCCACTATGCATTTAAGGTCATGAAAGGTGTAGGGCATAGCACGCTGAAAAGTGGCTCCGGCGTTTTTAAGGCCTAAGGGCATCTTCCGGTACACAAATGTACCCCAAGGACAAATGAACACAGTATTATGCTGGTCCTCGGATTTTATCTGTATTTTGTTATATCCTGAAAATCCGTCCATAAAATGAAAAAACTTTGCTTCCTGCACAAGCATCCAAGATCTGATCTATGAATGGAGTGGGGAAATTGTCCTTCAGACATGCACGGTTCAGGTCTCTAAAATTAGTGCATACACGGATAGTTCCCTGCTTCTTATCCACAAGAATGGGATTCGACACCCATTCGGTAAGGGGAACTGGGTAGATAAAAATAGCCTTAAGCAGTTTCTCCACCTCTACCTTGATCACGGCTACCTTTCGAGGGTTCACGGCACGAAGGCATTGTTGAACCAGTTTAGCATTGGGATATGTTCTAATTTCGTGTTCGACAATGCTGGGGTCTATTTTTAGCATCTCCTCATATGACCAGGCGAAAGCTTCCTGTAATACCCCAATTTTGACCCTTATGAAATATTGGCTTTTAATGTAAATATTGTATACATGCGATGTATGTTTCCCTAGCGTGGAGCTCAAGGCCAAGGCCCTGCTAGTGTATGTTCGGATTTTATTTAAAAGGGACAAGTATTTGATATTTTTTACCCATGAGCTATTAAGCCATGGAATATTGTAAATGATGTAAATATTTGATATTGCAATAAAATACCAAAACTGGCTATGGAAGCAACGAATGAGAAGGGGCCATGTGTATCCACTAGGGAGTGGTGAGGGGGTTGTGGGGATGAAGCATATGCTTCCAAATTTCATCTTGTGAACCCATTTGACTTTCCTTGCTGACATTTAATTCTGTTGTAAGGAAGTTGTTGAAGAATTCAGTCCATGGATTCAATGGAGCATGGGCAGCCCAAAAATTCATATGGTAGGTATGGGATCTATTTTTCTTGTACCACAAGTCACTCTACCTCATGGGAATTTGTCATTCCTCATTCCCATTCCATTGTTGAAGATCCCAACATTATTTTTCATCCATTACGAATTCCCAACAATGAGAAAAACTAGAAATCGCAACTTTGCAAAAACCCACGTTTTGAAGAGCCATAAACACCCAGAATTTGGTATTGACAGTAAAAATACAATGGGGGATCCATAGGTATGAACCTTGGGGCGAATTTGAGAGCATTAGATACCACGAAATCCATAGAAAAACCTAGTTTCTATAGCCTAGAAGTCCAATGACGGGATTGAGTTATATGATCACCGAATTGAGAAATTCCAAGTGTGAATTCTGAACAGAGGTTGGGAATGCTTGATAAACCCATTGAAGGCTTGAATCTCAAGGATTTATCAGCTTGGACCTTTCTATGCCCATCCTGAAGAGGACTGGGGGGAAGGGATTCCTGAGGGACTATGCAACAGATAAGGGGACCTTCCTTGTGTTGGGTGTGGTAGGTATTGTGGATGCCTTGACTGTTTGAATTAACTTGAGATGCCTGTAGCTCTATGGTTGAGCTCACTAGATTAGCATTTCCCTCCTTTGTCTTTTGTATGGTTGATAAACCAAACTATGTGTTGGCTTAGCATAGCTATTGAGTGAAACCATGGATATGAGTGAGCCCATCTAGTTCCTCCTTAGTGGATGCACAACCCAGCTCAGGGGTGATCTCTCAGTTGAAAGAATACAGACTGGACAGAGATCTATGGTTGGGTGGAACATTGCTCTCACATAGCTAGTTGTTTGGATAGCTTCATCTCAAAAGTAAGTGGTCTTTGTGGTTTATATTATGATCATTATGTGTTCTGTTCTAAATGTTAATTGTCCATGTTAATGAAAAGAAATGATTATCTTAATGCAATTGATATGAATTTTGTGCATAGCATGAGAACAAGATTGAATTCTCTACATGTTGATTCATCATATGCCTGTGATAGATATGCTGATGCATTCTAGTCTATGTGTGTGTTATTATGTTTTAATTCCATTGTATAATTTAAGTATGCATTTTATTTGAATGGCAAAAATTTAGTCTTATGGCTTTGGGAAAGAATCAGACACCCCCATGTTACATTCATGTTCCCTCCGTGGTTTGGAATGATGGGAGGGGACGTGACACTTCCCGAAGTTCCTTAAACAACTCAGTGTAAATGCTAACCTCCTTAGGAGAACAATCATCACCAATGTAAATTTTCTCTACCTTTCTGGGAGTACGAGAGATGTTTATCGATATAGTAGGGGAAATATTAGCCATGTTCCCCTCCGCGTAAATCCCATGTGAATCTCAAGGAGCCATAGGGTGACCAACAATCTTGGCAAGATTCGTCCTAAACTCATCTTATTCCATAAGATTAGGGTTGGGAAGAAAATGAGAGCGATGATGCATGTCTTCCCAAGGTCTATCACTACCACACATGGCCTCAACAATAGATTCATCCGAAGGTAAATTACTGTTAAGACAATCGTGCGAACAAGATGAGTTGACTGCCCATTTCGGTAGCATAACGGGATCTTCCTCCTCTATCCGAGAAGAGGAAAGATCCAGCTCTACAGTGGCTTGTTGAATATCTTGATATGCAAGCTCAGCAGCAGATAGTGGCATAGTCCTAGGAGGCGGTCTTCCTCCAAGATTTGGAATGTTTGGAGGAATGTATCCCATCCCATATTGATGTGTGTGAGTGGAAGGTGCAGTGCTCCCAGCGAGGGTAGTTCCCCCGGTGGGTGCAGTGTTTCCAACACCATGACTAGTGCTAGCATGACTACAAGACATGTTGGAAGTATTAATCGTGTTCAAACCAGGCATACCAGGAGAGAATGGGGTAGTGTCGGTCGTAGGACTTGTGTTAACATGTGACTCCGGCATCCCATATAGGAAATTACGTGGATCCGAAGGATCGAATGGGTTGTCATTGGGTAGAGCCCAAACAACTAGGTTGGGTCTCAGGTTGTGGATCACCCCCCCAAGCCTCTCTAGGAGTGGGGGTGTCAGAAGTGTCTTCTACTCTACCCGACGGAGTCGTAGGGATTTCTCCCATGCCGGAACAAGTGGTAAAGTCAGCGCGAAATGTATCAAAAGAATCGGAGAGGGCCTTCCGGCGTCCCCTCTGAACATGATGTGTAGCTTCTGTAGCCGGTAAACCATCCAACCAATGAGACCGGTGGAGAGTAGTACCTCGCGACACTATACCTCTGAAAGGTCAATAAATCAAAGCGTCCCCTAACGACCAAACTAATGATCAAAGAATCAAAGAGAACATACCTAAGAAAATACAGCCAAATGCACACAAACAGGACTGGCTCAAGGAGATCCCGACGCTATAGCCGGTATGTCTCGCCTAGGAGAGGCTTGAGACTCCCAAACTATAACCGGAGGTAACAAAATCAGTTATAAGGGTTCCCAGACTTCACTGCGTGCACAGGGTCAAATCCCTATACAACAGGAAACTGTGTTGTCCAACCCCTATTTGACTCAGGACAAACACAGTATAACCACTACAAATGCCCTATGTGATACCTAGGTAAGGAAACTAAGGTCACCAAAATATAACCAATGCTCAGGGGGACAGTCGCATGTGGGATCCGTCGTATGGGAAGGGTAGAAAAGCCCGAAACTCAAGAGGTATAGATCCCTCATGAGTCCTCAGATACAAACAAATCCTCGAAATATCTCCCACGTTTAGCCAGTATTGGAGGGCTATCTCTGCAACCAACCTCCCGCGACCTTGTGCTTAACTCTGGTCTGAGTAGAGCTTCTTGAGAACACTGATGTATATAATGGGTTTCACCACTCCTTGGTCAGACACATAATGTTTCGTCTAGTAGTCTTGGATTGTTAACTCACAATGATCTATTCCAAGACTCTAAACCTATACTAGTTGGTGCACCCTATAAAAAAAAATCATTCTAATCAATTTTAAGATTAAGCGTTGATTTTAAATGGCTATGATTACTCAAAGGATGTGGTCGTGAAACTGATGATGTATATGACTCAATAGTATGCACAATCGTCAAACTATAGACTCATCTATCCAATAAAAATAATGCCACTAAAATGATAAGCAATCTAACGCTTCGAAATAAAATACAATTCTTTTAAATTTCCAATGCACAAGTAGATACTAGATGAAAGCACAAGCACTCAGATGCAAAATGCAGTATGGAAAACAAATATTTTTGTATTTTCTCTTATAATGGAAAGGAAAATGCAAAACTATGTTTTTGTATTTTTCAATAAAATGGAATGAAAAATGCAAGCGAAATATACCTATTTGGTTAAAGAAATGCAGAGCATATCACTAAGAAAAGCCAACAAAACCCAAACAGTGAGACTCAGCCAATGTAATGAGCTAAAAAATAAAAAATGGTGTGAAACCAACAAGGCTCAAAACACAGAGAAAAAGGGACCTCCGGTCACAAACGGGGCATGGAATAGTTAGGAATCACGCCAATTAAGACTCAGGAACACTCAAAACTAACCTAGCAACAATCCAAGTCCATAAAACAATCAAACCTGGAGTTGTACGCTATCGTCGAAGGAAAAAATGTGGGTAGACGCGAGCTATAGTGCAGACAGAGGCAAGTAGACGTAGGTTAAACTAACTTGACCCGCATATAAGGAAAGGCAAATGAGCAAATAAAGAGTCCAATGACCCAGAAAAAACTTGTTTTCTATAGTGTATCCTAACGGCCAAGCAATGACATAGAGATTCGAAAAACAATGACTCTAAATAAGGACAAATTCCTAAAAATCCCCAAAAATGGATGCTCTACCCAACGGAGTCGCCATTTCTATTACGAAGAAAAATTCCTATGGCTTGGGGAAGACCACAACAGACAGCTGACTACCAGAAAATGACTCAATTCCCAATGCAATGCTATATAAATGACAATGCTAAGATAATGGAGAAAAGACCAACCTTCAACAGGATGTTCGATGTAGATCCATGTTGAGCTTTCAACTTCTACACTTGAACATGCAAATTAGTCTCAACAACAAATAAAAGCAAGTGCATATAATATGTGAAAGACATTAGCATAATCAATAGCATGATCCATGATATCATAAGCAAATATAACCCAATGTAATTTAACAATATTCACAACATCAATTGGACGAGAAAATGAGTATTTCCATTAATGAATAACAAGAAGTACAATATACGACCTCTTGCCGGCAACAAATATGAACCAAGAACTGGGTCTCTCCACTTGTGCCTCCACCACTTCAATCCTCCATGTAATGGCAAACTCAAACTAGGATAGGATTTTGGTAGGTGAACATAAGGAGTTCACAACAACAAGGATCAATGAGTGTAGACTCAAGTCATGGCAAAAATCCACTAGAGTTATCTTGCTCTCTTTTTCTCCTCCCTTCCATATGCCATAAGAGCTCAATATATAGCCTTCCAAAGGTAAGTGAAAGGACACATCGAGGAGTTTTTGGGCAAATGGAGGGCCAAATGTCACCCTAAGACCGCTTTTCAGGAGTAAAAAGTAATTTTCTAATGATTTTTACCATTTTACTTGGTACCTGCGAGCTACAGTGGAACAACTCGCGTGTATGCTAGCTAAAGTGGAACAATTAGCGTACAGGAAGAAAAAAAGGGAAATAGTGTTTATGAAGGACATAAAGTGAATCTGAGTTAGTGAAATGGATCCTGAAGGCCAAAGAGTGCTGATACTCACAAGGTTGAAAATTACATTGTAACATTCACTCTATCTTGGCACTTTCAAATTTGTACTTAGAATTAACATTGCTTTGTCAAGTTTATACTTCTTTTCTTTATAAACATTGTTCAGGAGCATATGTATTCCTTTCTTGCAACAACTTCCCATAAATTATCCATAAACACTCTTCAAATAATTAAATATATAGTATGTTTCTCTTACACAAAAGACACCATAAAGTTCATAACCACCAAACATTTTTTTTGTAGGCATGTCAACCAATGATGACAATGATCAAATCAATGCACACAGAAGAGTTCTCTATGCTCAAAAGAAAAAGGATAACAACAAGCGTCAACTCCTTCTATTTAGAGTTGCTCGTCAACTTGTTCATATCCCTTCTCGGTTTCACACTGTTCAACCTCCCCCGACACCTTCCACACCATCTGCATCGACATTAACACGTCCAACAAATAGAGACCTAGATGGTGCACAATAGCGGTTCCATACAATATTGGACAAACTATCTCCCATGAATGTATGCTCTATATGCATGGAGTCTTATCCTGGAATTAAAACAAAACAATCTTCTGGTGCATATGCATGTGCTCAGTGCATTGCAGAAAAAAATGGCCACCGATATTCCTTTGCAAACAACATGGATCCCAGGATACAACCACCAGTGCTAGCCATCCTTACTCAAGTTGAAGAAATGCTCATTGCTCGTGTTAACCCAATTTTACAAGTCACTTATGCTCGTGGGGGACAATATACATATTCTGGCCATACTATTAGCTTTCTGCAAAACATTACTAGCATTGCCACTCTCCTCCCTCGATTACTCTCATACATTGACATCCTTATTTTTCATAAATGCAGTCCTATGAAGAAGCCTTATGACTTCTTTGTTAGTTGAAAACGTGTTCTTGTTGCTCTCCAATACAAGCTTTCAAATGACCCCTACTATAAATATGTTGAAGTTATCTTCTTTTCCTATTGAACCAACCGACATTTCTTCCCTCCTTCGTCATGCCACACCCAATGAAACCCCACTTATTCAATCACCCAGCTTCCTTGAACTCCATGAAGAACAATCCTCTTCCTTTCTATCTACACAAACAAATTGTAGAACTGAGGTTGATGAAATCAAACGCTTCTTAGGAAAAAGCAATGCACCAAATCTGCCGTCCATTGACTTCCCCCCAATAGACATTTCTCCTATCAATGAGTACAACACAATAGGCCTCCTCTCAATGGCCTTCCCAACCTTGTTTCCCACTGGAGTCTCAATGCTTAAACAATCACACATTCAAGAGGTTGGTATGGACAATTATGCATTGCACCTTCTTCGATACCATGACAATAGATTCGGCCAACATCCTAGTTTTCGTTATTACATTTATAACCTCATCATGCCCCACCGTAGCCATTCTAATGCTTTTGTGTTTGTAAAGTGCAACATTGAAGATACATTGCCTCCAACAATCACAGAACTTGTACATCAATTACAAGACTTGCAGGATGCCAAAATCGCAGAGCAAGTCATGCTCTTTGGCTCAACCCTTGCGGGACACGCTCCTACTGGAACAAAAGCAGGTGTGAACTAACTGACATGATCACTCAACAAAGGACACCAACATTCTTCTTCACTCTCAGCGCAGCTTACACAAAGTGGCCCGATTTGCATTATTTGATGCCTGGACAAGCTCCACCCACTTCAAATGAACAACACCAATGGAGAATTCGAAAGCTTATAAGCAATCCACACATTGAATCTCAATACATGGACAATAGATTCAAAATATTCCTAGAAGAGGTTCTTCAAAAAGGAATTTCTACAAAAGATTACTGGTGCGGGTTGGTAACAAATCATATTCCCATTAAAGTTCAATGTATTCAAAACCTCAAATGTTTATTCCTGATATTTATAATTTTCCATATAGGTATGAATGGAAACATAGGGGATCTGTGCATATACATGGTTTCTTATGGTTGAACGATGCAACCAATATGGACACATTAGACTGGGCAGATGCTACCAAGGTTGAAGATGCAAAACTGTACTTTGACAAGTTTGTTACAGCATGGAATCCTCGAGTCAACCATTTGCAAACCCCATGCTTCCAAGCCTCTACTATAACTGATCCATGCACCATTGGAACAAATTCAATACTTGCAACAAATCACTTGGATGACTATGTGTAGCTAGGTTTTTCACCCTAGCTTGCGCAAATGAGCACCTACTAAGGAGAAGGGACTCCTTAGTAGCAGTTCAGAAAAATAGTAAATGAAAGACAGTACAGTAAAATAATAACTACTCTAAACATGTGCATAAAATAGAAAACACAAGATAATAAAAAGGGTTTTTTGTATTGATTATACCTCCAATGTGAAGGTTGGTGAAGCCTTTGTAGCAGTCTAAGAGGTTTGCTTCCAAGTTTCCAGTTTTGCTCCTTTCTCTTTCTCCAAAGGGATTTGGAAATGGGCCAAAGGGGCACTCAAATGTGAAAGTAGCTCAAGGGTGAGCTAGGGTTTCAGGAGTGATTTTGGCAGAGTAAGGGTGTGGTTGACTGTGCATATGAAATCAGGGGCCTCCATCACCTATTTATAGGTTTTTAGTGGTGGAGTGCTGGCCCATGGTTTTGGGCACCATATGGTTTAGGTCAGCTGTATAGGGTTTTTGCTTCCTTTTTCCCTCTTTTTCCTCTTTTTTGTATTTTTTATTCCCTTTTTAGAGGGTTTTTGCTATTTTGGAGGAATATTGGATTATTTTGGGGGAAAAAGGGATTTTTTGGCCTTTCGGAGGCTTTTTTAATGGTTTTTTAGCCTTTTGGAGGCTTTGTAATGGATTTTTAAGGTTTTGGAGGCAAATATGGTAGGAAATATGGACAAATGAGTCATGTAATGGGGTAGATGAGGTAGTGAGCACCTTTTGGGTGTTAACAGATTGCCCCCTGATGTGTGAGGGCAGGAGCTCATCGTATGGCCGATAGACATCATAAGTTTTTTATGGTTTTCCTGGGATGTGGAGAAGAGAAGAAACGAACTAGAGCCCGGAATAACGGTCCCGAACAAACTGAAAAAACTGAAAGTACATGACCTCAATAATGAATGAGGAATAATCTGAACAGATGAACGAGGCGGGCATTCCCATGCTCGTATCAAGATATAGAACAACAATAACAATGGGGTCCAAAATATGGGGACCTGAAATATACATGGCCTCAAATAATGAATGAGGAAGAATCTCAATATATGGACGAGGTGGGCATACCCATGCTCGTATCAAGATGCATAAAAAATAACTGTGAGGCCCGAAAAAGGGGGACCTGTAGGATACATAGAGAACCACTGTGTACATCATAAAGGTCCAGAGGGGACACAAATATGGGACATATTGCTGGGCTGACCATGTTTGAGCTAAAGAAATGGTTCACTGGAATAACTACAGTGTTGCTGAGTGGGGTACCAGAGGAACTGATGAGCTGCTGGATCATAGTGACGGGGAATCATATCCTCAATGGTACACTGAACTGGAACGGAACTGGGTACTTAAGGAAGCATATAACTGGTTGGATTCCGAATACAATCGCCAACGCAACCCGGACATCCACGGGAACATATAACTGGGTGTTCCAAAGTGACTCACCAATGTGCTAGAGTCGGAGGAAATCCGGGGTCTTCGACCAATAACTGAAGGGATATAAACCCTGCGCGATTCTCAACGATGCGATCAAGGTGTTGAAGTTGAGCATGTGAGAAACAACCACTCAGAGAGGCAATGATGACTCCTCTCAAAATGGTCCGTAGGCACTCACCACGGATGGTGATGGGTCCAAGGCGCAGGGACCTCTGGGTTTATCCTCTAGAATAGAGGGACTGTCGTCAATAGAGGGAGACCTGCAACTAGCAAGGCAATGATGTTTCCTTGATAGGAGCACGAGGTGGAGAACCGAAGTGTGAGAGTATTGATGGTAGGACTGTCATACTGTGGGGGATAACTGGGCAAGTAGAGTGGTTGGACTCAAACTTCCTTTGTTCAGAGTATGATGGCGGGGATGATCAGGCAGCATATGAAACTGACTGGTGGGAAAAGGGTCATAGCTATAATGGATCAAGGATAGTGACTGGGATGACTGATACTCAAGCTGGTGTAAAAAGGCAGGAGATTGCAGAATACTTTGAACAAAGGAGACCTGATTGGGGGTGCTTCCAAGATGATCGATCATAGTGCCAAGAGGCACGGGGGGACTGCTTCACGGGTTAAGGAACTAGAAGAAGTGTGTGTAAAATGGTACTGTCGTGTGGATTTATACGAGCCCAGGACAGTTCATGCTCGTGATTGCTTTCAATTTTAACAAGTCTGAAAGCGATAAGAAGACTCTGAACTAATGGAATGGTACCGTCGTGTGGATTTGTACAAGCCCAAGATGGTGCATGCTCGTGGTTGCTTTCAATTTTAGAGAGTCTGAAAGCAATAAGAAGACTCCAGGGGGGTGCTTTTTCGTGTGTTAGTCTCTAAGGCCCGAAGAAGCATAAAAGGATGCAATGAAGAACTCTTCTAGCCGGTGTGACTAGAGTATTCCTTTTTCATAATTAGTCTACCAGGTCCGGAAAAGGGTTAAACTTATACCAAATAGATGCCCTTTCAGGTACTTTAACGAGCATGAAAGAAAGCAAGATTGCTCGGCGATCTTTCCATTGTTTTAGGAGTCAGAAAAGAGCTTAACAGAAACTCCCTAAGTGCCTTTTTCGTAAAGGACTTGTCCAGCCCGAGAAAGGGATAAAATTATATCGAACAAAAGGAATGGTTAGGCAAGGAGGAAGTGCTCAATCAAGGAACATTGAAGAGGACCAAGAACAAGGGTAGGGGGGAACACTGGTGGGCCTCCTTGCGGGATAATGAATGGTGGCAAAATAAAGAAATAATTGCAGTATGAAAGGAGTGAATGGCTCATGTAAAAATGTGGAACAATCCGATGGTGGTTGATGTGGCACGCAAATCGAGGAAGCAAGGTGTTAGGACACAATGGTGAAACTGTACCTAGTGAGAGCAAGAAATGAACTCAAGCATCATCACGAGCTCGAAAAACTGGATCCGGTGATATAAAAAGTGTCAAAAAAAATAATGACCGATGTGGCATGCAAACCGAGGTGATGGGGGTGTTTTTGGAAAAAATACCTGAAAAATATGGGGGTGAGAGCGAGAAATGATCTCAAGCATCATCACGGGCTCGGAAAAATGAATCAGATGATATAAAGTATATCAAAAACGGGCTACGGCCGATGTGGCACGCAGATCGGGGTGACAAGTTGTTGGGACACAATGTTGATATTGGTCCTGGTGAGAGTGAGAAATGATCTCAAGCATCATCATGAGCACGGAAATATGAATCCGGCGGTGCAATTGGTGCAAAAAATGGAGGTCATAAGGACTCTGGAATGGTCAAAGGAAATAACTAGTTTAAAAAATGGCTGCAAATAAAGGTGAGCCCACCAAGCCAAGGATGCAGTGGTGGGGAGAAATGATGACCCGTGGGGCAGAATACTAGGTGTATCAAATCAAATCATATATACAAGTGACATGTAACCTCAAAAATGGTTGAGATCACGCATGTGAAAAAGTGAGCAGGGTTAAGGACCTAGCCCCATGCTATGGGCATGGGGTTTGTGATTGTGGATCACATATGTGTTGGTTTGAACAATGGGATCATTGAAATACTGAGATAGATGTGGTGGGGAAGGTTCAAACTAATTGATCATGCCCCCTATCCCAGGGTCGAGGTAATCTATTATGCCCCCTAACTCAGCGGTGTCAATGTGGTGTTCTATGATAGCGGGGTCAAGACCAAGCATTTCGGTATAGGACCAGGCAAAGACATCGCGGAACTCTTGGAAAAAAAAATTGTACGCGCTGATCTCATATTCACTGCATGAGGCTCCTAAAGTGATGAGTTTAGGGGCACCTCCTGGGGTAGCGATATCAATTTGGATTGTGGGTGAGATGTTGGCCATGTTACCTTCCTCAATGGCATCAGGAGCTGGAATGGGATCCTTAAACCAGTCGACTTTAGTGGGAAGGAAATCTTTTTATTCAACCACAAATTGGGTGGCTGTGGTGGAGGAGGACTCTTCTGGGAGGAAATAGGAACGATGGTGCATGTCTTCCTAGGGATAATCTGGGGCAGTGAGAGCCTCTAGAATCGCCTCATCATTGCGAAAACTTTGAGTTGTCAAATCGGTTGATGAGGGAGTGGTAGTCGAAGAGATCATATAAATGGTGTTAATCTCTCCGGATGAGGGTGATATGGAGGGGTGGATCTCCTCAATTGTGGGAGGTGCCGTCTCAAGGTCCAAATTATTCATCTCGTAGAAAGATGCTCTGTAATCTGGGAGATCAGGACAGTGATGTGAGTAATGGCCGTAAATACCGCATATTGCACAAGGGTGGTTGGTATGCAGTGATTTATCACGAGGCTTAGGGGTTGGATCGAGTTCGACAACCGGGATGTTGGGGTCATCGTCAAGCATTTGCATGTGTTCCTGTAATGTAGGTAATTGTGGACATTGATGAGTCGAATGGCCTAACTCATCACACAACGAGCATTTGGGAGGAGCACGAAACACGGGGGGGGGGGGGGGGGGTTAACTGCTTTGGGCGGGGGTACAGCAGTGCATGGTTGTGGGCCTCTACCCCCAGTGTGCTTGATAAGAGGGGGGGGATTCGTAGGTGACGAAGGGGTAGTGACACCGGGAGGTGGTTGACTAGTAGTGGCAATGGGTTGCATCGGTTGTAGGACGACATTTGGCATGGGCGGAGGAATGGGAGGCAAAATATACCACACCGGTAATCCTAAGGTTAAAGCGGGGAGGCTAAGAGTAGCCATAACTGGGGCGCTTACTACGCCCGAGGGAGGGAATAGGAAGGGGATTGTGTGGATGGGTGTAACACCAATGTGACTAGGTACCAATGGTGGTTTGGGTAACAAGGGCAGTTGATTGTTGGGTGCTTGTGTATTGTGGGAAAGGGTACATAGGTCAGATACTTCGGTCGTAGGTGACGGGGGTGGAATTGATTTGAATGTTGAGGTCATTGGAATATCTGAGTAAAATCCAGGTCCCACGAAGGAAACAAACGAGGTAGTTGTACCACAAACAAGTTGTTCAACCATGGGGAGAACATCTTCGGGTGCAGCGGGGGCGTTGGGATCGTAATAAGTGAGTTGGCTGACCTTGACCACGCGTTCGTCATGGGGGAACATCATGGTACAAAAAACGGATGAGGCAACCACCCGCATGGAATACATGTAGCTGCGGCCAAGTAAGAGGTTATAATCAAGTTGGGCATTGATGACCTTTATGTCAATGAGCACTGTTTTACCAGCCAATTGGACGGGGACATTAGCTAAGAGACCTTGGGGTTGAGCCGAACGGACGTCGTAGGCTCGCAACGCAGTGGAGGACTACTGGAGAGTAGGGGATCCCAACTTCTGCCAAACGAATGTGGACATAACGCATGTAGAGGCACCTTCATCGATAATGCACCGATGGATGACAAGATTCCGAACGGAAACAGAAACTTGGAATGCTAAAGTGGAAGGCAGGCGTGGTTCGTACTGGTCCAAATCGAAGGCCATTAGTCGTGAATCATTTGGGTTAATAGCACCAATGGTGGAGAGCAAAGTCTTGCGCTGTGAAGGACAGTTTTTTAAGACTTGTAGCACAGACATGGCTGTGGGAGACTGGGCTAAGTCATCTACAATGTTGTAATTGGACGCAACGCGAGCATTGGGATTATTGTTGATGCAACGAAGTGGGAAGAGAGGTGCTTTGGAGGCACCATCTAGTAGAGCTGGAGGTATACGTAATGTCTGATTAGTGGGATGAGCGTTAGTGGTTTTGTCGGTGGGAGGGGCTTCAGGGGTGGAGCCATATTGGTTCCGACGGGTTTGGAGGTTGACATCGGTGGATGACATCATTAACAAGTGATGGGTACCTGAGTCTAACATGGGTTGATCAGGAGCGGCATAAGTGATCTGCTGTTGTGGTGGCACGTTTCCTTGAGGGGGAGCCACGGCTGAGTGTTCACTATGCCTTGGGTTGGTAAGGGGTTTTGTAGCACCAAGAGTTGATGTTGAGGTGGTGGGGGGTTGGGCGACGCCTGAGGAGCTGCATGCCCTTGGCGATGGGCATCATCAGTCCAGAGTTTTCGAGCTCGCTCCAAATGTGGGCAAGCATGAGTGTAGTGGCCATAGACCCTGCAAATATAACAAGGATGGTTTGTTCGCAAATTAGGATTTTTGGCTTACTTGGGCGGCTGATCAGGGTTCTGGTTGGCAGGTGCCACGTTATGTTGTTTGGGGGATTGGGAGGTTGACCGGCTTGGTCTGGAGAGGGGTTGTTCCCACGGTTACATCCTTTTCCATGGTTTTGCTGGCCCTGTTGGCGCTGGTTATTTTGGTTTTGATGCGGATTCTGTTGGGCGTACACTTGCCCTTCGGCAACAAGTGGGTTCTGGGGTTGTGCAGGTGCGAGAGTAGGCTGCGGTGGATAATAAGTAGGCGGAGGTTGCACAGGTGCTAAACCTTGTGGGGGTTGCTGATACGTCTATGGAACAGGTTGTGGGTTTACTACTTGGGCTGCCTGTGGTGGGTAATAAGCAGGTTGTGCTTGAGAGGACACAGGAGCTGGTGTAGCCTGTGGGTGGTAATATGGCTGAGGTGTGACCGGGGGGGCGTAAGCGAGGGATGCATGACCAAAGCATTGAGGTGGACAGGAGGGTCCGTGGGAATGGTGGTGATGTGCCATGGTAGCATACGAATTGGTTGCTCTGGATTGAGATGTAGCTTGTGAAAGGTCAGGACCATGGCTAGGACGTGCTATGGAAAAGGGTTGGGGATGCGAGGCAATACGGCCAATGATGCCATCTACGGCATGGGATGCCCCCGGCTCATCGTGTCGGGAGGAATCGCCGCGAGGGGCATCAGGTATGATGGCATATAGATAACCCGACTGGGTGTAAATGAGGTCAAATTGCTGGGCTTTGAGGATGGCCTCTTCTTCAGACTGGGGTCGTTCGGATGCCACATCCTTGGCAATGACAGGAAGGAGAAATTTTAGAAACCAATCTAAGAAGATACGATCGTCTAACTTGATTTTGCAGAGGCTCCGGCGTCGACGCCACTCATGAATGTGGTCAGTGATGTGGGTAGCCGTGTTCTGTCTGCAAGACAGTAGGATCTCAACTCCCACGTCATAACGGACAGGTAAATGGAAGAACTGTAGGAAAGTCGAGGCAAGGGAAGTAAAGGTGGCATGGGTCCCATGGGGCTGCTCGATGTACCACTTAGTTGCAGAGCCAGTGAGGGTGCACTGTAACAGACGGAGGCAGATAGAGTCATCCACTATGGAGTTGGAGGAACACCATAGATGGAAGGACATAATATGGTTCTGGGGGTCTTCACCTGCCTTGCCCTCAAACTTAGGGATGTCGGAGGGGAGCTTGGTGGGCATGTGAGGCCACGCAGGGTCATGTCTAATGGGATCGTTAGTCAGTATAGCTAGGTCAGGAAGGTTGAGACTAGCCATGAATGGCAAACTAGTAGAAGGATGTGACATACTAGCGGTTGTGACCATGTTGGGGCTAATGCCCCCAAGTGTAGGGGTTGGTTTTGGGATGTTGCCCCCAAGTGGAGGAACGAAAGTGGTATGGGACGGTCCTGCACCGCCAAGGGTAGTGTGAGTCACTGATGGAGTGGGTATAGGTATGCCAGCTACTAGAATGGGTACAGTGACCGGAATGGTAGATGTGGGCCCCATTGAGGGCATACCCAAAGCGGGTGTAATAGCTGGTGTGGTGGTGGATGCTCCTCCAATGGTCCCTACAAAGAAAGGGGTGGAAGTCATGCCAGCCATGGGGCTGGTTGGTGCAGTGTAAGTGGGGTTCTCAGACTCTGCCTCAGAATCAGAGGTAAAATAGGGGGCGTCAAGATCGGGTGACAGAGTTCTATGCCGTTGACAAGTGGAGTCAAGTGACAAGGCTCGAGATCTATGATGAGTGGTATCAAGTGATGAATATCTATGGCTATGACAGATGATGTCAAGTGAACCGTGCTGTGGGGGCTCGCCTCGGAGGCGCCAAGAATGTCTCGGGGACTCAATGGTGACAGATGGTGTCAAGTATATGGGGGTTGTGTTGAGTGAAAAACAGTTCAAAAACCTTAATGCAACTAAGTGTGCAGAAGGAGAGCTCAAAAAATATGGCACTCAGGCCAACAACCAACTCAAAACACTTACTGTAACAGTTGTGCTACAATAAGTGGAGTATCAACAGAAATGGTCAGAATACCAACAAGCAACAGGTTTTCTAAAAAAATAAAAATAGTGGACTCGCTAGACCAAAAGGAGGTAAGGAAGCATGCAAACACCTAGCTAAATAGTATTCTGACTCAACTAGACATATCCTCTGCAAGGTGATGAAATCCAAGTCAGACAATATGGATAGTAGAGCCAAGTGGCTAAAGGTATCCCCCTACCGGGAGGGACACCGGGTAGTCAATCCTAGAAGAAAAGCAACTAAGATACCCCGTTCATGACACGTTCGGTTGGGTGAATCTGCCGTTTGGTTCTATCGCCGTTGTATCCCCATATGGGTGATACACCAAGAACTGCGAAAGGTATCCTTCAGTTACTGAATGGATTGCGGTATTCCACTCAGGCTTCCGGAACCAGTCTGGCAACTACAACCCTCCTAGGCGAGAGGCCTTCCCGATAAATTGGTTTTAAACTATGTCAAAAAATACTAGGGGATTTTGGTTCCCTAATGGACAACAACTATGTCTCAAGTGAAAGCAACCGAGGGGTGTTATTTGGATGCCTATCCCCCCGATCCTACCTAACTACAAAATTTCTTATGTGTTCCCCAAGTGGGGTTAGAATGTTGGTTGTGTTAAGTAGTATTTTTAGGGCTCACTTGAATTAGGTGACAGAGTGTGTGCGTGTGAGATGATGAACCCAAGTAAAAGTGCCACGGGGTGGGCAACTTTCTAACTAAAAATAACAATACAGAATTTAAACTTTGAAATGCAAAATTTTCTTTTTTCAATTAAAATGCTGAAATTTTTTTAAAAATATTCTGTAAATGGAACAGAAATAATACTACAGAAAAAAGGTTGTAGGGAAGTATGGCTGTAGATAGGACAGATGGCTGTGCAGGTGCAGAAAATATTGCAGCAAAGTGCTGGGTTCAAAATAGTGAAAAAAGTGTAGGAAACAAACCGCGGGTCTGTGGCAAATCTGTGCGGTCGGACCGCGGGAAATAGCTCAACAGTCGAGGACGGGTTGCGGGATTTTGGCCGAAATACGCAGGCGGACCGCGGGAAAAGGGCCTAAAGACGTAGGTGGGTTGCAGAAAAATGGCTAAAAGCCGCAAGCAGGACACGGGAAAAAGGCCGAAAGACACAGGCGAGTTGCAAAAAAATGGCTGAAAGCCACAAGTGGGACACGGGAAAAAGGCTGAAAGACGCAGGTGGGTTGCAGAAAAATGGCTGAAAGCTGCAAGCGGGACGCGGGAAAAAGGCCGAAAGACGCAAGCAAGTTGCAAAAAAATGGCTGAAAGCCGCAAGCGGGACGTGAGAAAAAGATCGAAAGATGCAGGCGGGTTGCAGAAAAATGGCTGGAAGCTGCAAGCGGCCTGCGGAAAAATAGGTTAATAGCCGCAGTTGGACCACACGAAACAAGCTAATAGCCGCGGTCAGATCGCAGGTAACATACTGGAAACCGCCAGTAGATCGCCGAAAATAGTCTAAGAGCCACAGCCGGATTGCAGGTAAATGCCTAAAAGACGCGGTCGGAACACAACTGCAGGGGACAAAAGACGCAGTTTACGATAGCTGAAAGGAAAAAAAAAACAGAAAACTATTGCAGAAAATTAAAAACGTTTAAAACTATAACCAGAAATTCAAAGGAACACAAGGGGAGTCACCAAAACTGTAGCTAGGGTTTTCACCTTAGCTTGTGCAAATGAGCACCTACTAAGGAGAAGGGACTCCTTAGTAGCAGTTTAGAAAAACAGTAAATGAAAGACAGTACAGTAAAATAATAACTACTCTAAACATGTGCATAAAACAAAAAAGACAAGATAATAAAAAGGGTTTTTTGTATTGATTATACCTCCAATGTGAAGGTTGGTGAAGCCTTTGTAGCAGTCCAAGAGGGTTGCTTCCAAGCTTCCAGTTTTGCTCCTTTCTCTTTCTCCAAAGGGATTTGGAAATGGGCTAAAGGGGCACTCAAATATGAAAGTAGCTCAAGGGTGAGCTAGGGTTTCAGGAGTGATTTTTGCAAAGTAAGGGTGTGGTTGACTGTGGATATGAAATGAGGGGCCTCCATCACCTATTTATAGGTTTTTAGTGGTGGAGTGCTAGCCCATGGTTTTGAGCACCATATGGTTTAGGTCAGCTATATAAGGTTTTTGCTTCCTTTTTCCCTCTTTTTCCTCTTTTTTGTATTTTTTATTCCCTTTTTAGAGGATTTTTGCTATTTTGGAGGAATTTTGGATTATTTTGGGGGAAAAGGGGGTTTTTTGGACTTTTGGAGGCTTTTTAATGGTTTTTAAGGTTTTGGAGGCAAATATGGTAGGAAATATGGACAAATGAGTCATGTAATGGGGTAGATGAGATAATGAGCACCTTTTGGTTGTTAACACTATGAAGAACTTGTTAATTGTGTCCAAAGGAACACGAAATGCTCAGAATCTTGTTGCCTCCACAAAAAAGGATCCTCCCTTCAATGCCGTTATAGCTTCCCCTTTCATCTACAACCTGCCTCTTCCTTATTCATTAATGCAAATGGCCAAAAAACCTACAAGCCTGCAAGGAATGATGCCCTCCTAAATATTCACAACCCTACCATTCTCTCTATTTGGAAAGCTAATGTTGATTGCCAACCTGTTCTCTTTAGACATGTTGTCCTCAAATATATTTCAAAATATGCAACAAAGGAAGAGCCCAAATAAAAAATCTACCATGCACTCCTTTCTTGTCTTGCGCATGCAACTCCAACTGACACCCCCATACTTCAACCAATAAGACATTTCTTGTCAAAGACTGTTGCAAATCGAGACATTGGCGGACCAGAGACCTGCCACATGCTCCAAAAACTCCCTCTTTGTCTTTGCAATTGTTCCTTTCTATCTTTGAATGTTAGCCAAGATATTTTCCACCGTATTTCCAATGAATCTCTTGACACCCCACCAACACCCACTTTCATTTCTGCTTACATGCAATGACCCCCTGCACTTGAACAAATTACCCTTCTTGAAGCTGCTCACTCCTGGTCATACTCAGCTCGTAGAAAGCACTCCCAATGGAAACCAATCTACCCTCCAAAAATTGTTCATGTCTTTTCTCACTTCACAACCATTCCACCAATTACTATAAATTTCTTTGTTTCCTTTTGTTGGAGTGAGCTCCTTCTATACAAACATTTTTGCGATCTCCATGATGACATTGGATCCACGGCATTTGTCATAACTTCTAATTGGCTTCACATTAAAGACACATACACTACATGGCATGTTAATCGTTTTCCAGAAGCCCCCAGTACACCTCCCTCCGATGACTCTACTCTTGCTTTCAACCACTTTCCCTCAGCCCCTGCCATGGATGAATGGGAACTCCTTTCTCAACTCCACCCTGGAAAAAACCTTTATGTCGATGACCTTGACATGCTTGGCCATCGTGACTTTGACAAAGAACACAATTGGACCGAAAACCATATTCCTTCACACATGCATGCAATATCCATATCATTCACTGACCTAAATCGATTGTCCACCCACGTACAACCAGACACCTATTCATCTTCATGTCATCCTTCCTCCTTGTCTCTCAAACAACGAATGGCCTTCGATCTTATCATTGCACACTCCACAAATGCTACAAGCCCTCCCCCACTCAAAATGGTCATTCAAGGCACTGCAGGAACAAGAAATTCTTTCTTGATTTCTTGCCTTAGATCTGCACTCCAACATGCCTCTGCCGATAAACCTTCACCCTTGCTCCTCCTTGCTCCCACAGGTATTGCTTCATTTAACATACATGCACTTAAAATACACTCTACACTTCGCATACCCCTTACTGATATGCACCCTCTTGAAGGAAAATCCCTTTCAAGCTTCCAAGAACAATTCTGTCATATCTGATACATCATCATTGATGAAATGAGTTTCATTGGCCCAAAAATGTTAACCCGTATGGATGACCGCTTACGTCAAGCCTTCCCTTCCCAATGGAAAACCCCCTTTGGTGGTTGCTCTATCATCTTCCTTGGTGATTTTGGACAGCTACCCCCTATAAAGGACATCCCCATGTATGTTGGAGAATCACGAGGAAATGCTCTATGGCATACTTTTGACACTTTTGTCACTCTTTCAACCATATATTGACAATAAGGCAACACTCCTTCTCAAGTTTCCTTTCGTCAACTCCTGCTGAATCTTCAAAATGTAATACCAACTCTTGAATATTGGAACCTCCTCATGCTAAGGACACCCTTGTCCCTTTCACATGAAGAGAATCATACATTTGACCAATGCACTCATTTGTACACAACTAATACCTTTGTTGCATTGCATAACAAACAAATGCTAAAACTCCTTAACATGCCAATTGCACATTGCTTTCTAGAGCAAAAGAAACAACATGTGCATACCTCAATAGATGATGAACAACTTCCATTCAAGGTTTTACTAGCAATTGGTCAACAAGTCATGTTGACATCCAACTTGTGTGTCTCAGCAGGTCTTGTAATTGGCTCACTTGGAAAAGTTATTGCAATTGTCTACAACTCCAATGATCAACTGCCTACATTGCCATCTTATGTTGTAATTGACTTTCTCCACTACAAAGGGCCCCCATGGGGTTCATCATGTCCAATCCAAATTATGTCCCCATCCCTCCTATAACAAGGGGTTCACGGAGGAAAGTACCACTTCGAATGGCATGGGGTTTAACAATCCATAAAGCAGAAGGGATGATCCTCTAAAATGCAACAATAGATATTGGAAACATTGATCGACAAGACCTTACATTCACTGCAATATCAAGAGTTAAGTCTTTATCAGGCATTCGCATATCTCCACCTTTTTCCTTCTCTAGGTATTCTCAAATGAAAGATAGTCCCTATGTGCAACGCGGAATAGAAGAAGAGAAGTTGGTTGCTTCAAAGTCTTTGCATCCACCTGCTCCATAAAGTTACATTCTTGGTCCTTTGCATATATACTGTGCATACCTATTACTTTACTACCTTCTTCTTTTTGCAAAATGAATTGTCTATTTTTTTCATATCTTGTATTCTTATTGCTACCATCATTGAATATTTGCCTATATAAGAGAAGAGAATACTACTGTATAAAGAAAACAAGAGAATTAATCCTCATATCAACATTTTTCTTGTACTACTCTATCTTATTTACTTCAATGTGTTGTCATAACTTTTTTCAAACCGACCACATCACAACATTTCATCCCATGTTAGTCTTTTTTGCAATAAATATAAATTGTCGCAATATATATATTTCACTATGCTACAATGCATTGTTTGAATATATAAGTTTTATTGCGTTCAAAAGTTATCCTCTAATGCTTTGTTGAAATGCCTTGAAAATATCTTATGTCCCCTTAAGTAATATGCACCAATGATGGCATCGACCAAAAAGCATGAAACGGTCAGGCTGCATGGTAGGTCGTTATTGTCTATCTTCAGGAAACTCTTAATTACACATGATTACTGTATCCAAGTCGACAGCCGACTACTTGTCTTCGTTGTCGGTGGTCGACAGTTTCAATAAAGTTATATACATTTAATCGTCGACTTTTTTGGTCGTCGGTCTTTTTATCTCAAACGAAGCACTCTTAGTCAATTCTAATGCTGGTCGCATTGCATATTTGACATAAGCAAGAATATCAGCCTAGTTGGTGCTCAATCATTGGTCACTTCTCAATGGACGCTCCACGGAATTCAATGGAGGAAAAACTTTCTTCTTGACTATTCTCCAATTATCACAGCAACTATCTACTCGAATGCCAAACCCCGATGGATTACATAAGGACTTCTCACCATCATGGATATTAATATATTTTGCAGACAAAGGGTAAAACATTGATCATTTTCTTTGTATTTTCCATTATTCTGTCAAGTAGTATTGCCAGGAAATGAACCACTCGAATATTAACAATGCGGTCGAATTGATGGACATTTCGTTTTGCTCGGCTCCGTCAATATTTGTAATAAGTTATTTTGAAAACTTATTTTTAAATTTCCTATGAGAGTTTTCTTTTTAAAGTGGACATTTTTTGTAAAAGAGTCGAATCTTTGAAAACTAGTCGAAGATCGACTGCTTTAATGTACTCGATATATTTGCTTGGTCGATATCCTTGTTTTGGTCGGTCTTCAACACCAGATCAGTAAAATGTAGTTGATGTGATCGATATGGTCGATACCCTACTGGTCGATATTTTGTTCGATGGGTCTAAGTATGTAAAAGTATTTGTAAATCAAGTCGGTTTCTTGCTGACCATTGTTAGTCCAGTTATGCGACGAAAAGAGAGTTTTGGTCGATACATGTGGCATGGTATATGTTAAAGTTGAGTCTCGTCTTATGATGGTCGTCTCCATAATATATTTTTGATGATACTTGTCAAATTTGGTCAAATATAACTGATGTATGTGGTCGACGATATAACTGATGTATGTGGTCGACGACTGTGGTCAATCCTCAAGTCTAGTCGAAACAATTTTGGTCGAGTCCACTACAAAGTGACTTTATGTATATTTTAATATAATACTTAGATATAATCATGTTAATTTATACCTAAAGATTCTTTAGTATAACTATTGAAACTGTATGTTTTCAAATCAGGCATGTCTGAAGAAACTAAAAAAAGGAAGGCCAAGAAGATTGAGCTTCAAGAAGAAACAACTCCAAAAATACAAATCAAAACACTATTTGAAGACACAAAACCCATAATAGGAACCACCCCTAAGTTCAAATGGGGCCAACTGTACATAGCTATCAGAGACGATAAAATACCTAATTCGACCGTGGAAGAAGGCATGATTTATCAAAACATCAAAAGGTCTGGCCTTCACAAGGCAGCTACATGGCCAAAACTGTTTCCCTACTCAGAGGTGATTGCGTGGATTTTTCCCCATGTAGATACTACTACAAATATCATTTCAAATGCCACTGGAGGAGGGATTGCATCCTTCCAGCCAGTCTACCTTGCATCCGCATACAGGCTACCTACATCCAAAGTATTCCTAACTGATGATTGGGTAAGATGTATCAATCTAGATAATGCTCCTAACAGACAAACAACTTAGACCCAAATATAACGGGGAATATGACAGTGAAAACTTAACGACCCCCTATCGAATCATAGTTCTATTGTTGAGCAGACTCTTCGATCAACCAAACGCCAACATCTATAAACTCAGTTGGGTTCCGTTGATATACCATGTTTCCACACATGGTATAGTCTTCAATTGGGCACATATTATTTTAGATAGTATGACGTCAACCATTTCTGCAGCTCAAATCGGTCTTTCAGAAGGGAATTCACAATTCTTCATGTCTGGCTACCTCATCGATTATATATTAGTCAACCACCCTTTTTTTAATTTGGGATGTACTTGGAATCCGAATGAGACTCCCATTCATGTAGCATATCATATGACTTGGGATCACTAATATGCAGGCTACTACAAATTACTATGTGAAGAACTAATCATTCCCCTTTATTCACTAGTATTCAATAAAGAAGCAAATTGTATGTTAGACAATGCCTTGGATGTAATAGCTGAATATGGAGACTATTACTTCTCACAAGAAGGCACATACATTAGAATGTATGGAGGCACCCAACCTCCTTCTCTATTGCCGAAATATGCTACAGATTACATAGTGCATAAAGAAGCGATGAGACAAGTGTTCATCAATGAAATTGGTCACTATCTGCATAACAAAAAAAAAGCTTCTTACCTACCTATACCAGTCAACATTGGTGGATACAAATTTCCTAAGATAAAGGTAGTGGAAGCCTTCATTTCAAACTTGCAACTTTTTCACTTTGGAACTAAACTTTTTGTAAGAAACGACAAGAAATGCAAGGTGGCTAAACATTGTGCTTCTTGTAACATCACTTTCAAGTACTCGAATCACTTTCTCAAAGAAGAGGAAATATATAAAAGGGTAAACAATATGACAACGCTGCACATCAAACTAAATCCGAAGAGTGCATCTACTTCTACCCAAAATACAACCAAAGAAAACCAAGCAGAAATGCATAAACAAAGTGAAGAGGCAAAAATACTACAAGAACAACTATGACTACAGCAGGAAGAAGCACTGGAACAACAACAAAACGAAGCAAAAAAAAAAAAAAACCAGCAGCATCAAATACAACAAATGGAAAAAAAACACAAATTCTACACAATGAAGCCAAACAAGCCCTTTATAAGCGAGAAGCTAAAGAAAACACAACTCAACAAGACCAGAGCACAAAAGAGGCTCAAGATAAGTTCCAACATGCATATGGTCGAATTACTTAATCCCACCCGACTAGCCAAAATCGAAAAGTTCAAAAAAAGAAAACACGACCTCCTGATGCATATCTACCAGCAAAAAGCAGTCGGGATCTCTGACCAATAGTTGAAAAAAATCAACATCCGCTTGACGATGCGCAGAAAGCCTATCACACGGAATTAAATACCTTGTCAAATCATTCTTTGATGAAGCCATCTACTTCACATTCTACCCCTCCTGGTGTCACCCCAACCGAACTTTTGCATCCATCATATACCTTACCAATCATACCAAAAAAATTGTCCCCTTTAATCATTCAAAAACCGTCTAGCAGTTCTATTCCTAACACTCCTTCCCCAGTCGATGAAACACATTTGTCACCGACTCGTCAAGTCGCTACAAGTGTACCATTCCCCACCGAACTCCTTAATCCCACCCGACTAGCCACAATCGAAAAGTTCAGACAAAGAAAACACGACCTCCTGACGCATATCTACCAACAAAAAGCAGTTGGGATCTCCGACCAATAGTTGAAAAAAATAAACATCCGCGTGACGATGCACAGAAAGCCTATCACACGGAATTAAATACCTTGTCAAATCATTCTTTGATGAAGCCATCTACTTCGCATTCTACCCCTCCTGGTGTCACCCCAACCGAACTTTTGCATCCATTAGATACCTTACCAATCATACCAAAAATATTGTCCCCTTTAATCATTCGAAAACCATCTAGCAGTTCTATTCCTAACACTCCTTCCCCAGTCGATGAAACACATTTGTCATCGACTCGTCAAGTCGCTACTAGTGTACCATTCCCCACCGATGCCAACGGGACCACAACAACATCAAAAGTAATGCAACTTCTCGAGCCAGCAGCACAAACAACTAAAGCACTAGTCAAGCCAGTAGAACAAGCAAAACAAGCAATAACTGAAAAAGTACACTTGACAAACACAATAGTCATATCAAGCAGCTCAATACAAGAAGAAAATTCTATTAGTGAAGCAGAAGAAGAGACAAAACAACCATCAGCAATAGTCGAGACACGAAACTCAGAACAACAATTAGCGGTCCCAAAATGGCAAGGAAAATTCAAGAAAAAGTAAGCTAAGGACAAACGACCCTATTAGAAAGATCTTCAGCAACAGTAAGCATTTGGACCACATATCTCAATTGGGTCGCTTATCTTTACATCTCGACCAATTTGGACTAATCTCGACATACCATCCACAAAAGGCACCAGAAGTAGAGCTCGATTTACTAACTGATGCAATCAACCGAGAACAGCGACATAGATGACTAGTAGCAGAAGACCGCATTCACCAGCGGGAAGAAGACCAAACTATATTTTTTACAAAGTGTCAAGACTTAGCGCTACAGGTCATACCAATTCCAGTCAGCTTCGACAATACTAGCACACTTGATAAAGCATTTTAGTTGTTCCAATCTGTAGTGTCGGCAATACCTGAAGAGCTCACCAGGGACTGACAAAAACAAGCCACAGTAATAGCACCACTGATGTGGAAACATTTTGAAGCATTCAACTCAGCACGCGATCAACTCATCCAGTATAATCATCAAGCAGAGACAACAAACAACGTTCTCTGCAATTGGTACAAAAATTATGGTAACGTCTTTAGTCAAATGCAAGAGACCCAGGACTTAATTAACACTCTTCATCAACAACACCGAGTAGCTGATAAAACCATGGCCCCAATGATTGAGAAACAACTGATAATGGAAAACAGAAAATTCAAGAAATTGGAAAAAAGTGAACAAGAGTGGTTGAGCCACGCCCGTCATAACCTTCAAAAAGTAGAACAATTCCGACCACATCTTAAAACACTGCTTTAAGCTTCCAATGAGAAAATAGAGCTTTTGGGTCCCGACCTAATTCATCTATAGGGAAGGAATACTCAAGAACACATAGCTAACCTATCAATCCTTACAACAACAAGCAGCGACTAGTTCCAGTCCAGACAAGTCATAACAACTACATTTATCAGTTAAAGCACAGTCATACACAAGTTTTGTTTAGTAATTTTGCACATCTCCTCCTTTCTTCGTGATGAAGAAATATTTTGATAAGAGGGAGATGTTGAAAGAGCCAACTATTTCCAATGTAAGTGTGAAAATCCTCACAACAGATCTAAGAGTTGATGTATACCTCACAATGAAAGAATTTAGGAATAAGATTAAGAGTGGTCAATGCAGTAAAATGAGCAACAGAATAATGATACAGTAGAACTCGGAGAGAAGCAAAATAACTTCACACACACTAATTCATTAATCAAAATATGGACAAATAAGTAGTACAATACATGAGGATTCGAATGCCAAGGTGGCAATTCGAATTAGCCTTCATGGAGTGATCAAAAGATCACTGGAGTGTCATCGGAGTACAACTAGAAGTCTATCTCATCATTAGTGGAGTCATCAATGCTCAAGTAACTGTTAACCATCAATCAAACTGAGTCTAACTGAGTGTGGTAGGTGTAACTGGAACTAACTGAATGAAGGAGGCTCAATGGAGGGCGCATGAGGAGCTAACTAGAGTCAGAATGGGTAGTCAAGTCTCACTGGAGGTCCATTAGAGTGATACAGTCAGTTGAGAGTCAGTCTAGCCTTAAATCAAGGAAAGAACTGATGATAACTCAATTATCTGAAGTGCAACTGAGTGGTAGGTGAGAGAGGATGAGTGGCTTCCTTAAATCAAGGAGGAAGGGCGCACTAAGCTCTAGGAGGGATAAAACTGATTTGAGAGAAGCTCCTAGGGGCTAGCTAACTAAGGCTAGGTGTTGGGACTAATGAATGGGATGCATGCAAAATGGAAAATGCATGCTACATGCAAGACTGTAAATGAAAATAATGAAAAGATGGTAGGACTAGGATGGAGTATAGGAATATCCTAACACCCCTCCTTAATCCATCCTGGGCCCTAGTAACTGAGACCAAAGGTCACCCAATACAGTAAATAATAACAGTCAATAAACTGAGGAAATGGGGAAAACCTCATGGGAAAAATACCCCCCCTCAAAATAGACTGTAAGGCACACACAAAAATAAATGCTCCAAACTCAAGTAGGTGTGATGCTTGGTCATATGTCTGGAGGTATCTTCTTCTTCGGAATAAGTGGATCATGCTCAAAAGGCATGTGCTTATACTTGCTCTTTAGATCGAATGTGATGAGAACATATCCAAAAATATGAGGATGATCCTTGAATCTGTGATTCGAATCAGCTGAGGTAGGATCAAATCTATGAATGTGCAGATAGTCTTTTGTCATCTCCTTCAAACCATCATGGGTGAGATTATGCCAAAAAGAACCATCAAATAACAGTGATTGCTTGGAATCTAAATCAGCTCCAAGACTTGATAAATGGTTTCTTGAGATCTCCTTTGAACCAGCAAGGGTGAGATCAAAACCATCATATGCATGAGAAATTATCCCAAGTAGTGATTGCTTGGATTTTAAATCAACTCCAAGACTTGAAACATGGTTTCTTGAGATCTCCTTTGAACCATTAGAGGTGAGATCAAAACCAGTAAGTGTATGAGAAATTATCCCAAGCGAATGGCAATGGCCATTATCTTCAATAACCTTCTGAAAGCATGAAATAATGATCATATAGTAGTACATAAAAGGTGAATGATGAAGGAGAGCGAATGCATTACCTCCAATGGATGATTTTACCTCCGAAACATTCAATAGATCATGATGCAAACCAACAAACTATGGTGCAAGAGAGGATTTAGGACCTTCTGCAATTTCTAGAGTGTGAGCTGGCACATAATTCGAAATAGAAGAAATTTGAAGCATAAGTGTAGAATCTGCAAGTTCTTCTTCTTTGTGGACAACTTCAATATGAGATATGTTTGATACTGGTTCATGATCAATGAGATCATCAAGGAGGGAAAATGCATCACTTTGCTTGCTCTTGAAAGGGTTTGGACCAATCCCTTCATTCTTCTTGCCAAATATTTCGTCCAGGTGGTCCCATAGCTCTTTTGGAGATGAAACATCAGGGAGGTCATATAAAATGCATCGAGATATAGCATAACTCATGGTTGCACAAGCTATTTCACCTTCATTTAACCAGTCATACTCTTCTTCAGAGGATTCGAACTCTCTTTCAAAACAATAATCAAAGAGACCATGTCTCTTCAAATGTGCTATCATTTGTGGTTTCCATTCATCATAGTTGAATGGAGAAAGAGGAGTAGTTCATGATGAATACATGGAAGCTGTTTCAAGACCTATAAAAACAATAGAAAATATCTGCAGCTGCTACTGCTGCAAAAATGTAGAAACTGCTGCACTCGAAATCTTTATAATAACCTGCAAAAAACTCTCAGGAATGGAGATAAACAATACTCTCAACATGCTCTGATACCATGTGAAAATCCTCATAGCAGATCTAAGAGTTGATATATACCTCACAATGAAAGAATTTAGGAATAAGATTAAGAGTGGTTAATGTAGTAAAATGAGCAACAGAATAATGATACAGTAGAACTCGGATAGAAGCAAAATAACTTCACACACACTAATTCATTAATCACAATATGGACAAATAAGTAGTACAATGCATGAGGATTCAAATGCCAAGGTGGCAATTCAAATTAGCCTTCATGGAGTGATCAAATGATCACTGGAGTGTCATCGGAGCACAACTAGAAGTCTATCTCATCATCAGTGGAGTCATCAATGCTCAAGCAACTATCAACCATCAGTCAAACTAAGTCTAATTGAGTGTGGTGGGTGTAACTGGAACTAACTGAATGAAGGGGGCTCAGTGGAGGGCGCATGAGGAGCTAACTGGAGTCAGAATGGGCAGTCAAGTCTCACTGGAGGTCCATCGGAGTGATACAGTCAGTTGACAGTTAGTATAGCCTTAAATCAAGGAAAGAACTGATGATAACTCAATTAACTGAAGTGCAACTGAGTGGTAGGTGAGAGAGGACGAGTGGCTTCCTTAAATCAAGGAGGAAGTGCGCACTAAGCTCTAGGAGGGCTAAAAATGATCTGAGAGAAGCTTCTGAGGGCTAGCTAACTAAGGCTAGGTGTTGGGACTGATGACTAGGATGCATGCAATTGCATGCATGCATGCAGAATGCATGTTGCATGTAGAAATGCATGCAAGACTGTAAATTCAAATAATGAAAATGCTGGTAGGACTAGGATGGAGTATAGGAATATCCTAACAGTAAGTTGACAGGTCGGATCAACCATTCGCTAAATGTCGATTGGTTGCTCCGATAATACAGTTCTATAAGTGAATGTAAACATCAACGGTTAACTATAATCTATCTATGTATGATTCTGCCCTTACTGAGAAATAAAGGCTACTGCTGACTAATAAAGCCTAGTCATCTGACATTGGTCATCATCTCTACGGCATTCATTATTGCACCTCAAGGGGCAAATGCTAGTTATAACACAGTCACAATACAATTAATAAATTTAAACGCAGCTTTAAAATATAACAATACTTCTTTTCCTTATCCTAACATGATTTCAATTAACGCAAAGTGCCTTGATCTAAAATATAATGGAACTTTATTTTCTTTATCATAATATGATTTCAATTAAAATGTAACATGTCATACTTTTAAATTATAATGACAATTTCATTTTTCTTTATTATAACACAGTCACAATACAATTAATCAATTTAAACGCAGCTTTAAAATATAACAATACTTATTTTCCTTATCCTAACATGATTTCAATTAACGAAAAATGCCATGATCTAAAATATAATGAATCTTTACTCTAAGACATATATTGACTTGCGAAATTCCCACTATCTTGGCACTTCTTTTCCTTATGCTAACATGATTTCAATTAAGAAAAAATGCCATGATCTAAAATATAATGAATCTTTACTCTAAGACATATATTGACTTGTGAAATTCCCACTATCTTAGCACTCCACAATCTTAGGTGTGAATCAATCCTCCCCTTTTTTAAAAAGAAAAACACTATTTAGCAATGATTACAACTAAGGATTGAAATCTGTAACTTACCTATCTTGAATTACAGTGACGGTATTAGCGTACTTCTAAACATGGAGGTTGAGCTCAAGTGAAGGCCTTGTACATAGGAATAATTACTGATCATGGTTAAAATCGACTTGGCATTAATGTTTGGATTGACAGCGGAGGCTTCAAGTGTGAGATGGTAGAGGTCATGCTGGCAATGAAATCTAGGAAGGCTTGGTGTAAGAGTTGAGTTTGAGAGGCTTAATAATGGAACAAACATTGACTCACTATCGAAGAGTTAAGGAAGGGACTTGGTGTTTACCAGCTGTAACATCGAGGGGAGATACAATACACAGTGATATACCTTTCGGCAAATAGAAGTAAAATTCGATAGTAATGTCTAACTAAAAAGGAGTAATGAATACGAGCATGAGTTCCTGTTATACGTTTTCATTGGTGGAAAGTATAACTTGACAAAATATTGTTCATAGGATTAGGATAAGCATTGAATCGAGTTGGATCTTCAGTTGATTTTCTTGGATTTCAGGCTATGGATGTCGCCTTTAGTTGTGGCTAAAAGCATGAGTTGGAGTGAGGTCAGCTTTCCTCGGGTTGAAAGAAGAATCGGTTTCTTGTTTAATAGATGTTTTTCTATACCATACTGCTTCAAATCAATCATTTTTTTAGGAAACTTAAAAGAACAAGAAAAATTTCTTTACTCAAAGATATTATTGATAAGGTCTCAAGCAATGCTGCAAAGGCAGTGGAATCCACAATATTGCAAAGCAGGGATGCTCATAAATAGACAAGTAGGAGAGGCCATAACGAATAGTTACATCCATTGTCATGCAAATACTTCATTGAAACTTAGGTGGTTCTTAGATTTAAAATAGGAAAAAATATGATGTAAACTTAATGTTCAAGTGAATTGTATCATTAATTCTTTTCAAATTTTCAATATTACTTCACTATATATATTTTTTTATTTGGGGAATCAGTAACTAGGTTGGGGATCGTACTTGTGTGACATGGGGTCAATTCTAGTCCACTACCATTATATCCCTAGGTGTACCCACACTACCCCTATGACCAAATAATTTACATCTCAAAGACTACTTCACTATGAAATATTTATTTAAAATTTAATATGAAATAAACTAAAATGAAAATATGTATTGAAATGTATTTAAATATCTTTGTAAACAAAAGATTAAACAAGAGCTGCGTGCAGCTTAGCCCTTGCCTTAAAAACAAAAACCAATATTAAATATCAGTAAGACACAATAAAAATTAAATAAAATGATTTTCAAATTCAATATAATTTAGTTATAATGACATTTGTTAGCACATTTTGCAGAATAGAAGTCTCAAATCACCTAGTAGTCAAAACACATTTGAATATTAAATGTCAAAATGGTCAATCTTCAATGTGTCATAATTTTTAATGTTGATAGAAGAATAAAAATCCTATGCATAATTGTTTGGACCCAAGAAAAGTCAACTTAGAACTATGGGAAAACCAAACACATGAAAAGACAACTGAGAACTTGGAATAATGTGTATCTCGAGAGCTATGTGATGAATGAAAGTTTTTGTTTCCTTATTTTTAGAAATGTTTGCATTAAAATACTTTAACAGTGAAGGGGGGGAATTGGGAATATGTGTTTCTTATGATCAAATCTAGCTTTGGTGAAATGTGATACTATAAGAGACCAATATATATATCTATATATATATATATATATATATATATATATATAGATATATATAGATATAGATATATATATATATATATCCCAATGTGAAGGGTTAATAGGCATGACTTTAGTATCTGTGAAATATGAGTGTAAATAGAACAAGAACCATAAGGTATATGGTGAACACTACTATTGTTATTGTTTACTTATTTTTCATTATTTCATTTTCCTCAACAAGCAACATGCATTTTCTTCTTTTTTTATGTGATGAACCATAACTACATATCAAAGAGATGAAAATTTCTCACATAGTGGTAATGTTGCTACAAGTTGGATACATCAAAATGCCCACATTTAAAAGAGGATTTGGCAATAGGTTTCTTGTATTCAATTATAAATCTAGAAGAAGTCGCACTATGATCTATCTAATCATTGTAATCTCCATATAAATCTACAAATTTATAGCATTCAATGGCATGTCAAACTTCACAATAAGGTTCTCATTACAAAAAAGATGAAAGAGATTTTAAAATAATAATTTAATTCATTAATTATCAATATAACTTGATTAAAAAGGAAAGATTATTTTTTAAACATTAATCAAAAGATGCCTTATTATTTTTTTATAATTGGACAGTCACCTTGAATTCACTATTTTTATAATTGTCGAGCATTAAAATAAATCAAAAAATAAAATTTTATGTTCAAACTTTACCACCATACAACTTCACTCTCCAATTTACCTTGCATGACAAGTAATCACCTGCTATTTCTGCCCAGTGCAACTTCGTATTAATGATCCCCACTAAGCTTACATGTACACCCCAACACGTTTTACATATTCCATTCCACCAATTTCGCTGCCAAAAACCACCAAAGATGACACTTCTCCACTATTATGGGCCCCATTTTGACTAAATTTAAAGAATTATGGAAACACAATAAAAAAATTTCACAGACAGAATAATCAAACATAATTAGCATAATCCTAAAATTAACATCAACCAGACACAAGCAATCCATATTCTGGCGGCATAAGATGACGAGAATTCTCATATTAAGAAAAAAATAATGGTACATTGCCCATAAAACAACGTCGCACAATGGACTTAAAATAGCAATGTAGTCAAAATACTCGATTACCAACCACATTAAACTAATAATTTACTCTCCTACAGCATCAACAACGCATCCATTTCTTGCGATAAGACCAAGGCGAAGAGAAAATATAAATTCCAACTGCAAAATTTCATAAATTCTCTACCAAATCACATTTGAACGGTTGTGGTATATTGTAATAATGACCACATTCAAAACTCAGATATGTAAAGAGTAAAGAAAATTGAAATCCTTATTTTTTAATTTTGAAGACACATTGTTATGTATACCAAACAAAATTCGCAAGGATCAAATTTATATTTTAAATTTTTTGATACGTGGTGGTTTAGTGGTAGGTTGGAGCACTAATAAGCTGTGATCTAATGATAAGTTGGAGCACCTAAATCACAATGATGATCATGTTCAAAACTCATTGGATCAACTTCACTTGGTAATGCTACTTCTTGATGGTTAATAATAGTCCATGCTAATGATGTTGATGCAGATTAATCATTAGACCAGGTGCCACTAATCATGTTGTAACACTGACATTCCCACTCTCTCAATCTCGCAAAGGACTTGAAAGAAAAATACATAATTACAATAACCCATGAGTGGGTTGGTTATGATAAGGGTCTCATGCTCTAGGGATGGTAATGATTATCAAAGTTAGTGGCAGCTGTAGTTCTCATGCTTTGGCATCTACTTTCCTCTAAAATCTACAACCAAAATGGTTACTGGAAAAGGTGTAAAGGTACCTTGTGAGCAGATTCTAGCTAGAAATGATTTATTAGGTTTAGCTTGAGGACAACAGACAAAAATTTGGCCAGACCTTCACTAGGAATGAAACATGTCCAGGATAGGATCCTTGGATTGGGTTAAATGATGGAGATTAAGTAGCATGCATTGGGTGTACTTTTGAACATGGGAAGAGTCCTGCTCCTCTGAAAGAAGGTGTGCGGATTGGGTAAAATGGTGGAGGAGAATAAGTAGAGCATCCACTGGGTGCACATATGAATGTGGGAAGAGTCCTGCTCCTCTGAAAGAAGATGTGTGGATTGGGTTAAATAAGGGAGGATATTAAATAGCATGCACTCGGCGCACATATGAATGTGAGAAGAGTCCTTCTTCTCTGAAAGAAGGTATGTGTAATAAGGTCACACAATTTGGACTTGGAAACAACTCCATAAACCCAAAGGGAAAAGTTAATTTGCAAAAAATGACTATAAAAAATGAAGGAATATAAACAAAATAAAATCTGGAACATAAAACTCAGTAAAACTGGACAAACTCATTGAAAATGGGCTTATAAAAAAATCAAGAAACATGAACTCAGCAAACTTATTGACCAAAACTGAGCCTTTGATTCGACTCACCAGCCACAGTGCTTGCACAGTAATAAAGACTCTTGTTTATGTGGGGTGTACAACAAGTGCAAGATGGATAATTATGGTTATGAAACAGAGATATCACGCAAAACATGTGAATCCCATCCAAATTGTAGCATATATAGATTCGTGGCAACACAATCAAGATACATATATTTAGCTCAACCTTCAACACATAAAAACATATTATGGATGAGTTGTGACTGTTTGGTTAAATATGCAAAGGTTTAAATAAAGACAAAGGAAACCATGAACTGGTGTTTAGATTTCAGCTAAAAATGTATAAGCATATGGCTACCTTAAAGCAAGTAATAGACATATACACACATACACATATATAAAATATGGTTTCTGATTTGTATTGGTATTTGAGTTCAGGGATAATGAAATTTGAAAATATTTATTAGGTATAAAAATATATTTTTGTTGGTATCTGAGTTTAGGGATAATGAAATTTGAAAGTATTTAGTAGGTATAAAAAGATAAAATTCATTATTAAGTTTTATAAAGAGAATTAAGTTGATTTAGCTATATCTTTATGTATTCAAGCAAAACCAAATAGAAACATTTTGTGGAAATTATTTTTTTTAAATATTTAAAAAAATTGTATGGGCAATTAAATTAGTTACTTATTGAGATTTAACCATTTTTTTTAAATCATCAAATGCAATGAATGTGTATAATAGAAGTCCAAACAAATATGGAAAATGAATCAGCTTGGCATATTACAGTAGTTGATTTGAAAAATCAAGCTTTAGAGGTGCTTAGGTATGTGCTCAAAAAGTGTGAAATTTATGACTAGAATGCATGTATTTCAACTCTTTACTCATAACAAGAATAAGATACGATGAAATAAATCATCTCTTTACTCCTAACAAGAATAAGATATGATGAAATAAATTAGTGAAATCATTGTGATTGACATCAGATGTAACAATCCATAATAAACTAAAGATTTATGAGAAGAATAGGAATTTGCTTACTTGCAATAGCAACATAACTGATGTCAATTCTGACTCATTACCATGTATAAGATAACATATGTTCCTTAATAAATGAGGATGCTCGAGCTATCAGTAGGTTAGTGTAGAAGCAGATGCCAGCTGGTTCGATGTCAGTAGAGTATATATTTAGTCGTCCACCGCTAGATTTCCTCTGAATTTTCGTTGTTTGAGCTCTGATGTTGAATGAAAGAAAACATGTAAATTTCTACTGCACTTTCATGGCTCCAATCATGGGAGAAATAGTAGAAAATCCCAAAAGCTGGAGATGATGGTAGAAGGAAATGACATAATAGGTCTGCTGAAAAAGACAATAGCCAGAGTTATAATCAAGAAGAAGTGAAATACTTAAACATCTTAATATTCTCTTAAAATATTTTCTTAGTAATATAATAGTGGATTGATTGTAAGATGAATAGGGTGTTTACTTAATCTCCCCTTTTGTCTATAAAAGAAGTTGTATAAGTGTATGTGTGAGTAATTCATAATAAATACCGTGTTTGGAATCTTGCAATCTTGGAATAGTTTCCATAACTTTAAAAACTCTTATTTTCTTTAGAAAATGAAAAAAAGCGAGCTAATTTGAATGAAACAACATTGCAAAGAAAATCTGGATTTTGAATGAAACAAAACTGTAAATATAAGCATACCTTGGCAGAAGAATAATACGGGTATGAATCATCAGCAGGAGGACTGGAATAAGAAGTTGTAGGCGGAGAACTAGTAGAGAAGGAGCCACTAGACGTTGAACTAGTAGATGATGAAACAGTAGACAATGTTCCAGTTAATCCCATATTGTAAATTGTGGTTCCATCTCGATGAAAGAGCCCATAATTCTTCTCGGACGCTGGTCCAGTTTTCATATCTTCATTGAATAATGCAAATAGGTAAGCCTGCAAAACAAGTTTGGGTCTCAAAGGAGTCCCCTGGTTCTGAGAGAGCAACTAAATCAAATTGCCATTATAAATCTGAGCATTATGAAGAGTTTCACCTACTTCATTGGCATCACCCTTTGAAGGCCATCTAGTTTCAAAGAATGTGACTTCTATATTAGCATATCCTAGAGCAGATAGTGTAGAATAAACAGCATCAATCTGAGCATATAACATGTTATAGCAAATTATTGTTCAGGTCAACAACACCTGCATTTTGTTGGAATAGTACATAAGCTAGGGATATCTGGCTTGGGTCACCCTTGTATGCAATGTATGGATAAGCATTTATGTAGAAAGGAGAACCAATCTGAGACAACAAATCCAAAATGGGTTTCATTAGGCTCTTCATATTTGATGCAAAGGAACCAACAGATGATGGAAATGAATTCCCAAGTACAGCAAGAGAATGGGTTGTGGTAATTTTAATATCCATGTCTACACCTATGTTGACAATGGCCGAATGAATGTTTTTCATTTCAGGAACTAGGTTTTCCATTAACCGTGTGTCAGTTCCTTTGTAAACCTCATTCCTACTGCTATGCCTGTGATCTTTGTGGACGGTAAGTAGGCCTTAATGTTTTCATTTACCCATTCAGTGGATTTAGTTGGATCTGTCATGTTGCCAACGTATTCATTCCCCATTCCAATAATCAATTCTATACCAGTGTTTGCAAATGCTTTGAGAACTATCTCATTTACGCTATAGAGTTTTACTTTGTTCACATTGTTGGTCTGCAAAAGACCCACTACTAGTTCTAGTGATGGTAAGTCATCTGCTACTTGTCCATAGTTGATTCCTGTTGTGGAGGAACTTATGTTTGACAGAACATTCGAAATATGAAGTCCTGAAAAAGATTTAACATAAGTGTAAGATGCAGCATCTAATGTAAAAATTAAAGCATGAATTGGGACATTTTCTATAGACTAGGATAAATCGCAGTAACAATGGAGGATATCTCCCATAGACAGTTGTGCAAGGCACTTCCAACATGCTGATGAGGAATACAATGTTAACAGTAGTTTTAATCCTTCTTTTTATGGGAGCAATTCATATCCTTTCGTTTCATTGCCTACCAGACAGACTCACAAATAATGACATATTGAAGACCTCTCAAGCTATGGTGAAACATGGGTGCCTAATAAGCATGGAGTTATGTTTCATCCCCTTTCTTTTTTTTTTCACTAGCTATCAGAAAGACTCACAAATGATGGCAGATTAAAGACCTTTGAAGCTGCGGATGGGTGCCTAATAAACATATAGCTTTGTTTCATCCCAAAGCTTTGAAAACTCCCAAAGGCTTTTGGTGTAAGGAGAGCTATGGAGAGAAAATATCTTGAGAATCAAACCATGTTTTCTTTTTTCTATATTTTTGCATCAAAGATAGATCCTCTGAAAAGGAGCAACACTGGAAGGAAGGCACTGGTGTCTTTGTTAAAGAAGACCAGCTACATAACTGTAAAATGTTAAGACTCGTGAAAATACAATCGGTACAGGTGACTTCTAGTAGGGGCATTATACAGGCTTCACCTATACACACTAATGCACAACATTCACATTTTCCTCTTTCTTGGTTTGGAATATCTTCAAATAAGGAGTAAAAGAGACAAGAAAACCAAGATCTGAGGGTCCTACACTGTACAGCAAGGTCCCATTGATGCATAAAATTTCCCCCACTTAAAACAACCTCACAAAGTCTTCTTTATAGTAGGTTGTGCGAATAAAGAGGTTGAAGTCAGAATCAAAGGAAACCCAAACAGTCTGAATTGAAAAATATATGCAATCATTAATAGACAGATGAAAACATGGGTTCCTTTTAATAGCTTCACTAATGCAAAAAAGAAAATGGAAGCTTATTTGGGTGGAAGCAGTGCTGAAATATTTGTTAAAGAGACCTTCAGCTTCATAACTGCAAAATGCGAAGCTTCTTTTTCATGGGAGTTCACTCGTGCATGAGCTCAAGGAACCTATCAATTTACTTTATTGATATGCCACACTTTCTCTTTCTTAATTTACCAGTTTTATAGGTCTACTGGGTACTACCTCTCTGCCTTAGTCCATAGTTCATCACTTTGATCCACGTGAAGAAGACTAATCTCTTAAGAGCTGTAGAATTCAAGTAGTGCACCTACTTAACTAAACTAGTCCCCCCCATGGAACCACCCGAAGCCGTCCTAGAGTCTTTATTGATCACACTCTAGATTGGATTTATAAATTTCACCTTATTATAAATGAATGATTCTTCCACGCACTTTGATCTGAGTGAATCCTGTCTTGAAGTTGTAGATACATAAATGCATTAAGAGACTCTCAGAAAAAGTAGGGAGGAGTTATTGGGAACCAACAACAGCCCCATTTTTTGGCGGGTCAAACCGTTCTTAGTTCTTGCAGGGGGGATACCCTATAGCTCTCTATTACTTCCTACCAGCCTGTAGTTTGGGTTTATAGAACCGGGCGGGTGCCAATTACCAACAAACCAAAAGTGCCATGATAAATAAATCCAAAGACAGGAGGACGCGGTTTTATGAATGCGTATCACCTCACTCACGGGAGGCTTCCTCTTTCTGCCATTGCTTTGTAACCTGCCCAAGTTTGGCAAGGGACAAGAGGTGGAAAACTATATCTTTGAATGGAAAAGAGGTCTCTAGAAAACTAAAACACTCCCGGTCTAAGGATCTTACAAAACACTCCTTCTAGCCTTCTGCAACTTCAAACAAACCATAGAAGCCTGTATTTAGATAGAAGTTGGTGAAGTCCCTGGCTCCAAAGCTTGGTTGTCTTCCTCATAAAGCTCTCACCTAGGGAATCCCAGTGCCTCACATCAAACATAGGCAAATATAAAGTATTTCAAACTGCACCCTGTTAGTGTGTCAGTGTGTACAGGTTGGTAAATTGTCAGTCCACTAAAGAAAAAATATTTCTAAATATAATAATATAACTAAAATAAGTTGTATTTTTATTTAATTTTTAATTTTTTTAATTCCTCCCAATGATAATATTAGTCTAATCAAAGCCTCTGGTCCAATAAAACTTCAACAAGTATTAATATATTTTATTAAATAATTACAATTAAATAAAATAATTAAATCAACATTATAAATTTCAAATATTTTCAATATATTTGTACAAATTAATAGAGAAAAGCCAAACATATAAAAGACTAAAAAAATACAAAACCATAACAATGACAAACCCATTCATATATTTTCTAAGAAAAAGTAGGTACTAATAAGATTAGAAAATACAAATTAAAAAGTAGGTACTATTAAAATTAGACATACAAATTTATACCAAAGCAACTAAACTTTCTGTTTTTCGTAAATAAGATTAAAAATGCAAATTAAAAAGTAGGTAATAGATATACAAATTTATACCAAAGCTACTAAACTTTATTTTTTTCGTAAAGATGGAAGTGATTATTTTAGAAGTTCAATTTTATGTTATTAGAATGAATTGAATTGCATTTCATATGTTAAAAAATGGTTATAAAGTGTAGGTTATGTTAGGTAGGTAGATTTGATTTATGGTTTTTTTTGGATTTATGATATTTGGTAACTTGTTAAAAAATGGTTATAAAGTGTGGATTATGTTAGGTAAACTTGATTTATGGTTTTTTGGATTCATGGTATTGTTTCACAGTATTATTTATTCAAAAATCTATTTAAAAATTTAAGCAACTTCATTGTAAGGTGTCTAAAAAAGTTAGTATTGACTTGTGACCACTCCATTTCCTGAATTTGCAGCGGAGATAGAGAAGAAGCTTAGGGAATTTCCAGCGGAGAGTAGAAAATTGAGCTTGGCCGTGGATCCTTTCATACAATAGATTGCAAAGTTATAGGCACGGGAAGCCTTTTCCGGGCTGTCGTAGAAGCCCAGCCAAATTCTGTCTGCCCTTGGAATTAGGCATTCGAATTTCGGCTACCCACTTTCCTGGTTTTCTCATTTTAATTCCTTTTAACTGCCGCGGCTTCAGTGAGCGGTTTTCAGGTCTGCGTTGCCGTTCTGATTTGAAGAAGGTTTCACCATGTGGGGGTTTTGAGTTCGATTCCTGATCCCTTAACAGCAACGCTACATGGCGAAACCGCGGAAGTTCAAAGGAATTAGAGTGAGAAAATGGGGAAACAGGTGTCCGAAATTCAAATGCCTAATTCAAAGGGGAAATTTTGGCTGGGCTGCCTATTATCTCCAAGGTGAAGTTCAATTTTCCCTACTCCCCGCATGAAATTTCCAACGCCTATTCTCTATCTACGCTGCAAATTCAAGCCACCATAGCCAAGTTCACCGAAGAAGAATTCTAGCCAGTTCCGAAGATAACAGAGCGTTCTTTTCCTCCAGTTGGAAGGCTGAATCCGGCATTGAAATCCAAAGAGATTTCACGTGCAACATTTTGGGAATCAGTTCTTCAAGATCTGGACAGTGCAACTCTAACTTTAGAGGATTTGCACTAAACTTAATCGAGTAAATGGCCTAAATTTGAATGCAAACAGAATGAGAGGAGAGGTTGTGACCCTATAAAACAAACCCATGAATTTGCAAGTTGTAACTTGTGAGTTGAATTCAGGTCAGTAAAGAAATGGTTCATGCCTCTCAAAAATGAAGCAGTATATCTTGGACTATAAAACAAACCCATGAATTTGCAAGTTGTAACTTGTGAGTTGAATTCAGGTCAGTAAAGAAATGGTTCATGCCTCTCAAAAATGAAGCAGTATATCTTGGACTGTCTTACATTGGGATTGATTTTTGCAGCAGCAAATGAATCTAGACTGTAAATGCTCTGACTCTGATTGCACAGAGAGAGAGGGATAATTCATGCCTTCGAAAATGGAGCTACTATATTTTGGATGGTCTCAGATTTGGATTGTTTTTCAGTGGCAAATGAAGTAGTTTGATGCGTAAAACCATGGAAGTAATGATTAATCTAGTTAAATGTAGCCATTTGTTTTTTAAAGGGCGTATCTACAATGGGTATGTTAACATTTGTTACTGTTAGTGAAAAAAGTTATGTAATAGATCTAAGGATCTTTAAATCAAGTACTGACAGAAAAAGTTGTATTCTTGGTATAAATTTTGACTTATTTACTTAAAATTTTCTAATTCAAGAGAAAGCTCATGCAAGAAAGAGTAACGCATATAGGACTAGGAGTTAGTATCTCTTTCAGCACGCTACGCAAGTATCTCGCTCTTTTCTAGATGAATAATCATCAAATTAAAAAAAATTAAAAAAAATAAACAAGGATAATCATCAAATTCTTTTATAATCTCCAATCAATCTTGATATTTGCAAATTTGGCATTCAACTAAAAAAATTAAAGTTCAAACTCCTTGCGATGATGATTGGCCGGGACATTGCCACTCTTGTTTGTATATAGTTAAATTCATTTTTTTATAAAATGTCTTAATTTAATTTAGATTTTACATTTACAATTAGAAAAAGTATATATAGTTAAATTCATATTTTTAATAAGATGCCTTAATTTAATTTAGATTTTACATTTACAATTAGAAAAAAATTTAGTTATTTTATTATAAATGTAAATATTTTTTCTCATTAATTCCTTAGAAAATATATATACAAATTTATTATTGACTTGTATTTTTTATCTTTTACTTACAAATATCAAACTCATCACCTTTTCAAATATCAAACCCATCACCTTTTCATTTTAGTTCATCAATATCAAGCGAGTTAATATTCAATGAGTTCTCTTTTATGAAATGTCAAATTTCAAATGAAGTTTTTATAATGAAATAATGTTAAAAATGTGAATGGAGTTAATAATAGGATATTAAGTAATAGTGTTAAAAATTTGAATGGAATTAATAATATGATTCACAGTATTAATGATGGTTAATTAAGTCATTTTTAGTGTTAAGTATTTATTAATCAGCATAGATTCATCTTAACTCTAGTTCTATCAAGCTTAACTCTAGCTTTATCAAGCACCCAGGATGATCAAATCTTTAATGAAAAAACAAAAATTACCACATTGAAATCATCTCATTCAAAAAATTTAAAAAATATTTATACCATCAAAATGGTGAATCCTAATAAAGTAATAATCATATTCAGTTATAATCATATATTTTTTCCATCACAATCATTCACATGCCAACTATTCCAATTTGGAATCCTACAAATAGGAAAAAATCCATTTATTCATTGATTATGAAGTAAAATAGTTTTTCTTAACAATACACAAATTTCATATATATTTTCCAACACAACACTTGCCAACTCTCAAATTTGGAATCCTACAAATAGGCAAAAATCCATTTATTCATTGATTATGAACTAAAATAGTTATTCTTAACAATACATAATCATATATATTTTCCATCACGATCATCCACTTGCTAAGTATTCCAATTTGGAATCCTACAAATAGGCAAAAATCCATTTATTCGTTGATTATGAAGTAAATTAAGGAATTACTAACTAATATACAAAGATTTACTTTCTTGTAACTACTTGCCAAAAGATTTATTTAAAATGTAAATATATTTGACAATCTAACCAATTTAGATTTGGAGCGGAGTGTGCCTGGTTTTATAATTTTTGTATATATTTAATTTTTGGAACAGACATGTGACAAACATGACACACCTCATCCACTTTGGGCTGTAGAAAGCGCTAAGATTGTTATTAATTAATAAAAACATTCATAACTCAGACATATTTAATACTTAATCTTTGCATGGTTCTTAAGAGTCACACTCACCTCTAAACACATTGTTTATAGACATTCTATCTTCAAAATATCTAATACTACCTTGCTAAGTAATAGTGATTTTCTAATCTCATGTAAGCTAGATGGATTGGTTTCCCATCCTGCAATGTTCATTGGTTAACTACATGCATCTAGATGTTGGTTGTGAGATTCAAAGTAGCATTTTTAAGAAAGAAAAAAAAAAACATACCCTACCATCACAAGAACATAGCATGACCTTTAAGCAATTACATATTTCGTATGCTTCAAAGCAAGCAATGAATTCCAATAGCAAAAACAACAAGAGATACTTGGTTCTTAAAAACATATCTTACAATATAAGCAAAATATCATGATAATAATATGAAAATGCCATCATCATTTGTAGGTGGAGCATCAACAATAAAAGGGTTCAACATTGTTTCATAGCAAACATTGAAATCTAGTAGCAACAAGAAGAAAAGATACACAGGTCTTGAAGACAACTGAAAAACTATTTCTTATAATAAACGGAAAACTAACATAATAACATTACTTATACATTTCATCATTCATATTGTTATTATTACCATCTTTTCATCAAGATTAAGTTCATTTTGTTGATCAATTATGGAACTAAGATAAATAAAACTCATCATATAAGAACCACAATCAAGAAGGAAAATCATTTCAAGGTGTATTATAAATTATATAGAAGGACAAGTGACCGATCCCTAGTACATTGCCGTCTCCACTAGAATGGGAAATTCATGAAGAGTACTTGTTATTGATTCTTTCCTTTTAGGTTTTGGGGACTATAGGAATCAACTTGTCATTTTTTTTATCTTCATTAATGAAATGCGTGTTGGTATTATTTGGCATCATATTAAGGCAATTTTCATTTATCAATTGGTTCGTTGTGTTCCAAGATAGGAGTTTGGAAAGAATTGTGAAATTCCTAATGTTAAATGCATCAATATTATCATTGAGTTGGTATTAGCTCTCTAGCATTCTCTTTTAGGCTGCATTTTTCATGCTATGAGATTACATATTTTCGAAGAGTTCATGGAAGAGTTTGGTATTTTGTGGCATGCTAAGGTTGCCACACGTGTGGCTATGATAATGGGAGTTTGGTTTCCGATTTCATTTTCCATATGTAGACTCTGATGGCGACACCTCCATAGTGATGCACTACTTGAGCTACATTCATTTCTCTTGCTCCACTTTAATGAGTGGATATAAGAGATCACAACAATATGGATTCTTTCTACTTCACTACCCAATGAGGTTTATTCATTGCTTCCCTTGCAATCAAATGATCGATTTCAAGTAGTTCTCTCTTGCCCAACAGAGATGCATATCAATCCAAAATCTAAGTTAAGGGTGCCATAACAATTGCAAACGTTGGAATAATCATTAATCCATCAAATGTTGTAAAAAAAAATAAAAAAAATATGGGAATTTCAAATAGTTACTCAAGAATCAATATTCTACTTCATCCATTAGATCTCCATTGGCTTAAACTAGTGTTGTTAGTTGGATCTGTCTATCTTTGTTACTGCCTTTCTTTGTGCTTGAGATTATGTGTGTAGATGGCTTGGCTTTGTGGATCCTTACAGTGGTAATAGTTCTCATCTAGCTAGTCAATGTCTATGGTTAGATCTAGGTCTCATGAAAGGTTTGGACCTAGAACTGGATATGCTTATATACAAGCTATGGCTCTAAAACACTCTTTTTGATCTTGATAGTCTCATTCTCTAACTTGTTCTAATATCTAAATAAAGTAAATGCACTATAATAATTGCTACCATTGTTATGTAAAGGCACCTAAAGACACTCAATGACCCTTCCTTGATTTACTAGAGTTTATAAGATTGAAGATTCCAAACTCATCATATTTCTCTTGCTCTACATAATATCTCTCATGCTACTGGTAAAGTTCAATCTCTTTGTCCATTAAACAAAATAGAGGACTCATGGCCTCGAAACCTTAACCTAGTCATCAAAACCCATCCTAGTCCTATATAGTAAAGCATCTTGGGAACAATTATCTTTTACCCTTCTTGATTTACTAGGACTTGATGTATGAGATATGCCAAGATTCACGATATATTTTCTTAACCGTGGTGCCATGGGTGCTATCACTAGCATAAGTATTGGTTCATTTGTCATGAAGGCACACTTTCTTTCATGAGAAAAGTGGGTACACTTTACAATAGTCTAACTGTTGAGGCCCATTCGGATGCCCCTTGGCATGCACAATTTATCCCCTAGTTTCAATGGCTATAAAATCCTTGGAAAGTGTCGATTTAGGGTTTCTCTTGGTCGCGCTCTTTTTTCTTGTGCCACCCATTGTTGATCACACAACCACTTATTGAACATGCCAGTTGAACCCCTTTGTTGTGAATATAACTACTTAGTTGTGCTGGTTTATCCCTCTAGGTAGCTATAAAATCCTTGGTAAGTGTCGATTTAAGGTTTCTCTTGGTCGCACCTCTTTTTTCTTGTGCCACCCATTGTTGATCACGCAACCACTTATCGAACATGCCAGTTGAACCCCTTTGTTGTGAATATGACTACCTAGTTGTGTTGCTTTATCCCTCTAGTGCTACCGCTCCAATTTGTCGAGTGTTCCCATGTCGATCAAGTAAGGAAGTTATGCCTACTAGAGGGTGAGGATGTTACATCAACAACTTTTCCCTGGCTAACTTATCAAAATAGTTTGTGGATCAAGGAAGGGGATACATGTTATTGATTGTTTTATTTTTCAATGCCTTGTATTCCAAGCACAATCTGAGTTCTTGGTTGTGATTTTTCGTTGAGAATAGGACTGGTGAGTCATAAGGAGACCGTGAAGTCCTGATGAAGCTTTCCTCTATTAACTCTGACAACATCCTCTTCAACTCTTCTAACTTCAACAAAGACATTTGATACAGAGCCTTTGTCATGGGTTCAACCCTCAATTCAAGCTCTATACAATGATAAATGACACATCTCGGTGGGATTCCTTTTAACAAGATCATTGGCATATGATCCATAAACTCATCCAACACATGGGAAAGCATTGGTGGAACTGGTGTCCTCATCTCCCCTTCCTCTCTTTTTTTCAAGTTGTAACATAAATCTATGACCCTGGTCATCAAGCCACTTCCTTGAGACTTGTCGTAGAGGTTAGCTTCACATTTTTGTTAATTTTTCTTGTTGTTGCATGCACAACACAAGGATTCTTTCCACCGAAGATCATTGTAACGCTAGTCGTTGTTTGACGAAGCCGCATTAGAAGAAATTTGGATGAAAAATGGGTCTCCTAAAGAAAATAGTAAAAAAAGCCATGTAGGCAATTTTTTGTACTATTTCACTTTTATAGAAGCTGCCCAGGGTTATTTCACTTTTATCAAAGCTACCTTAGATGTATATTTTATATTAAAATCAATTTATGAGGACGAAGTTCGATGTAGTGTTTTCACCCAAAATAAGGAAAGAAAATTAAATACACAATGCCAACTTCAAAGTTATTGGGTCATGTATTACCTAAAATATGTATGGGTATATTAGATATGATTAGTTATTATTATATTTAATTATATATTATATATTATTTAAAATTTATTGGACCGTTTGATGGTTATTATATTTAATATTAATTATAATATGATATTATTATATATTAGTTGTGATATTAATTACTATTACTATTATCTATCATATATTGGTCACTTGTTACCTAAAATATGGATGAGTATATTAGTTATGATATTAGTTAAAATTTATTGGACCCAAATTTTGATGGTTATTATTAAATATTAATTATAATATAATATTATTATATATTAGTTGTAATATTAATAGCTATTACTATTATATATTATATATTGCTCATAGGGGGCGTGATGGAGGTTTCTACTAGGGTTTCGCAGGATAGGCCTGCAAAATTTTCTGGTTTTGGACGTGAGGGTGGCGGTTATGGATTCGTTCGTGTGTGCTAGGGTCGTCACCGATTTCTGGCCCCTAGGGAGTGTACGGTTTTGTAGGGACAGCTGGTTCCTTTTGTGGGAGGTGTCAACGTTGTCCTTCTGCATAGGACAGGTGGTTGATTCACCGGCTGGACCGGTGTCCGGGACATGAATTCGCACGAGGGTGGGTGTTATCCCCATTCAGGTCATTCCCTCGGGTTTGAGTCTGGTGTTTTCCCTGCTGAACTTTCCCCCTCTGCTTGTGGATATGGGAGAAACCCTAACTTGTCTGGTGCCAAAGATAAATGCAGGTGGAGGGCTAAGACTCTCAAGGCCAGAGAGAAGGTTGAGAGATTCGTAATACCTGCTGTTGCAAATTTGGAGAGGGTCGGAATGTTGGCGGACAGAGCTTTGGTTGGGAGATTAGAGTATGCATCTGGCTCGAAGGCGGAAATTGTTGAGTGGGTCAATAAAAATTGGACGCCTCTTGTGGGTAATACACCAAGCATTAATTTGCTGGTAAATCAGTGGATTCTGTTTATTTTTCCCACTACGGAGGCTATGGCGCGGATTCTTGAGGGGACCTGGTTGTTTAAGGATGGCTCTCTAAATCTTAAGCGCTGGCATGTTGCTTTTGACCCTATACATGAGCGTCAGGGTATTCGTCATCTGTGGATGATTGTCCCCGGTCTCCCTATTGAAATTTGGACGGAGGACACTGTGGCTGGGCTGGAAAATTCGGTGGGTAAGTGCATCAAGGTGGACAAAAACTCTATCTTTGGCATTGATAGACGTTATGCGAAGGTTTTAGTGGAAATAGACTTGAGTTTGGGCTTACCGGCTGCTATTGAGATTGTCTGGGGCGATCGTAGCTGGACACAGTTGTTGGATTTCTATAGGATTCTATTTCGCTGTTTTCACTGTCGAGAGGTAGGGAACATACAAGCTAAATGCCCTAAGCATCTGTCTTGTCCGAAGGAGTTGAGTTGCCGAACTTCATTGAACTCTCCACATTTTGCTTCGGCTCCCCCGAAATTGGCTTCCCCGAAGACTCCAAATACTGGTAAGTTGAAAGTTCCTCCGGAATTCGCTTATTCTAAGCTTTCTAAAGCAGAGTTAGATTTTATTTCAGATAAAGAGGTGTATTTAGATAGGAGGATTTCTTTGGGGGTTGTACAGTTGAGGCATGGTTTGTCCAAACCTGTGACTGTTCCTGGGCCAGATTTGGTTAGTTGTTGTCCCGTTCCTAAATCAAGGGTTGATACTTGCCTTTCTAATTTGTGCCCTAGAACTTCTTCGGATGTTCTTTATAGTGGAGAAGCCCAGCATGTTTCAGACACTTCTTTTATTTCTTCTCCAGCTCTACCTATTTGCGAGTTGGTTGTCAACCTTTTTGATAAACCTGTGGATGTTGTGGTATCTGCTTGCTTGGAGGATAGTGGCTCCAGGGGGGAGTATGAATTGGTCCCTATTGATATTTATTCAAAAAACCCTTCACAGGATTCCAATGTGCTGTCTATTCCTCCTAAATTTCAGAATGTAACTATTAGAAAGGGGAAGAAAAAGAAAAAAGCGCTTGATCTAGGGCCTTTGCAGAATGGAGGTTCATGTGATGGTGAATGTGGGTTTGAGGGTGATAATGTTTTGGGTCTTAGAGCACAGAAGCCCATTGTGGATATTTCTTAATGTCTTTAATCTCTCTGAATGTTCGTGGGTTGGGTGGGGTTTTGAGGGCTAGGGCCCTATCCAACCTTTTTCTTGCTACTAGTCCTGGCATTGTATTAATTCAAGAAACTATGTGTTCTGGTTCTGATGCTGTTTCAAAAATTGGAAGTATTTTGCCATTTTGGGAGGTCTCTGCTGTGGATGCTTCTAGTCTTTCTAGGGGTTTGGTTGTTGCATGGAATCCACAGTTATTTTCTTTCAAAGCCTTCAGGACTGCATGGGGGATACTTTTGAAGGGTTATTGTGTTGGCCTGAACTTTGGTTTATCGGTTTTCAACTATTATGCTCCATATTCGAATAGGCAAATCTTTTGGGAATCACTTTCCGATTCTGGACTTTTGAATGATGAGAGTCTTATTTTCGCAGGTGACTTAAATTTTACAAAGTCACCTTCAAAAATTTGGGGGAAAAAAGGCAGACTGGATCCCATGGCGGATTTTTTCAGTAAATTATTGTTGGACCATGAGTTAATTGATGTTGAGCCTTCTAAATTATGCCCTTCCTAGAGTAACGGTAGAGGGGGTGATGATGGTGTTCATAAGCGTCTTGATCGTTTCTTGGTTAAGGCTTCATTGTTGGAAAAATTTCAAAGATATCATTCCTGGGTCCATGGGCATAAAGTATCTGATCACTGGCCTATCATTTTTCAGTTTGATGATTATGGGGTGAAATCAAATGTTCCATTCAAATTTAACCATTCCTGGCTGTTGGAGGAATATTTTTGCAAAATGGTGAAGGGACTTTGGACTTCTGCTAAAGGTGAAGGGGATAACCCGTTAGATATTTTCTGTAACAAAATGCGAAGTCTTAAAAGAGTAGTGATTGGTTGGGTCAAGCAGAGGAAGGAAGATGATAAGAGAGATCTGGCTATTCTCGAAGCTGAAATTCAAAAGATTAATAAGGAAAATTTTGAGGGAGAGCTGAGAAAGGAAGATTTTGAAGTGGTTAAGCTGCTCAAGAAGAAAAGAGAAGATATTCTTCTTCAGGAGGAGATGGAATGGAGTTAAAAAGTAGGGCTTTGTGGATTAAACATGGTGATCAAAACACCAAATTTTTCCATTCCTTTGCCTTGGCTCGTCAAAATCTGAATTCTATATGGGAATTGTATGATGCTGATGGTAACATTTGTTCGAGAGTTGAGGCATTGAAATTGGAAGATGTTAAACATTTTGGGAATATTTATAAAGATGAAGGTAATTGTGATATGATGGAATAGATTAAAATTGCAGAACTCTTCCCCCAGTTCTTCAATGATGATGATGCAGTTTCTCTCGGAAGGGAGGTTACTCTTGAGGAGGTGGAGAATACTCTACAACTTTTTGCTTGTGAGAAAAGCCCTGGCCCCACCGGGTGGCCTGTGGATATTTATACGCATTTCTTTGAGATTATGGGGCCTGAGATTTTGCGTATGGTGGAATATACAAGGATGCAGGGTTTCACTTCTGGTGCTTTAAATTCTACCTTTGTTACGCTGATACCTAAAAAGGGCAATCCTGTAAATTTTGGAGATTATAGGCCTATTGCCCTTTGCAACTTGGCTTACAAATTATTATCTAAAATTATTGCACAAAGAATTAAATCGGCTCTCTCAGAACATATCACTGCAGAACAGTTTGGCTTTCTGCATAACCGACAGATTCATGATTCCATTGGGGCATCGCAGGAACTTCTTCACTCCATTAAAAGTTGTAAACTCAGTGCAATGCTTCTTAAATTAGACTTGGAAAAGGCATATGATCGGGTGAATTGGACTTTCTTAAGGCTTATATTGATCCAAATTGGGGTTCCCCCTCTTGTCCTTAATTGGATCATGTCTTGTGTCTCTTCGGCTAGCATTGCTATCTTGATTAATGGCTCACCTTCAACATTTTGTCAATGTTCGAGGGGAATTCAGCAAGGATGTCCTTTATCCCCTTTATTGTTCCTTTTGATTGTCGATGCACTCAGCAGAATGCTAAACTTTGCCAAGCAGGATGGCTTACTCAAGGGCATTGAACTGGGGATTGATTGTGTTATTTCTCATCTGATTTTTGTGGATGATGTGCTGCTGGACGGGTTGGCTACTATTGCAGAGTGGGGGGTATTCAGGAATATATTGAATTGTTTCTGTCGTGTTTCTGGGATGAAGGTTAGTCCTTCAAAGTCAAGCTTCTATTATCATAATGTGGCATCTGATGAAAGAAAGGAAATTGCTTCTATTATGCCTTTTATATGTCACCCATTAGATGAAGGGCTCAAATATTTGGGTTTTTTCTTGAGACCCAACAACTATCAGATCAAGGATTGGTGGTGGCTAGTTCAGAAAGTTGAAGCTCGGATCTCTCACTGGGCATTTAGATTGCTCTCTGTGGGGGGTAGGCTTACATTGATCAAGGCAGTTCTACTGGGGATTCCTGTATATTGGTTGTCTCTTCTCGAGATCCCTTTATACATTTTAAATGTTATCATAAAATTGATGTTCAATTTTTTGTGGACCAGCAGCTTAGACAAGACCTCTTTGGTTATGATTGGGTGGGAATTAGTCTCCAGGCCTGAACGTTATGGTGGCTGGGGAATTAAGGATTTAAAATCCTTTAGTGTGTCTCTTAGAACTAAAAGCCTTTGGAGGTGCCTCTTTAATCATAATCCTTGGTGCAAGATTTCCTTTATGAAATATATTAATATGAATTTGGTTGAATGGATCAGAATGAATATGCCTTCGAGTTCTGGCTGCTCTTCGTTATGGTGCGGACTTCTTAAGGTTTCAGGATGGATCATTGGCGACTTGAAGTGGCAAGTGGGAAATGGTAAAGCCATCAGGGTGGGAAGAGACAATATTTTGGGTATTGATGGATCTGTTTGTCTTTCTAAAAGGATACTGGATTATTTAAAAATATATGGACTATCTTCTTTAAATAGTATCAGGAATTTATTTGGTCACTCATATTGGTTAAATTCCATTGATTTGGGGTTGGTTGGTGAGGATGCAATCTCATGGGATATCTATGTCAGTGCTCTTGGTTCGGCTGGTTGTTCTTTATCAGAACAAGATGATAGGATGGTGTGGATTGGGAATGAAAAAATTGGAATAGTTACAGCAAAAACAGCCTATGATAGAATTATGCAGGAGAGTATATCTTTCCACAGCACTGGTGGTATAAAAAGATTTGGAAGTGGAACCTTGCTTTAAAGCACAAGTGTTTTTTATGGCATGCCTTACAGGGAACTTTGAAAACTTGGGACAATCTCACAAAGCGTGGTTTGTATGGTCCAAATTGGTGTATCTTATGCAAGGAAAATTCAGAATCTATCAATCATCTCTTTGTTTTTTGCTCCTTTGGTAAAAAAGTCTGGGATTTCTGTTGTTCGAAGTTGGTAATCACAAAAGTATGGGAAAATGTTGATTTTGGTGAGGCTTTGCTGTGTTGGTCTCGTTCTTCCAAAGAGACATTACAAGTTCCTATTCTTATATCTTGGGCACTTTGGTACTTCCGGAATTTGATTACCTTTCAAGATAAAGTGCCTGATGTTGTGACATGTGGACTTATTGCCTTAAATTTAACACAACATTATTATGCTAATATCATTTTAGCGGAGGAGAGAAGGATTGGTCAGTTTACTTTTCTTGTAAATCAACCCATACTTTTCTTTGATGGGGCTGCTTAGAACGGATTTTGTGCTGCTGGTGGAGTTATTTATCTGAATGAGGGACATTTTCATACACTTCGTCTCAACTGTGGAAATGGTAGTAATATGAAAGTAGAACTTTTATCTCTATGGTGTATCCTGAAATGTGCCAACATCTTTGGGCTGGTAAATATTAAGGTCTATGGAGATTCACGTGTTACTATCAAATGGGCAGCTAAAGAATTTGATTTAAATGTTATTGCACTCTCCCACTGGTGCAGGCGTGTTAGAGAGGAGATTGATTTGCAGGAACACATCTCCTTTTCTCACATCTTCCGTGAACACAATGGACAGGTTGATGAATTATCAAAGCAAGCTTTATTGGGCACTAAAGGTTTACTGCTTTGGGAGGAATGGATTGATTCTAGCTGGCTGGAAAGTGGCGAAGTCTTTTTCTTTTAGAAAGTTTAAGTCAAAGATTTTTGTGGATCTGCATACTTTTTGATGGCATTGTCCTTTCAGTTGTATATAGTCTAGCATGGACAATCTTTTGATAATGATAGTTATGGTCTTTGGGACAACTGTCTTGATCTTGTTGAATATACCTTTTTGCAAAAAAGGTGAAAATCTTTGTAGTATTTGATTCAAGGAATAGCAATAGTATGTTTTTTTTTTTTTTCGGTTGAAAAAAAATATTATATATTGCTCACGTATTACCTAAAAGATGGATGGATATATTAGTTATGATATTAGCTAAAAGTTATTGGACACAAATTTTAACATTATTATAAAATATTAATTATAATGTAATATTATTATATATTAGTTATAAAATTAATTGCTAATACTATTATATATTATATATTGATTAAATATTACCTAAAATATTGATGGGTATATTAGTTATGATATTAGTTAAAAGTTATTGGACACAACTTTTGACTGTTATTATAAAATATTAATTATAATATAGTTTTATTATATATTAGTTATAAAATTTATTACTATTACTATTATATATTATATATGGGTTAAATATTACCTAAAAGATTGATGGGTATATTAGTTATGATATTAGTTAAAAGTTATTAGACCCAACTTTTGAAGGTTATTATAACATATTAATTGTAATAAATATTATTATATATTAGTTATAAAATTAATTACTATTATTATTATATACTATATATGGGTAAAATATTACCTAAAAGATTGATGGGTATATTAGTTATGGTATTAGTTAAAAGTTATTGGACCCAACTTTTGACAGTTATTATAAAATATGAATTATAATACAATATTATTAGATATTAGTTGTAATAATAATTAGTGGAGAATGAGTTATACCTATTTATTAAAATTAGGGGAGAATGAGTTAGGATATTAATTTCATTTTGGTATCCAGGACAATTTGTGTTAGCCTGGCAGAGATTATTTGAATATCCAAGAAACTTTAGGGCATGGATAGAGAAATTATATTATTAAAATAATCTATTATTTTGGGACTATATAATAAAAAATTATTTAAGACATGTACTCCCCATTTTAAGTTGAAATTTCCTCTAACAATTGTAATTTTTTTTTTTTTAGGTATTCTTTTATCCAACTTTAAACTCTTAATCAATCTTGATTTCTAAGTTTAACATACAATCTTCCACAATCTTCCTATAATAAAATTTACAATTTTTCCAAAAATATATTCAAGATATCAATTATTTCATATCTTATAAATTCCTCTCCTTTGTCCAACACTTAAATGCAATTTGTCATCTATGACATATCCTAACTACATCTCTATGTAAGTGTTAGACATTCAATTCAACTTCATATCAATATTTTAATAAGAGGGCCTACTATACATAACATGACTTAAAATTGACCTTTCTATACAACCTATAAATATAATTTCTTATAATTTGAACTTTTAATTATCAACCTTCCTCCTTATCAATATATAACATATACTTCCTTCCTTTGACATTCAACTACAATCATCCTTTTCTTTCCAATGATAATATAAATAAAATATAATGAATTTATATTTCTTTATCACAGGAAAATCATAGAATGTAACAAATGTAAACCCAACTTAACATAACAGTACTTCATTTTTCATTTTCTTTATCATTGTATGATTTTAATTAAAATGTAACATGTCATACTTTTAAATTATAATGAAAATTTCATTTTTCCTTATTATAACACAATCACAATACAAATTTCAATTAACGCAAAGTGCCTTGATCTAAAATATAATGGAACTTTATTTTCTTTATCATAATATTATTTCAATTAAAATGTAACTTGTCATACTTTTAAATTATAATGACAATTTCATTTTTCTTTATTATAACACAGTCACAATACAATTAATAAATTTAAACGCATCTTTAAAATATAACAATACTTCTTTTCCTTATCCTAACATGATTTTAATTAACGTAAAATTCCATGATCTTTACTCTAAGACATATCTTGACTTACGAAATTCCCACTATCTCGGCACTCCGCAATCTTAGGTGTGAGCAATGATTACAACTAAGGATTTCGCAATGATTACAACTAAGGATTGAAATATGTAACTTACATATCTTGAATTACAGCGACAGTATTAGCGGACTTCGAAACATGGAGGGTGAGCTCAAGTGAAGTCCTTGTACTTAGGATTCTTTACTGATAATGGTTAAAGTCGACTTGGTGTTAATGATTGGATTGACAACGGGGACTTCAAGTGTGAGATGGTAGTGGTCACATTGGAAATGAAAGCTAGGAAGGCTTGGCGTAAGAGTTGAGTTCGAGTGGCTTAATAATGGAACAAACATCAACTCACCACTGGAGAGTTAAGGAAGGGACTTGGTGTTTACCAACCGTAACATTGAGAGGAAATACAATACACAGTGATATACCTTTCGAGAAATAGCAGGAAAATTCAGTAATAATGTTTAACTAAAAAGAAGGAGTAATGAATACCAGTATGAGTTCTTGTTATACGGTTTCATTGGCGGAAAGTATAACTTGAGAAAAGACTGTGCATAGGATTAGGATAAGCATAGAGTCGAGTTGGATCAGGCTATGGATGTCGCTTTTAGTCATGGCTAAAAGCACGAGTCGGAGTGAGGTCATCTTTCCTCGGGTCGAAAGAAGAATCATTTACCATATTCATAAAAAAATGCATAATGATCAATTCGACTAGTAATCAAGATTTCCTAGGTAGCTATCCTCATTAATTAAATCAAATCAAGTCAAGCCAAGTGTCAATGAGATAACCCATAAAACCCTCAACTACCGATGTTGACTTTGTACCCAATCATTTATTTCTTCCAAGAGTTGGTTGAAGTAGTTAATGCCTTTTGGAATGGAGAGGTATGGATGTCCAAATTCGGGTATGGGCAATCCACCCTTTATGGAAATTCATGTTTTACTTCTTGGGCAAGAAAAGAGCTACGAAATTTCTCCCCAAGCCATTATTCACCATTGCCTTGCTCCCTCACATAGTCTGAGCTAGTTGGGGTATTTTACCTCCACGTTTTTATGGTTTTTCCTTGTTTTTCTAGCTGGGAAGAGGGCGTTTTGGTGTTGCAGAGCTGCTGGGAGGATGGGAGCTCGATTTGGGATTTCATTGAGGCCATTCTGGCCATTGGATAGCTCATAACCCGTGGGAGAAATTGGTTTTTCTCCCTGTGGTCGAATTCCCCTTTCCACAGTCCGTTTTTCGTGTGCCCATGGTTTGGGGAAAACCCATGGCCATCTTATTTGTACATCCCATTGTTAAAAATGTGTATCCATGCCTAATGATTGTGTTTTGTTGTGTGTAGATAGAATATGTTGGGGTATGGGTTATGGGTATCCTTTGTTTTGGCTTGAGCTTGAGTGCAAGCATCCAAAAAAGAATAAGGTTCAGATTTAGCCTAATAAACCCAGCTATGTACTGGCTTGGCTTAGATGCAATGATTATTTGGTTGTGCATGAGATTGAGAGTCCCATTTTCTTGTAAAAATCATGCCCAGCTCGAGGGTGGTCTCTGAGTGCTGAAATAATACAGGCTGGGAAGAGATCTATGGTTGGGTGGTACGTTGCAATGACATAGCTAGTTGCTTGGGACAATTGCACAATGAAGATAAGTGTTATCTATGTGTATTTACTTCTGCAGTGTTTTAATTTGATTATTGTTAGTGATATGTTGAATGCCTATGAAATATGTGTGGATGATGTTTTATTTCGTTGTGCATGTTTGCTTTGATTTGCATCTGCACACATTGGTTTTATTCGTATGAATCTAATGAATGGGGCTGAGTTATGTAAAATCGCCAGAAGTGTAGTCATGTTCTCTTCCTTGTGTTGGGTCAATGGGAGGGGACGTGATAGATTGGTATCAGAGCAATGGTTACAACATTGGTCCTACATGGGATAGATCTAACAACTTGCATAGGTAAGAACCTTTCCTTCCCAGCACTAATCATCATAAAAGAAAGAAAAATTTCAAATTTTCGAAATTTTTCTAACTATTTTGAGTTTCTGCTAAGTCTATGTCGGTGTAAAAGAGAAAAAATTTGTGAAAAGGTCACCGACCAGTCACGAGTTTTTGGCGAAACAATCAGTGACGAATCACTAGTTTTCGGAGAAACGGTTGGTGACCAATCGTGAGTTTTTAGTGAAATGGTCGGTAACCAATCGCGAGTTTTGCTTCGAAACAGATCAACGATCGAAAAAAAATTGTGAGTTTTACTCCGAAACGGATCGACTATCGGCGAAAAATTGCAAGTCTTGCTCTGAAATGGATCAACGATTGGCGAGAAATTGTGATTTTTTCTCTGAAACGGTCGGCACAAGATCATGAGTTGCGTCAATTGGCGACAAAGACCAAGTTGCGCCGAAAGGGTCAGTGGAAAAGGGTGAGTTCGTCGATTGGCAAGAAAAGGAAAACTCGCCAAAACGATCAGCGGAAAAGGGTGACTTGAGCCAATCGGCGTAAAACAAGTCGGAGGAGAAATGCCAAACCCACCGAAATAGGTCGGGGCAAAAGCCATAAGTCCGTTGAAACAAAGAATTTCAGCATTTTTCCAAGAAGATTCTAGGTGCCAGAAATTGAAAAAATGCCATGGGACTTATGCGCTAGATTGCGCGAAATTGGAAGATTTACAACAACAACAACAAAAACGAGAGCGTTGCCCTCGACCCGCAAACCCCCTTGATCCCCGTCGTCCCCTAAGACGTCGTCGATGGTGATAAATTTCTATGGTAATGACAAGATTAGTAGAAATGGAAATGTTGAATCATGGGTAAATCATCATCGTGGGAAAGTGCAATGTTGATAAAAAGGGAAATCTCTCACCTTAAACTATTTATGTTTATAACATAATAATTGTATGCTTGGAAAGTAGCAAGAATGAATGTTATACACGCATATATATATATATATATATATATATATATATATATATATATTGAATTGCTACTTGGTGAGAAAATCATAGCTAATAATTGCTTGTGTGCATGGTAGAGAGGCCATGAAATTGGATCAACTATGATGTGGAAGAGGAAATTCCATGCTATAATGAGGAATTTGAAAGGGAGAATTCCTTAACTCCTCTCTTTCTAGTTTATGAGCCTTATATACATAAAATTATGGCATAGGAATGCTGGAAATGCAAGAGATTAGATAGATGAAGTGAATATGCACTAGTTGGAATATTAATAAACATTGCACAGTGCATGTGAACATGTTTGTGCATGTATATGATATTGCATAATGGTAAAAAAATGAGATTTTACATATTGAATGGGCCACTTAAGCTAATTATTGTGGTTGCTAATAATTAGTTGTGTTTGCATTGGTTGTAGGACCAAAGACAACCAAAGCATGGATAAAGATGTACATGATGATGTTGCATGTGACCAACAACCTTATGAGAAGGGTCGGTGTAACAAATATGTGATCATAAGGTTGGAAAAAGGACTGTGTAGCATTGGTAAGAGGACAACTTATAATATCAAGCGATGTTAATGACAGCCATGCAGGTAATAGTTATTTGTGCTTAATTGCATGAATTTTGAAAGAGGATTTGGTAAGATCCCTTCAACTATGTTGATTTGGTTTGCGTGTGGTACTGAGTGCCTGAATGTTAATATCATCCTACCGAGTATGTTGAGGTGTGGGTAAGTAAAGGCAAGGAGACTTACACCCTATAGTTTCTTAGAAACCTCAATGAATTCATATGAAATTATATCATGCCATTTGTGTATGTTGGTTATGAGTTTAACAACCAAAGCAAGTGATGAATTATGATCTTGTTGTGGTAGTGTATGCCATATGAGATAGTCATGGTTAAGGCCATAATGTGGTTGAAATGGTAATGCTATAGTACTACACAAGTATCCCATGAACTCCCTATTAGTGTTAATTTGGGATGAAACCTCTTTTCCAACGACCGAGGAGTGAGTAAACTCTTGACGTGTTGTTTGGGTGGAGAAGGAAGGCACCCAGATAAGTTAATCAAGTGATTGGGGAGATGGTTGGATGAGGTGTTAAGGAAATAGCCATACTTTCCAAAACATCATGGTGGAATTCATGACATGACATTGTGGTATTCATGAATCCATCCAAGAAATCATTGAGTGAGTCCACATTAAAAGATTATGTAAATGTTATGAATATGAATTCATATGTGTGGGTGCACATGTTAAGATGCATTCTGTGAATGGATGGTTGTGATATATATGTTTCATTGCAATTAGATAATAGATGAAATGGTGAACTATTGTTAATCCTGAGACCATTTCATGATTTGTTGTGAATGCAGGAGAATGATTGCATGAAGAAGGTAGACATGTTGATGGGCTACCAGAGTGCTCTGTTGGAGGGACAGAGTTGAATAAAAATAATAAAGTTGTGAAGTAATGAATATTGGATTTTTTATTTAAATTGTAGGGATAATTTGTCTGTGTCTTGCAATTTTATTATGATAATGATGCATATATAGATATATATATTTCATTGCATTTCAAATGTTAATAGTTGAAAGTGTTTGAATTATTGAGTGTTATAATTTTGAGAGCACTTCAGTGACTGTTGTAGCAATGAAAGTATTATATGCATAGATACTCACAACATGTTTGGTTGATTTAAAGTTTCATATTCCAGGTATAAATTTCTTGCGTATGGCAATGAGGATAAGTCCATAGTAAAGACTGGAATCTACCATGTGTAGAAGCCAAAGGTTATGAGAAGGTTCTCATGGTTGTGAAATTTAACTTATGCATGAAACAAATCTGAAAATATTCTGATTTAAGTTTATGAGGATAATCTCATGGTTGCAAATCTAATTTCTATAGGAAAACAGATTTGTAAATTTCAGATTTGAAATTTTGCTAATAATTGCTAATGACTGTTTCGATTATATAAAGTTGTGTCAGGATTACATGTTGTATGTGGATGTTCATGTATGGTAGCAAGCGTAAAACCATAATGGACAGAGTGATACAACTTACGAGAGACAAACGATATGAGGATGGCATCATGATTAAACAAATCAATATTTGTAGGAGACATAATTGTAAATTCATGTTTGAATTTAATTATTAATGACATTGACTGATTAGGGAAATCAGATTTGAATTTGATTGTCAAAATGTTGTTGATTGTTTGGATGTTTGAGGAGTGTGTCAGGAAGAAACGTTGCAGGAATACCATGTGTCATGGTCTGCAGAAGCCAAACTCCATGGGAAGGATCCCATGCTTTGGAAATGGGTTTCAGGTGAAACGCCATTGTAAATTTTGATAATGTCTCAACTGAACTACATGTTGGTAAACCATGTGAGTGAGACAGTAAAATTATGCTAAGAAGGCATATGCGGATTATGGAACGTGAAAAGATTGGGGTGGAAAACCAAAGGACCGTTGACTCAGAGAAGGGAGACCCCATTCTTCGTAAATGAAGAAAAGATACATCTGTAAAACGGATTAGTATTCTGTAGCCCTAACTAAGAATATACATGTCTGGTTATTAGATTTAATATGCAGAGCATGCTTTATTATTTTATTATTATTCCAGACTGCTTGAGTGTGAATAGGGCCTACATGACTCACATTGGAAAGGGAGCATACCTTTCGGGTGTTGGGTTATGTTAAGGGTTGTCAATATTGACTACACCCTAAGGGAATTGACGCATTCTTGGTGTTTCAATACTTGATAGTGAATGTTATGAAATATGGTTACAATTTTAGAGCAGCAATATTGATGAGCCTGCTTATCCTTCTTGTGCTATCAGCTTACAAAGATGCAATTTCGTGTTGCACGTTAAGAGGCAAAGTGAAGAAAAGGTACTCAAGAAGACTGTATGGGTAGTGGTAACCTTTCTATGCTCACACTAAAGGACACTAGAAGGGATGGATAGGCCCGAGGAGCTGTGTAGTAGAAAAGGGGTATCATCCTTGTGTAGTGTGAGTGGGTATTGTGGGGCCATGCTAGCTTGCAGTCAAGAAATTCACCTATAGAGTTACTAATGGGAACCGCTCGGTTGCACAGGAGAAGGAATCCCATCTTTGTGTGGATGAAGAATTGATGTGTGTGTGAAGGGTTGTGGTGATATTGATGAAGACATAAAAACTCTATTGGGTCAGCAGTAAGGTGGGTTACTGAGATTTACTAAAATCCCTGACCTAGACATGGTCGTGCTGTAGTTTCCTTCCATTGGTTGATGACCTAGAAGGATGTGATGGCTTGGAAATGGAGAGGGAAAACCAGGTATGAGACTGGTTTGGCACCACCAATGCTTGGTAAATCCAAAGAGTAAACTGGTTGTTCATTAACTACTTGATGTTGTGGAGAAGCATGTGTGTTGGCCAAACATCCACCCCACAGGTGATCCAAGGCTTGTAAAGCAGAGAAGGAAACTTGTGGAGTAGTAAGGAACTTCCCCATACATATAAGTTTTTAATTTTCATTCATTTTTTATTTATTTCGGATAATGAAAATTTCATGACAAGTCTTATGACAACCAAGATGATACGTTTTTGTTTCTCTGTTGGAAACCTTGGTAATTGCAGGAAGCAAGGACCCTGAAGGAACCATAAATGTTTCGTAAATCCATTTGGTGCATTGGTTGGACATTAAATGTTGTGGAGCAGCCAGCATGCTGGCCAAACATTCCTTAAACAATTGATAAAACTAGTCAAAATGCTGGCCTAGCATATTGCTAAATGGGATGTTTGATAAACCCAGTTGGAGTACTGGTCTAACATATTGCAAAATGGGATGCCCGATAAACTCAGTCGACGTACTGGCCTGGAATTTCCTATTCGAATAGTTGTGGAGTAGCCTACGTGTTGGCCCAACATTCGATATTGTATCCACGGGAAATCCAAGGCTTGTAAAGCAAAGAAGGAGCCTGTGGAATAAAGTGAAGACATCCAATAAAGATAAGTATTTGGTTATCTTGCAGCTTCTTACTTATTCAATATGAATACACGTGTGTATACAGTTTGGTTATGAGTTCTTAAGCTCTCGTTTAGAGATAAATCCTATGAAAATAAACTAAACATGTGAATTGATTCAATGTTTGAGTTTAGGTATTGCTAGAAGCAAGGACTATGAAGGCATACTAGGGATGCATGTGACCATCCTAAACAGCTCAGTATGAGCAGTAATGAAAGATGAAGCTAGTGGAACTGTGTGGGTCCTAGTATCCAAAGGTTCTGTAGGCAACAATGGGGAAGGGTTCCCTAGTTAAAAATCCTTAAACAGGCCTTAGACACTAAGTGTCATAGCCAGGAAAGGGCAAGTCAAGAATTCACATTGAAGTGAAATAGGCTAAGGAGCATGAAACCACAATGGTGGTGTAGCTCCGGATTGGAACAAGACTAAGAGGGGGAAACTCTTACTCTTCTCTTTCCTTTTTTATTGATGCATTTCAGAAACATGAGATTTTTGAGTGCATGTCATGGCTGGAAATAGATTATGTTTAATTTCCTGAAATAAATTGTGAATGCTGAAATATTTATTTCCCTATGAAAGGATGAACATGAATGAGTTCATATGTATGTTGGGAAAGCATGACAAGTGTGAAATTCTCATGTGTAAAGCATAGACATTCCATATCAATTGGGAAAATAATTGACTAATTTTAATATTTTGTTATGCTTGGCCTAACAGGAATTTCCATGATGAATCTCACCAGTGAGAAATTGAAAGCCATTGATTGCAGCTATTACCAGCCAAGTGTTGCTAGTGAGAAAAGTGAGAGCCAGTTGTGCACAATGATCATGGAAGTAGGCCAAAAGCTATTTGATTTGGATGAAAATATTCCTCAAATAGTTTCCAGGACAGTAAGAAAGATGGCATCCATGAAATTCCAGACTTGTAGATCAACTGGAAGGTAAATCAAAGGAAGGGATTGTTGTGGAGCAATGCCCACCTATAGAGATGGAAGATCAAAGCCAGCAGGAGCAACTTGTGGAAGCTAAAGGACTTGGTCCTAAAAGTTCAAAGTAAAGAGATGAAACATAGGACAAACCTACCACATTTTGTGAATTTTGGGCATGTGTAAAGTGGATATATATTCCTAAGTGTTCGAACACTGAGGACGATGTTATTCCAAGGTGGAGGGGATTATAATATCCCAATTTCAACCCCATTGTATTAAAATATAATGATGTAATATCGTTATAAGATCATGGTGAGGAGCTCAAAGCTAAGGCCCCACCATCGATTTAATGATGCATTTGGTTTACGTGCTATCCAGGCACAATGGGATTGTAAATATAATGTAAATATGCATTTTAATAAAATACCCACAACTAGCTATACAATGCAACAAGAGATGGGGGCATGATTTTACAAGGAATTGGGAGGGAAATATTCAAACCCTTGGAGCCAATCAAGTCAAGCCAAGTGTCAATGAGATAACCCATAAAACCCTCAACTACTCGTGTTGACGTTTGTACCAATCATTTATTTCTTCCAAGAATTGGTTGAAGTAGTTAATGCCTTGAGGAATGGAGAGGTATGGCTGTCCAAATTCGGGTATGGGAAATCCACCCTTCATGGAAATTCATGTTTTACTTCTTGGGTAAGAAATGAGCTACGAAATTGCTCCCCAATCCATTATTCACCATTTTCTTGTTCCCTCATGCAGTCTGAGCTATATGGGGTGTTTTACCTCCACATTTTTATGGTTTTTTCCTTGTTTTTCTAGCTGGGAAGAGAGATTTTGGTGCTGCGGAGCTGCTTGGAGGATGGGAGCTCGATTTGGGGTTTCATTGAAGCCGATTTTTCCATTGGAACGCTCGTAACTTGTGGGAGAAATCGTTTTTTCTCCCAGTGGTCGAATTCCCCTTTCCACAGTCCGTTTTTGGTGTGCCCACGGTTTGGGGAAAACCCATGCCCATCTTATTAGTACATCCCATTGTTAAAAATGTGTATCCATGCCCAATGATTGTGTTTTGCTATGTGTAGATATAGTATGTTGGGGTATGGGTTATAGGTATCCTTTGTTTTGGATTGACCTTGAGTGCAAGCATCCAGAGAAGAAGAGGGTTCAGATTTAGCCTGATAAAACCAGCCGTCGACTGGCTTGGGTTAGATGCAATGATTATCTGGTTGTGCATGAGCTTGAGAGTCTTATTTTTCCTTGTAAAAATCATGCCCAACTCAGGGGTGGTATCTGAGTGCTGAAAGAATACAGGCTAGGTAGAGACCTATGGTTGGGTGGAACATTGCAATGACATAGCTAGTTGCTTGGGACAATTGCACAATGAAGATAAGTATTATCTATGTGTATTTACTTCTGCAGTGTTTTAATTTGATGATTATTAGTGATATGCTGAATGCTAATGAAATATGTGTGGATGATTTTTTATTCCGTTGTGCATGTTTGCTTTGATTTGCATATGCACACATTGTTTTTACTTGTATGAATCTAATGAATGGGGCTAAGTTATGTAAAATCGCCAGAAGTGTAGTCATGTTCCCTTCCTTGCGTTGGGTCGACGAGAGGGGACGTGACAAATGACGCTTAAGTAGAAACTTTGATTACAAAGCCCATCCAACACTAAGGAGCAAGAGAGACTCTCTCCTTCTCCTCCCTCTCTTTTATAGCCCAAGTCTTGCATGATATGTGTCCTCTCATGCAAAAATAAATTTTAATTTAATAATTCATTATTATTTATCCTCATGCAACAAGTGTCACTCTCACATCAATGTGGACCTAAATCCCTTAATTATCTCTTTTTTGTCTCCCCGGTTTAAATTTCTAAATCCTAAATCAATGGGTGTAGGTGGAGTTGGTCTTTAGATGAGTGTTTATTCTATTTTTTCTCCATAATTTGTTAATTTGAATATTATTTGCAATTTTAATCTCATGCATATCCATCCTGACATAATGGGTGCATATCTACCCCAATTGCCCCTTTTCTAAAGTTCATAAATTAAATATGCTCTTTTATTGAATTTCTAAAATTCTATATGCAACTTTTAATATATGCACATAACTGTTTTAAATGAAAAAGTGAGAGTAATAATTTTCCCGTCATTGTCTAGGTACCTCTTCGGCGGGTCCTTCCAACAACCTTATTTTCTTCGCGTGGGAAGTACTATGTAGCAATCAGGGAGTCAATACCGTGATATATCGACTACACTTCCTTGGAGACTAGTGGTGGTTTGAAGAATAAGATCCTTCTTATTGTGCACCCCTTAACCTCTCGTACACGACCAAATCGTTATGGCCTCACCTGTACGACACAGGATTCCCTAGGTGAGATGAAATGATTTGTGACCCATGCATGGAGTGTTATTTTAGGGTCGACAGTCCATCATATTACCCCTAGGTATTTTTTCCATTATTATGACCATAAAAATCGTTTCATCATGCATCATAATATTCATTCAATTTTATCATTCATTCACATCTATGGAATAAAAAAGAATCATTCATTGCATTTACATAGAACAACATCATAATCTGTCAGTCAATCGATCATATCTATGATTCATTTGTTATTCAACCACTTTCATAAAATAGTATTTAAAGAATAATCTATGGTTCATGTTTTATTTAACTACGTCACTTCAAATTTGGTGCGCTCAATAGTCTACTATGTCAATGTATTGAGGCAGGCATTACATACACCCCCTCTTATTTAAAACTTTTTATCGAATTCAAAACAAAAATGGAAAGTTCTAACGCATTTCAATTACGTCTTCCCAGGTTGCAGAACTAGGGCTATAACTATCCTAATGAACTTTAACCTGGTCGATCACACGGTGTCTAAGATTCCATGTTCGACGGTCCAATATGCATATCGGTTTAGCCGTCACGGCCCCTTCGTACGATATATGTAAATTTCTCATGTCGATAATATGTGTAGAATCAAAATCATAATGCCTAAGTGCTGATACATGAAAAACGTTGTGCATCCTATGTAGAGATGATGGTAGCCCGAGATGGTAGGATACCAATCCTATCCGTTCTAATACTTCAAAGGGTCCTAAAAATATAGGAGACAGTTTGGTCCCTTTCCCAAATTTAATAGTGCTCTTTTGCGGTTTTACTCGCAAAAATACTCGGTCCCCAATATTATAATCTCTATCGAGTCTATGTGCATCAGCATATCTCTTTTGCCGATTTTTTGCTTCTTTCACTTGAGCAAGGATATCTATCATCTGGTCTTCCATCTCCTGAATCACCTCAGGTCCTATCAAGGTCCTATCCTCTAGTCTATCCCAACTCGAGAGTGTCCTACATGGTTTCCCATATAGAAACTCGTATGGTGCCATCTATATGGAAATTGGATAGCAGTTGTTATAGGAAAACTCTACTATAGGTAGAAACTCCTCCTAATGAGTCTATTGATCCATTACATACATCCTCAACATGTCCTCCAATATCTGTTTTACCCTCTCAGTCTATCCATCAGTCTCAGGGTGGTATGCAGTGCTAAAGTTGAGTCACGTTCCCATAGCTTCCTGGAATCTTGTCCAAACTATGCCTATGAATACTGATCCCCGATCATATATTATCTTCTTTGGTACCTCATGTAGTTGTACTATCTCATCAATGAAAACTCTAGCAATTTCTGGTGTTTGATAAGTATTTTTAATGGTGATAAAATGCGCACTCTTTGTGAGAGTGTCAACCACCAAAAAATAGTTTCATGCATTTTGCGGGTCAACGGTAATCCCACAATAAATTCCATGGATATAACCTCTCATTTCGATTCAGGAATGGCGTGAGGTTGAAGTAATCCTGCGCGATGTCTATTCTTTGCTTTAACTAACTAACATTGCATGCATCTAGCGACAAAGTTCACTATGTCTCTCTTCATTCCATGCCAGAAAAATAAGGGGTACAAATACGCATACATTTTTCTCACTCCTAGATGTGCTCTATACACCGCTCGGTGGGATTCTACCAGGATCAAGTTCCTAAGCTCATCGTTCATTGGTACATAAATACGGTTGTTGTATGTTAACAATTTGTCACTTTCCAATGAATAACCCTTATACTTTGGTAATTCCATCTATTCATTTTCTAGCTTAGTCTTCACCTCATTGTACCAGATGTCTGCTTGTTGTATTCCAAGTATATTCTCCCTCAAATTGGTCTTCACCGAGATCACTGAAAAGAGGCGGGGTATGCAAATAAGCGCATTCGGTACCTTATTCAAGGTTCCTTTCATGCAGGAAATGTGGAAATCATACTCACTCAGTTACTCGGACCATCTCCTATGTCTGTAATTTAAATCACTCTGGGTGAATATGTACTGTAACCCATGATGGTTCGTCTTAATTTTGAACTTCCTTCCTACCATATAATGTCGCCATAAGTGTGACGCATGCATCACAACAGTCAATTCCATGTCATGTGTTTCATAGTTTTCCTTGTGTGACCCGAGTCTTCAGCAAGTGTAGGAAATCACTCTACCCTCCTTGATTAATACACATCTGATCCCTTCCTTTGATGCATGAATTCATACTAGGAAATCCTTCTCCATATCCGACACTCTGAGGATCGGTGTCGTCGTTAGTAATTCCTTCAATTTTTCAAATGCTTTGGCACAATTTTATGTGCATATAAAATTTCGAACAATTTTCTTCAATTCTGTGATGGGTCCTGCAACCCTCGAGAACCCTTCCACAAATATTCTGTAATATCCTCCCAATCCCATGAAGCTCCTCACTTCATGCACATTCGTCAGTGCTGGTCATTCCCAAATAGCCTCTATCTTTGTGGGGTCTACAGCTATGCCATCACCATAAATAATTTGTCCCAAGTAGTGGATTTCCTTCTAGAAGAAAGAACACTTCGACATCTTCCCATATAGTTGGTTCTCTCGGAGACATTGCAATACCAACTTGATATTCTCTTCATGTTCCTCTTGTGTCTTTGAGTAGATTAGAATGTCATCGAGGAACACTTGCACAAACTTTTCTAGGTATTGGCGGAACATGTCGTTGATCAAGTTCATAAACACACTAGGTGCATTGGTCAGCCCAAAAGGTACAACTACAAACTCGTAGTGTCCAAATCACTTTTTGAAAGAATTCTTCGAGATATCTTCCTCCTTGATCCGGAACTGATGATATCTTGATCACAAGTCAATATTCAAGAATATTGTTGCGCCTTTAATCTGATCGAACATGTCATCGATCCTAGTTAGAGGGTACCGATTTCTCATAGTATCTTTGTTCAGCTAGCGGTAGTCTATGCAGAGACACCATGATCCATCCTTCTTCTTGAAAAAAAGTATTGGTGCTCCCCACGAGGAAACGCTCGATCTAATCAATCCCAGATCCAAGAGCTCTTGTAGTTGTATCTGTAGTTCTTTCAATTCTAGTACAAACATTATGTACGGGGTTCCTAGGATAGGTTCACTTCCAAGCTTTAATTCAATGTTTAAGTCTAGTTCACTCTGTGGTGGTAGTTCGGGTAAAGATTCTGGGAATACATCCATGTATTCTAAAAATAAAGGGTGATTGACTATGTCATATTTGTCCTCATCCTTGTTCATTTCCATCATGGCATAAAGCTGACATCCCTTCCTCGTGATTTTCTTCAGTTGCAACATGGAAATCATTCGCAGGGATACTTTATTCTTCTTCCCCACGAGGACCTTCTTATGACCTTCATCATCATATAAATTCAACTCCTTGCTTCGGCAATCTACTAATGCGGCATGGGCTTCCAGCCAATCCATGCCCAAGATCAAGTCATAGGTTCCTAGGGCGGTTGCATAGAAAGATGTTCTAGTGCGACATACTCCTAAATCTACTTCACAATCTTCTAGCTTGAGCCCTACGCTCTGGGTATTTCCGGATTCCATTTCGACTAAGTTGAAATCATCTTGAGCACTTACCATCATATTACTCCTCTCTAATGCATAATGAGAAATAAAGCTTTCAGTGGCACCAAGGTCTATGAGTAAAGAGAATGTCATACCATTAATTATACATGTTGTCTCTAGTACAATATATTGATGTTCTTCCTGGTGGTTATTAATTGTTGCATGGATGTGATGCGCTCCTCCCAGATCTGTTGCAGTAGTTTGAGGTTGTCTATGTCCCTGTCTCTGACTTTCCTGCTGCTAAGGGAAATCACTTTGGTAGTGTGGACCTCCACACTTCCAGCACCCCTCTCTCGGTCCTTTCTTCGTTCTTCCCGCTTGAAAGTTGTTGGTACGAGGCCCCAATTGTGTCGACTTTCCAAATGATCTTGTATTGTCCTTTTTGAAAGGTGGCTTGTACGACATTCTTTTATCCTTATAGGGTTTCTCATGGATAGGTCCCCTGTTATTATTTTACTTCCCATCGTACATCCTGGATGGATTTGTAGGTGGTCCACCTCCATTTTCGCTTGGAAAGCTTTTCTTGGATGAGCCCCCACTCATCAGTTCCTCTTCAGCAATTAAGGCTTTATGTACTGCATCATGCAAGGTCTACGACATGAGGATGCGGACCTTGTATCGAATATTGTAGTTCAACCCATAAACATACTTGTTTACTTTTAGTTTCTCTGTCGCAATGTGGGGTGCATACCTCAAAAGTTCCATGAACCTAATCTCGTACTCTAGTACCTATCTGTCGGCCTGTAGGAGGGCATTGAAATCATGATCTGTCTCTCAATTAATTCTTCCGATAGGTAGTTCTTGCAGAACTGTTCCTCGAACAACTACCAAGACACTTCATTGATATATATCCCCAACTGCGGTCGTAGAGTCTTCCATGATAACAGTGCTTCCCCCTTCAGTTGAAGGATATCCATATGTACTTTCAGATTTGAGGTGTATTCCCTCAAGGCGAAACACATGGTCATCTTCTGTAACCAAGCCTCTGCTGCGGTCCCTTCAATGGAACCCCAAAACTCTTGAAATCTTACTTTTTCCAGTTCGCGATGCATACTAGCCGGTGGTGGATTTTGAGGTTCATTTGCTGGAATGAGATGTCAGTCTTCTTCGCGGTCTAGAGGATGGGTAGGTTAATAGTTTCCTCGGTTCTTGGTGGCATGGCTACTAGAGTTTGTGGGGTTGGTGGATGTGTCGCTCGTCCCCGTCCTCTCCTTGTCCTGCCTCTATGACCTCTTCGGTCCATGATAACGTCTATAGAGTCATGGGAATGCGATTTCAATTAGTTCCAATTTCAAAATTTCATAAGAAGTTAAAACTTAATCTTTGTGGAAGATTTTTTGCTCCTAACTAGGTTCGACATGGCTCTGATACCCAAATGTAATGATTGTTGTCATTCGACGAAGCATAGTTGTAATATATTTTTTTATGTATGTATTCTTCTATCCAACTTTAAACTCTTAATCAATCTTCCAGGTTTAAGGTACAATCAACCACAGTCTTCCTATAATAAAATTTACAATTTTTCCAAGGATATATTCAAGATATCAATTATTTCATATCTTATAAATTCCTCTCCTTTGTCCAACACTTACATCCAATTTGTCATCTCTGACATATCCTAACTACATCTCTATGTAAGTGTTAGATATTCAATTCAGCTTCATATCAATATTTTAATAAGAAGGCCTACTATACCTAACATAACTTTAAACTGACCTTTCCATACAACCTATAGATGTAATTTCTTCTAACTTGAACTTTTAATTATGAGCATTCCTCCTTATCAATATATAACATATACTTCCTTCCTTTGACATTCAACTACAATCATCATTTTCTTTCCCATGATAATATAAATAAAATATAATCAATTTATACTTCTTTATCACATGGCAATCATAGAATGTAACAAATGTAAACACAACTGAAAATAAAAACACTTCATTTTCTTTATCATAGTATGAATTCAATTAAAATGTAACTTGTCATACTTTTAAATTATTATAAAAAATTCATTTTTCCTTATTATAACACAGTCACAATACAATTAATAAATTTAAACGCAACTTTAAATTATAACAATAGTTATTTTCCTTATCCTAACATGATTTCAATTAGCGCAAAGTGCTATGATCTAAAATATAACGAAGCTTTATTTTCTTTATCATAATTTGATTTCAATTAAACTTTAACATGTCGTACTTTGATTTCAATTAGCGCAAAGTGCTATGATCTAAAATATAACGAAGCTTTATTTTCTTTATCATAATATGATTTCAATTAAACTTTAACATGTCATACTTTTAAATTATAATGACAATTTCATTTTTCTATATTATAACACAGTCGCAATACAATTAATAAATTTAAACGCATCTTTAAAATATAACAATACTTGTTTACCTTATCCTAACATGATTTCAATTAATGCAAAATGCCATGATCTAAAATAAAATGAATCTTTACTCTAACACATATCTTGACTTACGAAATTCCCACTATCTCAGCACTCTGCAATCTTAGGTGTGACTCAGTCCCTTTTTTTCTTAAATAAAAACACAATTTAGCAATGATTAAAACTAAGGATTGAAATCTGTAACTTACCTATCTTGAATTACAACGACAGTATTAGCAGACTTCTAAACATGGAGGGTGAGCTCAAGTGAAGGCCTTGTACTTAGGATTCATTACTGATCATGGTTAAAGTTGACTTGGTGTGAATGATTAGATTGACAGCGGAGACTTCAAGTGTGAGATGGTAGTGGTCACGCTGGCAATTGGTGTAAGAGTTGAGTTTGAGAGGCTTAACAATGGAACAAACGTTAACTCACTAAAAGAGAGTTAAGGAAGGGACTTGGTGTTTACCAGTCGTAACATCAAGAGGAGATACAATACACAGTGATATAAGCATAGAGTCGAGCTGGATCTTTGGTCAATTTTCTTGGATATCACGCTATGGATGTCGGCTTTAGTCATGGCTATCACGCTATGGATGTCATGGCTAAAAGCATGAGTTGGAGTGAGGTCAGCTTTCCTCAGGTCGAAAGAAGAATCGATTACCATATCCATAAAAAAAACTTGGAAATATTTATCAAATTGACTAGTAATCAATATTTATGAGGTAGCTATCCTCATTAATTAAAACAAATTGGAAATATACAGATGCGAGAGTTACGGGGTTACAATCACACAGAGTCCATTCTTCAGGTCAACATTATAGAGATTCAAATCGGCCAACTGGAAATAGGGAAATGCGTAGCTTTGTTCCTGGATTTTAACCATGTAAAAATTATTGGATTTACTGACTGGATAATCGAAATGTACAGGGATATATAAGTATAAAATTTATCCAATACAAGTATAAAATTTATATTGACTAATTGAAATTCAATGCAGATGTAATTAAATATAAGACTTCATATCTGCTAACTGGGATTCACTGCGCAGATCTATTTCATCAAATTTAGCTATGTTAACAAAAAATAATCATTTCTATGAACTAGAAATCGAAAGGTGCAGATCCGTTTCAATGTCAGAAGATGCAATAGTAAATCTAAATTGATCCTTACGAATTCAAATGGATATCCAGAAACATGAAAATAATTTTGATTCTATCTTTTCCAGAAATAAAAATACAGGTGCAATAGTAGATCTAAATTGATTCCTAGGAATTCAAATGGAAATCCAGAAACATGAAAATAATTTTGATTCTATATTTTCCAAAAATAAAAATGCAGGTGCAATAGTAGATCTAAATTGATCCTTAGGAATTCAAATGTAAATCTGGAAACATGAAAATAATTATGATTCTTATCTTTTCCAGAAATGAAAACACAGCAAAATAAGAGATCTAAATCAATAATATCGATCACCAAATCTCCCTAGGCGCAACGAGGCTCTTCTTAAACAAAATAGATTTAATATAAACAGTGACTTTCTCAGCATATACAAATTTTATAAATCTAAATTAAATAATACAGATCAACATATTTTTTTCATTTTCACTATATATAAATTTTAAAATTTAGATGGCAATAAACCCATAGATTGCCAATCTTTCTTCTTCAACAAAAATACATATTTTTATAACAATTTAATTCAACTAGTTTTGGGAAAAATCGTACATTTCCAGACTTAGTAAACATAACTTTTCATCTCTGTATGGATCTAATTTTAAAAAAAATGAGTTTAAAGGAATAGAACCTATCGAGAGGGTTGTTCCATTCGTTCACGAAGTTCTTGGAAAGGTTGTCATCGATCGAATCAAAATATTTCAGAATTTACTGAAGACCCCTTGGTTGACCTCCCTAATGTATCATGAGTAATATTCTTCCTCCCGAACCCTCGAACAATTGGGGTCGTAAGAACATACCAGCCTTGACCTTCCGATGGGATCTTCCAATCCCTGGACATATATGAACCAAACTCCAAGGAATCACGCTTAAGTAGAAACTTAGATTACGAAGCCCATCCAACACTAGGGAGTAAGAGAGACTCTCTCCTTCTCCTCCCTCTCTTTTATATCCCAAGTATTGCATGATATGTGTCCTCTCATGCAAAAATAAATTGTAATTTAATAATTCATTATTATATATCCTCATGCAACAAGTGTCACTCTCACATCAATGTGCACCTAAATCCCTTAATTATCTCTTTGTTGTCTCCCCAGTTTAAATTTCTAAATCCTAAATCAGTGGGTGTAGGTGGAGTTGGTCTCCATATGAGATTTTATTCTAGTTTTTCTCCATAACTTATTTTAATTTGAATATTATTTGCAATTTTAATCTCATGCATATCAATCCTGACATAATGGGTGCATATCTACCCCAATTGCCCCTTTTCTAAAATTCCTAAATTAAATATGCTCTTTTATTTAATTTCTAAAATTCTATATGCAACTTTTAATATATGTGCATAACCGTTTTAAATGCAAAAAGTGAGAGTAATAATTTTCCCGTCACTGTCTAGGTACCTCTTCGGCAGGTCCTTCCGACAACCTTCTTTCCTTCATGTGGGAAGTACTGTGTAGCGATTGTGGAATCGTTACCGCGATATCTCAACTACACTTTCTTGGAGACTAATGGTGGTTTGAGGAATAATATCATTCTTATTGTGCACCCCTCAACCTCTCGTACACGACCAAATCATTATGGCCTCGCCCGTACAACACACGCTTCCCTGGGTGAGCTGAAACTGCTTCTGACCTATGCGTGGAATGCTATTTCAGGGTCGACAGTCCATCGTCATACCCCTATGTATTTTTCTCGTTCTTATGACCCTTATTATTCAATTGTGATTCAGTCGGTAAATCTCTTTACCTGTTACTACACACACTCAAAGTGCACATTAGTAGGGCTGCACCATAAAAATCGTTTCATCATGCATCATAATATTCATTCAATTTTATCATTCATTCACATACATGGAATAAAAAAGCATCATTCATTGCATTTACATAGAACATCATAAAATCTCTTAGTCAGTCAAGTATAGCTATCCTTCATTTTTTATTCAACCACTTTCATTCAATAATATTTAAATCATAATCTATGGTTCATGTTTTATTTAACCGAGTCACTTCAAAGTCGATGCCCTCAATAGTATACTCTATCAATGTACTGAGGTGGGAATTACAATCATCACTTGTTCCTTGAATGGAATGATAACTACATTTGTCCTCCTTAGAAAGTATTAACCGAGGATGAATTGAAAGTCGACCACAACCAACCATAAGCAATATGACCAAAAAACCTCCTGAGATTCAAAAACATCTCCATAAAGTGTGCAATAAATGTTATTCAAGGTTAGCAACATCCTCCATTAAAGGATTTCTTTAAAAGGGTGCTCCTCCAAAAAAAATCCTTATAGCAATAAAAGATATCCCATGATGACTTCCAAGTAGGAAAAATGTCCTCCAACAAACTATGTCCTAATCATGTGGACCACATTTCAAATGGTTTCCAAAGAACTCACTGCCAGAAAAAGAGTAAAAATATTTCATCTTTAAATCATATCAATGGAAAGAATTTGAAGATGAAAAAGAAAAAATGAAATTTTGCAAATTCTTTTGAATTCTTACTGTAATTTCAACAATCATAATCTGAAATTCAATTTTTTTCACCGAATTGGGTGAATACACTGAAAAAGGGATCAACTTTCTACATGTTTAGCTTATTCCAATAGTTCAACGCTTGTTGATGATGGCAGAGGACACCCGCCACCTCAGGTGGCATGATGTGGCATGATGCGAAATAATAGAGGCTTGAGCTTAAGAGGAGAACAAAGGATGGCACTCTTCATTTGCAAATCAGGTATGTGCACTTTATAATCTATAGCCCTGGTTATCTAAGTAGAAATGTTATGGTTGTGCATGGAAAAAGGCTCAGAGGACATCCAAGAGATATGGTACAAGAAATAGTATGATAATTTTACCAAAGTAAGTTAATAAGTGCATAATTTTTTTTTTTGGACTTTTTTCCAAATATAATAGAAATTTTTAGGAAGATGGAGTTGAGAACTTCAATCATGAGAATGCTATAAAAAATTTTAATTGAATTTACTAAGATAAAGATTTTCATTTTTTTTTAAAATAAGTGAATCAAAATGGAACTTTATCTTTTCAAAAAAATGAACTCACCAAAAAGAAATGAAATTGTCTACTATTAAGTCACTTCAATTTTATGACCCAGTAAACCATAAATCATAACCATTTCAAACAAAAAAAGCCCCTTAAATCTATATCTCAAAGAATTTGTAATCCAACAATATCACAAATGAAAAGTTAAATCATGCACTTGTTGGATTCAGGGAGAGGTGGCATGACAAGGACAAACTCCAAGCTTGTCGGAGATGAGGTTTTGTGAAGAAGCCATTTCATTTTCTGGAATCTGCTGCTACAAGTATGAGATTGGAGAAGGAGAAGATGGAGGATCTACTTCCTTGAAATCACATGAATGAAGCTCTTCGTAGACATTACCAGTCATTAATAAAGAAGAGCTCTTGAATACAAACATAGTTGGAAATGGTCAGCAACCTGAAACTGTCAAAGTGTGGGATTCCCCTCTTCTTTGATCTAACTTGATGAAAAGTGGCTTAACCACTTGCCATAATAGAAACTGTTCATCCAATATAACTTAGCTAAACTAAAAACAGGAACCTCAGGACAAACTCCATTTTCAAACCGTACATCCAAATCAACTAAAATAACTCACTAAACTCAGAAAATATTATATATATGGTTCCCAACAGTACTACTTATATTCATTGCCAATAGCTATTTTTTGGCTAAAGCCTAACGTAAAAAAAATGAAATCTAAAAAGTTATTTGTTGTGTTAAATTTATGGAATTAACGGATCAGAATGAAGATGATATTTTTTGCAGCTTCATTCGGATACCCTGATAATGGGTGGAGTGTCCACTCGAAACATCAAACGGTTTTCCTAAAGTCCACAATGAAATTCCATAAAATTTAATACAACGATTAACCACTGTGAAAACCTCCATACCAAATAATTTGTGCCATGTAAGTCATTTGTGTTATGTGCTATGTTCTTTTTACTTATTATTAAACAATTTTTATCAACAAACAAACATAAACATAATTTCATGCACATATATCTACGAGACTTGAAAAGGAAAATGAGGTTACATGGATAACACAAAATTTTCTTTTCTTATAGTGTTCAATATAAAAATTTCTAGCTAATGTAGATAAATCTTCTAAATTAGCCTTGCTTATGTCAAGGGAACTTAAAAATACTTCATAGGTGTCTGCAAAACAAAACAGTTTGTGTGTATTCATTAAATAGAAAGACACATAAATCAGTAAAAAACTTTAAAAAACATAGATTTAAAGAGGCATGTTGAATAAATATTCCACTTGAACTGTCAATTTTCCATTGTCAATAACTGTGGCTTACATTATACTCCTACCACAAAGGAGCTATCCCCTCTCGATAGTACTCCACACTAGCGTTGGAAATGTTTTACTCCTCTGGTAAAAGATGCAAACTCCTTTGGAAGTTGCTTCATAATTTTGACATCATCGGCCAAAGTATTTGTAAAATACTCATAAAAAACATCAAAAAAATTGCTGCAACATTTCAATTTTCAATTTTCCAACATTCCAAATTGTAAGACCAAAAGGAACTTGCAGAAGCACAACAGAGCTACCTTTCATAAATTATATTAAAATATTTTACAGAGATAAAAAATAGTATCCTCACCTTGAGTTCTTCAAGAATGATCATTTTCCTAGTTCTAGAATACTAATGTAGCATTGATAATGCGAGTAACTGCGAACATGGCACAGATCTGCGATTCAAGTCAAGAAATGAACACTGCCATAATGCAAATTTTTCGAGGATTTGATTCTTGAAAAATTAAGGAAGGTAAATATTTCAGTTTTAAATCGACAAAGAGCATCTAAAAACAAACATCAATAACAGGAAAGGATTGACAAAAAATCTAATCCGCCTGTGACGGTCCTCTCGCTGAAAGAGGAGCTGGGTCATTATGGAACATGGTTGAAGACAGTAAGATCTTATTGTGGAATGAGGCAGGCGATGTAGGGTTTTAGGAAAAGGCCATAAATTAAGTAAGAAACATCTCAAAGAAGATTTCCCCTCTATTAGATCCACAAAAATCATGTTTACAATCTAGTTGGCAAGAACCGAGAGAAAAAAAGCAAAACCTAAAAAAAAAATCAATTCTGCAATTCTACTATGAAATTGGGCACCCCCTGTTGTAAGTTGAGTTTCCAATGGCCCCTAGATGATTGGGGGTTTGCGACTAACATGACTCCCCACACTGTCGATCTCGAACATGGGACCTATACCATATGAACAACTATGCTCCCATCATTTGCAAAATCCTCAAACTAGCCATTTGGGTTAAAAAAGAAATCAAGAAACAAAGCGACCTTATATGTAGGCCTTGATACCCAAATAATCGAAGCCCTTGACAACCAATCCTCTGAATCGACTAAAAAATCAATCTACTAATTACATAGACTTTATTTCTCTAAATATCCTTGTGAGTTTGGGTGTTTAGCGGGCCATGCCGTCTCTGTCTTCTTTATAAATATAAAGTTTTGGATATCACTCTTCTATACAAATGGCGAATCAGCTCCCACGTAGCTCCATTACAGGGAAAACGTGATAAACTACTCTAGAATGCTACATTAGAGACAAAACCCTTGAATAAAACTCAAAGCTTAGGCCAAATCTCCAGAAAGAATCAGACTCCATGCTGTGGTCGAATTTTTCACGTCCCCTCCCATCATCCCAATGCAAAGGAGGTAACATGATGAACAAATTGGGCTTATTTAACGATCTCAGGCCCATACATTACTAAGAAATTCATGGATAAATAAAAACTTATGTGTGCAAATTCATACTCAATATAAACACAGTAGAATTAAATCGTATTTACACACACACAATTGTAATGCATCAACATATATATCACAAGTAGATGATGATTCAATATGCAGAGAATCAATCCCCTTCTCATGTTATGCACAGACTTCATATCAATTCCATTAACATGAATAATTATCATTCAGGATTAACACCTTGCAGAACACATAATGCATATAACTTAAACACAGAGAACACTTATCTTTGAGATGAAGTTGTCCAAACAACTAGCTATGTGAGAGCAACGTTCCACCCAACCATAGATCTCTGTCCAGCCTATATTCTTTTAGTTGAGAGATCACCCCCGAGCTGGGTTGTGTATCCACTAAGGAGGAACTAGATGGGATCACTCACAGCCATGGTTTCACTCAACAACTATGCTAAGCCAACACACACTTAGGTTTATCAAGCATACAAAAGACAAAGAAGGGCAATGCTAAGCCAGTGAGCTCAACCACAGAGCTACAGGCATCTCAAGATAATTCAAACAGTCAAGGCACCCACAATACCTACCACACCCAACATAAGGAAGGTCCCCTTCTTTGCTGCATAGTCCCTCAGGCGTCCCTTCCCTCCAGTGCTCTTCATGATGGGTATAGAAAGGTACAAGCTACTAAATCATTGAGATTCCAGCCTTCACTAGGTTTATCAAGCAAACCCAACCTCTGCTCAGTCATTCACACTTGGATTTCTCACAATTCTGTCATCAATTAACTCAATCCTATCACTGGATTTCGGGGCTATAGAAACTGAGTTTTCCAATGGATTTCAGGGTGTCTAATACTCTCAAATTCGCCCCAAGGTTTATATATATGGATGCCCCATTGGATTTTACTATCAATACCAAGTTCTGGGCGTTTATGACTCTTCAAAACGTGGATTTGCAAAGTTGTGATTTATGGTTTTTCTCACTACTGGGCATGTGTAATGGATGAAAACTGATGCTGGGATGTTCAACAAATGGAATGGGAATGAGGAAGAACCAATTCCCATGAGGTAGAGTGACTTGTGGTATAAGAAAAAAAGAGTCCATACCTTCCATACGAATTTCTAGGCCGCCCATGCTCCATTGAAGCCATGGACTGAATTCTTCAACAACTTCCTTACAACAAAATTAAATGTCAGCAAGGAAAGTCAAATGGGTTTACAAGATGACATTTGGCAGCATATGGTTCATCCCCACAACCCCCTCACCACTCCCTAGTGGAATACAGATGGCCCTTTCTCATTTGTTGCTTCCATAGCCAGTTTTGGTATTTTATTGCAATATCAAATATTTACATCATTTACAATATTCAATGGCTTAATAGCTCATGGGTAATAAAATATCAAATACTTGTCTATTTTAAATAAAATCCGAACATACACTAGCGGGGCCTTGGCCTTGAGCTACATCGCGTGCATACAATATTTACATTAAAAGCCAATATTTCATAAGGATCAAAATTAGGGTATTATAGAATCTCTAGATAAAAAACCCTCATCAAATCAAATTCCAAGCTCCTATAACTGAACACCATGAATTTTTTGGTTACGACGAAGGCGAGGCAGAGCTTATCTATTGACTAGTGAGACAACGATTGGAGTCCCCTGTAAGTGTCGGCCATGTAGGGACCTGTATCATGCAACATTGATGACGAGGTTATCTTTCATAATGTTGATCTTTCATTAGATCATGTGCATAGAGACTCTCGATCTTAGGACTGAGCCACTGCAGGAAGGTTTTGCAGACGATTCATCTCATCTCCACTGGGTATACAATGTATTACAACTTCTCCCAAAATATGAACACATGCCGCATAACTTCACGACCACGCTATTTGTGGGTGACCTAGCAATAATATTGGAAGGAATGTGTAGTTTTACATCGAAAATATTAAACTCCATTAAAAATCAGCTGGAAATGGTAAATAAAAATCACCTAGAAATAGTGAATTTGACATGATGCACATGGCGAGATTCCATTCGTCTGATAGATGAGGAATCTTGCTACAGTGCTCTAACACAATTTCTCATTGAGAAATGTCTACGACATAATTAGGTTAAATGGAAATTACATTGATATTTTATTGATAATTGAATTTAAATTTATTTAAAAGTTTTCGTCTGGACTAAATCATCGAATTTTTAGACAATTCCAATCGTTAGATATTGAAAAAATTGACAATTTGATCCACACATGGACTTTTCATCGAAATCCAGAGTTTTTTATTTTGCAAAATATGAATTTAATTGTGTTTTAATGGCGATTTTGATGGTAGAAACATATTCAACACCATCAAAAACCAGTGGGGGAACCCAAAATTTTAGAGTTTGAGAGTTGTAGCCAGGATTAAACATAGTTAAATTCACATTCTGCAAAATAAAAAACTTCCGATTCTGGTGAAAAGTCCCCATCCGAAATCATCAAAGTTTTAGATAGCTGACAATTTCAAATGAAAAAAATTGATTTCCAACAAGATTTTGAAAAAATATGACATCAATTTTTAAACATCTTTGTTATCGTGATTAAAATAGAGTTAAATTCAGATTTTGCAAAATAAGTGATAGTGTTGAATCAGTTTTTATCATCAAAATCACTATTAAAACAGAGTTAAATTCAAATTTTGCAAAATAAAAAATTCCGAATTCTAGTGAAAAACCCCAGGCCAAATTGTCGAAGTTGTAAAGCCCGCAGGTGAAATCGTCAAAGTTGTAGATAACTCCACATGTAAGATATCAATTTTCCATTTTATCATAAAAAATGAATTTAATTATATATAGATAAAAATGGCAGTGGCCCCATTTTCAAGCGGCGGCTGAGAATCTCATTTGCGTGGAAAGATAAGAATATTTGTTGACTGAACTTTCATGTTAGAATCTTCGGCAGCTCTAAAGAAAATTTAGAGCGATCCACTCCCCAGTCTTCATGTAGCTGGAAGAGAACCCCATAATCCTCCATAGACACATCTAAGGGAGGAAAATCATCCAAAGTTATAGGCTCGTATCTCTCCAGATCTTCAAGAACCGAGTCCCTCTTCTCTAGTTGGCCTTCAATAGCGGATTCAGCTTTCGAAAAGGAGGAAGAGTACGCCACGTCATCTTCGAAATTTAGAGTGAATTCTTCTACGGCGAACTTGCCCACAGCGGCCTGAATTTGTGGCGGAGATAGAGAAGAGGCGTAGGTAAGTACCAAGTCAAAGATATGAATGTATATATCAAACCTCTTATTGACGAGCTACTGAAGTTATGGAATGGCATCACTATGTATGACGTATCTAGACCAATACGACAAAGGCAATTTCAATTCCATGCAATGCTTGTATGGACAATACATGATGCCCCAGAGTTAACCCATTTTTTTGGTATGTAATTATAAGTTCCACTTTATTCAAGCATTTAATTTTACGAACTACTAGTTAATATACTATGCACACATGTTTTTCTAAACAATCCAATCATTTTGTATTTAATTATAATTGACATAGATATTCCATCTCTTTATGTAGGTCTTCAGACAAAGGGGAAATTTGCATGTCCATTTTGTGGTCCTAAGATCAAATCTCATCATTCAAAAAGCTTAGGAAAGGAGGTGTTTGATGAGTATATGCTCTTCCTCTCTAAGAATCACAGGTATCGAACTACCGAAAAACATCTATTCAATGGCAATCAAGAGACTGCATTAAAACCGCAGAGAATGACACCTCACCTATGGAAGTTGCAATATAATAGAAATCGTCAAGGTACGTATAACGAATCATCATATATGATATGTTATATTGTGTGTTGTTTACTGTAATTGACATTGATTTATGTAATTTCATGATTGTCGTTCATTTGATCATGAAGGCATCAATGGGTTTCCATGAGGAATGAAAAGTTATCCTAGATAATTTACTAGGTTGCCCTACTATGAGCACCTACAAATTGCTCATCTATTTGATACAATGCATATCGAAAAGAAGGTGACTGAAACATTATGGCGAATATTGGATGGAAGGAGTGACAAAGAAAAAATTGTCAAAATTTGCAAAGACATTCAAGATAGCAACCATGGAATGAAAGACGTCATTCAATTTCATAGCAACGGAGAGAAAATTAATATAAACTCACTTCCATGGATGTTAACGGACCAAAAAAGTAATGTTGTAAAAGAATTCATTCGAAAAATTAAATTTCCCACCGGATTTTGTGCGAACATGAAGAATATCATAACAAAGAAAGTTGATTTCGCAGGGGTGAAAATGCACGATTGGCATGTCTTCATGAAGGTAATTATTATGTTATGCATTTAATTATTATTTTTTTTCTTATTCCAGTGAATATGGTTGGTATTTTTGTTTGTCTACTCTTTGTCGATAACATGAAATGATTTGTATATTATTGTTATAGTATGTTCTACCTCTCTCTATCCCGGACAACTTCGACAACAATGTCAAGCAAATAATATATAGTCTCGGGAAATACATGAGGTAAGTGGTGATTTTTTCCATGCGCTTAGTGTTTGTTTAATTCAACATAGAACTTATATTTGATTTTCGTTCTCTAACTCATGTTATGTAAAATAATTTTTTTTTTATTTAATCTATTGATTGGATTGTCATGTCACTTGTAGATGGTTTTCATCTAAAGAATTCCATAAAGAAGACATAAAGTATTGGAGGAGAGAAATTCCTCGTCTCATGTGTGAAATGCAGAAGCATCTACCTTCGACATTTTTCAATGCACAGGAACACTACCTCATACACCAAGTTGAGGAGATTGAACTGTGTGGACCTGCGCACTCAAGGTCCATGTGGATGGTTGAGAGGCACTTGAAATTTATGAAGGGTTTGGTTAGACAATGAGCATATGTTGAGGGTTCTGTGATGGAGGGATATATGGTATACCAAAACATGTTGTATATTAGTGAATATATTCCTCTGTTAGCGTCAAAGCTCAATTTGCGTCACATTTTTCATCCAGAATCCAATAAAGATTTCGAAGGGGAGTACCCGAAGGGGAAAGGTAGATCGAGGAAGGTGAAAGGTAATATAACACATTTGACTATTGATTTTTATGTATATATATCATACATATTCTATTTTTATATTCAGTATTTTGCATCAATTTAGAGTGTAATTATATACTTTGTTAAGTGACTATACATTTTTATTGAATTTTAATTTTATTTTCATCAAACAGTTGGTCGAGAGTGGGATGCAATTCATGTATACATCGCAAACAATCTTGACTAGATGAAGGTATGGATCGAACGATGTGAACAATCTGGTCATGGAATATCATGGGAAGGTGTGGCTTCATTAGTTAAAACTACACATCGCAATGGAGACACAAATCTAACACAAAGGGAAATCGATTTAGCAAGAGGCTTAAAAGATAAGCAGGTAAGCATATTAATCAACCACACTATTTATTTTTTTGTAAAAAATATTGTCGTTGTATGTCATGCTGATTTTTTTCCTTGTATGGCATTATAAACATGCACTAGTTAATCATAAATATTGGATCATTATGTAATCTTTTCCTATATGGATTGTTGTAGGTAAAATACCATAAGGCTATCTGGTGCAATGGATGTAGATATCGCATCAAAAAGTTGGATGAAACGAAGAAAACATCTGATTGTGGGATATCTATAGTCTTTGAGGTGACTAATGTTTCTTCTAGAAGTGACAGACATCCATAACTCTCTGAAAATCGATACTATGGGTATCTGGAAGACATTATTCAGTGTGAATTTAACTCCTTCAAGGTGTTTCTGTTCGTTGTCAAATGGTACAGGTGTCGATTGAATAATTGTGATCTCGATAAAACAATTATTGAACATGATAATGGATTTACCATGGTAAATATAAGGTTGTTTGAGCCAGGAATGGAGCCCTATGTTCTTCCAACCCAATGTGAATAGGTATTTTACTCTGAGGTTCCAGGTAGAGCGGGTTGGTCATTTGCTATGAGACATGATCCAAGGGGAAGGCCGGTAAAGTATAACGTAGATGAAGGTAATGAAGACGTTCTCGAAGAAGAAGATGTCGTTGAAGATGATCATGATCAACATGATTTAGATGATCATGTTCCAGAAGAATATGTCAAAGAACTTCTTAAATCAGATGATGTATCATACAATGTCCATGAAGATGATATCGACGATGACATGATGATCGTAACTGACATCGACAACGATGATGACATGGCCAATCCTTACAATGTTGAATCTGGATCATCGGATGATAGTACAGACGATGACTAAGATGAAGAAGATGATGAAGATCATTGAATTTTACGAGGTATGCAGTAATAATAAATTAATTGTTTCTTAGTGAGCTTCCATTTTCCTGTATGTTATAATTAGAAACATTGCTTGTTATAGAGTATGACAAAAAACACATTTAAAATTTTTCTAAATAGATATTTTTGTTGGGTTATGGGGAATTGAGAGTGATGTGAGGGGGGGAGGGGCCATAAGAGCTTCCACCTTCATGTGGTTGGCCCTGTTTAGTAGAGAATATTAAATTATTCTTGAAATAGAGAGAAGCTTAGTAAGGAAATGCACAATTATCAAGACGCAAACATCATCATCATCATCATCGTCATCATCATCGTCATCATCATCACCATCATCTTCATCATCATCATTTTTTTTTCTTCATTGACATCTTCATAATCTTCATCATCATCATCATCATCATCATCATCATCATCATCATCGTCATCATCTTCATCATCATCATCATCATCATCGCCTTCATCATCATCATCATCTTAGATAGAAATTCTATGTGTTTTATCCTTGGACGTCACATGTTTAAATTTGGAGGGGTTAAGGTATGTATGTTAACACCCAAAAAGTGTTCACTACCTCATCTACCACATTATATGACTCATTTGTCCATTTTCCTACCATATTTCCCTTAAAAACCCCAAAAATCCCACTAAAAAGCCTCCAAAAGGCCTAAAATGCCTCCAAAAGGCCACAAAACCATCAAAATAGCCTCAAAAAGGCTAAAAAACCCCCTTTTCCTCCAAAAATAGCAAAAATCCCCTAAAAAGGGAATAAAAAATATAAAATAATGAGGAAAAGGAGGAAAAAACCCTATACAGCTGCCCTAAACCATGTGTTTCCTAAAACCATGGGTCAGCACTCCACCACCAAAAAACTATAAATAGGTGATGGAGATCCCTTATTTCATATCCACAATCAAGTATACCCTTACTCTGCCAAAATCTCTCTCGAAAACCTAGTTCACCATTGAACTACTTTCACCTTGAGAGCCTCTTTTGGCCCATTCCCACCATTGGAGAAAGAGAAGGAGCACATTGGAGCTTGGAGCAACCCTCTTGGACATTGCAAGGGCTTCATCAACCTCCACATTGGAGGTAATATCAATACAAAAACCCTTGTTTACAAATTGTTGTTTATTTTTCATGCACATGTGTTAGAGTAGTTTCTATTTCTGTTTTAGCTTAATTATTTACATTTATTGAACTGCTACTAAGGACTCCATTCTCCTTAGTAGGTGCTCATTTGCACAAGCTAGGGGTGAAACCCTAGCTACAGTTTTGGCGACTCCCCTAAATTTTGAATTTCTGGTTTCTGTTTAAAATTTTTTCCCTTTCGGCTGTCCCTTTTGACCGTCGTACATCGCATTTTTTTCCTCTGTAGTCGCGTCCCGACCGCGTCTTTCAGGCCTTTACCTACGACCCGACCGCGGCTCTCAGACGGTTTCCGACGCCCTGTCGACGGATTCAAGTATGTTACCTGCGATCCGACCGCGGCTAATCAGCCTGTTTGCTGCGATCTGACTGCGCCTGTCGGCCATTTTCCTGCGTCCCGACTGCGACTTTCAGCCTCTTTCCCGCGTCCCGACTGCGTCCGTTAGCCTTTTTTCCGCGACCTGACTGCGTCTTTTTCCCTGTTTCCTGCGTCCCGACTTCCTCTGTTGACCCGAAAACCGCGACCTGACCGCGTCTGTTTCCCTCAAACCCGCGGTCTGCCTGTTCTGATTCGCCACAGACCCGCGGTCTGATTTCTGCATTTTTCCTATTTTGAGCCCAGCCCCTTTTGCTGCAATATTTTCTGCATCTGAACAGCCCTCTGTCCTACCTGCAGACCCACTTCCTTACAGCCTTTTTGCAACATAATTTATGTTCCCTTTACAGAATTCTTTTAAAATTTCAGTATTTTTTAAATCAGAAAATTTTGCAAGTGAAAGTTTCAATTTCAGTATTATTGATAGTTGGAAGTTGCCCCCCTTGTGGCACTTCTATTTTGGGTTCATCACCTCATGAGCACACACTCTGTCACATAATTCAAGTGAGCCTTAAAAAGTACCTAACTAAACCAACATTCTCACCCCACTTGGGGAACACAAAAGAATCTTTGTAGTTAGGTAGGGTCGGGGGGATAGGCTTCCAATAACACCCCTCGGTCACTTACACTTGAGACATAGTTGTTGTCCAAATAGGGAACCAAAATCCCCTAGTACTTTTTGGCATGGTCACGATCAGTTTATCAGAGGGCCTCTCCCTTAGGAGGGTTGAAGTCGGGAGACTGGTTCCAGAGGCCTGAGTGGAATACCGCACTCCATTCAGTAACTGAAGGGCTACCTTTCGCGGTTCGCGGGATATCCCTGTATAGGGGTATTGCGATAAACGGACTAAACGGCAGATTCACCTTTCTGGACGTGTCATGAACGGGGTATCTTAGTTGCCATTCTTCTAGGATTGACTACCCGGTGTCCCTCCCGGTAGGGGGATATCATAGCCACTTGGCTTTTCTATTCATATTGTCTGACTTGGATTTCATCACCTTGCAGAGGATATGTTTAGTTGAGTCAAAATACTTTTAGTTAGGTGTTTGCATGCTCCCTTACCTCCCTTTGGTCTAGTGAGTCCACCATTTTTTATTTCTAGGAAACCTGCTGCTTGTTGGTATTTTTCCATGGTTCTTGCAGTTGTTCGGGATCGTTGTTCCGGGCTTCAGTTTGTTTCTTCTCTTCTCTCCACACCCCAGGAAAACCATTCATGACTTATGATGTCCATTGGCCATACGATGAGCTCCTGCCCTCGCACATCAGGGGGCAATCTGTTAACACCCAAAAAGTGTTCACTACCTCATCTACCACATTATATGACTCATTTGTCCATTTTCCTACCATATTTCCCTTAAAAACCCAAAAAATCCCACTAAAAAGCCTCCAGAAGGCCTAAAATGCCTCCAAAAGGCCACAAAACCATCAAAATAGCCTCAAAAAGGCTAAAAAACCCTTTTTTCCTCCAAAAATAGCAAAAATCCCCTTAAAAGGGAATAAAAAATATAAAATAATGAGGAAAAGGAGGAAAAAATCCTATACAGCTGCCCTAAACCTTGTGTTTCCTAAAACCATGGGTCAGCACTCCACCACCAAAAAACTATAAATAGGTGATGGAGATCCCTTATTTCATATCCACAATCAAGTATACCCTTACTCTGCCAAAATCTCTCTCGAAACCCTAGTTCACCATTGAACTACTTTCACCTTGAGAGCCTCTTTTGGCCCATTCCCACCATTGGAGAAAGAGAAGGAGCACATTGGAGCTTGGAGCAACCCTCTTGGACATTGCAAGGGCTTCATCAACCTCCACATTGGAGGTAATATCAATACAAAAACCCTTGTTTACAAATTGTTGTTTATTTTTCATGCACATGTGTTAGAGTAGTTTCTATTTCTGTTTTAGCTTAATTATTTACATTTATTGAACTGCTACTAAGGACTCCATTCTCCTTAGTAGGTGCTCATTTGCACAAGCTAGGGGTAAAACCCTAGCTACAATGTACACATCCATAGAGTAAGAAATCATTTTTTTTTATAAAAATGGGGTTCTTTGTCTCACATATAAGATTGTCTCATAGATCAATTTGTCATTGCTCAACAAGCTACCAAAAGCTACATCATTGTATGATATCCGACGCAACTATCTAGAAATACCAACGGTGTTTGTCATCGGTGGTTTAGCGAGCTCGTCGAATTCTCTTGAACTCAAAAGTCTGATATCCGACGCCTCTTGCCGTCGGTGGTATGGAGAGGTCGTCGAATTCATCATCATCATCATCTTTATATTCATCATCATTATCTTCATCATCATCATCATTATCATCATCATCATCATCATCGTCATCATCATCATCATCATAATCATAATCATCATCGTCATCACCATCATCATTTCTTCATTTCTACCATCAAGGATAATCTATTTTCCCAAGTTGTTTCCCATCAAAAGTTTTTTCATGGGGCCAACGTTGAATTTTTTTAAATACGTGCTGCTTGTACTAAAATTTGGCATGGTTAGACTAGACGCATGCATTGACATTGTGGGAGAGTTTCTGGACTCAAACATGACTGACACTAACCATTGGAGCATCAAGAACCATACCTATAGATTAAATAATGTGCTACATGGGGCCAACGTTGAAATTTCTTAAATATGTGTTGGCTTGGACTGAAATTTGGCATGGTTAGTCAAGATGCATGCATTGACAGTGTGGGAGGGTTTCCGGACTCAAACATGACTGACACTAACCATTGGAGCATCAAATACCATACCTATAGATTAATTAATGTGATACAATATGGGGCCAATGTTGAAATTTTTTAAATATGTGTTGGCTTGGACTGAAATTTGGCATGGTTAGTCTAGACGCATGCATTGACGGTGTGGGATGGTTTTCGGACTCAAACTTGGCTGACACTAACCATTGCAGCATCAAAAACCATACCTAGCCTATAGATTAAATAATGTGATACATGGGGCCAATGTTGAAATTTTTTAAATATGTGTTGGCTTGGGCTGAAATTTGGCATGGTTAAACTAAATGCATGCATTGACAGTGTGGGAGGGTTTCTAGACTCAAACATGATTGACAATAACCATTGCAGCATAAAAAACCATACCTATAGATTAAATAATGTGATACATGGGGCCAACGTTGAAATTTTTTAAATATGTGTTGGCTTGGACTGAAATTTGGCATGGTTAAACTAGAGGAATGCATTGATGGCGTGGGAGAGCTTCCAGAATCAAACATGACTGACACTAACCATTGCAGCATCAAAAACCATACCTTTAGATTAAATAATGTGATACATGGGGCCAACGTTGAAATTTTTTAAATATGTGTTGGATTGGACTGAAATTTGGCATGGTTAAACTAGAGGCATGCATTGATGGTGTGGGAGGGTTTCCAAACTCAAAAATGATTGACACTAATCATTGGAACAAGAGATATATGAACTAGAGATATTGGAACAGTATCAATTGATATCATGAGAAACAATTTGATCAATTGCTGGTCTATTCATCATCTTGTTGTGTTGAACTGGCATATTTGAGGATGAATTTCTTGTTTGATGGGTGAATTTTCCTTAGAAGAATTGTTTGAAGTCCTTGTTGTGTCGTATAGGTCAAGAGCATCTATATGTCAATTCACTTCTATTGGATGCATTAGCATCTTGTTGGTATGGTAGGAAACATATTCGTAGCATCATCATCATCATCTTCATCATCATCATCATCATCTTCATTATCATCACCATCTTCGTCATCATCATCATCATCATCATCATCATCATCTTTATTCATCGTCATCCTCATCATCATCGTCCTCATCTTCATCATCATCATTGACGTTGTCATCATCATCAATATCATTTATGTTTAAAGACTAGCCAATTTCTGATTTTGATATGTGTCTTTCAAAGAAGGCTAAGACACTAATTATTTAGAAGAATCAATGTCAAAGACTAATTACCATATGTATTTGACCATAACATTTCTAAAATATTTAAAGACTATCCAATTTATGATTTTCATTTGAATCTTTCAAAGAAGGCTAAGAATCAGCAATTATTTTGAACTCAATTTATTTCTTGAAGTGTTTCCTTTAAGCTCAAAGAAAAATTGGCTTGAAGATGTAAGGCATCACAAGTGACCCACTTGTGTTGGAAAAATGACTTTCCAAGGGAAAAGAACTAAACGTTCACACTTCCATTTGGCTAAGCTTTTCTACTACCTTCAAAGAGAAGCATTACAATTGGTTCGAAGAGGTCGGGAACCACAAGTGGCATGCTTACATAGGTGAAATGAACCTTTATGGCTGAACAAGTTAAACATAAACACTTTCATTTTGCTAAGTTATGATATGGAGCTACTCTTTCGTTAAAACCACCTAGGACTTACACATTGGCTTATCTTCTAATTCATACCCTCGAGGGAATTGAACCTTGGAGGTTGTGCTAACATGTTGGCATCTCTAGCACTAAACCATGATCCCATCGACAAATATAATCAAAGTCTTATTGGGTTTCTAAATGAATTCATCCAATATTTAACATATAGGGTTTATCATTTGTTATTTCTCTTGTATCTTTTTTGCACTATCTTCATTTAAATCTCAATTGCTATCAAATTAGATAACAAACATTTTGGTCTCATCATTAAGAAATATGGTAACATCATTGATGGAACTTATTTATTTGCTTTTCCATTCATGTTTACATTGTTTTTCAAGTTACCTATAAATGTAATTTAAGTAGTGTGATTTTTATGGTGTTAACATATAAACACGTGGAAATGGAATCAACCCTAAGTCAAGTGGAGCCTTGCAACTTGCTACATGTTTGAGTCTCGACAATCTTCCTTTGAAATTTAATAAGAACACCAAAGAAGTTTGTTAATGGTTGGATTTGAGAATTTTCTAGGTGCGATTAATTAAGATATTAGGGCTCTAAAACAATTAATGTATCTACCTCTATGTTGAAATCGTTTTCCATGCTGATGTAGTCCACCACCTTCCTTATTGTCTTACCAAAAGGCATGATAATGAGGAAGAAGGCGTAAAATTATGTAATTCACCTTCAAAGAGTGCCTTGCAATCACATTGGTAAGGAATCATAAGAAGATCACAAAAATCCAATGTGTCACATCCTCATTTAGTGTCAATTAAAGACTTATATGGTAAATTTAATATGAGACTTACTTATAGTTGTCTCTTACTCTTTGCATATTGACAAATTTTATATTTTATGGTTGTCTCCGTGCCTTGAACCAATTGATATTATAAGGTGAGGAGGTGCATGCACAATAATCCTTAGTTATGAATATGAGATCATGAGGATTTAAAGAGAAGAGTATGTAAAGACAGCTAATTTTTATATGTATTTTCGTGGTAACTGCCGAGGACAAATGTGGTGAGAAGCCACAAGCGTTTGGAAGGACGAAGGGAGATTACATCATGATCATTCCACTTATAAAATTGAAGACTCTTCATGAGACAAAAATTGTTTTTTTAATTTTATTAATAACTATTGTGGTGCTTTGGTCCAAATGATTTTCTAACACATTGTTTCTCCATATAGTGTGCCAAGTGCCACCTCTCTATATCAATTCATAATAAAAAAACTTAATATAAAACAATATATAATATAAAACACTCTATAATATAAAACAATACAAAATAAAATAAAATATTATATAATAAAAAAAATAAGATAAAAACAAAATATAAAACAAACTATATATAATACAAAAAAAATCACTTACCATTTCACTTTCAATTCGACACGCCCCCATTTCACTTTCAATTCGACACCAGGAGGAGCTCTGCAACTCTATGAAACCTACATCGGAGAGCTGGAGGAGAGCATGATTTGATACCCCATTTCAATTCGACACATGCGATCAGGAGAGGTGCTCTGCAATATCAATTTTCAAACCCTAAACAATTTCAATTCGACACAAAGGAGCTTGAGAAGGAAGATATGTCCTCAGTATGTCTATGAATTATATGTTTAATGCATACATGTGCTTGTCATATACAATGATATATTTTCCAAGATTGCTTTCCTGTCCCGCATGCTTTCAACCTATTAGGGTTCTGGACATATGATTCCATGGATTCGACTTGGGTGGTTGAATGAATATAACACAAAGCCAAAAACATATCCATATGTTTATCCAGGTTTCTAGAACCATCTCCATTGAAAATGGGAAGGCATCCAGCCAGTAAATATGGCGATGAATGCTTCTCACCCTATTGGGTCAAAGGGATCATCCTTGGTCTTTGACTATGGGTTACTGGCCTTTTCATTTTAAGTTATTTTCACCTTTTCATTTATGGAGCTTGTCTCAATGATTTCCAAGGTTGTGAATAAAACTCCCATTTGAGTCTTTCTCAAGGTACATGAAGTCACCTTATCTCAATTTGCTCAAAGGAAAATCATTGGTCCACTTTAACCACCACTTTTGTTCTTCACAATGCACTTCTTGAAAAATAAGTTGCCCACTTATCCATTATGCTATATCTTCATGAAGTCTCTTCTTCCTCTATGGAGGTTCGACCCTCCAGTGTGGTGCAGAGAGTCATGGATGTAAAACACATTCATTTTTAAGCTATTTTTTTAGTTGTAAGTTACAAAGGTTTCCAATTACATCATTTTGTTTTCAATGATGATCGTCTAGGCAGAGAGGGTGGAAGGAAAATGAGGGGAATAGAGTGAAGCAAAGGGTGGTTAATAAATGATTACTGAGCATGTTATAAGCCCATAATTACATACAGTGCCCCTTTAGTAGAGATCTTATTTATGAAGACAAATATTCCCCTAATCTCAACAGGATATAAGAGAAATCATGACAACAATTATCCAGTGTCATTGAAAGCTGATATTTGTTGTTGTTTATGCTCAGAATTGGGTTTTGATGCTACTTCTACCTTCAAACTCAACCTATAATTTACTATAGCATGCTAGTCATCGATTTTTAGTGGCTCTAATATGACTTTTGACCACCATTTGTGCTCAAAACTGCCTAAAAGGTGCCCAAGTTTGAGTACTAAGGAATTTTTTATGCTGGAATTAAACTCGGAACCCAAGAAGAAGGCTGTTTACATCATGAATTATGTCAAGAATTGCTATAGGTCTCTTTTCATGCCTAGAAAGCACCCAGAATTAGGGATTTAAGGTTGGTTGTTGCTCTTATTCATACCCATATGTCAAAGTATATTTGTTTTCTTTCTTTTGGAGGTTCACAACATTTCACAGGGATGTCCAAATACTTCCAAAAATGTTGTTGTTCAAGTATTCAATCATGTTATCATGTGCCCTAGAATACTGGGGGAAATACTCATTTTCTTTCCTTGAGTCCATTTGAGGTGAAATGGGATCCCTTTTAAACTAGGATTGACCTCTAACATGATAATTGTGTTCTCTAAAAGTTGGTCCCACAAAGTAATGGGAAACTTTCCCTTGCTTGACCTTGTTGAGGTCATTGTCCATGGAATTGAGGATATTTTTTACCTCTTTGACTATCATGGGGTCTTTTCGATTCGAAGGATGAAATCTTGGGTTCCTTACCTCTTCTTCTCTCCACATATTCTCTTTTATAAGGGGGGTCATATTACTATTTAATGAAATTCTTGGAACTCTCATGTTACTTGTCAAATATTCAACATCATTGAATAGGATCTCAAGGTTAGTGGACCTTCTTTCTAGTAGTTGGAGAAAAAATTTAGCCTTGAAATAGGTATCATACAATACCATGGAAGAAACTTCTAAGGTATTAACTGCGTAAGGAATGAAGTGATATATTTTACAAAACCTATTGTCTAGCTCTCTTGTGTCAACAACAACCTTTGCTTGCTTTGCTTTAGTATGGATTTCTGGATCTTGCGTTTATGTAGCAACCTTTTCTTGCTCTATTTCAGTATGGATTTCTGGACCTTGCATTTCCGCAACAACCTTTTCTTGCTCTGTTTTTGTGTGGATTTTTGGATCTTGTGTTTCCACATCATGCATTTCCACAACATATTTATATTCTTGTCTTTCCACATCAGGGATTCCCATAAAATCCTCCCAAGGCATTTTTAGCTTCTCTTATTGTAGGGCATCCTTTACTAGGAGCTGAATTGCTCCACGATGAGCAAGGCTCGTCAATTTTCATATATGCATATATCCCTCTTTATCTATTTGAGTCAAGATCTTGGATAATTAAATTTTTTCTAGATACATTGAGGATACAAGGTTGCAATCTTCATTTTCATATTGCTCTAGTTTCATAGAAGGATTTATAGGAACATCGTTTGAGTAAAAAAATCCTCTCAAGAGGACCTAGCCCCTTTGGGATGTAATTAGTTTTGAGTTGTATAACATTTGAACGCCAATAATTTTTAACAAATTTACTCTTATAGCATTCAATATATATAGTTCTTCTTCACCAACATCTGCCTCTTCTACTTCATGTAGATCAATTCTTCATTTCCTTCAATGTGCATATCTGCCTTTGACATTGACCACTGCTGGGGAAAAAATATAGCAAACCAATTTTCTTGTAGGTGGCGTTAATGTTCATCTTGAATTCTAGGTAAAAAAGGAAACTACCGAGTGCAATTAACCAATAAAATGAATGAATGGCTAACAATTGTCCCTGTGGACATTGTTTTGAAAGTCAGCAATAAATGCACTTGTCACAGTGCCTTCACTCCAAAAACATGTGCTATAGGGATGGTATACTTATTAGGCATGTTGGTAATATGCCCATATCTCACTATCACCACTACTTCAGTAAGATATGCCCATAATTTATGTTGTTTGCATGGCTGTAATTAATCTAGAACTACCTTATCTAAAGTCATGGTATGTCTAATCAGCAAACCAGGCTTTAGTATTATTTCCAGAATTACATAATTTGTCAATCTACCTTTCATAGTCTTCCAAAGGAAGCAATTCCTTTAGATATATCATCATTGGATCCTATCTTTCCATCTAAAATCTAAATTGAGGAAACTAATCTAATTGCCTCTCTTGCATCCCACATTCTAGGAACTTGGTGGAACATTGCTACACAAGCCACCACGTATTGTAAATGTGGGATATAAAAGTAAGAGGGATGGGTTTTCATGAAATTAAATCTATCCAATATCTGGTGGAACTCCAACCATAGTTCTAGAAGCACTTTACCTTCTCAAAAAAAGGCATAGGTTCCACATCCAAAAGTGTTGTTATTCTAAGTAGTCGTAATATCTAGAAACCCTATGTTTTGGTTGAAAACAGTCCACTAGATAGAGCTTGATATGTGTTATACAAAAGACACTCTTTTGGTTAACACTCATCAAATTTGACAAAATGAATTCTCATCGTTTCAATCAATTGAAAGTATCTGCACTAGTGGACCTACATAATAGTTATAGGCCACCTATCCTTGTGAGCGCTAGATGCCTCTTTGTTCACACTAGCACCTTATTTCTAATGAATTATAATTGATATCGATATGACTGGATAGATCATGAAATGCCTAATTCTTAGAGATTTTGATACAAGCTTGATTATCATAGTAAATCATGGTAGTGCTCAAATTAGAAGTTGTAGCAGAACCTAGACAACAATAGGGTTTTTGCCTTGTAGAATGTGTAGCACTTCTCTCCTCAACAGCCAAGTCACCATCTATGTCACTTCTACTATTTGCACAAATTGTAGAGCATAGAATTCACCTCTATTAGTTGTCCCCTGGTTTGTTGAATACTTAAAGAAAAATAATGTTTGCTTGTTTTCCAAAGGCTATATCTTTAAAAATATTTATAGAACAATTAGCCTTATCAAATTGTCATTAGCCTATTCCTCTCCTATATATGTGCTAGAAAATGATGTTCTGGAATAATCCTACAATTTGGACCAGTTCTTCATAGATGGATAACAAGAGGATTTTATTTGGATCCATTTTTAACCTGACCCAATACTAATATTGAGTCTCCAAACACCTGTAACTTCCTAATTCCTTTTGATAGTGCAAGCAACATATTCAGTTTTATATCCTTCATTTCTGTGCAATTATTTGTACTCTGACCCAAACCTGCTACAAATTTGTACCAATGTTGTTATGATAGATAAAATTTTCCTCCTGCACCCCCCTAGCTAGTACACCCTGTGAAGATCCATCAAAATAGGCCCAACTCCCTGTTCTATTTATTGCTTCTTCCACCGCCCTTCTAAACTTTGGTATACCCTCAGACTGTAGGAAGAGCATGAGGATAGCTAGAATTTTTGTGACATAAAATTATGGATCAATATGATTGTCATCAAATATGGCACTATTTATTTCCATCCATGTTCCCCATATCATTAAGGATGCTAAAGCTTTGTATTCTTTCAATATACCATTATTTATCCATATTTGGAAAGCATCTTGAAATTGAAATCCATTCCAAATGAAGTTTATCCTAGTAACATGTGATGCATGGACTCACATTCTCCTTATATATGGACACAAAATAAAAATATGCTCAATGTATTTATTATTTTCCTTATGGAGGGGTACTCTTTCATACTTAACATCCCTCTATTTTGGGAAAAATTTCAACATTTGTTTCCACATGTGAATACTTTTATTGGTTATTATGTGGACATGGAAGGTTGCTTCATTTTCCAAAGTGGACAATCTTGATGGGTGCAAACCCCCTTTGAGGACCTTGCTTGTTGAACAAGTAATCTTGACGGAAGCCTTTGAAGGAGGCTAATGTGGGAATCTTTTGGCTGCTTTGAGCACTTGGTGGGTTGAAAGTCCATGAGTAAGGTATGGATTCACTCCTAAGGTACTAGCTCGTAATTGAGAATATTAGTGGTTGGGATCAAAAGGACTACAAATCCATCCTTAATGTAAAGTCAGATAACCTTGTAGGTTGGAGCCCCCATAATGTTTTTCTTTCATGGTGCCACCATATGAGTTTTGACAGTAAGATTAATTGGCTCCATCCCATGATGAAGTAGAACCATGTGAGATAGATCCTATAACACCATTAGCATCATGATATTATCCTATTGTATCATGATAAAAATAAATATATTTGTATTTATAAATATATTTTCTTTGTTCAACTTGGACCTCTATTGTTTTTATCCCAAAACCAGAAGTGATTTAACTCTGTGTACCCACGCCTTCCGTCTGAGGAGTGTTTCCAGCGGTCTTGAGTTTCAGCTTGGCAACAAGCCTCAGACGGTGGGCGTGGGTACACAGAGTCTAGAGTTTCTTCCAAGTGTGGGATATCACACAAGAGGAACTGAGCTTAGTTGATAGTAGTCTGTCTGCAATCAAACTTTGAGCTTAGTTGATAGTAATCTATCTGCAATAAAATTTAGAGGAACTGAGGAAAATGAACATGACCATAAGTTGATTGATGGGAGTTCTAGTATAAGGTAATTTGTTTCCAATTTAATTATTTGATATTTCAAATTCCAATTCAACTAATGTGTGGGATAGATGTGCCATAGATGAAAGTCTTAACATCTCAAGGAATTAGATCTTTGACGAAACACTAGGAATGACAAACTTGGGTACTAAGAAAGAAATAACAACAACCAATTGTTATCATCTATATGGTTGTATGAGGGAAGTGTCAATTCCCATAGGCAATAGCTTGGGGGCATTGATGTCAAGGTACTCAATGCAAGCTAAAGGGGAAATGATTAGTATTGTTCATGATGTAAAATTAAAGGATGTATTGCTCATGATTAGGATACTCTTGTATTTATAGTCATAAAAAAACAAGTTGTGGTATAGCTTCCCCAGTTGTGGTTACTATTTTTTTATTAAGATCATGAACATTTATATGTAGTTTATTGTTTCTACTATCACTGTGTTTTTGTGATGAATGATTGAAGAATGTTATAAGTGTGCCTAAAGAATTATGAACATGGATATATACAATTCCTTATATTTATTATCACTTTGTTTTATGTGATGAATTCATTTGCATGACTTGAGTATATTTGAAGCTCTCCTTGGGGTCCAATGAATGAACTTGAACACTTGCTGCATTCATTTAATTTGAAAGAGTAGTTATAGTTTGAGCATATGGTTTTTCTTCAACATGGTTCTATGTTCTGCACACAATATCCAAGTTGATTACATGTAACTCCAGCCTTCAATCAACTTGTGGTTAATGCCTTAAGAAAGATGGTCAATACAAGTTCGATTTACATAAAGGATGAAAATGTTCAAATTTATGTGTGCATGGGGAAGAGATACAATATCATTCTCTGCTCTACCTTAACTTGGCATACAAATTATGAATTCCAAATAAGGATGGCACATTGTCACAACCTGATTTTAGCATGCAATTCTAAAATGGGAAGGAACACACTATACATCAACTCCAATACATTCGGGAAGGATATCAAGACACATGTAGCACATAGATTCTCCAATCATCTTCAACTAAATCGATATCATAGAAGAATGATGCATTTCAATAAATTATACTATGTTTTTAGCAATTCTCGTCAAGAATTATAAATTATAAATTATACTTTCAGTGGTATGAGACTTCTTTCAAGAAAGTGTGACCTCCCTTTTTGCTGTGTGAGATTTCATTTCAAGCATGTGATTTTATTTCAGCAGTATGATTTTTTTTTTAAGAGAGTGTGTTGATTTAGCTTTGCAGTTGTGTGACTTTAGTGGTGTGAATTTTCCAGATTTAAGACAAGGATTTTTCAATTGGTGTGATTTGCAAAGTTTTCAATATAGTACAACCCCTATCATCCATGTTCTATTGTTTTTTTATCACTCCTATGTGTTTGTATATTTGCATCCCCATACCCTTTGAATCTTTAGATGGGCATAATGAGACCTAACTATGTTGAGTGGAAAGCCAACATGGCTCTCTTCGTGACATCCAATAATAATAGTATATCTATTGATGTCCAAATAATAGTGTATTTTAAAAAAATATATATCATAAGGTAGTCAGATATCCGACGACAACGTGAAGGTAACCGACGTTCTTGCCATACGTTCGATGACAAAGAACGTCGGATCCCAGGCATTTTCTCATGTAAATGGCGTTAGATATCCGACGCCAACGGTGAGGATATACGATGTTCATGCCATACCTCCGATCCGACGCCAATGGTGAGGATATGCGATCTTTGTGCCATACCTCCGATAGCAAGGAATGTCAGATTCCTGCCCTTTCCATGTGTAATGGTGGTCGGATATCTGATTCCCACACCTAAGGTATCCGATGTTCTTGCCATACATCTGACGGTAAGGAATGTTGGATTCCATCCATTTCCATGTGTAATGGTCGTCGGATATTCATTGCCCACACCTAAGGTATCCGACATTCTTTCCATACATCCGAAGGCAAGGAATGTTGGATTCTAGCCATTTCCATTTGTACAGGGCATCGGTTATCTGACACCTAGTCTGAAGATATCCGACTTCCTATGAAGTGCTGAAAGTCAATTATCCGACTTCATCATGGTCGGTTATCCAACTTCCTCGTGGTGTTGCATAATTGACGAAGTTCCAACCATGGGATTTCATCCGACATTCGACCGACATTAAAAAAATATGGAGGTTGTCAGATGATCGACCACAAGATGTAGAAAATACAACTTTTTGGCCGTCGGATTTTGGGTCCAAAAAACCTATTGGCTCCACATGGTCCTCCTCTTCCCTTTCTCCCTTCGCTATTTCCTTTACGTCCTCTTCTTCTTCTTTTAATTCCTCTACTTCCTCTCTCTCCTCTACATCCATATTTTCTAATGGGGAATTTCCCTATGATGGATCCACACCACCTTCAAGATGAGTTAATCTAGAGATGGGACGGTACTTAGATGGATTTGCACCACTTTCATAACAAATTGTTCCATATTTGGAATCTCCCATCATTTTCTCTTCCGCTTCACTTTCCCTTTTGAATTCATCTAGATTTTCAATAAATTTAAATTTATTATTACTTGAATTGAGTGGTCCTTGGATTAATTCACTTGTTGTGGTTCCTTGCATTAGGAATTTATGTGCCTACTAGGAACCAACTCAAACTCGAATTCTTTTTCTTTTCTTTTCTTTTCTTTGGGGGAGGTTACTCTTGAATTTTTGGGTAGTTTTTGTCCAAGTGCCCATAAAATTGATAGGCATTGCACTTGAAAGGAATATGCTCAAAATATAGAGTTTTCTACTATGAAATATCAAGCACAACAGATCTATGGAACAAACACAATAATTACTAGAGATGCATGCAACAAAATGTATAGAAAAAATGTGTAGAAGGTTTACAACAGTAAAATAATCTCATATAATCAGAAGATAGTTTACAAGGTGTAACAATGGCTACAATAATCCAAGCAATTCGAATTCCAAAGGTGGTCATTTGAATTGGTGCATGAGAGTGGCTTACTAGGCAGTTAACACCACTCGGCACATCAGTTAACCACTTAACTAATCAATAATTGACTCTAACTGACTCTGAAACTAACTAACTGAGTCTAACTCAATGCATAACTCAACTGAATGCCAAAAAATAGGAGAGGGCACCTTCTGTCTACAATTTAACTGAATACTAGGTGAGAATAACACCAGATGAAGTCAAACAGTGTAGTAAGGCGCCCTAGTATCACCAGTTGGCTGAATAAACTAGTAAATGATGTCAGTTGGACTGAGTAGTGCACATTAGTCATGAAAATTACCCACTGAATGGTGGAGGAGGCTTAGATAATGGCTCGAGAGGATAAGGGTTACAGTGAAACACATTTGGTGCACAACATCGTCATCCTCATCATCTTCATCATCATCATCATCACCATCAATATCATCATCACCATCATCATCATCATCATCATCATCATCATCATCTTCATCTTCATTATCATCATCATCACCATCATCACCATCCCCATCACAATTGTCATCATCAATATTCATCATAAACAACAACATCATCATCGTCACCATCATCGTCATCGTCATCATCGTTTTTGTCATCATCATCATCATCATCATAAGCATCATGATTAATGTTTCAGTTTTCATTAATCATCATCACCATCATCATTATCATAAGAAGCATCATTAATGTCATCGTTTTCATTAAAAGAAATCAATTACCAAAATCATAAGACAAGTTAATAAGAAATCAATTACCAAAATTATAAATCCCAATACTCTCATTTATTGAAGAACTTTAAACAAAAAAATGAGACACTAGCACCATAAAGTTTCAACAAGAATCCAAACACTAAGAAACAAAACCAAATCCTAAAGAGGGAGTATAACTAGTCATAATTATTTTTGTAGACATCATTAGTCAACTGATCGCTCCTCTTTGTGAATTAGAGTTGAGATGTTGAGTTTGTACTTTACAAATTCATTTAGTTTTATAACTACAACCAAACCATCATGAAATTAACTACATATAATTCTAAGATACTCATTTCAATAACTATCTAGCCACATTCATTACAACCCACTACAGAAATTAAAGTTAAAACTTGCATAGAGATTCATCATTGTCATTTCCTAATTCCAAACCCAAGGAAATATTTGTTAATAGGTAGAAGAGATTGTAATATACCTCCTTGTAATAATTATAAGAAAAAATTGTTGATATAAATAGAATACTTTTAGAAATGCACATAGTGCTATTGACATGCATACAACACCTCTATGAACTTTGGGCTAGTGCTATGATGGATTGTTGGATTGGAATATCTCTTTAGTAATTCAATCGGTAGAATCTACAAAAATACAATGGGTTGACTCCTCAATGAGTAGCATCTATGTGTAACATGAATAATTTATTCTATTATGTAGTGCTTATTTTATAGTGTGAACAAATAAAATGCAATGTTCAAAAAATAAGTGTTATTAATTTTATTTTGAGAATTTGAGACACTTACTATGCATGCCTTTCTACATGCTAAAAGAATAAGAAAAAACTTACATAATACAAAAAAAATGCATTCTCTAAATTTCCCTATAATTTCAATTCATTTTTCCCCTATGTTTTCATGCATACATGATCAATCGATAAAAATAATCAAGTCAAACTAATCTCAACTATTGGTTATAAATCACCAGTGAGACTTAAAAACTATAAATATATGAGATGGGTATTCAACACTTCAATTTATCATGGGATAAACTACCTTATGCCAATTGATAAATATTGATTTTCAGCTTCTATCAATTGATAACACATGACATACTTCATATAATGCCTAAAACATAAATATAGAACTTCCATTAGCTAAATACATGTTGATTTGTTTATGATTCAATAGAGAAAATCTAAAAGAGATTTGTAAGTCTTATGTGGATTCATCCTATGAAAAAATGTATCCTAAAGTTGTACTCAACATTATTGATAAAAGGTTCCTGGATGTAGATAGTAATTGACAAGTGGATAAACATGGGTCTTTGCTAACTAAATAAGATTGTAGAAATATCAAGGAACCACCAAGAATGAAAATGGCATGCCATGATGGGAATTTGAAACCAATGGGAAAATTCCAACAAGGATAAGACCTAAAGTGGCTACAAGAATCAAAACAAAAACAACAAAATTAACTCCATTAGCCAAAATAAACTTATGCTCCAAAATACTACACTCCCTAAAGAAAACTTATAAAATATGGATGAGAGAGAGAGAGAGGTTAAGACTCTAATTGTGGAGGCCTCGTGGTATAGTAATTTTGATATTTATTGTTGATAGACATAGGTTTTCATTTAATCTACCTAATGCCAATATAAATGATAATAGAACAAATCATGTCAATGTAATTAATCTATGTAGGGAGCATAGTTAATCAAATTTCATTTTTAGAAAAGATCTTATCGTTCCATATTGCTAAAATAAAATATCTATGTGAACTTATGAAAATTATTATGTGCATAGTATTTTTCAATCCCAACCTACTCTATTACAATTTGACCAACCTCTATGTTTTACTTGTCGATCTAAGAAAATAGACATAACAATTAAATAAATTTCTCACATCTTAGTGCAATTGGAAAATATGCCTTAACTCCTCTGGTTTTCACCTTGCCAAAACTACACCACCTAGTAGTAATTGTATGCAAGAGGAGAGGGAAAGGCACCAAGCATCTCTATTGTTGTAACAAAAGACATTTTACCCACAAATATGGAACAAAAAGGAACACACAACTTATCTAGCAATGATGTAACCAAAAACCAAATAATTCCATGACCTTCTATGTGGAGAAATAATATCAATTGATTGAACTCAACAAAGATGGGTTAATGTGAAACTAATTACCAAAATTAAAAATCCCAATACTCTCATTTATTTAATAACTTGATACAAAGAAATGAGACCCTAGTACCATAAAGCTTCAACAAGAATCCAAACACTTGAAGCAACAAAACCAAATCGTAAAGAGAGAGTCTAACTAGTCATAATTAATTTTATAGGCACCATTAGTCAATGGATCACACCTCTCTTTGAATTAGAGTTGAGATATTGAGTTTGTAATATGAAAAGTCCCCCAGTTTTACAAATGTGAAAGCAAACCATCATGAAATTAACTACACACAATTATAAGATACTCACATGCCTAACTATCAAGCCACATTTGATACAACCCACTAAGCAAATGAAGGTAGAAAAATAGATAAGGATTGCACAATCAAGCACTGCATGCTCACACTTCTCAAAAGGAGTGGATAATGTATTTTGATCATTCACACCACATGGACAAGGAAACTTCTATTTTTATTCATTAATTATTTTAAATTTGCTATTTTCTTGCATTTTTTTCAAAAACTAAATTCTCCAACATTAATAATTCTTTGTGTAAAATTTTTGTCTTTTTATATAAAATATGCTTAGATTGATAAGATTCGCCAAATTTTAAAAGGATAAATAGTAAATTGAATGCTTTTTAAGAAAAAATTTATGATTTTATGAAACAAAAATATTCACCTAAAATATTATACTTATCTATATAATTTGTATTCATCAAAGCTTTCCCTCTGATAGTCCCACAACTTTATAGACAAGATGACAATGCAGTTAAATTTTGTCTTGACAAGTTTGTCGTGAAGTACCTTAACAATCATTTTCTATTGTTGGTGGGGGCGTTTGTGACCCTAAGAACATATTATATAATTTTTATTTTTATTTTTAAATGCACGAAGAAGGAAATAAGGCCATTTGTGCTTATAGCCAAAACTAATGATATAGGCAACAATTGGCATGAAAGGATACACCATCTAAATTTTCAAATTTTCAAAGTACGAAATTGATGGTTAGGTTGACCATTGTTCGTGGCATTTTGATGCTTGTTCCTCATCAAGGTGTAGTTGAGGGTTATGTTCTTAGTAAGCATTTTTTATAAATGTTTGAGAAAACAAAGTCGTGCTGGGAAAAGACATAGATGTATCTTGTGCACAAAAAACTTTGTATGACGATCGACCATCATTTGCTAGTGCAATGTATGTTTTAACCTTTACTAATGTTTTTTCAATATCTAAATTGGTTTATTTTCCCAAAATACAAAGAGATGGTCTTTGGGAAATTCAAGTAATTGAAAGGGAATTGGTTAATAATCAATGTGATAAACCAATAAAATGTTTGAGCTTTTATAATGGAGGAGAGTATGTGGGTAATGAAATTTTAGGATACTTATCATAGAAGGTGTCTTTTGGAAAATACCATGCTGCTTATGCAGAAGAATACTCTTCAACATGATGTTTCTTATGATGATCCTCACCCAAATCTACAAACTTAAGAAAATTCAATCAATAGTTTGTAAATATGTTTGTTGGAACCCAAATTTCGGTCCTTATGTTGTTTCCCTCTTCCTCTGTCCTCATGTGACGCAAGTCGGGTCGGTTGGACCTTCTTGCTTAACAATAACACCCAACACACACACATTCACATGAACTGGATGTAAACATGATTTCAGAAGCTGGCTTCTATTACTTCAATTGAATTGCGGTTACAGTGCGAAAATGAAAGGAATTTAAAACACCTAAACTATGTCGGCCTCAACTTATTACAATATACAAAAGTAATGGTGTGCTCTCTGTGTGTGTCAATATTCACCCTCTCCTAGCTCACTACGGAACTCTGAGTTATGGCTCTAATCTCTTCTACGCTATGTTTATGTGTGACTATTCTCTCCAATCTACAAACTCCCCAGTGACTGATCCCCTCTCCTGTTCTTGCGCATTGGTATTCTACTGCTGCTATGCTGATCATCCCGAGGTCCACTCCAATCCTTGAGACACTCTTCCTATTTCCATTGAATCCTCCCCGATCCTGCAGACTTGTAGTTATTAGTTATTCTGCTATGCTGCACAACCTCCACCTATGGTGACATATGGCATGTCTTCAACCACCTTCTTAACTGCTCATAACTTCCTTAGAAACCCCGAATGACTACCAAGTACTCCGCTTGACTTTCCACGAGTCCTTCTAACTCTGCTACAATAGTAGGTCCCATCACTGACCTCGACCATACTGTATTTCGTCATCCTTCAACTTACCCGTCTGCTTCACTTCTCTTCCGCGTCTTTACCAGTCCGCCCTTCCTCCATGCTTGGATTCCAACTCAAACCTATCGATGCCGTTGTTTGAAAGCTTGTCGATCCTCGACATCTTCGATGCAACCCTATTTTATATCTACCTTGAACATTTCGACTCTCAACCTTCTCCTCCTATCGACGCACCTTGACAAATTCTGCTCAAGTTATTGACTTCGACAACGAATCTTCCTTTCGCACCAGTAGTCGTCGGCACTCCCTTTGGTCGACTTCCTATCGATCATCTTCGACTGTTTTTCCTAGGTCCCGATGCTCCTGCATCAGAATCGCCAGGTGAAAAAGAACTCGACTGCTCTGTCAGTCTCCTAAACTCTTCTTCGAAAATCCATGTCACCTCCTGCAACTCATCATATTTCCAATGCACTAAGTATTCCTTCTTTTGTGAATTGGGCATATGCCCCACTTCCCTTTCCTCCAGTACTTCGGTGATTTCCTCCTTGTTGTGTCGACCTGGTATCTGTACTGTCCAGTTGATGTTCAACACTTCTGAGCTTTTGCTACTTGAACCTTCTTCAAATTTTTACAGATCTGAGACATTGAACATCGGTGAAATGCTCAAGTCTTTCGGCAGCTCCAACACATAAGTGTTGTCCAAAATATTCTTCAAGATCTTACATGGTCCAACCTTCTTCAGCTTCATCTAGTCATATGTTCCTGTCGCAAATATCTCCTTCCAAAAATGTGCATAGACTAAGTCTCCTTCGTTGAACGACTGTAGCCTCTTCTTCTTGTCAGCTCTCAACTTGTATGTCACGATGCTTATTTCTATCTATTTTCGCACATCTTCATGCACTTCTCTCATGTGTTTTGTGAATGATTCTACATCCGCGCTTTTCTCACTTTTTTCGGCAACTCGACCAAATATACCACTCCATGCGGGATTCATCCTTGAACAATATGGAATGGGATCAAGCTTGTCGACCGATTCACAGAATTGTTGTACGCAAACTCTACTTGCGCCAACACATTCTCCCACTGCTTGGATCTGTCGGCCGTCAAACACCTCAGAAGGTTTCCCGGACTTCTATTCACCACCTCGGTTTGTCCTTCTATCTGTGGATGATATGCTGAGCTAAATTGCAACCTCGTGTTCAGTTTCTTCCATAGGGTTCTCTAGAAATGTCCCATAAAATTGGTATCTTTGTCCCATGTTATACTCTTCGTCAACCCATGCAATCTGACTATCTCCTTGAATAATAGTACAACAATGCTTGTGGCGTCACTCGTCTTTCAACACAGAATAACGTGTTCCATCTTCGAAAATTTGTCGACTACAGCATAGATTGATTTGTTACCTTGCTGCATCTTTGGAAATACTAGCACAAAATCCATGCTCAGGTGCTCCCATGGGGTATTCAACACTGGTAATGGTGCATACAACCCCATGTTCTAGCTTCTTCCTTTTTCCAACTAGAAAACTCGACATTGTCATACCCACTTTCCGACATCTGTCGTCATTCCTAAACAATAATACTTTTCTTCGACCAACGCCTCAGTCTTGTCGACGTCAAAATGACTTGCCAATCCACCGCTATGCAACTCTTGGATCAGGTTCTCTCTTACGGATCCTATGGGAATACACAACTTTTGTCCCTTAAATAGGTATCCCTCTTGGATGAAATGATCCAAGTATGGAGTCCTGTTAACACTACACGGTTCGCTACTCACCTACCATGCTTTCCAAAAATCCTCGTCGGTCGCATACTCTGTCTTCATCGAATCTATCCATGTTTCGTGAACTGTCACCATGTTCAACAGTGTAAATATTCAACTCAGTGCATCGACAATATTGTTCGACTTTCCTGACTTATGTCGCAACATGAAGCTATATCCCTGCAGGAATTTGACCCACTTCATGTGCCACTGATTCAACTTCGATTGAGTGTTCAAATACCTCAGTGCTTGATGATATTTGTACAACAAAAATTCCTTGGGAAACAAATAATGCCTCCACTTCTTCAATGCTTGGACAATAGCATAGAATTCCTGGTCATAGAACGAATATTTTTGCTTTGCATCATCCAACTTCTCATTGAAGAATGCAATTGGTCAGCTCTCCTGGCTCAACATTGCTCCAATTGCCATTCCACTCGCGTCGCAATCGACTTGGAAAAATTTGTCGAAATATGGGAGTGCTAACACTGCGCTCTTAGTGACCTTTTCCTTCAAATTGTTGAAAGCTCTCTGGGAAGCTTCCGTCCACTTAAACTCCCCTTATTTTCTCATGCACTCTGTCAAAGGTGCACATATCTGACTGAATCCCATGATGAATTTCCTGTAGAAACTGGCAAGTCCATGGAAACTTCTTACTCCAGTCGCACTTGTCGGTTCCGGCAAATCCAATATTGCCTTCACCTTCTCTAGGTCCATCACTAACCCTTTACTCAAGATTACGAATCCCAAGTATACCATTTCTTCCTTAATGAAGAAACACATTTGCAAGCTCACCATCAACTTCTCTTCTTGCAACTTCTGCAATACTTATCGAATGTGCCCCAAGTATTCTGTCTTGGTTTGACTAAATATCAGGATGTCGTCTAGGTACACTACAACGAACTTACCCAAGAATGGCTTCAGTACCTCCTTCATCAACCGCATGAATGCACTGGGTTTGTTAGTCAATCCGAATGGCATGAATAATGTAATGTCCCTTGTTAGGAATTTTATTAAAATGACAAATTTTCACTTTTTTCCCTAGTTTGACCTTTGACTAGTTTTGAGCTCTAGGTCCCCAAATTGCTCCAATTGCTCCCAAATATTCTGAGAAGGTATATGGATGATGTTATAACATTAATATTTATTTTAGGGATTCTTTTGGACCTTTAAAATACTTCTGCAAATCCTCTTTCAATTCTGAACAATGTAGGGAACTTTACTAGTAATTTCCCTTTGACTAGTATTGGTCTCTAGGTCTCGAATTGACTCCAAATGACTTCACATATTCAAGGAGGGTGTATGAATGATATTAGGACTTGAATATGATGTTCAGAGATGATATATGGCCACCAAAATACCTCTGCAAACTATCTTAAGATTCTGGACCAAGTATGCAATTTTACTAGTAATTTGGGGTTCAAATCCCCCTAGGGTTAGTACTGAAAATGGCTTCCCAAATGCCTCCAAACCCACTCAAATTTCTTAACAGAGGTAGGTAATGTATTAAGGATGTTATTAAGGTCTCATGTGCACCATTAATTTATTATTATATTTGTTCGAACCCTCTCCTATTCAACTGCAAAAACCACCAATTCGACCCTTGGGGAAATGACACTATTTCTTCTCCCAATGCAATTAAATTCAGTAAAAATACTTCAAATGCTCAAGTAAAGTACATGAAACTTGTAAAATACATCCATGGCAGTCCATCAATCACAAATGCATCAGAGAATCATCCATTCATTCGAAATCATCATCAATACATTGGTTCACAACAAGGTAGTGGGGAAATGGCATTGTTCTTCCATTAAAAATGATATTTATACATTTCTACTTGGAATTTCGACCTGAAACTTTCTGGAGATGAAGAACCGAGTATTTAATTCATATTACAAAATAAATGTGGCATGATAAGCTCCCCCAAAGAGTACAATAGCTCACCAAAAATGCCCTCCCTCAAGGATCAAGAATATGCCATCAAAACTAGAAATGGTTGAGAGAATGTGATGCAATAGAAGAAGCCATTAGCTGCCCTATAGCTTACACCTATAAATAAATACTCCATTAAATCTCCAAATGAAAGTTCTGAATGGCCTTTCCAATTACCAACTTGGATGGGAATCTTTCACCCTCGAAATTGGCTAAGGCAAGAAACTAGTCATCCACTAACTCTCCCTCTACACAAATGCAATTGCAAATTCTACAAATGATCAAAAGATGGTTTCATTATTTTTTATTGGCATTTATAAAGTTCTAATTTCCTCCATGGGTCAAATTCCTTCCAAGAGACTCATGCCAACTCAAGTTGGGAAGAGATTCCAAAGAACGCCACTTGTACAACAATTCCTAGTCTCCCACTTCCACCAAATCACATGTGGAAGCATCTTAGTTTCCCTAACACCCTTGAGCACCCTCTTGGAGTCTATTTTTAGACCTGACATGTCGTATATGTCATATGTCAGCCTTCAGGTCTGATTTGTGTCATAGGTGTCATAGCATCTTCATCAATGTTGTCATAGAGCTAGGGAATCTAGCCGAAGTGTCTCACTAGCTCCAAATTGCCACTTCCTCTTCCATGGGAGTTACTCTTCCTCTATATTTTGACCTAATTGACTCATTCCAAGTATTATTGACTTTATAACTCATCCCAAGAACATTAGGCTTCCCATGGATTCGAAATTGCAAGAAGAGGATGCCATGTGGTACATAAATTCTAGCTTGTGTGGGTCCCACTTCCTCCATGTGTCTTCATGATCAAATGCCACTTTGATTTTCACTTGTATATATTTATTTATCTCCTTTATTAAATATTTATTCCATCCTAATGTCCCAACATCATTTATTATCCTCATTATTCCAAATACCAAAGATTACACCCTAAACCTAGGAAACTAGTAATTTTCCTCCTTGGCAATTATTTGACCTTTAGCATCAATTTGACAAACTCTAATGAATAGGGTCAATTTGCTTGGGCCATTGTGACCCAATTCCAAATTTGGGATATGAAAAATCCTCCCTTCCCAATATTGCTTGTCCTCAAGCAATTTCAAACATGGGTGTTAAAGAACCTACTTTCTGTATAATTCTTTGAAGTTGCCATTGAATTTCCCAACCTTGAGTCTTTGAGTTTCCATGAAGATTTTAGAGAGGAACCACCATGCTTGTTGCTGCACTACTCTGATAAAAATCACTTTATTAAGTGGAAAATCCATCTCCCATACTGCTCATTTCCCCAAAAAATTGAAACCAATGAGACAAAAATTATTCCAGGGTCCCATTGCTTGTATTGCACCCCAACAATTAAGAGTGCTCTCCAACCCATACCATCAGATAAGAGGATTCCTGGATCCCATTTTCTTGTATCCATTCTTCCAAACATCATGAGTACAAAATATATATCATCAAGGTACATAACAACATAAGGAAAATGTACATCAAGGAGGTGCTTCATCAAAGAATCATGAAAGTGCTTATACCTCCAAGCAAGTAGACCACCATTTTCCAAGTGCATGCAAGCTTCAAGTGACCAATCAAATCTACTCCAATGACATAGTTGAGGATCCCATGTCCTATAATGCTTGTTAACACCTAAAAAGTGCTCACTAGCTCATTCCCTTATTCACATGACCCATTTGTCCACTTTTCCACCATCTGAGCCTCTGAAACGAACAAAAGGTCACCAAAAGACCTTAGTACACCCCTTTTTCCCACTCAAAAAGATTATTTTTCCTGAAAAGCATAAAAACCCTCAAAAAGGGTCCAAATTCCCAAAAATATTAAAAGGGAATTAAAATATTAATTTTATTCAAAAAAAGAAAAAGGAGGGAAAAGTACCTAAACCAGGTTGGTCAATACCATTTGGTTTCCACAAAACCACAAATGGTATTCCCCACCACCAAAACCTATAAAAAGGTGGTAGGGGCTCCTCATTTCACATCCATCCATTATCTCATCCTCATGCTGCCGAAATATCCCTTGAGCATTTTGGCCATTATAAGCAACCTTGGAGAAGGAGACCTCTTGGAGCTTGGAGCTACTTATCTTGGGAGTTGCTCTACATCAACCTTCACCATTGAAGGTATTACTATTGCAAGCATTAGCTTGCCCCATTTTTAAATACAAATTTATTCTTTCATATTTTCTTGTTCTTGTTTTTAAAATATTTCCATTATTTGCTTATATTCTTGCATAGATCCATGATTAGTTTTGTTTAGATTAGTTTCTTGTTTAATTCTATTGAAACTGCTGCTACTAGTTAGCAGGTGCCCATAGCACTAAGCCTGGTTGCAAAACCAAGCCAACAGTTTTTGGCAACTCCGCTGGCTTTGAACAATAGATCTCAAATTTTGCTTTCAATCTTAGTTTTTTATTAGTTTTTAGCCTTTAGATCCATAGATCTGCCATCCTAGACAGCAGATCCATTGCTGCTCTAGGTTTTGGCCCCATCTATTGCCATTAACAGCTCAGAATTCTCAATTTTCGGGTTCATTTTTCGGCTTCCGTGCATGGCTTTCTCCTCGCGGTTTTTAGCCTGACAGTCGCGCGGTCTACCGCGGCTTTTGGGATTTTTTCCGCAAGGTTCCCCACGGATTTGCGACCTGTTTGTGCGCTGCACATCACGGCTTCGCGGTCTTTTGCCGCGCTACACATCGCGACTGCGCGGCCCTTTTCCGCGCGGTTCCCCACGGCTTCGCGGCCTATTTGGGCGCTGCACATCGCGGCTTCGCGGAAATTTTCCGCGCTGCACATCGCGACAGTGCGCCGAAATCCCGCGCAGTCCATCGCGACTGTGCAACAGAAACCCGCGCGGTCCATCGCGACTTTTCTGTCAAAACCCGTGATGCTAATTTTTTCATTCGGCCATTCCGATTTAGAAAATTAAATTTTACTGTATTTTCTGCCCACATAACACATTTTTACAGTATTAAATTCTACATATTTTACAGCCATAGAAAAAATTTTACTATTTAGAATGCACATCTAGAAGTCTTTTTAAAAAAATTTCAAGAAAGTGAAAGAAAGACTTAGTTTGCAGTTTATCTAGGTTAAAAAAAATTTCATGTTTACTTCTTTAAAATCTTGCCCTTAGCAATTTCCTTGAAAAAGAAATCCATTTATTTCTTAAAAAAATTATCTGATTTGCTTTCCTGTTTGAAAGATCCTTTGTTTTTTCGAATAGTCCTTGAAAAGCATTTAATTTCCATTTATTGAAAAAGTCATAAAATTTGTTTTTGTTTTCGAAAGATCCGTTGTTTTTTTATTACTTAGCATTTACTTTTTTCAATTTCCAGTTTAAAATACCACACATGCACCCAATCAAACACTTAATTGAACTAAGCTTTAAAACTTACCCTAATTTCAACCCACTTTTAACCCCACTTGGGGAACACTAAAAGAACTTTGTAGCTAGGTAGTATTGAGGGGATAGGTGTTCCAATAACACCCCTCAGTTATTACATCTGAGACATAGAAATTGTCCATTTAGGGAGCTAAAATCTCTTAGTATTTATTGGCGCGGTCACAACCGGTTTGTGGGAAGGCCTCTCCCCTAGGAGGTTTGAAGTCGCGAGGATGGTTTCGAAAGCCTGAGTGGAATACCGAAATCCATTCAGTAACCGAAGGGCTACCATTCGCAGTTCTCGAGATATCCCTGTATTGGGATATTGCGATCAAGGACCAAACGACAGATTTACCTTTTCTCGACGCGTCATGAACGGAGTATCCTAGTAGCCATTCTTTAGGATTGATTACCCGGTGTCCCTCCCGGTAGGGGGATATCTAGCCGTGGACTTAACACTCAATATTGTCTGCCATGGATTTCATCACCTTGCAGAGAATATAGTTTGTTGATTCACAATACTTTTAGTTAGGTGTTTGCATGATTCAACCCACCTTTGGTCTAGTTACACCTATTTTTTCTAGAATCTATTTGCATGTTGGTACTCTGACCATTTGTTGCATCCCTCCACTTATTGTAGCACAGCTGCTAGAATAAGTGCCTTTTTTGAGGTTGATTTTTTGGCCTGAGAGCCTTCATTTTTACTCCCCTTCTTGCACCCTTGGTTGCATTAGGGTTTTGAGTTTTTTATACATTACCATTTTACACATACAGATTTTTTCACAAAAACTTATTTTCTCACCATTGAGAATTTTAGACGCTCTCGTCATCTACAGGGCGAACTCCCAGAGTTTAGTCTACTTGGATCGCCACATCACCGACGTCGAGCCTTATCCCTTGACTCGACACATCGTCGGTTAACTAGACAGTCATCCAATTCTGACACGCCTCACTTCACAATTGATTTAGAGGCAGAATCCAAAAACCCCATAGAGTTATTCCCAACCAACATTATGTCTGGAACACCATTTGATCCACTCTTTACCATCACCATAGGAGAGACATCTACAGACCCTTCTACTGCAGTGCCATCCATGGCAACAACCACCCCCCTGGGTATGCCCAATATGGGCAACACTCCACATTTAGGAATGCCCAACACAGGGCCACCTCCTGTTATAGGAATTCCCAACACAGGGCCACCACCTGTTATGGGTATGCCCAACATAGGGGTCACACCCCCTCTGATTCCCACAACCTAGATTCCAGGAATCGCCACTACTATTCCTAACCCAAGTGTAACCCATGTTGCACTTGGAAGCGCTGGCCCTTATCAGACCACACCTATTGGAGGACATATACCTTCGATACCTAGCATACCTTTAGGCGCTACTGGACCCCTACATCATACCACCATGACTAGGCATGTCCCAGTCCCAGTCACTACATCTGCTAGCTTACCGTATATGGCGAGTCTGAACTTGCCAGATTTAGCCAGGCTCACCAATGACCCTATCAGACACGATCCTGCGTGGCCTCACATGCCCACCAAACTCCCCTCTGACATCCCTAAGTTTGAGGGCAAGGCAGGTGAGGACCCCGAGAACCATATCATGTCTTTCCATCTATGGTGTTCCTCCAACTCCATAGTGGACGACTCTGTCTGCCTCCGTCTATTACAGTGCACCTTCACTGGCTCTGCAGCTAAGTGGTATATCGAGCAACCCCATGGGACGCATGCCACCTTTGCCTCCCTTGCCTCAACCTTCCTGCAATTCTTCCAGTTACCTGTCCGCTATGACGCGGGAGTCGAGATCCTACTGTCTTGCAGACAAACCACGGCCACCCACATCACTGACCACATTCATGAGTGGCGTCGACACCGAAGCCTCTACAAAATCAAGTTAGACGACCGTATCTTCTTAGATTGGTTTCTAAAATCCCTCCTCCCTCTCATTGCGAAGGATGTGGCATCCAAAAGACCCCAGTCTGAAGAAGAGGCCATCCTCAAAGCCCAACAGTTTGATCTCATTTATGCCCAGTCGGGTTATCTATACACAATCATACCGGATGCCCCATGGGACGACTCTTCACGCGGGGACGCGCTGGGGTCATCACATGCCGCTGATGGCATTATTGGTCAAATCACACCACAAGCTAAACCTTTCAGCATGGTGAGCACCATGCCCGCCCCAGACCTCTCTAGGGCTACATCCAGTTCCGGAGCAACAACTTCTTACGCTCCAACAAACCAGACCCATCACATTCATGGACCCTCTTGTCCACAACATTGCTATGGGCAAGCGCCATTGGCATATGTACCTCCTACATACTATAATCAACCTGCCACACAGAACCCCATTCAATTCCCACAACAACAGATGCATTACCCACAGCCAGCTGCACCAGCTAATCTCACACCTCCAACAGCTCAGGGGTACCAACAACCCCAACAGGCAGCTGGACCACCTCCAGCTCCACCAGCATATTATCCACCGCAACCTGCTCCTGCACCTGCGGCTCCCCAAAACCCCCCTAATGCTCAAGGGCAGGTATATGCACGACAAAATCATCCCCAATACCAAAATAACCAACGCAACCAGGGTGGGAAACAAAACCATGGAAGAGGACGTAACCGCGGCAATAACCAACACAATAACCAAGGTCCACAACCTCCCCATCCTCCACAAAATAATAACGCGGCACCTGCTCATCAGAACCCTGATCGGCTACCCAAGCAAGCCAAAAACCCTAGTTTGCGAACAAACCATCCTTGTTCTATTTGCGGGGTCTATGGCCACTATACACACGCTTGCCCACATTTGGAGCGAGCTCGACAACTCTGGACTGACGATGCCCATAGTCAAGGACAAGCAGCTCCTCAGCCACCACCCAACCCTCCACCACCACAACATCAACCTTTGGTGCTAAAAAACCCTTTTCCAACACAAGCAGTGGTGAACACTCAGCCATTAGCTCCCCCACAGGGCAACGTGCCACCACAACAAATCACTTACGCCACTCCTGATCAACCAATGTTTGATTCAGGTACACACCACTTGTTGATGATGTCAACTGCCGATGTCAACATCCAAACCTAGCGGAACCAGTATGGCTCTACCTCCGAAGCCGCCCCCACCGATAAAGATACTAACGCTCATCCCATAGATTAGACATTACATATACCCCCGCTTCCACTCGATGGCACCTCTAAATCACCTCGCTTCCCACTTCGCCGTATCAACAACAACCCCAATGCACGGGCTGCATCAAATTACAACATCGTCGATGACTTAGCTCAGTCTCCCGCAACCATGTCTATGTTAGAAGTCTTGAAAAACTGTCCTATGCAGCGCAAGACTTTACTTTCCGCCATTGGGGCGATTGACACAAATGATTCGAAATTGATGACCTTTGATTTGGACCAGTCCGAACCACGTCTGCCTTCCACCATAGCAGTCCAAGTTTTCGTTTCCATTCAAAATATTGTCATCCATCAATGTATCATCGATGACGGTGCCTCTACATGCGTCATGTCCACATTCGTTTGGAAAAAGTTGGGATCCCCTACTCTCCAGCAATCCACCACTGCATTGCGGGCCTACGACGGCCGGTCAACACAACCCCAAGGTATACTACCCAATGTCCCTGTCTAGTTGGGTGGTAAAACTGTGCTCATCGATATAGAGGTCATTAATGCCCAACTCGATTATAACCTCTTACTTGGCCGCAGCTACATGTACGCCATGAAAGCAGTTGCCTCATCCGTTTTTCGTACCATGATGTTCCCCCATGAGGGACGCATGGTCAAAATCGACCAACTCACCTACTATGATCCCAATGCCCCTGTAGCACCCGAAAATGTTCTCCCCATGGTTGAACAACCCGTTTCTAGTGCAACCACTTCCTTCGTTTCTTCTGTGGGACCCGGAATTTACTTAGATACGCCAATGACCTCAACCTTTCAATCTATTCCACCCCCGCCAGCCGCGACTGCCGTATCTGACCTATGTACTCTTTCTCACAATCTACAAACATCCAACAACCAACCGCCTTTGTTTCCTAAACCACCATTGGTACCTAGTCACATTGGCGTTACACCTATTCACACTATCCCCTTCCTATTCCCTCCCTCGGGCGTGGTAAGTTCCCCGGTTATGGCTACCCTTAGTCTCCCCGGTTTAACCTTGGGATTACCTGTGTGGTACATTTCCCCTCCCGTTCCATCTTCGACACCAAACGTCATCCTCCAACCGGTACAACCTATTGTTACCACTACTCAACCTCCTCCTAGTGTCACAATTCCTTCGGCGTCAGCGAAAACTCCTCCTGGTGTCACAATCCCTTCATCGTCAATGAATCCTTCTCCTCTCATCAAGCCCACTAGGGGCAGAGGTCCACAACCATACACTGCTATACCACCTCCTAAGGCAGTTAAACCCCCACCCATGTTTCGAGCTCCTCCTAAATGCTCGTTGTGCGATGAGATAGGCCATCCAACTCATCAATGCCCACAGTTACTAGCGCTCCAGGAGCATATGAGTATGTTAGACGATGACATCAGCATCCCAGTAGTTAGACTAGAGCCACCTCCTCAGCCTCGCGACAGATCACTACGCACCAACCATCCTTGTGCCATATGTAGTGTGTACGGCCACTACTCTCACCATTGTCCTGATCTCCTGGACTATAGAGCATCATTGTACGAGTTAAACAACGTCGATTTGGAGATATATCCTCCCCTCATCGAGGAGATCTACCCCCCGCCATCATCCTCGTCGGAAGAAGTCAATACAATCTATATGATTTCAACAACTTTCAAACCAGAACCCCTCGATTTATGGTCTGATTACTTCAATACTGATGAGCAAATTTTGGAGACACTCACTGCACCCGACTACCCTTGGGATGATATGCATCATCGCTCGTACTTCCTCCCGGAAGCATCCACATCCACCGCATCCAACCAGATATCGGTCGAATCAAAAGATTTCATACCCACTAAGGTCGATTGGTTAAAGGACCCCATCCCAGCACCGGATGCCTTCGAAGAAGGGAACATGTCCAACATTTCCCCCATTATACAAATAGATATTTCCACAACACCAGGGAAACCTGAGCTCATCTCGTTGGGCGCATCTTGCACTCAAGCAGAAACTCAGGTGTATAAAAAGCTTTTTCAAGAATTCCGAGATGTTTTCACCTGGTCCTATACTGAAATGCCTGGTCTTGACCCCGCCATTATAGAGCACCACATTGATACATGGCCTGAGGTACCCCCTGTTCGTCAGAAACAGTGACCCATTCATCCTTCCAAACTCCCCGCTGTTAAAGCTGAGGTCGAGAAAATTCGCAAAGAAGGATTCATTTATCCTATTCCGTACACCACCTGGGTGTCGAACCCCGTTCCCGTAAACAAAAAGCAAGGCACCCTTAGAGTATGCACTGAATTCCGTGATTTAAACCACGCTTGTCCAAAAGACAATTTCCCCACGCCATTCATTGACCAACTCATTGATGAGTGTGCGGGCCATGAAGTCCTATCTTTCATGGATGGGTTTTCCGGATACAACCAGATTCACATCCGCAAGGAGGATCAGTACAAGATTCCCTTCACCACCTCATGGGGCACCTTTGCCTATCGCGTCATGCCATTCGGCCTTAAAAATGCTGGTGCCACTTTCTAGCGAGCTATGACCTATTGCTTTCACGACTTGGTCCATATCCTACGAGTCTATCTTGATGACCTTACAGCTCGTTCCCGAAAATGATCAGACCACCTTAACGACCTCCGGCAAGTTTTCCTGCGTTGTCGCAAATATAAAATCTGCTTGAACCCACACAAGTGTGTCTTTTGCGTTCCGGCAGGCCGGTTGTTGGGTTTCATTGTTTCCCAAGACGGAATTACTGTTGATCCCCTAAAAGTCAAATCCATCTTAGAACTTCCCCCTCCTCGCACGCTTCGACAGCTCCAGAGTCTACAAGGGCGATCCAATTTCCTTAGGCGCTTCGTTCCTGATTACGCCACCAAAGTCCACGGATTCTTACGCTTACTTTGTACCCACATACCCTTTGTTTGGGATGAGCAAGCAGACATGGCATTCGAAGCCCTCAAGAAACCTCTCACACAAGCCCCCTTGATATCCCCTCCGGATTTCTCTCAAGACTTCACCCTTTATGTCTCGGCATCTGAACATGTCGTGTTCGGAGTCTTGGTCCAAGAAGATGCCTCTCACCAAGAGCATGTGATATATTACGTCATCCAGACCTTGTCTGGCCCACCCCTACGTTACCCATATGAGGAAAGATTATCCCTAGCTGTAGTCTTTTCCGTACAAAAATTGCGGCACTACATTCTACTCAGTCATACCACGGTTGTGGAAGATTCCAACCCTATGGTCTATCTCCTAACCTGGCGGCTCCTACAAGGCCGTGTTGCTAAATGGGTCATTATCCTCCAGGAATATGACCTTACTTTCAGAACTCCTAAAAGCACCAAAGCCCTCGCGCTTGCTCACCTCATCGCTGACCTCCCGTCCTCTTCGTCATCACCCGCTATCCAAACGGATCTGATTGACGAACAAATCTTCATCATTTTGTCTGACGACCCATGGTACGGAGACATTTTGATTTACCTCCACACGCAAAAATTTCAACCAAACATCGATTGTGATGGACGCCATCGCATACGACACCATGCCCCCCGATACCTCTTGTTAGGGGATGTACTTTACCGACGCGGAGTTGATACCATCCTACGCCACTGCCTATCCCATAGTGAGGCAAAACAAGTCCTCAATGATTGTCATAGCGGTGCCTGCGGAGGCCATTTTTCCGGCATGGCCACCGCCCAGAAGATCATTTGGGCAGGTTACTTTTGGCCATCATTGTTTACTGATTGTATCACTGCAGTCAAGCATTGCCAGAACTGCCAACTCTTTGCTCCAAAAGCAAGAACCCCCCCCGCCCCCCTTCATCCAGTCATCACTGTTGGACCATTCTACAAATGGGCCATCGACTTCCTCGATTGCAACCCCACGTCAGTCGGCGGTCATAAACACATCGTTGTGGCCGTAGATTATTTCACCAAGTGGACGGAAGCCATGCCGACTTACAATTGCAAAGCCGACACTGCAGCACGGTTTTTCTTCAACCATGTTATCACTCATTTCGAAGTGCCGAAGCAACTAGTCTCTGACCACGGCTCTCACTTCGAAGATGCCGTCTGGAAAAAATTATCAACCATGTTGAAATTTGACCACCATTTCTCTTCCGCCTACTATCCCCAAGGAAACGGCCAAGTCGAAGCGATCAATAAAATTTTGAAGACCATTCTCCAACGCACTGTAGACAAACACAACTCCAATTGGCACCACATGCTTTTCCCGGCATTATGGGCTTACCGCACCTCAACCAAAACCACCACCAGTTTTACCCCTTTCCATTTAGTTCACAGTGTCGAATCCATCCTCCCTATCGAGTGTCAGATTCCAGCCTTACATATCGCCGTTGAACTCCTACCAGACACTTCCCCGATTGAGCAACGTTTACTACTCCTAGAGCAGGCCGATGAAGATCGGCGCACAGCTATTCAAAACATGGAAGTAGCCAAACAACGATCAAAACTAAGTTAAGACAAACACGTCCACCCTAGAACCTTTTTTGAGGGAGACCTTGTCCTCGTTTACGATCAAGCCCACGACAAAACCGGAAAGGGAAAATTTGTATCTATGTGGCAAGGCCCCTACATCATACACACTTGCCTTGGGCAGGGGGCATACATTCTGACCGATTCAGAAGGCAATCCCCTACGCAACCCACGCAACGGGTTGTACCTTAAACGATTTTACCCATAGAAAATCTGATGGACACCACCGTCCATTCTAGTATAAGCTTCCTTTCTTTTTCTCACAAAAAATTCAAAAAACCTAAATATTTGTTTTTCTCTGCATGACCACAGATGGATCCTCTTCCACTCTGCTATGTCGATTTCGCTAATGGTGCAAGCCGTTGGTCTCCCAATATCGCCTCCGCAGCTTGGGTAATATACTCCCCTTCACATGAGTTAATTCACATTGACGGAGTATGTTTAGGTGCCGCCACCAATAACCAAGCTGAATACGATGCCGTGACTGGTCTGCTGGCCGCAGCTCTCCAAATGAGCATCCGTCACCTCAACGTTTTCTTGGACTCACAGCTCCTAGTTTCCCAACTCAACAATGATTACCAGGTACACGATCCCTGTCTTTTCAGAAAATTCCTGCGCACTAAACAAATGGTTAGACAGTTTGAATCCATTTCGTTCACACATGTTCCAAGACACTTCAATAGTGTAGCAGACCATATGGCCAACAATGTCCTTGACTGGCACACTAATCACATCATGTCATAACCAAAATATGCATCCACGTGCATACCATGTGCCTCCACGGGCATATACAAGTAACAAAATACTGCATCCACGTGCATAACATGTCCCTCCACGGGCATATACAAAGGACAAAATGTGCATCCACATGCATACATGACAATATATCCAAATATATATACACATATATATATAAACCATAATAGTCAACATGATGTTATAGCTGCCCTCAGCACCCGATATACAAAAAATACATCAGTCATACAAAAATGCTTCTCCATATGCTCATCAGCATTTGGGGGCAGATAAAATATCATCTACGCATCAGGATCCCTAGGCTCCTCCGGCTCCTCCTCCGCTGGCCCCGCCGGGTCATGGCGAGCACGAAATCTCCGCTCTTTTGGCCCCGCTGGATCATCCCGCAGACGTATCCTCCTCTCAGCCGGCCCTGCCGGATCATCTTGTCCACTGCCCCTGTGCTCTGCCACAAACACCGTTGTCCTCAACAAGAGCGACCGCCACTCAGGTGGCGCACCGAAGCAACCCTCCAAAATATCTCGATCCAGGTCTCTCCAACCATCCTCAGGGAGTCCAGCTAGGATCCTGTCGAAGGTCTGTCTGACACCCTCTATGGCGTCATCTCGAGGGCCAACCCCTCGCCCACGAGCCGCAAATCCTCCACCGTGTGGAGGTGGTACCGCTGCAACCACCATCTCCCACCCCCGACGAGCCACGTAGTCGGCCGGTGGCACTGGACCCACATCTGCACAAAGCAAGTAAGCCATCATATACTATCCAACTATAATCATAGATGATAAATCAAACAACACATGATATAGTATAAAATAAAACACAAAACATACCATCTAAACTCCAGGCCTGTTCTAGGGCACGAGGCATCTCTGGGTTGCCTCGATAGTCCATGCCGGCATAGGGGTAGTCCTCAATTAGCAGGGGCATCTGCTCCCACTGCTCATAAAAATCCTCCGTGAAGAAACCGCGGACACCACCGCTGCCACGAGGCATCATCTTCCCCCACCGCATCATGCGAGGCTCACTCACCAAACCAGCACGAATTGGTACCCGGGGTCGTAAGGTCGGCAACCGCTCGAAGAAAAAACAACATAGAAAGGAGGCATAACAAAACTCTCCTCCCTCTCGACTGGCCTTGTCCAGATCTCTCCGGACACCATCTAGAAACATCTGCCCCCAGGCATAGTAAGTCCCCCGAAGAACAGAATCCACCAACATCGTTTGTCCCCCAGACAAACAATGTGGTGCAGCAGCACCCAATATCCGCAGAACACATGCTCCAACAGCTCGCATATCCCACTCACATAGGGATCGCAGACTAATAGAGTTGTTCTGCAAAACGGCATCATCAACACAGAAGGTCTGTAACAAGTCCTCCATATCTACACCTGGCGGGATCCTCGGCAAGAGATCGCCCACCTCCCCCAAACGAGGCAACCCAGTCAGAAAATAGACATCCGTGAGGGTGATCTCTAACCTCTCACCCCCAATAATGAAAGCACCCTCCGCCGGCACCCACCAACTCACCAGCTTGTTTAGGAGCCATCTCACTGAACGAATAGGTGGGATCTGAGCGAACTTCAAAAGTCCGCTCACATCCAGAGTCTGTCACACCCTCGGATCAGTCTGAATCTTCTCCATCAGATCATCATCAATCTCCCGCTCTCGCCATGAGGACAATGGTCTCCTCAACATCCTGCCAGAAAACAGAAAGAAATTTTTAACCCTAGCACAAAATTTTTTGAAAAAATTCCATCGCGGCTTTTCCACCAAAATCCGTGATGACCATCGCGGCCTCCATGCTAAAACCCGCGATGATCACGCGGCCTCCAGTCAAAAACCCGCGATGAACATCGCGGATTTTTGCCAGACAGTCGCGATGAACATCGCGGGTTCCATCCTCACAGCCGCGATGAACATCGCGACTGTCAGCCTAAAACCCGCGCGGTTCATCGCGGGAAGAGACCCGAAACCTGCGATATTCCATGTTGGAAGGTCAACGTGAAATTTCACGGCCTTCAGGGGCCCGCCGCCAAACAAAAAAGACATAATTGAAAAGGCTAAAGCAAATAGAGTTACCTGAAACTTGCAGAATCGAAAACAAACGGTGAAATCTCTCGGAAATCAAGAAATAGCTCTGACTTCTCTGCCAAACTCGCACGTAACAATGACACGTCATAGGGGCCCCACGCCCTATTTATAGAAATTCAACCATTTTTCCAACCGCCATTCCGGTTTCATACGACGTCCGTTTCTCAAACCGTTGGTACCATTGGAATCAGCGCAGCGAGAAATTCATGACAGTTCTTTCCTTTTCCAGTTTTCACCAGCTCCATTTTTGGGACCATTTTTTGGGCGCCCTCATCGCCTCGATTTGCGTGCCATATCGGCTGTTGTCCATTTTTGGCATGCCTTATATCGTCGGATTCAGTTTTTCACGCTCATGATGATGCTTGAGATCATTTCTCGCTCTCACGCCTAGATTTTTCAGGCATTTTTTCCCATGCCCCCCTCGTCGCCTCGATTTGCATGCCATATCGGCTGTTGTCCGTTTTTGGCATGCCTTATATCATCAGATTCAGTTTTCCGCGCTCGTGATGATGCTTGAGATCATTTCTCGCTCTCACGCCTAGATTTTTCGAGCATTTTTTCCCATGCCCCCCTTGTCGCCTCGGTTTGCATGCCACATCCGCCGTTCCCCCGTTTTTTACGAGTCTTATATCGCCGGATTCAATTTTCTGCGCTCATGATGATGCTTGAGATCATTTCTCGCTCTCACGCCTAGATTTTTTGGGTATTTTTTCCCATGCCCCCCCTCGTCACCTCGGTTTGCATGCCACATCCGTCGTTCTCCATTTTTGACAGTCGTTATATTGTCGAATTCAGTTTTTCGTGCTCGTGATGATGCTTGAGATCATTTCTCGCTCTCACGCCCATACTTTTCAGCCATTTTTTCAAAATGCCCTCTCATTGCCTCGATTTGCGTGCCACAACGGCCACAGCCCCCTTTGTGACAATCTTTATGTCACCAGATCCAGTATCCCACACACATGATGACGCTTGAGACCTTTTCTCGCTCCCATCTATCCATTTTTGTTTGGTATAATTTTATCCCTTTTTCGGGCCGAGCAATCCCTTTTACGAAAAAGGCACTTAGGGAGTTTCTGTTAAGCTCTTTTCTGACTCCTAAAACAATGAAAAGATCGCCGAGCAATCTTGCTTCCTTTCATGCTCACTAAAACGTATCTGAAAGGGCGTCTACCTGGTATAAGTTTACCCCTTTTTCAGACCTCGTAGACTAATTACGAAAAAGGTATACTCTAGTCACATCGGCTAGAAGAGTTCTCCATCCGCATCATTTTATGCTTTTCCGGGCCTTGGAGACTAAACTTACGAAAAAGAAACACCAATGGAGTCCCCTTACCGCTTTTAGACTCTCTAAACATGAAAGTGACCACGAGCAATCACCATCCTGGGCTCGTAAAACAAACAGGACAGTAGTCATAACCACTGCAGAATCTTCTTATCGCTTTTAGACTCCTTAAAAATGAAAGCACCAATGAGCACGAATAGTCCTGGGCTCACAAATCCACAGGACAATACCATCTCAGAGCACACTTTTATCCCTTCTTGGAGCTCATTAAAACAACGAAGAAGGACCCAATGGTGCCTCTTAGCGCCACGACAGATCACATCTACTCATATGACAGCTTCCCCATGATTGGTCGCCTTTGTTCAGAGTATTCTGCAGTACGTCACCTTGAAAATCCCTCGACAGCACCTATCAGCTCGTCCTCCCCCCCCAGAGTCAATATATACCATTCAGCCAATCAAAGCAATGATCCCCTCACCTACAAGTCAGTTCCCTACGCTGCCAGGTCAACCATGTCATCATGCTCTGAACAATGGAAGTTTGAGTCTACCCACTCTTTCACCCAGTTATTTCCCATCCCCACAAGTATGACGGTCCTACCATCAGTACTACAACACTTCAGTTCTACACCTCATGCTCCTATCAAGGAAAAATCATTTCCTTGTTAGTTGCTGGTCTCCCTCTGTCGATGACAACCACATTTATTCCAGAGGATAGACCTAGAGGTCCCTGTGTCTTAGACTCATTACCATTTATGATGAGTGCCTACGAGTCATTTCGAGAGGAATCCTCAGTACCTTTCCAAATGATTGTTTCTCACATACTCGACTTCAAAACCTTGATCGCATCATTGATATTCGCACAGGACATTGATCCTTTCAGTTATTAGTAGAAGACCCCGGATACCTCCTGACTCCTCCACATTTGAGAATCTTCCAATGGATACCAGTTACACTTTTTCTAGAGATATCCGGGTTGCGCATGACGACAGTATTCAGAAGTACCCCAGTTTCATACTCCCTTGAGTATACAGTTACATTATTTCTCAGAGATAACTCATAGTCTTTGAGTCCCTACAGATGTTGGACACCTTCAGTTTCAACAGTTCATCAGTTAACCCAGTGTATCAGTTATTGAGATTAGTTATGATCAGGATTATATCCCAAAATAATGTCCCCCCTGGACCATTATGATGTACCAGTAGATTCTTTATGTATTAGATCCCCCTTCTTGGGACTAATTGTTATGTATATGTCTTGATACGAGCATGGGAATGCCCGCCTCGTCCATTATCAGAGATTATACCTCATTCATATTGAGGCCATGTAATATTTTTTGTTTTTGTAGCTTCCAAGGGCCATGGCTCCAGTATCCAACCGGTCTCTTCTCTCCCTAAACCCCAGAAAAAAGACAAGAGAACTATGATGTCTATCGGCCATACGATGAGCTCCTGCCCTCACACATCAGGGGGCAATCTGTTAACACCTAAAAAGTGCTCACTAGCTCATTCTGTTATTCACATGACCCATTTGTCCACTTTTCCACCATCTGAGCCTCTGAAACCAACAAAAGGTCACCAAAAGACCTTAGTACACCCCTTTTTCCCACTCAAAAAGATTATTTTTCCTAAAAAGCATAAAAAACCCTCAAAAAGGGTCCAAATTCCCAAAAATATTAAAAAGAGAATTAAAATATTAATTTTATTCAAAAAAGGAAAAAGGAGGGAAAAGTACCTAAACCGGGTTGGTCAATACCATTTGGTTTCCACAAAACCACAAATGGTATTCCCCACCACCAAAACCTATAAAAAGGTGGTAGGGGCTCCTCATTTCACATCCATCCATTATCTCATCCTCATGCTGTCGAAATATCCCTTGAGCATTTTGGCCATTATAAGCAACCTTGGAGAAGGAGACCTCTTGGAGGTTGGAGATACTTATCTTGGGAGTTGCTCTACATCAACCTTCACCATTGAAGGTATTACTATTGCAAGCATTAGCTTGGCCCATTTTTAAATACAAATTTATTCTTTCATATTTTCTTGTTCTTGTTTTTAAAATATTTCCATTATTTGCTTATATTCTTGCATAGATCCATGATTAGTTTTGTTTAGATTAGTTTCTTGTTTAATTCTATTGAAACTGCTGCTACTAGTTAGCAGGTGCCCATAGCACTAAGCCTGGATGCAAAACCAAGCCAACAATGCTACTCCAAAAGGATGAGATATGCACCAAAATATTCAACCATGTATTCTTTCATCCAAGAAGTGAATGAAGAATTTCCACTAAAATCTGAACCAAATAATGAGCAGAAAAAACAAGGAGACTTCAAATGACTCAAAGAAGTCTCACCCATACATCCATGAATGTGAGAATAATAAAGATATATCAAAGTATGTTTCTGCCAACAAAAATGTTCTCCAATCATAAATTTATTTACCCAAGTGTTGGATGAAGTTCCTCCGACATCAAATGAGCCAAGTGTTGAGCAAGAAAAACCATGAGTCTTCAAGTGACTCAAATGCATATCATAGGTGCATCCATGTAGATGTGCATCATCATAAAGTGACAAATGATGCTGCTGCAAATGTGAATAAGAATGTGCTCCAACCATGTCATCATAAAAGGTAAATCTAGGAGTTCCATACTCCTCATGTGGCACTATAAAAAAGAACCCTTTCACCCATACTTCATTGAGACTAATGCTGCAAAACATGGAATTGTAGGATGTAGGAGGATGAACTAACTCACCCAAATGATCAAAAATTGCAGAAGTTTCATCATGGGAAGGATCCATATGGGTAGTATCATGCAGCTCCTTCAAAAGTGTGAAACCTTTGTCATAGATTGGTTCCAATGTAGAGGAATCATGCTCTTCTTTAAAAATTGCATAACCTTCATCAAGAGACAATTCAAGTTCTTCTTCAACCACATCAAGTATTTGGATCTCTTCAAGTTCATATTCAAACACATCAAGAACATTCAAATTTCCACATTTCTCATGATCCACCATGTCATGAGAATACTCCAAACAATCTACCATTTGACAATCTGAGACATAGGAGGAAAAACAAGTATCTTGCAACTTTTCAAGAAGTTGCTCATTTTGAAGTGTGAGCTTATGAATATCCTCATTATTCTTAAATTATGCATCATGTAACAATTAATTAAGCTCAAACAAATGGTTTCTATCAAAAAGAAAAGACATGAAATTACCTTTGATGTGGCACATTGCTCTTTGAATCTTCTCCATGTCTTCAAGGAAAGATGTTTCCTCCAATGAAGTAGCTCTCCAACAAGAATTTGACACCAATGCTTGAGTGTCATGGAGAATGCTAAGGGACTCTTGGATATTATTTTCATTCATCTTTAAGGACCCTTCAAGAAAATGAGGCTCTTTCAAATGAACCTCCTCATCTTCTTCATTTTTGCTTGGACCAACTTCATGAAGCTCAAGTGGTGATGGGGAAGTTGATCTTGGTTCTTCTTCAACTACTACAAGGTCTTCATTATCATGCTTAATGGAACTTGGGCTTGCAGCAACATTTTCACAAGTGATCTCTATGTCACCAACATAGAGCTGTGAGTACCCATCAGTAGGTACTCCTTCATAGTTTAAGCATCCATCAGTAGATGCTCTTTAGTTCATGTCTAAGCTAGAAGGTGTCTCGAAATGATCTTCCATATTTTCAATAGAATCTTCTTCACGCTCTTGTGATGTCTCTTCATTTTTATCCTTCAAGCAAGATGATGCATTTTGCCCCTTGTTTTCCTTATGATCAATATCTTTGGAATCTTTTTTTGAAGAATTCCCAAAAGCTCTCCTCAAGTGGGACATAATTTCATGCACACATATATGATACTCACTCCAAGGTTCTTTACAACAAGGGCATAAACCTTTCTTTACTAATTCCACATCTTCATTTTTGAGTTTATTTTCAAAAACATGTTCAGCATAGTACTCAAAAGACATGGCATTTTGTGTATTTTTGCTCGAAGCAAGATATTCTTGATATTTTTGATATTGTTGGGGCAAGGTTTTATATGTTGCTCTCCATATTTGGAACTCACTCATATAATTATCCTTGGTTGGTGTGACACACTCATATTCATCAGATTTAAATTCATAAGAATAATCTTCATTTCTCTTGAAATTGTAAGAAGTGTTGCATGATGGCACCTCTTCCTCGTACCATTCACATTCTGCTTCATATTGCTCATAAGCATCTGCATATTCCTCATAAGAATTGTACTCATAGGATTCATCATAATAGTAAGACATAGATGCCAATTATTCTTGAATGTATGTACATAATAGACAAGTTCAAGGACCATGCTTTGATACCACTGTAATGTCCCTTGTTAGGAATCTTATTAAAATGGCAATTTTTCACTTTTTTCCCTAGTTTAACCTTTGACTAGTTTTGAGCTCTAGGTCCCCAAATTGCTCCAATTGCTCCCAAATATTTTGAGAAGGTATATGGATGATGTTAGAACATAAATATGTATTTCAGGGATGCTTTTGGAACTTTAAAATACTTTTTAAAATCTCGTTTCAATTCTGGCCAATGTACGGAACTTTACTAGTAATTTCCCTTTGACTAGTATTGATCTCTAGGTCTCGAATTAACTCCAAATGCCTTCAAATATTCAAGGAGGGTGTATGAATGATATTAGGAATTGAATATGATATTCAGAGATGATATATGGCCACCAAAATACCTCTGCAAACTCTCTTAATATTCTGGACCAAGTATGCAATTTTACTAGTAATTTGGGGTTCAAATCCCCCCAGGGTTAGTACTGAAAATGGCTTCCCAAATGCCTCCAAACCCACTCAAATTTATGAAAAAAGGTAGGTAATGTATTAAGGATGTGATTAAGGTCTTATTTGTACCATTAATTGATTATTATATCTGTTCCAACCCTCTCCCATTCAACTACAAAAATCATCAATTCGACCCTTGGGGAAATGGCACTATTTCTTCTCCCAATGCAATTAAATTGAGTACAAATACTTCAAATGCTCAAGTAAAGTACATGAAACTTGTAAAATACATCCATGGAAGTCCATTAATCACAAATTCTTCAAAGAATCATCCATTCATTCGAAATCATCATTAATACATTGGTTCACAACAACGTAGTGGGGAAATGGCATTGTTCTTCCATTAAAAATGAGATTTATACATTTCTACTTGGAATTTTGACCTGAAAGTTTATAGGGATGAATAAAAGAGTATTTAATTCATATTACAAAATAAATGGGGCATGATAAGCTCCCCCAAAGAGTACAAAAGCTCACCAAAAATTCCCTCCCTCAAGGATCAAGAATATGCCATCAAAATTCGAAATGGTTGAGAGACTGTGCTGCAATAGAAGAAACCATGAGCTTCCTTGTAGCTTACAACTACAAATAAATACTCCATTAAATCTTGAAATGAAAGTTTTGAATGGCCTTTCCAATTACCAACTTGGATGGGAATCTTTCACCCTTGAAATTGGCTAAGGCAAGAAACTAGTCATCCACTAGCTCTCCCTCTACACAAATGCAATTGGAAATTATACAAATGATCAAAATATGGTTTGATTCTTTTTTATTGACATTTATAAAGTTTGAATGTCCTCCATGGGTCGAATTCCTTCCAAGAGACTCATGCCAACTCAAGTTGGGAAGAGATTCCAAAGAACGCCACTTGTACAACAATTCCTAGTCTCCCACTTCCACCAAATCACATGTGGAAGCATCTTAGCTGCCCTAACATCCTTGAGTGACCTATTGGAGTCTATTTTTATCCCTGACATATCATATATGTCATATTTCATCCTTCAGGTCTGATTTGTGTCATAGGTGTCATAGCATCTTCATCATTGTTGTCATAGAGCTAGGGAATCTAGCCCAAGTGTCTCACTAGCTCCAAATTTCCTCTTCCTCTTCCATGGGAGTTAATATTCCTCTATATTTTGACCTCATTGATTCATGCCAAGTATTATTTACCTTATAACTCATCCCAAGAACATTAGGCTTCCCATGGATTTGAAGTTGCAAGAAGAGGATGCCATGTGGCACATAAATTCTAGCTTGTGTGGGTCCCACTTCCTCCATGTGTCTTCATGATCAAATGCCACTTTGATTTTAACTTGTATATATTTATTTATCTCCTTTATTAAATATTTATTCCATCCTAATGTTCCAACATCATTTATTATCCTCATTATTCCAAATCCCAAAGCTTCCACCCCAAACCTAGGAAACTAGTAATTTTCCTCCTTGGCAATTATTTGACCTTTAGCATCAATTTGACAAACTCTAATGAATAGGGCCAATTTGCTTAGGCCATTGTGACCCAATTCCAAATTTGGGATATGACAAATAACCACTCATATAGCCCTTCCTTAGTCTTAAATGTTGTCTTCCATTCATCTCCTTCTCTAACCTGAATCTAGTGATAACCGCTCTTCAGGTCGATCTTCATGAAGTATCTCACTCCACTCAAGAAATTCATTAAGTCATCCATTCTCAGCAATGAAAACTGGTACTTGATCATGATCTTGTTGATGGCTCTAGAGTCTATACACATCCTCCATTCTCCACCCTTCTTCAATGCTAATATTGGTGGTAACGCACACGGACTCAGACTCTCTCTGATAAATCATCTGTCCAACATCTCTTGGACCGGTCGATTGAGTTCTTGACCCTCTACCAAAGTAATTATGTGCGATGCCTTGTTTGGAAAGATTGATCCTAGAATCAAGTTGATCTGATGGGATATGCTTCTCATCGATGACAATCCCGTCAGCGCTCCATCACCTACTATGTTCCTAAACTCATGGAGCATTTTTTTGACTTCGACTAGAATTCTCTCCACTGTCGACCTCTCGACACATGGCCCTTTCGAAATGATGGCGAAACATCCCGACTGCTTTTCCTTTTCCACGAGGAATTCCTTGGTTGTACACATATGCACTTGCTTCTCCCAAAAGTTTCTCTCGCCTTGCTTACAGTTGGCTTGGTCCTCCTACTTCAGCTTCAAAGTCCTCTGCATTCCATATTTTCACACTATGACTATGTTGCCCCAACCATCATATATCATCTTCTGATCATATTGCCATGGTATCCCTAACAACAGATGACCTACATCCATTGGGATTATGTCACACAGTACATTGTCTTCAAGCTTCCCGACCTTAAAGTTAATCAGGCACTATTTGGTTACTTTGATATGATGTCCTTTCTACAATCAAGAGATCTTGTAGGGATTTGGGTGTTCCTGACATCTCAAACCTACTTTGTCGATGACCTCTGTCGACACAAGATTCTCTATACTTCCACCATCAACTATGGTCTTGCAATACCACTCGCTAATCAACACTCTGGTTCGAAAGATAGCCTTTCGTTGTGCTGAATCTTTCTCGTTGCATCGGTCCTCTTGAACCAACGTCCTCTTGGTCTTCATGGATCGAACCTTTATTTTCCCATCCTCACTTTTTTCGAATGTCGACTCCACTCTCTCGTCGACTTGCTCATCTCTTCGACGTCTGGGTTTCAACTCCTCTGCAGCATGTAGGTTCTCTGGGCATTCACATGTCTTCTGTCCGACTCCGCGAAACTTGTAACAAACCACATCTGGTCTATCAGCTCCTTTTTTGTTGGTTGGACCATTTCGACCATACGCACCTCGACCGCGTGTCTCTCAACCATTGCGTCGGTTTTCTTTGTTTTTCTCTCTAGTTGGTGTCCCTTCCGCATGTCGTTTGTCTTCAACGACTTCTCTCATGGTTCCGATGTTTTGGCCTTTCATGGAAATAGTATTTGCACCTTGACTAATCATCCTACCTCTGGTCGATGCAGATTTCCTTGATAATTTCTCTTCTGCCTTCAGAGCTAACTGGTAGGATTCACCCACTGCTTTGAACCTTGATAGCTCAAATCATCCTGTATAGCATACTTCAAGCCATTTACATATCTCGCGACAGCTTCTTCTCCTTCGTCGGTTTATCTTGACCTTATCAACAATCTGTAGAACTCTTCTATGTACTCTTTCATGGTCATCTCTTTTTGTCGAAAGTTCTACAACTTCCGGAATAAGGAAATCACATAGTTGCCCAGCAAGAACTTCCCTTTAAGCTTGGCAACCATCCTGTCCCAAGAATTGATTTTCTCCTTTCCTTTCTTGACTCTGTCAGCCTGCACATTGTCCCACCATAATGAGGCATGACCTTTCAACCTCAGACATGCATTCTTAACCCATTTGGAATCCTCGATCTTCTTTATGTCGAAGTATTTCTCCATTTATCTGAACCAATCAATCAAGTCTTCTGGATCCAAACTTCCTGAGTAGGTATGCACATCTATCTTTTTCCGACCTCTCATCTCTATCAGAATCTTCATGATTTTGCCTTCTGGTTCTTCTCCTACTGCTTCCCATGCTTCCACCTCTTCGACCTCCTCGTCATTGTGGTCTAACGCATCAAGAACACATCCACTCCTTTGGATTTCTTTGATAGCTATGACTTCACTAGTCAAAATTTGCATTGTTCGCATGCATTCATCAAACATCTCACGATCAACTGTGACTACAGCACCATGCACTCTTCGTCCAACTCCTCGGACACTAATGCCTATGTGATCCATTTTCAACCTTACCTGAAACTCCCATTCATCCAATCGCAACCAAGATTTCACAAGTTGTGCACAACTCTATCCAACCGCAGCTGGAGTTGTTAACACACTCGACACTAGATTCCACTTCCAACTTCTGATACCAACTGATGCAAGTCAGGTCCGTACTGCTACTTCAACTAGAACCACTTTCAGGCTCTGATACCAACTAACACAAGTCAGGTTGGTATCACTTTCTCTCCTACATCTAGGAGGCTTCAACTCAACCGGAATCACTTCCGGGTTCAGATACCAACTGATGCAAGTCGGGTCGGTGGGACCTTCTTGCTTAACAATAACACACGACACACACACGTTCACATGAACTGGATGTAAATAGGATGCCAGAAGCTGACCTCTATTACTTCAATTGAATTACAGTAACAATGCGAAAATGAAAGGAATGTAAAACACCTAAACTATGTCGACCTTAGCCTATTGCAATATACAGAAGTAATGGTGTGCTCTCTATGTGTGTCAATATTCACCATCTACTGGCTCACTGCGGAACTCTAAGATATGGCTCCGATCTCTTCTACGCTCGATTGATGTGTGATTGTTCTCTCCAATATACAGATCAACTCCCGAGTGACTGATCCCCTTCCCTGTGCCTGCACACTGGTCTTCTATTGCTACTCTGTTGCTCATCTTGAGGTCCAATCCAATCCCTGAGACACTCTTCCTATGTCCGCCAAATCCTCCCCGATCCTGCATACCTGCAGTTGTCAGTTCTTCTTCCGTGCTACACAACCTCCACCTATGGTGACATCTAGCATGTATTCAACCACCTTCTTGTTATTGGACAATCTACTCGAGCAGATGCAAGCCATATCTCCCTAGTTCAATGTGAATCTAGAACAAATAAGAACATAACATAAAGCTACATTCCTAGATCAGATTAGAGATCGAGTAATTAGATGTCTTACCTTCAGATTTGTAGATCTTTCTCCTCGTCATTGCTTTAAGCTTCGTAGTCGTTAGATCCATAGCTGCAATACCTGTCAGAACATGTAGAGACAAAACAAGCAGTAAAACATATCTAAACACTAACTGATCTAAGTAAACAATTAAGGAAGTAAACTATAAACATCATCAACAACAACTTTTGTGAAAAGAGTTTATATTACTGTATAAACAGTGAGATGTACAAAGTAGAGAACCAATTACAACTGAAGCCTTAATGCTACAATCCTCGTCCAACAAGCCAAGCCAAAGCCTCCAAAGGAAATGTATTCCTCCCAAGAGATGGATAGGGATCACCTAGGCTAATTCCACGAGCATGTAAGTGCTATAGACTTCCTCCTTTTGGAATGGAGAGGAGCTTTGTATTTATAGGAGCAAGTGGATAGAGTAGTTTGAGGATCACGGGGAGAGGGCTAAGGGATCCTCCCTTGATTTTAGGGAACAGTAGGACAACTCACCTAGGAGTTAGGGATAGGGATCCACCTCATCCAACTTCTAGAAATCGCTTGAAAGCCACCTTTATCCAAATTAACCAATCCTGGCGCAAGATGCATGAGGGAAAATTGATCCTAAGAGGGGAAGAGTAGGCTGCACAAAGGAAACTTGAGCTACCTACACAGTCTACCAGACTACATCCTGCGCCTGACCTAGTTGGGCACTTCTTTCTCAAAGACAACCTACATCATCCCAACTAGACATTGTGGACAAAGGGAATAAACTTGCTCTAAATGACTTCTTGATCAGGGAAACTTCAGGGATCAAGGCATTGAGTTGACATGGGACTCATGATGACGAGATTTAGGTGTAACACGTATTAACTGCTCATAACTTCCTTAACAACCCTGAACGGCTACCAAGTACTCTACTTGACTTTCTGCGCGTCCTTTTGACTTTTCTATAGTAGTCGGTCCCATCAATGACCTCGACCATACTGTATTTCATCATCCTTCAATTTACGTGTCAACTTCACTTCTCTTCTTCGGCTTCACCAGTCCGTCCCTTCCTCCAGGCTGGGCTTTTTCCTCAAATCAGTCGATGTCGTTGTTCGACAGCTTGTCGATCCTCAATGCCTTCACTGCAACAATATTTTTTGTTGAACTTGAACATGTCGAATCTTGAACTTCTCCTCCTGTCGATGCACCTCGACAGCTTCTGCTCGACTTATTGACTTCAACAGGAAATCTTCCTTTCACATTAGTGGTCGTCGACACTCCCTCTGGTCGGCTTCCTATCGATCATCTTCGACTTTTTTTCCTAGGTCCCGATGCTCCTGCAAAATCATGTTGTTTCCATATTTCATGTTGTGATTCATGTTTGATTCTGGAAACCATCCCACACAGTTAATGCATGTGTCTAGTCTAACCATGCCAAATTTTAGTCCATACAAGTGTTGAGCCCAGAATTGGCCCTTTTTAATCATCTTTAATCATCTTTCCTGCCCTTGTCCTACACCACTTATCATGTCAATCAGACCTGTTGTCCTTATTTTATTCCTTCAAGTTGCCAAGGTATGACTGATCATTGCTTTATCTTATTAATGCTTATGAGTGTGATAATTAAAGTTGTTTATCTCTCAATTGTGCTAACATGTGATGATTTATGAAGGTAGTTGAGATAAGTGGGATGCAGGAAGGTGGGGCTGAACAAGTCTTTAAAGGTGTTTGCTGCTTACAAAGGGATTCTTGGGGCTCGAATCATCAATTAAGGCACATGGTTCCAATATAACATCCTAGGTGGAGCTGTGACAGGGCAGATGTAACAGAATGCGCTATCTTGAGTATGTGGCTGCTCGAGTCTAGTTGTGATCTGGAAAGATCGCCACTCTTGGGTCAATCGACCGCTTTCTCATATTTTTATGCCTCTATTCTGCCACGTATTGTAACAGCTAGTTATTCAGGGCGCCTGAAGATCAGATATCTTCATGGCTGCCCAATTATAGGATTGGATGTTATGATTTATATGTATAAATATGGGGAGCTTCCTCGACCCAGGGGTTGAACAACAGATAATTAATTCAGTCTATTAGCAGTGAAAGCAACTGTGTAATCATCTTCTGTTAATATAAGGAGTTACCCTCAATTTAAAGGAACTTGCGTTGTTCAGCCAGCGTCTCTGTGTGAAGGCTGGGCACGTCTTCCACAGAGATTGCTGAGTTAAAATAGGATTTTGAATTCATTGTTGTGTGATGCTTTGTTCATGATATTTATTTTGTACGCAGCAGCGACATTTATGGTGTGGATTTTCAGTACAATTAATATTAGGGTTTCTTGGATTTGGCAAGTAATACAGAGTGACAGTCGACTGAGTAGAGACTTTATGCAATTCGTGTGACAATTATACACAGCCTTGTTCATCTTGCAGTTAAGTTGTGATCCCATGAGCCCTTGCAATTTATCTTTCCTTTTATGATTGTTGATTTCCATTCTGCAATTCAAATTCTTAGAACAGTTGACTCAATCCTTTGCAATTGGATTTCTAGATTAATGTTCAGTTTATGCCTTATGATTTTCCAGAGTGATTAGATCGAAGAGGTGATTGTTCTAGAATATGAATGAGATTTCTTTCCTGCAATTGTTGATTAGATCTTATATCATTTCTTATTGATGCATGGTAGAGAGGAATTGAAGTGTAGCAATTAGAAGGCAATTGGGATTGCATAGATTCTTGGGATGAACATGGATGATAGATGATAAAAGTATTCAATTCTAATGGTTTGGTGTTTAAGCATAGATTGTGCACTTATCCTTTGAAATAAAAAGACTTTCTCGGGTTGACAATAAATCTCGTATGCTCTGTGTGTATTGGTGATAATCTAATTGCATATAGAGTGCTCGACATTTTGGCGCCGTTGCCGAGGAGGGATAAAAATTAAACACTAGTCATTAGTTGCATCTGATAATTGTTTTTAGTCAGTCTCTTCTTTTCTGAAATGATCTACTTCACATGAATACGAGGAGGGTAAAACCTGATCACCTCCCAACTCCCAAAACCCCACAAAATACTAATAGCGCAAGTGGTTCGGGTCGTGGTCGAGGACCACCGTTGGGCAGAAGGACATTCATCGACGATCTTGTTGATAGAACTGATTCAACTACCAGGACTCGTCAACGGGAAACTCCTATCAGAAGAAGCCCTGCTGATCCTGGGGCGCCAGTGTCAGGATCCACGGTGGAGAGTACAGGAGCAGCCGTGACTCACTCATATACCCCTGCTAAGGAAGGTACAACTGACGCAACTGTTACAACTAAGGAGTACGCAACTGTTACAACTGAAGAATACGCAGCTGTTACAACTGAGGAGTACACAGCTATTACAACTAAAGAATACGCAGCTGTTACAAACAAGGAAAAGAACGCAAGAATGAACGAAGAAGAGGATACAGAAGAAAAGATGAGTAACAGACATGAGACTGAAGAGGAAGAGGCAGTGATAGAATACCATCATGAAAATTACTCCCTACCGGAAGGAACTACAGCTACATTACAATTTCCAATTCAGCAGCCGGAAGGGACAGCTCCTATGAAGAACATCTCACCATCAGTGTTGCCTCGCTTCCATGGCAGGGCAGCAGAAGATCCAGATGAATTCCTTTTTGAATTTGATATCCTCTGTCGCGGCTATGATTATGTCACAGATGCCCAAAAGATGAAACTTTTTCCCGCCACCCTGAAGTACAATGCATTACGATGGTTCATGAGCCTTGGGGGAGGAACTGTTGCTAATTGGAATAAGATGAAGCAAGTATTCCTGGAGAAATATCAAGAGTATTGCAACACCAGGGACAAAAGAGAGGAATTATTCAAGATGGTGCAGAAGGAGGATGAAAGTCTAGAGGATTTTGTAGAAAGGCTGTTGTACAATGTGCAAAGAGCCGGGCAGATGAACATGGGGCTGGATGTGCTCAAGATAATCTTACTTCGAGGGATCAGGGATGATTGTTTAGACATGTTAAATCTGTTAGGACAGGAAGATATCTCCAAAGAACCTTTTGAGACGATTGTGGAATTATGTAAGAGATACTCCAGGGGATCTTCCAGGAATAATAAGCGGGATAAACAGGATAAGCTGGAACGTGATGTATTCGATAGAACTCAGAAGTCATCCAATGGAGGAGCTACACGTGCAGAGATAGGCAATCTCCTTGAAAATTTTAAAATAGAAATGATGAGCTCCATCTCTTCGGAGATGGATGTCCTGAAGGCCAAACAAAAATAGGCAGTGGAAGATCTCACACTAAGTGTGTTCTGTCCCCGATGTAGAAAGAATCACCCGCTGAAAGAATGCCCTCTTGACAAAAGACAAGTATGTCAGCTATGTGAGCTGAACCATGACATGAAGGAATGTCCCACACTTCCCCAAGTGAAGGCTGTTCTGCAGGCATCAACTCCAGAAGTGGAATCAGCCTATTTCATTGCACAGAAGAAACCTTGGCAGCCTCGAAATCAAGGTATGCCTCTGGACTCGTTTCCATTTTTGAATAATATGGAAAATTGGAATAATAACATGCAAAATGTGAATACACAATTCCCTTCAAATTATGCTTAGTGGAATCCTCCCCAACCTGCAATGCAAAATTTTAATTCATGGGGTCCTTGGACACAACCACCACATCAACCTACGTTGTGGTCTCCTGGCTGGAGGAACTTCCCTCTTGGGAACCAGTTTCCTCAACCACCTCCACCTCAGCAGTTACCATATTCTCCTCCATATCCTCAATTTCCTCAATATCCTCAATACCCACCTCAGCAGTCGCAGCTGCAGCTGCAAAATAATCATGTTCCTAATATACCAATACGGCCTCAGCTGCCTACCCAACCTAATCCTAACCCGAATAATAAAACAGTCCATCAATTGGAAATTGTCAATATGCCGGCCTACTCTCTCTCCCATGTACCTTGTAATGATATTCATCTACGATCTGGGAAGATAATAGAACTTGTAATTACAGAAGATATTCCACCTTCTGTGCATGAAAAAGGAGAGAGTTCACAGCATCCATCCGATCCGGTTCCTATCACTGAAGGTGCTAAGCATCCCTTAGATGGGACGGCTGAAACATTAAATGAGAAATCATATAATACGCAACCTACCCAGTTGGTAAGGAAACCGCCATACCCCGAGAGACTAATGCTACCAAAAATAGGGGGGCAACCTCAGTTCAACCTCCTAGGAGAATTGAAGAATCTTTACGTTAAAATCCCCCTTCTGCAAGCCCTTCAAGACGTGCCTATTTGTGCTAAAACCGTTCGGGACCTATGCACTAAGAAACCGAGGAAACCTAGAGACCCTCCCACTGTTCACGTCATAGGGAATTTATCTGCTTTAATAACAGGAAAAACCCCGTGTGACCAAGTATGACGACCCTGGAAATCCTACTGTCACTATACATATAGGACAAACGCAGATACCCAACGTGCTAGTCGACTTAGGAGCAGCGATCAATGTCATAACAATTGAGACTGTGAGGAAGCTTGGACTCACTAATTTTAGGCCGAACCCTACCATTTTAGAATTGGCAGACAGATTCACCATTAGACCCGAAGGGATTCTGGATGACCTTGTCATCTCAGTAGATTCATGGGAATACCCTGCTGACTTTTTGATATTGCAACCAAAATCACAGCTGGGGGGACATCCATTGATCCTGGGGAGGCCTTGGTTGGCTACAGCTGATGCTTGCATCAGCTGTCAATCTGGGTCCATGACTATATCTGATGGTACAGAGATTAAAAACCTCACCCTGTATCCTCCAGCTCGGCCAAGTTTAGAGGCTGAAACTTTTCTATGGATAGAGCAGGAAGAGGAGGAGGATGTTCAGCCATTATTAACAATAGGGAAGGCCTCAACTTTTAAAAACGAAACAGAAGACGATGCCATCAGTAATTTCATTAGCAAACCTACTTCAGTGGATAAAGAAGTCTATCAAATCCTGAACATTACCCTTGGTAAGGAAGAACATGAAAATCTTACGGAGGAAGCACTAGTCGGTGACGCAAACATAATCCTAGTTTTGAAAAATTCGAGAAGTATTCCTATTGAGGTAGAGCCTGGAAGGACTTTGAACATCAACCCTGGTCTCTCCTCAGAAGAACAGACGCGCCTAATCAGTCTCTTGAAGGAACATAAGGGGGCATTCGCTTAGGAGTATACAGACATGAAGGGTATCCCTTCTAATCTGTGCACCCACCATATTTACATTAAAAATGACTCCCGGCCTGTGTGTCAACCCCAACGACGCATGAACCCCAATCTGAGGGATATAGTGAAGGAGGAAATCCAGAAACTTTTGGAAGCAGGATTTATCTACCCTATTTCAGATAGTGAGTGAGTTTCCCCCCTTGTAATTGTGCCCAAGAAAAATGGTAAATGGAGAGTCTGTGTTGATTATAGGGAGCTGAACAAAGCTACGCAAAACCATCATTTTCCTCCGCCCTTTATTGACCAAGTACTTGATACCCTATCAGGGAAGAAGTTCTTCTCCTTCTTGGATGGGTTCAGCGGGTACAACCAAATTCAGATTGCTCCCGAGGACCAGGATAAGACCACCTTTACTTTCCCTTGGGGAACGTTTGCCTATAGGGTGCTTCCCTTTGGTTTATGTAATGCACCAGCAACGTTCCAAAGAGATGTAATTGGCATATTCTCTGAATTGAATAATGATAGTATGGAAGTCTTTATGGACGATTTTACTCCCTATGGCAAGGACTTTGAGGAGGCACTGGAAAATTTAAAGAAGGTTTTAATTCGCTGCGAACAGGCTCGCCTCTAATTAAGCACTGAAAAATGCCATATGATGATGAGTGAGGGAGTGGTAATAGGACATTTCATCTCCACCGATGGCATTCAGGTGGATCCTTCAAAAATTAAGGTGATAAAAAATATACCAACCCCTTCAACTCAGAAAGAGGTGCGAAGTTTTCTGGGACATGCTGGATATTACAGGAGATTTATAGAAAACTTTTCCAAACTCGCTTCTCCTTTGTTTTCATTGTTAATGAAGGATGCACAGTTTGTGTGGAGTGAAGCATGCCAGACAGCATTTGATAAGCTTAAAGAGAAGCTGTCCACAGCCCCTATCCTAAGGGGACCTAATTGGACCATACCTTTCCACATTTCTTCAGATGCTTCTGATACCGCCATTGGAGCAGTACCAGGACAGCAGGATGGTCAAGTACCTTATGCTATCTATTACGTCAGTAAAAACTTAGCCCCTGCTGAACTTAATTATACTGTTACCGAAAAATAATTCCTTGCTATTGTTTACTCTATTAATAAATTTCGGCATTACATTACTGGGTATCCTACGTTTGTGCACACTAATCACTCTGCCATTAAATATTTAATGAATAAACCTGTCACCAATGCCAGAGTGACCAGGTGGCTCTTATTATTGCAGGAATTTGATATTACCTTATAGATAAACCTGGAAAAGAAAATGTTGTTGCTGATTTTTTATCACGTTTTACTAACAGTGATGACAGTTTGCCTATTGAGGATTCTTTTCCAGATGAACATTTATTCGCACTCTCAGCTCATTCCCCCTGGTATGCAGACGTTGCTAATTATTTGGTCGTAGGGAAGCTCCCGCCACACATGTCTAAACGAGAGAAGAGAAAAATTATCCAGCAAAGTGCCATGTATTGTTGGCTCAATGGTCATCTCTTTTACACAGGACCCGATCTTGAGATTAGGAGATGTGTAAGGGAAGATGAAATCTTTCATATACTGAAGGCCTGTCATGATGAACCCTGTGGAGGACACTTTGTAGACAAAAGAACAGGGCATAAAACGCTGCGGATGGGCTACTATTGGCCGACTCTGTTTAGGGACGCTAAAAGATATGTTCAGTCCTGTGACAGCTGCCAAAGGATGGGCCAACCTAATAAAACAGATCAGATGCCTTTACAACCCCAAGTGGTACTTGAACCGTTTGATAGATGGGCATTGGATTTTGTTGGCCCTATCAACCCTCCTTCCAGACAGAAGGTTTACATTCTGGTTTGTACTGATTACATGACCAAGTGGGTAGAAGCTGTAGCTTTGGCTAAGGCTAATGAGCAGGCAGTGATTGATTTTCTGTACAGTGAAATCTTTACCCGTTTTGGGGTACCAAAGGAAGTAGTTACCGATGGGGGACCGCAATTCATCTCACATCAATTTGAATCCTCACTCCAGAAGTATCATGTGCAGCATAGGATAGCTTCACCTTACCACCCCCAGGTCAATGGTCAGGTGGAAAGTACTAATAAAGTTATTGAAGCAATCCTTACTAAAACAGTTAAAAGCCATCAAAAGGATTGGGTTGACAGGCTTCCAGAAGCACTGTGGGCATATCGCACAACTTGGCGCAACACCACAGGGTTTTCTCCCTATGATCTGGTGTATGGAAAGAGTGCCATCTTTCCAATTGAGTTTGAGATCAAAACCCTAAAAATAGCCACAGAAATGAGTCTGGATGTAACAGAAGCCCAGAAGAGAAGATTAAATCAATTAAACGAATTAGATGAGAAACGGTTAGCTACAGTAGATCAGACTGTTTTGCTTCAGCAACAGAGATCCAACTGGCATGACCGATTTATTAAAAAGAAAATTTTCTGTGAGGGAGACTAGGCGCTATTATACGACTCCAGATTCAAGAAGGATTTTAAAGGTAAATTACGTACAAGATGGCTGGGTCCATATTTGGTCGACAAAGTATTTGACAACGGCACTGTTCGCCTGGTGACCATTGATGAAAACCGTATACCATTACTTGCTAATGGCCATAGACTGCGACTGTATCGTAAGCCCATCTCGAAAGATGCATTCATTTCGCAAATTGCTGCTGATCCAGATTATCAGCTGGCACTAGAGAAGGAATTTCTCTCTGCCTTTTCCAATCCTTAAACTGAAAATCGTATTTGTTGTACATAAATAATTTCCTGCTGTAGCGTATAATTGTTTTTTTTCTTTCTCTTTGCATTTGATCTTTTCGTTTGCTGTTATTTTTCAAAAAAATTTAGGGAAGCGCCAGGAGAATGACTAGATTGGGCCCGTCAAGCGAGAGTCTCCCTATGCCGTCTTGTGCTGTATTTTCCTTTTGCAAAAAACAAAAAAAAGAAAATTTCGGCAGCTGCAACATCTTTTCCGGCAGCTGTATATATTTTCCGACAACCGCGTTATCGTTTCCCATCAACCATAAAATCCTTTTCCCCGCGACCGCAAATCCTTTTTCTCGGCAGCTGCAACTTCTTTCCTGGTAGCTACAACATCTTTTCGGCAGCTGCAACACCATGTTCCAACGGCTGCCACCTCATGTTCCAGCGGCCCATCACCTCATTTCCCAGCGGCCGTAATATCCTTTTTCCCGGCTACCGTGAATCTTTTCTGGCAGCTGCAACATCTTTTTCGGCAGCTGCAACATCTTTTTTGGCAGCTGAAACACCTTGTTCTAGCGGCTGCCACATCATGTTCCAGCGGCCGCCACCTCATTTCCCAATGGCCGTAATATCCTTTTTCCTGGCTACCGTGAATCTTTTCTGGCAGCTGCAACATATTTTTCGGCAGCTACAACACCATGTCTCAGCGGCCGCCACCTCATTCTGCAGCGATTGCCACATCATTTCCCAGCGGCCGTAATATCCTTTTTCCCGGCTGCCGTGAATCTTTTCTAGCGGCTGCAACATCCTTTTCGGCAGCCGTGAACTGTTTTCCAGCGGCTGCAACATCGGCGGCTACAACTTATTTCCTGGCAACTGTGACATATCTTCCGACATCCGTTAACCATTTCCCAGCGGTGGCAATATTATTTTTCCAATGGACATAAAACCTCTTTTTCGGCAGCCGTGAACTGTTTTCCAGCGGCTGCAACATCGACGGTTGCAACTTATTTCCTGGCGACTGCGACATATCTTCCGGCAGCCATGAACCATTTCCCAGTGGCGGCAATTTATTTTTCCGACGGACGTAAAACCTCTTTTCCGGCTGCCGTAAACCATTTTCCAGTAGCTGCAACATACCCTCCGACGGCTGCAACTTATTTCCCGCCACCGTAAAACTTTTCTGTTACAGCCATAATTTTTCCCGATGCCATAAATTCCTTTCCTGGCTGTTGTGAACTATTTTTCGGTACCTGCAACATACCCTCCTGCGGCTGCAACTTCTTTCCTGGTGGCTGCAACATCTTTTTCATCGGTCGTGACATCATTTTTTTTGCAACTTGCAGTGGTAACTCCTGTGTTAACGGAAGAATTGCTCCAAACCTGCTAAATCATGGTGCTGATTCACCTCAGTCAAGCCAGCGAACTCATCATTCTGACCCCGAGGACGCGATGGCTTGTGTTTCACCAGTGAAAGAAATTATTGCCTTATCCGAGTCATCATGATCACAATTCTGACTGTGCACGAGTTCGCCTCCGCAATGTCACCAACTACATGCTCCACCATTCTCCACAGGCTATCCGACGCACAGTCTTATGAGGTATGGCTTTCATTTATCACGTGATTAAGTATTGATATCATTTAAACAATATCAGTCGTACCTTCACTCGTACCAGCATTATACCTGATTAAACCTTTCCCTCGTACGACGTAAACATTAATAACCGCCACCTTCCCTAATTCGGCATGGAAATTTCGAATGTTTTTCTGTGCTCAACTTTCCAAATTTGCCCATTTTCTCAACGTCTCCGCTCAGCGATTTGTGCATCCTCTGTGCTGCAACTTCCATTTTGGGATCCTGTAATCTGTTGGATAGAACTTCAGCTTGCAGCCAGGATCATGGGGATTCTAGTTCATCATGAACCTTTTAATACACGGGAACTCAGGAGAAATCTTCAAGTTCTTGCCATCTTTCAAGCTGTCGGCTGGCTCAAATTTTTTGAGCGACTAGATGGATTCGATCAGGATGCAGCCCTGCAATTTGCTTTGAATCTTACCAAAACTCACTCCATGGTGTGGGGGCTGTGCATAGAAGTCTCCGAGACCATTATATCCGAGGTTATAGCCATCCCGATGGTGGGAAAACCATGGTTTAAATGACGAGTCCCTGCAACGACTGCACGAGAAGAATTTTTACTCACAGGGGAGCAAGTTGAAGCATCTAGAAGAGGGATCGCACTGAACTCACTACTGCAGCCATGGGACCAAGTTGATGTCTTTCTCAAGAAGTACATTACTTATGAAGGTAGATATCAAACCGTGTATAACTCTGAACTTCCTTTGCTTTCTCATCTCCACCATGGCATTTTATTGAACATTCCATATTATTTACTGCACGACTTGCATCATATGGCGGCATTTGTTCAGTCTGCTAAGCAACCACTTTCCTCTCTCACCCACCATGGCCTTATCAAATTAATCATTGTAAGAACCCTTTCCCAACATCATATAACTTGGGAACAATTCATAACCCGACCTCAGCAACCCGTTCCCTTGCGAGTCGTCCCATTACAGCAAATACAGGTTCCACCACAACAGGAGGACCGAAGTTCCTCCATTGAAGTTGGGAGGAGGGATGAAATGGAAGAAAAGCAACTGGGGGCACAAGCTGGGCCATCTGGGGGGGATGAGACTATATTAGAGGAAGAACAACTAGGGGCACAATCAGAGCCATTTGGGGGAGATGAACCTCCGACACAAGCATAGCCAGTTGGGGGGGGTGAAACTACATTTGAAGAAGAGCAATTGGAGGCACAAACAAAGCCATTGGGAGATGGTGTAGATAAAACCTTTGTGGAAAACCCAGATAACAGAGCAGCTCTGACAGCAGAAGGTGAAATTAGAGCAGCATCAAATGCTACGACAATGGAACCTGAAGATGACAGAGCCAGGGTAGTGGAAGAAAACATTGAGCTGGTAACCATTGATTCCTCACCCGAGTGGGAAGGAGGAGCTTTAATTGAAGAAGAACAACAAGAGAGGCAAGAAAATATTCCTTCGACCTCAGCTGTGATTCCCTATGTACCAGCTCCATAGAAGAAAACACCACAAAAGAAAAGAAAAAGATTCACCAATGAATTTAACCTAATATCACCAATCAGAAAGAAAAGAACTCAATCAGCTACAGCAGCAGAGGTAGCCAGGAAAAGATGGGCAACCCTAGAGGCACAGGTTGAGCCCCCAATCCTTGTACCAAGGCCAATGGATTCTCGACAAATTCCAATGGAGGAAGAACCTGGAATTGAAGGACTTCTGGCTGAGAACGCAATGTTAAAAGAGGACCTCCAAGTACTTAGAAGGGATTTGGAAATCTGGAAGGAAACCTGCAGAAAACAGGGTGAAAGAAAATTGTATACATTGATAGAGGCTACAGACCAACTGGAGGGATCAGATTCTGCTGAAGCTGGGCAGGAGGATGAACGAATACTCTGTCCCACCTGTGGATAAATCTTCAAGGAAGCAGGCCACAAAATTATACTTAGCACTTACTCAGCACAACAGCCCGCGGCCACAATAAAGGAAGCAGCAGAAAAAGAAGGTGCTGTCACACAAGAACCAACATCTTTGAATATCCTTGCTGAAGCTGCCACTTCCCATGACACAGAGAATAGAGAACAGATAGGAGAAGAACAAGGGATGGAGGACACCCTGGAGCTTAATAAGGACGATACTATAACTCCAGAATGTTCCCATGATACAGAGATTATAGAGCAGATGGGAGAAGAACCTGGAATGAAGGACACTCTGGAGGCCAATGAAGAATTCTATACTGTAACCCCAGAATGCTCCCAGGACACAGAAATTCTAGAAGAAGAGACACAAAGGCAGGACAGTGATAAAATGGAACAGGATGCTGTAACACAAGAACCAGCAAACCTGAATATACTTTCCCAATTGGCCAAACAGATGGGAGGAGAACCTGGGACAGAGGACACTCTAGAGTTTAATGATGAACTCTGGGTTGTAACCCCAGAGGACTCCCATGACACAGAGCTCATAGGAGAAGAGTTGCAACAACAGGAGGATGAAGAGGTAAGCCAGGATGTTGCTACACAAGAACCAACATCCTTGGAAGCTGTAGCAGGAACTCCTGAATTTCATTTAAAAGATAACCCTGGAGTGTATATCATTCCCAATACACAGTGGAGTGAAGATGAACAGGTACAGACACCATGCTCAGGTGACACCGAAATCTTGGAGGAGGAGATGCACAATGAGAAAGATATCCAATCTCAGCAGCAGAAGGACAAAGAAGACACTGTTACACAAGAACCAGTGTCTCTAAAAGCAATAAGGGTAGCTGCTAAATAGAGTCTAAAGGATGTTGTTGTTACACAAGAACCAGCAACTCTCTTATTAAATTTAGATGTGCTAGAAGACACTTCCCCACAAGAACCAGTGCTTCTACCTCCTGGAAATGTCATTGATTTAGATTTAGATTAAAGATTTCCTTTCAACCCCCCAGGCACAGCATAATGAGACTGCAGGAAGATTCCCACTACACCAACTGCATTTCCAGACACCAACAAGTAGCAGTGGAAGGGGAACAGTGATGCTGGAAGGTATTGGGTTACTCACAGAGGATTTTGAAAAGATAGATAAGGTGCCTGAGTTTCCTACAATTCTTCCTCTCTCCTTGGATAGAGCTCAATACAGGATTCAGATGCAGGTTGTTGCATGAGGACATGCAACAGGGTAGTTGGGGGGAGATGTTGAGCCTAGAATTGGCCCTTTTTAATCATCTTTAATCATCTTTCCTGCCCCTGTCCTACACCACTTATCATGTCAATCAGACCTGTTGTCCTTATTTTATTCCCTCAAGTTGCCAAGGTATGACTGATCATTGCTTTATCTTATTAATGCTTATGAGTGTGATAATTAAAGCTATTTATCTCTCAATTGTGCTAACATGTGATGATTTATGAAGGTAGTTGAGATAAGTGGGCTGCAGGAAGGTGGGGCTGAACAAGTCTTTAAAGGTGTTCGCTGCTTACAAAGGGATTCTCGAGGCTCGAATCATCAATTAAGGCACATGGTTCCAATATAACATCCTAGGTGGAGCTGTGACAGGGAAGCTATAATAGAATGCGCTATCTTGAGTATGTGGCTGCTCGAGTCTAGTTGTGATCTGGAAAGATCGCCACTCTTGGGTCAATCGACCGCTTTCTCATATTTTTATGCCTCTATTCTGCCACGTATTGTAACAGCTAGTTATTCAGGGTGCCTGAAGATCAGAGATCTTCATGGCTGCCCAATTATAGGATTGGATGTTATGATTTGTATGTATAAATATGGGGAGTTGCCTCAACCCAGGGGTTGAACAACAGATAATTAATTCAGTGTATTAGCAGCGAAAGCAACTATGTAATAATCTTCTATTAATATAAGGAGTTACCCTCAATTTAAAGGAACTTGCGTTGTTCAGCCAGCGTCTCTGTGTGAAGGATGGGCCCGTCTTCCACAGAGATTGTTGAGTTAAAATAGGATTTTGAATTCATTGTTGTGTGATGCTTTGTTCATGATATTTATTTTGTACGCAGCAGCGACATTTATGGTGTGGATTTTTAGTACAATTAATATTAGGGTTTCTTGGATTTGGCAAGTAATACAGAGTGACAGTCGACTGAGTAGAGACTTTATGCAATTCGTGTGACAATTATACACAGCCTTATTCATCTTACAGTTAAGTTGTGATCCCATGAGCCCTTGCAATTTATCTTTCCTTTTATGATTGTTTATTTCCATTCTGCAATTCAAATTCTTAGAACAGTTGACTCAATCCTTTGCAATTGGATTTCTAGATTAATGTTCAGTTTATGCCTTATGATTTTCCAGAGTGATTAGATCGAAGAGGTGATTGTTCTAGAATATGAATGAGATTTCTTTCCTGCAATTGTTGATTAGATCTTATATCATTTCTTATTGATGCATGGTAGAGAGGAATTGAAGTGTAGCAATTAGAAGGCAATTGGGATTGCATAGATTCTTGGGATGAACATGGATGATAGAAGATAAAAGTATTCAATTCTAATGGTTTGGTGTTTAAGCATAGATTGTGCACTTATCCTTTGAAATAAAAATACTTTCTCGGGTTGACAATAAATCTCGTATGCTCTGTGTGTATTGGTGATAATCTAATTGCATATAGAGTGCTCGACAACAAGCACAAATTGAAAAAAAATCAATGTTGGCCCTGTGTAGCACATTAATTAATCTATAGGTATGGTTTTTTATTGTAGATTTGTATTTTCAGTCATTTTTTACTCTGGAAACCCTCCCACACCGTTAATGCATGTGTCTAGCCTAACCATGCCAAATTTCAATCCATGCAAGCACAAATTGAAAAAATTTCAATGTTGGCCCCGCGTAGCACATTAATTAATCTATAGGTATGGTTTTGGATTATCAAATTGTTTGTATCAGACATGTTTGAGTCTAGAAATACTCACACCATCAATGCATGTGGCTAGTCTAACCATGCCAGATGTCAGTACATGCAAGCAAAAATTGAATTAATCTATACTCAACATTGTAAGGATTGGCCATATCATCATCATCATCGATGTCAGTTATGATCGTCATGTCATCATCGACGATATCATCTTGGTGGAAATTGTCTACTATATCATCTAATTCAACTAATTATTCGGCATCTTCCTCTAAAACATTATCATCTAACTCATATTGATCATCTTCAACATCATCTTCGTGTTCAAGACCCTCATCATTACCTTCCTCTACATTATACTTTACTGGCCTTCCCCTTGGATCGTGTCTCACAACAAATGACCAACCTCCTCCATCTGGAACCTCACAGTAAAATACTTGTTCACATTGTCTTGGATGAACATAGGCTGCTCCATTCCTAGATCAAACAACCTTGTATTAACCATGGTAAATCCATTATCATGTTCAAAAATAGTTTTATTCGGATCACGTTGATTCAATTGTAACCTGTACCATTTGAAAATGAACATAACTCCTTTGAAGGAGTTAAAGTCACATTGAAGAATATCTTCCAGATACCCATAGTATCGATTTTCTAATATTTTTGGCTGTCTGTCACTTCTAGGGGAAGCATTGGTCACCTCAAAGACTGCAGATATCCCAAAATCTGATGTTTTCTTCATTTCATCCAACTTTTTAATGTGAAATTTAGAACCATTGCACCACATGATAGCCTTATGGTGTTTTACCTACAACAAGCCATACACGTAAATATTACATCACGAATTGGTTACTAAGAGCATGTTTATGCCCTGCAGGGAAAAAAATCAACGTGTACATCAATATATTTGCAAAAAAAATAAATAGTATGGCTGATTAATATGCTTGCTTGCTTATCTTTTAAACCATATGCTAAATCAGTTTTCCTTTTTGTAAGATTGGTATATCCATTGTGATGATTTGCTTTAACTAATGAAGCTATACCTTCCCATGATATTCCATGACCAGATTGTTCACATCGTTCAATCCATACCTTCATCCAATCAAGATTGTTTGCAATATATAAATGAAGTGCATCCCACTCTCGACCAACTGCTTGATGAAAATAAAATTAAAATTCAGTACAAATGTATATTGACTTAACACATTATACACTTTTAATTGATGCATATTGAATATTAAAAATAGAATAAGTATGACATATACATAAAAATCAACAGTAAAATGTAATATGTTAATTAATCTCCACTAGCTAATAATTACCTTTCACTTTCCTTGATTTACCTTTCCCCTTCAGGTACTCCCCTTCTAAATTGTTATTGGAGTCTAGATCACAAATGCGACCTAAATTGATCTTTGACACTAATTTAGGAAGATATTCACTAATACACATCATGTTCTGGTATACCATATATCCCTCCACTATAGAACCATCAGGACGTGCTCGTTGTTTAACCAAACCCTTCAAAAATTTCAAGTGCCTCTCAACCATCCACATGGACCTTGAGTGTACAGGTCCACACAATTCAATCTCCTCAACTTGGTGTATGAGGTAGTGTTCTTTTGCATTGAAAAATGTTGAAGGTAGATGCTTCTTCATTTCACACACGAGATGACGAATTTTTCTCCTCCAATACTTTATATCTTGTTTATGGATTTCTTTAGATGACAACCATCTACAAGTGATGCAAACCAATCATGAGATTTAACAAAAAAAACATCATGTTACATAACAATTAATGCAAAAATGTCAAATATAAGTCCTACAATGAATTAAACAAACACTAAGGGCATGCGAAAAATCGCTACTTACCTCATGTATTTCCCAAGACTATATATAACTTGTTTGACATTGTTGTCGAAGTTGTCCGGGAGAGAGAGATGTAGAACATACTGTAACAATATACAAATTGTTTCATTTTTGTTTACAGAAAGTAGACAAAAAAATACCAACAATATGCACTATAATGAAAAAACATAGCAATTATATGCATACCATAATAATTACCTCCATGAAGATATGGCAATCATGCGTTTTCACCCCCGCAAAACACCTTTCTTTGTTATGATATTCTTCATGTTTAAACAAAATCCAGTGGGAAATTTATTTTTCGCATGACTCTCTTACAAAATTACTTTGTTGCTCCATTCACATCCATGGAAGTGAGTTTATATTAATTTGGTCTTCGTTGCTATGAAATTGAATGACATATTTCATTACATGGTTGCCTTCTTGAATGTCATTGCAAATTTTGACAATTTTTTCTTTCTCACTCCTTCCATCCAATATTCGCCCTAATGTTTCAGTCACATTCTTTCTGATATGCATTGTATCAAACATATGAGCAATTTGCAGGTGCTCATAGTATGGAAACCTACTAAATTGTTTAGGATAACTTTTCATTCCTCGTAGAATCCCATTAATGCCTTCATGATCACAACGACCATCATGAATCATAGTTTATATATTACAGAAATCAATGTCAATTACTGTAAACAACACACAATAAAAAAATTTCATATACGATGATAGATAGACAATTTGATCCGTACATACCTTGACGATTTCTATTATATTGCAACTTCCATAGGTGAGGTGTCATTCTTTGTGGTTTTAATGCAGTCTCTTGCTTCCCATTGAACATATATTTTTCGGTAGTTCGATACCTATGATTCTTACAAAGGAAGTGCCTATACTCATCAAGCACCTCATTTCCTAAACTTTTTGAACAACCAGATTCGATCTTAGGACCACAAACTAGACATGCAAATTTTTCCTTTGTCTTAATATCTACATAAAGAGATGGATTAACTATGTCAATTATAATTATATATAAAATGAATGGATTATTTAAAAATAAATGCAATTAAAGTGGAACTTATACTTACAAACCCCAAAAATGGGTTAACCCTGGGCCATCATGTATTGTCCATACAAGCATTACATGGAATTGAAATTGCCTTTGTGTTAGAAAAACAGGATCGCAGAGCAATAACAATAAACAGAAATGCAAATATAATCATACACACATTACAAGAGAGACACAGCTATATCATGGTTCACCCCAACTTGGGATACGTCCACACTGAAGTTGCTAGTCCTTATTATTATTCTGTCCAGCAAAGTGAAGGGATACAACCTGCAGCACAGCCGCTGCACTTCCTCTTCACTATCTCACAGTCTCTCTTCTTGATCTCAGAGATATTTACAATGCATAAAACCTAATACATCTTGACCTAGCCATTTTACAATGTCTTTCTTTTATAGGGGAAATACAATGGGAAAATACCACAGGTTACCCAAAACCATGGGAAAATACCATGGGTTACCCCAGACCCCCTTAGGGTCGTGCCGGGATCATAACCAAACATCGGGTATGGACACGACTGAATACTAATATCTCTGAATCTAGAGATCAGGCTCCACAACCAAGAATCTCCCACTTGGAGGCTGATCACAACAACTCCACCGCTACTGCACTTGTTGGACTTGGACTTGGAAACTTTCTTCTCTTCACCTTCATGCTAGAAGGCCAACTGAAACCGAGCAGGAACTAAGTTTCTCTCTGGTCACTACCTTTGTGAACATGTCTGCAGGATTTTGGCTAGTGTGTATCTTTTGTAGCTTCAATAGTTCATCTTCCAGAACATAGCGTATGAAATGGTACTTGAGTTGTATATGTTTAGTCCTAGAATGGAATGTTGAGTTCTTTGCAAGATGAATGGCACTCTGGCTGTCACTGTACAACCTGCTATCCTTCTAATTCTTACCTAGTTTCTCCATAAACCTTTGCAACCAAATCATCTCTTTACTAGCCTCTGTAACAGCAACATACTCTGCTTCTGTTGTTGAAACTGCAACAACCTTCTGCAGTATCGAAATCCAACTTACTGTTGTTCCACCTACAGTAAACGCATACCATGTGGTGCTCCTCTTGCTATCCTTATCACTTGCCATATCTGCATCAACATATCCCTGTAGAACAGTGTCTGAACCTCCAAAACATAATGCCTGAGTGGTTGTACCTCTCAAATACCTGAGAATCCACTATACTGCCTTCCAATGTTCTTTGCCTGGATTGTTCATATATCTGCTCACAAATCCCATTGCTTGTGCAATATTTGGTCTTGTGCACACCATAGCATACATCAAGTTGCCAATTGTTGATTGATAGGGAATATTGGACATGTAATCTATCTCTTCTTGTGTCTTGGGACACATTTCCTTACTTAGACTGCAATGGTTGGCCAAAGGTGTACTTACTGGTTTTTCATTCTGCATTCTGAACCTCTCCAACACTTTTTGTATGTACTCACTCTGAGACAATGTCAATTTGCAATTTTTCCTATCTCTTGTTATTCTCATACCAAAGATTTGCTTTGCAGCACCGAAATCCTTCATCGCAAATGAATTAGCTAGCTTTCTTTTGAGTACATTTATATATTTCATGTTAGACCCTGCAACAAGCATGTCATCCACATACAATAACAAGATAATATATCTTTCATTGTCTAGTTTCTTGAAATAAACACAGTGGTCAGAATGACATCTACTATATCCTTGTTCTGTCATAAACCTGTCAAATTTTAAGTACCACTGCCTTGGAGCTTGCTTCAAGCCATACAAACTCTTTTTCAACCTACATACCAAGTTATCCTTACCTTTGACCTCATACCCTTGTGGCCTGCATATATATATCTTCCTCCAAATCCCCATGGAGAAAGGTTGTTTTTACATCTAACTGTTCAAGATGCAAATCTTCTACCGCCACTAGACTTAAGATAGTCCTAATTGAAGTCATCTTAACAACAGGAGAAAATATTTCATCAAAATCTATACTTTTCTTCTGTGCAAACCCCTTTACAACAAGTTTGGCCTTATACCGCTTCTTACCTCCTTCTTCTTCCTTCAACCTGTAAATCCATTTGTTCTGCAATGCTCTTTTATCAGCATGCAACTGAACCAGATCCCAATTCTGGTTTCCTAGCAATGAGTCCATCTCCTCATTCATGCCTTGCTCCCACTTCTTTCTAGTTTCCACCTGCATTGCTTCTTCATAACATTCTGGTTCACCAACATCAATCATCAACAAATAATACATTGAAAGAGGGTATTGCTCAGGGAGTCTACTTAACTTGGTATATCTTCTTGCAGTTGCAGGAGTTTCAGGCACTTGCTGCTGTTCTTGATTTTCTGACACCTTTGAAACTTCATTTTCTGTAATTTTATCAAGTACTGTGTAGTCTAGGTTTTCCTTTTCCTGTTTCTTTCCCTGCAACTGATCTTTATACATGACCTTTTCATTGAATATGATATCTCTACTTCTAATGATTTTGTGATTTTCATAATCCCATAAACAATAACCAAAATCATCAACCCCATATCCAATAAAGGTACACTTCTTGGATTTAACTTCAAGCTTTGTTCTATTTTCTTTATCAATATGGACAAATGCTTCACAACCAAACGTTCTCAGAAATGAGTAGTTTACATTTTTATCTGTTCATGCCTCCTCTGGAATACCACCATCCAAAGCACTTGAAGGTCCTTTGTTTATTAAATAAACAGCAGTATTTACAGCATCTGCCCAAAACTATAAGAGCAACCCTACATGCAATCTCATACACCTTGCACGCTACATGATCGTTCGGTTTATCCTTTCAGACACACCATTTTCTTGTGGTGTTCCTGGGACTGTCTTCTCTCTACGAATCCCATGGTATGAACAGTAACTATCAAACTCCTTGCCGCAGTACTCACCTCCATTATCAGATCTGAGACATTTCAACCTTTTTCCTGTCTCATTCTCAACCAAAGCTTTCCACTTCTTAAAAGTAGCAAACACATTAGATTTCTATCTAATGCAATAAACCCAAGTTTTTCTAGTTGCATCATCAATAAATGTAACATAATAATGAGAGCCACCAAGAAATTGTACTTGAGATGGTCCCCATACATCTGTATGCACAAGTTCTAACTTTTCATTCTTCTTCTGTTTCCCAACCCTGAGAAATCTGACTCTCTTTTGTTTTCCATAAACACAGTTTTCACAGAATTCCAAACTTACCCGCTTCAAATCTGGCAACAACTTCCTTGAGTGGAGAATCTGCATCCCCTTCTCACTCATGTGACCAAGCCTATGATGCCACAATGCTGTATCTGTTCTTGTGGAAGCTAAAGAGATAGAATGGTCAGTATTATGAGGACATAAATACAACGTACCTATTATGCCTCCTTTTGCTATCACCATTGATCCTTTAGTGATCTTCCACCACTTTTCTCCAAATGTAGATAAACAACTGCCATCTCCCAATTGCCCTGTTGAGATCAGATTTATTTTCATAGCAGGAATATGCCTAACATCTTTTAACAATCAGTTAGTTCCATTCTTAACTTTTATCCATACCTTACCCATTCTAATATTTTTACATGGCTCATCATCACCCAATAAAACATGTCCAAAATCGCCTGGAACATAATCATGAAAGTATTTCCTATGGGGTGTAGCATGACATGAAGCCCCTGAATCTACTACCCAATAATCACTAGTATTATCTAATGCAAGAATCAAAGCATCTTGTAACACATCACCTGCTACATTTGCTTCCTGGGTAGTTTCCTTTTGTGCATCTCCTTTCTTCTTTAGAGATCTGCAGTCTTTCTTCAGATGTCCTTTCTTTCCACAGTTCCAACACTATATCTTTCCCAGTCTTGACTTGGATCTGCCCGTTTTAGACTTCCCACGATTACCTTGGCTTTTTCCTCTCTCTTTTTGTCTTCCCCTGGTCTCCATGGTCAACGCATTACCTGATGTCTCACCTGTGTTTTTTCTTCGCATTTCCTCGCTATAATAACACCAATAACATCATCAAATTTCAAGGTGTTTGAACCAGAGACAGAGTTACTTACAGCCATGACCAAGATATTCTAGCTTTCTGGCAATGAATACAAGATTAGAAGAGCTCTAACCTCATCATCAAAGTTCACACTTACAGAACTTAGTTGATTTGTAACTGTATTAAAGTCATTTAAATGATCAGTAATAGATCCACCTTCAGACATCTTCATATTAAATAAACATTTCATTAGAAATACCTTGTTGGAGGCCAAGGGTTTTTCTTACAGCTTACCCAGTGCGCTCATCAACCCCTTTGTTGTCGTTTCTTTTGAGATATTGAAAGCCACCGATGAAGCCAAGCTCAGTCATATTGTTCCCAGAGCCTTTATGTCAAGAACCTCCCATTCTTTGTCCTTCATAGACGCCGGCTGCTTTGCTCTTCCTACAACGGTAGCAATAGATCCTTCTAGTACAGATAGTCCTCCATTTGCATTTTCCATAAATGGAAATTTTGGCCATTAAACTTCTCGACCTTAAAATTTCCTTCTTCTACCATTGCTCCCACCCGAACTAGAAACCCGAGCTTCCTGTGGGTTTATATGCGAAATAGACCTTTGGCTCTGATACCAATTGTTAGAAAAACAGGATCGCTGAGCAATAACAATAAACCGAAATGCAAATATAATCACACACACATTACAAGAGAGACACAGATATATCGTGGTTCACCCCAAATTGGGCTACATCCACACTGAAGTTACCAGTCCTTATTATTATTTCGTCCAGCAAGGTGAAGGGATACAACCTGCAGCACAGCTACTGCACTTCCTCTTCACTATCTCACAGTCTCTCTTCCTGATTTGAGAGATCTTTACAATGCATAAAACTTAATACATCTTGACCTAGCTGTATTACAATGTCTTTCTTTTATAGGGGAAATACAATGGGAAAATATCACGGGTTACCCAAAACCATGGGCTTGTAAACAGCTAGCAAAAACAAACCCAAAAAAATTTCTCGGGGGCTACGCCCCCCAGCCGATGGTGTGGACACTCCCCTAGGCCCCCTTAGAGTCGTGCCAAGATCATAACGAAACCTGGGGTACGGACACGGCTGAATACTAATATTTCTGAATCTAGAGATCGGGCTCCACAACCAACACTTTGTCGTATTGGTCTAGATACATCATACATAGTGATGCCATTCCATAACTTTAGTAGCTCTTCAATAAGAGGTTCGATATATACATTCATATCTTTAACTTGGTACTTACTTGATTTATTTGAACATATAAAATTTATAATTATTACAACCATTTAGATATATAAACCATACACAAGAGAAAAATAAAAAATATATATGTCACACTATGCAACAAAATACGACAAATGAGATGCCACTACATAAAAAAAGAGTTGTAGACACATAACTGGAATAATGATTAACAATATTATGTGCTCCCTCTTTATTGACAACCATGGAGGAATGTTATTGTTGAAAAAAAAATAGGCCACACCAAGTAAATGGATCTCATCTCGACAAATGGATTGACACCATCTGCTGCCAAATAAATCCTAATATTACGAGGTTCTTCTTTAAAGTGAGGCCATTTTCCCTCCATATCTCTAAATGCAAACCCATCTACAAGCATTCGAATAATGTCATCTTGACTTATGTTCCGTGCATGGTAGTCCATAAATTACGCTATGTTTTTGCACCTGAACAGTTGTTGCAAACATGGAATAATGGGAATATAACGAACCTAGCGAGGCACCCTTATTTTTACTTGATCTGTTCGATATCTACTGATATGAAATTATGGACATTCTGTTTCAAATTCATGTTGATTATAATATATAACGTGGTCATCGGGGCATGCATTAATTGCTTCAAACTGCATTCCAATTTCTTTCATGATGGCAGGTAAATATCGATATGTGCGAGCTAAAATATTTGATGGTGGTAACAAAAATCAGCTATTAAGCTACAAAAAATTAAAATAAAAAACTAGTTAATAATATAATATATAAATAATATTAATCAAACACGTTTCATTCGTATTAATTTTACTTATGAATTAACAATAAAATTATTAGACGAACAATGATAACCTTTAGCGCGATCATATATATGTGATGGAATATATTACATACCTTAACATCTGTGTGACTGATGTGTTTGAAAGACCATTCATAACCTTCAAATTCATTATCAACAATATAGCAGAGAGAAGATTTGTGTTGGATCCCTCATAAAGGGGTTTGTATGCATTCTCAAGAAGAGGTAAATCGTGAACATCATCAAAGTCATCATTTTCATCATCATCATCATCAACATCCATTCTAACATTAAATGTATCATGGATCAATGTATTTGTACCATCATCTTCAACTATGCTATCAGTATGATCATCTTCTTCAATATGATCATTAACTTGTTCTCCATTATTCATAGCTCCATGTTCCTCCGGTACTTGTTATGAAAGAACATCCTCAGGGAGATATGTCGTAGGAGGTATTTCCTTTATAATTACATGAAACCATCAATATATATTAGTTAATTTAATAAATATTAAAATGATACATACATTTACAAAAACGATCAATATAAAGACATATATAATGCACTAGCTACCAATGGACGATATTCATGTCCCCCCTCAGCTTGTCCATGTTCCCTACAATGTTTTCTAGCTGTTGTGATCTTTATTCTTCTCCTTTTAAATCCCCTGCATTGACTACATGGAAAAGAACATTTCCCATCACCCTTTCTTTTGATTCCATCGCACAATTTAGCAAGCAATTGTCGATTTTGTTCCCCTGCTAGGATCAAGAATATTCCTATGACCAAATGATCTACACCTCAAAGACTACTTCACTATCAAATATTTATTTAAAATTTAATATGAAATAAACTAAAAATAAAATATGTATTGAAATTTCTTCAAATATATTTGTAACGAAAAGGTTAAAAAATACAAATCCATAACAGTGATAGAACCCCTTCATATATTTACTAATAAAAAGTAGGTACTAATCATATAAGAGAATACAAATTAAAAAGTAGGTACTATTAAGATTAGACATACAAATTTATACCAAAGCAACTATTTTTTTTCTTCCGTAAAGATGGAAGTGACTATTAAATTAGAAGTTCAATTTTATGTTATAAGAATGAATTGAATTACGTTTTACATGTTATTAGAATTTAATTGAATTAAAAAAAATATAAGTTGTCTAAAATGATTCAAAAAATGTTTGTAAAGATGGAAGTGGCTATTTTAGAAGTTTAATTTTATGTTATTAGAATCAATTGAATTATGTTTCATATGTTTTTTGTTTTGTTTTTTTTTGTTCGATTTCCCATTCTAGGATTGAAGAAGAACCTCCTATCAGTTTCGGTTCTTGAAGATAAGGGCTTCTGAGTTATCTTCATGGATAATCAAGCACTATTATTTCTGAAGAACAAAAAATTGAAATATACAATAATGATTGGAATTAGAGATGGAGGTCTCTACAAGGTACCTGAGAAGTACATTCAAGTTATAGTTCCAACACTATTAGTCCATGCGAGCTATGGCATAGGAGGCTTGGTCACCTCCACTAGAAAGTGCTACCAAGATTACAACAAATGGTGAAAGGTATGATTGTATTTGATTTTGAGCGTGATAGTGTATGTATGGGTTGTGCACTTGGGAAGAATGTTAAAAAGAGTTTCTATAACAGTACTACTAGATCTAAAGGGATTTTAGATTTATACATTCTGATGTATGTGGTCCCTTGTCATCCCCTTCCTTGAGTGGCTATTTATATTATGTCTTTTTATAGATGAATTCTCTATAAAGTCATGGATTTATTTCCTAAAGGCTAAGAGCGAAACCTTTAGCAAGTTTCAGGAATTCAAAGCCCTGGTTGAGAATCACACAGGAAAGCACATCCATCCTTTGAGATCTGATAATGGAGATGAATGCTATTCGCATGCGTTTAATTATTTTTGAATGTTGGAACATTAAAAACCCACTTTAGACTTAGGATAAAATACATTAATCATTTTTTACTAATTTCCTAGGTTTAGACTAGGTAGTTGGCCTAATTTCGGCTTCTTATGCCACCACATGCCATCATGATTCATAGGGGCATACTTGGATAGATTCTGGATAAGATCTCAACTGAGTCTTTCTGATTTTATGCCATTCCTGGAATAGTAGTGCGCTTCCTGCTTTAGACAGTTTTACCTACCTTTTTCTGCTTTTAGTGGATAAGGTAAAACTAGTTTGACTTGGCAAGAAGATCATTTTGGCCAACTTGCCCTCCTCTTTATATTCTCAAAATACCATGATAACATTCCTTTTTAATCACTCACTAGTTTTCATTCATTATTTAGCTAATTCATGAGCCTCTTGACTGATTTGGAAGGTGATTTTGATACCTTGGGGGTTTTTATGCTTTTAGTAAGAAGCCTACCTTTTTAAGATTTTCAAACCTGCCTCTAAGGCACTCGAATTCTCTCTTGAGGATGTATTTTATATTGTAAACATATTGATGAATAAAATACAGTGGTTTTTTCTCAAGTTATCTTCGCTATTCTTTTTCTCATATTCTCTGAAAATATTCCATGTGAAATTGTCTTATTAAATCTAGATCTAGGCAATCTAAATTCTCACATGGTATCAAAGCTAGTATGATTCAATGAAATTTATAGAGTTTTTTTGCAGGTAATTCCCATCACCAGGAGTGTACCATTATGGATCAAAACCAAGCTGTTATTCTTAGTCCCTTCAATTACTTTGATTGGAAGGTCCACATGATCATCCAAATTCAAAGGAAAGGACTTTATAGAGTCATTGTGGGGATTGAAACTGAGCCAAGTGTTGTTGCAAAAAAATATAAGTGGTTCAATAAGATTGATGAATATTATGGGTTTATTTTCCTCTCTATCTCTCCAGATATTATTATCCATGTTGATACTTTGACCACTCCAAATCAAGTATGGACAAAGATAGAGCCTCTCTTTGGAAATAAAGATGAGCTTAGAGGTCATCTATTGAAAATCGAGTTTATCTCACTGAGTCCATGCAATTTCAAAACAATAGAAGAATTAATCTCAAATTTTAAGAACCTAGTGCTTTAGCTCAAGCAGTGTGGCATTGTGAAGAAAGAAGAGAAGCTAATCCTTTCCATTCTTTCAAAATTGAGTCCCGAGTACTCACTATTTGTGTCTACATTTCATTGCTGCAAATATTGCAGTTCCCGACTAGAAGATGCCAACCTCAGATGCATTCATCGACTCACTCACTAAAGAGTAGGAAAAGCTAGTCCAAATAGGGGATTTGAAACCCTCTAAGGATCATGCACTTTCTTCTCATGGAGCAAAGAGTTCCAAGAATGTCAAATCCAAAGAAAAGCAAAAGATGAAGGAAAAGATGGAGTCAGATGAAGAGGACTCCAATTCAACTAATGAAGATTCCAAAGCCAAGAAGATGAAGAAGAAAGATACATCCAAGTGTTCTTATTACTATAAAGCTACCCATTCTGATAAATCTTGTTTTAGGAAGAAATTGGACATCATGACCAAGATGCTTGAAGAACATAATATTGATGTTCCTGATTTTGCAAGAAAAGAAGAAGGCATGATTTCCGTTGAACAAGAACAATGTCTCTATGCTACTCACAAAGGTAATGATTTGTATGCTCTGAGTGCTCAAGCCAAAAATATTTTCCATGTATCTTATTTTGATTCCCATTTTGATATATCATAATTAGAAACCTTCATCCCTTCCTTAGAATAATATCCAATCAGTTTACCAAAGTCTCCTCCCAAACCTAGACATTTTTCACTAGTTTCTTATTTGTCTTATGAAAGGTCCTTCCACCTCCATTCAAATATTTCATAATTTGATTTGAAAGATGATTTACATACTGATATTAAGGTTATGACACCTTCCACACCATTTATCAACCATTGGATGTACAAAAGACCATACAACCACCAAGGTTTTCAGTTGAAAAACCACACAATTCCATGGTTTCCTACATTGTGTCACTTGTCTTTGTTGTTCTTATGTCTTTCATATATTTCATTGGTTGGACATAAATGTATTTATCCAGCATTGGACTATTGTTCCACGGGTCTAGACCTGATCTCACCATTCATGGTTCAAATTTAAAGTCCTCGAATCCTCCGGACTCGCCCAACTGTAAGTGTGATCCAGTTGCTCACTCTTTTTCTATTGTGACCCTATCTGATCATGCAGATATTATATCATTGATGTTTGGTGCTCCATATGACTTCTATTTTGATATTTCAAAGTCTCATGAGATACTTTTAAGAGTTAGGAATGTGATACATCAGTTTGAGAAGAAGGTACATGGTTTGGTTCACCATATTGTAGCTGCCCAAGAAATTGATCTTGTTGAGTCCATTGGTTCTCTTTGGGAAGGAGTTTGCATAGATCTCTTTTCCATAATTGATTATGTATCCAAATCAGATAAAGTATGTTTTAACAACAAGATCCATTCATATGATTCTCCTCCATCACCAAATTTTGAGTTTCATAAGGCTTATGCACCTGTTTTTTACCTACACTACATTGATACATTTCTGCATGATCATGGCATCCACAACATCTTCACCAAGTCTGTTACCTAGAAGCACTTCATTCAGCTCATCCAAGTGAAGAACAATATAGTGTGAAGACATTTTTCTTATTTCTATGCCATGTCCATTTTTTACGGAGAGTTTTTTCCCATGAGGTTTTCCATGTTTCCTCGTTTTACAAGGAAAAATATGTTTTTTTTGTAAAGGGTGACCATAAGCCTTTGTTGCTTGGGCCATAATTTTTCTTTCATATCACTCTAATTCAGGCTTAAGGGGGGGTTGTTGGAACATTAAAAACCCACTTTATATTGAGGATAAAACACATTAATTATTTTTTATTAATTTCCTAGGTTTAGACTAGGTAGTTGGCCTAATTTTGGCTTCTTATGCCACCACATGCCATCATGAGTCATAGGGGCAAACCTGGATAGATTTTAGATAAGATCTTGACTGATTCTATCTAATTTTATGCCATTCCTGGAACAGTAGTGTGCTTTCCTGCTTTAGACAGTTTTACCCAACTTTTTTTTTTCTGTTAGTGGATAAGGTAAAACTAGTTTGACTTGGCAACAAGATCTTTTGGACAACTCACCCTCCTTCTCTTTCTTCTCTCCAAAAGCCATGATCACATTCATTTGTCGTCACTCAATAGCCACCATTCCTTATTTATCTAATTTGTGAGCCTCTTGACTGTTTTGGAAGGTGATTTTTCTACCTTGGGGGTTTTATGCTTTTAGTAAAGCTGCCTTTTTTGAGCTTTTCAAACATCCCTCTAAGGCACTTGAATTCTCTCTTGAGGATGTAGTATATATTGTAAACATATCGATGAATAAAATACAATGAGTTTTCCTCAAGTTATCTTCTCCATTCTTCTTCTCATATTCTTTGAAAATATTCCAAGTGAAATTGTCTTATTGAATCTAGATCCAGGAAATCTAAATTATGAGACAATAGTGATGCAGGAATATGTTGACATTTAAATATACACTACAACCCTCAGTAAAATGGGGTTTCTGAAAGGAAGAATAGAACCATATGTGAGGCTGCAAAAGCCATGATGCATGATCAATACATGTCTACCTCATTATGGGAAGAGGCCACCAATACAAAAGTATATATCTAGAATAGAAGTCCTCATGCCATTTTGTATGAGAAGAAACCTGAATAAGTGTTCACTGACAAAAAAATAGATATTTGACACCTGAGGATATTTGGGAGTCCTGTATACATTCATGTATCGAAATATAAGAGTACTGAGATGGAACCATCATGAAAGAAGGGAAACTTTGTTAGTTATAACGAATCATCTAAAGGATGCATAATATATGTGCCATGTGAAAGACACATTGAGCTCAGCTGAGGTGTGACCTTCCACTAAGAGGAAGCATTTAAGTTATCAAAAGAGATTCAGTATGATACAAAAACAGAGGAGTGTGAGACTCCTATGATGGAGGACCCAGATACTGATTCTCCCCATTCAGATGTTCGGAGGGAGAATCTAGCAGAGTTCTCAGATTTGCTATCTCCTGATGAACTAATAGAAATGGTTGATGAACCTCCTTCCAAGAGGAGGTATGCATGGTTCTATGATATACTACAATATGAATAGAGGCATGGAGCACCATTAGGATCTTCTAGAGAGTGAAAAAAACCTAGCATATCTTCAGGGTATGTTGCACAGATGAGTCACATCATATATTTATAGCCTTCCACCTATGAAGAAGCTGCAAAGTAGCAAGTATGGAAAGATACAATGGTAGAGGAATACAAGTATATTATGAAGAATGATGTTTTAGAAGTTGTTCCAAAACCTGAAGGGAATTCCATAGTTACTTCTATATGGATTTACAAGATCAAGCATGCTACATATGGCAATATTGAAAAGTATAAAGCCAGACTTGTTGCCTGAGGCTTTTCTAAGAAAGAAGGCATAGACTATGAGGAGAAACTGCGCTGGACTATGGCCAGGTAGACCACTATTTGAGTTGTGATCTCACTTGCATTTGTTTTAGATGGAAGCTTCATTAGATGGATGTGAAGACAACCTTCCTCAATGGTAAGGTTGAGGAAGAGGTTTATATTCAGGAGCCCGAGGGGTTTTTGGTTCATGGGAAGAAGTCCCATGTGTGCAAATTGAAGAAAGCCTTGTATGGGCTTAAGCAAGCTACCAGAGCTTGGTATTCGAGAATTGATAGCTATCTTCAGAGATTGGGCCTCTCTTAGAGCAAAGCTAATCCAAATTTGTACTTCAAAGTAGTGAAGAACCAACCATTGATATTGGTTCTATATATTGATGATTTGTTCCTTGCTAGAGAGGAACAATCGATTGCTTGATGCAAGAGGGAGCTCACTTCTAATTTCAAGATGAAATACTTAGGTCTTATGCACTATTTTCTTGCCCTTGATATTTTGAAAAGAAAAGATGAAATATTTCTTTCTCAAGGGAAGTACATTGTTCATACATTGCGTAGGTTTGCCATGATGGATTGCAAATTCATGAGAACTCTGATAGTTTCCAATTTGAGGAAACTACATGAGTCAGATTCTGTATTGGATCCAACGAACCCCACTTTGTATAGAAAAATTAATTGTTCATTGATGTACTTGATACACTTGAGACCAAATATATGTTATGTTGTAAGTATTATGAATCAGTTTATGTCTGATCCGAGACATGGACATTGGGATGATGCTAAACATTTTTTTAGATACCTTCGAGGTACGATTTCTTATGGACTCTGATATGCTTCCAGTGGAGGGATGTTGTTACTTGGTTATACTGACTCTAATTGGGGTGGTAGCATTGTGGACTAAAAGAGTACATCTGGCTATTGTTTTAGCTTGGGTTCTGCTATGAAATCTTGGTCCAACAGGAAGTAGGGCTCTATATCCCAAAGTACTATAGAACAAGAGTATATTGCTTCTAGTACTTCGTGTTGAGAAGCAGTGTGGATTAGGAAGCTACTTTCTAGGTTGTTCGGTGAGAAGCTTGATTCTACAGTCATTTGGTGTGACAATCAAAGCTACATCAAGATTTATGAAAACCTTTTGTTTCATGATAAGTCGAAGCACATTGAAATGAAGTATCACTTCATCAGAGACATGGTCCAGAAAGGTACAATAAAAATTTAGTACATTTCTACTGATGAGGAGATCGTAGATCTATCAACAAATCCTCTGTGAGTGACAAAGTTCAGGTACTTCTGAGACAAGCTTGGTATGGCAAAGAATTCCTCCCTCATTGAGAGGGAGTTTTAAATGCACAACATCATGATTCATTCTCCAAGCTAATCTTGTGTACATCCATGATTGGGCCTCATGTGTTGAGGTAGGGATCTTGAGTTGGACTCAAAAACATGGAGTACATTCATGATTTGGACTCAAGAATGATTAAGCCTTTAGTTGTAAAAGGTTATTCATCATGTGTTGAAGTCAATGCCTTGATGTATCAAAGTGATGATGTTGTAAAGTCTTGTTGGACAAGGCTCAGGACTTGTGTGTCAATTCAGATTCTCATGTGGACCTGTAGTTATAGTAGGCACCCATAGGGTGGACCTCCATTTATAGAGGTAGATGCTTTGCATCTTGAAGCATTAACATTGTGTGATGTATTACTAACCATGGTCATCGATTGCTATTGAATCTCCTTTAGAGTTTGGCCACCTCTAGAGTGAATTAGGTTAGCATATGATCATTTGGTCCAAGCGTAATATAATATGATCATAGCATCTAACAAATCTTATATGATAGATAATTAAAGTTAACACATATTGACCATGCAGTAAAGATATGAGATAAAGATAAATGCATAGAGAAAAAGAGAATTTGAATTGCTCATTAGATGACTAAGTGAACTCGAATTGTTTAGCTTCAGTTAAAGCCACAATGTATACCTAAATTAATTAAAGAACTCACAGTGGTCACTACAAGTAAATCTATCAGCATGATTTCAGTTAATAATCGTTAAGTAAATGTTAATAAAGAAGGACTAGGTAACTAAAGTGTTTTGCATTGATTACACTTTAGTTAAACTAAAAGATGACACTTTAGTAAATTAAGAGAGAACTCAAATTGATCACTACAATGATGTAATATTTTTTTCTATCTTTGATTTAGGTGAATAAACAAAAACATGTTTTTTTTCTATGTAAAAAAAATCATTAAATATGTTTATGTTCTAAATACATTTATCTTAACACTAAAAATGAATTGATTAACCATCATTAATATTATAGCAATGCATAGAATATACATTAATTTCCAAGAAATAAGTCCCACTTTCATCAAGAATAACTTATTTGATATGTTTTCCATCCTTCGTAATAAAACCATATATGAATAATATATATTAGATGATGTTATTATTAGAATGAAATGCTAATGGGCCTATGTGAAATCATTTTGCTTATAGTTACATAGTATCAACCTACACCTCTAAATCTAGATGAGGGCACATGCAAACAAAATAGGTTGATCTCTATAAAACTAATTCTATTAGTTAAATGAATTATGTTTTTGTACCATTTATGTTTTGGTTAGAATATATATATAGATATATATGTATGGGGTATTTCACTTACAAGATTGTCACATATTCATTTTTTGCATGCTTGGGTTATGGCATTATCGAATTTGTTCTCTAGACATGTTTAATACATGATTTTCTATACCATATTGTTTAAATCATATATTTTTTAGAAAATTTAAAATAACAAGAAAACTTCTTTACTCAAAGATATTATTGATAAGGTCTCAAGCAATGTTGCAAAGTAGTGGCATCCACAATATTGCAAAGTAGGGATGTCCATAAATAAACAAGCAGGAGAGGTCATAACGAATAGTTACATCCATTGTGATGCTAATATTTCATTGAAACTTAGGTGGTTCTTAGATTTAAAATAAGAAAAAATATAATGTAAACTTAATGTTCAAGTGAATTGTATGATAAATTCTTTTCAATTTTTCAATATTATTTCATTATATATTTTTATTGTCGGGGGAATCAATAACTAGGTTGGGGATCATACTTATGTGACATGGGATACTACCATTATATCCCTAGGTATACCCACACTACCCCTAGGTGGGTAGGTTATTTGAGGTTTGAACTCACGATATCACAAGGAGTACTTTAACAATGCACCCTATCACCAAATCAAAAAATACCTTAATAATGTACCCTATGACCAAATAATCTACATTTCAAAGACTACTTCAATATAAAATATTTATTTAGAAGATATATTGAAATTTATGCAAATATATTTGTAAGCAAAAGATTAAAAAATAGAAAGCCATAAAATGATAAAGCCATTCATATATTTAGTAACTCATGGTATTGTGTCACAGTATTGTTTATTAAAAAGTTTATTTAAACAATTTCATTGTAAGGTGCCTAAAAAAATTAATGTTAACTTGTTTGTGGCCAGTGTTGTGTGGCTACTCCACTCCATTTCCTGAATTTGCAGCGGAGATTGAGAAGAAGCGTAGAGAATTTCCGGCCGGGAGTAGAAAATTGAGCTTGGCCTTGGATCATTTCAGACAATAGATTGCAAAGTTATACGCCCGGGCAGCCTTTTCCGGGGTGTCGTAGAAGCCCAGCCAAATTCCGTCTGCCCTTGGAATTAGGCATTCGAATTTCCGCTACCCACTTTCCTGGTTTTCTCATTCTAATTCATTTTAACTGCCGCGGCTTCAGTGAGAGGTTTTCAGGTCTGCTGTTGCCGTTCTGATTTGAAGAAGGTTTCACCATGTGGGGGTTTTGAGTTCGATTCCTGATCCCTTAACAACAACGCTACATGGCGAAACCTTCTTTAAGTCAGTACTGTCACAACAAGCACTCACCGAAGCCACGGAAGTTCAAATGAATTAAAATGAGAAAATGGGGAAGCAGGTATCCGAAATTCAAATGCCTAATTCAAAGGGGAAATTTTTGCTGGGCTCCGACGATTTTTCCGTCTATTATCTGACATAACCAAGGCTGCCCGCTCCTGTGACCTTTCCGTCTATTATCTGACAGGATCCAAGGCGAAGTTCAATTTTCCAACGCCTATTCTCTATCTACGCCGCAAATTCAAGCCACCGCAGCCAAGTTCGCCGAAGAAGAATTCCGGCAAGTTCCGAAGATAACAGAGCGTTCGAAGGCTGAATCCGGCATTGAAATTTCGAGTGCAACATTTCTGCAATCTCATTCATGCGAAGTGATATCCTCTTGCAGTACTCATTATGAACCGTTGGGAAATGTTGCAGAGTTTGCCCTGCCTTCAAAAGACAATTCTGCTCCTTCTCGGCAATATTCATCGCCATCTCACGAATATCGCCGTCAACTCTTATCAGTTGCCCATCTCCTCATCAGTAGCATTGTGGAAGAAGCGGCGATCCAGAAGAAGGTTAACGTAGGTGCGGGCAATGGCTCTCCTGTTTGCTCCGGACCAACCCCTCTGCAATCCACATTTGCACTAATTCCGTCACATTGATAATTGCATCTTCCGGATAGATGGCAGAAGATAGGAAGCAATTCTTGAGATCTGAATCATAACTTTGATAGAGTTGTTCCGACCCTTCTGCGCTCAAAGCTGGAATCTGACGAGCAGTAACAAATATTGAGAGGTCACTCTGAAGCTCTCGAAAGAGGCAATCAAAGAGTACCTTCCATTCGTTGATTTCTTGGGAGAGTGTCCTCGGGTTGCAGATGACACGGTCGAGACACCGTCGTGCGCGTCCTGGTTGGGGGCGGTGGAGTAGGCTTCTCGCTTCTGTAAAGGAATTATACAGCAGTTGCAGCCATATCTTGAGGACCTCCTGCGCCTCTTTCCGTTGGTCCGGGAAGAGGGTGGTAAGATCGAGCAGAAGATTGAGCATAGGCTGAGAATCTGTTTGCAGAAGCTTGCGCTTTTCCTCCTCATTAATGACATTCCTCGTGAGGTGGACGACAGAAGTGGTGATATCCATGGCTTCCTTAATGTTCTTGTGGCACAGCTGAACAGAACAGAGAAAAATTCACCGAGTGTGGGAGGGGACAGATAACGAGATGTAAGATGGGAGGATTTGCAACTCTAACTTTAGAGGATTTGCTCTAAAGTTAATCGAGTCAATCGCCTAAATTTGAATGCAGGAAGAATGAGAGGAGAGGTTGTGACCCTATAAAACAAACGAATAGATTTGCAAGTTGTAACTTATGAGTTGAATTCAGGTCAGTATATCTTGGACAGTAGTCTTAATTGGGATTGATTTTGCAGCAGGAAATGAATCTAGACTATAAATGCTCTGACTCTGATTGCAAGTCGTAAGTTGAATTCAAATCTGTATTACATAACTCTTTGTAGAAATATTTCATGCCTTCGATTTGGATGGTCTCAGATTTGGATTGTTTTTCACAGTGGCAAATGAAGTAGTTTGATGCTTAAAACCATGGAAGTAATGATTAATCTAGTTAAATGTAGCCATTTGTTTACTGAAGGGCGTATCTACAATGGGTATATTAACATTTGTTACTGTTAGTGAAAACAGTTATGTAATAGATCTAAGTGAAAATAGTTATATAATAGATCTAAGGACCTTTAAATCAAGTACTAACAGAAAAAGTTGTATTCTTGGTATAAATTTTGACTTATTTACCTAAAATTTTCTAATTCAAGATAAAGCTCATGCAAGAAAGAGTAAGTCCACAACTACGTATATAGGACTAGGAGTTAGTATGAAAGATCATTATGAATAATTAATAGTATTAGAATAAAGGACTATTTTGATCACATGAACTCTAAAGTAAAGTTGAAAAATATTCATCATAATTATAACTAGACTCATCCTAGCTAGACAAATTTTTCAGCACACTACGCAAGTATCTCGCTCTTTTCTAGAAAGTGGTTCCAATAAAGATGATTGAGATGAATAATCATCAAATGAACAAGGATAATCAATTATTAAAAAAAAATTAAAGTTCAAACTCAAGTTCAAACTCCTTGCTATGATGATTGTTCAGGACATTGCCACTTTTAAATTCATGTTTTTTATAAGATGAGTTAATTTAATTTAGATTTTACATTTACAATTAGAAAAAGTATATATATAGTTAAATTCATTTTTTTATAAGATACTCTAATTTAATTTAGATTTTACATTTATAATTAAAAAAAATTAATTATTTAATTATAAATTTGTATAGATTTTCTTTTTTTTTTTATAAATTTATATAAATTTTCTTTTTTTTCTTATATAAATTTGTATATCTTTTCTTATTAATTCTTTAGAAAATATATATACGAACTTATCATTAACTTGTATTTTTTTATTTTTTTTTATAAATATCAAACCTATCATCTTTTCATTTTAGTTTATCTATATCAAGCGAGTTAATATTCAATGAATTCTATTTGATGAAATTTGAAAATAATTTATAAGCAAGCTAAGAAAATAGTTTATACAGTTTGAAATAACTTCGTCATCTTTACAACATATCACATCACATCAACATTTTGAGAGAAAAAACTAATTCATCATTCATTTCTATTAATATAATCGTTTAATATCATATTAAAATTAATTATAATATTCATAATCAATTAACCATGAAATGGGATGACATAAAAAGTTGACCACACCATAGGTTCTTTCTTAATGTAGCTCTTTAACGGCCACTAAGTTTGTACACTGGACATTGTAACAACACTTAGGACATATTTAACACTCAACCTCACGCTTTATTTTATTCTCTAGTGGTTATTAGAAAACCTATTTTAATAAAAACAGTTTTTTTTTTTTAATATTTCAACATCTTTAAATCAGTTTTGTTAGGAAAATATTATTTATAATTAGTCGAAAATAATATTATTTTTTCTTACAACGACGTGATCCGTAACGTGTACAAAAAAATATGGTCACGACTCACGAGCTTCATAGTTTTATTATATCTGCAGGCTGCACTCATGATATTGCCATTATGAAAAAAATTACTTTAGATAGAATTTAGATAGAAATTAGATAGAATTTAGATAGTTCCAATCTAAAAATAGACTTTAGATAGAATTTATGATAGTTCCAATCTAAAAATAGACTTTAGATAGAATTTAGATAGAATTTAGATAGTTCCAATCTAAAAATAGACTTTAATAGAATTTATGAGATTTAAATTAAAATATATTTATTTTAAATTTCAAATTTAAAGTTAATATATTTTAATTTGTATATAAATTATTATGATTTCAAATTAGTTATTAAATTATGTTTTTAAGTATTAGTTATTTACTTAGTTTATTAGTTAGTACTTGGTAACATAGTGTATTTGATATATGTTAAAATTTTAATATATTTTTAATATAGTTTATGTTAATATATTTTTTATATTATATTTTTAATATTTAATAGTTAATATTTTTTAATATATAGATTTTTTTTTTTAAATAAATAGTTATTTTAATGTTATGGTATATCTACTATATTTTATTAAATTTCATTTAATTGTTTTATAATATTTGTTGATATTTTTATTTTTTTGTCTGTAGGATAAAATATGTTTTTAAGTATTAGTTATTTAATTAGTTTATTAGTTAGTATTTGGTAACATAGTATTTGATATATGTTAAAATTTTAATATAGTTTGTGTTAATATATTTTTTATACTATATTTTTTTTATGTTTAATAGTTAATATTTTTTAATATATAGTTTTTTTTTTAGATTTTTTGTTTAAATATATAGTTATTTTAATGTTATGGTATATTTAGTATATATTATTAAATTTCATTTAATTGTTTTATAATTTTTGTTGATATTTTAATTATTTTAATTTTTTTTGTCTGTAGGATAAATTTAATACATTTCAACTATCTAAATGTAAAGCTCGTGAATATATATATTTATTTAAAAAATTAGATTAGAGGATCTATTGTAAAGAATGTGATAAAATAGGTGTAACGTACTACCAATCTACTATCGTATTTTTACCTTATTAGATTTTTTCATTACTTTTTTTTTTACTTATCTAATCATCTAATTTGTACTCGAATTATGTTACTATGATCTTAACAATACATAATCATATATATTTTCCATCACAATCATCCACTTGCCAACTACTCAAATTTGGAATCCTACAAATATGAAAAAATCCATTTATTCATTGATTATGAATTAAAATAGTTATCCTTAGCAATACATAATCATATATATTTTCCATCACAATCATCCACTTGCCAACTATTCCAATTTGGAAACCTACAAATAGGCAAAAATCCATTTATTCATTGATTATGACTTAAATAGTTATATTCTTAATCCATAATGATTCTAAGATTGTTATTGACTAATAAAAGAATTCATAACACAAACATATTCAATGTTTAATCTTTGCATGGTTCCTTAAGAGTCACACTTACCTCGAAACACATTGTTTATGGACATTCTATCTTCAAAAGATCTAATACTACCTTGCTAAGTAATTGTGTTTTTCCAATCTCATGTAAGCTAGATGGATTGGTTTCCCCATCATGCAATGTTCATTGGTTAACTACATGCATCTAGATGTCAAGCTTGGTTGTGAGATTCAAAGTAGCATTTAAAAAAAAAAAAAACAAGACAAAGGGAAACATACGCTACCGTCACAAGAACATAGCATGACCTTTAGGCAATTACATATTCGGTATGTTTCAAAGCAAGCAATGAATTCCAGTAGCAAAAAAAACAAGAGATACTTAGTTCTTAAAGACATATCTTACAATATAAGCAAAATATCATGAAAATAATATAAAAATGCCATCATCATTTGTAGGTGGAGCATCGACAATAAAAGGGTTCAACATTGTTTCATAGCAAACATTGAAATCTAGTAGCAACAAGAAGAAAAGATACATAGGTCTTGAAGACAACTGAAATACTATATCTTACAATAAACAAAAAGTTCATTTGGTCAATCAATTATTGAACCAAGATAGATAAAACTCATTATATAAGAACCACAATCAAGAAGGAAAATCATTTCAAGGTGTATTATAAATTATATAGAAGGACCGGTGACCAATCCCTAGCACATGGTCATCTCCACTAGAATGGGAAATTCATGAAGAGTACTTGTTAATGATTCTTTCCTTTTAGGTTGTGGGGACTATAGGAATCAACTTGTCATTTTTTGTATCTTCATTAATGAAACGCGTGTTGGTCTTATTTGGGATCATATCAAGGCAATTTTCATTTATCAATTGGTTCGTTGTGTTCCAAGATAGGAGTTTGCAAAGAATTGTGAAATTACTAATGTTAAATGCATTAATATTATGATCGAGTTGATATTAGCTCTCTAGCATTCTCTTTTAGGATGCATTTTTCATGCTATGAGATTACATCTTTTCGAAGAGTTCATGAAAGAGTTTGGTATTTTGTGGCATGCTAAGGTTTCCACACACGTTGCTATGATAATGAAAGTTTGGTTTCCGATTTCATTTTCCATAGGTAGACTCTGATGGTGACACCTCCATAGTAATGCACTGCTTGAGCTACATTCCTTTCTCTTGCTCCACTTTAATGAGAGGATATAAGAGATCACAACAATATGGATTCTTTCTAATTCACTACCTAGTGAGGTTTATTCATTTCTTCCCTTCCAATCAAATGATCGATTTCAAGTAGTTCTCCCTTTCCCAACAGAGATGCATATCAATCCAAAATCTAAGTCGAGGGTGAAATAACAATTGCAACCATTGGAATAATCATTAACCCATCAAATGTTGTAAAAATAAATAAAAAAGATGGGAATTTCAAATAGTTACTCGAGAATCAATATTATACTTCATCCATTAGATCTCCATTGGTTTAAACTAATGTTGTTCGTTAGATTTGTCTGTAGGACCCCAGTCCTAGTTAATCTAAGTTTATAAATAGAGATCCTTCTTTCACTATTTCCTTTTTGTTTTAGGTCTCTATTTTGGTTTCTAGTTTAGGTTTAAATATCATGCATGTAAAAAAATATAAAACATTTACATTTACAGGTCTGAATAACTATAGGTGTTGTTTAATGGTTTGTAACTCGTACAATATTGTAGGTGCATCAGCATATAATATGTGACAATTTACACTAGATTAAATTTTCATTAGCTCATGAAATAGGAAATATTGACAGAGTTAGAAATGGGTCATTATACCTGTAAATAGCTAGTAGATCCATTTTTTTTGTTGCTTCATTTTCCTTGATGTAGCCCTACTACCAAAGGTCTTTCCAAACCCTTCAAACTCAATTGACCAGACAATCTGGTATGCCACCCTGCCAACTGGCGAGGTCTCGCCGACCACCCAGCTCCAAAGGTACCCCTTTCGACCCCCGAGCCCAAACCGAGTAGAAGCCAACCAGTTCTATCCCTTCCAAAAATATCCAACAAGAATTCCTTCTTCTTCCTCTTTGAAATTTTTTCTATATCTCTGCCCCAAAATTTTCCCAAAACATGCTAAGGTGAAGATCCCTTCTTCTTCCCCTCTTCTCGACCTTATTCCCATTTTCTTTGCCGACTTTTTCCCATTAATACCCTATCTCTAACATAAATATTCCAACCCCCATGTCAGTCCTCAAGCCCATCGCCATGACTCTCATTAAATCCATTATTTTATTAATTAAATTTATTTATCATTAGAATTAATAGTTATTATTCTTTAAGTTCTTGGGAAAATTGCTTAGGTAGAAGTCAACCTAATTTATTTATGGGGTTTCACTGCCTATCACTTATCAAATCGGCCATAACTTCTCATTTATGTATAATAAATTCCAAATTTCTTTATATCCATGGTAATAATAACCTAGTCATTTAATTAATGATTAACACACTTCTAATATGTTAATGACCCTTTAATTATAAATTCAAACTAATTTAATTTATCAATTATCAATATAACTCACATGATTATGAATGCACATTTATCTTAATTAATTAATACTTAACTAAGACTTAATCAATTCCTTCACCTAGTTCCATATTAATTACACCATAGTTTATAATTAAACTAATTAACAACGATTGCTAACGATAATGATTAATATTAACCGATCAATTTAATACTAACCTAATTGACATGATAATTACATTTCAAATTTTAACCCTTCTAAATAAATTTAATAACAATCAATCAAGCATTACTAATTAATTGCAATAGTTACTACCTAGGTTTACCATAACTTGTTTATTAATCAACAATAATTAATCATTAATTCACAATAATTAACATTAATCAACAATAATTAACATTAATCAATATTACTAGTATTAATTGGCAATAATTAACATTAATCAACAATAATTAACATTAATCAATATTATTGACATTAATTACCATTAATCAACATTATTAATATTAATCAACAATAATTAACATTAATCAACATTATTAACTTTAATCGACAATAATGAATATTAAGTTACTCATTCGACCTATTCCAATATTTTAATCATTAATTTACTAACTCGGCGTATTAATTTGATCTCTTGGTTAGATAAATAGTAATAATGTAATTAATGCCTAAACATTATAGTTCAGTATTATTTCACACAATTTATAAATATGTAGGCGAGTTATGTAAGCATAGCTACTGCTTACATGCTTCGCGTAAGTACACTAACAGTACTAAATCACATACATCAATCATAATCACGAAATTTATTGTTTATTGACACATGTTTAACATAGTTTGCAAGGTACAATCTTTTACCTAACTGCATATTATTAAGTTATGACAATTCATACATTACTGGGTTACGACACATAATCAATCAAGGATTTTCCACATACAAACACCAATTTCATTAAATTTGGATTTATTCTAGTCCAAGTCACTTTGAAGACGGGTCAAAAACAGCCTTTCTAGACTCCAAAATAAAGCAAAATCCGGTTCCAAAACTGCCAAATCCAGGTTCCAAAAGTCCCAAAAGTGCCAAAACCGGTTCCGAAAGTGCCAAAACCGATTCCAAAATTGCCAAATCTGATTCCGAAAGTGCCAAAACCAGTTCCGAAAGTGCCAAAACCAATTCCAAAATTGCGAAATCCGATTTCGAATGTGCCAAATCAAGGTTCCTAAAGAGCCAAAACCGGTTCCAAAAGCGCCAAATCAGGTTCCGAAAGTGACCAAACCGGTCCCGAAAATGCCAAATCCATTTCTAAAAGAACCAAAATCCAGGTTCCAAAACCATACTTTTTCCTTTGATATTGGTGTCTGTATAATATGATGGTCATTTGAAGTTGAATGTCATTAACCAACACCCCATTTTTTAATGAGGCTCGAGATAAATGAATGAAGGGGTGGCCGACCCTTCTTCTGCCCACTATTATTTTTATACTGCGGAAGGGGCGGCCGATCCTTCTTGTCATCAGTCGGAAGTCGGGATAAATATTGTTTACATGTTGTAACATAGGCAATGTCCTAGTCCCTACCATATACTGCGGAAGTTGGTAGTGGAGAAATGTTGTCCCAACCTTCGTAGATTAATTGTTTTTCATTTCTCTTTTAAATAAAGGGTCGACCGACCCTTCTTGTGCTTAGTATTTTTGTAATCTTCACCATTCAGGATATAAATGATTTGACAGCCTAAACTTTGTCGGTTGAATATTTGCACAATTCCCTCATAAATGAAGGGGCAGCCGACCCTTCGTGTGCCCAATATTATTTCCATACTAGTTCTAGACTGCCAGAAAGGTTGGCCGACCCTTCTTGTGATTTATATTTTTCCAGTCTTGACCATTCTGGTTATACATGACTTGATCTCTATTTTGGAAGGCCAAAATCTCACACGTGTGAGCCTCAAAGAGAGGACTGACGCCATAGGAAGTGATGACATGGCATGAATGATGACATGGAATGTGTAATAAGGCTGGAAAGACACATGATGGCGTTCTGGTGTATCATTTAGTTTGACATCATTCTAAAAAAGTATGGAAAATTTGTGAAACTTTGGAAATTGACAAAGTATGGAAAAAGTAGTCAAAACGGCTTTGATAGAATGCCCACCATAATTCATGGGTTTAGAAAAATTTACGCACCATCATATCATTCTATAGCTTGTTGAAGTGGCTATCTAGTTATACATGATTGCAGATTGCAGGAACTATTTGAATAATGAATTTGTGACATGTGTTTTCGCAACACGCAAGGCAAATTGCAGATTGCGGAAACTATGGTTTGTTTTTATTTTGAGTCGTAGTCCCACAAACCGCAATTGCATATTGCGGGAATGTTTTATATATTTTCAAACCATTAAACCCCCGCAACTCGTTGAAGCCTTCCCCAGATTAAATGTCAGCTGTTTCCTTTTATTATTTTTTATCTTCGAAAATTACCTACTGTGTGGATTTTACTGTGAGTTTTTACCAGAGGTCGTTTTCGCTATTTTTCCAAGCTTGAATTAAGGGTCGACCGACCCTTCTCGTGCTTAATATTTTTGCAGTCTTCACCATTCAGGATATACATGAATTGACATCAATTCAGCCTATACTTCGTAGGTTGTATATTTGCACAATCCCCTCATAAATGAAGGGGAGGTTGACCCTTCTTCTGCCCACTATTATTTTCATACTAATTCTAGACTGCCTGAAGGGTCGTGTGATCCTTCTTGTGTTCATGAGTCTGGATACAGGTGAATTGCTGGATATTGGTGTTCACAATTATCTACTAAACGAAGGGGCGGCTGACCCTTCTTCTGATTTATATTTTTACAGTATTGGCGATTCTCGTTATACATGAATTGATCTCTATTTTGGCAGGACAAAATATCACATGATAGGAAGTGATGACATGGCAACTATGATGACATGAAATGTCTGATGAGGCTAGAAAGACACATGATGGTGTTCTGGTGTTATCTGACATCATTCTGGAAAAGTATGGCAAGTTTGTGGAACTTTGGAAATTGACAAAGTATGGAAAAAGTAGTCAAAACTACGATGAGAGAATGCACACACCATCATATCATGCTATAGATTGTTGAAGTGGCTCTATGGTTAATATACATGATTGCAGATTGCGGAAACTATTTGAGTAATGGATTTGCGACATGCTTTTCCTCAAGACGCAATTCAAGTTGTAGTCACGCAACCCGCAATTGCGGATTGCGGGAACGTTGTATATATTTCATAACAATTAAACCCCCGCAACTCGTCTTCTGCATTCCCTAGATTAGATCTCATCTGTCGACTTGTCTTAATCTTACAGCATAGAATTAAGCTAACGAAATTAATAAATATGTTGATTTTGTTTTTGTTTCCTTTTATTATTTTCATCTTCAAAAATTACCTGCTGTGTGCATTTTACTCCCAAATCCGTTTCAAAAATTTCCAAATCCAGGTTCCAAAACCATACTTTTTCTTTTGAAATTGCCACTTTTGAAATTGGTTTTTGCGTTGTTCTGATATGATAATTATGACGGTCATTTGAACTAGTAAAAAATATACAAATGATCAAATGAATCGGTGTCTGCATTATATGACGGTCATTTGAAGTTGCATTTCATTAATGGACACCCCATTTCAAATGAGGCTCGAGATAAATGAATGAAGGGTCAGCCAACCCTTCTTCTGTCAACTATTATTTTCATAATAGTTCTAATCTGCAAGAAGGGTGGTTCAATCCTTCCTGTGTTCACCATTCTGGATACAAGTGAATTATCAGATATTGGTGTTCACAATTATCTACCAAAAGAAGGGGCGGTCGATCCTTCTTGTCGGCAATCCAAAGTCCCGAGAAATATAGTTTAGGTGTTATAACTTAGGAAATGTCCCGATCCCTACCATATAATGCAGAAGTCGGTTGTGGGGAATTGTTGTTCCAACCTTCTTAGATTTAATATTTTTTCATTTCTCTTTTAAATGAAGGATCGACCGACCCTTCTTGTGGTTAGTATTTTTTCAGTATTCAATATTCAGGATATAGATAAATTGACATCCTATACTTCATAGGCTAAATATTTGGACAACTCCCTCATAAATGAAGGTGCGGTAAACCCTTCTTCCACCCAATATTATCTTCATAGTGGTTCTAGACTGCAACAATGGTCATCCGATCCTTCTTGTGTTCACCAGTCTGGATACAGGTGAATTACTGGATATTCGTGTTCACAATTATCTACTAAGTGAAGGGTCAACCGACCCTTCTTGTGATTTTTGTTTTTCCAGCCTTGATCATTCTAGTTATACATGAATTGAACTCTATTTTGGTAGGCCAAAATCTCACACGTGTGAACCTCAAAAAGAGAATTAACACCATAGGAAGTGATGACATGGCATGTATGATAACATGGAATGTGTGATGAGGCTGGAAAGACACATGATGGTGTTTTGGTGCTATCATTAAATCAGTGTCTCAATTTGACATGTTGTATGAAAACTACAAAAAACTGGTGACTCTGAGAGAATGTCCGCCATAATTCATGGTTTGAGAAAAATGCACGCACTATCATATCATTCTATAGCTTGTTCAAGTGGCTATATAGTCATGGTCTTAGTTTTCCTCAATCATTTATGAGGAGAAAGTTATAAGTATGCCAAAATAGGGTTTCAGGATCAACCAAGTTGGAGAAATTCTTGGTAATGACCAAGTGCTAGAAAATTGGTTTAGGTCGCCTTGGGAAAATGCCTGCCATACCTTAGGGAGAATGATAAAAGGGCGGTTAGATCAACGGCTATTCGATAAAGGAAGGTTAGATCGACGACCCATAATCTTTCCGCACCGCTAACATGCACGACGTAATGGAGGTCTGACCGGTTGCGAAATACCATACTGCTGTACGCGTGTCTTCTCCACATAAGTCCACAATCAGAGAAAGCGGTAAGCAAAACCACCATCCCGTGTTTCAAAACAACCTTCGCTGGTGTATAAAAGAGAAGGGCACGTCAAAATTTGACTTTTGTGTTGAGAACAACGGAGGATTGGAACATGTATGTGATGCTCGAAAGTGATAGAGCATGGTTTATTCAACCTGTCTGTGCCAGGTAGGTCTTCTTAATTCATGAAAGTAACTAGAATTGTTTACATAATGGAAGGAAGTAGTCAAACCGTCTGTCAGAACGTTGAAACTATGAGGATAGGAGAAAACCTAGTGGACAGAGATAATGACAGAATGAAACCCTATTCTTTCATTGTCTAGTTTCTTGAAATAAACACAGTAGTCAAAATGACATCTACTATATCCTTGTTCTGTCATAAACCTATCAAATTTTAAGTACCACTGCCTTGGAGCTTGCTTCAAGCCATACAAAATATTTTTCAACCTGCATACCAAGTTCTCCTTACCTTTGACCTCATACCCTTGTGGCTGCTGCATATATATCTCTTCCTCCAAATCCCCATGGAGAAAGGTTGTTTTTACAGCTAACTGTTCAAGATGAAAATCTTCTACTACCACTAGACTTAAGATAGTCCTAATTGAAGTCATCTTAACAATAGGAGAAAATATTTCATCAAAATTTATACCTTTCTTCTATGCAAACCCCTTTACAACAAGTCTGGCCATGTACCGCTTATTACCTCCTTCTTCTTCCTTCAACTTGTAAATCCATTTGTTTTGCAATGTTGTTTTACCAGTAGGCAACTGAACCAGATCCCAAGTCTGGTTTCCTAGCAATGAGTCCATCTCCTCATTCATGCCTTGCTCTCACATCTTTCTAGTTTCCACCTGCATTGCTTCTTCATAACATTCTGGTTCACCAGCATCAGTCATCAACAAATAATACATTGAAGGAGAGTATCGTTCAGGGAGTTTACTTAACTTGGTAGATCTTCTTGCAGTTGCAGGAGTTTCTAGCACTTGCTGTTGTTCTTGATTTTTTAGCACCTTTGGAACTTTATTTTCTCTAATTTCATCAAGTACTGTGTACTATGTGTTTTCCTTTTCCTATTTCTTTCCCTACAACTAATCTTTATACATGACCTTTTCATTGAATATGACATATCTACTTCTAATGATTTTACGATTTTCATAATCCCATAAACGATAACCAAAATCATCAACCCCATATCCAATAAAGGTACATTTCTTGCATTTAGCTTCAAGCTTTGTTCTATTTTCTTTATCAATATGGACAAATGCTTCACAACCAAACGTTCTCAGAAATGAGTAGTTTACCTTTGTATCTGTCCATGCCTCCTCTAGAATACCACCATCCAAAGCACTTGAAGGTCCTCTATTTATTAAATAAACAACAGTATTTACAACATCTGCTCAAAACTGTAAGGGAAACCCTGCATGCAATCTCATACACCTTGCACGCTCCATGATCGTTATGTTCATCCTTTCAAACACACCATTTTCTTGTGGTATTCCCAGGACTGCCTTCTCTCTACGAATTCCATGGTATGAACAGTAACTATCAAACTCCTTGCCGCAGTACTCACCTCCATTATCAGATCTGAGACACTTCAACCTTTTTCCTGTCTCATTCTCAACCAAATCTTTCCACTTCTTAAAAGTAGCAAACACATCATATTTCTGTCTAATGCAATAAACCCAAGTTTTCCTAGTTGCATCATCAATAAATGTAACATAATAATGAGAGCCACCAAGAGATTATACTTGAGATGGTCCCCATACATCTGTATGCACAAGCTCTAACTTTTCATTCTTCTTCTATTTCCCAACCCTGAGAAATCTGACTCTCTTCTGTTTTTCATAAACACAGTTTTCACAGAATTCCAAACTTACCTACTTCAAATTTGGTAGCAACTTCCTTGAGTGGAGAATCTACATCCCCTTCTCACTCATGTGGCCAAGCCTATGATGCCACAATGCTGTATATGTTCCTATGGAAGCTAAAGAGATAGAATGGTCAGTATTATGAGGACATAAATACAACGTACCTATTCTATCTCCTTTTTCTATCACCATTGATCCTTTAGTGATCTTCCACCACTTTTCTCCAAATGTAGATAGACAGTCGCCATCTCCCAACTTCCCTATTGAGATCAGATTTCTTTTCATAGCAGGAATATGCCTAACATCTTTTAACAACCAGTCAGTTCCATTCTTAACTTTTATCCATACCTTACCCATTCCAACAATTTTACATGGCTCATTATCACCCAATAAAATATGTCCAAAATCGCTTGGAACATAATCATGAAAGTATTTCCTATGGGGTGTAGCATGACATGAAGCCCCTGAATCTACTATCCAATAATCGCTAGTATTATCTAATGCAAGAATCAAAGCATCTCGTAACACATCACTTGCTACATTTGCTTCATGGGTAGTTTCCTTCTGTGTATCTCTTTTCTTCTTTAGAGATCTACAATCTTTCTTCAGATGTCATTTTTTTCCACAATTCCAGCACTCTATCTTTCCCAGTTTGGACTTGGATCTGCCCGTTTTAGACTTCCCACGATTACCTTGGCTCTTTCCTCTCTCCTTTTGTCTTCCCCTGGTCTCCATGGTCAACGCATTACCTGATGTCTCACCTGTGCTTTTTCTTCACATTTCCTCGCTAAGAATAACACCAATAACATCATCATATTTCAAGGTGTTTGAACCAGAGACAGAGTTACTTACAACCATGACCAAGCTATTCCAGCTTTCTGGCAATGAACACAAGATTAAAAGTGCCCTAACCTCATCATCAAAGTTCACACTTACAGAACTCAGTTGATTTGTAACCGTATTAAACTCATTTAAATTATCAGTAACAGATCCACCTTCCATACATCTTCATATTAAATAAACGCTTCATTAGAAATACCTTGTTGGAGGCCGAGGGTTTTTGATACAGCTTACCCAGTGCGCTCATCAACCCCTCTATTGTCGTTTCTTTTGAGATATTGAAAGCCACCAACGAATCCAGGCTCAGCCGTATTGTTCCCAGAGCCTTTCTATCAAGAACCTCCCATTCTTCGTCCTTCATAGACACTGGCTGCTTTGCTCTTCCTCCCAATGGTAGGAATAGATCCTTTTGGTACAGATAGTCCTCCATTTGCATTTTCCATAACTAGAAGTTTTCGCCATTAAACTTAGAAGTTTTGGGCATTAAACTTCTCGACCTTAAACTTCCCTTCTTCTACCATTTCCCCCACTCGAACCAGAAACCCTATCTTCCTACGAGTTTATCTGCCAAATAGACCTTTGGCTCTGATACCAATTGTTAGAAAAATAGGATCGCAGAGCAATAACAATAAATAGAAATGCAAATATAATCACACACACATTACAAGAGAGACACAGATATATCGTGGTTCACCCCAACTTGGGATACATCCACACTGAAGTTGTCAGTCCTTATTATTATTCCGTCCAGCAAAGTGAAGGGATACAACCTGCAGCACAGCCGCTATACTTCCTCTTCACTATCTCACAGTCTCTCTTCCTGATCTCAGAGATCTTTACAATGCATAAAACCTAATACATCTTGACCTAGCCGTATTACAATGTATTTCTTTTATAGGGGAAATACAATGGAAAAATACCACGGGTTACCCAAAACCATGGGCCCATAAATAGCTGGCGAAAACAACCCCAAAATTTTTTCTTGGGGGCATTGCCCTCGAAGCCCCTTCTTGGGGGTTCTACCCCCAAACCCCCTTTCTCAGGGGCGCTACCCCTGAACCCCCAACGGGGGCCCGCTGGCCCCCGCGCCCCCCAGCTAGGGGTGTGGACACTCCCCCAGACCCCCTTAGGGTCGTGCCGTGATCATAACCAAAGCTGGGGTATGAACACGGCTGAATACTAATATATCTGAATCTGGAGATCAAGCTCCACAACCAACACTTTTTCGTATTGGTCTAGATACATCATACATAGTGATGTCATTCCATAACTTTAGTAGCTCTTCAATAAGAGGTTCGATATATACATTCATATCTTTAACTTGGTACTTACCTGATTTATTTGAAGATATAAAATTTATAATTATTACAACCATTTAGATATATAAACCATACACAAGAGAAAAATAAAAAATATATATGTCACACTATGCAACAAATAATGACAAATGAGATGCCACTACATAAAAAAAGAGTTGTAGACACATACCTGGAATAATGATTGACAACATTATGTGCTCTCTCTTTATTGACAACCATGGAGGAATGTTATTGTTGAAAAAAAAATAGGCCACACCGAGTAAATGGATCTCATCTCGACAAGTGGATTGACACCATCTGCTGCCAAATAAATCCTAATATTACGAGGTTCTTCTTTAAAGTGAGGCCATTTTTCCTCCATATCTCTAAATGGAAACCCATCTGCAGGCATTCGAATATTGTCATCTTGACTTATGTTCCGTCCATGGTAATCCATAAATTACGCTATGTTTTTGCACTTGAACAGTCGTTGCAAACATGGAATAATGGGAATATAACGAAGAACCTAGGGAAGCACCCTTTTTGTTACTTGATCTGTTCGATATCTACTAATATGAAATTTTGGATATTATGTTTCAAATTCATGTTGATTATAATATATAACATGGTCATCAGGGCATGCATTAATTGCTTCATACTGCATTCCAATTTCTTTCATGATGGCAGGTAAATATCGATATGTGCGAGGTAAAATATTTGATGGTGGCAACAAAAATTCAGCTATTAAGCTACAAAAAATTAAAATAAAAAACCAGTTAATAATATAATATATAAATAATTTCAATCAAACACATTTCATCTGTATTAATTTTACTTATGAATTAACAATAAAATTATTAGACGAACAATGATAACCTTTAGTGCGATCATATATATGTGATGGAATATATTACATACCTTAACATCTGTGTGACTGATGTGTTTGAAAGACCGTTCATAACCTTCAAGTTCATTATCAACAATATAGCAGAGAGAAGATTTGTGTTGGATCCCTCATAAAGGGGTTCGTATGCATTCTCAAGAAGAGGTAAATCGTGAACAACATCAAAGTCATCATTTTCATTATCATCATCATCAACATCCATTCTAACATTAAATGTATCATGGATCAATGTATTTGTACCATCATCTTCAACTATGCTATCAGTATGATCATCTTCTTCAATATGATCATTAACTTGTTCTCCATTATTCATAGCTCCATGTTCCTCTGGTACTTGTTATGAAAGAACATCCTCAGGGAGATATGTCGTAGGAGGTCTTTCCTTTATAATTACAAGAAACCATCAATATATATTAGTTAATATAATAAATATTAAAATGATACATACATTTACAAAAACGATCAATATAAAGACATATATAATGCACTACCTACCAATGGACGATATTCATGTCCCCCCTTAGCTTGTCCATGTTCTCTACAATGTTTTCAGGCTGTTGTGATCTTTATTCTTCTCCTTTTAAATCCCCTGCATTGACTACATGGAAAATAACATTTCCTATCACCCTTTCTTTTTATTCCATCCCACAATTTAGCAAACAATTGTCGATTTTGTTCCCCTGCCAAGATCAAGAATATTGTTATGTGACATTTTCTCATAAAGAACTTGATTGAAGATTATTGATCTTAAAAAATCAATCTCCACACTTCACTATTTTTAATCAAAGTAACAATTGAAACAATTGTGTATTTTTATACGAAAAACATTCCATGCAAATAATATAACTTCCGCAAACTGTCACTTGTATATCCAACATGTCAGAATGTTTACAAAATTTATAGTTTCTAAAATTAAACTATCGTAGGATATCCATAGATATTATTATAGTTACCGTTATAATTTATACATCGCATATATGATGATGCCCGTCGGTTATCTGACCAGAGTCGTCGGATAACCGACGAGCATTGGATATCCGACAATTACAAGTATCAATTAAAAAAAAAAAAAAGCAAAATTCGTAATTTTAAAGGTGAAATCCGATGACACGGACAGTTTCATCGGAATTCATCGCATTTTCTCGTCGGATTTTGGGTTCAAATTTAGTTTTTTTATATTTCCACTAGTATCAACCAACACCTCTAAATCCAGATGAGGACACATACACACAAAATAGGATGATCTCTATAAAACTAATTCTATTAGTTAAATGAATTATGTCTTTGTACCATTTTTGTTTTTCCTGGAATATATATATATATGTGTGTGTGTGTGTGTGTGTGTGTGTGTGTGTGTGTGTGTGTTGGGGGGGGGGTATTTCACTTACAAGATTGTCACATATTCATTTGTTGCATGCTTGGGTTATGGGTTATGGAATTATCGAATTTTTTCTTCTAGACATGCTTAATACATGTTTAATAGATGATTTTCTATACTATACTGCTGCGAATCAATCATTTTTTAGGAAACTTAGAAGAACAAGAAAACGTTTTTACTCCAAGATATTATTGATAAGGTCTCAAGCAATGTTGCAAAGGTAGTGACATCCACAATATTGCAAAGAAGGGATGTCCATAAATAGACAAGTAGGAGAGGTCATAACGAATAGTTACATCCATTGCCATGCAAATACTTCATTGAAACTTAGGTGGTTCTTAGATTTAAAATAGGACAAAATATAATGTAAAATTAATGTTCAAGTGAATTGTATCATTAATTCTTTTCAATTTTTCAATATCACTTCTCTATATATTTTTCTTACTAAGGGAATCGACAACTGGGTTGGGGATTGTACTCATGTGACATGGGGTCGATTCTCGTCCACTACCATCATATCCCTAAGTACACCCACACTAACCCTACATAGGTACATAGGTTATTTGGGGTTTGAACCCACGATGTTACAAAGAGTGCCTTTGTCACCAAATCAAGGAATACCTTAATAATGTACCCTATGACCAAATAATCTACACCTCAAAGACTACTTCACTATAAAATATTTATTTAAAATTTAATATGAAATAAACTAAAATGAAAATATGTATTGAAATTTCTTCAAATATATTTGTAAGGAAAAGATTAAAAAATACAAATCCATAACAATGATAAACCCCTTCATATATTTCCTAACAAAAAGTATGTACTAATAATATAAGAGAATACAAATTAAAAAGTAGGTACTATTAAGATTAGACATACAAATTTATACCAAAGCAACTAATTTTTTTTTCTTCGTAAAGATGGAAGTGACTATTAAAGTAGAAGTTCAATTTTATGTTATTAGAATGAATTGAATTACGTTTTATAGGTTATTAGAATTTAATTGAATTAAAAAATATATAAGTTGTCTAAAATGATTCAAAAAATGTTCGTAAAGATGGAAGTGACTATTTTAGAAGTTTAATTTTATGTTATTAGAATCAATTGAATTATGTTTCATATGTTTTTCTTTGTTTTTTTGTTCGATTTCCCATTTTAGGATTGAAGAAGACCCTCCTATCAGTTTCAGTTCTTGAAGATAAGGGCTTCTGAGTTATCTTCATGAATAATCAAGCACTATTATTTCTGAAGAACAAAAAATCGAAATATATAACAGTGATTGGAGTTAGAGATGGAGGTCTCTACAAGGTACCCGCGAAGTACATTCAAGTTATAGTTCACAACACTATCAGTCCATGCGAGCTATGGCATAGGAGGCTTGGTCACCTCCACTAGAAAGTGCTACCAGGATTACAACAAATGGTGAAAGGTATGATTGTATTTGATTTTGAGCATGATAGTGTATGTATGGGTTATGCACTTGGGAAGAATGTTAAAAAGAGTTTCTGTAGCAGTACTACTAGATCTAAAGGGGTTTTAGATTTATACATTTTGATGTATGTGGTCCCATGTCATCCCCTTCCTTGAGTGGATATTTATATTATGCCTTTTTATATATGAATTCTCTAGAAATTCATGGATTTATTTCCTAAAGGCTAAGAGAGAAACCTTTAGCAAGTTTCAGGAATTCAAAGCCCTGGTTGAGAATCACACAGGAAAGCACATCCATCCTTTGAGATCCGATAATGGAGATGAATTTCATTCACATGCGTTTAATGATTTTTGTATGTTGGTACATTAAAAACCCACTTTAGACTTAGGATAAATACGTTAATCATTTTTTATTAATTTCCTAGGTTTAGACTAGGTAGTTGGCCTAATTTCTGCTTCTTATGCCACCACATGCCATCATGATTCATAGGGGCATACTTGGATAGATTCTGGATAAGACCTCGACTGATTCTGTCTGATTTTATGCCAATCTTGGAATAGTAGTGCGCTTCCTGCTTTAGACAATTTTACCTACCCTTTTCTACTTTTAGTGGATAAGGTAAAGCTAGTTTGACTTGGCAAGAAGATCATTTTGGTGAACTTGCCCTCCTCTTTATTTTCTCAAAACACCATGATAACATTCCTTTTTAATCACTCACTAGTTTTCATTCCTTATTTAGCTAATTCATGAGCCTCTTGACTGATTTGGAAGGTGATTTTGATACCTTGGGGGTTTTTATGCTTTTAGTAAGCCTACCTTTTTAAGCTTTTCAAACTTGCCTCTAAGGCACTCGAATTCTCTCTTGAGGATGTATTATATATTGTAAACATATTGATGAATAAAATACAGTGGTTTTTTCTCAAGTTATCTTCTCTATTCTTCTTCTCATATTCTTTGAAAATATTCCATGTGAAATTGTCTTATTAAATCTAGATCTAGGCAATCTAAATTCTCACATGGTATCAAAGCTAGTATGATTCAATGAGATTTATAGTGTTTTTTTTGCAGGTAATTCCCATCACTAGGAGTGTACCAGCATGGATCAAAACCAAGTTGTGATTCTTAGTCCCTTCAATTACTTTGACTGGAAGGTCCACATGATCATCCAACTTCAAAGGAAAGGACTTTATAGAGTCACTGTGGGGATTGAAACTGAACCAGGTGTTGTTGCAAAAAAATCTAAGTGGTTCAATAAGATTGATGAATATTATGGGTTTCTTTTCCTCTCTATCTCTCCCGATATTATATTCCATGTTGATACTTTGACCACTCCAAATCAAGTATGGACAAAGATAGAGCCTCTCTTTGGAAATCGAGATGAGCTTAGAGGTCATCTATTGAAATTTGAGTTTATCTCACTGAGTCCAAGCAATTTCAAAACAATAGAAGAATTAATCTCAAATTTTAAGAACCTAGTGCTTTAGCTCAAGCAGTGTGGCATTGTGAAGAAAGAAGAGCAGCTAATCCTTTCCATTCTTTCAAAATTGAGTCCTGAGTACTCACTATTTGTGTCTACATTTCATGTTGCAAATATTATAGTTCCCAACTAGAAGATGCCAACCTTGGATGCATTCATAGACTCGCTCACTAAAGAGTAGCACAAGCTAGTTCAAATAGGGGATTTGAAACCCTCTAAGGATCATGCACTTTCTTCTCATGGAGCAAAGAGTTCCAAGAATGTCAAATCCAAAGAAAAGAAAAAGATGAAGGAAAAGATGCAGTCAGATGAAGAGGACTCCAATTCAACTAATGAAGATTCCAAAGCCAAGAAGATGAAGAAGAAAGATACATCCAAGTGTTCTTATTACTATAAAGCTACCCATTCTGATAAATCTTGTTTTAGGAAGAAATTGGACATCATGACCAAGATGCTTGGAGAACATAATATTGGTGTTCCTGATTTTGCAAGAAAAGAAGAAGGCACAATTTCTGTTGAACAAGAACAATGTCTATGTGCTACTCACAAAGGTAATCATCTGTATGCTCTGAGTGCTCAAGCCAAAAATATTTCCCATGTATGTTATTTTGATTCCCATTCTGATATATCATAATTAGAAACGTTCATCCCCTCCTTAGAATAATATCCAATCAGTTTACCAAAGTCTCCTCCCAAACCTAGACATTTTTCACTAGTTTCTTATTTGTCTTATGAAAGGTCCTTCCACCTCCAATCAAATCTTTCATAACTTGATTTGAAAGATGATTTACATACTGATATTAAGGTTATGCCACCTTCCACACCATTTATAAACCATTGGATGCACAAAAAACCATACAACCCCCAAGGTTTTCAGTTGAGAAACCACACAATTCCATGGTTTCCTACATTGTGTCACTTGTCTTTGTTGTTCTTATGTCTTTCATATATTTCATTGGTTGGACATAAATTTATTTATCCATCATTGGACTATTGTTCCACGGGTTTGGACCTGATCTCACCACTCGTGGTTCAAATTTAAAGTCCTCGAATCCTTCAGACTCGCCCAACTGTAAGTGTGATCCATTTGCTCACTCTTTTTCTATTGTGACCCTATCTGATCATGCAGATATTATATCATTGATGTTTGGTGCTCCATATGACTTCTATTTTGATATTTCAAAGTCTCATGAGATACTTTAAAGAGTTAGGAATGTGATACATTAGTTTCAGAAGAAGGTACATGGTTTGGTTCACCATATTGCAGCTGCCCAAGAAATTGATCTTTTTGAGTCCATTGGTGCTCTTTGGGAAGGAGTTTGCACAGATCTCTTTTCCATAATTGATTATGTATCCAAATCAGATAAAGTATGTTTTAACAGCAAGATCCATTCATATGATTCCCCTCCATCACCAGATGTTGAGTTTCATGAGGTTTATGCACATGTTTTTTGCCTACACTACATTGATACATTTATGCATGATCATGGCATCCACAACATATTCACAAAGTCTGTTACCTAGAAGCAATTCATTCAAATCATCCAAGTGAAGAAAAATATAGTGTGAAGACATTTTTCTTATTTCTATGCCATGTCCATTTTTTACGGAGGGTTTTTTCCCATGAGGTTTTCCATGTTTCCTCGTTTTACAAGGAAAAAAATTCTTTTTTTGTCAAGGGTGACCATAAGCCTTTGTTGCTTGGGCCCTTATTTTTCTTTCATATCACTCTAATTTAGGCTTAGGGGGGGTTGTTGGAACATTAAAAACCCACTTTAGACTGAGGATAAAACACATTAATTATTTTTTATTAATTTCCTAGGTTTAGACTAGGTAGTTGGCCTAATTTTGGCTTCGTATGCCACCACATGCCATCACGAGTCATAGGGGCACACTTGGATAGATTTTAGATAAGACCATGACTGATTCTATCTAATTTTATGTCATTCCTAGAATAGTAGTTTTCTTTCCTGCTTTAGATAGTTTTACCTAGCTTTTTTTTTTCTGTTAATGGATAAGGTAAAACTAGTTTGACTTGGCAACAAGATCTTTTGGCCAACTCACCCTCCTTCTCTTTCTTCTCTCCAAAAGCCATGATCACATTCATTTTTCATCACTCACTAACCACCATTCCTTATTTATCTAATTTGTGAGCCTCTTGACTGTTTTGGAAGGTGATTTTTCTACCTTGGGGGTTTTATGCTTTTAGTAAGCCTGCCTTTTTTGATCTTTTCAAACATGCCTCTAAGGCACTTGAATTCTCTCTTGAGGATGTAGTATATATTTTAAACATATCGATGAATAAAATACAACGAGTTTTCCTCAAGTTATCTTCTCTATTCTTCTTCTCATATTCTTTGAAAATATTCCAAGTGAAATTGTCTTATTGAATCTAAATCTAAGAAATCTAAATTATGAGACAATAGTGATGCAGGAATATGTTGACATTTAAATATTTACTACAACCCTCAGTAAAATGGGGTTTCTGAAAGGAAGAATAGAACCATATGTGAGGCTGCAAAATCCATGATGCATGATCAATACATGTCTACCTCAACATGGGAAGAGGCCACCAATACAAAAGTATATATGTAGAATATAAGTCCTCATGCCATTTTGTATGAGAAGAAACATGAATAAGTGTTCACTGACAAAAAAATAGATATTTCACACCTGAGGATATTTGGGAGTCATGTATACATTCATGTACCGAAATATAAGAGGACAGAGATGGAACCATCATGAAAGAAGGGAAACTTTGTTAGTTATAACGAATCATCTAAAGCCTGCATAATATATGTGCCAGGTGAAAGACACATTGAGCTCAGCCGAGGTGTGACCTTCCACTATGAGGAAGCATTTAAGTTATCAAAAGAGATTCAGTATGATACGAAAACAGAGGAGTGTGAGACTCCTATGATGGAGGACCTAGATACTAATTCTCCCCATTTAGATGTTCGGAGGGAGAATCTAGCAGAGTTCTCAGATTCGCTATCTCCTGATGAACTAATAGAAATGGTTGATGAACCTCCTTCCAAGAGGAGGTCTGCATGGTGCCATGATATACTACAATATGAATAGAGGCATGGAGCACCATTAGGATCTTCTAGAGAGTGAAAACAACCTAGCATATCTTCAGGGTATGTTGCACAGATGAGTCACATCAGATATTTATAGCCTTCCACCTATGAAGAAGCTGCAAAGTAGCAAGTATGGAAAGATGCAATGGTAGAGGAATACAAGTATATTAAGAAGAATGATGTTTCAGAAGTTGTTCCAAAACCTGAAGGGAATTCCATAGTTACTTCTATATGGATTTACAAGATCAAGCATGTTGTCGATGGCAATATGGAAAAGTATAAAGCCAGACTTGTTGCCTGAGGTTTTTCTAAGAAAGAAGGCATAGACTATGAGAAGAAATTGCACTGGACTATGGCTAGGTAGACCACTATTTGAGTTGTGATCTCACTTGCATTTGTTTTAGGTGGAAGCTTCATCAGATGGATGTGAAGACAACCTTCCTCAATGGTGAGGTTGAGGAAGAGGTTTATATTCAGGAGCCTGAGGGGTTTTTGGTTCATGGGAAGAAGTCCCATGTGTGCAAATTGAAGAAAGCTTTGTATGGGCTTAAGCAAGATCCGAGAGCTTGGTATTAAAGAATTGATAGCTATCTTCAGAGATTAGGCCTCTCTTAGAGCAAAGCTGATCCAAATTTGTACTTCAAAGCAGTGAAGAACCAACCATTGATATTGGTTCTATATGTTGATGATTTGTTCCTTGCTAGAGAGGAACAATTGATTGCTTGATGCAAGAGGGAGCTCACTTCTAATTTCAAGATTAAATACTTAGGTCTTATGCACTATTTTCTTGCCCTTGATATTTGGCAAAGAAAAGATGAAATATTTCTTTCTCAAGGGAAGTACATTGTTGATACATTGCGCAGGTTTGGCATGATGGATTGCAAATTCATAAGTACTCCGATGGTTCCCAATTTGAAAAAACTACATGAGTCAGATTCTGTATTGGATCCAATGAACCCCACTTTGTATAGACAACTTAATTGTTCATTGATGTACTTGATACACTTGAGACCAAATATATGTTATGTTGTAAGTATTATGAATCAGTTTATGTCTGATCCGAGACATGGACATTGGGTTGATGCTAAAAATTTTCTTAGATACCTTCGAGGTACAATTTCTTATGGACTCTGATATGCCTCCAGTGGAGGGGTGTTGTTACTTGGTTATACTGACTCTGATTGGGGTGGTAGCATTGTGGACTAAAAGAGTACATCCGGCTATTGTTTTAGCTTGGGTTCTTCTATGAAATCTTGGTCCAGCAGGAAGTAGGGATCTGTATACCAAAGTACTACAGAACCAGAGTATATTGCTTCTAGTACTTCGTGTCGAGAAGCAGTGTGGATTAGGAAGCTACTTTCTAGGTTGTTCTGTGAGAAGCTTGATTCTACAGTCGTTTGGTGTGACAATCAAAGCTACATAAAGATTTATGAAAACCTTGTGTTTCATGATAAGTCGAAGCACATTGAAATGAAGTATCACTTCATCAGAGACATGGTCCAGAAAGGTACAATGAAACTTCAGTACATTTCTACTGATGAGGAGATTGCAGATCTGTTAACAAATCCTCTATGAGTAACGAAGTTCGGGTACTTTTGAGAAAAGCTTGGTATGACAAAGAATGCCTCCCTCATTGAGAGGGAGTTTTAAATGTACAACATCACCATTCATTCTCCAAGCCAATCTTGTGTATCCATGATTGGGCCTCATGTGTTGAGGTAGGGATCCTGAGTTGGACTCAAAAACATGGAGTACATTCATGATTTGGACTCAAGAATGACTAAGCCTTTAGTTGTAAAAGGTTATTCATCATGTGTTGAGGTCAATGCCTTTATGTATCAAAGTGATGATGTTGTAAAGTCTTGTTGGACAAGGCTCAGGACTTGTGTGTCAATTCAGATTCTCATGTGGACTTGTAGTTATAGTAGGTACCCATGGGGTGGACCTCCATTTATAGAGGTAGATGCTTTGCAAGTTGAAGCATTAACGTTGTGTGATGTATTACTAACCATGGTCATCAATTGCTATTGAATCTTCTTTAGATTTTGGCCACCTTTAGAGCGAATTAGTTTAGCATATGATCATTTGGTCCAAGTGTAATATAATATGATCACAACATCTAACAAATCTTATATGATAGATAATTAAAGTTAACACATATTGACCATGCAGTAAAGATAAGAGATAGAGATAAATGCATAGATAAAAAGATAATTCAATTTGCTTATTAGATGACTAAGTGAACTCGAATTGTTAAGCTTCAATTAAAGCCACAATGTATACCTCAATTAATTAAAGAACTCATAGTGGTCACTACAAGTAAATCAATCAGCATGATTTCAGTTAATAATCGTTAAGTAAGTGTTAATAAAGAAGGACTAGATAACTAAAGTGTTTTGCATTGATTACACTTTAGTTAAACTAAAATACGACACTTCAGTAAATCAAGAGAGAACTCAAATTGATCACTACAATGATGTAATATTTTTTTCTATCTTTAATTTAGATGAATAAACAAAAACATGTTTTTTTTTCTATGTAAAAAAAAATCATTAAATATGTTTATGTTCTAAATACATTTATCTTAACACTAAAAATGAATTGATTAACCATCATTAATATTATGGCAATGCTTAGAATATACATTAATTTCCATGAAATAAGTCCCACTTTCATCAAGAAATAACTTATTTGATATGTTTTCCATCCTTTGTAACAAAACCATATATGAATAATATATATTAGATGATGTTATTATTAGAATGAAATGCTAATGGGCCTATGTGAAATCATTTTGCTTATAGTTCCATAGTATCAACCTACACCTCTAAATCTAGATGAGGGCACATGCAAACAAAATAGGTTGATCTTTATAAAACTAATTCTATTAGTTAAATGGATTATGTTTTTGTACCATTTATGTTTTGGTTAGAATATATATGTGTGTGTGTGTGTGTGTGTGTGTGTGTGGGTATTGCACTTACAAGATTGCCACATATTCATTTTTTGCATGCTTGGGTTATGGCAATATTGAATTCGTTCTCTAGACATGTTTAATACATGATTTTCTATACCATATTGTTTAAGTCATACATTTATTAGAAAATTTAAAATAACAAGAAAACTTATTTACTCAAAGATATTATTGATAAGGTCTCAAGCAATGTTGCAAAGTAGTGGCATCCACAATATTGCAAAGTAGGGATGTCGATAAATAGTCAAGCAGGAGAGGTCATAACGAATAGTTACATCTATTGTCATGTGAATACTTCATTGAAACTTAGGTGGTTCTTAGATTTACAATAGGAAAAAATATAATGTAAACTTAATGTTCAAGTGAATTGTATGATTAATTCTTTTCAATTTTTCAATATTATTTTACTATATATTTTTATGGCGAGCCTTATCGAATAGACAGAAATTCATTTAATGCGAGCATGTCTAGTGTCATACCCATCCCCACCCATCCATGACATGAGATGTAGATGTTCATGGCATCCACCGGCTCCGGCGATGGAAAAAATCGATGTCCAATCCCCCTGACAGTATTTATTGCTGGCCGACGGCATCACAAAAGAATGCGACAAAAATTTGAATTTGAATTTTCAATGCATTCCCCGCTACATTTTTAATTTGAATTTTCAATGCATTCCCTGCTACAGCCTTCCTCAAGACCTTACCCTCAATTCAAACATAAGCAATGTTGTTTTCAATCATTTCAACAACTTCGAGGGCTCGGAATTGGAGCAGCTGATTCAACAACTCAATGCCAGTGGAAATGCTCCTCCCGCGTGCTGTATCGTTTATACTCCATTTCTTCCATGGGGTCGAAAAGTTGTCAAAAAAATGAATATTCCTCATGCTATTTTCTGGACCCAGTGCACTGTAGTTTTCTCCATCTATCATCAGTTCTACAATGGTCCTACTCTCTATTCTCTGCATCTCTTTAATTAACAGTTATTTGTATTTGTTGTTATATGTTTCTCAAGCTATGCCATGATGTCTCACAGGGGAAACATGGGATTCAAGCCAAGCGCCAGAGAGCATGAGTGTTGCCGTCCCTAGCCTTCCTGAACTGAAAATGGGAGATTTACCTGCGGCATTCACAAGCATAGTACACCAACTGCATAATTATCTCCGGCAAATGGACAGCCTCAGCGATTTGTCATGGGTGCTTGCGATTACCTTCTATGAACTGGAGGTCGAGATGATCGATTATCTGAAATCAAAGGGAGTCCCATTTGAGAGCATAGGCCCTTGTATGCCCTCGGCTTTTCTGGATGGACACAATCCCTATGATGCACAAGTCGGCGCAAATCCTTGGAAAGCAGCGGATAGCGTGCAAGAGTGGTTGGACAATAAGACCCCGTCTTTCGTATACATTTCCTTTAGCGGCATAACGTCATCACCCCACAACAAATTTCTTGTGGGTCATCCGGTGCCTCCAGGGCACGATGACATTAGGAAATTTGTTTCAGAAGGCTTCATGGAGGAAACCGAAGGCCGTGGGCTAGTGGTGAACTAGTGCGTCCAATTGGAGGTGTTGTCTCATCTGTCTATGGCTAGTTAATTTTATGACCCATTGCGTATGGAACTCAATGTTGGAGTCCCTGATCTTGGGGATTCTGGTGTTGACCTTGGGTGTCTGGAATGATCAGACTACTAATTCGAAATTCCTGGATGTGTGGAAGACCGAAGAAAGGATGAGGAAGCAAGAAGATGGGACCATGGGAAGGGAGGAGATCGAGAGATGCATGAGAATGGATTTTGACAAGATGAGTCAAGGGGGAGAAGAACTGAGGAAGAATGCTCTCAAATGGAAGGAATTGGGTAAAAATGCCATGAGAAAAGCCGGGTCTACTGATATAAATTTGAACGAATTTGTTGAAGAGGTCATTACCAAAGCTAAACAATCCTCCTCGTCTTCGTCTTCTATGATCCAGAAACTCATCCAACACATGGGAAGCATTGGTGGAATTGGTGTCCTCATCTCCCCTTCTTCACTTTTCTTCAAGTTGTAACATAAAGTTATGACCCTGGTCATCAAGCCACTTCCTTGAGACTCGTCATAAAGGTCAGCTTCACATTTTTGTTAAGTTTTCTTGTTATTGCATGCACAACACAAGGATTCTTTCCACCGAAGATCACTGTAACGCTCGTCGTCGTTTGACGAAGCACAGTTGTAATTTTATTTTATTTTGTAGGTATTCTTCTTTCCAACTTTAAATTCTTAATCAATCTTCATTTCTAAGTTTAAAGTACAATCTTCCACAATATTTCTATAATAAAATTTACAATTTTTCCAAGGATATATTCAAGATATCAATTATTTCATATCTTATAAATTCCTCTCCTTTGTCCAACACTTAAATGCAATTTTTCATCTCTAACATATCCTAACTACATCTCTATGTAAGTGTTAGGCATTCAATTAAGCTTCATATCAATATTTAATAAAAGGGACTACTATACATAACATAACTTTAAACTGGCCTTTCCATACAGCCTATAAATGTAATTTCTTCTAATTTGAACTTTTAATTATGAGCCTTCCTCCTTATCAATATATAACATATACTTCCTTCCTTTGACATTCAACTACACTCATCCTTTTCTATCCAATGATAATATAAATAAAATATAATGAATTTATACTTCTTTATTACAGGGCAATCATAGAATGTAACAAATGTAAATCATAGTATGATTTCAATTAAAATGTAACATGTCATACTTTTAAATTATAATGAAAATTTCATTTTTCCTTATTATAACACAGTCACAATACAATTAATAAATTTAAACGCAACTTTAAAATATAACAATACTTCTTTTCCTTATCCTAACATGATTTCAATTATTGCAAAGTGCCATGATCTAAAATATAACGGAACATTATCATAATATGATTTCAATTAAAATGTAACCTATCATACTTTTAAATTATAATGACAATTTCATTTTTCTTTATTATAACACAGTCATAATACAATTAATAAATTTAAACGCAGCTGTAAAATATAACAATACTTCTTTTCCTTATCGTAACATGATTTCAATTAACGAAAAATGCCATGATCTAAAATATAATGAATATTTACTCTAAGAATAAATTTTCCATGAATAAAAACGCATTTGCAATAGTAGATCTAAATTGATCCTTACGAATTCAAATGGAAATCTGGAAACATGAAAATAATTCTAATTCTATCTTTTCCAGAAATAAAAACCTAGGTGCAATAGTAGATCTAAATTGATGCTTAGGAATTCAAATGGAAATCCAGAAACATGAAAATAATTATGATTCTTATATTTTCCAGAATATACCAATTTTATAAATCTAAACAGATTTAATATAAAAATTGACTTTCTCAGCATATACCAATTTTATAAATCTAAATTAAATAATACAGATCACAATACTTTTTTCATCTTCACTATATATAAATTTTAAAATTTAAACGGAAATAAACCCGCAGATCGCCAATCTTTCTTCTTCAACAAAAATACATATTTTTATAACAATTTAATTCAATTAGTTTTGGGGAAAATCGTACATTTCCAGACTTAGTAAACATAATTTTTCATCTCTGTATGGATCTAATTTTAAAAAAAATGATTTTAAAGGAATAGAACCTATCGAGAGGGCTGTTCCAGTCATTGACGAAGTTCCCAGAAATGTTGTCATCGATCCAATCAAAATATTCTAGAAATTATCGAAGACCCCTCGGTTGACCTCCCTACCGTAACGAGAGTAATCTTCTTCCTCCTGAACCCCCGAGAAATTGGTGTCGTAAGAACATACCAGCCTTGACCTTCCAATGGGATCTCCCAATCCCCGGAAAGATATTAACCAAACTCGAAGGAATCATGCTTAAGTAGAAACTTTGATTACAGAGCCCATCCAGGACTAGGGAGCAAGAGAGACTCTCTTCTTCTCCTCCCTCTCTTTTATATCCCAAGTCTTGCATGATATGTGTCCTCTCATGCAAGAATAAATTTTAATTTAATAATTCATTATTATTTATCCTCATGCAACAAGTGTCACTCTCACATCAATGTGCACCTAAATCCCTTAATTATCTCTTTGTTGTCTCCCTAGTTTAAATTTCTAAATCCTAAATTAGTGGGTGTAGGTGGAGTTGGTATCCAGATGAGTGTTTGTTCTAGTTTTGCTCCATAACTTAGTAATTTGAATATTATTTGCAATTTTAAGCTCATGCATCTCCATCTTGACATAATGGGTGCATATCTACCCCAATTGCCCCTTTTCTAAAATTCATAAATTAAATATGCCCTTTTATTGAATTTCTAAAATTCTATATGCAACTTTTAATATATCGCACAACTGTTTTAAATGCAAAAAGTGAGAGTAATAATTTTCCCGTCATTGTCTAGCTACCTCTTCGGCGGGTCCTTCCGACAACCTTATTTTCTTCGTGTGGGAAGTACTATGTAGCGATCGGGGAATCATTATTGTGATCTCTCGACTACATTTCCTTGGAGACTAGTGGTTTGAGGAATAAGATCCTTCTTATTGTGCGCCCCTCAACCTCTCGTACGTGACCAAGTCATTATGGCCTTGCTCGTATGACACAGGCTTCCCCGGGTGAGCTTAAACGGCTTCCGACCCGTTCATGGAGTGTTATTTCAGGGTTGATAGTCCATTGTCGTACCCCTAGGTATTTTTCCCATTCTTACGACCCTTATTATTCCATTGTGATTCAGTTGGTAAATCTCTTTACCTGCTATTGCACACACTCAAAGCGCACATTAGTAGCACTGCACCATAAAAATCATTTCATCATGAATCAAAAAATTCATTCAATTTTATCAATCATTCACATCTATAGAATCAAAAGGCATCATTCATTTCATTTACATAGAACATCATCATAATTTGTCAGTCAGTCAAGCATATCTATCATTCATTTTTTATTTAACCACTTTGATTCAATAGTGTTTAAAGCATAACCTATGGTTCATGTTTTATTTAACCGGGTCACTTCAAATTCGATGCCCTCAATAGTCTAATGTCAATGTACTGAGGTGGGCTATAACTGTCCCAATGAGCTTTAACCTGGTTGATCACACGATGTCTAAGCTGCCGTGTTCAATGGTCCAATATGCATATCGGTTCGGCCATCACGGCCCCTTCATATGATATCTGTAAATTGCTCATGTCAATAATATGTGCAGAATTAGAAACATAATGCCTAAATGTTGATACATGAAAAACGTTGTGCATCCTATGTAGAGATGATGGTAGCACGAGACGGTAGGCGACTGGTCCTATCCGTTCTAATACTTCGAAGGGTCCTACAAATCTAGGAGACATTTTGGTCCCTTTCCCAAATTTAATAGTGCTCTTTTGTAGTTTACTCGCAAAAATAATCTGTCCCCAATCTTATACTCTCTGTTGAGTCTATGTGCATCAGCATATCTCTTTTGCCGATTGTGTGCTTCTTTCAGTCGAGCACAGATATCTTTCATTTGGTCTTCCATCTCCTAAATAACCTTGGGTCCTATCAAGGTCCTATCCTGTAGTCTATCCCAAATCAAGAGTGTCCTGCATGGCCTCCCATATAGAAACTTGAATGGTGCCATCTGTATGGAACTCTGATAGTTGTTGTTATAGGAAAACTCTACTAGAGGTAGAAACTCCTCCCAACGAGTCTGTTGATTCATTACATATATCCTCAACATGTCCTCCGATATATGGTTTACCCTCTCAGTCTATCCATCAGTATCAAGGTGGTATGCAGTGCTAAAGTTGAGTCACGTTCCCAAAGCTTCGTGGAAGCTGGTCCAAAATATGCCTGTGAATACTGATCCTTGATCATATATTATCTTCTTTGGTACCCCATGTAGTTGTACTATCTCATCAATGAAAACTCTAGCAATTTTTGGTGCTTGATAAGTGTTTTAAATAGAGATAAAACGTGCACTCTTTGTGAATATGTACTGTAACCCATGATGGTTCGTCTTAAGATCGAACTTCCTTCCTACCAGATAATGTCTCATTAACCCTAATGCATGCATTAGAACAGTCAATTCCATGTCATGCATTGCGTAGTTTTCCTCATGCGGCCAGAGTCTTTGGGAAGTGTAGGAAATCACTCTACCTTCTTGCATTAATACACAACCGATCCTTTCCTTTGATGCATTAGTGCATAATAGGAAATCCTGCTCCATATCTAGATCTCTTAGGATCGGTGCCGTCGCTATTAATTCCTTCAATTTTTTAAATCCTTTAGCACACTTTTCTGCCCATTTAAAAGGCCAATCCTTTTTCTACAATTCTGTGATGGGTCCTGCAACCCTCGAGAACCCTTCCACAAATCTTCTGTAATATCCTGCCAGTCCCATGAAACTCCTCACTTCATGCACATTCGTCAGCACTGGTCATTCCCAAATAGTTAGTATCTTTGCGGGGTCTACGACTATGTCGTCACCAAAAATAATATGTCCCAAGTAGTGGATTTCCTTCTGGAAGAAAGAACACTTCGATAGCTTCCCATATAGTTGGTTCTCCCAGAGACATTGCAATATTAACTTGATATGCTCTTGATGTTCCTCTAGTGTCTTTGAGTAGATTAGAATGTCATTGAGGAACACTTGCATGAACTTGTCTAGGTATTGGTGGAACATGTCATTCATCAAGTTCATAAACACACTAGGCACATTGGTCAACCCAAAAGGTACAACTACAAACTCGTAGTGTCTAAATCACTTTTTGAAAGCAGTCTTCGGCATATCTGCCTCCTTGATCCGCAACTAATGATATCCTGATTGGAAGTTAATATTCGAGAAGATTGCTGCGCCTTTCATCTGATCGAACAGGTCATCAATCCTAGGTAGAGGGTACTGATTTCTCACAGTAGCTTTGTTCAGCTAGCGGTAGTCGATGCAGAGACGCCATGATCCATCCTTATTCTTGACAAAAAGTACTGGCACTCCCCACAGGGAAATGCTTGTTCTAATCAATCCAAGATCCAAGAGATCTTGTAGTTGTATATGTAGTTCTTTCAATTTTGGTACAAATATTATGTACAGGGCTCTTGCAATAGGTTCAGTTCCTAACTTTAATTCAATGGTGAACTCTAGTTCTCTCTGCGGTGGTAGTTCGGGTAAAGATTCTGGGAATACATCCATGTATTCTGAAAATAAAGGGTGACTGACTATGTCAGCGTTTTCCTCATGCTTGTTCATTTCCATCAGGACATAAAGTTGACATCCCTTCCTCAAGATTTTCTTCATTTGCAACACGGAAATCCTTCGTAGGGATACTTTATTCTTCTTCCCCACGATGACCTTCTTATGACCTTCATTATCATAGAAAGTCAACTCCTTGCTTTGAAAATCTACTAATGTGGCATGGGATTCCAGCCAATCCATGCCCAAGATCAAGTCATAGGTTCCTAGGGTGGTTGCATAGAAAGATGTTCTAGTGCGACATACTCCTAAATCTACTTCACAATCTTCTAGCTTCAACCGTACACTCTGGTTATTTCTGGATTCCATTTCGACTAAATCGAAATCATCTTTAGCACTTGTCATCATCTTACTCCTCTCTAATGCAGAATGAGAAATAAGGCTTTCAGTTGCACCAGGGTCTATGAGTAAAGAGAATGCCATACCATTAATTATACTTGTTGTCTCTAGTATAGTAGATTGATGTTCTTCCTGGTGGTTATTAACTGCCGCGTGGATGCAATGCGCTTGCCCCAAATCTACTGCAGTAGTCTGAGGTTGTCTCTGTCCATGTCTTTGACTTGCCTCCTGCTGAGGGCAATCACTTTGGTAGTGTGGGCCTCCTCACTTCCAGCACCCCTCTCTCAGTCCTTTCTTTGTTCTTCCCACCTGAAAGTTGTTGGTATGAGGCCCCAATTGCACCGGCTTTCCAAATGATATTGTATTATCCTTTTTGAAATTTTGCATGTATGACATTCTTTTATCCTTATAGGGTTTCTCATGGATAGGTCCCCTGTTATTATTTCGCTTCCCATAGTACATCCTAGGTGGATTTGTAGGTGGTCCACCTCTACTTCCTCTTGGAAAGTTCGCCGAAGAAGGATTTTGGCAAGTTCTAAAGATAACAGAGCGTTCTTTTACTCCATTTCGAAGGCTGAATCCGTCATTGAAATCCAAAGAGATTTTGGGTGCATCATTTTGGGAATCAATTCTTCAAGATCTCGACAGTGCAACTCTAACTTTAGAGGATTTGCTCTAAAGTTAATCGAGTAAATGGCCTAAATTTGAATGCAGGGAGAATGAGAGGAGAGGTTGTGACCCTATAAAACAAACGAATCAATTTACAAGTTGTAACTTGTGAGTTGAATTCAGGTCAGTGAAGACAGTATATCTTGGACAGTCTTAATTGGGAGTGATTTTTGCAGCAGCAAATGAATCTAGACTGTAAATGCTCTGACTCTCATTGCAAGTTGTAAGTTGAATTCAACTCAGTATTACATAAATCTTTGTAGAAATAATTCATGCCTTCGAAAATGGAGCTACTATATCTTGGATGGTCTCAGATTTGGATTGTTTTTCACAGATATGGAGGTACTATAGTTTGATGAGTAAAACCATGGAAGTAATGATTAATCTAGTTAAATGTAGCCATTTGCATTCTTGGTATAAATTTTGACTTATTTACCTAAAATTTTGACTAACAAAAAAAGTTGTATTCTTGGTATAAATTTTGACTTATTTACCTAAAATTTTCTAATTCAAGATTCTGAAAGCTCATGCAAGAAAGAGTTAGTATTAATCATAATCTCTTTCAGCACACTACGCAAGTATCTTGCTCTTTTTTGGAAAGTGGATCCAATAAAGATGATTGAGATGAATAATATTTAGTGAAATTAAAAAAGAAAAGAAAAGAATGAACAAGGATAATCATCAAGTTCTTCTATAATCTCCAATCAATCTTGATATCTGCAAATTTGGCATTCAACTATAAAAAAAAATTGAAGTTCAAACTCCTTGCTAGGATGATTGTTTGGGACATTGCCACTCTTGTTTGTATATAGTTAAATTCATTTTTTTATAGGATGTCGTAATTTAATTTATATTTTACATTTATAATTAGAAAAAGTATATATATATAGTTAAATTCATTTTTGCAAAGAGTGTAAATGAGGTGCTTACAACCTAGTATGGGGGAGATCCTGTAATGGATGTCACATGTCACATGTCACATGTAACATTTTCAAAAGTAATAAAATGTAAAAAGTAATAGTATGGGGGGGATCCTGAAACGGATGTCACATGTCACATGTCACATGTAACGTTTTCAAAAGTAATAAAATGTAAAAAGTAATAGTATGGGGGAGATCCTGTAACGGATGTCACATGTCACATGTCACATTTGTCACGTTTGTAGTATGGGGGAGATCCTGTAACGGAGACACATGTCACATTTGTCACGTTACATTACAACCCAGTATGGGGGAGATGTTGTAACGTTTGTCACATTTGTCACGTTTGTCACATTTGTCATGTTTGTCACGTTACGTTACAACCCAGTATGGGGGAGATGTTGTAACATTTGTCACATTCGTCACGTTTATCACGTTTTTCACGTTTGTCACGTTACGTTTCCATGTAGGAGCAGCGCAAGAAAGGGATCCAATTGCCCCGAATTAAAAAATTAAAAGAGAGGGATCCAATTTCTTGAGGGGTAATTTTTTTCTTAATGTGTAAAAAATTTAAGATAAAACAAAAAAAATTACACCTCAAGAAATTGGATCCCTCTCGGTGCTTGATAGATCCGGGTTTGAGATGGATCTACATTGGTTTAATAAGATGCCCTAATTTAGTTTAGATTTTACATTTACAATTATAAAAAATTTAGTTATTTTATTATAAATTTGTATATCTTTTCTTATTAATTCCTTAGAAAATATATATACAAACTTATCATTGACTTGTATTTTCTAATCTCTTACTTACAAATATCAAACCCATCACCATTTCATTTTAGTTCATCTATATCAAGTGAGTTAATATTCAATGAGTTCTATTTTATGAAATGTCAAATGTCAAATGAAGTTTTTATAATGAAATAATGTTAAAAAATTGAATGGAGTTAATAATATGATATTAAGTAATAATGTTAAAAATTTGAATGGAATTAATAATACGATTTACTTAATAATATGATGGTTAACCAAGTCGTTTTTGGTGTTAAGTATTAATCATCATAGATCCATCTTAACTCTAGTTCTATTAAGCTTAACTCTAGCTCTATCAAGCGCCGAGAAGAATCAAATCCTTAAAAGAAAAACAAAAAATAGCACATTGAAATCATCTCATCCGAAAAATTTAAAAAATATTTACACCATCAAAATGGTGAATCATAATAAAGTAATAATCATGTTAAGTTATAATACAGTTCATGTTCATGTTCATCTTAGTTACATGTGAGAGAATGCACTTTAAGTTGCATTAATTAATTAGATATGAAGTAAAATACTTGTAATTTACCATTTATGCTTTACAATTATCACAAAACTATTATGTAACTTGTTGTTCTATTATTATCTTAACAATACATAATCATATATATTTTCCATCACAATCATTTGACTTGCCAACTATTCCAATTTGGAATCCTACAAATAGGAAAAAATCTATTTATTCATTGATTATGAATTAAAATAGCTATTCTTAAAAATACATAAATTTCATATATATTTTCCATCACAATCATCCACTTAACAACCACTCAAATTTGGAATCCTACAAATAGGAAAAAATCCTTTATTCATTGATTATTGATTGATTATGATAATGGAAGTTTGGTTTCCAATTTCATTTTCCATATGTAGACTTTGATGGCGATCACAACAATATGGATTCTTTCTAATTCACTGCACAATGAGGTTTATTCATTGCTTCCCTTGCAATCAAATTATCGATTTCAAGTAGTTCTCCCTTGCCCAACAGAGATGCATATCAATCCAAAATCTAAGTCAAGGGTGCCATAACAATTGCAAACATTGGAATAATCATTAATCCATCAAATGTTGTAAAAATAAATAAAAAGATGGGAATTTCAAATAGTTACTCGAGAATCAATATTCTACTTCATCCATTAGATATCCAATTGTTTAAACTAGTGTTGTTCGTTGGATTTGTCTATCTTTGTTACTGCCTTTCTTTGTGCTTGAGATCATGTGTGTGGATGGCTTGGCTTTGTGGATCCTTATAGTGGTAATAGTTCTCATCTAGCTAGACAATGTCTACGGTTAGATCTAGGTCTCATGAAAGGTTTGGACCTGGAGCTGGATATGCTTATACAAGCTATGGCTCTAGAACACTCTTTTTGATCTTGATAGTCTCATTCTCTAACTTGTTCTAATATCTAAATAAAGTAAATGCACTATAATAATTGCTACCGGTGTTGTCTAGAGGCACCTAAGGACACTCAATGTCCCTTCCTTGATTTACTAGAGTTTACAAGATTGAATATTCCAAACTCATCATATTTCTCTTGCTGTACATAATCTCTCTCATTCTACTAGGAAAGCTCAATCTCTTTGTCCATTAAAGAAAATAGAGGACTCATGGCCCAGAAACCTTAACCTAGTCATCAAAACCCATCCTGGTCCTATATAGTAAAGCATCTTGGGAATGATTATCTTTTACCTTTCTTGATTTACTAGGACTTGATGTATGAGAGATGCCAAGATTCACGATAGATTTTCTTAAACTTAGTGCCATGGGTGCTATCACTAGCATAAGTATTGGTTCATTTGTCATGAAGGCACACTTTCTTTCATGAGAAAAGTGGGTACACTTTATAATAACCTAACTACTGAGGCCCATTCGGATGCCCCTTGGAATGCACGATTTATCCCCTAGTTTCAATGGCTATAAAAGTTTTCGTAAGTGTCGATTTAGGTTTTCTCTTGGTCGCACCTCTTTTTTCTTGTTCCACCCATTGTTGATCACGCAACCACTTATCGAACATGTCAGTTGAACCCCTTTGTTGTGAATATGAATACCTAGTTGTGTTGGTTTATCCCTCTAGTGCTACTTCTCCAATTTGTCGACTGTTCCCATGTCGATTAAGTAAGGAAGTTATGCCTACTAGAGGGTGAGGATGTTACATCAACAACTTTTCCTTGGCTAACGTGTCAAAATAGTTTGTGGATCAAGGAAGGGGATACATGTTATTGATTGTTTTATTTTTCAGTGCCTTGTATTCCAAGCACAATCTGAGTTCTTGGTTGTGATTCTTCGTTGAGAATATGACTGATGAGTCATAAGGAGACCATGAAGTTCTGATGAAGCTTTCCTCTATTAACTCTGACAACTTCCTCTTCAAATCTTCCAACTTCAGCATAGACATTTGATATGGAGCCTTTGTCATCAGTTCGACCCTCAATTCAAGCTCTATACAATGATAAATGGCACATCTCGGTGGGAGTCATTTTAACAAGCTCATTGGCATATGATCCCGAAACTCATCCAACACATGGGAAAGCATTGGTGGAACTGGTGTCCTCATCTTCCCTTCCTCACTTTTCTTCAAGTTGTAACATAAAGCTATGACCCTATTCATCAAGGCACTTCCTTAAGACTCGTCGTAGAGGTTAGCTTCACATTTTTGTTAAGTTTTCTTGTTGTTGCATGCACAACACAAGGATTCTTTCCACTGAAGTTCATTGTAACGCTCGTTGTCATTTGACGAAGCAAGGTTGTAATATTTTTTATTTATTTTTTAGGTATTCTTGTATCCAACTTTAAACTCTTAATCAATCTTCATTTCTAAGTTTAAGGTACAATCTTCTACAATATTCCTAAAATAAAATTTACAATTTTTCCGAGGATATATTCAAGCTATCAATTATTTCATATCTTATAAATTCCTCTCCTTTGTCCAACACCTAAATGCAATTTGTCATCTCCGGCATATCCTAACTACATCTCTATGTAAGTAGTAGACATTCAATTCAATTTCATATCAATATTTTAATAAGAAGACCTACTATACATAACAGAACTTTAAACTGACCTTTCCATACAACCTATAAATGCAATTTCTTCTAATTTGAACTTTTAATTATGAGCCTTCCTCCTTATCAATATATAACGTATACTTCCTTCCTTTGACATTCAACTACAATCATCCTTTTCTTTCCAATGATAATATCAATAAAATATAATGAATTTATCCTTCTTTATCACAGGGCAATGATAGAATGTAACAAATGTAAACACAACTTAAAATAACAACACTTCATTTTCTTTATCATAGTATGATTTCAATTAAAATGTAACATGTCATACTTTTAAATTATAATGAAAATTTCATTTTTCCTTATTATGCCGTAGGCGTTTCACCAACGAGAAGCATGACCATCCACGTCTACTAGATTCCTTGCTTATAGAGCGAATGGAATCCTGCCACATGTTTTCCGCTTTGGCCCCAGATATTTCGGACTCGTACGGCTTTCTCTGCAGGAGAATTCATATTTTATCTTCAGCTATCTTTGTTGACGTTTAGGCCATCCGAACCAAAGCACCCTGACGTGGTGGTTATTGATATATTATAAATGGAAAATGCATATTCCGAAATTAACTGATATCTGTCGGTGACCATTATTGAATGAAATATCAGATATTTGTAGATCAGAAAGCTTTTGGAAGGTTGTTTCAAATTTTTAATGAACTTCGACCCGTTACAAAATGAAGGTTAACCATACATATTCCCTAAAAGTGAATGTCTGAATATGGGAATAAACAAAGAAAATATTAATTTGGCTATTAAGTAATCTGATCGAAATGGTCGATAGTTCAGGCAAATCTGGGCTATTACAATACTGAGCTGACCTTTACTATTGCTCAGATTAAGTTGCTCAGATGTCGACAAATTGGGGGTTTCAATGGTAGATGATGATTATGCCCCTAACAAATGATTATGCCCCTGATTATGATGACTCAACCAATGCAACTGACTAGTTTGGAGACTCGACCAATGCAACCAACTGGTTTGTAGAGATTGTGCATCCATTCTCGAATAAAGGCGAAAATGAATTATGTCGTGGTAATGAAGCATTTTCAGACTATTTGCAGGTAATGTTACTTCGGGAAATTTATGTTTCTGTTAAATTATATTGTTGTTGACCCAGGAAACGAGTGTGCTCAATCAAAAGACCATCGACTCATTAAAATATTTCTTTATGTCTACCTACCGACTAGAGTTGTTGCTTTATGTCTACCTGCCGACTAGAGTTGGACCGCCGACTGTGTCACATTTTTGGTGGGATCACGCTGACCGCTTTGGCCGGCGTCAGCAGAATTGGGAAAATTTTTCCCATATGGTCGATAAACAAAATTATATGCTATTTGGTCAAGTGATAAGTCATTTTATTTGAGAATATGCGACCAAAACAGAGTTTTCGTCGATACTTGTGGCATAGTATATGTTAAAGTTTAGTCTGGTCGAATGATGAATTCTACAAGAAGTGACTTTATCTATATTAACTTCATCTGGTGACCATTTTTCAAATTCGACCAGACTGAACTTTAACATATACTATGCCACATGTATCGACGAAAACTCTCTTTTGGTCGCATATTCTCAAATAAAATGACTTATCACTTGACCAAATAGCATATACTTTTTTTTATCGACCATATGATGTATAGACTCAAACTACATGTCCCGACAATGTTACATCGACCATATTTTTAAATAATTACTTGACTATTTTTACATACTCGACCAAATAATGCGTAAGATAAACATCAGATGGGATTGAATTAGTCATCTTGATTATATGCCCTTCATAGCCATTGATTATATTTTACAATTCGACCAAAAATAAGTATTGGTCGACCAAATACAATATAGATAAAGTCAATTTGTAGTGGGCTCGACCAAAATTGCTTCGACCAAACTTGAGGGTCGACCACTTATCCCTTATTTGGTGTAACTGTTTAGGTCGACTTACTAACTGTCAAAGAACTAGTCGATAAGTCGCGGAATAGAAAGTCAAAAAGTAATTTCGATGGTCATTTTGCATCGGTGGTGTTTGACGAATGGTTCCAAATGGTTGAGTACCTTCAACCCGTTTCGTTGGAAAGTGTTAAGAGTCACAATGAAAAGGTGGCTACCAATACCTGTCAGCGCACAAATACAACCAAACTAGACAGTATTTGGGTTGATGCAGTGTAAGCAGGCGGTCGAGCTTCTCATGCAAAAAGCTTACAAGGTGTACATCTGTTATTAGAAACTTGAGCATTCAATGATGGATTGGACATTGAACAACCTTCCATAACGTTACGCACGTCAACATTTATTTCCTTGGGTTTAATCCATCACGAAGTTATGAACTTTGGTTGAGTAGTACCGATCTCTGCCTATTGATGTATATCTAGATTTGATGAATTGGACCCCCTGGATTTTAATGCAACAATGGTTAAATGTCGCCAACCATTTCGATGCAAGTGTTAGAGTCATAGGGAAACAATCGCTACTGATACCTTTACCTTCCCATCCCCTTTCAACTTCACCCCTACCTTTACCTCCCACAGAAGTTCATCTATTTTAGAAAACAACGCCCTTGATCCTGAAAACCCTTCACTTGGCATACCTTCCTCGCAAAATCCAACCCCAAACCGGGTTGCACCTATTCTTCAATTCACATCGCTCAATCCTTCCAACAAAACTTGGACCATTCAAAGACGAGTTACTGCAAAGACAAGTATGAATGCCTTCACAAACCAAAAAGGCCCTAGTCAACTCTTTGGGTTTGACCTTGTTAGTGCTACCAGAGATGAGATTCATATCTATGCTTTCAATGAACTAGCCACCTCATTATATGACCAAATACAAGTTGGCATAGTTTGCACGGTCTCAAATGGCACAATCAAACCAGTCAACCCAACATACAACCATTTGAAAAGTGATTTAGAGATTTTCCTTAACACCTCCTAAAAAATTCAATGATGTTTGGAAGAGTTCCCACTGATCCCTTTTCATTGCTTCCACTTTAAATCTATCCATGACATCAAAACTACACCCCTCAATTCCATGGTTGACCTTATTGGAATTGTCATTTATGTTTCCCCTGCATCAACTATACGCAAAAGGGATGGCTCTTAAACTATTCACTGAACAGTTGGATTGAGGGACATGTACGGCTATAGCATAGAAATAACACTTTGGGGGGACCACTGCACAATTGAGGGTGCCCACCTTGGAAACCTTCGAGGTTTCTCTACTCCCCCTATCCTTGCAATAAAAGGTGGATGTGTTACAGAGTTCAATGGAAAAACCATTGGAACAATCTCCAACACCAACCTCGTTATAAACCAAGATATCCAAGAAGCTAAACTTCTTCCATCATGGTTTGCTGACAATGGATTTCGTTCAGCCTCCCCATCTTTGAGCAGAAAATCCAACTCATCTTCTCCTAGCTCCTGCAAACGCATATCCATCTCTGCGCTACAATATCTCGAACCCTCTGAGAAAGCAACTTGGTATTCAATTACTGCTACAATCACCCATATTAACATCAATGACTTTCATTTCCTTGCATGCCCTCTATTTGTCAATGGAATACAATGCATGAAAAAAATTTCCCACAAAGTTGGTCATGTTTGGCATTGTGCAAAATGTGATGGGGAGTTTACAAAGTGTGCTTATCAATACATACTCAAACTTGACCTCATGGATGCTACTGGACAATTACATGGTATCATAGCTTTTGATGATGTTGCGCAACAACTTATGGGGGTCTCTACAAAAGATTTGTGCCTTCTATCAAATGATCCAACATCTCTCCTGGAAATTGTTCAACATATTTGTGCTCGAGAGTACCTGCTAACATTATCAGTAAAAACAGAGACTTTTAATTTAAACGCTCGCTTGAAGGTGATTCTTGTCATGTCAGAGAATGCTCCAGCATCATTAGCACCTGTTGATCCACTTGATGAAAGCGAAGACATTGTGCCTAATAAACGACCAGTTGCTCGAAAGCTTTGAACTCTATCTTCAAAAACCTCTTCAATTCCAACTCTCTATACATTCTGCCTCATACTTAGCAACTACAAATTTTCATATATAAACCACTACCTGAGTGGTACTTGTAACCAGCAATGACCAGTTTTGAATATTATATTAATTAGTTTATTGTAACATTGTGTTAAATTACATATTTATTTCACTGTTACGGAGAAAACTTCCTATGGCTTGGGGCAGACCACAACAGATAGTTGACTACTAGAAAATGACTCAATTCCCAATGTAATGCTATATAAATGACAATTCTAAGATAATGGAGAAAATACCAACCTTCAACCGGATGTTCGATGTAGATCCCCGTTGATCTTTCAAATTCTACACTTGAACCTGCAAATTAGTCTCAACAACAAATGCAAGCAAGTGCATATAATATGTGAAATACAATAGCATAATCAATAGCATGATCCATGATATCATAAGAAAATATAACCGAATGTAATTTAACAATATTCACAATATCAATTGGATGAGAAAATGAGTATTTCCATTAATGAATAACAAGAAGTACAATATATGACCTCTTGCCAGCAACCAATTTGAACCAAGAAATGGGTCTCTCCACTTGTGCCTCCACCACTTCAATCCTCCATGTAATGGCAAACTCAAACTAGGATAGGAGTTTGGTAGGTGAACATAAGGAGTTTACAACAACAAGCATCAATGAGTGTAGACTCAAGTCACGACAAAAATCCATTAGAGTTATCTTGCTCTCTCTTTCTCCTCCCTTCCATATTCCATAAGAGCTCAATATATAGCCTTCCAAAGGTAAGTGAAAGGACACATCGAGGCGTTTTAGGGAAAATGGAGGGCCAAAGGTCACCCTAAGACCGCTTTTTGGGAGTAAAAAGTAATTTTCTAATGATTTTTACAATTTTACTTGGTATCCGTGGGCTATAGTGGAACAGCTCGCGTGTATGCTGACTAAAGTGGAACAACTAGCGTACAGGAAGAAAAATAGGGAAAAGTGTTTCTGAAGGACATAAAGTGAATCTGAGTCAGTGAAATAGATCTTGAAGGCCAAAGAGTGTTGATGTTCACAAGGTGGAAAATTACATTGTAACAGATGCCCCCTAATGTGTGAGGTCAGAGAATGGTGCTACGATGGCTGAAATACATTATAAATCTCAGAAGTGGAGTGATGGAGACACAACTGGAGAGATTAGCTCACTCGTCATAATACAATAGCATCTTTGAGTACATGTCGGTATAGTACAACAATCTGATACAATGGCCATGAATAGGAAGTACATCATGAATACATGTCATAAGTGATCATAGCCATAACCATCTACAACCAGATATGGTCTCCTTCTGAAAAGGAAACAAATGGTGCAATACTGGAGGTACAAACTCCTGATGTCTGAGAGGTGATATCTCAGATGTAAAGTCACGATCATAAGTAGCATACTGAATGCCACTATCGCCCTGGGTCTTCTACACAAATCATCTATGGTGTAGGTCCCATCAAGTGAATAAAGGTGTTCAGGTCGAACCTGATGTGACATCGTCTGATTACCGGTCAATGATGTATACCGTTAATAGATGCGAGATAAGCCACCAATAATGAAAATGGGAATCAAGGAACACTAAGATGAATAGAAGTGTTGAAGTCGAACACTAAGATGAATCCACCGATCAGGGGACATTGATGTATTCCCAAACCTGTCGATGGCAAGAGAACCTACCACTGATGACAGCAAGCTTCAAGGTACTCAACCAAACTCTAAGTCTCAAATTTTAGAATAAATGAGTTGAAGTCGATGGAATGAAACTCACTAGAAGGAGGGCATTAAGGCATACCCCATCAACCAGCACGAGGTAACAGCTATGCTGAAAGATTTGGAAGAATTCACATGAAATAGACTGACTCAATAAGGATGGCCGACATGCAATGGTCAAGAGATCTGAGGAGTGGTCGACTCTAGTTTCAGGACTTCCTTTGAACAAGAGAATGAGCAAATGGATAGACTCAGGTAGCATCTACTCGAAATAGACTGTGCGATGCAGGAGGCATCAACAAAGGGCTCCATAGTGACTGGAAGATTAATCAATCGGTGGAGTAAAACTGAGAAACGAGTACAGCTCCTAAGGTCCTACTATAGGCCTGACTCATGATGTATGGAGTGGAATGAATGCTCTATTCAAATGCGACACAACAACTTCCAACAATAAGAAGTAAATATTCTCCCATCCGGATTTTTGGAATATTTAATTTTTTTGGTCTTTTTTATATTTGTAAAGCTTGAAAAAGAATAAAATTGCTCATAGTACAACAAATGAGGGAATGAGTGTCAAGCAGTGGGTGGACTAGTCCCAAGCAGTGGAACATACCTATTATCAATGCAAGGAATCATGTGCGAGATGTAGACACTCGGGGGGGTGTTCCCTCGGGGTCAAAAGGTCATCAAATTGTGAAGGGAAAATGGAAGCTCTGTAGGGCTTGACAGGGAAAGTGCTCAGGCACCAGGTTAACAATTGAGTAAGCGAGAGCTGGCACAATGCTCAAGTGGCAAGCAGGATGATGCAATGCAATCACAACTTGATATAAAATGGGGGGAGTCCTTATGGGAGATGGCCAGCATAAGACAAAGTAGAGTATGAGTCTTTATTGCAAAGTCATGGCGTAACTACAAAAGACTCCCGGTCTTAAGGAAAAATGACGACATGGGCACCATAATGCAAACGAGGTTCTAACTATGGTACCCATATTTGGAAAGGCCCTACCACCAAATAACGACACTTCTATAGTAGTGTGAAGGCTCCATGTCGGTTAAGAAGCGGGGTCGCACCTAGGGTTCATGAAAATGGTCAAAAGTTCAAATGCATAATGCATGTGAAAATGACATCTAACCTATATGCTAGGTGTGAAATATACCCGTTGTAGGTGTGAAACGATCAAAAATAAACTCTCGTCTAAGAAATTTGGTAAAAAATGCTACTCCAAGACATTACATTAGTCCAAAATAGCTTAAAACGACGAAAACAGCTTAAAACGGAAGTGAATCAGCAGACCCGAAAAACCAAAAGAAATATAAACTATGTACAAAAGAAACTATACAATAGTATATAGAAGTATTAGCTCGAGCTAGAAGCTCAAGCATAATATCGCTTGAGGTAGAGCCCATTTCTAGGCTCCTTCAATATGTTCCCTTCATAATCTTCCAATTCGTATGCTCCTTTTTCCAGGACACGCCTCACGATGTAAGGACCGTTCCACATGGGGTTAAACTTTCCTTCCCCCAGGGATTCTTTAGCTTGGTCATATAAAAGGACCAAGTCACCTTTAGCATATTGCTGGGGACGGACAGACCTATCATACTAAACCTTGACATGATGTTTATTGGCATCTATAGCCACATCAGCATCTTGACGTTGCTCGTCAAGCTACTCAAGGTGGATTAAGCGTTACTCAATACCCGATGTATTAGGGAGGAGCTCTATGGCTAGTTTTAATGAAGGGATTTCGCATTCAATTGGTAAAATAGACTCCACATCATGTACCAGCTAAAAGGGTGAGAACCCGGTGGCAGTCTTGACTGTGATTCGACATGCCCACAAAGCAAGATATAACATGATATGCCAGTTGTTCTTGCTCTGTTGGATGGTTCATTGGATAATGGTCTTTAAAGACTAATTGACTGCTTCAACCTGACCATTTGCTTGGGGGTAGTAAGAAGATGAGTGTTCTTGACGAAACCCAAGTTTGAGTGACAAATCCTCCATCATTTTGTTCTAAAAGTGACTGCCATGGTCAGTGACAATCTCTTTCGGAATACCGAACCGAGTAATAATATGATTGAATACAAAATGGGCTGCTATAACACCATCGGCTTTTACAGTAGTCATGGCATCAACCCATTTGGAAAATTAGTCCACGACCACTATGATATGGTGATGCCCCCCAGCTGAAGCTAGTTTGTAATCCATGAAATCCATCCCCCACTTGGTGAAGGGATAGACAGTGATGACCGGATGAAGGGGAGTTGGATGCGAGTGTATATTCTAAGAAAACACCTGGCAAGGGTGACATCTCTTTATAGTGTTCATACAAACCCTGAAGATCAAAGGCCAAAAGTAACCAGGTCGCATAATACGTTGGGCTATTGCAAGCCCGGATAAGTGATCGCCACATGCCCCAGCATGGAAATCATTAAGCACACGCTCCACTTCTTCATGATTCAAACAACGATAGAGGATAGAATCCTTTCCTTGACAATACAAAGTGTCGCCGGCGATGGTATAATCTTTAGCATGGTGTTTCACATGTCGTCGCTCGTCTCGTGAATAGTGAGAAGGAAACTTCAAAGTTTGAAGATATATAATAATATCCCCATAACAAGGGTCCTCAGACGAGATAAGAAATAAGTGCTCATCCACAAAGGAATCTTCATGGACAATATCCTCATCGAGTCGCGGAAGGTTCGACATGAGCTTAGTAAAAACCAAGGATTTCACCGACTTCGCCGAAGCAAAATCGAGATCAAAATCCTGAAGGATCACAATCCATTTATTGTACTTTCCCCCTATAAGACGTCATGATAGCACAAACTGAAATGGATTGATATGCTCTGTGACTATGGTTTTCCTAAGCATGATGTAATTTCCCAACCATTAGACTGCATGAACAGTTGCAAGTGCTAACTTTTCCACATGAGTGTATCTTAGTTCAACGTCTACTAAATTTTGACTTAGATAATAGATCACATGCTCCATGAGGACGTCATCAACCTGAACTAAGACCATGCCAATCGTTTGTTGAGATGTGGCCACATAAATTATAAAATATCTGGCAAAGTCGGGTGGACTAAGCAGAGGGGTTGATACCAAAGCTTTCTTAAGAGCATCGAAAGACTGCTGGGCTTGCTCATCCTAGATAAACGGTGTGTATTTCTTCAACAAGAACACGAAAACTTTGGTAAGATTAGAATAATTCACTACAAAGCGACATAGAAAAGTAGCTCTCCCTTGGAGGCTCTGAAGTTGAAACAAGTTGCGCAGAGGAGGAGACCGAAGTATTTCCTCAACTTTAAGAGGATCGACTCTGATACCCTCTTTCGAAACTATGAAACCTAGAAGGCGACCCGTTTTCACAACAAAGACGCACTTATTGGGATTTAACCGAATCTTGTAGCTTATGCATCTTTCGAGAATTAAACGGAGGTGCTTGGGGTGGTCCACTCTTTTGCGAGAATGTCCAGCAAGATTATCCAAGTATGCCTCCACTATGCGTTTAAGGTCATGAAAGGTGTAGGGCATAGCACGCTGAAAAGTGGCTCCGGCGTTTTTAAGGCCTAAGGGCATCTTTCGGTACACAAATGTACCCCAAGGACAAATGAACACAGTATTATGCTGGTCCTCGGATTTTATCTGTATTTGGTTATATCCTGAAAATCCGTCCATAAAATGAAAAAACTTTGCTTCCTGCACAAGCATCCAAGATCTGATCTATGAATGGAGTGGGGAAATTGTCCTTCAGACATGCACGGTTCAGGTCTCTAAAATTAGTGCATAGACGGATAGTTCCCTGCTTCTTATCCACAGGAATGGGATTCGACACCCATTCGGTAAGGGGAACTGGGTAGATAAAAATAGCCTTAAGCAGTTTCTCCACCTCTACCTTGATCACGGCTACCTTTCGAGGGTTCACAACGTGAAGGCATTGTTGAACCAGTTTAGCATTGGGATATGTTCTAATTTCGTGTTCGACAATGCTGGGGTCTATTTTTAGCATCTCCTCATATGACCAGGCGAAAGCTTCCTGTAATACCCCAATTTTGACCCTTATGAAATATTGGCTTTTATTGTAAATATTGTATACATGCGATGTATGTTTCCCTAGCGTGGAGCTCAAGGCCAAGGCCCTGCTAGTGTATGTTCGGATTTTATTTAAAAGGGACAAGTATTTGATATTTTATTACCCATGAGCTATTAAGCCATGGAATATTGTAAATGATGTAAATATTTGATATTGCAATAAAATACCAAAACTGGCTATGGAAGCAACGAATGAGAAGGGGCCATGTGTATCCACTAGGGAGTGGTGAGGGGGTTGTGGGGATGAAGCATATGCTTCCAAATTTCATCTTGTGAACCCATTTGACTTTCCTTGCTGACATTTAATTCTGTTGTAAGGAAGTTGTTGAAGAATTCAGTCCATGGATTCAATGGAGCATGGGCAGCCCAAAAATTCATATGGCAGGTATGGGATCTGTTTTTCTTGTACCACAAGTCACTCTACCTCATGGGAATTTGTCATTCCTCATTCCCATTCCATTGTTGAAGATCCCAACATCATTTTTCATCCATTACGAATTCCCAACAATGAGAAAAACTAGAAATCGCAACTTTGCAAAAACCCACGTTTTGAAGAGCCATAAACACCCAGAATTTGGTATTGACAGTAAAAATACAATGGGGGATCCATAGGTATGAACCTTGGGGCGAATTTGAGAGCATTAGATACCACGAAATCCATAGAAAAACCTAGTTTCTATAGCCTAGAAGTCCAATGACGGGATTGAGTTATATGATCACCGAATTGAGAAATTCCAAGTGTGAATTCTGAACAGAGGTTGGGAATGCTTGATAAACCCATTGAAGGCTTGAATCTCAAGGATTTATCAGCTTGGACCTTTCTATGCCCATCCTGAAGAGGACTGGGGGGAAGGGATTCCTGAGGGACTATGCAACAGATAGGGGGACCTTCCTTGTGTTGGGTGTGGTAGGTATTGTGGATGCCTTGACTGTTTGAATTAACTTGAGATGCTTGTAGCTCTATGGTTGAGTGAAACCATGGATGTGAGTGAGCCCATCTAGTTCCTCCTTAGTGGATGCACAACCCAGCTCAGGGGTGATCTCTCAGTTGAAAGAATACAGACTGGACAGAGATCTATGGTTGGGTGGAACATTGCTCTCACATAGCTAGTTGTTTGGATAGCTTCATCTCAAAAGTAAGTGGTCTTTGTGGTTTATATTATGATCATTATGTGTTCTGTTCTGAATGTTAATTGTCCATGTTAATGAAAAGAAATGATTATCTTAATGCAATTGATATGAATTTTGTGCATAGCATGAGAACAAGATTGAATTCTCTACATGTTGATTCATCATATGCCTGTGATAGATATGCTGATGCATTCTAGTCTATGTGTGTGTTATTATGTTTTAATTCCATTGTATAATTTAAGTATGCATTTTATTTGAATGGCAAAAATTTAGTCTTATGGCTTTGGGAAAGAATCAGACACCCCGATGTTACATTCATGTTCCCTCCATGGTTTGGAATGATGGGAGGGGACGTGACACTTCCCGAAGTTCCTTAAACAACTCAGTGTAAATGCTAACCTCCTTAGGAGAACAATCATCGCCAATGTAAATTTTCTCTACCTTTCTGGGAGTACGAGAGATGTTTATCGATATAGTATGGGAAATATTAGCCATGTTCCCCTCCGTGTAAATCCCATGTGAATCTCAAGGAGCCACAGGGTGACCAACAATCTCGGCAAGATTCGTCCTAAACTCATCTTATTCCATAAGATTAGGGTTGGGAAGAAAATGAGAGCGATGATGCATGTCTTCCCAAGGTCTATCACTACCACACATGGCCTCAACAATAGATTCATCCGAAGGTAAAGTACTGTCAAGACAATCGTGCGAACAAGATGAGTTGACTGCCCATTTCGGTAGCATAACGGGATCTTCCTCCTCTATCCGGGAAGAGGAAAGATCCAGCTCTACAGTGGCTTGTTGAATATCTTGATATGCAAGCTCAGCAGCAGATAGTGGCATAGTCCTAGGAGGCGGTCTTCCTCCAAGATTTGGAATGTTTGGAGGAATGTATCCCATCCCATATTGATGTGTGTGAGTGGAAGGTGCAGTGCTCCCAGCGAGGGTAGTTCCCTCGGTGGGTGCAGTGTTTCCAACACCATGACTAGTGCTAGCATGACTACAAGACATGTTGGAAGTATTAATCGTGTTCAAACCAGGCATACCAGGAGAGAATGGGGTAGTGTCGGTCGTAGGACTTGTGTTAACATGTGACTCCGGCATCCCATATAGGAAATTACGTGGATCCGAAGGATCGAATGGGTTGTCATTGGGTAGAGCCCAAACAACTAGGTTGGGTCTCAGGTTGTGGATCACCCCCCCAAGCCTCTCTAGGAGTGGGGGTGTCAGAAGTGTCTTCTACTCTACCCGACGGAGTCATAGGGATTTCTCCCATGCCGGAACAAGTGGTAAAGTCAGCGCGAAATGTATCAAAAGAATCGGAGAGGGCCTTCCGGCGTCCCCTCTGAACATGATGTGTAGCTTCTGTAGCCGGTAAACCATCCAACGGATGAGACCGGTGGAGAGTAGTACCTCGCGACACTATACCTCTGAAAGGTCAATAAATCAAAGCGTCCCCTAACGACCAAACTAATGATCAAAGAATCAAAGAGAACATACCTAAGAAACTACAGCCAAATGCACACAAACAGGACTGGCTCAAGGTGATCCCGACGCTATAGCCGGTATGTCTCGCCTAGGAGAGGCTTGAGACTCCCAAACTATAACCGGAGGTAACAAAATCAGTTATAAGGGTTCCCAGACTTCACTGCGTGCACAGGGTCAAATCCCTATACAACAGGAAACTGTGTTGTCCAACCCCTATTTGACTCAGGACAAACGCAGTATAACCACTACAAATGCCCTATGTGATACCTAGGTAAGGAAACTAAGGTCACCAAAATATAACCAATGCTCAGGGGGACAGTCGCATGTGGGATCCGTCGTATGGGAAGGGTAGCAAAGCCCGAAACTCAAGAGGTATAGATCCCTCATGAGTCCACAGATACAAACAAATCCTCGAAATATCTCCCACGTTTAGCCAGTATTGGAGGGCTATCTCTGCAACCAACCTCCCGCGACCTTGTGCTTAACTCTGGTCTGAGTAGAGCTTCTTGAGAACACTGATGTATATAATGGGTTTCACCACTCCTTGGTCAGACACATAATGTTTCGTCTAGTAGTCTTGGATTGTTAACTCACAATGATCTATTCCAAGACTCTAAACCTATACTAGTTGGTGCACCCTATAAAAAAAAATCATTCTAATCAATTTTAAGATTAAGCGTTGATTTTAAATGGCTACGATTACTCAAAGGATGTGGTCGTGAAACTGATGATGTATATGACTCAATAGTATGCACAATCGTCAAACTATAGACTCATCTATCCAATAAAAATAATGCCACTAAAATGATAAGCAATCTAACGCTTCGAAATAAAATACAATTCTTTTAAATTTCCAATGCACAAGTAGATACTAGATGAAAGCACAAGCACTCAGATGCAAAATGTAGTATGGAAAACAAATATTTTTGTATTTTCTCTTATAATGGAAAGGAAAATGCAAAACTATGTTTTTGTATTTTTCAATAAAATGGAATGAAAAATGCAAGCGAAATATACCTATTTGGTTAAAGAAATGCAGAGCATATCACTAAGAAAACCCAACAAAACCCAAACAGTGAGACTCAGCCAATGTAATGAGCTAAAAAATAAAAAATGGTGTGAAACCAACAAGGCTCAAAACACAGAGAAAAAGGGACCTCCGGTCACAAACGGGGCATGGAATAGTTAGGAATCACGCCAATTAAGACTCAGGAACACTCAAAACTAACCTAGCAACAATCCAAGTCCATAAAACAATCAAACCTGGAGTTGTACGCTATCGTCGAAGGAAAAAATGTGGGTAGACGCGAGCTATAGTGCAGACAGAGGCAAGTAGACGCAGGTTAAACTAACTTGACCCGCGTATAAGGAAAGGCAAATGAGCAAATAAAGAGTCCAATGACCCAGAAAAAACTTGTTTTCTATAGTGTATCCTAACGGCCAAGCAATGACATAGAGATTTGAAAAACAATGACTCTAAATAAGGACAAATTCCTAAAAATCCCCAAAAATGGATGCTCTACCCAACGGAGTCGCCATTTCTGTTACGAAGAAAAATTCCTATGGCTTGGGGAAGACCACAACAGACAGCTGACTACCAGAAAATGACTCAATTCCCAATGCAATGCTATATAAATGACAATGCTAAGATAATGGAGAAAAGACCAACCTTCAACAGGATGTTCGATGTAGATCCATGTTGAGCTTTCAACTTCTACACTTGAACATGCAAATTAGTCTCAACAACAAATAAAAGCAAGTGCATATAATATGTGAAAGACATTAGCATAATCAATAGCATGATCCATGATATCATAAGCAAATATAACCCAATGTAATTTAACAATATTCACAACATCAATTGGACGAGAAAATGAGTATTTCCATTAATGAATAACAAGAAGTACAATATATGACCTCTTGCCAGCAACAAATATGAACCAAGAACTGGGTCTCTCCGCTTGTGCCTCCACCACTTCAATCCTCCATGTAATGGCAAACTCAAACTAGGATAGGATTTTGGTAGGTGAACATAAGGAGTTCACAACAACAAGGATCAATGAGTGTAGACTCAAGTCATGGCAAAAATCCACTAGAGTTATCTTGCTCTCTTTTTCTCCTCCCTTCCATATGCCATAAGAGCTCAATATATAGCCTTCCAAAGGTAAGTGAAAGGACACATCGAGGAGTTTTGGGGCAAATGGAGGGCAAAATGTCACCCTAAGACCGCTTTTCAGGAGTAAAAAGTAATTTTCTAATGATTTTTACCATTTTACTTGGTACCTGCGAGCTACAGTGGAACAACTCGCGTGTATGCTGGCTAAAGTGGAACAATTAGCGTACAGGAAGAAAAAAAGGGAAATAGTGCTTATGAAGGACATAAAGTGAATCTGAGTTAGTGAAATGGATCCTGAAGGCCAAAGAGTGCTGATACTCACAAGGTTGAAAATTACATTGTAACATTCACTCTATCTTGGCACTTTCAAATTTGTACTTAGAATTAACATTGCTTTGTCAAGTTTATACTTTTTTTCTTTATAAACATTGTTCAGGAGCATATGTATTTGTGAGTATTTTGATCACAGAAGATCTAGGAGCTATGGAGAACCTCACAAAATCGAATTAATTTGCAAATACAGTGGAAAAACTTGAAAAAGATGACAATTTTACACACAATGTATGCTGAAACCTTTGATTAACTGACTGTCTAACATGTGAAAATGTTAGTAACAGGTTTTTATTACATCCATGAGAAAATCGAGAGCATTAGGTGGCTCAAGCTGAGTGTACAAGTCATCAATGCCAAATTGGCCTCAATCCCCCCTAGGTGGGTCCAACTCAATCCCAATCACCCCAAACAGCCACGAATTCTGGTGTGGAGGTGGCTAAAGCATGCTGGGTCATTAATTAGCTCAAGGCAGGCGTGGGTGAGCAAGTAGAGGAGGTTTGGGGGCCCAAGGGAGCATTAAATGCTCCAAATCTAGCCAAAAATGGGCAAAAATCCACCCTAGCGCCCTTGGTCAACTAAAATTCCCCAAAACAAGGAGAGAGGGCGCACCAGCAATAAATGAGGGCGCACTTGTGGACAAAACTGGAGGCTGGGTGAACTGGTTTGCTTGGAAGTGGGTGTGAACACTCTCAAAGTGGGTTTTTGACCAACTATAGTCACTTAATCCAAAACATGGTTTAATTAAGCACATGGGCAATTAAAAATTTATGGATTATGGTACTAAGTGTGGTTACTGTTCTAACACCCCCCCTTAACCATAACTTTGTACATCTCATGAAAGATAAGTGGGAGGCCTTGGCAACAAAGGCTCAAGTCACCTCAATACAATAGAAATTTTATTTGTCCATATGAACCGAGGAAAAGAAGTAAAACCTCATGGGATAAAAACTTCCCTCAAAAATGGACATGGGGCTGAACCTGCAATTTAAATTGCAGCAATCACCATCCATCACTCACTCCAAGCAAAGTTCTCAAGTGAGTGAAGGTCTTCTCAGTAAAGCACTTGGTGAAAATATCAGCAGTTTGCTCGGTGGATGGGCAATACTGCAGTGAAATCACCCTGTCATGCACCAAGCCCCGAATGTAATGCATGTGGATCTCAATGTGCTTTGTTCTTTGCCTCTGTACTGGATCAGTAGATATCTTGATGGCACTTTGATTGTCCACCCAAATATTGGTTGGAGAATCAATAGCAACACCAAACTCCCGAAGAATGCCTTGCAACCAAACACACTGTGTGGCTGCGTTCACTGCTGCCCTGTACTCGGCCTCTGCTGATGAAAGAGAAATTGTGTGCTGTTTCTTGCTTGACCAGCAAATAGGACCTTCAGCAAACATAAACACAAAACCTGAAGTGGACTTTCTATCGATGGGATCTCCCGCCCAATCGGAATCAGAAAATCCAGCTAGTTGAAGTGAAGAACCAGCTGCATAGTGTACCCCAAAGTTCTTTGTTCCTTGGACATAATGAAGGATCCTTTTGGATGCCTTCCAATGGATCTCATGTGGCTGCTGCATATATATCTCTTCCTGTAGCTCACCATGCAAGAATGTACTTTTGACATCCATGTGGTGAACTTCCCAACCTTTACTAGCTGCCATGGCTAGAGCTAGTCTAATTGAATCCATCTTTGCAACCGGTGCAAAGGTATTTGTATAATCCACACCATGGATTTGTGAGTAGCCCTTAGCCACTAACCTAGCCTTATACTTCATATCAGAACCATCAGCAACAGGTTTGGTTCGAAAAATCCACTTACATTGCACAAGTTTCCTCTTGGGAGGAAGAGGCACCAAATCCCATGTTTTGTTCTCTTGGAGAGACTGGAATTCTTCTTGCATTGCTGCTCTCCACCTTGGATCATTATGAGCTTCCTGATATGATGTTGGATCAGATCCAATCATCATATAACAGTGATCAGCAAGTTCACTCTCATTAGCAAAGGAAGCATTGATTGTTTGAGATCTAGTCTTCCTAGGCTCTTGGGGATTGCCTGCCAATTCACCTGCATCTTGTATGATTTTTTCAGCCCACTTGGGCCTTGATGGTGACTCATGTACAGCAATGTCATCTTCAGCCATGTCATCTTCAGCAATATCAGAAAAATCAGAGGTGGAATCATCACTAATCTCATTAAGGTGTGGAGGAGAGGAGCTTTCCCCCGGTGCAAGCTCAAAATCTGGAATTGGTTCTTCTTCGAATTGCACACTTCTCTCAATGAAAGTTTTAAGTGTGGATGTGTCAAAGAGCTTGTAGCCGTTTGTGTCCTCACCATATCCAACCATGATACATTCCCTACTCTGTGGCTCCAAAGCCTTCCTCTTTTCTGATGGAATTCGAGCCCATGCTCTAGACCCAAAAATCCTGAAATTTGACACATTTGGTTTTTGGCCAAACCATGCCTCATAGGGGGTTTTTCCTTTGACTGATTTGTGAAAGGCTCTGTTCTGAATATGAGCAGCACAATTGATGGCTTCAGCCCATAGCTTAGGGCTTAGATCCCTAGCTTCAATCATGCAAGTAGCCATCTCCTTGAGAGATCTATTTTTCCTCTCTGCCACACCATTTTGCTGAGGTGTGTAGGGGATTGAATGTTGCATTTGGATGCCACATTCCTCACAAAGGTGCTGTATGTTATTATTCACATATTCCTTTCCATTATCAGTCCTAAGGATCTTTATCTTATGACCACTATGGTTCTCCACTAGGGCTTTCCAAATCTTCAGTTTCTCAAACACTTCTGACTTCAATTTAAGGAAGTAAACCCAGCAGAATTGAGAGTAGTCATCTATGAATGTAAGTACATACCTTGATCCACCATATGATGGAGTGGGAAGAGGACCAATGAGGTCTGAATGTACCAATCCAAGTGGTTGAGTGGCTCTCCTTGCCATTCCCTTCTCATAGCTGCGCTCAGGATGCTTTCCAACTACACACCCAATGCATGCACCATTTGATGATCTGATTTCTGGAAGCCCTTCCACCATCTCGTCCTTGTGCAATGTCTGGAGGTATTTGTAGTTCATGTGGCCAAATCTTTCATGCCACAACTTGGAGGTCTCGTTGGCATGAGAGACAAGAGCATGGTCACTAGAATTTGGAATGAAGTTTGAGAATTTGTACATTCTCTCATCATGATCTGCATACCCTACAGCCACAACTTGATTTGAGGAGATTTCTGAGATTTCTACCAAATCTGGAGTGAATGTCACTCTCTTGGCTTCTCCTGTATGGGTCATTTGATAGATTGATAGCAAATTTGCAGCCAATGAAGGTACATAGAGCACATCACTGAAATAGCCATGCTCCATGTCAATCCTACCAATCCCCTTGGTCTGGATTTCTGAATCATCTCCCATTCGAACTGTTGGGCCACCATTCGAATGCATAGAGGAGAAGAGCTCTCTGGATGAAACCATATGTCTGGAAGCTCCTGAATCAATGATGAAGGAAGAGGGATTCGAAGTACCTGCTACCAAAGCATGACACTTCTCCTTATTGTCAGGGTTTGAGGTGCTCTCCTTCTTCCTTGCGCCCTCAGGGACTGGGATGTTGTTCTTCTCCAGCAGCTGCGCCATTGAGTCAATGGTTTTCTTCATACATGAGCTCTCTGGATGTCATCCCCTATGACAATAGGTGCATTTGGTCTTTTCCTTTCCCTTCTTGTCCTTCTCCTTTGACAGATTCGAACCCCCATCTGCAGACTTGGTCTTGTCAAACTTTCTCTTCTCTTGCTGCTTCGAATTCTTGGCTTTCTGCTTCCCTTTGCTTGCATTTGAAACACCCATTGCCAATGCTTGGTCCTTTGATTTTATGGTGCCCATCTGAACTAGTTTATCCTGCTCCTGAGTGAGACACTCCATGAAGGTAGCTAGTGATGGCATTTGCCAATTTCGAAGGGTCATTTTGGCTGAGTGAAATGTGCTAACAAATACTGAAAACTCTGGGCCTAGCTTCGAAAGGATGGACAGAATCAGTTGTTCCTCCTTCTTAACAATTCCACATTGTTCCAGTTGAAGCACCAGTGACTTGAATTTCGTGAAGAACTCCTGGATGGTTTCAAAATGCGCTGGGCTCAAACTAATGAGCTCGTTTTCAAGCTGGTGGCCTCTCAGTTCATCAGTTTTCCCAAAGAGTGATTCTAGCTTCACCCATACTTCATTGGGAGTTGTCAAACTGTCTGTATGAAACAAGAGTTCCCTTGAAATGCTCAGGCATAGCAATCCATAAGCTTCATCAAGTCGATTGTAGTACTTTGCTTTCTCCACAGCAGAATTTGGCTCCACTTCTGTGCCCATGGTTACTCTATAGAGACCCTTAGATCTCAGCTTGATAACCATCTCAGCCTTCCAATCGAAAAAATTGAAGGGTGTGAGCAACATTTGGTTTGCTTCCATGACTGCTGCGTTAATGGTGAGAAAACTACTGAAACACTTGCAAAAAACACTCAATTTTTTGTCTGGAAATCCTCTCTAGAATGCAGTTCAACGCTCAATGTTGGCCTGCAACTCACTAACTCCACGATGGCTCTGATACCATGTGAGTATTTTGATCACAGAAGATCTAGGAGCTATGGAGAACCTCACAAAATCGAATTAATTTGCAAATACAGTGGAAAAACTTGAAAAAGATGACAATTTTACACACAATGTATGCTGAAACCTTTGATTAACTGACTGTCTAACATGTGAAAATGTTAGTAACAGGTTTTTATTACATCCATGAGAAAATCGAGAGCATTAGGTGGCTCAAGCTGAGTGTACAAGTCATCAATTCCAAATTGGCCTCAATCCCCCTAGGTGGGTCCAACTCAATCCCAATCACCCCAAACAGCCACGAATTCTGGTGTGGAGGTGGCTGAAGCATGCTGGGTCATTAATTAGCTCAAGGCAGGCGTGGGTGAGCAAGTAGAGGAGGTTTGGGGGCCCAAGGGAGCATTAAATGCTCCAAATCTAGCCAAAAATGGGCAAAAATCCACCCTAGCGCCCTTGGTCAACTAAAATTCCCCAAAACAAGGAGAGAGGGCGCACTTGTGGAAAAAACTGGAGGCTGGGTGAACTGGTTTGCTTGGAAGTGGGTGTGAACACTCTCAAAGTGGGTTTTTGACCAACTATAGTCACTTAATCCAAAACATGGTTTAATTAAGCACATGGGCAATTAAAAATTTATGGATTATGGTACTAAGTGTGGTTACTGTTCTAATAGTATTCCTTTCTTGCAACAACTTCCCATAAATTATCCATAAACACTCTTCAAATAATTAAATATATAGTATGTTTCTCTTACACAAAAGACACCATAAAGTTCATAACCACCAAACATTTTTTTTGTAGGCATGTCAACCAATGATGACAATGATCAAATCAATGCACACAGAAGAGTTCTCTATGCTCAAAAGAAAAAGGATAACAACAAGCGTCAACTCCTTCTATTTAGAGTTGCTCGTCAACTTGTTCATATCCCTTCTCGGTTTCACACTGTTCAACCTCCCCCGACACCTTCCACACCATCTGCATCGACATTAACACGTCCAACAAATAGAGACCTAGATGGTGCACAATAGCGGTTCCATACAATATTGGACAAACTATCTCCCATGAATGTATGCTCTATATGCATGGAGTCTTATCCTGGAATTAAAACAAAACAATCTTCTGGTGCATATGCATGTGCTCAGTGCATTGCAGAAAAAAATGGCCACCGATATTCCTTTGCAAACAACATGGATCCCAGGATACAACCACCAGTGCTAGCCATCCTTACTCAAGTTGAAGAAATGCTCATTGCTCGTGTTAACCCAATTTTACAAGTCATTTATGCTCGTGGGGGACAATATACATATTCTGGCCATACTATTAGCTTTCTGCAAAACATTACTAGCATTGCCACTCTCCTCCCTCGATTACTCTCATACATTGACATCCTTATTTTTCATAAATGCAGTCCTATGAAGAAGCCTTATGACTTCTTTGTTAGTTGAAAACGTGTTCTTGTTGCTCTCCAATACAAGCTTTCAAATGACCCCTACTATAAATATGTTGAAGTTATCTTCTTTTCCTATTGAACCAACCGACATTTCTTCCCTCCTTCGTCATGCCACACCCAATGAAACCCCACTTATTCAATCACCCAGCTTCCTTGAACTCCATGAAGAACAATCCTCTTCCTTTCTATCTACACAAACAAATTGTAGAACTGAGGTTGATGAAATCAAACGCTTCTTAGGAAAAAGCGATGCACCAAATCTACCGTCCATTGACTTCCCCCCAATAGACATTTCTCCTATCAATGAGTACAACACAATAGGCCTCCTCTCAATGGCCTTCCCAACCTTGTTTCCCACTGGAGTCTCAATGCTTAAACAATCACACATTCAAGAGGTTGGTATGGACAATTATGCATTGCACCTTCTTCGATACCATGACAATAGATTCGGCCAACATCCTAGTTTTCGTTATTACATTTATAACCTCATCATGCCCCACCGTAGCCATTCTAATGCTTTTGTGTTTGTAAAGTGCAACATTGAAGATACATTGCCTCCAACAATCACAGAACTTGTACATCAATTACAAGACTTGCAGGATGCCAAAATCGCAGAGCAAGTCATGCTCTTTGGCTCAACCCTTGCGGGACACGCTCCTATTGGAACAAAAGCAGGTGTGAACTAACTGACATGATCACTCAACAAAGGACACCAACATTCTTCTTCACTCTCAGCGCAGCTTACACAAAGTGGCCCGATTTGCATTATTTGATGCATGGACAAGCTCCACCCACTTCAAATGAACAACACCAATGGAGAATTCGAAAACTTATAAGCAATCCACACATTGAATCTCAATACATGGACAATAGATTCAAAATATTCCTAGAAGAGGTTCTTCAAAAAGGAATTTCTACAAAAGATTACTGGTGTGGGTTGGTAACAAATCATATTCCCATTAAAGTTCAATGTATTCAAAACCTCAAATGTTTATTCCTGATATTTATAATTTTCCATATAGGTATGAATGGAAACATAGGGGATCTGTGCATATACATGGTTTCTTATGGTTGAACGATGCAACCAATATGGACACATTAGACTGGGCAGATGCTACCAAGGTTGAAGATGCAAAACTGTACTTTGACAAGTTTGTTACAGCATGGAATCCTCGAGTCAACCATTTGCAAACCCCATGCTTCCAAGCCTCTACTATAACTGATCCATGCACCATTGGAACAAATTCAATACTTGCAACAAATCACTTGGATGACTATGTGTAGCTAGGTTTTTCACCCTAGCTTGCGCAAATGAGCACCTACTAAGGAGAAGGGACTCCTTAGTAGCAGTTCAGAAAAATAGTAAATGAAAGACAGTACAGTAAAATAATAACTACTCTAAACATGTGCATAAAATAGAAAAGACAAGATAATAAAAAGGGTTTTTTGTATTGATTATACCTCCAATGTGAAGGTTGGTGAAGCCTTTGTAGCAGTCTAAGAGGTTTGCTTCCAAGTTTCCAGTTTTGCTCCTTTCTCTTTCTCCAAAGGGATTTGGAAATGGGCCAAAGGGGCACTCAAATGTGAAAGTAGCTCAAGGGTGAGCTAGGGTTTCAGGAGTGATTTTGGCAGAGTAAGGGTGTGGTTGACTGTGCATATGAAATCAGGGGCCTCCATCACCTATTTATAGGTTTTTAGTGGTGGAGTGCTGGCCCATGGTTTTGGGCACCATATGGTTTAGGTCAGCTGTATAGGGTTTTTGCTTCCTTTTTCCCTCTTTTTCCTCTTTTTTGTATTTTTTATTCCCTTTTTAGAGGGTTTTTGCTATTTTGGAGGAATTTTGGATTATTTTGGGGGAAAAAGGGGTTTTTTGGCCTTTCGGAGGCTTTTTTAATGGTTTTTTAGCCTTTTGGAGGCTTTGTAATGGATTTTTAAGGTTTTGGAGGCAAATATGGTAGGAAATATGGACAAATGAGTCATGTAATGGGGTAGATGAGGTAGTGAGCACCTTTTGGGTGTTAACAGATTGCCCCCTGATGTGTGAGGGCAGGAGCTCATCGTATGGCCGATAGACATCATAAGTTTTTTATGGTTTTCCTAGGATGTGGAGAAGAGAAGAAACGAACTAGAGCCCGGAATAATGGTCCCGAACAAACTGAAAAAACTGAAAGTACATGACCTCAATAATGAATGAGGAATAATCTGAACAGATGAACGAGGCGGGCATTCCCATGCTCGTATCAAGATATAGAACAACAATAACAATGGGGTCCAAAATATGGGGACCTGAAATATACATGGCCTCAAATAATGAATGAGGAAGAATCTCAATATATGGACGAGGTGGGCATACCCATGCTTGTATCAAGATGCATAAAAAATAACTGTGAGGCCCGAAAAAGGGGGACCTGTAGGATACATAGAGAACCACTGTGTACATCATAAAGGTCCAGAGGGGACACAAATATGGGACATATTGCTGGGCTGACCATGTTTGAGATAAAGAAATGGTACACTGGAATAAATACAGTGTTGCTGAGTGGGGTACCAGAGGAACTGATGAGCTGCTGGATCATAGTGATGGAGAGTCATATCCTCAATGGTACACTGAACTGGAACGGAACTGGGTACTTAAGGAAGCATATAACTGGTTGGATTCTGAATACAATCGCCAACGCAACCCGGATATCCACGGGAACATATAACTGGGTGTTCCAAAGTGACTCACCAATGTGCTAGAGTCGGAGGAAATCCAGGGTCTTCTACCAATAACTGAAGGGATATAAACCCTGCGCGATTCTCAACGATGCGATCAAGGTGTTGAAGTTGAGCATGTGAGAAACAACCACTCGGAGAGGCAATGATGACTCCTCTCAAAATGGTCCGTAGGCACTCACCACGGATGGTGATGGTTCCAAGGCGCAGGGACCTCTAGGTTTATCCTCTAGAATAGAGGGACTGTCGTCAATAGAGGGAGACCTGCAACTAGCAAGGCAATGATGTTTCCTTGATAGGAGCACGAGGTGGAGAACCGAAGTGTGAGAGTATTGATGGTAGGACTGTCATACTGTGGGGGATAACTGGGCAAGTAGAGTGGGTGGACTCAAACTTCCTTTGTTCAGAGTATGATGGCGGGGATGATCAGGCAGCATATGAAACTGACTGGTGGGAAAAGGATCATAGCTATAATGGATCAAGGATAGTGACTGGGATGACTGATACTCAAGCTGGTGTAAAAATGCAGGAGATTGCAGAATACTTTGAACAAAGGAGACCTGATTGGGGGTGCTTCCAAGATGATCGATCATAGTGCCAAGAGGCACGGGGGGGACTGCTTCACGGGTTAAGGAACTAGAAGAAGTGTGTGTAAAATGGTACTGTCGTGTGGATTTATACGAGCCCAGGACAGTTCATGCTCGTGATTGCTTTCAATTTTAACAAGTCTGAAAGCGATAAGAAGACTCTAAACTAATGGAATGGTACCGTCGTGTGGATTTGTACAAGCCCAGGATGGTGCATGCTCGTGGTTGCTTTCAATTTTAGAGAGTCTGAAAGCAATAAGAAGACTCCAGGGGGGTGCTTTTTCGTGTGTTAGTCTCTAAGGCCCGAAGAAGCATAAAAGGATGCAATGAAGAACTCTTCTAGCCGGTGTGACTAGAGTATTCATTTTTCATAATTAGTCTACCAGGTCCGGAAAAGGGTTAAACTTATACCAAATAGACGCCCTTTCAGGTACTTTAACGAGCATGATAGAAAGCAAGATTGCTCGGTGATCTTTTCATTGTTTTAGGAGTCAGAAAAGAGCTTAACAGAAACTCCCTAAGTGCCTTTTTCGTAAAGGACTTGTCCAGCCCGAGAAAGGGATAAAATTATATCGAACAAAAGGAATGGTTAGGCAAGGAGGAAGTGCTCAATCAAGGAACATTGAAGAGGACCAAGAACAAGGGTAGGGGGGAACACTGGTGGGCCTCCTAGCGGGATAATGAATGGTGGCAAAATAAAGAAATAATTGCAGTATGAAAGGAGTGAATGGCTCATGTAAAAATGTGGAACAATCCGATGGTGGTTGATGTGGCACGCAAATCGAGGAAGCAAGGTGTTAGGACACAATGGTGAAACTGTACCTAGTGAGAGCAAGAAATGAACTCAAGCATCATCACGAGCTCGAAAAACTGGATCCGGTGATATAAAAAGTGTCAAAAAAAATAATGACCGATGTGGCATGCAAACCAAGGTGATGGGGGTGTTTTTGGAAAAAATACCTGAAAAATATGGGGGTGAGAGCGAGAAATGATCTCAAGCATCATCACGGGCTCGGAAAAATGAATCAGATGATATAAAGTATATCAAAAACGGGCTACGGCCGATGTGGCACGCAGATCGGGGTGACAAGGTGTTGGGACACAATGTTGATATTGGTCCTGGTGAGAGTGAGAAATGATCTCAAGCATCATCATGAGCACGGAAATATGAATCCGGTGGTGCAATTGGTGCAAAAAATGGAGGTCATAAGGACTCCGGAATGGTCAAAGGAAATAACTAGTTTAAAAAATGGCTGCAAATAAAGGTGAGCTCACCAAGCCAAGGATGCAGTGGTGGGGAGAAATGATGACCCGTGGGGCAGAATACTATGTGTATCAAATCAAATCATATATACAAGTGACATGTAACCTCAAAAATGGTTGAGATCACGCATGTGAAAAAGTGAGCAGGGTTAAGGACCTAGCCCCATGCTATGGGCATGGGGTTTGTGATTGTGGATCACATATGTGTTGGTTTGAACAATGGGATCATTGAAATACTGAGATAGATGTGGTGGGGAAGGTTCAAACTAATTGATCATGCCCCCTATCCCAGGGTCGAGGTAATCTATTATGCCCCCTAACTCAGCGGTGTCAATGTGGTGTTCTATGATAGTGGGGTCAAGACCAAGCATTTCGGTATAGGACCAGGCAAAGACATCGCGGAACTCTTGGAAAAAAAAATTGTACGCGCCGATCTCATATTCACTGCATGAGGCTCCTAAAGTGATGAGTTTAGGGGCACCTCCTGGGGTAGCGATATCAATTTGGATTGTGGGTGAGATGTTGGCCATGTTACCTTCCTCAAAGGCATCAGGAGCAGGAATGGGATCCTTAAACCAGTCGACTTTAGTGGGAAGGAAATCTTTTTATTCAACCACAAATTGGGTGGCTGTGGTGGAGGAGGACTCTTCTGGGAGAAAATAGGAACGATGGTGCATGTCTTCCTAGGGATAATCTGGGGCAGTGAGAGCCTCTAGAATCGCCTCATCATTGCGAAAACTTTGAGTTGTCAAATCGGTTGATGAGGGAGTGGTAGTCGAAGAGATCATATAAATGGTGTTAATCTCTCTGGATGAGGGTGATATGGAGGGGTGGATCTCCTCAATTGTGGGAGGTGCCGTCTCAAGGTCCAAATTATTCATCTCGTAGAAAGATGCTCTGTAATCTGGGAGATCAGTACAGTGATGTGAGTAATGGCCGTAAATACCGTATATTGCACAAGGGTGGTTGGTATGCAGTGATTTATCACGAGGCTTAGGGGTTGGATCGAGTTCGACAACCGGGATGTTGGGGTCATCGTCAAGCATTTGCATGTGTTCCTGTAATGTAGGTAATTGTGGACATTGATGAGTCGGATGGCCTAACTCATCACACAACGAGCATTTGGGAGGAGCACGAAACACGGGGGGGGGGGGGGGGGTTAACTGCTTTGGGCGGGGGTACAGCAGTGCATGGTTGTGGGCCTCTACCCCCAGTGTGCTTGATAAGAGGGGGGGGATTCGTAGGTGACGAAGGGGTAGTGACACTGGGAGGTGGTTGACTAGTAGTGGCAATGGGTTGCATCGGTTGTAGGATGACATTTGGCATTGGCGGAGGAATGGGAGGCGAAATATACCACACCGGTAATCCTAAGGTTAAAGCGGGGAGGCTAAGAGTAGCCATAACTGGGGCGCTTACTACGCCCGAGGGAGGGAATAGGAAGGGGATTGTGTGGATGGGTGTAACACCAATGTGACTAGGTACCAATGGTGGTTTGGGTAACAAGGGCAGTTGATTGTTGGGTGCTTGTGTATTGTGGGAAAGGGTACATAGGTCAGATACTTCGGTCGCAGGTGACGGGGGTGGAATTGATTGGAATGTTGAGGTCATTGGCATATCTGAGTAAACTCCAGGTCCCACGAAGGAAACAAACGAGGTAGTTGTACCACAAACAAGTTGTTCAACCATGGGGAGAACATTTTCGGGTGCAGCGGGGGCGTTGGGATCGTAATAAGTGAGTTGGCTGACCTTGACCACGCGTCCGTCATGGGGGAACATCATGGTACAAAAAACGGATGAGGCAACCACCCGCATGGAATACATGTAGCTGCGGCCAAGTAAGAGGTTATAATCAAGTTGGGCATTGATGACCTCTATGTCAATGAGCACTGTTTTACCAGCCAATTGGACGGGGACATTAGCTAAGAGACCTTGGGGTTGAGCCAAACGGACGTCGTAGGCTCGCAACGCAGTGGAGGACTACTGGAGAGTAGGGGATCCCAACTTCTGCCAAACAAATGTGGACATAACGCATGTAGAGGCACCTTCATTGATAATGCACCGATGGATGACAAGATTCCGAACGGAAACAGAAACTTGGAATGCTAAAGTGGAAGGCAGGCGTGGTTCGTACTGGTCCAAATCGAAGGCCATTAGTCGTGAATCATTTGGGTTAATAGCACCAATGGTGGAGAGCAAAGTCTTGCGCTGTGAAGGACAGTTTTTTAAGACTTGTAGCACAGACATGGCCGTGGGAGACTGGGCTAAGTCATCTACAATGTTGTAATTGGACGCAACGCGAGCATTGGGATTATTGTTGATGCAACGAAGTGGGAAGAGAGGTGCTTTGGAGGCACCATCTAGTAGAGCTGGAGGTATACGTAATGTCTGATTAGTGGGATGAGCGTTAGTGGTTTTCTCGGTGGGAGGGGCTTCAGGGGTGGAGCCATATTGGTTCCGACGGGTTTGGAGGTTGACATCGGTGGATGACATCATTAACAAGTGATGGGTACCTGAGTCTAACATGGGTTGATCAGGAGCGGCATAAGTGATCTGCTGTTGTGGTGGCACGTTTCCTTAAGGGGGAGCCATGGCTGAGTGTTCACTATGCCTTGGGTTGGTAAGGGGTTTTGTAGCACCAAGAGTTGATGTTGAGGTGGTGGGGGGTTGGGCGATGCCTGAGGAGCTGCATGCCCTTGGCGATGGGCATCATTAGTCCAGAGTTTTCGAGCTCGCTCCAAATGTGGGCAAGCATGAGTGTAGTGGCCATAGACCCCGCAAATAGAACAAGGATGGTTTGTTCGCAAATTAGGATTTTTGGCTTACTTGGGCGGCTGATCAGGGTTCTGGTTGGCAGGTGCCACGTTATGTTGTTTGGGGGATTGGGAGGTTGATCGGCTTGGTCTGGAGAGGGGTTGTTCCCACGGTTACAGCCTTTGCCATGGTTTTGCTGGCCCTGTTGGCGCTGGTTATTTTGGTTTTGCTGCGGATTCTGTTGGGCGTACACTTGCCCTTCGGCAACAAGTGGGTTCTGGGGTTGTGCAGGTGCGAGAGTAGGCTGCGGTGGATAATAAGTAGGGGGAGGTTGCGCAGGTGCTAAACCTTGTGGGGGTTGCTGATATGTCTATGGAACAGGTTGTGGGTTTACTACATGGGCTGCCTGTGGTGGGTAATAAGCAGGTTGTGCTTGAGAGGACACAGGAGCTGGTGTAGCCTGTGGGTGGTAATATGGATGAGGTGTGACCGGGGGGGCGTAAGCGAGGGATGCATGACCAAAGCATTGAGGTGGACAGGAGGGTCCGTGGGAATGGTGGTGATGTGCCATGGCAACATACGAATTGGTTGCTCTGGATTGAGATGTAGCTTGTGAAAGGTCAGGACCATGGCTAGGACGTGCTATGGAAAAGGGTTGGGGATGCGAGGCAATACGGCCAATGATGCCATCTATGGCATGGGATGCCCCCGGCTCATCGTGTCGGGAGGAATCACCGCGAGGGGCATCAGGTATGATGGCATATAGATAACCCGACTGGGCGTAAATGAGGTCAAATTGCTGGGCTTTGAGGATGGCCTCTTCTTCAGACTGGGGTCGTTCGGATGCCACATCCTTGGCAATGACAGGAAGGAGAAATTTTAGAAACCAATCTAAGAAGATACGATCGTCTAACTTGATTTTGCAGAGGCTCCGGCGTCGACGCCACTCATGAATGTGGTCAGTGATGTGGGTAGCCGTGTTCTGTCTGCAAGACAGTAGGATCTCAACTCCCACGTCATAACGGACAGGTAAATGGAAGAACTGTAGGAAAGTCGAGGCAAGGGAAGTAAAGGTGGCATGGGTCCCATGGGGCTGCTCGATGTACCACTTAGTTGCAGAGCCAGTGAGGGTGCACTGTAACAGACGGAGGCAGACAGAGTCGTCCACTATGGAGTTGGAGGAACACCATAGATGGAAGGACATAATATGGTTCTGGGGGTCTTCACCTGCCTTGCCCTCAAACTTAGGGATGTCAGAGGGGAGCTTGGTGGGCATGTGAGGCCACGCAGGGTCATGTCTGATGGGATCGTTAGTCAGTATAGCTAGGTCAGGAAGGTTGAGACTAGCCATGAATGACAAACTAGTAGAAGGATGTGACATACTAGCGGTTGTGACCATGTTGGGGCTAATGCCCCCAAGTGTAGGGGTTGGGTTTGGGATGTTGCCCCCAAGTGGAGGAACGAAAGTGGTATGGGATGGTCCTGCACCGCCAAGGGTAGTGTGAGTCACTGATGGAGTGGGTATAGGTATGCCAGCTACTAGAATGGGTACAGTGACCGGAATGGTAGATGTGGGCCCCATTGAGGGCATACCCAAAGCGGGTGTAATAGCTGGTGTGGTGGTGGATGCTCCTCCAATGGTCCCTACAAAGAAAGGGCTGGAAGTCATGACAGCCATGGGGCTGGTTGGTGCAGTGTAAGTGGGGTTCTCAGACTCTGCCTCAGAATCAGAGGTAAAATAGGGGGCGTCAAGATCGGGTGACAGAGTTCTATGCCGTTGACAAGTGGAGTCAAGTGACAAGGCTCGAGATCTATGATGAGTGGTATCAAGTGATGAATATCTATGGCTATGACAGGTGATGTCAAGTGAACCGTGCTGTGGGGGGCTCGCCTCGGAGGCGCCAAGAATGTCTCGGGGACTCAATGGTGACAGATGGTGTCAAGTATCTGGGGGTTGTGTTGAGTGAAAAACAGTTCAAAAACCCTAATGCAACTAAGTGTGCAGAAGGAGAGCTAAAAAAATATGGCACTCAGGCCAACAACCAACTCAAAACACTTACTGTAACAGCTGTGCTACAATAAGTGGAGTATCAACAGAAATGGTCAGAATACCAACAAGCAACAGGTTTTCTAAAAAAATAAAAATAGTGGACTCGCTAGACCAAAAGGAGGTAAGGAAGCATGCAAACACCTAGCTAAATAGTATTCTGACTCAACTAGACATATCCTCTGCAAGGTGATGAAATCCAAGTCAGACAATATGGATAGTAGAGCCAAGTGGCTAAAGGTATCCCCCTACCGGGAGGGACACCGGGTAGTCAATCCTAGAAGAAAAGTAACTAAGATACCCCGTTCATGACACGTTCGGTTGGGTGAATCTGCCGTTTGGTTCTATCGCCGTTGTATCCCCATATGGGTGATACACCAAGAACTGCGAAAGGTATCCTTCAGTTACTGAATGGATTGCGGTATTCCACTCAGGCTTCCGGAACCAGTCTGGCAACTACAACCCTCCTAGGCGAGAGGCCTTCCCGATAAATTGGTTTTAAATTGTGTCAAAAAATACTAGGGGATTTTGGTTCCCTAATGGACAACAACTATGTCTCAAGTGAAAGCAACCGAGGGGTGTTATTTGGATGCCTATCCCCCCGATCCTACCTAACTACAAAAATTCTTATATGTTCCCCAAGTGGGGTTAGAATGTTGGTTGTGTTAAGTAGTATTTTTAGGGCTCACTTGAATTAGGTGACAGAGTGTGTGTGTGTGAGATGATGAACCCAAGTAAAAGTGCCACGGGGTGGGCAACTTTCTAACTAAAAATAACAATACAGAATTTAAACTTTGAAATGCAAAATTTTCTTTTTTCAATTAAAATGCTGAAATTTTTTTAAAAATATTCTGTAAATGGAACAGAAATAATACTACAGAAAAAAGGCTGTAGGGAAGTATGGCTGTAGATAGGACAGATGGCTGTGCAGGTGCAGAAAATATTGCAGCAAAGTGCTGGGTTCAAAATAGTGAAAAAAGTGTAGGAAACAAACCGCGGGTCTATGGCAAATCTGTGCGGTCGGACCGCGGGAAACAGCTCAACAGTCGAGGACGAGTTGCGGGATTTTGGCCGAAATACGCAGGCGGACCGCGGGAAAAGGGCCTAAAGACGCAGGCGGGTTGCAGAAAAATGGCTAAAAGCCGCAAGCAGGACACGGGAAAAAGGCCGAAAGACACAGGCAAGTTGCAAAAAAATGGCTGAAAGCCACAAGTGGGACACGGGAAAAAGGCTGAAAGACGCAGGTGGGTTGCAAAAAAATGGCTGAAAGCTGCAAGCGGGACGCGGGAAAAAGGCCGAAAGACACAAGCGAGTTGCAAAAACATGGCTGAAAGCCGCAAGCGGGACGTGAGAAAAAGGTCGAAAGATGCAGGCGGGTTGCAGAAAAATGGTTGGAAGCTGCAAGCGGCCTGCGGAAAAATAGGTTAATAGCCGCAGTTGGACCACATGAAACAAGCTAATAGCCGCGGTCAGATCGCAGGTAACATACTGGAAACCGCCAGTAGATCGCCGGAAATAGTCTAAGAGCCATAGCCGGATTGCAGGTAAATGCCTAAAAGACGTGGTCGGAACACAACTGCAGGGGACAAAAGACGCAGTTTACGATAGCTGAAAGGAAAAAAAAATAGAAAACTATTGCAGAAAATTAAAAACGTTTAAAACTATAACCAGAAATTCAAAGGAACACAAGGGGAGTCACCAAAACTGTAGCTAGGGTTTTCACCTTAGCTTGTGCAAATGAGCACCTACTAAGGAGAAGGGACTCCTTAGTAGCAGTTTAGAAAAACAGTAAATGAAAGACAGTATAGTAAAATAATAACTACTCTAAACATGTGCATAAAACAAAAAAGACAAGATAATAAAAAGGGTTTTTTGTATTGATCATACCCCCAATGTGAAGGTTGATGAAGCCTTTGTAGCAGTCCAAGAGGGTTGCTTCCAAGCTTCCAGTTTTGCTCCTTTCTCTTTCTCCAAAGGGATTTGGAAATGGGCTAAAGGGGCACTCAAATATGAAAGTAGCTCAAGGGTGAGCTAGGGTTTCAGGAGTGATTTTTGCAAAGTAAGGGTGTGGTTGACTGTGGATATGAAATGAGGGGCCTCCATCACCTATTTATAGGTTTTTAGTGGTGGAGTGCTGGCCCATGGTTTTGAGCACCATATGGTTTAGGTCAGCTATATAAGGTTTTTGCTTCCTTTTTCCCTCTTTTTCCTCTTTTTTGTATTTTTTATTCCCTTTTTAGAGGATTTTTGCTATTTTGGAGGAATTTTGGATTATTTTGGGGGAAAAGGGGGTTTTTTGGCCTTTTGGAGGCTTTTTAATGGTTTTTAAGGTTTTGGAGGCAAATATGGTAGGAAATATGGACAAATGAGTCATGTAATGGGGTAGATGAGATAATGAGCACCTTTTGGTTGTTAACACTATGAAGAACTTGTTAATTGTGTCCAAAGGAACACGAAATGCTCAGAATCTTGTTGCCTCCACAAAAAAGGATCCTCCCTTCAATGCCGTTATAGCTTCCCCTTTCATCTACAACCTGCCTCTTCCTTATTCATTAATGCAAATGGCCAAAAAACCTACAAGCCTGCAAGGAATGATGCCCTCCTAAATATTCACAACCCTACCATTCTCTCTATTTGGCAAGCTAATGTTGATTGCCAACCTGTTCTCTCTAGACATGTTGTCCTCAAATATATTTCAAAATATGCAACAAAGGAAGAGCCCAAATAAAAAATCTACCATGCACTCCTTTCTTGTCTTGCGCATGCAACTCCAACTGACACTCCCATACTTCAACCAATAAGACATTTCTTGTCAAAGACTGTTGCAAATCGAGACATTGGCGGACCAGAGACCTGCCACATGCTCCAAAAACTCCCTCTTTGTCTTTGCAATTGTTCCTTTCTATCTTTGAATGTTAGACAAGATATTTTCCACCGTATTTCCAATGAATCTCTTGACACCCCACCAACACCCACTTTCATTTCTGCTTACATGCAATGACCCCCTGCACTTGAACAAATTACCCTTCTTGAAGCTGCTCACTCCTGGTCATACTCAGCTCGTAGAAAGCACTCCCAATGGAAACCAATCTACCCTCCAAAAATTGTTCATGTCTTTTCTCACTTCACAACCATTCCACCAATTACTATAAATTTCTTTGTTTCCTTTTGTTGGAGTGAGCTCCTTCTATACAAACATTTTTGCGATCTCCATGATGACATTGGATCCACGGCATTTGTCATAACTTCTAATTGGCTTCACATTAAAGACACATACACTACATGGCATGTTAATCGTTTTCCAGAAGCCCCCAGTACACCTCCCTCCGATGACTCTACTCTTGCTTTCAACCACTTTCCCTCAGCCCCTGCCATGGATGAATGGGAAATCCTTTCTCAACTCCACCCTGGAAAAAACCTTTATGTCGATGACCTTGACATGCTTGGCCATCGTGACTTTGACAAAGAACACAATTGGACCGAAAACCATATTCCTTCACACATGCATGCAATATCCATATCATTCACTGACCTAAATCGATTGTCCACCCACGTACAACCAGACACCTATTCATCTTCATGTCATCCTTCCTCCTTGTCTCTCAAACAACGAATGGCCTTCGATCTTATCATTGCACACTCCACAAATGCTACAAGCCCTCCCCCACTCAAAATGGTCATTCAAGGCACTGCAGGAACAAGAAATTCTTTCTTGATTTCTTGCCTTAGATCTGCACTCCAACATGCCTCTGCCGATAAACCTTCACCCTTGCTCCTCCTTGCTCCCACAGGTATTGCTTCATTTAACATACATGCACTTACAATACACTCTACACTTCGCATACCCCTTACTGATATGCACCCTCTTGAAGGAAAATCCCTTTCAAGCTTCCAAGAACAATTCTGTCATATCTGATACATCATCATTGATGAAATGAGTTTCATTGGCCCAAAAATGTTAACCCGTATGGATGACCGCTTACGTCAAGCCTTCCCTTCCCAACGGAAAACCCCCTTTGGTGGTTGCTCTATCATCTTCCTTGGTGATTTTGGACAGCTACCCCCTATAAAGGACATCCCCATGTATGTTGGAGAATCACGAGGAAATGCTCTATGGCATACTTTTGACACTTTTGTCACTCTTTCAACCATATATTGACAACAAGGCAACACTCCTTCTCAAGTTTCCTTTCGTCAACTCCTGCTGAATCTTCGAAATGTAATACCAACTCTTGAATATTGGAACCTCCTCATGCTAAGGACACCCTTGTCCCTTTCACATGAAGAGAATCATACATTTGACCAATGCACTCATTTGTACACAACTAATACCTTTGTTGCATTGCATAACAAACAAATGCTAAAACTCCTTAACATGCCAATTGCACATTGCTTTCTAGAGCAAAAGAAACAACATGTGCATACCTCAATAGATGATGAACAACTTCCATTCAAGGTTTTACTAGCAATTGGTCAACAAGTCATGTTGACATCCAACTTGTGTGTCTCAGCAGGTCTTGTAAACGGCTCACTTGGAAAAGTTATTGCAATTGTCTACAACTCCAATGATCAACTGCCTCAATTGCCATCTTATGTTGTAATTGACTTTCTCCACTACAAAGGGCCCCCATGGGGTTCATCATGTCCAATCCAAATTATGTCCCCATCCCTCCTATAACAAGGGGTTCACGGAGGAAAGTACCACTTCGAATGGCATGGGGTTTAACAATCCATAAAGCAGAAGGGATGATCCTCTAAAATGCAACAATAGATATTGGAAACATTGATCGACAAGACCTTACATTCACTGCAATATCAAGAGTTAAGTCTTTATCAGGCCTTCGCATATCTCCACCTTTTTCCTTCTCTAGGTATTCTCAAATGAAAGATAGTCCCTATGTGCAACGCGGAATAGAAGAAGAGAAGTTGGTTGCTTCAAAGTCTTTGCATCCACCTGCTCCATAAAGTTACATTCTTGGTCCTTTGCATATATACTGTGCATACCTATTACTTTACTACCTTCTTCTTTTTGCAAAATGAATTGTCTATTTTTTTCATATCTTGTATTCTTATTGCTACCATCATTGAATATTTGCCTATATAAGAGAAGAGAATACTACTGTATAAAGAAAACAAGAGAATTAATCCTCATATCAACATTTTTCTTGTACTACTCTATCTTATTTACTTCAATGTGTTGTCATAACTTTTTTCAAACCGACCACATCACAACATTTCATCCCATGTTAGTCTTTTTTGCAATAAATATAAATTGTCGCAATATATATATTTCACTATGCTACAATGCATTGTTTGAATATATAAGTTTTATTGCGTTCAAAAGTTATCCTCTAATGCTTTGTTGAAATGCCTTGAAAATATCTTATGTCCCCTTAAGTAATATGCACCAATGATGGCATCGACCAAAAAGCATGAAACGGTCAGGCTGCATGGTCGGTTGTTATTGTCTATCTTCAGGAAACTCTTAATTACACATGATTACTGTATCCAAGTCGATAGCCGACTACTTGTCTTCGTTGTCGGTGGTCGACAGTTTCAATAAAGTTATATACATTTAATCGTCGACTTTTTTGGTCGTCGGTCTTTTTATCTCAAACGAAGCACTCTTAGTCAATTCTAATGCTGGTCGCATTGCATATTTGACATAAGCAAGAATATCATCCTAGTCGGTGCTCAATCATTGGTCACTTCTCAATGGACGCTCCACGGAATTCAATGGAGGAAAAACTTTCTTCTCGACTATTCTCCAATTATCGCAGCAACTATCTACTCGAATGCCAAACCCCGATGGATTACATAAGGACTTCTCACCATCATGGATATTAATATATTTTGCAGACAAAGGGTAAAACATTGATCATTTTCTTTGTATTTTCCATTATTCTGTCAAGTAGTATTGCCAGGAAATGAACCACTCGAATATTAACAATGCGGTCGAATTGATGGACATTTCGTTTTGCTCGGCTCCGTCAATATTTGTAATAAGTTATTTTGAAAACTTATTTTTAAATTTCCTATGAGAGTTTTCTTTTTAAAGTGGACATTTTTTGTAAAAGAGTCGAATCTTTGAAAACTAGTCGAAGATCGACTGCTTTAATGTACTCGATATATTTGCTTGGTCGATATCCTTGTTTTGGTCGGTCTTCAACACCAACTCAGTAAAAAGTAGTTGATGTGATCGATATGGTCGATACCCTACTGGTCGATATTTTGTTCGATGGGTCTAAGTATGTAAAAGTATTTGTAAATCAAGTCGGTTTCTTGCTGACCATTGTTAGTCCAGTTATGCGACGAAAAGAGAGTTTTGGTCGATACATGTGGCATGGTATATGTTAAAGTTGAGTCTCGTCTTATGATGGTCGTCTCCATAATATATTTTTGATGATACTTGTCAAATTTGGTCAAATATAACTGATGTATGTGGTCGACGACTGTGGTCAATCCTCAAGTCTGGTCGAAACAATTTTGGTCGAGTCCACTACAAAGTGACTTTATGTATATTTTAATATAATACTTAGATATAATCATGTTAATTTATACCTAAAGATTCTTTAGTATAACTATTGAAACTGTATGTTTTCAAATCAGGCATGTCTGAAGAAACTAAAAAAAGGAAGGCCAAGAAGATTGAGCTTCAAGAAGAAACAACTCCAAAAATACAAATCAAAACACTATTTGAAGACACAAAACCCATAATAGGAACCACCCCTAAGTTCAAATGGGGCCAACTGTACATAGCTATCAGAGACGATAAAATACCTAATTCGACCGTGGAAGAAGGCATGATTTATCAAAACATCAAAAGGTCTGGCCTTCACAAGGCAGCTACATGACCAAAACTGTTTCCCTACTCAGAGGTGATTGCGTGGATTTTTCCCCATGTAGATACTACTACAAAGATCATTTCAAATGCCACTGGAGGAGGGATTGCATCCTTCCAGCCAGTCTACCTTGCATCCGCATACAGGCTACCTACATCCAAAGTATTCCTAACTGATGATTGGGTAAGACGTATCAATCTAGATAATGCTCCTAACAGACAAACAACTTAGACCCAAATCTAACGGGGAATATGACAGTGAAAACTTAACGACCCCCTATCGAATCATAGTTCTATTGTTGAGCAGACTCTTCGATCAACCAAACGCCAACATCTATAAACTCAGTTGGGTTCCGTTGATATACCATGTTTCCACACATGGTATAGTCTTCAATTGGGCACATATTATTTCAGATAGTATGACGTCAACCATTTCTGCAGCTCAAACCGGTCTTTCAGAAGGGAATTCACAATTCTTCATGTCTGGCTACCTCATCGATTATATATTAGTCAACCACCCTTTTTTTAATTTGGGATGTACTTGGAATCCAAATGAGACTCCCATTCATGTAGCATATCATATGACTTGGGATCACTAATATGCAGGCTACTACAAATTACTATGTGAAGAACTAATCATTCCCCTTTATTCACTAGTATTCAATAACGAAGCAAATTGTATGTTAGACAATGCCTTGGATGTAATAGCTGAATATGGAGACTATTACTTCTCACAAGAAGGCACATACATTAGAATGTATGGAGGCACCCAACCTCCTTCTCTATTGCCGAAATATGCTACAGATTACATAGTGCATAAAGAAGCGATGAGACAAGTGTTCATCAATGAAATTGGTCACTATCTGCATAACAAAAAAAAAGCTTCTTACCTACCTATACCATTCAACATTGGTGGATACAAATTTCCTAAGATAAAGGTAGTGGAAGCCTTCATTTCAAACTTGCAACTTTTTCACTTTGGAACTAAACTTTTTGTAAGAAACGACAAGAAATGCAAGGTGGCTAAACATTGTGCTTCTTGTAACATCACTTTCAAGTACTCGAATCACTTTCTTAAAGAAGAGGAAATATATAAAAGGGTAAACAATATGACAGCGCTGCACATCAAACTAAATCCGAAGAGTGCATCTACTTCTACCCAAAATACAACCAAAGAAAACCAAGTAGAAATGCATAAACAAAGTGAAGAGGAAAAAATACTACAATAACAACTATGACTACAGCAGGAAGAAGCACTGGAACAACAACAAAACGAAGCAAAAAAAAAAAAAAACCAGCAGCATCAAATACAACAAATGGAAAAAAAACACAAATTCTACACAATGAAGCCAAACAAGCCCTTTATAAGAGAGAAGCTAAAGAAAACACAACTCAACAAGACCAGAGCACAAAAGAGGCTCAAGATAAGTTCCAACATGCATATGGTCGAATTCCTTAATCCCACCCGACTAGCCACAATCGAAAAGTTCAAAAAAAGAAAACACGACCTCCTGACGCATATCTACCAGGAAAAAGCAGTCGGGATCTCTGACCAATAGTTGAAAAAAATCAACATCCGCTTGACGATGCGCAGAAAGCCTATCACATGGAATTAAATACCTTGTCAAATCATTCTTTGATGAAGCCATCTACTTCACATTCTACCCCTCCTGGTGTCACCCCAACCGAACTTTTGCATCCATCATATACCTTACCAATCATACCAAAAATATTGTCCCCTTTAATCATTCAAAAACCGTCTAGCAGTTCTATTCCTAACACTCCTTCCCCAGTCGATGAAACACATTTGTCACTGACTCGTCAAGTCGCTACAAGTGTACCATTCCCCACCGAACTCCTTAATCCCACCCGACTAGCCACAATCGAAAAGTTCAGACAAAGAAAACACGACCTCCTGACACATATCTACCAACAAAAAGCAGTTGGGATCTCCGACCAATAGTTGAAAAAAATAAACATCCGCGTGACGATGCACAGAAAGCCTATCACACGGAATTAAATACCTTGTCAAATCATTCTTTGATGAAGCCATCTACTTCGCATTCTACCCCTCCTGGTGTCACCCCAACCGAACTTTTGCATCCATCAGATACCTTACCAATCATACCAAAAATATTGTCCCCTTTAATCATTCGAAAATCGTCTAGCAGTTCTATTCCTAACACTCCTTCCCCAGTCGATGAAACACATTTGTCACCGACTCGTCAAGTCGCTACTAGTGTACCATTCCCCACCGATGCCAACGGGACCACAACAACATCAAAAGTAATGCAACTTCTCGAGCCAGCAGCACAAACAACTAAAGCACTAGTCGAGCCAGTAGAACAAGCAAAACAAGCAATAACTGAAAAAGTACACTTGACAAACACAATAGTCATATCAAGCAGCTCAATACAAGAAGAAAATTCTATTAGTGAAGTAGAAGAAGAGACAAAACAACCATCAGCAATAGTCGAGACACGAAACTCAGAACAACAATTAGCGGTCCCAAAATGGCAAGGAAAATTCAAGAAAAAGTAAGCTAAGGACAAACGACCCTATCAGAAAGATCTTCAGCAACAGTAAGCATTTGGACCACATATCTCAATTGGGTCGCTTATCTTTACATCTCGACCAATTTGGACTAATCTCGACATACCATCCACAAAAGGCACCAGAAGTAGAGCTCGATTTACTAACTGATGCAATCAACCGAGAACAGCGACATAGATGACTAGTAGCAGAAGACCGCATTCACCAGCGGGAAGAAGACCAAACTATATTTTTTACAAAGTGTCAAGACTTAGCGCAACAGGTCATACCAATTCCAGTCAGCTTCGACAATACTAGCACACTTGATAAAGCATTTTAGTTGTTCCAATCTGTAGTGTCGGCAATACCTGAAGAGCTCACCAGGGACTGACAAAAACAAGCCACAGTAATAGCACCACTGATGTGGAAACATTTTGAAGCATTCAACTCAGCACGCGATCAACTCATCCAGTATAATCATCAAGCAGAGACAACAAACAATGTTCTCTGCAATTGGTACAAAAATTATGGTAACGTCTTTAGTCAAATGCAAGAGACCCAGGACTTAATTAACACTCTTCATCAACAACACCGAGTAGCTGATAAAACCATGGCCCCAATGATTGAGAAACAACTGATAATGGAAAACAGAAAATTCAAGAAATTGGAAAAAAGTGAACAACAGTGGTTGAGCCACGCCCGTCATAACCTTCAAAAAGTAGAACAACTCCGACCACATCTTAAAACACTGCTTTAAGCTTCCAATGAGAAAATAGAGCTTTTGGGTCCCGACCTAATTCATCTATAGGGAAGGAATACTCAAGAACACATAGCTAACCTATCAATCCTTACAACAACAAGCAGCGACTAGTTCCAGTCCAGACAAGTCATAACAACTACATTTATCAGTTAAAGCACAGTCATACAGAAGTTTTGTTCAGTAATTTTGCACATCTCCTCCTTTCTTCGTGATGAAGAAATATTTTGATAAGAGGGAGATGTTGAAAGAGCCAACTATTTCCAATGTAAGTGTGAAAATCCTCACAATAGATCTAAGAGTTGATGTATACCTCACAATGAAAGAATTTAGGAATAAGATTAAGAGTGGTCAATGCAGTAAAATGAGCAACAGAATAATGATACAGTAGAACTCGGAGAGAAGCAAAATAACTTCACACACACTAATTCATTAATCACAATATGGACAAATAAGTAGTACAATACATGAGGATTCGAATGCCAAGGTGGCAATTCGAATTAGCCTTCATGGAGTGATCAAAAGATCACTGGAGTGTCATCGGAGTACAACTAGAAGTCTATCTCATCATTAGTGGAGTCATCAATGCTCAAGTAACTGTTAACCATCAATCAAACTGAGTCTAACTGAGTGTGGTAGGTGTAACTGGAACTAACTGAATGAAGGAGGCTCAATGGAGGGCGCATGAGGAGCTAACTAGAGTCAGAATGGGTAGTCAAGTCTCACTGGAGGTCCATTAGAGTGATACAGTCAGTTGAGAGTCAGTCTAGCCTTAAATCAAGGAAAGAACTGATGATAACTCAATTATCTGAAGTGCAACTGAGTGGTAGGTGAGAGAGGATGAGTGGCTTCCTTAACTCAAGGAGGAAGGGTGCACTAAGCTCTAGGAGGGATAAAACTGATTTGAGAGAAGCTCCTAGGGGCTAGCTAACTAAGGCTAGGTGTTGGGACTAATGAATGGGATGCATGCAAAATGCAAAATGCATGCTACATGCAAGACTGTAAATGAAAATAATGAAAAGATGGTAGGACTAGGATGGAGTATAGGAATATCCTAACACCCCTCCTTAATCCATCCTGGGCCCTAGTAACTGAGACCAAAGGTCACCCAATACAGTAAATAATAACAGTCAATAAACTGAGGAAATGGGGAAAACCTTATGGGAAAAATACCCCCCCTCAAAATAGACTGTAAGGCACACACAAAAATAAATGCTCCAAACTCAAGTAGGTGTGATGCTTGGTCATATGTCTGGAGGTATCTTCTTCTTCGGAATAAGTGGATCATGCTCAAAAGGCATGTGCTTGTACTTGCTCTTTAGATCGAATGTGATGAGAACATATCCAAAAATATGAGGATGATCCTTGAATCTGTGATTCGAATCAGCTGAGGTAGGATCAAATCTATGAATGTGCAGATAGTCTTTTGTCATCTCCTTCAAACCATCATGGGTGAGATTATGCCAAAAAGAACCATCAAATAACAGTGATTGCTTGGAATCTAAATCAGCTCCAAGACTTCATAAATGGTTTCTTGAGATCTCCTTTGAACCAGCAAGGGTGAGATCAAAACCATCATATGCATGAGAAATTATCCCAAGTAGTGATTGCTTGGATTTTAAATCAACTCCAAGACTTGAAACATGGTTTCTTGAGATCTCCTTTAAACCATTAGAGGTGAGATCAAAACCAGTAAGTGTATGAGAAATTATCCCAAGCGAATGGCAATGGCCATTATCTTCAATAACCTTCTGAAAGCATGAAATAATGATCATATAGTAGTACATAAAAGGTGAATGATCAAGGAGAGCGAATGCATTACCTCCAATGGATGATTTTACCTCCGAAACATTCAATAGATCATGATGCAAACCAACAAACTATGGTGCAAGAGAGGATTTAGGACCTTCTGCAATTTCTAGAGTGTGAGCTGGCACATAATTCGAAATAGAAGAAATTTGAAGCATAAGTGTAGAATCTGCAAGTTCTTCTTCTTTGTGGACAACTTCAATATGAGATATGTTTGATACTGGTTCATGATCAATGAGATCATCAAGGAGGGAAAATGCATCACTTTTCTTGCTCTTGAAAGGGTTTGGACCAATCCCTTCATTCTTCTTGCCAAATATTTCATCCAGGTGGGCCCATAGCTCTTTTGGAGATGAAACATCAGGGAGGTCATATAAAATGCATCGAGACATAGCATAACTCATGGTTGCACAAGCTATTTCACCTTCATTTAACCAGTCATACTCTTCTTCAGAGGATTCAAACTCTCTTTCAAAACAATAATCAAAGAGACCATGTCTCTTCAAATGTGCTATCATTTGTGGTTTCCATTCATCATAGTTGAATGGAGAAAGAGGACTAGTTCATGATGAATACATGGAAGCTGTTTCAAGACCTATAAAAACAATAGAAAATATCTGCAGCTGCTACTGCTGCAAAAATGTAGAAACTGCTGCACTCGAAATCTTTATAATAACCTGCAAAAAACTCTCAGGAATGGAGATAAACAATACTCTCAACATGCTCTGATACCATGTGAAAATCCTCATAGCAGATCTAAGAGTTGATATATACCTCACAATGAAAGAATTTAGGAATAAGATTAAGAGTGGTTAATGTAGTAAAATGAGCAACAAAATAATGATACAGCAGAACTCGGATAGAAGCAAAATAACTTCACACACACTAATTCATTAATCACAATATGGACAAATAAGTAGTACAATGCATGAGGATTCAAATGCCAAGGTGGCAATTCAGATTAGCCTTCATGGAGTGATCAAATGATCACTGGAGTGTCATCGGAGCACAACTAGAAGTCTATCTCATCATCAGTGGAGTCATCAATGCTCAAGCAACTATCAACCATCAGTCAAACTAAGTCTAATTGAGTGTGGTGGGTGTAACTGGAACTAACTGAATGAAGGAGGCTCAGTGGAGGGCGCATGAGGAGCTAACTGGAGTCAGAATGGGCAGTCAAGTCTCACTGGAGGTCCATCGGAGTGATACAGTCAGTTGACAGTTAGTATAGCCTTAAATCAAGGAAAGAACTGATGATAACTCAATTAACTGAAGTGGAACTGAGTGGTAGGTGAGAGAGGACGAGTGGCTTCCTTAAATCAAGGAGGAAGTGCGCACTAAGCTCTAGGAGGGCTAAAAATGATCTGAGAGAAGCTTCTGAGGTCTAGCTAACTAAGGATAGGTGTTGGGACTGATGACTAGGATGCATGCAATTGCATGCATACATGCAGAATGCATGTTGCATGTAGAAATGCATGCAAGACTGTAAATTCAAATAATGAAAATGCTGGTAGGACTAGGATGGAGTATAGGAATATCCTAACAGTAAGTTGACAGGTCGGATCAACCATTCGCTAAATGTCGATTGGTTGCTCCGATAATACAGTTCTATAAGTGAATGTAAACATCAACGGTTAACTATAATCTATCTATGTATGATTCTTCCCTTACTGAGAAATAAAGGCTACTGCTGACTAATAAATCCTAGTCATCTGACATTGGTCATCATCTCTACGGCATTCATTATTGCACCTCAAGGGGCAAATGCTAGTTATAACACAGTCACAATACAATTAATAAATTTAAACGCAGCTTTAAAATATAACAATACTTCTTTTCCTTATCCTAACATGATTTCAATTAACGCAAAGTGCCTTGATCTAAAATATAATGGAACTTTATTTTCTTTATCATAATATGATTTCAATTAAAATGTAACATGTCATACTTTTAAATTATAATGACAATTTCATTTTTCTTTATTATAACACAGTCACAATACAATTAATCAATTTAAACGCAACTTTAAAATATAACAATACTTATTTTCCTTATCCTAACATGATTTCAATTAACGAAAAATGCCATGATCTAAAATATAATGAATCTTTACTCTAAGACATATATTGACTTGCGAAATTCCCACTATCTTGGCACTTCTTTTCCTTATGCTAACATGATTTCAATTAAGAAAAAATGCCATGATCTAAAATATAATGAATCTTTACTCTAAGACATATATTGACTTGTGAAATTCCCACTATCTTAGCACTCCACAATCTTAGGTGTGACTCAATCCTCCCCTTTTTTTAAAAGAAAAACACTATTTAGCAATGATTACAACTAAGGATTGAAATCTGTAACTTACCTATCTTGAATTACAGTGACAGTATTAGCATACTTCTAAACATGGAGGTTGAGCTCAAGTGAAGGCCTTGTACATAGGAATCATTACTGATCATGGTTAAAATCGACTTGGCATTAATGTTTGGATTGACAGCGGAGGCTTCAAGTGTGAGATGGTAGAGGTCATGCTGGCAATGAAATCTAGGAAGGCTTGGTGTAAGAGTTGAGTTTGAGAGGCTTAATAATGGAACAAACATTGACTCACTATCGAAGAGTTAAGGAAGGGACTTGGTGTTTACCAGCTGTAACATCGAGGGGAGATACAATACACAGTGATATACCTTTCGGCAAATAGAAGTAAAATTCGATAATAATGTCTAACTAAAAAGGAGTAATGAATACGAGCATGAGTTCCTGTTATACGTTTTCATTGGTGGAAAGTATAACTTGACAAAATATTGTTCATAGGATTAGGATAAGCATTGAATCGAGTTGGATCTTCAGTTGATTTTCTTGGATTTCAGGCTATGGATGTCGCCTTTAGTTGTGGCTAAAAGCATGAGTTGGAGTGAGGTCAGCTTTCCTCGGGTTGAAAGAAGAATCGGTTTCTTGTTTAATAGATGTTTTTCTATACCATACTGCTTCAAATCAATCATTTTTTTAGGAAACTTAAAAGAACAAGAAAAATTTCTTTACTCAAAGATATTATTGATAAGGTCTCAAGCAATGCTGCAAAGGCAGTGGAATCCACAATATTGCAAAGCAGGGATGCTCATAAATAGACAAGTAGGAGAGGCCATAACGAATAGTTACATCCATTGTCATGCAAATACTTCATTGAAACTTAGGTGGTTCTTAGATTTAAAATAGGAAAAAATATGATGTAAACTTAATGTTCAAGTGAATTGTATCATTAATTCTTTTCAAATTTTCAATATTACTTCACTATATATATTTTTTTATTTGGGGAATCAGTAACTAGGTTGGGGATCGTACTTGTGTGACATGGGGTCAATTCTAGTCCACTACCATTATATCCCTAGGTGTACCCACACTACCCCTATGACCAAATAATTTACATCTCAAAGACTACTTCACTATGAAATATTTTTTTAAAATTTAATATGAAATAAACTAAAATGAAAATATGTATTGAAATGTATTTAAATATCTTTGTAAACAAAAGATTAAACAAGAGCTGCGTGCAGCTTAGCCCTTGCCTTAAAAACAAAAACCAATATTAAATATCAGTAAGACACAATAAAAATTAAATAAAATGATTTTCAAATTCAATATAATTTAGTTATAATGACATTTGTTAGCACATTTTGCAGAATAGAAGTCTCAAATCACCTAGTAGTCAAAACACATTTGAATATTAAATGTCAAAATGGTCAATCTTCAATGTGTCATAATTTTTAATGTTGATAGAAGAATAAAAATCCTATGCATAATTGTTTGGACCCAAGAAAAGTCAACTTAGAACTATGGGAAAACCAAACACATGAAAAGACAACTGAGAACTTGGAATAATGTGTATCTCGAGAGCTATGTGATGAATGAAAGTTTTTGTTTCCTTATTTTTAGAAATGTTTGCATTAAAATACTTTAACAGTGAAGGGGGGGAATTGGGAATATGTGTTTCTTATGATCAAATCTAACTTTGGTGAAATGTGATACTATAAGAGACCAATATATATATATATATATATATATATATATATATATATATATATATATATATATATATATATATATATATATCCCAATGTGAAGGGTTAATAGGCATGACTTTAGTATCTGTGAAATATGAGTGTAAATAGAACAAGAACCATAAGGTATATGGTGAACACTACTATTGTTATTGTTTACTTATTTTTCATTATTTCATTTTCCTCAACAAGCAACATGCATTTTCTTCTTTTTTTATGTGATGAACCATAACTACATATCAAAGAGATGAAAATTTCTCACATAGTGGTAATGTTGCTACAAGTTGGATACATCAAAATGCCCACATTTAAAAGAGGATTTGACAATAGGTTTCTTGTATTCAATTATAAATCTAGAAGAAGTCGCACTATGATCTATCTAATCATTGTAATCTCCATATAAATCTACAAATTTATAGCATTCAATGGCATGTCAAACTTCACAATAAGGTTCTCATTACAAAAAAGATGAAAGAGATTTTAAAATAATAATTTAATTCATTAATTATCAATATAACTTGATTAAAAAGGAAATATTATTTTTTAAACATTAATCAAAAGATGCCTTATTATTTTTTTATAATTGGACAGTCACCTTGAATTCACTATTTTTATAATTGTCGAGCATTAAAATAAATCAAAAAATAAAATTTTATGTTCAAACTTTACCACCTTACAACTTCACTCTCCAATTTACCTTGCATGACAAGTAATCACCTGCTATTTCTGCCCAGTGCAACTTCGTATTAATGATCCCCACTAAGCTTACATGTACACCCCAACATGTTTTACATATTCCATTCCACCAATTTCGCTTCCAAAAACCACCAAAGATGACACTTCTCCACTATTATGGGCCCCATTTTGACTAAATTTAAAGAATTATGGAAACACAATAAAAAAATTTCACAGACAGAATAATCAAACATAATTAGCATAATCCTAAAATTAACATCAACCAGACACAAGCAATCCATATTCTGGCGGCATAAGATGACGAGAATTCTCATATTAAGAAAAAAATAATGGTACATTGCCCATAAAACAACGTCGCACAACGGACTTAAAATAGCAATGTAGTCAAAATACTCGATTACCAACCACATTAAACTAATAATTTACTCTCCTACAACATCAACAACGCATCCATTTCTTGCGATAAGACCAAGGCGAAGAGAAAATATAAATTCCAACTGCAAAATTTCATAAATTCTCTACCAAATCACATTTGAACGGTTGTGGTATATTGTAATAATGACCACATTCAAAACTCAGATATGTAAAGAGTAAAGAAAATTGAAATCCTTATTTTTTAATTTTGAAGACACATTGTTATGTATACCAAACAAAATTCGCAAGGATCAAATTTATATTTTAAATTTTTTGATACGTGGTGGTTTAGTGGTAGGTTGGAGCACTAATAAGCTGTGATCTAATGATAAGTTGGAGCACCTAAATCACAATGATGATCATGTTCAAAACTCATTGGATCAACTTCACTTGGTAATGCTACTTCTTGATGGTTAATAATAGTCCATGCTAATGATGTTGATGCAGATTAATCATTAGACCAGGTGCCACTAATCATGTTGTAACACTGACATTCCCACTCTCTCAATCTCGCAAAGGACTTGAAAGAAAAATACATAATTACAATAACCCATGAGTGGGTTGGTTATGATAAGGGTCTCATGCTCTAGGGATGGTAATGATTATCAAAGTTAGTGGCAGCTGTAGTTCTCATGCTTTGGCATCTACTTTCCACTAAAATCTACAACCAAAATGGTTACTGGAAAAGGTGTAAAGGTACCTTGTGAGCAGATTCTAGCTAGAAATGATTTATTAGGTTTAGCTTGAGGACAACAGACAAAAATTTGGCCAGACCTTCACTAGGAATGAAACATGTCCAGGATAGGATCCTTGGATTGGGTTAAATGATGGAGATTAAGTAGCATGCATTGGGTGTACTTTTGAACATGGGAAGAGTCCTGCTCCTCTGAAAGAAGGTGTCCGGATTGGGTAAAATGGTGGAGGAGAATAAGTAGAGCATCCACTGGGTGCACATATGAATGTGGGAAGAGTCCTGCTCCTCTGAAAGAAGATGTGTGGATTGGGTTAAATAAGGGAGGATATTAAATAGCATGCACTCGGCGCACATATGAATGTGAGAAGAGTCCTTCTTCTCTGAAAGAAGGTGTGTGTAATAAGGTCACACAATTTGGATTTGGAAACAACTCCATAAACCCAAAGGGAAAAGTTAATTTGCAAAAAATGACTATAAAAAATGAAGGAATATAAACAAAATAAAATCTGGAACATAAAACTCAGTAAAACTGGACAAAATCATTGAAAATGGGCTTATAAAAAAATCAAGAAACATGAACTCAGCAAACTTATTGACCAAAACTGAGCCTTTGATTCGACTCACCAGCCACAGTGCTTGCACAGTAATAAAGACTCTTGTTTATGTGGGGTGTACAACAAGTGCAAGATGGATAATTATGGTTATGAAACAGAGATATCACGCAAAACATGTGAATCCCATCCAAATTGTAGCATATATAGATTCGTGGCAACACAATCAAGATACATATATTTAGCTCAGCCTTCAACACATAAAAACATATTATGGATGAGTTGTGACTGTTTGGTTAAATATGCAAAGGTTTAAATAAAGACAAAGGAAACCATGAACCGGTGTTTAGATTTCAGCTAAAAATGTATAAGCATATGGCTACCTTAAAGCAAGTAATAGACATATACACACATACACATATATAAAATATGGTTTCTGATTTGTATTGGTATTTGAGTTCAGGGATAATGAAATTTGAAAATATTTATTAGGTATAAAAATATATTTGTGTTGGTATCTGAGTTTAGGGATAATGAAATTTGAAAGTATTTAGTAGGTATAAAAAGATAAAATTCATTATTAAGTTTTATAAAGAGAATTAAGTTGATTTAGTTATATCTTTATGTATTCAAGCAAAACAAAATAGAAACATTTTGTGGAAATTATTTTTTTTAAATATTCAAAAAAATTGTATGGGCAATTAAATTAGTTACTTATTGAGATTTAACCATTTTTTTTAAATCATCAAATGCAATGAATGTGTATAATAGAAGTCCAAACAAATCTGGAAAATGAATCAGCTTGGCATATTACAGTAGTTGATTTGAAAAATCAAGCTTTAGAGGTGCTTAGGTATGTGCTCAAAAAGTGTGAAATTTATGACTAGAATGCATGTATTTCAACTCTTTACTCATAACAAGAATAAGATACGATGAAATAAATCATCTCTTTACTCCTAACAAGAATAAGATATGATGAAATAAATTAGTGAAATCATTGTGATTGACATCAGATGTAACAATCCATAATAAACTAAAGATTTATGAGAAGAATAGGAATTTGCTTACTTGCAATAGCAACATAACTGATGTCAATTCTGACTCATTACCATGTATAAGATAACATATGTTCCTTAATAAATGAGGATGCTCGAGCTATCAGTAGGTTAGTGTAGAAGCAGATGCCAGCTGGTTCGATGTCAGTAGAGTATATATTTAGTCGTCCACCGCTAGATTTCCTCTGAATTTTCGTTGTTTGAGCTCTGATGTTGAATGAAAGAAAACATGTAAATTTCTACTGCACTTTCATGGCTCCAATCATGGGAGAAATAGTAGAAAAACAAAGAAAGTAGAAAAGCCCAAAAGCTGGAGATGATGGTAGAAGGAAATGACATAATAGGTCTGCTGAAAAAGACAATAGCCAGAGTTATAATCAAGAAGAAGTGAAATACTTAAACATCTTAATTTTCTCTTAAAATATTTTCTTAGTAATATAATAGTGGATTGATTGTAAGATGAATAGGGTGTTTACTTAATCTCCCCTTTTGTCTATAAAAGAAGTTGTATAAGTGTATGTGTGAATAATTCAAAATAAATACTGTGTTTGGAATCTTGCAATCTTGGAATAGTTTCCATAACTTTAAAAACTCTTATTTTCTTTAGAAAATGAAAAAAAAGCGAGCTAATTTGAATGAAACAACATTGCAAAGAAAATCTGGATTTTGAATGAAACAAAACTGTAAATATAAGCATACCTTGGCAGAAGAATAATACGGGTATGAATCATCAGCAGGAGGACTGGAATAAGAAGTTGTAGGCGGAGAACTAGTAGAGAAGGAGCCACTAGACGTTGAACTAGTAGATGATGAAACAGTAGACAATGTTCCAGTTAATCCCATATTGTAAATTGTGGTTCCATCTCGATGAAAGAGCCCATAATTCTTCTCGGACGCTAGTCCAGTTTTCATATCTTCATTGAATAATGCAAATAGGTAAGCCTGCAAAACAAGTTTGGGTCTCAAAGGAGTCCCCTGGTTCTGAGAGAGCAACTAAATCAAATTGCCATTATACATCTGAGCATTATGAAGAGTTTCACCTACTTTATTGGCATCACCCTTTGAAGGCCATCTAGTTTCAAAGAATGTGACTTCTATATTAGCATATCCTAGAGCAGATAGTGTAGAATAAACAGCATCAATCTGAGCATATAACATGTTATAGCAAATTATTGTTCAGGTCAACAACACCTGCATTTTGTTGGAATAGTACATAAGCTAGGGATATCTGGCTTGGGTCACCCTTGTATGCAATGTATGGATAAGCATTTATGTAGAAAGGAGAACCAATCTGAGACAACAAATCCAAAATGGGTTTCATTAGGCTCTTCATATTTGATGCAAAGGAACCAACAGATGATGGAAATGAATTCCCAAGTACAGCAAGAGAATGGGTTGTGGTAATTTTAATATCCATGTCTACACCTATGTTGACAATGGCCGAATGAATGTTTTTCATTTCAGGAACCAGGTTTTCCATTAACCGTGTGTTAGTTCCTTTGTAAACCTCATTCCTACTGCTATGCCTGTGATCTTTGTGGACGGTAAGTAGGCCTTAATGTTTTCATTTACCCATTCAGTGGCTTTAGTTGGATCTGTCATGTTGCCAACGTATTCATTCCCCATTCCAATAATCAATTCTATACCAGTGTTTGCAAATGCTTTGAGAACTGTCTCATTTACGCTATAGAGTTTTACTTTGTTCACATTGTTGGTCTGCAAAAGACCCACTACTAGTTCTAGTGATGGTAAGTCATCTGCTACTTGTCCATAGTTGATTCCTGTTGTGGAGGAACTTATGTTTGACAGAACATTCGAAATATGCAGTCCTGAAAAAGATTTAACATAAGTGTAAGATGCAACATCTAATGTAAAAATTAAAGCATGAATTGGGACATTTTCTATAGACTAGGATAAATCGCAGTAACAATGGAGGATATCTCCCATAGACAGTTGTGCAAGGCACTTCCAACATGCTGATGAGGAATACAATGTTAACAGTAGTTTTAATCCTTCTTTTTATGGGAGCAATTCATATCCTTTCGTTTCATTGCCTACCAGACAGACTCACAAATAATGACATATTGAAGACCTCTCAAGCTATGGTGAAACATGGGTGCCTAATAAGCATGGAGTTATGTTTCATCCCCTTTCTTTCTTTTTTCACTAGCTATCAGAAAGACTCACAAATGATGGCAGATTAAAGACCTTTGAAGCTGCGGATGGGTGCCTAATAAACATATAGCTTTGTTTCATCCCAGAGCTTTGAAAACTCCCAAAGGATTTTGGTGTAAGGAGAGCTATGGAGAGAAAATATCTTGAGAATCAAACCATGTTTTCTTTTTTCTATATTTTTGCATCAAAGATAGATCCTATGAAAAGGAGCAACACTGGAAGGAAGGCATTGGTGTCTTTGTTAAAGAAGACCAACTACATAACTGTAAAATGTTAAGACTCGTGAAAATGCAATCGGTACAGGTGACTTCTAGTAGGGACATTATACAGGCTTCACCTATACACACTAATGCACAACATTCACATTTTCCTCTTTCTTGGTTTGGAATATCTTCAAATAAGGAGTAAAAGAGACAAGAAAACCAAGATCTGAGGGTCCTACACTGTACAGCAAGGTCCCATTGATGCATAAAATTTCCCCCACTTAAAACAACCTCACAAAGTCTTCTTTATAGTAGGTTGTGCGAATAAAGAGGTTGAAGTCAGAATCAAAGGAAACCCAAACAGTCTGAATTGAAAAATATATGCAATCATTAATAGACAGATGAAAACATGGGTTCCTTTTAATAGCTTCACTAATGCAAAAAAGAAAATGGAAGCTTATTTGGGTGGAAGCAGTGCTGAAATATTTGTTAAAGAGACCTTCAGCTTCATAACTGCAAAATGCGAAGCTTCTTTTTCATGGGAGTTCACTCGTGCATGAGCTCAGGGAACCTATCAATTTACTTTATTGATATGCCACACTTTCTCTTTCTTAATTTACCAGTTTTATAGGTCTACTGGGTACTACCTCTCTGCCTTAGTCCATAGTTCATCACTTTGATCCGCGTGAAGAAGACTAATCTCTTAAGAGCTGTAGAATTCAAGTAGTGCACCTACTTAACTAAACTAGTCCCCCCCATGGAACCACCCGAAGCCGTCCTAGAGTCTTTATTGATCACACTCTAGATTGGATTTATAAATTTCACCTTATTATAAATGAATGATTCTTCCACGCACTTTGATCTGAGTGAATCCTGTCTTGAAGTTGTAGATACATAAATGCATTAAGAGACTCTCAGAAAAAGTAGGGAGGAGTTATTGGGAACCAACAACAACCCCATTTTTTGGTGGGTCAAACCGTTCTTAGTTCTTGCAGGGGGGATACCCTATAGCTCTCTATTACTTCCTACCAGCCTGTAGTTTGGGTTTATAGAACCGGGCGGGTGCCAATTACCAACAAACCAAAAGTGCCATGATAAATAAATCCAAAGACAGGAGGACGCGGTTTTATGAATGCGTATCACCTCACTCACGGGAGGCTTCCTCTTTCTGCCATTGCTTTGTAACCTGCCCAAGTTTGGCAAGGGACAAGAGGTGGAAAACTATCTCTTTGAATGGAAAAGAGGTCTCTAGAAAACTAAAACACTCCCGATCTAAGGATCTTACAAAACCCTCCTTCTAGCCTTCTGCAACTTCAAACAAACCATAGAAGCCTGTATTTAGATAGAAGTTGGTGAAGTCCCTGGCTCCAAAGCTTGGTTGTCTTCCTCATAAAGCTCTCACCTAGGGAATTCCAGTGCCTCACATCAAACATAGGCAAATATAAAGTATTTCAAACTGCACCCTGTTAGTGTGTCAGTGTGTACAGGTTGGTAAATTGTCAGTCCACTAAAGAAAAAATATTTCTAAATATAATAATATAACTAAAATAAGTTGTATTTTTATTTAATTTTTAATTTTTTTAATTCCTCCCAATGATAATATTAGTCTAATCAAAGCCTCTGGTCCAATAAAACTTCAACAAGTATTAATATATTTTATTAAATAATTACAATTAAATAAAATAATTAAATCAACATTATAAATTTCAAATATGTTCAATATATTTGTACAAATTAATAGAGAAAAGCCAAACATATAAAAGACTAAAAAAATACAAAACCATAACAATGACAAACCCATTCATATATTTTCTAAGAAAAAGTAGGTACTAATAAGATTAGAAAATACAAATTAAAAAGTAGGTACTATTAAAATTAGACATACAAATTTATACCAAAGCAACTAAACTTTATGTTTTTCATAAATAAGATTAAAAATGCAAATTAAAAAGTAGGTAATAGATATACAAATTTATACCAAAGCTACTAAACTTTATTTTTTTCATAAAGATGGAAGTGATTATTTTAGAAGTTCAATTTTATGTTATTAGAATGAATTGAATTGCATTTCATATGTTAAAAAATGGTTATAAAGTGTAGGTTATGTTAGGTAGGTAGATTTGATTTATGGTTTTTTTTGGATTTATGATATTTGGTAACTTGTTAAAAAATGGTTATAAAGTGTGGATTATGTTAGGTAAACTTGATTTATGGTTTTTTGGACTCATGGTATTGTTTCACAGTATTATTTATTCAAAAATCTATTTAAAAATTTAAGCAACTTCATTGTAAGGTGTCTAAAAAAGTTAGTATTGACTTGTGACCACTCCATTTCCTGAATTTGCAGCGGAGATAGAGAAGAAGCTTAGGGAATTTCCAGCGGAGATAGAGAAGAAGCTTAGGGAATTTCCAGCGGAGAGTAGAAAATTGAGCTTGGCCGTGGATCCTTTCATACAATAGATTGCAAAGTTATAGGCACGGGCAGCCTTTTCCGGGCTGTCGTAGAAGCCCAGCCAAATTCTGTCTGCCCTTGGAATTAGGCATTCGAATTTCGGCTACCCACTTTCCTGGTTTTCTCATTTTAATTCCTTTTAACTGCCGCGGCTTCAGTGAGCAGTTTTCAGGTCTGCGTTGCCGTTCTGATTTGAAGAAGGTTTCACCATGTGGGGTTTTGAGTTCGATTCCTGATCCCTTAACAACAACGCTACATGGCGAAGCCGCGGAAGTTCAAAGGAATTAGAGTGAGAAAATGGGGAAACAGGTGTCCGAAATTCAAATGCCTAATTCAAAGGGGAAATTTTGGCTGGGCTGCCTATTATCTCCAAGGTGAAGTTCAATTTTCCCTACTCCCCGCATGAAATTTCCAACGCCTATTCTCTATCTACGCTGCAAATTCAAGCCACCACAGCCAAGTTCGCCGAAGAAGAATTCTAGCCAGTTCTGAAGATAACAGAGCGTTCTTTTCCTCCAGTTGGAAGGCTGAATCTGGCATTGAAATCCAAAGAGATTTCACGTGCAACATTTTGGGAATCAGTTCTTCAAGATCTGGACAGTGCAACTCTAACTTTAGAGGATTTGCACTAAACTTAATCGAGTAAATGGCCTAAATTTGAATGCAAACAGAATGAGAGGAGAGGTTGTGACCCTATAAAACAAACCCATGAATTTGCAAGTTGTAACTTGTGAGTTGAATTCAGGTCAGTAAAGAAATGGTTCATGCCTCTCAAAAATGAAGCAGTATATCTTGGACTGTCTTACATTGGGATTGATTTTTGCAGCAGCAAATGAATCTAGACTGTAAATGCTCTGACTCTGATTGCACAGAGAGAGAGGGATAATTCATGCCTTCGAAAATGGAGCTACTATATTTTGGATGGTCTCAGATTTGGATTGTTTTTCAGTGGCAAATGAAGTAGTTTGATGCGTAAAACCATGGAAGTAATGATTAATCTAGTTAAATGTAGCCATTTGTTTTTTAAAGGGTGTATCTACAATGGGTATGTTAACATTTGTTACTGTTAGTGAAAAAAGTTATGTAATAGATCTAAGGATCTTTAAATCAAGTACTGACAGAAAAAGTTGTATTCTTGGTATAAATTTTGACTTATTTACTTAAAATTTTTTAATTCAAGAGAAAGCTCATGCAAGAAAGAGTAACGCATATAGGACTAGGAGTTAGTATCTCTTTCAGCACGCTACGCAAGTATCTCGCTCTTTTCTAGATGAATAATCATCGAATTAAAAAAATTTAAAAAAAATAAACAAGGATAATCATCAAATTCTTTTATAATCTCCAATCAATCTTGATATTTGCAAATTTGGCATTCAACTAAAAAAATTAAAGTTCAAACTCCTTGCGATGATGATTGGCCGGGACATTGCCACTCTTGTTTGTATATAGTTAAATTCATTTTTTTATAAAATGTCTTAATTTAATTTAGATTTTACATTTACAATTAGAAAAAGTATATATAGTTAAATTCATATTTTTAATAAGATGCCTTAATTTAATTTAGATTTTACATTTACAATTAGAAAAAAATTTAGTTATTTTATTATAAATGTAAATATCTTTTCTCATTAATTCCTTAGAAAATATATATACAAATTTATTATTGATTTGTATTTTTTTATCTTTTACTTACAAATATCAAACTCATCACCTTTTCAAATATCAAACCCATCACCTTTTCATTTTAGTTCATCAATATCAAGCGAGTTAATATTCAATGAGTTCTCTTTTATGAAATGTCAAATTTCAAATGAAGTTTTTATAATGAAATAATGTTAAAAATGTGAATGGAGTTAATAATAGGATATTAAGTAATAGTGTTAAAAATTTGAATGGAATTAATAATATGATTCACAGTATTAATGATGGTTAATTAAGTCATTTTTAGTGTTAAGTATTTATTAATCAGCATAGATTCATCTTAACTCTAGTTCTATCAAGCTTAACTCTAGCTTTATCAAGCACCCAGGATGATCAAATCTTTAATGAAAAAACAAAAATTACCACATTGAAATCATCTCATTCAAAAAATTTAAAAAATATTTATACCATCAAAATGGTGAATCCTAATAAAGTAATAATCATATTCAGTTATAATCATATATTTTTTCCATCACAATCATTCACATGCCAACTATTCCAATTTGGAATCCTACAAATAGGAAAAAATCCATTTATTCATTGATTATGAAGTAAAATAGTTTTTCTCAACAATACACAAATTTCATATATATTTTCCAACACAACACTTGCTAACTCTCAAATTTGGAATCCTACAAATAGGCAAAAATCCATTTATTCATTGATTATGAACTAAAATAGTTATTCTTAACAATACATAATCATATATATTTTCCATCACGATCATCCACTTGCTAAGTATTCCAATTTGGAATCCTACAAATAGGCAAAAATCCATTTATTCGTTGATTATGAAGTAAATTAAGGAATTACTAACTAATATACAAAGATTTACTTTCTTGTAACTACTTGCCAAAAGATTTATTTAAAATGTAAATATATTTGACAATCTAACCAATTTAGATTTGGAGCAGAGTGTGCCTGGTTTTATAATTTTTGTATATATTTAATTTTTGGAACAGACATGCGACAAACATGACACACCTCATCCACTTTGGGCTGTAGAAAGCGCTAAGATTGTTATTAATTAATAAAAACATTCATAACTCAGACATATTTAATACTTAATCTTTGCATGGTTCTTAAGAGTCACACTCACCTCTAAACACATTGTTTATAGACATTCTATCTTCAAAATATCTAATACTACCTTGCTAAGTAATAGTGATTTTCTAATCTCATGTAAGCTAGATGGATTGGTTTCCCATCCTGCAATGTTCATTGGTTAACTACATGCATCTAGATGTTGGTTGTGAGATTCAAAGTAGCATTTTTAAGAAAGAAAAAAAAAACATACCCTACCACCACAAGAACATAGCATGACCTTTAAGCAATTACATATTTGGTATGCTTCAAAGCAAGCAATGAATTCCAATAGCAAAAACAACAAGAGATACTTGGTTCTTAAAAACATATCTTACAATATAAGCAAAATATCATGATAATAATATGAAAATGCCATCATCATTTGTAGGTGGAGCATCAACAATAAAAGGGTTCAACATTGTTTCATAGCAAACATTGAAATCTAGTAGCAACAAGAAGAAAAGATACACAGGTCTTGAAGACAACTGAAAGACTATTTCTTATAATAAACGGAAAACTAACATAATAACATTACTTATACATTTCATCATTCATATTGTTATTATTACCATCTTTTCATCAAGATTAAGTTCATTTGGTTGATCAATTATGGAACTAAGATAAATAAAACTCATCATATAAGAACCACAATCAAGAAGGAAAATCATTTCAAGGTGTATTATAAATTATATAGAAGGACAAGTGACCGATCCCTAGTACATTGCCGTCTCCACTAGAATGGGAAATTCATGAAGAGTACTTGTTATTGATTCTTTCCTTTTAGGTTTTGGGGACTATAGGAATCAACTTGTCATTTTTTTTATCTTCATTAATGAAATGCATGTTGGTATTATTTGGCATCATATTAAGGCAATTTTCATTTATCAATTCGTTCGTTGTGTTCCAAGATAGGAGTTTGGAAAGAATTGTGAAATTACTAATGTTAAATGCATCAATATTATCATTGAGTTGGTATTAGCTCTCTAGCATTCTCTTTTAGGCTGCATTTTTCATGCTATGAGATTACATATTTTCGAAGAGTTCATGGAAGAGTTTGGTATTTTGTGGCATGCTAAGGTTGCCACACGTGTGGCTATGATAATGGGAGTTTGGTTTCCGATTTCATTTTCCATATGTAGACTCTGATGGCGACACCTCCATAGTGATGCACTACTTGAGCTACATTCATTTCTCTTGCTCCACTTTAATGAGTGGATATAAGAGATCACAACAATATGGATTCTTTCTACTTCACTACCCAATGAGGTTTATTCATTGCTTCCCTTGCAATCAAATGATCGATTTCAAGTAGTTCTCTCTTGCCCAACAGAGATGCATATCAATCCAAAATCTAAGTTAAGGGTGCCATAACAATTGCAAACATTGGAATAATCATTAATCCATCAAATGTTGTAAAAAAAAATAAAAAAAATACGGGAATTTCAAATAGTTACTCAAGAATCAATATTCTACTTCATCCATTAGATCTCCATTGGCTTAAACTAGTGTTGTTAGTTGGATCTGTCTATCTTTGTTACTGCCTTTCTTTGTGCTTGAGATTATGTGTGTAGATGGCTTGGCTTTGTGGATCCTTACAGTGGTAATAGTTCTCATCTAGCTAGTCAATGTCTATGGTTAGATCTAGGTCTCATGAAAGGTTTGGACCTAGAACTGGATATGCTTATATACAAGCTATGGCTCTAAAACACTCTTTTTGATCTTGATAGTCTCATTCTCTAACTTGTTCTAATATCTAAATAAAGTAAATGCACTATAATAATTGCTACCATTGTTATGTAAAGGCACCTAAAGACACTCAATGACCCTTCCTTGATTTACTAGAGTTTATAAGATTGAAGATTCCAAACTCATCATATTTCTCTTGCTCTACATAATATCTCTCATGCTACTGGGAAAGTTCAATCTCTTTGTCCATTAAACAAAATAGAGGACTCATGGCCTCGAAACCTTAACCTAGTCATCAAAACCCATCCTAGTCCTATATAGTAAAGCATCTTGGGAACAATTATCTTTTACCCTTCTTGATTTACTAGGACTTGATGTATGAGATATGCCAAGATTCACGATATATTTTCTTAACCGTGGTGCCATGGGTGCTATCACTAGCATAAGTATTGGTTCATTTGTCATGAAGGCACACTTTCTTTCATGAGAAAAGTGGGTACACTTTACAATAGTCTAACTGTTGAGGCCCATTCGGATGCCCCTTGGCATGCACAATTTATCCCCTAGTTTCAATGGCTATAAAATCCTTGGAAAGTGTCGATTTAGGGTTTCTCTTGGTCGCGCTCTTTTTTCTTGTGCCACCCATTGTTGATCACACAACCACTTATTGAACATGCCAATTGAACCCCTTTGTTGTGAATATAACTACTTAGTTGTGCTAGTTTATCCCTCTAGGTAGCTATAAAATCCTTGGTAAGTGTCGATTTAAGGTTTCTCTTGGTCGCACCTCTTTTTTCTTGTGCCACCCATTGTTGATCACGCAACCACTTATCGAACATGCCAGTTGAACCCCTTTGTTGTGAATATGACTACCTAGTTGTGTTGCTTTATCCCTCTAGTGCTACCGCTCCAATTTGTCGAGTGTTCCCATGTCGATCAAGTAAGGAAGTTATGCCTACTAGAGGGTGAGGATGTTACATCAACAACTTTTCCCTGGCTAACTTATCAAAATAGTTTGTGGATCAAGGAAGGGGATACATGTTATTGATTGTTTTATTTTTCAATGCCTTGTATTCCAAGCACAATCTGAGTTCTTGGTTGTGATTTTTCGTTGAGAATAGGACTGGTGAGTCATAAGGAGACCGTGAAGTCCTGATGAAGCTTTCCTCTATTAACTCTGACAACATCCTCTTCAACTCTTCTAACTTCAACAAAGACATTTGATACAGAGCCTTTGTCATGGGTTCAACCCTCAATTCAAGCTCTATACAATGATAAATGACACATCTCGGTGGGATTCCTTTTAACAAGATCATTGGCATATGATCCATAAACTCATCCAACACATGGGAAAGCATTGGTGGAACTGGTGTCCTCATCTCCCCTTCCTCACTTTTTTTCAAGTTGTAACATAAATCTATGACCCTGGTCATCAAGCCACTTCCTTGAGACTTGTCGTAGAGGTTAGCTTCACATTTTTGTTAAGTTTTCTTGTTGTTGCATGCACAACACAAGGATTCTTTCCACCGAAGATCATTGTAACGCTAGTCGTTGTTTGACGAAGCCGCATTAGAAGAAATTTGGATGAAAAATGGGTCTCCTAAAGAAAATAGTAAAAAAAGCCATGTAGGCAATTTTTTGTACTATTTCACTTTTATAGAAGCTGCCCAGGGTTATTTCACTTTTATCAAAGCTACCTTAGATGTATATTTTATATTAAAATCAATTTATGAGGACGAAGTTCAATGTAGTGTTTTCACCCAAAATAAGGAAAGAAAATTAAATACACAATGCCAACTTCAAAGTTATTGGGTCATGTATTACCTAAAATATGTATGGGTATATTAGATATCATTAGTTATTATTATATTTAATTATATATTATATATTATTTAAAATTTATTGGACCGTTTGATGGTTATTATATTTAATATTAATTATAATATGATATTATTATATATTAGTTGTGATATTAATTACTATTACTATTATCTATCATATATTGGTCACTTGTTACCTAAAATATGGATGAGTATATTAGTTATGATATTAGTTAAAATTTATTGGACCCAAATTTTGATGGTTATTATTAAATATTAATTATAATATAATATTATTATATATTAGTTGTAATATTAATAGCTATTACTATTATATATTATATATTGCTCACAGGGGGCGTGATGGAGGTTTCTACTAGGGTTTCGCAGGATAGGCCTGCAAAATTTTCTGGTTTTGGACGTGAGGGTGGCGGTTATGGATTCGTTCGTGTGTGCTAGGGTCGTCACCGATTTCTGGCCCCTAGGGAGTGTACGGTTTTGTAGGGACAGCTGGTTCCTTTTGTGGGAGGTGTCAACGTTGTCCTTCTGCATAGGACAGGTGGTTGATTCACCGGCTGGACCGGTGTCCGGGACATGAATTCGCACGAGGGTGGGTGTTATCCCCATTCAGGTCATTCCCTCGGGTTTGAGTCTGGTGTTTTCCCTGCTGAACTTTCCCCCTCTGCTCGTGGATATGGGAGAAACCCTAACTTGTCTGGTGCCAAAGATAAATGCAGGTGGAGGGCTAAGACTCTCAAGGCCAGAGAGAAGGTTGAGAGATTCGTAATACCTGCTGCTGCAAATTTGGAGAGGGTCGGAATGTTGGCGGACAGAGCTTTGGTTGGGAGATTAGAGTATGCATCTGGCTCGAAGGCGGAAATTGTTGAGTGGGTCAATAAAAATTGGACGCCTCTTGTGGGTAATACACCAAGGATTAATTTGCTGGTAAATCAGTGGATTCTGTTTATTTTTCCCACTGCGGAGGCTATGGCGCGGATTCTTGAGGGGACCTGGTTGTTTAAGGATGGCTCTCTAAATCTTAAGCGCTGGCACGTTGCTTTTGACCCTATACATGAGCGTCAGGGTATTCGTCATCTGTGGATGATTGTCCCCGGTCTCCCTATTGAAATTTGGACGGAGGACACTGTGGCTGGGCTGGCAAATTCGGTGGGTAAGTGCATCAGGGTGGACAAAAACTCTATATTTGGCATTGATAGACGTTATGCGAAGGTTTTAGTGGAAATAGACTTGAGTTTGGGCTTACCGGCTGCTATTGAGATTGTCTGGGGCGATCGTAGCTGGACACAGTTGTTGGATTTCTATAGGATTCTATTTCGCTGTTTTCACTGTCGAGAGGTAGGGAACATACAAGCTAAATGCCCTAAGCATCTGTCTTGTCCGAAGGAGTTGAGTTGCCGGACTTCATTGAACTCTCCACATTTTGCTTCGGCTCCCCCGAAATTGGCTTCCCCGAAGACTCCAAATACTGGTAAGTTGAAAGTTCCTCCGGAATCCGCTTATTCTGAGCTTTCTAAAGCAGAGTTAGATTTTATTTCAGATAAAGAGGTGTATTTAGATAGGAGGATTTCTTTGGGGGTTGTACAGTTGAGGCATGGTTTGTCCAAACCTGTGACTGTTCTTGGGCCAGATTTGGTTGGTTGTTGTCCCGTTCCTAAATCAAGGGTTGATACTTGCCTTTCTAATTTGTGCCCTAGAACTTCTTCGGATGTTCTTTATAGTGGAGAAGCCCAGCATGTTTCAGACACTTCTTTTATTTCTTCTCCAGCTCTACCTATTTGCGAGTTGGTTGTCAACCTTTTTGATAAACCTGTGGATGTTGTGGTATCTGCTTGCTTGGAGGATAGTGGCTCCAGGGGGGAGTATGAATTGGTCCCTATTGATATTTATTCAAAAAACCCTTCACAGGATTCCAATGTGCTGTCTATTCCTCCTAAATTCCAGAATGTAACTATTAGAAAGGGGAAGAAAAAGAAAAAAGCACTTGATCTAGGGCCTTTGCAGAATGGAGGTTCATGTGATGGTGAATGTGGGTTTGAGGGTGATAATGTTTTGGGTCTTAGAGCACAGAAGCCCATTGTGGATATTTCTTAATGTCTTTAATCTCTCTGAATGTTTGTGGGTTGGGTGGGGTTTTGAGGGCTAGGGCCCTATCCAACCTTTTTCTTGCTACTAGTCCTGGCATTGTATTAATTCAAGAAACTATGTGTTCTGGTTCTGATGCTGTTTCAAAAATTGGAAGTATTTTTCCATTTTGGGAGGTCTCTGCTGTGGATGCTTCTGGTCTTTCTGGGGGTTTGGTTGTTGCATGGAATCCACAGTTATTTTCTTTCAAAGCCTTCAGGACTGCATGGGGGATACTTTTGAAGGGTTATTGTGTTGGCCTGAACTTTGGTTTATTGGTTTTCAACTGTTATGCTCCATATTCGAATAGGCAGATCTTTTGGGAATCACTTTCCGATTCTGGACTTTTGAATGATGAGAGTCTTATTTTCGCAGGTGACTTAAATTTTACAAAGTCACCTTCAAAAATTTGGGGGAAAAAAGGCAGACTGGATCCCATGGCGGATTTTTTCAGTAAATTATTGTTGGACCATGAGTTAATTGATGTTGAGCCTTCTAAATTATGCCCTTCCTAGAGTAACGGTAGAGGGGGTAATGATGGTGTTCATAAGCATCTTGATCGTTTCTTGGTTAAGGCTTCATTGTTGGAAAAATTTCAAAGATATCATTCCTGGGTCCATGGGCATAAAGTATCTGATCACTGGCCTATCATTTTTCAGTTTGATGATTATGGGGTGAAATCAAATGTTCCATTCAAATTTAACCATTCCTGGCTGTTGGAGGAATATTTTTGCAAAATGGTGAAGGGACTTTGGACTTCTGCTAAAGGTGAAGGGGATAACCCGTTAGATATTTTCTGTAACAAAATGCGAAGTCTTAAAAGAGTAGTGATTGGTTGGGTCAAGCAGAGGAAGGAAGATGATAAGAGAGATCTGGCTATTCTCGAAGCTGAAATTCAAAAGATTAATAAGGAAAATTTTGAGGGAGAGCTGAGAAAGGAAGATTTTGAAGTGGTTAAGCTGCTCGAGAAGAAAAGAGAAGATATTCTTCTTCAGGAGGAGATGGAATGGAGTTAAAAAGTAGGGCTTTGTGGATTAAACATGGTGATCAAAACACCAAGTTTTTCCATTCCTTTGCCTCGGCTCGTCAAAATCTGAATTCTATATGGGAATTGTATGATGCTGATGGTAACATTTGCTCGAGAGTTGAGGCATTGAAACTGGAAGATGTTAAACATTTTGGGAATATTTATAAAGATGAAGGTAATTGTGATCTGATGGAATAGATTAAAATTGCAGAACTCTTCCCCCAGTTCTTCAATGATGATGATGCAGTTGCTCTCGGAAGGGAGGTTACTCTTGAGGAGGTGGAGAATACTCTACAACTTTTTGCTTGTGAGAAAAGCCCTGGCCCCACCGGGTGGCCTGTGGATATTTATACGCATTTCTTTGAGATTATGGGGCCTGAGATTTTGCGTATGGTGGAATATACAAGGATGCAGGGTTTCACTTCTGGTGCTTTAAATTCTACCTTTGTTACGCTGATACCTAAAAAGGGTAATCCTGTAAATTTTGGAGATTATAGGCCTATTGCCCTTTGCAACTTGGCTTACAAATTATTATCTAAAATTATTGCATAAAGAATTAAATCGGCTCTCTCAGAACATATCACTGCAGAACAGTTTGGCTTTCTGCATAACCGACAGATTCATGATTCCATTGGGGCATCGCAGGAACTTCTTCACTCCATTAAAAGTTGTAAACTCAGTGCAATGCTTCTTAAATTAGACTTGGAAAAGGCATATGATCGGGTGAATTGGACTTTCTTAAGGCTTATATTGATCCAAATTGGGGTTCCCCCTCTTGTCCTTAATTGGATCATGTCTTGTGTCTCTTCGGCTAGCATTGCTATCTTGATTAATGGCTCACCTTCAACATTTTGTCAATGTTCGAGGGGAATTCAGCAAGGATGTCCTTTATCCCCTTTATTGTTCCTTTTGATTGTCGATGCACTCAGCAGAATGCTAAACTTTGCCAAGCAGGATGGCTTACTCAAGGGCATTGAACTGGGGATTGATTGTGTTATTTCTCATCTGATTTTTGTGGATGATGTGCTGCTGGCCGAGTTGGCTACTGTTGCAGAGTGGGGGGTATTCAGGAATATATTGAATTGTTTCTGTCGTGTTTCTGGGATGAAGGTTAGTCCTTCAAAGTCAAGCTTCTATTATCATAATGTGGCATCTGATGAAAGAAAGGAAATTGCTTCTATTATGCCTTTTATATGTCACCCATTAGATGAAGGGCTCAAATATTTGGGTTTTTTCTTGAGACCCAACAACTATCAGATCAAGGATTGGTGGTGGCTAGTTCGGAAAGTTGAAGCTCGGATCTCTCACTGGGCATTGAGATTTCTCTCTATGGGAGGTAGGCTTACATTGATCAAGGCAGTTCTACTGGGGATTCCTGTATATTGGTTGTCTCTTCTCGAGATCCCTGTATACATTTTAAATGTTATCAGAAAATTGATGTTCAATTTTTTGTGGACCAGCAGCTTAGACAAGACCTCTTTGGTTATGATTGGGTGGGAATCAGTCTCCAGGCCTGAACGTTATGGTGGCTGGGGAATTAAGGATTTAAAATTCTTTAGTGTGTCTCTCAGAACTAAAAGCCTTTGGAGGTGCCTCTTTAATCATAATCCTTGGTCCAAGATTTCCTTTATGAAATATATTAATATGAATTTGGTTGAATGGATCAGAATGAATATGCCTTCGAGTTCTGGTTGCTCTTCGTTATGGCGCGGACTTCTTAAGGTTTCAGGATGGATCATTGGCGACTTGAAGTGGCAAGTGGGAAATGGTAAAGCCATCAGGGTGGGAAGAGACAATATTTTGGGTATTGATGGATCTGTTTGTCTTTCTAAAAGGATACTGGATTATTTAAAAATATATGGACTATCTTCTTTAAATAGTATCAGGAATTTATTTGGTCACTCATATTGGTTAAATTCCATTGATTTGGGGTTGGTTGGTGAGGATGCAATCTCATGGGATATCTATGTCAGTGCTCTTGGTTCGGCTGGTTGTTCTTTATCAGAACAAGATGATAGGATGGTGTGGATTGGGAATGAAAAAATTGGAATAGTTACAGCAAAAACAACCTATGATAGAATTATGCAGGAGAGTATATCTTTCCACAGCACTGGTGGTATAAAAAGATTTGGAAGTGGAACCTTGCTTTAAAGCACAAGTGTTTTTTATGGCATGCCTTACAGGGAACTTTGAAAACTTGGGACAATCTCACAAAGCGTGGTTGGTATGGTCCAAATTGGTGTATCTTATGCAAGGAAAATTCAGAATCTATCAATCATCTGTTTGTTTTTTGCTCCTTTGGTAAAAAAGTCTGGGATTTCTGTTGTTCGAAGTTGGTAATCACAAAAGTATGGGAAAATGTTGATTTTGGTGAGGCTTTGCTGTGTTGGTCTCGTTCTTCCAAAGAGACATTACAGGTTCCTATTCTTATATCTTGGGCACTTTGGTGCTTCCGGAATTTGATTACCTTTCAAGATAAAGTGCCTGATGTTGTGACATGTGGACTTATTGCCTTAAATTTAACACAACATTATTATGCTAATATCATTTTAGCGGAGGAGAGAAGGATTGGTCAGTTTACTTTTCTTGTAAATCAACCCATACTTTTCTTTGATGGGGCTGCTTAGAACGGATTTTGTGCTGCTGGTGGAGTTATTTATCTGAATGAGGGACATTTTTATACACTTCGTCTCAACTGTGGAAATAGTAGTAATATGAAAGTAGAACTTTTAGCTCTATGGTGTATCCTGAAATGTGCCAACATCTTTGGGCTGGTAAATATTAAGGTCTATGGAGATTCACGTGTTACTATCAAATGGGCAGCTAAAGAATTTGATTTAAATGTTATTGCACTCTCCCACTGGTGCAGGCATGTTAGAGAGGAGATTGATTTGCAGGAACACATCTCCTTTTCTCACATCTTCCGTGAACACAATGGACAGGTTGATGAATTATCAAAGCAAGCTTTATTGGGCACTAAAGGTTTACTGCTTTGGGAGGAATGGATTGATTCTAGCTGGCTGGAAAGTGGCGAAGTCTTTTTCTTTTAGAAAGTTTAAGTCAAAGATTTTTGTGGATCTGCATACTTTTTGATGGCATTGTCCTTTCAGTTGTATATAGTCTAGCATGGACAATCTTTTGATGATGATAGTTATGGTCTTTGGGACAACTGTCTTGATCTTGTTGAATATACCTTTTTGCAAAAAAGGTGAAAATCTTTGTACTATTTGATTCAAGGAATAGCAATAGTACATTTTTTTTTTCGGTTGAAAAAAAATATTATATATTGCTCACGTATTACCTAAAAGATGGATGGATATATTAGTTATGATATTAGCTAAAAGTTATTGGACACAAATTTTAACATTATTATAAAATATTAATTATAATGTAATATTATTATATATTAGTTATAAAGTTAATTGCTAATACTATTATATATTATATATTGATTAAATATTACCTAAAATATTGATGGGTTTATTAGTTATGATATTAGTTAAAAGTTATTGGACACAACTTTTGACTGTTATTATAAAATATTAATTATAATATAGTTTTATTATATATTAGTTATAAAATTTATTACTATTACTATTATATATTATATATGGGTCAAATATTACTTAAAAGATTGATGGGTATATTAGTTATGATATTAGTTAAAAGTTATTAGACCCAACTTTTGAAGGTTATTATAACATATTAATTGTAATAAATATTATTATATATTAGTTATAAAATTAATTACTATTATTATTATATACTATATATGGGTAAAATATTACCTAAAAGATTGATGGGTATATTAGTTATGGTATTAGTTAAAAGTTATTGGACCCAACTTTTGACAGTTATTATAAAATATTAATTATAATACAATATTATTAGATATTAGTTGTAATAATAACTAGTGGAGAATGAGTTATACCTATTTATTAAAATTAGGGGAGAATGAGTTAAGATATTAATTTCATTTTGGTATCCAAGACAATTTAGGGCAGGGATAGAGAAATTATATTATTAAAATAATCCATTATTTTGGGACTATATAATAAAAAATTATTTAAGACATGTACTGTGTTTGAATTTTAAAGAAATTTGATTGGCTAATACATAATGACATGGAATTTGAATTAGACTTAAAAGGCCCATTTTAAGTTGAAATTTCCTCTAACACTTGTAATTTTTTTTTTATAGGTATTCTTTTATCCAACTTTAAACTCTTAATCAATCTTCATTTCTAAGTTTAACATACAATCTTCCACAATCTTTCTATAATAAAATTTACAATTTTTCCAAGAATATATTCAAGATATCAATTATTTCATATCTTATAAATTCCTCTCCTTTGTCCAACACTTAAATGCAATTAGTCATCTATGACATATCCTAACTACATCTCTATGTAAGTGTTAGACATTCAATTCAACTTCATATCAATATTTTAATAAGAGGGCCTACTATACATAACATGACTTAAAATTGACCTTTCCATACAACCTATAAATATAATTTCTTATAATTTGAACTTTTAATTATCAGCCTTCCTCCTTATCAATATATAACATATACTTCCTTCCTTTGACATTCAACTACAATCATCCTTTTCTTTCCAATGATAATATAAATAAAATATAATGAATTTATATTTCTTTATCACAGGGCAATCATAGAATGTAACAAATGTAAACCCAACTTAACCTAACAGTACTTCATTTTTCATTTTCTTTATCATAGTATGATTTTAATTAAAATGTAACATGTCATACTTTTAAATTATAATGAAAATTTCATTTTTCCTTATTATAACACAATCACAATACAAATTTCAATTAACGCAAAGTGCCTTGATCTAAAATATAATGGAACTTTATTTTCTTTATCATAATATTATTTCAATTAAAATGTAACCTGTCATACTTTTAAATTATAATGACAATTTCATTTTTCTTTATTATAACACAGTCACAATACAATTAATAAATTTAAACACATCTTTAAAATATAACGATACTTCTTTTCCTTATCCTAACATGATTTCAATTAACGTAAAATTCCATGATCTAAAATATAATGAATCTTTACTCTAAGACATATCTTGACTTACGAAATTCCCACTATCTCAGCACTCCGCAATCTTAGGTGTGACTCAGTCCCTTTGTTTTTTAAACAAAAACACGATTTAGCAATGATTACAACTAAGAATTGAAATATGTAACTTACATATCTTGAATTACAGCGACAGTATTAGCGGACTTCTAAACATGGAGGGTGAGCTCATTACATATCTTGAATTACAGCGACAGTATTAGCGGACTTCATTACTGATGATGGTTAAAGTTGACTTGGTGTTAATGATTGGATTGACAACGGGGACTTCAAGTGTGAGATGGTAGTGGTCACATTGGTAATGAAAGCTAGGAAGGCTTGGCGTAAGAGTTGAGTTCGAGAGGCTTAATAATGGAACAAACATCAACTCACTACTGGAGAGTTAAGGAAGGGACTTGGTGTTTACCAACCATAACATCGAGAGGAAATACAATACACAGTGATATACCTTTCGAGAAATAGCAGGAAAATTCGGTAATAATGTTTAACTAAAAAGAAGGAGTAATGAATACCAGTATGAGTTATTGTTATACGGTTTCATTGGCGGAAAGTATAACTTGAGAAAAGAGTCGAGTTGGATCTTCTGTCAATTTTCTTGGATATCAGGCTATGGATGTCGCCTTTAGTCATGGCTAAAAGCACGAGTCGGAGTGAGGTCATCTTTCCTCGGGTCGAATGAAGAATCAGTTACCATATTCATAAAAAAATGCATAAGGATCAATTCGACTAGTAATCAAGATTTCCCAGGTAGCTATCCTCATTAATTAAACCAAATTGGAAATATACAGATGCCAGAGTTACGGGGTTACAATACTAAGAATGGTAGTAACTGACTAGAAATTAGAATTACACAGAGTCCATTCTTCGGGTCAACATTATAGAGATTCAAATCAGCCAACTGGAAATAGGGAAATGCGCAGCTCTGTTCATGGATTTTAACCATGTAAAACTTATTGGATTTACTGACTGGATAATCGAAATGTACAAGGACGTCCTTCGATTTTAGCAATGTAAAGATGAATGGATCTAATATCTAAAAGTGTATGTGCAGATCTATTTTGCAAATTTATCTAGTATAAGAATAAAAATTATATTGACGAATTGAAATTCGATGCATATATAATTCAATGTAAGACTTCATATCTTCTAACTGGGAGTGACTGCGCAGATCTATTTCATCGAATTTAGCAATGGTAAAAAGAAAGAATCATTTTTGCGAACTAGAAATCTAAAGGTGCAGATCCGTTTCAATGTAAGAATTCATATCTACTATATGTAAGAATTCATATCTACTATCCGTTTCAATGTAGTATTGTTATAAAATCATGGTGAGGAGCTCAAGGCGAAGGCCCCACCATCGATTTAATGATACATATGGTTTACGTGCTAGCCATGCACAATGGCATTGTAAATATCATGTAAATATACATTTTAATAAAATACCCACAACTAGCTATGCAATGCAACAAGAGATGGGGGCATGATTTTACAAGGAATTGGGAGGGAAATATTCAAACCCTTGGAGCCAATCAAGTCAAGCCAAGTGTCAATGAGATAACCCATAAAACCCTCAACTACCGATGTTGACTTTGTACCCAATCATTTATTTCTTCCAAGAGTTGGTTGAAGTAGTTAATGCCTTGAGGAATGGAGAGGTATGGATGTCAAAATTCGGGTATGGGCAATCCACCATTCATGGAAATTCATGTTTTACTTCTTGGGCAAGAAAAGAGCTACGAAATTTCTCCCCAAGCCATTATTCACCATTGCCTTGCTCCCTCACGCAGTCTAAGCTAGCTGGGGTGTTTTACCTCCACGTTTTTATGGTTTTTCCTTGTTTTTCTAGCTGGGAAGAGGGCGTTTTGGTGTTGCAAAGCTGCAGGGAGGATGGGAGCTCGATTTGGGATTTCATTGAGACTGTTTTGGCCATTGGAATGCTCATAACCCGTGGGAGAAATCGATTTTTCTCCCTGTGGTCGAATTCCCCTTTCCACAGTTCGTTTTTCGTGTGCCCATGGTTTGGGGAAAACCCATGGCCATCTTATTTGTACATCCCATTGTTAAAAATGTGCATCCATGCCTAATGATTGTGTTTTGCTGTGTGTAGAGAGAGTATGTTGGGGTATGGGTTATGGGTATCCTTTGTTTTGGCTTGAGCTTGAGTGCAAGCATCAAAAAAAAAAGAGGGTTCAGATTTAGCCTAATAAACCCAGCTATGTATTGGATTGGCTTAGATACAATGATTATTTGGTTGTGCATGAGATTGAGAGTCCCATTTTCTTGTAAAAATCATGCCCAGCTTGGGGGTGGTCTCTGAGTGCTGAAAGAATATAGGCTGGGAAGAGACCTATGGTTGGGTGGTACATTGCAACGACATAGCTAGTTGCTTGGGACAATTGCACAATGAAGATAAGTATTATCTATGTGTATTTACTTCTGCAATGTTTTAATTTGATTATTGTTAGTGATATGCTGAATGTCTATGAAATATGTGTGGATGATGTTTTATTCCGTTGTGCATGTTTGCTTTGATTTGCATCTGCACACATTGGTTTTATTTGTATGAATCTAATGAATGGGGTTGAGTTATGTAAAATCGTCAGAAGTGTAGTCATGTTCTCTTCCTTGTGTTGGGTCAACGGGAGGGAACATGACAGATTGGTATCAAAGTAATGGTTACAACATTGGTCCTACATGGGATAGATCTAACAACTTGCAAAGGTAAAAACCTTTCCTTCCCAGCACTAATCATCATAAAAGAAAGAAAATTTTCAAATTTTCAAAATTTTTCTAACTATTTTGAGTTTCTGCTAAGTCTATGTCGGTGTAAAAGAGAAAAAATTGGTGAAAAGGTCGAGGACCAATCGCGAGTTTTCGGCGAAACAATCAGCGATGAATCACTAGTTTTCGGAGAAACGGTTGGTGACCAATCGCAACTTTTTAGCAAAACGGTCAGCGACCAATCATGAGTTTTGCTTCAAAACGGATCAACGATCGAAAAAAATTGTGAGTTTTACTCCGAAACGGATCGACGATTGACGAAAAATTGCAAGTCTTGCTACGAATCGGATCAACGATTGGCGAGAAATTGTGATTTTTTCTCTAAAACGGTCGGCGCAAGATCGTGAGTTGCGTTGATTGGCAACAAAGACCAAGTTGCGCCGAAACGGTCAGCGGAAAAGGGTGATTCCGTCGATCGGCAAGAAAAGGAAAATTCGCCAAAACGATCAGCGAAAAAGGGTGAGTTGAGCCAATCAGCGTAAAACAAGTTGGAGGAGAATTGCCAAACCCACCGAAACAGGTCGGGGCAAAAGCCATAAGTCCGTTGAAACAAAGAATGTCAGCATTTTCTAGGAAGATTCTAGGTGCTAGAAATTGAAAAAATGCCATGGGACTTATGTGCTAGATTGCGCAAAATTGGAAGATTTACAACAACAACAACAAAAACGAGGGCGTTGCCCTTGACCCGCAAACCCCCTTGATCCCCGTCGTCCCCTGAGACGTCGTCGATGGTGATAAATTTCTATGGTAATGACAAGATTCATAGAAATGGAAATGTTGCATCATGGGTAAATCATCATCGTGGGAAAGTGTAATGTTGATAAAAAGGGAAATCTCTCACCTTAAACTATTTATGTTTATAACATAATAATTGTATGCTTGGAAAGTAGCAAGAATGAATGTTATACATGCATATATATATATATATATATATTGAATTGCTACTTGGTGAGAAAATCATAGCTAATAATTGCTTGTGTGCATGGTAGAGAGGCCATGAAATTGGATCAACTATGATGTGGAAGAGGAAATTCCATGCTATAATGAGGAATTTGAAAGGGAGAATTCCTTAACTCCTCTCTTTCTAGTCTATGAGCCTTATATACATAAAATTATGGCATAGGAATGTTGGAAATGCAAGAGATTAGATAGATGAAGTGAATATGCACTAGTTGGAATATTAATAAACATTGCACAGTGCATGTGAAAATGTTTGTGCATGTATATGATATTGCATATTGGTAAAATAGTGAGGTTTTACATATGCAATGAGCCACTTAAGCTAATTATTGTGGTTGCTAATAATTAGTTGTGTCCGCATTGGTTGTAGGACCAAAGACAACCAAAGCATGCATAAAGATGTACATGATGATGTTGCATGTGACCAACAACCTTATGAGAAGGGTCGATGTAACAAATATGTGATCATAAGGTTGGAAAAAGGACTATGTAGCATTGGTAAGAGGACAACTGATCAAGTAACATCAAGCAATGTTAAGGACAACCATGCAGGTAATAGTTATTTGTGCTTAATTGCATGAATTTTGAAAGAGGATTTGGTAAGATCCCTTCAACTCTGTTGATTTGGTTTGCGCGTGGTACTGAGTGCCTGAATGTTAATATCATCCTACCAAGTATGTTGAGGTGTGGGTAAGTAAAGGAAAGGAGAATTACACCCTATAGTTTCTTAGAAACCTCAATGCATTGATATGAAATTATATCATGCCATTTGTGTATGTTGGTTGTGAGTTTAACAACCAAAGCAAGCGATGAATTATGATCATGTTGTGGTAGTGTATGCCATATGAGATAGTCATGGTTAAGGCCATAATGTGGTTGGAATGGTAACGCTATAGTACTACACAAGTATCCCATGAACTCCCTATTAGTGTAAATTTGGGATGAAACCTCTTTTCCAACGACCAAGGAGTGAGTAAACTCTTGACGTGTTGTTTGGGTGGAAAAGGAAGGTACCCAGATAAGCTAATCAAGTGACTAGGGAGATGGTTGGAAGATGTGTTAAGGAAATAGCCATACTTTCCAAAACATCATGGTGGAATTCATGACATGACATTGTGGTATTCATGAATCCATGCAAGAAATCATTGAGTGAGTGCACATTAAAAGATTATGTAAATGTTATGAATATGAATTCATATGTGTGGGTGCGCATGTTGAGATGCATTCTGTGAATGCATGGTTGTGATATATATGTTTCATTGCAATTAGATAATAGATGAAATGGTGAACTATTGTCAATCTTGAGACCATTTCATAATTTGTTGTGAATGCAGGAGAATGATTGCATGAAGAAGGTAGACATGTTAATGGGCTACCAAAGTGCTCTATTGGAAGGACATAGTTGAATAAAAAGAATATAGTTGTGAAGTAATGAATATTGGATTTTTTATTTAAATTGTAAGGATAATGTGACTGTGTCTTGCAATTTTATTATGATAATGATGCATATATAGATATATATATTTCATTGCATTTCAAATGTTAATAGCTGAAAGTGTTTGAATTATTGAGTGTTATAATTCTGAGAGCACTTCAGTGACTGTTGTAGCAATGAAAATATTATATGCATAGATACTCACAACATGTTTGGCTGATTTAAAGTTTCAGATTCCAGGTATAAATTTCTTGCGTATGGCAATGAGGATAAGTCCATAGTAAAGACCGGAATCTACCATGTGTAGAAGCCAAAGGTTATGAGAAGGTTCTCATGGTTGTGAAATTTAACTTATGCATGAAACAAATCTGAAAATATTCTGATTTAAGTTTATGAGGATAATCTCATGGTTGCAAATCTAATTTCTGTAAGAAAACATATTTGTAAATTTCAGATTTGAAATTTTGCTAATAATTGCTAATGACTGTTTGGATTATATAAAGTTGTGTCAGGATTACATGTTGCATGTGGATGTTCATGTATGGTAGCAAGCGTAAAACCATAATGGACAGAGTGATACAACTTACGAGAGAAAAATGATATGAGGATGGCCTCATGATTAAACAAATCAATATTTGTAGGAGACATAATTGTAAATTCATGTTTGAATTTAATTATTAATGACATTGACTGATTAGGGAAATCAGATTTGAATTTGATTGTCAAAATGTTGTTGATTGTTTGAATGTTTGAGGAGTGTGTCAGGAAGAAACGTTGCAGGAATACCATGTGTGATGGTCTGCAGAAGCCAAACTCCATGGAAAGGATCCCATGCTTTGGAAATGGGTTTCGGGTGAAACGCCATTGTAAATTTTGATAATGTCTCAGCTGAATTGCATGTTGGTAAACCATGTGAGTGAGATAGTAAAATTATGCTAAGAAGGCATATGTGGATTATGGAACGTGAAAAGATTGGGGTGGAAAACCAAAGGACCATTGACTCAGAGAAGGGAGCCCCCATTCTTCGCAAATGAAGAAAAGATACATATGTAAAATGGATGAGTATTCTGTAGCCCTAACTAAGAATATACATGTCTGGTTATTAGATTTAATATGCAGAGCATGCTTTATTATTTTATTATTATTCCAAACTGCTTGAGTGTGAATAGGGCCTACATGACTCACATTAGAAAGGGAGCATAGCTTTCGGGTGTTGGGTTATGTTAAGGGTTGTCAATATTGACTACACCCTAAGGGAATGGACGCATTCCTGGTGTTTCAATACTTGATAGTGAATGTTATGAAATATGGTTACAATTTTAGAGCAGCAATATTGATGAGCCTGCTTATCCTTCTTGTGCTATCAGCTTACAAAGATGCAATTTGGTGTTGCACGTTAAGAGGCAAAGTGAAGAAAGGGTACTCAAGAGCACTGCATGGGTAGTGGTAACCTTTCTACGCTCACACTAAAGGACACTAGAAGGGATGGATAGGCCTGCGGAGCTGTGTAGTAGAAAAAGGGGTATCATCCTTGTGTAGTGTGAGTGGGTATTGTGGGGCCATGCTAGCTTGCAATCAAGAAATTCACCTATAGAGTTACTAACGAGAACCGCTAGGTTGCACAGGAGAAGGAATCCCATCCTTGTGTGGATGAAGAATTGATGTGTGTGTGAAGGGCTGTGGTGATATTGATGAAGGCATAAAAACTCTATAGGGTCAGCAGTAAGGTGGGTTACCGAGATTGACTAAAATCCCTGAGATGCCTATGGCTCCGTAGTAGAGCCTTGACCTAGACATGGTCATGGTGCAGTTTCCTTCCATTGGTTGATGACCTAGAAGGATGTGATGGCTTGGAAATGGAGAGGGAAAACCAAGTATGAGACTGGTTTGGCACCACCAATGCTTGGTAAATCCAGAGAGTAAACTGGTTGTTTATTAACTACTTGATGTTGTGGAGAAGCATGTGTGTTGGCCAAACATCCACCCCACAGGTGATCCAAGGCTTGTAAAGCAAAGAAGGAAACCTGTGGAGTAGCGAGGAATTGCCCCATACAGATAAGTTTTTATTTTTCATTCATTTTTTATTTATTTTGGATAATGAAAATTTCATGACAAATCTTATGACAACCAAGATGATATGTTGTTGTTTCTCTGTTGGAAACCTTGGTCATTGCAGGAAGCAAGGACCCTGAAGGAACCATAAATATTTCGTAAATCCATTCGGTGCACTGGTTGGGCATTAAGTGTTGTGGAGCAGCCAGCGTGCTGGCCAAACATTCCTTAAATAATTGATAAAACTAGTTAGAGTACTAGCCTAGCATATTGCTAAATGGGATGTTTGATAAACCGAGTTGGAGTACTAGTCTAGCATATTGCTAAATGGGATGCCCGATAAACCCAGTTGGCATACTGGCCTGACATTTCCTATTTGAATAGTTGTGGAGTAGCCTACGTGTTGGCCCAACATTCGATATTGTATCCACAGTAAATCCAAGGCTTGTAAAGCAAAGAAGGAGCCTGTGGAATAAAGTGAAGACATCCAATATAGATAAGTATTTGGTTATCTTGCAGCTTCTTACTTATTCAATATGAATACACGTGTGTATACGGTTTGGTTATGAGTTCTTAAACTCTCGTTTAGAGATAAATCCTATGAAAATAAACTAAACATGTGAATTGATTCAATGTTTGAGTTTAGGTATTGCTGGAAGCAAGGACTATGAAGGCATACTAGGGATGCATGTGGACATGTGACCATCCTAAAGAGCTCAGTATGAGCAGTAATGAAAGATGGTCTAGTGGAACTGTGTGGGTCCTAGCAGCCAAAGGTTCTGTAGGCAACAATGGGGAAGGGTTCCCTAGTTGAAAATCCTTAGACAAGCCTTAGACACTAAGTGTCATAGCCAGGAAAGGGCAAGTCAAGAATTCACATTGAAGTGAAATAGGCTAAGGAGCATGAAACTACAATGGTGGTGTAGCTCCGGATTGGAACAAGACTAAGAGGGGGAAACTCTTACTCTTCTCTTTCCTTTTTTATTGATGCATTTCATAAATAGGAGATTTTTGAGTGCATGTCATGGCTGAAAATAGATTGTGTTTAATTTCCTGAAATCAATTGTGAATGCTAAAATATTTATTTCCCTGTGAAAGGATGAACATGAATGAATTCATGTGTATGTTGGGAAAGCATGACAAGTGTGAAAGTCTCATGAGTAAAGCATAGACATTCCATGTCAATTGGAAAAATAATTGACTAATTTTAATATTGTGTTATGCTTGGCCTAACAGGAATTTCCATGATGAATCTCACCAATGAGAAATTGAAAGCCATTGATTGCAGCTATTACCAGCCAAGTGTTGATAGTGAGAAAAGTGAGAGCCAGTTGTGCACAATGATCATGGAAGTAGGCCAAAAGCTATTTGATTTGGCTGAAAATATTCCTCAAATAGTTTCCAGGATAGTAAGAAAGATGGCATCCATGAAATTCCAGAATTGTAGATCAGCAGGAAGGTAAATCAAAGGAAGGAATTGTTGTGGAGCAATGCCCACCTGCAGAGCTGGAAGATCAAAGCCAACAGGAGCAACTTGTGGAAGCTAAAGGACTTGGTCCTGAAAGTTCAAAGTAAAGAGATGAAACACAGGACAAACCTACCACATTTTGTGAATTTTGGACATGTGTAAAGTGGGTATATATTCCTAAGTGTTCGAACACTGAGGACGATGTTATTCCAAGGTGGAGGGGATTATAATATCCCAATTTCGACCCCATTGCATTAAAATATAATGATGTAATATTGTTATAAAATCATGGTGAGGAGCTCAAAGCCAAGGCCCTGCCATCGATTTAATGGTGCATATGGTTTACGTGCTATCCAGGCACAATGGGATTGCAAATATAATGTAAATATGCATTTTAATAAAATACCCACAACTAGCTATGCAATGCAACAAGAGATGGGGGCATGATTTTACAAGGAATTGGAGGAAAATATTCAAACCCTTGGAGCCAATCAAGTCAAGCCAAGTGTCAATGAGATAACCCATAAAACCCTCAACTACCCATGTTGATGTTTGTACCGAATCATTTATTTCTTCCAAGAATTGGTTGAAGTAGTTAATGCCTTGAGGAATGGAGAGGTATGGCTGTCCAAATTTGGGTATGGGAAATCCACCCTTCATGGAAATTCGTGTTTTACTTCTTGGGCAAGAATAGAGCTACGAAATTGCTCCCCAATCCATTATTCACCATTTCCTTGTTCCCTCATGTAGTCTGAGCTAGATGGGGTGTTTTACCTCCACATTTTTATCGTTTTTTCCTTGTTTTTCTAGCTGGGAAGAGGGATTTTTGGTGCTGCAGAGCTGTTGGGAGGATGGGAGCTCGATTTGGGGTTTCATTGAAGCTGATTTTTCCATTGGAATGCTCAGAACTTGTGGGAGAAATCGTTTTTTCTCCCAGTGGTCGAATTCCCCTTTCCACAGTCCGTTTTTGGTGTGCCCATGGTTTGGGGAAAACCCATGTCCATCTTATTAGTACATCCCATTGTTAAAAATGTGTATCCATGCCCAATGATTGTGTTTTGCTATGTGTAGATATAGTATGTTGGGGTATGGGTTATGGGTATCCTTGGTTTTGGATTGACCTTGAGTGCAAGCATCCAGAAAAGAAGAGGGTTCAGATTTAGCCTGATAAAACCAGCTGTGGACTGGCTTGGGTTAGATGCAATTATTATTTGGCTGTGCATGAGCTTGAGAGTCTTCTTTCTCCTTGTAAAAATCATGCCCAACTCGGGGGTGGTATCTGAGTACTGAAAGAATACAGGCTAGGCAAAGACCTATGGTTGGGTGGAACGTTGCAACGACATAACTAGTTGCTTGGGACAATTGCACAATGAAGATAAGTATTATCTATGTGTATTTACTTCTGCAGTGTTTTAATTTGATGATTGTTAGTGATATGCTGAATGCATATGAAATATGTGTGGATGATTTTTTATTCCGTTGTGCATGTTTGCTTTGATTTGCATCTGCACACATTGTTTTTATTTGTATGAATCTAATGAATGGGGCTAAGTTATGTAAAATCGCCAGAAGTGTAGTCATGTTCCCTTCCTTGCATTGGGTCGATGGGAGGGGACGTGACAAATGACACTTAAGTAGAAACTTTGATTACAAATCCCATCCAACACTAAGGAGCAAGAGAGACTCTCTCCTTCTCCTCCCTCTCTTTTATAGCCCAAGTCTTGCATGATATGTGTCCTCTCATGCAAAAATAAATTTTAATTTAATAATTCATTATTATTTATCCTCATGCAACAAGTGTCACTCTCACATCAATGTGCACCTAAATCCCTTAATTATCTCTTTTTTGTCTCCCCGGTTTAAATTTCTAAATCCTAAATCAATGGGTGTAGCTGGAGTTGGTCTCCAGATGAGTGTTTATTCTATTTTTTCTCCATAATTTGTTAATTTGAATATTATTTGCAATTTTAATCTCATGCATATCCATCTCGACATAATGGGTGCATATCTACCCCAATTGGCCCTTTTCTAAAGTTCATAAATTAAATATGCTCTTTTATTGAATTTCTAAAATTCTATATGCAACTTTTAATATATGCGCATAACTGTTTTAAATGAAAAAAGTGAGAGTAATAATTTTCCCATCATTGTCTACGTACCTCTTCGGCGGGTCCTTCCGACAACCTTATTTTCTTCGTGTGGGAAGTACTATGTAGCAATCAGGGAGTCAATACAGCGATATATCGACTACACTTCCTTGGAGACTAGTGGTGGTTTGAAGAATAAGATCCTTCTTATTGTGCGCCCCTTAACCTCTCATACACGAACAAATCGTTATGGCCTCACCTGTACGACACAGGATTCCCTAGGTGAGATTAAACGACTTGTGACCCATGCATGGAGTGTTATTTTAGGGTTGACAGTCCATCATATTACCCCTAGGTATTTTTCTCATTCTTATGACCCTTATTATTCCATTGTGAGTCAGTCGGTAAATCTATTTACCTACTACTGCACACACTCAAAGCGCACATTAGTAGCGCTGCACCATAAAAATCGTTTCATCATGTATCATAATATTCATTCAATTTTATCATTAATTCACATCTATGGAATAAAAAAGAATCATTCATTGCATTTACATAGAACAACATCATAATGTTTCAGTCAATCGATCATATCTATCATTCATTTGTTATTCAACCACTTTCATAAAATAGTATTTAAAGAATAATCTATTGTTCATGTTTTATTTAACTGGGTCACTTCAAATTTGGTGCGCTCAATAGTCTACTATGTCAATGTACTGAGGCAGGTGTTACATACACCCCCTCTTATTTAAAACTTTTTATCGAATTCAAAACAAAAATGGAAAGTTCTAACGCATTTCAATTGCGTCTTCCCAGGTGTTAGAACTAGGGCTATAACTATCCTAATGAACTTTAACTTAGTCGATCACACGGTGTCTAAGATTCCATGTTCAACGGTCCAATATGAATATCAGTTCGGCCGTCATGGCCCCTTTGTACGATATATGTAAATTTCTCATGTCGATAATATGTGTAGAATCAGAAACATAATGCCTAAGTGCTGATACATGAAAAACATTGTGCATCCTATGTAGAGATGATGGTAGCACGAGATGGAAGGATACCAGTCCTATCCATTCTAATACTTCAAAGGGTCCTAAAAATATAGGATACAGTTTGGTCCCTTTCCCAAATTTAATAGTGCTCTTTTGCGGTTTTACTCGCAAAAATACTCGGTCCCCAATCTTATAATCTCTGTCGAGTCTATGTGCATCAGCATATCTCTTTTGCCGATTTTTTGCTTCTTTCAGTCGAGCACGGATATCTGTCATCTGGTCTTCCATCTCTTGAATCACCTCAGGTCCTATCAAGGTCCTATCCTCTAGTTTATCCCAACTCGAGAGTGTCCTACATGGTCGCCCATATAGAAACTCGTATGGTACCATCTGTATGGAACTTCGATAGTAGGTGTTATAGGAAAACTCTACTATAGGTAGAAACTCCTCCGAATGAGTCTATTGATCCATTACATACATCCTCAACATGTCCTCCAATATCTGTTTTACCCTCTCAGTCTATCTGTCAGTCTCAGGGTGGTATGCAGTGATAAAGTTGAGTCGCGTTCCCATAGCTTCCTGGAATCTTGTCCAAAATATGCCTGTGAATACTGATCCCCAATCATATATTATCTTCTTTGGTACCCCATGTAGTCGTACTATCTCATCAATGAAAACTCTAGCAATTTCTAGTGCTTGATAAGTATTTTTAATGGTGATCAAATGCGCACTCTTTGTGAGAGTGTCAACCACCACAAAAATAGTTTCATGCATTTTGTGGGTCAACGGTAATCCCACAATAAATTCCATGGATATAACCTCTCATTTCAATTCAGGAATGGCGTGAGGTTGAAGTAATCCTACGTGATGTCTATTCTTTGCTTTAACTAACTGACACTGCATGCATCTGGCGACAAAGTTCACTATGTCTCTCTTCCATGCCAGAAAAATAAGGGGTACAAATACGCATACATTTTTCTCACTCCTAGATGTGCTCTATACACCGCTCGGTGGGATTCTGCCAGGATCAAGTTCCTAAGCTCATCGTTCATTGGTACATAAATGCGGTTGTTGTATCTTAACAATTTGTCACTTTCCAATGAATAACCCTTATACTTTGGTAATTCCATCTGTTCATTTTCTAGCTCAGTCTTCACCTCCTTGTACTAGATGTCTGCTTGTTGTATTCCAAGTATATTCTTCCTCAAATTGGTCTTCACCGAGATCACTGAAAAGAGGCGGGGTATGCAAATAAGCGCATTCGGTACCTTATTCAAGGTTCTTTTCACACAGGAAATGTGGAAATCATACTCACTCAGTTGCTCAGACCATCTCCTCTGTCTGGAATTTAAGTCACTCTGGGTGAATATGTACTATAACCCATGATGGTTCGTCTTAATTTTGAACTTCCTTCCTACCATATAATGTCGCCATAAGTGTGACACATGCATCACAACAGTCAATTCCATGTCATGTGTTGCGTAGTTTTCCTTGTGCAACCCGAGTCTTCAGGAAGTGTAGGAATCACTCTACCCTCCTTGATTAATACACATCTGATCCCTTCCTTTGATGCATGAATTCATACTAGGAAATCCTTCTCCATATCCAACACTCTTAGGATCGGTGTCGTCGTTATTAATTCCTTCAATTTTTCATATGCTTTGGCACACTTTTATGTGCATATAAAATTCCAAACAATTTTCTTCAATTCTCTGATGGGTCCCGCAACCCTTGAGAACCCTTCCACAAATATTCTTTAATATCCTCCCAATCCCATGAGCTCCTCACTTCATGTACATTCGTCAGTGTTGGTCATTCCCAAATAGCCTCTATCTTTGTGGGGTCTACGGCTATGCCATCACCATAAATAATATGTCCCAAGTAGTGGATTTCCTTCTGGAAGAAAGAACACTTCGACATCTTCCCATATAGTTGGTTCTCTCGGAGACATTGCAATACCAACTTGATATTATCTTCATGTTCCTCTTGTGTCTTTGAGTAGATTAGAATGTCATCGAGGAACACTTGCACAAACTTTTCTAGGTATTGGCAGAACATGTCGTTGATCAAGTTCATAAACACACTAGGTGCATTGGTCAGCCCAAAAGGTACAACTACAAACTCGTAGTGTCCAAATCGCTTTTTGAAAGAATTCTTCAGGATATCTTCCTCCTTGATCTGGAACTGATGATATTGTGATCGGAAGTCAATATTCGAGAATATTGTTGCACCTTTCATCTGATCAAACATGTCATCGATCCTAGTTAGAGAGGTACCGATTTCTCACAGTATCTTTGTTCAGCTAGTGGTAGTCTATGCAGAGACACCATGATCCATCCTTCTTCTTGAAAAAAAGTATTGGTGCTCCCCATGGGGAAATGCTCGGTCTAATCAATCCCAGATCCAAGAGCTCTTGTAGTTGTATCTGTAGTTCTTTCAATTCTAGTACAAACATTATGTATGGGGTTCCTGCGATAGGTTCACTTCCGAGCTTTAATTCAATGTTTAAGTCTAGTTCACTCTGCGGTGGTAGTTCGGGTAAATATTTTGGGAATACATCCATGTATTCTAAAAATAAAGGGTGATTGACTATGTCATATTTGTCCTCATCCTTGTTCATTTCCATCATGGCATAAAGCTGACATCCCTTCCTGGTGATTTTGTTCAGTTGCAGCACGGAAATCATTCGCAGGGATACTTTATTCTTCTTCCCCACGAGGACCTTCTTATGACCTTCATCATCATATAAATTCAACTCCTTGCTTCGGCAATCTACTAATGCGGCATGGCCTTCCAGCCAATCCATGCCCAAGATCAAGTCATAGGTTCCTAGGGCGGTTGCATAGAAAGATGTTCTAGTGTGACATACTCCTAAATCTACTTCACAATCTTCTAGCTTGAGCCCTATGCTCTGGGTATTTCCGGATTCCATTTCGACTAAGTTGAAATCGTCTTGAGCACTTACCATCATATTACTCCTCTCTAATGCATAATGAGAAATAAAGCTTTCAGTGGCACCAGGGTCTATGAGTAAAGAGAATGTCATACCATTAATTATACTTGTTGTCTCTAGTACAATATATTGATGTTCTTCCTGGTGGTTATTAATTGTTGCATGGATGCGATGCGCTCCTCCCAGATCTATTGCAGTAGTCTGAGGTTGTCTATGTCCCTGTCTCTGACTTTCCTGCTGCTGAGGGAAATCACTTTGGTAGTGTGGGCCTCCGCACTTCCAGCACCCCTCTCTCGGTCCTTTCTTCGCTCTTCCCGCCTGAAAGTTGTTGGTATGAGGCCCCAATTGTGTCGGCTTTCCAAATGATCTTGTATTGTCCTTTTTGAAAGGTGGCTTGTACGACATTCTTTTATCCTTATAAGGTTTCTCATGGATAGGTCCCCTATTATTATTTTACTTCCCATAGTACATCCTGGATGGATTTGTAGGTGGTCCACCTCTATTTTAGCTTGGAAAGTTCTTCTTGGATGAGCCCCCGCTCATCAGTTCCTCTTCAGCAATTAAGGCTTTATGTACTGCATCATGCAAGGTCTACGACATGAGGATGTGGACCTTGTCTCGAATATTGTATTTCAACCCATAGACATACTTTTTTACTTTTAGTTTCTCTGTCGCAATGTGGGGTGCATACCTCAAAAGTTCCATGATCCTAATCTTGTACTCTAGTACCTATCTGTTGGCCTATAGGAGGGCATTGAAATCGTTGAGCTGTCTCTTAATTAATTCTTCCGATAGGTAGTTCTTGCGGAACTGTTCCTCGAACAACTACCAAGACACTTCGTTGATATATATCCCCAACTGTGGTCGTAGAGTCTTCCACCATAACAGTGCTTCCCCCTTCAGTTGAAGGATATCCATATGTACTTTTAGATTTGAGGTGTACTCCCTCAAGGCGAAACACATGGTCATATTCTGTAACCAAGCCTCTACTGCGGTCCCTTCAATGGAACCCCAAAACTCTTGAAATCTTACTTTTTCTAGTTCGCGATGCATACTAGCTGGTGGTGGATTTTGAGGTTTATTTGCTGGAATGAGATGTCAGTATTCTTCGCAGTCTAGCGGGTTCATCAGTGCTTCTGACATCCTATGGAATTTTCTCATCATGGGCATAACTTCGCCGATGGGTAGGTTAATAGTTTCCTCGGTTCTTGGTGGCGTGGATACTAGGGTTTATGGGGTTGGTGGATGTGTCGCTCATCCCCATCCTCTCCTTGTCCTGCCTCTATGACCTCTTCGGTCCATGATAACGTCTATAGAGTCATGGGAATACGATTTCAATTAGTTCCAATTTCAAAATTTCATAAGAAGTTAAAACTTAATCTTTGTGGAAGATGTTTTGCTCCTAACTAGGTTCGACATGGCTCTGATACCAAAATGTAACACTTGTCGTCGTTCGATGAACCATAGTTGTAATTTTTTTTTTTTGTACGTATTCTTCTATCCAACTTTAAACTCTTAATCAATCTTCATTTCCAAGTTTAAGGTACAATCAACCACAGTCTTCCTATAATAAAATTTACAATTTTTCCAAGGATATATTCAAGATATCAATTATTTCATATCTTATAAATTCCTCTCCTTTGTCCAACACTTACATCCAATTTGTCATCTCTGACATATCCTAACTACATCTCTATGTAAGTGTTAGATATTCAATTCAGCTTCATATCAATATTTTAATAAGAAGGCCTACTATACATAACATAACTTTAAACTGACCTTTCCATACAACCTATAAATGTAATTTCTTCTAATTTGAACTTTTAATTATGAGCATTCCTCCTTATCAATATATAACATATACTTCCTTCCTTTGACATTCAACTACAATCATCATTTTCTTTCCCATGATAATATAAATAAAATATAATGAATTTATACTTCTTTATCACATGGCAATCATAGAATGTAACAAATGTAAACACAACTGAAAATAAAAACACTTCATTTTCTTTATCATAGTATGTATTCAATTAAAATGTAACTTGTCATACTGTTAAATTATAATGAAAATTTCATTTTTCCTTATTATAACACAGTCACAATACAATTAATAAATTTAAACGCAACTTTAAAATATAACAATACTTATTTTCCTTATCCTAACATGATTTCAATTAGCGCAAAGTGCTATGATCTAAAATATAACGGAGCTTTATTTTCTTTATCATAATATGATTTCAATTAAACTTTAACATGTCATACTTTTAAATTATAATGACAATTTCATTTTTCTATATTATAACACAGTCACAATACAATTAATAAATTTAAACGCATCTTTAAAATATAACAATACTTGTTTTCCTTATCCTAACATGATTTCAATTAATGTAAAATGCCATGATCTAAAATAAAATGAATCTTTAATCTAACACATATCTTGACTTACAAAATTCCCACTATCTCAGCACTCTGCAATCTTAGGTGTGACTCAGTCCTTTTTTTCTTAAATAAAAACACAATTTAGCAATGATTAAAACTAAGGATTGAAATCTGTAACTTACCTATCTTGAATTACAACGACGGTGAGCTCAAGTGAAGGCCTTGCACTTAGGATTCATTACTGATCATGGTTAAAGTTGACTTGGTGTTAATGATTGGATTGACAGCGGAGACTTCAAGTGTGAGATGGTAGTGGTCACGCTGGCAATGAAATCTAGGAAGGCTTGGTGTAAGAGTTGAGTTTGAGAGGCTTAACAATGGAACAAATGTTAACTCACTACAAGAGAGTTAAGGAAGGGACTTGGTGTTTACCAGCCTTAACATTGAGAGGAGATACAATACACAGTGATATACCTTTCGGAAAATAGAAGGAAAATTCAGTAATAATGTTTAACTAAAAAGAAGGAGTAATGAATACCAGTATGAGTTCCTGATAGTACTGAAGGAGTAAGGAGTAAAGAAGGAGTAATGAATACCAGTATGAGTATGAATAATGTTTACATTATACTCCTACCACAAAGGAGCTATCCCCTCCTGATAGTACTCCACACTAGCGTCGGAAATGTTTTACTCCTCTGGTAAAAGATGCAAACTCCTTCGGAAGTTGCTTCATAATTTTGAGGTCATTGGCCAAAGTATTTGTAAAATACTCATAAAAAACATCAAAAAAATTGCTGCAACATTTCAATTTTCAATTTTCCAACATTCCAAATTGTAAGACCAAAAGGAACTTGCAGAGGCACAACAGAGCTACCTTTCATAAATTATATTAAAAGATTTTACAGAGATAAAAAATAGTATCCTCACCTTGAGTTCTTCAAGAATGATCATTTTCCCAGTTTTAGAATACTAATGTAGCATTGATAATGCGAGTAACTACGAACATGTCACAGATTTGCGATTCAAGTCAAGAAATGAACACTGCCATAATGCAAATTTTTCGAGGATTTGATTCTTGAAAAATTAAGGAAGGTATATATTTCAGTTTTAAATCGACAAAGAGCATCTGAAAACAAACATTAATAACAGGAAAGGATTGACAAAAAATCTAATCTGCCTGTGATTGTCCTCTCGCTGAAAGAGGAGCTGGGTCATTATGGAACATGGTTGAAGATAGTAACATCTTATTGTGGAATGAGGCAGGCGATGTAGGGTTTCAGGAAAAGGCTGTAAATTAAATAAGAAACATCTCAAAGAAGATTTTCCCTCTATTAGATCCACAAAAAGCATGTTTACAATATGGTTGGCAAGAACCGATAGAAAAAAGCAAAACCTAAAAAAACAATCAATTATGCAATTCTATGACGAAATTGGGCACCCCCTGTTGTAAGTTGAGTTTCCAATGGCCCCTAGATGATTGGGGGTTCGCGATTAACATGACTCCCCACACTGTCGATCTCAAACATGGGACCTATACCATATGAACAACTATGCTCCCATCATTTGCAAAATCCTCAAACTAGCCATTTGGGTTGAAAGAGAAATCAAGAAACAAGGTGACCTTATATGCAGGCCCTGATACCCAAATAATCGAAACCCTTGACAACCAATCATCTGAATCGACTAAAAAATCAATCTACTAATTACATAGACTTTATTCCTCTAAATATCCTTGTGAGTTTGGGTGTTTAGTGGGCCATGCCCTCTCTGTCTTCTTTATAGATATAAATTTTTGAATATCACTCTTCTCTAACAAATGGCGAATCAGATCCCACGTAGCTCCATTATAGGGAAAACGTGATAAACTAATCCATAATGCTACATCAGAGACAAAACCCTCGAATAAAACTCAAAGCTAGGCCAAATCTCTAGAAAGAATCAGACTCCACACTGTGGTCGAATTTGTCATGTCCCCTCCCATCATCCTAGTGCAAAGGAGGTAACATGATGAACATATCGAGCTTATTTGACGATCTCAGGCCCATACATTACTAAGAAATTCATGGATAAATAAAAACTTATGTGTGCAAATTCATACTCAATATAAACACAGCAGAATTAAATCGTATTTACACACATACAATTGTAATGCATCAACATATATATCACAAGTAGATGATGATTCAATATCCAGAGAATCAATCCCCTTCTCATGCTATGCACAGATTTCATATCAATTCCATTAACATGAATAATTATCATTCAGGATTAACACCTTGCAGAACACATAATGCATATAATTTAAACACAGAGAACACTTATCTTTGAGATGAAGCTTTCCAAACAGCTAGCTATGTGAGAGCAACGTTCAACCCAACTATAGATCTCTGTCTAGTCTATATTCTTTCAGTTGAGAGATCACCCTCGAGCTGGGTTGTGTATCCACTAAGGAGGAACTAGATGGGCTCACTCACAGCCATGGTTTCACTCAACAACTATGCTAAGCCAACACACACTTGGGTTTATCAAGCATACAAAAGACAAAGGAGGGCAATGCTAAGCCAGTGAGCTCAACCACAAAGCTACAGGCATCTCAAGATAATTGAAATAGTCAAGGCACCCACAATACCTACCACACCCAACACAAGGAAGGTCCCCTTCTCTGCTGCACAGTCCCTCAGGTGTCCCTTCCCTCCAGTGCTCTTCATGATGGGTATATAAAGGTCCAAGCTACTAAATCATTGAGATTCCAGCCTTCACTGGTTTTATCAAGCAAACCCAACCTCTACTCAGTCATTCACACTTGGATTTCTCACAATTCTGTCATCAATTAACTCAATCCTGTCACTGGATTTCTGGGCTATAGAAATTGGGTTTTCCAATGGATTTCAGGGTGTCTAATACTCTCAAATTCACCCCAAGGTTCATATCTATGGATGCCCCATTGGATTTTACTGTCAATACCAAATTCTGGGCGTTTATGACTCTTCAAAACGTGGGTTCTTGCAAAGTTGCGATTTCTGGTTTTTCTCACTACTGGGCATGTGTAATGGATGAAAACTGATGTTGGGATGTTCAACAAATGGAATGGGAATGAGGAAGAACCAATTCCCATGAGGTAGAGTGACTTTTGGTACAAGAAAAAAAGAGCCCATACCCGCCATACGAATTTCTGGGCTGCCCATGCTCCATTGAAGCCATGGACTGAATTCTTCAACAACTTCCTTACAACAGAATTAAATGTCAGCAAGGAAAGTCAAATGGGTTCACAAGATGATATTTGGCAGCATATGGTTCATCCCCACAACTCCCTCACCACTCCCTAGTGGAATACAGATGGCCCTTTCTCATTCGTTGCTTCCATAGCTAGTTTTGGTATTTTATTGCAATATCAAATATTTACATCATTTACAATATTCAATGGTTTAATAGCTCATGGGTAATAAAATATCAAATACTTGTCCATTTTAAATAAAATCCGAACATACATTAGCAGGGCCTTGGCCTTGAGCTACATTGCATGCATACAATATTTACATTAAAAGCCAATATTTCATAAGGATCAAAATTAGGGTATTACAAAATCTCTAGATTTTGCAAAATAAAAAATTCCGGATTCTAGTGAAAAACCTTGAGCCAAATTGTCGAAGTTGTAAAGCCTGCAAGCCAAATCATCGAAGTTGTAGATAACTCCAAATGTAAGATATCAATTTTCCATTTTATAATAAAAAATGAATTTAATTATATATAGATAAAAATGGCAGTGGCCCCATTTTCAAGCGGCGGCTGAGAATCTAATTTGCGTGGAAAGATAAGAATATTCGTTGACTGAACTTTCATGTCAGAATTTTCGGCAACTCTAAAGAAAATTTAGAGCGATCCACTCCCCAGTCTTCATGTAGCTGGAAGAGAACCCCATAATCCTCCATAGACACATTTAAGGGAGGAAAATCATCCAAAGTTATAGCCTCGCATCTCTCCAGATCTTCAAGAACCGAGTCCCAAAATGCCAGACCCTGCTCCACCGAAACCTATTGGCCTTCAACAGCGGATTCAGCTTCCGAAAAGGAGGAAGAGTACGCCGCGTCATCTTCGGAATTTAGCGCGAATTCTTCTACGACGGCCTGAATTTGTGGCGGAGATAGAGAAGAGGCGTAGGGAATTTCCGGCAAGGAGTCTGGAAAATTGAATTTGGCCTTGGATGCTCTCAGACAATAAACGGCAAAGTCATAGGCGCGGGTAGCCTTTTCCAGGGTGTCGTAGGAGCCCAGCCAAATTCTGCCCTTGGAATTGGGCATTCGAATTTCCGACACCCATTTCCCCCATTTTCTCACTCAAGTTCCCTTGAACTGCCGCGACTTCAGTGAGCGGTTTTCGGGTCTGCTGTGGCTATTCTGATTTGAAGAGTATTTAGCCATGTCGGGTTGTTGCGAAGGTATCAGGGCTGGAACTGAGAGTGTGGTCGTGAAGTTATAAGGATTTAAAACAAGAGTTTATGACGGTGAGAAGATTTGAACTCGGGACGCATAGAGGTGATACTACAGTAGTGCAATGAACATCTATGAACGGATGAGGCTGAAAATGTTTGAAGGGAAGGAGGTATATGTAGAAAGATTGCGTGAGCATTTTGTTGTGTGCAACTGGCTGCTTAAATATTAAATATTAGCATACGCGAAAGGACATAAAATGGAAAGATGATGACATCCCTGAATCTGAACCTAATTTGATTAGCTCATTAGTTTTTGGTTTCATTCGTTAGAGATGACATGATGACGTGGTTACTTCTAGAATTTTACTACTTAGATTTTTCATTATATAGTTATATATATTTTAGAATTTAGAGTGGATTATCATTTTTATTTTTGTTTCTTTTCCAGCGAAAAAAATCTACTATTGTTATTCATTATATGAATCAAATAGTACAAAGTTGTTCGTGATTCAACATATGAATCAAGTGCAACATAATTACATCCATATATATCAAGATCCCTTCAAAGAGTTCGTGTCACCAATATAGCCTGAAGCTATAGAGAAAAACTTACAAAATTACAAAATTAGCAGATCATGGAAGCAGAAAGCAAAATCAAGTAACATGCAGCCCTGAAAGTACTCCAAAAGATCAGTCAAAAAAATATATGGAACCACTATCCTGGAAGGAGTTCTCACACCATTCCTCCCAAAAAAGATACCCTTCTAAACCAGAAAGCGCTTGCTTGGATAACTTGTCAGCAAGTGAGTTGTGTTCTCTGAAGATATGTTCAAATGAGATGTTCTGTTGCTTAGAAATTTCAGTGCAAGTCCGGAGAGCCCAATGACGAAGATGCATGACATTGAGCATGAACTCACCTGCAGCCCATTTTATGGTAACCTTGGAATCACCATAAACCTTTATATTAACCAAACCAAACTTGTTTGCAACTTTCAGAATGCACCAGAGTGCCATTAACTCTGCTTTCATATTAGTTCCAGCACCACACTTGAGTCTAATTATGAAATAATGAGACTCATTAAGGTAGATAACTCCTCCAACAGCACATAGACCAGCTTGAGAAGCTCCATAAAAAAAAAGAACAGGTTGATTCACTTCAAAATTGAAGTGACTGACTCTGTCAATCTTCGTCATATGATCATCTGTCTTGCAAGAATCAAACATTTTCAATGCAGTCAAACTACATTTCAGAACATCCGGAATGTCATTCCTAAATATGGCACAATTCCTAGAGTACCAAATTGCCCATGAGATACATATGGCAATGAAGAAATGCTTCTTACAGTGTCTGTACCAATTAAGCAAACAAATATTAAAAGCCCCCACGTCCCAGCACTGAGTAATATTCAGATTGGAAGAGATCACTTCCCAAATCATGGAAGTAAAACAACACTTGACAAAGAGGTGTTGTTTAGTTTCGGCTTCCTTTTTGCAAAGCACACATAGGCTAGGACCAGACCAGCCCCGCTTACAAAGATTCTCCCAAGTCTTTAATTTGTCTTGTAGGAGGAGCCAGGTAAAGCATTTTAGTTTTAAAGGAATGTCCCACTGCCAAAGACGCTTGTACCACCAATCCTGTGGGTAGCAGAACCTGTCTTGAACAATACGGGAGTAGGCTGATTGTGCTGTGACAACACCTGTAGCAGGATTCCCGCCCCATACTAGCTGATCGGCATCATGATTCAAGCTAATACCTGCAGATTTTAAGATGCTAATGTATGCATCCCAAGCACGTGCTAAGTGACCAGATAACCCCAGAGCTCTTGCAGTCATCCATTTTGAAGAAATTGCATCCCCATTCTTGTGCAGAAATATTTTATTTAATGTGGACAAACCTAAAATCTGAAGATACCGTGAAATGGAAAGAGGGAGAATATAACAATCCTCCATTCCAAGAATGGGATCAATCCCAACACGGATCAAATCACCTGATCCCACCTGCCAGATAAGATCCCTGTTAATCCAATGAAAAATTTTCATAAATCCACGCCACATTGGAGAGAAGTTCCAGCTTGCTAGCTTGGGGTTTCTGATCCAGCAGAGAACATCCTTTTTAACATATTTGCAATGCATAAGAGTAGACCAGAGGGTCTTTCCGAACAGACATCTCCATAGGATTTTAAGCCTAAGTGAAATGTTGAAGATGCCCAAATCTTTTATGCCCCAACCCCCAAATCGATAGGGTTTAGAAATAGAGTCTACAGCAACCATGGTAACCTTTTCACTATTTGCAGACCCGAACCAAAGGAAGTTGAAGAAATATTTTTTCATGGTTTTGATAATGGCCGAAGGAACCTCCAGTAAAGAGAACCAGTACACAGGAATACTGGAAAGAACCGACTTCAATAAGATGAGCTTGCCACCTATAGACAATAATCTGAATGACCAATGAGCAATGCGAGACTCAATTTTACACAATAGCCAAAGCCAGTCTTTAATTTGATAGTTTTTCGGCTTAAGGAAAAAATCGAGATATTTAAAACCCTGAGCCAGATCACAGCATTTGAAAGGCAGCATCGAGAGAATATCACACAGATGACCATCATGAATAGAAAGGTGATAGAAATTGGATTTTTTAGTGCTGACTTTCATACCTGAAGTGCGACAGAAAAGATGGATAATTTCATTGTATGTAGTCCACTCCTCAACTGTATCCACACCTGCCACTAAAACATCATCTGCAAAAAGGATATGTGTGATGACACAATCCTTCGCTAACTTAATGCCTTTAATCTGCCCACTCTCTAAGGCTTGATTAATCAACCTGCTGAAGCCATCCATGATCAAAATGAATAGGAGAGGAGATAAGGGACACCCTTGTCTGATCCCTCTGGAACAACAGAAAAATTCTGATGGGCTTCCATTCACCAACACTGAAATGTTCATGGAGGAAATACAAGCTATGATCCATTTGATAATCAAAGGAGGAACCCCAATTCTGATGAGAATCATTCTAAGAAAAGACTAATTTACCCGGTCATAAGCTTTTTCCAGATCCATTTTAAGAAGCAATGCTTTTTTCTTGTATATCTTGATACTATGCAGGAGTTCTTGAGAGATGCCAATGGCATCATGTATCTGCCTGCCTGCAAGAAAACCAAATTGCTCAAAGGAGATGTGCTGTGAAAGCACAGTCTTTAGCCTGTCAGCAATGATTTTTGATATAAGCTTATAGAGCAAATTGCATAGAGCTATCGGTCGATATTCACCAAAAAACCTAGGTTTGTCCTTTTTGGGAATAAGAGTAACAAAGGTAGCATTTAATCCTCCCGGAATGTAACCGTTGATCCTGGAGTAGTTAACCAACTCTTTTAGCTCATTCCCCATCAAGTCAAAAAAATGTAAAATATTGAAGGAGAATGGGGATAAGTGTATTGTCTAGATTAATTTTATAGTAGTCGTTCAAAATTAGAAATAAACAATTAAAAAAAAATCTGAGCATACTGAAAACAATTATAAGCAATTGATTTTATAGTAATTGATGTATGGATAACTTAGAGATCATGCATACATGAATAACAGATAATGACAAACAACTCATTTAACTGAAAAAATTAATTTGTTTTAATGAGATCATGCATAACTGAAAAAATTGGAAGGGCAGTAAATTTGACTTAAATAATTTGTTTATTGATGAAAAAGATTACAGGTATCATCTGCCTCTAGTGGTTATATTGTAATCGTTCGAGGATTTTTATATGGTTATATTGTAATCGTTCGAGGATTTTTATATTATTTTTAAATTTGTATGATGGTTACTTTGTATAATTGCAAATTTTTTATTAATGAAAAAGATTACAAGTATCATCTGCCTCTGGTGTTTATATTGTAATCGTTTGAGGATTTTTATATTATTTTTTTATTTGTATGATGGTTTTTAATATATATATAATCTTATTATTTTAATTTAAAAAATATTCTATTTAAAAATATTAATATAATTAATTTTATATGGATTTGACAATTATTATCATATTAAAAAATATAGTGATTTTTTTTTTAAATGGCATCTATCCATCTCTTTATATGTTATGGGCATCCTCCTACTTTGATTAGCAACGATTTCCATTATGATTTTGATATCATGATCTCTAAAATAATCAATTAATATATAAAAAAAATAGCCATGAGGTGTAGGGTTTTTGGTTTGAGTGAGGTTTCTAGGTTATATGTTTAAACTTCATGGTGAAGGGTTGAGGGTGTGAGTCAACCGTGGGGTTAAACTTATAATTGATTTGATCGAAGCCAAGGTTATTTTTTTGGCTGGGACCGTAGTATTTGCTTGTAAGTGGTGCTGTCGTCCTTTAATATCTCGTGTGACCAGGGTGAGGACAGATCATTCTCACATTTAATATGTAGGCTGGCCCTGGCCCAGATTTACTATGGATAAAAATTAAACCAAGCTTTTAGCTTGTTTCCAAATGTAAGTTTACCCTGGTTGAAAAAAAAACATAAAGAAAAAATAGGTAATCTACATAGACTTAGAATCGATGACTACGGAATAAAATTCATAAGAAATTGATGTATGAGATGTAAAGCTTGTCTTTGCCTCCTTAAATTCACGTTGCAACATAACCATATGTACTTTCTTATCCTTCATTTTAACCAACAGAAAACTCTAACCTCTTTGAATTCACATTCTTGTGGACTATGGAAACCGATGCAACCTGGAAACAATATTTGAAACAGTGGGCGAGTTGTCGCGGGCTAGGCATTGGCCATTGAAACTGACGACGTGACATGGCAGTGAATTTGAGGACGTGCAAAGTAACCAGTGGGAAAATAATGGGAAGCTTTCCTTTTAATGAAGTGGAATCTAATTAACCTCGTTAATCCAACTCATTAATGATAAATTTGATGGATTTTTAAATACAAGAATGTGGATGGATTAAATTCTATTTATTCATTTAGTGGACACGATTAAGAATATATTGGTATCAATCTATTATTGTCGTTGAATGAAGCTTTGTGATTAAAAATATAATTAATCTAATAACTTCCATCTCATTCCAAAATAAAAACACCTATTGACATCATTATATACATATTTAAAAAAAATGAATTTAAAAACCCAATTTTAATTGTGTTAAAATGTAAAGAGTGTATATTTTTTCCAACCTAATTAATATGGCCATTTTAATACTTAAATGTATAAAGAGTAGAACATATATTTTATGTTTAATGATGTATGAACAAAAGTTTTATTGCACCATAGTGAAGTGCTTACAATTCAGTATGGTGGAGATGTTGTCATTTGATGTGATGTAACGTGACATATATATATATATTATCCAACTCAATTAATATGGTCATTTTAATACTTAAACGTATAAAAAATAGAACATATATTTTATGTTTAATGACGTATGAACAAAAGCTTTATTGCACCAGAGGGAAGTGCTTACAACTCAGTATGGGGGAGATGTTGTCATTTGATGTGATGTAACTTGACATATATATATATATATATATATATATATATATATATATTACTAGGGGAATCAACAACTGGAGTTGGGTTGGTACTCGCATGACACAAGGTCCAGGGATCCAATCTCGCTACCACTATACCCCTAGGTGCATCCACAAGGCCCGAACCATGGCACACATGTAAATTTGGGGGGATTTGAATACGTGACCTTCCATTTACAACCAATTACAACTTCTCATCTTTACGACTTGAGCCACCCCCATGGGCGTAACGTGACATATTTTAATAATAAAAAGATAAATAAATAAAAAAGCATGTCGGCTAAAAATTAAATATATATTATGTTAATCTAATTATCATGATTATTCTTTGATTTTTTTTTATCCTAAATTTTTAAACATCAAGAAAAAAATTACACCTCAAGAAATTGGATCGCTCTCGGTGGTTAATAGATCTAGGTTTGGGTTTAAGATTGATCTATGCTGGTAATATTTAATAATTAAAATGTTTTAAAAATCATTTTACTACCAAATTTCATATTTTCATAACAACTCTTTTTTCATAACAACTCTTTTTAAGCATGTCATAGTTTAGAGGGTCAATGCACTCCACAATATGGATGAAAGCCTTAACATTCCTAAATTTGGAGGAACAAGAATGTCCAATGTACACAAGGGTAATCATTGAAAACTAAATTAATTAATTATTTGATTGCTCTTAGTATTATTGATGTTTCCTTTAGGGTATAAATTAATAAGTTGCCTAAAAGGTAAGAGCTAAGTTCTTTCAGTTAATAAGTTATGTTTTTGGTTAAGATTTTGTCTTTCTTGGTGTAAGGAAACATGTTAACGATACAACATACATAGGCATTTGGAAAGGGTATAAGTCTACCTCCTTACACACCAACAATGGGTTATTTTAGGTTGTATGGTTTTCCTTGAATAATAGTGATGAGTCAACTGGTAGTTACAAAATGCAGGGAACTAAGTTATGACAGGTTTTACCATCTTAAGTTTTTTTTAATAAATTACCAAACTCATTTTTTCTAGTGAGATAGGTCTTTTTTTCCATCAAGAAAAATTTCACCCAAAATTTAGGTTGTTTTGATCCTTCATCAACAGAGACGACCATCCCTCCAATAAGTGTTTCCTACCGATAGTGAGATTGACGCGTGACACATGAGGTTGTGTGCCACTATATTTTTCGTAACATCATGCATACCCTTCTCAATCATATGCCACTCTCTTTCAAAATGATGCATGCTATCTCCCTCCAACAATGACAATGGGCCCTTCTTATCCCATGTGTACTCCCAATGTTCATCTAGTGATCAAATCCCAACTCGTGATGATGGTAAACCAACTCAGATGTGACATGGGAGCTTATAATGATAGAGTTAAAGTGCATGGTTGGGAAAGGGGTGGCTCTCACTTTACATGTGGTCGCCCTCCCTCCCGGGACGATATCTAGCATGGATGATCTTCTAGATCATGTTTGGGTTGTACTATGATGACTTTGCAAATTGACTAGGGATACATTCATTCCTACCTTTCAAAGAGATTGTTTCCCCACCCTCCTATTATGCACTTAAAAAACCGTCCACATCACTTGTCTCCTCTCTATCCTTCTCATTGTTTGTCTCCACTCCATTCCTCTCTACTATACTCCAAGCATTTGGTCCCACTTCACATTGTTGGACAATGTATTTTTGGCTTGACAACTATCAAGGATTTGATAGATCACATCAACTCTTCTCTACTTTGTTCATTTTTCGGACTCACTCCACTCCTCTTTGCTCTATATTTCAAGCATTTGGGTTCATTCCACTCCTTGTTTATTTTAGTTGTTGGAAAAATTATTTTTAGCTCGACTCCTCTCGATAGTTTGACATTTAAAAGCCTCTAATGTATGTAGAATGAGAATGTAGATTACATAGAGAGTGAAACAAAAAAGCATATCTTTTGCAAAGTACTTCGATAGTGTATTCCTCATGTTTTCCAAGTCTATGTATTTGGTTCACAGACTTGTGTTTTACTCCAACCTAGATTTTTCTATCTTCCATGTCATGAGAGGATAACCTACCTTTTTTCTATCTTCCATGTCATGAGAGGGGTCAAATTCCATGAATCCTACATGGCTAACTTGAATGATGAGAATATTAATTAGGATGATAATACCCTAAAATATTAGGGTTTACTATTATGTCAAGTTTTATGGTTGGCAAGAAGGACATAGTGAGATGCCAAGTCTATGTAATGACTACAATGTTTAGGCCTTCTCTCATTTCAAAAAAATAAAATTGAAATAATAATCGTTTGTATAAAAAAGGAAGTGTCGAAAGATTTAGGAGATAGATCATAACTTGCATTGCTTTCCTCCTCCCTTTGAATAGTTCATGGGAGGGAGAAGCTAAAATTTCCTATAATTTCTTTTTTCGTTTTCATGAGTACAAGAAAAAATTCATACAAAATTAGTTACATCATGGAATGCATAAATAGTACATGATTTATACTAAGGGAGAATCCAAGTTTCATTGATGGCCTAAAAGGATATTTGATTCTACATCATATTCTCTTTGATCTCAACTAGATTTCCTTCCCTGGTGAGAGGAGGGGTGGTATTTAGGGATTTATTTAGGACTCTAGGGACTGTAAGAGATTCATATGTCTCATATGAATGTTCATGCAACACTGGAATAACAAGAGGGACTACATTCTTTCCTTGCTCACTACAAGATTTGAACCCAAATTTCGACGAGAAAATCCGATGACCTCCAATGAAAAGGACTGTGTCGTCGGATTTCACCTTAAAAATTACAAAATTTGATGATTTTTTTGTAAATTGATAGAAGTAGCCGTCGGATATCCGACGTCGCTATGAATATTCGACGTCTCTGAGGATATCCAACGAGGCACCTGGAATAGTTACCAACGTTGTCAGATATCCGAACGAATATTAAGCCCGAGGATGTTGGATATCTGACCTCATATTAAGCCCTAGGATGTCGGATATCCGACTCCAAGCGATACCCGAGGATGCCGGATATTCGACTGATTATGATGCACTAGCTCGTCGGTGATCCGACATCAACTCTCCAATGGTAACTAAGTTCAAGGCGTCGAATATTTGACGGAGGGATGACTTTTAAAACCTATAAATATCGAAACATTCCGACATGTTTGCTATACAAGAGATGGTTTGCGGAAGTTTTTTTATTCGTCGGACTGTTTTTCATTATTTCCATTGTTTTTGTGATTCAATCGAGCGAAGTGTGGAGATTCATTTTCTAAGATCGATAATCTTCATTCAAGCTCTTTACGAGAAAATGTCAACTAGCAATATTCCTGATCCAAACGAACAAAATCGACAATTGCTTGCTAGATTGTGGGAAGGAGTTGAAAGAAGGGGTGATGGGAAATGCTATTGTCCATGTAGCCTATGCAGGGGCTTTAAGAGGAGAAGAATTTTGATCACAACAGCTAGAAAACATTGTAGGGAGCATGGGCACGCTGAGGGGGTACATGAATACCATCCATTTGTAAGTTTTGCATTATATATGTTTTTATTTTGATTGCTTTTGTAAATGTATGTATTATTTTAATGTTTCTTTTATTAACTTATATCTATTGATCGTGGTTTCAATAGATGGGGACTAACATGGACAATAAATATTATTTTAATATTTAATATTTATTATAATATTTTTTTTCTTTTGTGCGTGTTGAATCTAGGGTATAGTAGAATAACTCATTTAATTGTTCGTTAGTGAGACTAACCCACTCGCCGGGGAAAGCACTTAACTCTCTAGATTTGTGACACTTTCCATCATGATAATAGAAATAACGACTATATTGGCATGCTGTAATTTCTCTTATATTTTCTCTATAGAAACCATAGCATCGTTTATCTTACCTTAGTGGACAGTATGATAAATTTTGAGTTATATTTGAGTAGCTTTGCTCAATAATTGGGTCAATTATTATGTCTCTTGGATATTTTGGATGCACCTATTTGACCATCAGTACAATTGGTCATTGTTCTTTTCATCCCAACAGTATAAAATTTGTTACATTTTAAATGCATCACATAAATGTTTACATTTTGCGTTTGAAATTTTTACATTTTGCGTTTGAATTTCTTATATTAACTTTTATCTATTGTTGGTTTCATGTAATTATAAAGGAAAGACATCCTACGGCATATCATCTGGAGGAAGTCCTTCTAGAACAAGTATCGGAGGAACATGGAGCTATGAATATAAATGGAGAACAAGTTAATGATCACATTGAAGAAGATGATCATACTGATAACATAGTTGAAGATGATGTTACAAATACTTTGATCCATGATTCATTTAATGTTAGAATGGCTGGTGATGATGATGATCATCATGAAAATGATGAACATTTTGATGATATTCATGATATACCTCTTCTTGATAAGGCATACAAACCCCTTTATGAGGGCTCCAAGACAAATCTTCTCTCTGCTATATTGTTGATAATGAACTTGAAGGTTATGAATGGTCTTTCAAACATATCAGTCACACAGATGTTAAGGTATGTAATATATTCCATCACAAAATATATATGATCATGTATTTGATTGTTAATTCATATATAAGTCAAATTATTACGGATGAAATGTGTTTCATTAATATTATTTCTATATTATATTAACTAGATTTTTATTTTTATTTCTTGTAGCATGATAGGTGAATATTTGTTACCACCGTCAAATATTTTACCTCGCACATATCGATATTTATCTACCATCATGAAAGAAATTGGAATGCAGTATGAAGCAATTCATGCATGCCCCGATGACCATGTTCTATATTACAATCAGCATGAATTTGCAACAGAATGTCCTGAATGTCATATTAGTAGATATTGCACAGATCAAGTAACTAAAAAGGTGCCTCACAAGGTTCTACGTTATATTCCCATTATTCCACGTTTGCAACGACTGTTCAGGTGCAAAAACATAGCGCAGTTTATGGATTACCATGCATGGAATAGAATTCAAGACGACATTATTCGGATTCCTACAGATGGGTCTGCATTTAGAGATATGGAGGAAAAATGGCCTCCCTTTAAAGAAGAACCTCGTGATCTTAGGATTTCTTTGGCAGCATATGGTGTTAATCCATTTCCAGAGATGAGATCCATTTACTCGGTGTGGCCTATTTTTGTTATCAACGACAACATTCCTCCATGGTTGATAATAAAGAGGGAGCACATAATGTTATCGATGATTGTTCCAGGTACGAACCTTGCAGTTTCTTTTTTAATGTAGTGGTATCCCATTTGTCATATTTTTGTCGCATAATTTCACATATATATATATTTAATGTTTTTCTATTGTTCAATATGGTTTAATATAGATCTAAATGGTACGTCTCATAATTATATTTTTGATATGTTCAAATCAATCAGGTAAGTACCAAGTCAAAAATATGAATGTATATATCGAACCTCTTATTGACGAGCTACTGAAGTTATGGAATGGCATCACTATGTATGACGTATCTAGACCAATACGACAAAGGCAATTTCAATTCCATGCAATGCTTGTATGGACAATACATGATGCCCCAGAGTTAACCCATTTTTTTGGTATGTAATTATAAGTTCCACTTTATTCAAGCATTTAATTTTACGAACTACTAGTTAATATACTATGCACACATGTTTTTCTAAACAATCCAATCATTTTGTATATAATTATAATTGACATAGATATTCCATCTCTTTATGTAGGTCTTCAGACAAAAGGGAAATTTGCATGTCCAGTTTGTGGTCCTAAGATCAAATCTCGTCATTCAAAAAGCTTAGGAAAGGAGGTGTTTAATGAGTATAAGCTCTTCCTCTCTAAGAATCATAGGTATCGAACTACCGAAAAACATCTATTCAATGGCAATCAAGAGACTGCATTAAAACCGCAGAGAATGACACCTCACCTATGGAAGTTGCAATATAATAGAAATCGTCAAGGTACGTATAACGAATCATCGTATATGATATGTTATATTGTGTGTTGTTTACTGTAATTGACATTGATTAATGTAATTTCATGATTGTCGTTCATTTGATCATGAAGGCATTAATGGGTTTCCACGAGGAATGAAAAGTTATCCTAAATAATTTAGTAGGTTGCCCTACTATGAGCACCTACAAATTGCTCATCTATTTGATACAATGCATATCGAAAAGAAGGTGACTGAAACATTATGGAGAATATTGGATGGAAGGAGTGACAAAGAAAAAATTGTCAAAATTTGCAAAGACATTCAAGATAGCAACCATGTAATGAAAGACGTCATTCAATTTCATAGCAACGGAGAGAAAATTAATATAAACTCACTTCCATGGATGTTAACGGACCAGAAAAGTAATGTTGTAAAAGAATTCATTCGAAAAATTAAATTTCCCACCGGATTTTGTGCGAACATGAAGAATATCATAACAAAGAAAGCTGATTTCGCAGGGGTGAAAATGCACGATTGGCATGTCTTCATGAAGGTAATTATTATGTTATGCATTTAATTTTTTTTTTTCTTATTCCAGTGAATATGGTTGGTATTTTTGTTTGTCTACTCTTTGTCGATAACATGAAACGATTTGTATATTATTGTTATAGTATGTTCTACCTCTCTCTATCCCGGACAACTTCGACAACAATGTCAAGCAAATAATATATAGTCTCGGGAAATACATGAGGTAAGTGGTGATTTTTTCCATGCGCTTAGTGTTTGTTTAATTCAACATAGAACTTATATTTGATTTTCGTTCTCTAACTCATGTTACGTAAAATAATGTTTTTTTTATTTAATCTATTGATTGGATTGTCATGTGACTTGTAGATGGTTGTCATCTAAATAATTCCATAAAGAAGACATAAAGTATTGGAGGAGAGAAATTCCTCGTCTCATGTGTGAAATGCAGAAGCATCTACCTTCGACATTTTTCAATGCACAGGAACACTACCTCATACACCAAGTTGAGGACATTGAACTGTGTGGACCTGCACACTCAAGGTCCATGTGGATGGTTGAGAGGCACTTGAAATTTATGAAGGGTTTGGTTAGACAATGAGCATATGTTGAGGGTTCTATGATGGAGGGATATATGGTATACCAAAACATGTTGTATATTAGTGAATATATTCTTATGTTAGCATCAAAGATCAATTTGCGTCGCATTTGTCATCCAGAATCCAATAAAAATTTCGAAGGGGAGTACCCAAAGGGGAAAGGTAGATCGAGGAAGGTGAAAGGTAATATGACACATTTGACTATTGATTTTTATGTATATATATCATACATATTCTATTTTTATATTCAGTATTTTGCATCAATTTAGAGTGTAATTATATACTTTGTTAAGTGACTATACATTTGTATTGAATTTTAATTTTATTTTCATCAAACAATTGGTCGAGAGTGGGATGCAATTCATGTATACATCGCAAACAATCTTGACTGGATGAAGGTATGGATCGAACGATGTGAACAATCTGGTCATGGAATATCATGGGAAGGTGTGGCTTCATTGGTTAAAGCTGCACATCGCAATGGAGACACAAATCTAACACAAAGGGAAATCGATTTAGAAAGAGGTTTAAAAGATAAGCAGGTAAGCATATTAATCAACCACGCTATTTTTTTTTTGTAAAAAATATTGTCATTGTACGTCATGCTGATTTTTTTCCTTGTATGGCATTATAAACATGCACTAGTTAATCATAAATATTGGATCATTATGTAATCTTTTCCTATATGGACTGTTGTAGGTAAAACACCATAAGGCTATATGGTGCAATGGATGTAGATATCGCATCAAAAAGTTGGATGAAACGAAGAAAACATCTGATTGTGGGATATCTGTAGTCTTTCAGGTGACTAATGTTTCTTCTAGAAGTGACAGACATCCATAACTCTCTGAAAATCGATACTATGGGTATCTGGAAGACATTATTCAGTGTGACTTTAACTCCTTCAAGGTGTTTCTGTTCGTTGTCAAATGGTACAGGTGTCGATTGAATAATCCTGATCTCGATAAAACAATTATTGAACATGATAATGGATTTACCATGGTAAATATAAGGTTGTTTGAGCCAGGAATGGAGCCCTATGTTCTTCCAACCCAATGTGAATAGGTATTTTACTCTGAGGTTCCAGGTAGAGCGGGTTGGTCATTTGCTGTGAGACATGATCCAAGGGGAAGGCCGGTAAAGTATAACGTAGATGAAGGTAATGAAGACGTTCTCGAAGAAGAAGACGCCGTTGAAGATGATCATGATCAACATGATTTAGATGATCATGTTCCAGAAGAATATGTCAAAGAACTTCTTAAATCAGATGATGTATCAGACAATGTCCATGAAGATGATATCGACGATGACATGATGATCATAACTGACATCGATGACGACGATGACATGGCCAATCCTTACAATGTTGAATCTGGATCATCGGATGATAGTACAGACGATGACTAAGATGAAGAAGATGATGAAGATCATTGAATTTTACGAGGTATGCAGTAATAATAAATTAACTGTTTCTTAGTGAGTTTCCATTTTCCTGTATGTTATGATTAGAAACATTGCTTGTTATAGAGTATGACAAAAAACACATTTAAAATTTTTCTAAAGAGATATTTTTGTTGGGTTATGGGGAATTGAGAGTGATGTGAGGGGGGGGAGGGGCCATAAGAGCTTCCACCTTCATTTGGTTGGCCCTGTTTAGTAGATAATATTAAATTATTCTTGAAACAGAGAGAATCTTAGTAAGGAAATGCACAATTATCAAGACTCAAACATCATCATCATCATCATCATCATCATCATCGTCATCATCACCATCATCTTCATCATCATCATTTTTTTTTCTTCATTGACATCTTCATAATCTTCATCATCATCTTCATCATCGTCATCATCATCATCATCATCATCATCATCATCGTCGTCGTCATCATCTTCATCATCATCATCATCATCATCGCCTTCATCATCATCATCATCTTAGATAGAAATTCTATGTCTTTTATCCTTGGAGGTCACATGTTTAAATTTGGAGGGGTTAAGGTATGTACACATCCATAGAGTAAGAAATCAATTTTTTTTATAAAAATGGGGTTCTTTGTCTCACATATAAGATTGTCTCATACATCAATTTGTCATCGCTCAACAAGCTACCAAAAGCTACGTCATTGTATGATATCCGACGCAACTACCTAGAAATACCAACGGTGTTTGTCATCGGTGGTTTAGCGAGCTCGTCGGATTCTCTTGAAGTCAAAAGTCTGATATCCGACGCCGCTTGCCGTCGGTGGTATGGAGAGGTCGTTGGATTCATCATCATCATCATCTTTATATTCATCATCATTATCTTCATCATCATCATCATTATCATCATCATCATCATCATCATCGTCATCATCATCATCATAATCATAATCATCATCATCATCATCATCATCATTTCTTCATTTTTACCATCAAGGATAATCTATTTTCCCAAGTTGTTTCCCATCAAAAGTTTTTTCATGGGGCCAACACTGAATTTTTTTAAATACGTGTTGGCTTGTACTAAAATTTGGCATGGTTAAACTAGACGCATGCATTGACATTGTGGGAGAGTTTCCGGACTCAAACATGACTGACACTAACCATTGGAGCATCAAAAACCATACCTATAGATTAAATAATGTGCTACATGGGGACAATGTTGAAATTTCTTAAATATGTGTTGGCTTGGACTGAAATTTGGCATGGTTAGTCAAGATGCATGCATTGAGAGTGTGGGAGGGTTTCCGAACTCAAACATGACTGACACTAACCATTGGAGCATCAAAAACCATACCTATAGATTAATTAATGTGATACAATATGGGGCCAATGTTGAAATTTTTTAAATATGTGTTGGCTTGGACTGAAATTTGGCATGGTTAGTCTAGACGCATGCATTGACAGTGTGGGAGGGTTTTAGGACTCAAACTTGGCTGACACTAACCATTGTAGCATCAAAAACCATACCTAGCCTATAGATTAAATAATGTGATACATGGGGCCAATGTTGAAATTTTTTAAATATGTGTTGGCTTGGGCTGAAATTTGGCATGGTTAAACTAAATGCATGCATTGACAGTGTGGGAGGGTTTCTAGACTCAAACATGATTGACAATAACCATTGCAGCATCAAAAACCATACCTATAGATTAAATAATGTGATACATGGGGCCAACGTTGAAATTTTTTAAATATGTGTTGGCTTGGACTGAAATTTGGCATGGTTAAACTAGAGGAATGCATTGATGGCGTGGGAGAGCTTCCAGACTCAAACATGACTGACACTAACCATTGCAGCATCAAAAACCATACCTTTAGATTAAATAATGTGATACATGGGGCCAACATTGAAATTTTTTAAATATGTGTTGGATTGGACTGAAATTTGGCATGGTTAAACTAGAGGCATGCATTGACAGTGTGGGAGGGTTTCCAAACTCAAAAATGATTGACACTAATCATTGGAACAAGAGATATACGAACTATAGATATTGGAACAGTATCAATTGATATCATGAGAAACAATTTGATCAATTGCTGGTCTATTCCTCATCTTGTTGTGTTGAACTGGCATATTTGAGGATGAATTTCTTGTTTGATGGGTGAATTTTCCTTAGAAGAATTGTTTGAAGTCCTTGTTGTGTCGTATAGGTCAAGAGAATCTATATGTCAATTCACTTCTATTGGATGCATTAACATCTTGTTGGTATGGTAGGAAACCTATTGGTAGCATCATCATCATCATCTTCATCATCATCATCATCATCTTCATTATCATCACCATCTTCGTCATCATCATCATCATCATCATCATCATCATCATCATCTTCATTCATCGTCATCCTCATCATCATCGTCCTCATCTTCATCATCATCATCGACGTTGTCATCATCATCAATATCATTTATGTTTAAAGACTAGCCAATTTCTGATTTTGATATGTGTCTTTCAAAGAAGGATAAGACACTAATTATTTAGAAGCATCAATGTCAAAGACTAATTACCATATGTATTTGACCATAACATTTCTAAAATATTTAAAGACTATCCAATTTATGATTTTCATTTGAATCTTTCAAAGAAGGCTAAGAATCACCAATTATTTTGAACTCAATTTATTTCTTGAAGTGTTTCCTTTAAGCTCAAAGAAAAATTAGCTTGAAGATGTAAGGCATCACAAGTGACCCACTTGTGTTGGAAAAATGACTTTCCAAGGGAAAAGAACTAAACGTTCACACTTCCATTTGGCTAAGCTTTTCTACTACCTTCAAAGAGAAGCATTACAATTGGTTCGAAGAGGTCGGGAACCACAAGTGGCATGCTTACATAGGTGAAATGAACCTTTATGGCTGAACAAGTTAAACATAAACACTTTCATTTTGCTAAGTTATGATATGGAGCTACTCTTTCGTTAAAACCACCTAGGACTTACACCTTGGCTTATCTTCTAATTCATACCCTCAAGGGAATTGAACCTTGGAGGTTGTGCTAACATGTTGGCATCTCTAGCACTAAACCATGATCCCATCGACAAATATAATCAAAGTCTTATTGGGTTTCTAAATGAATTCATCCAATATTTAACATATAGGGTTTATCATTTGCTATTTCTCTTGTATCTTTTTTGCACTATCTTCATTTAAATCTCAATTGCTATCAAATTAGATAACAAACATTTTGGTCTCATCATTAAGAAATATGGTAACATCATTGATGGAACTTATTTATTTGCTTTTCCATTCATGTTTACATTGTTTTTCAAGTTACCTATAAATGTAATTTAAGTAGTGTGATTTTTATGGTGTTAACATATAAACACGTGGAAATGGAATCAACCCTAAGTCAAGTGGAGCCTTGCAACTTGCTACATGTTTGAGTCTCGACAATCTTCCTTTGAAATTTAATAAGAACACCAAAGAAGTTTGTTAATGGTTGGATTTGAGAATTTTCTAGGTGCGATTAATTAAGATATTAGGGCTCTAAAACAGTTCATGTATCTACCTCTATGTTGAAATCGTTTTCCATGCTGATGTAGTCGACCACCTTCCTTATTGTCTTACCAAAAGGCATGATAATGAGGAAGAAGGCGTAAAATTATGTAATTCACCTTCAAAGAGTGCCTTGCAATCACATTGGTAAGGAATCATAAGAAGATCACAAAAATCCAATGTGTCACATCCCCATTTAGTGTCAATTAAAGACTTATATGGTAAATTTAATATGAGACTTACTTATAGTTGTCTCTTACTCTTTGCATATTGACACATTTTATATTTTATGGTTGTCTCTGTGTCTTGACCCAATTGATATTATAAGGTGAGGAGGTGCATGCACAATAATCCTTAGTTATGAATATGAGATCATGAGGATTTAAAGAGAAGAGTATGTAAAGACAGGTAATTTTTATATGTATTTTCGTGGTAACTACTGAGGACAAATGTGGTGAGAAACCACAAGCGTTTGGAAGGACGAAGGGAGATTACATCATGATCATTCCACTTATAAAATTGAAGACTCTTCATGAGACAAAAATTGTTTTTTTAATTTTATTAATAACCATTGTGGTGCTTTGGTCCAAATGATTTTCTAACTAATTGTTTCTCCATATAGTGTGCCAAGTGCCACCTCTCTATATCAATTCATAATAAAAAAACTTAATATAAAACAATATATAATATAAAACACTATATAATATAAAACAATACAAAATAAAATAAAATATTATATAATAAAAAAATAAGATAAAAGACAAAATATAAAACAAACTATATATAATACAAAAAAAATCACTTACCATTTCACTTTCAATTCGACACGCACCCATTTCAATTTCAATTCGACACCAGGAGGAGCTCTGCAACTCTATGAAACCTACAGTGGAGAGCTGGAGGAGAGCATGATTTGATACCCCATTTCAATTCGACACATGCGATCAGGAGAGGTGCTCTGCAATATCAATTTTAAAACCCTAAACAATTTCAATTCGACACAAAGGAGCTTGAGAAGGAAGATATGTCCTTGGTATGTCTATGAATTATATGTTTAATGCATACATGTGCTTGTCATATACAATGATATCTTTTCCAAGATTGCTTTCCTGTCCCGCATGCTTGCAACCTGTTAGGGTTCTGGAAATATGATTCCATGGATTCGACTTGGGTGGTTGAATGAATATCACACAAAGCCAAAAACTTATCCATATGTTGATCTAGGTTTCTAGAACCATCTCCATTGAAAATGGGAAGTCATCCAGCCAGTAAATATGGCGATGAATGCTTCTCACCCTATTGGGTCAAAGGGATCATCCTTGGTCTTTGACTATGGGTTACTGGCCTTTTCATTTTAAGTTATTTTCACCTTTTCATTTATGGAGCTTGTCTCAATGATTTCCAAGGTTGTGAATAAAACTCCCATTTGAATCTTTCTCAAGGTACATGAAGTCACCTTATCTCAATTTGCTCAAAGGAAAATCATTGGTCCACTTTAACCACCACTTTTGTTCTTCACAATGCACTTCTTGAAAAATAAGTCTCCCACTTATCCACTATGCTATATATTCATGAAGTCTCTTCTTCCTCCATGGAGGTTCGACCATCCAGTGTGGTGCAGAGAGTCATGGATGTAAAACACATTCATTTTTAAGCTATTTTTTTAGTTGTAAGTTACCAAGGTTTCCAATTACATCATTTTTTTTTCAATGATGATTGTCTAGGCAGAGAGGGTGGAAGGAAAATGAGGGGAATAGAGTGAACCAAAGGGTGGTTAATAAATGATTAGTGAGCACGTTATAAGCCCATAATTGCATACAGTGCCCCTTTAGTAGAGATCTTATTTATGCAGACAAAGGTTCCCCTAATCTCAACAGGATATAAGAGAAATCATGACAACAATTATCCTGTGTCATTGAAAGCTGATATTTGCTGTTGTTTATGGTTAAATTGGGTTTTGATGCTACTTCTACCTTCAAACTCAACCTAGAATTTACTATAGCATGCTAGTCATCGATTTTCAGTGGCTGTGATATGACTTTTGACCACCATTTGTGCTCAAAACTGCCTAAAAGGTGCCCAAGTTTGAGTACTAAGGAATTTTTTATGCTGGAATTAAACTTGGAACCCAAGAAGAAGGTTGTTTACATCATGAATTATGTCAAGAATTGTTATAGGTCTCTTTTCATGCCTAGAAAGCACCCAGAATTAGGGATTTAAGGTTGGTTGTTGCTCTTATTCATACCCATATGTCAAAGTATATTTGTTTTCTTCCTTTTGGAGGTTCACAACATTTCACAGGGATGTCCAAATACTTCCAAAAATGTTGTTGTTCAAGTATTCCATCATGTTATCATGTGCCCTAGAATACTGGGGGAAATACTCATTTTCTTTCCTTGAGTCCATTTGAGGTGAAATGGGATCCCTTTTAAACTAGGACTGACCTCTAACATGATAATTTTGTTCTCTAAAAGCTGGTCCCACAAAGTAATGGGAAACTTTCCCTTGCTTGACCTTGTTGAGGTCATTGTCCATGGAATTGAGGATATTTTTTACCTCTTTGACTAGCATGGGGTCTTTTCGATCCGAAGGATGAAATCTTGGGTTCCTTACCTCTTCTTCTCTCCACATATTCTCTTTTATAAGGGGGGTCATATTATTATTTAATGAAATTCTTGGAACTCTCATGTTACTTGTCAAATATTCAACATCATTGAATAGGATCTCAAGGTTAGTGGACCTTCTTTCTAGTAGTTGGAGAAAAAATTTAGCCTTGAAATAGGTATCATACAATACCATGGAAGAAACTTCTAAGGTATTAACTGCATAAGGAATGAGGTGATATATTTTACAAAACCTATTGTCTAGCTCTCTTGTGTCAACAACAACCTTTGCTTGCTTTGTTTTAGTATGGATTTCTGGATCTTGCATTTATGTAGCAACCTTTTCTTGCTCTATTTCAGTATGGATTTCTGGACCTTGCATTTCCGCAACAACCTTTTCTTGCTCTGTTTTTGTGTGGATTTTTGGATCTTGTGTTTCCACATCATGCATTTCCACAACATATTTATATTCTTGTCTTTCCACATCAGGGATTCCCATAAAATCCTCCCAAGGCACTCTTAGCTTCTCTTGTTGCAGGGCATCCTTTACTAGGAGCTGAATTGCTCCATGATGAGCAAGGCTCGTCAATTTTCATATATGCATATATCCCTCTTTATCTATTTGAGTCAAGATCTTGGATAATTAAATTTTTTCTAGATACATTGAGGATACAAGGTTGCAATCTTCATTTTCATATTGCTCTAGTTTCATAGAAGGATTTATAGGAACATCATTTGAGTAAAAAATCCTCTCAAGAGGACCTAGCCCCTTTGGGATGTAATTAGTTTTGAGTTGTATAACATTTGAACGCCAATAATTTTTGACAAATTTACTCTTATAGCATTCAATATATATAGTTCTTCTTCACCAACATCTGCCTCTTCTACTTCATGTAGATCAATTCTTCATTTCCTTCAATGTGCATATCTGCCTTTGACATTGACCATTGCTGGGGCAAAAATATAACAAACCAATTTTCTTGTAGGTGGCATTAATGTTCAGCTTGAATTCTGGGTAAGAAAGGAAACTACCAAGTGCAATTAACCAATAAAATGAATGAATGGCTAACAATTGTCCCTGTGGACATTGTTTCAAAAGTCAGCAATAAATGCACTTGTCACAGTGCCTTCACTCCAAAAACATGTGCTATAGGGATGGTATACTTATTAGGCATGTTGGTAATATACCCATATCTCACTATCACCACTACTTCAGTAAGATATGCCCATAATTTATGTTGTTTGCATGGCTGCAATTAATCTAGAACTACCTTTTCTAAAGTCATGGTATGTTTAATCAGCAAACCAGGCTTTAGTATTATTTCCAGAATTGCATAATTTGTCAAACTACCTTTCACAGTCTTCCAAAGGAAGCAATTCCTTTAGATATGTCATCATTGGATCCTATCTTTCCATCTAATATCTAAATTGAGGAAACTAATCTAATTCCCTCTCTTGCATCCCACATTCTAGGAACTTGGTGGAACATTGCTACACAAGCCACCACGTATTGTAAATGTGGGATATAAAAGTAAGAGGGATGGGTTTTCATGAAATTAAATCTATCCAATATCCGCTGGAACTCCAACCATAGTTCTAGAAGCACTTTAGCTTCTAAAAAAAAGGCATAGGTTCCACATCCAAAAGTGTTGTTATTCTAAGTAGTCGTAATATCTAGAAACCCTATGTTTTGGTTGAAAATAGTCTACTAGATAGAGCTTGATATGTGTTATACAAAAGACACTCTTTTGGTTAACACTCATCAAATTTGACAAAATGAATTCTCATCGTTTCAATCAATTGAAAGTATCTGCACTAGTGGACCTACATAATAGTTATAGGCCACCTATCCTTGTGAGCGCTAGATGCCTCTTTGTTCGCACTAGCACCTTATTTCTAATGAATTATAATTGATATCGATATGACTGGATAGATCATGAAATGCCTGATTCTCAGAGATTTGGATACAAGCTTGATTGTCATAGTAAATCATGGTAGTGCTCAAATTAGAAGTTGTAGCAGAACCTGGACAACAATAGGGTTTTTGCCTTGTAGAATGTGTAGCACTTCTGTCCTCAACATCCAAGTCACCATCTATGTCACTTCTACTGTTCGCACAAATTGTAGGGCATAGAATTCACCTCTATTAGTTGTCCCCTGGTTTGTTGAATACTTAAAGAAAAATAATGTTTGCTTGTTTTTTGAAGGCTATATCTTTAAAAATATTTATAGAACAATTAGCCTTATCAAATTGTCATTAGCCTATTCCTCTCCTATATATGTGCTAGAAAATGATGTTCTGGAATAATCCTACAATTTGGACCAGTTCTTCATAGATGGATAACAAGAGGATTTTATTTGGATCCATTTTTAACCTGACCCAATACTAATATTGAGTCTCCAAACACCTGTAACTTCCTAATTCCTTTTGATAGTGCAAGAAACATATTCAGTTTTATATCCTTCATTTATGTGCAATTATTTGTACTCTGACCCAAACCTGCTGCAAATTTGTACCAATGTTGTTATGATAGATAAAATGTTCCTCCTGCACCCCCCTAGCTGGTACACCCTGTGAAGATCCATCAAAATAGGCCCAACTCCCTATTCTGTTTATTGCTTCTTCCACCACCCTTCTAAACTTTGGTATACCCTCAGACTGTAGGAAGAGCATGAGGATAGCTAGAATTTTTGTGACATCAAATTATGGAGCAATATGATTGTCATCAAATATGGCACTATTTATTTCCATCCATGTTCCCCATATCATTAAGGCTGCTAAAGCTTTGTATTCTTTCAATATACCATTATTTATCCATATTTGGAAAGCATCTTGAAATTGAAATCCATTCCAAATGAAGTTTATCCTAGTAACATGTGATGCATGGACCCACATTCTCCTTATATATGGACACAAAATAAAAATATGCTCAATGTATTTATTATTTTCCTTATGGAGGGGTACTCTTTCATACTTAACATCCCTCTAGTTTGGGAAAAATTTCAACATTTGTTTCCACATGTGAATACTTTTATTGGTTATTATGTGGACATGGAAGGTTGCTTGATTTTCCAAAGTGGACAATCTTGATGGGTGCAAACCCCCTTTGATGACCTTGCTTATTGAACAAGTAATCTTGACGGAAGCCTTTGAAGGAGGCTAATGTGGGCATCTTTTGGCTGCTTTGAGCACTTGGTGGGTTGAAAGTCCATGAGTAAGGTATGGATTCACTCCTATGGTACTAGCTCGTAATTGAGGATATAAGTGGTTGGGATCAAAAGGACTACAACTCCATCCTTAATGTAAAGTCAGATAACCTTGTAGGTTGGAGCTCGCATAATGTTTTTCTTTCATGGTGCCACCATATGAGTTTTGAAAGTAAGATTAATTGGCCCCATCCCATGATGAAGTAGAACCATGTGAGATAGATCCTATAACACCATTAGCATCATGATATTCTCCTATTGTATCATGATAAAAATAAATATATTTATATTTATAAATATATTTTCTTTGTTCAACTTGGACCTCTATTGTTTTTATCCCAAAACCAGAAGTGATTTAACTCTGTGTACCCACGCCTTCTGTCTGAGGAGTGTTTCCAGCGGTCTTGAGTTTCAGCTTGGCAACAAGCCTCAGACAGCGGGCATGGGTACACAGAATCTAGAGTTTCTTCCAAGCGTGGGATATCACACAAGAGGAACTGAGCTTAGTTGATAGTAGTCTGTCTGCAATCAAACTTTGAGCTTAGTTGATAGTACTCTGTCTGCAATAAAATTTAGAGGAACTGAGGAAAATGAACATGACCATAAGCTGATTGATGGGAGTTCTAGTATAAGGTAATTTGTTTCCAATTTAATTATTTGATATTTGAAATTCCAATTCAACTAATGTGTGGGATAGATGTGCCATAGATGAAATTATTAACATCTCAAGGAATTAGATCTTTGACCAAACACTAGGAATGACAAACTTGGGTACTAAGAAAGAAATAACAACAACCAATCATTATCATCTATATGGTTGTATGAGGAAAGTGTCAATTCCCATAGGCAATAGCTTGGGGGCATTGATGTCAAGGTACTCAATGCAAGCTAAAGGGGAAATGATTAGTATTGCTCATGATGTAAAATTAAAGGATGTATTGCTCATGATTAGGATACTCTTGTATTTATAGTCATAAAAAAACAAGTTGTGGTATAACTTCCCCAGTTGTGGTTACTATTTTTTTATTAAGCTCATGAACATTTATATGCAGTTTATTGTTTCTACTATCACTATGTTTTTGTGATGAATGATTGAAGAATGTTATAAGTGTGCCTAAAGAATTATGAACATGGATATATACAATTCCTTATATTTATTATCACTTTGTTTTATGTGATGAATTCATTTGCATGACTTGAGTATATCTGAAGCTATCCTTGGGGTCCAATGAATGAACTTGAACACTTGCTGCATTCATTTAATTTGAAAGAGTAGTTATAGTTTGAGCATATGGTTTTCTTCAACATGGTTCTATGTTCTACACACAATATCCAAGCTAATTACATGCAACTCCAGCCTTCAATCAACTTGTGGTTAATGCCTTCAGAAAGATGGTCAATACAAGTTCGATTTGCATAAAGGATGAAAATGTTCAAATTTATGTGTGCATGGGGAAGAGATCCAATATCATTCTCTGCTCTACCTTAACTTGGCATACAAATTATGAATTCCAAAGAAGGATGGCACATTGTCACAACCTGATTTTAGCATGCAATTCTAAAATGGGAAGGAACACACTATACATCAACTCCAATACATTCGGGAAGGATATCAAGACACATGTATCACATAGATTCTCCAATCATCTTCAACTAAATCGATATCATAGAAGAATGATGCATTTCAATAAATTATACTATGTTTTTAGCAATTCTCATCAAGAATTATAAATTATAAATTATACTTTCAGTAGTATGAGACTTCTTTCAAGAAAGTGTGACCTCCCTTTTCGCTGTGTGAGATTTCATTTCAAGCATGTGATTTTATTTCAGCAGTATGATTTTTTTTTGAAGATAGTGTGTTGATTTAGCTTTGCAGTTGTGTGACTTTAATGGTGTGAATTTTCCAGATTTAGGACAAGGATTTTTCAATTGGTGTGATTTGCAAAGTTTTCAATATAGTACAACCCCTATCATCCATGTTCTATTGTTTTTTTTTATCACTCCTATGTGTTTGTATATTTGCATCCCCATACCCTTTGAATCTTTAGATGGGCATAATGAGACCTAACTATGTTGAGTGGAAAGCCAACATGGCTCTCTTCGTGACATCCAAGAATAATAGTATATCTATTGATGTCCAAATAATAGTGTATTTTAAAAAAAAAATATATCATAAGGTAGTCGGATATCCGAGGACAACGTGAAGGTAACCGATGTTCTTGCCATACGTTCGGTGACAAAGAACGTCGGATCCCAGGCATTTTCTGATGTAAATGGCGTTAGATATCCGATGCCAACGGTGAGGATATACGATGTTCATGCCATACCTCCGATCCGACGCCAACGGTGAGGATATACGATGTTCGTGCCATACCTCCGACGGCAAGGAATGTCAGATTCCTGCCCTTTCCATGTGTAATGGTGGTCGGATATCCGATTCCCACACCTAAGGTATCCGATGTTCTTACCATACATCTGACGGTAAGGAACGTCGGATTCCATTCATTTCCATGTGTAATGGTCGTCGGATATTCATTGCCCACACCTAAGGTATCCGACATTCTTTCCATACATCCGAAGGCAAGGAATGTTGGATTCTAGCCACTTCCATTTGTACAGGGCGTCGGTTATCTGACGCCCAGTCTGAAGATATCCGACTTCCTATGAAGTGCCGAAAGTCAATTATCCGACTTCGTCATGGTCGGTTATCCAACTTCCTCGTGGCGTCACATAACTGACGAAGTTCCAACCATGGGATTTCATCCGACATTGGACTGACGTTAAAAAAATATGGAGGTTGTCAGATGATCGACCACAAGATGTAGAAAATATGACTTTTTGGCCATCGGATTTTGGGTCCAAAAAACCTAGTGGCTCCACATGGTCCTCCTCTTCCCTTTCTCCCTTCTCTATTTCCTTTATGTCCTCTTCTTCTTCTTTTGATTCCTCTACTTCTCTCTCTCCTCTACATCCATATTTTCTAATGGGGAATTTCCCTATGATGGATCCACACCACCTTCAAGATGATTTAATATAGAGATGGGATGGGACTTTGATGGATTTGCACCACTTTCATAACAAATTGTTCCATATTTGGGATCTCCCATCATTTTCTCTTCCCCTTCACTTTCCCTCTTGAATTCATCTAGATTTTCAATAAATTTAAATTTATTATTACTTGAATTGAGTGGTCCTTGTATTAATTCAATTGTTGTGGTTCCTTGCATTAGGAATTTATGTGCCTACTAGGAACCAACTCAAACTCGAATTCTTTTTCTTTTCTTTTCTTTGGGGGAGGTTACTCTTGAATTTTTGGGTAGTTTTTGTCCAAGTGCCCATAAAATTGATAGGCAATGCACTTGAAAGGAATATGCTCAAAATATAGGGTTTGCTACTATGAAATATCAAGCACAACAGATCTATGGAACAAACACAATAATTACTAGAGATGCATGCAACAAAATGTATGGAAAAAATGTGCAGAAGGTTTACAACAGTAAAATAATCTCATATAATCAGAAGATAGTTTACAAGGTGTAACAATGGCTACAATAATCCAAGCAATTCGAATTCCAAAGGTGGTCATTTGAATTGGTGCATGAGAGTGGCTTACTAGGCAGTTAACACCACTCGGCACATCAGTTAACCACTTAACTAATCAATAATTGACTCTAACTGACTCTGAAACTAACTAACTGAGTCTAACTCAATGCATAACTCAACTGAATGCCAAAAATAGGAGAGGGCACCTTCTGTCTACAATTTAACTGAATAGTAGGTGAGAATAACACCAGATGAAGTCAAACAGTGTAGTAAGGCGCCCTAGTATCACCAGTTGGCTGAATAAACTAGTAAATGATGTCAGTTGGACTGAGTAGTGCACATTAGTCATGCAAATTACCCCCTGAATGGTGGAGGAGGCTTAGATGATGGCCCGAGATGATAAGGGTTACAGTGAAACACATTTGGTGTAGGAGGTAGCTGAAAGGTAAGGTTATGTTGCTTGGTATTTTTGTGTAATTGTTTTGTACACTTTTTTGTATTTAATATATATATATATATATATATATATATAGGTAGAAAGGTTATAATTGTTGTTTGTTGATTTTTTTTGTATTTGTTTTTTATGTATTTAATATATATATATATATATATATATATATATTGAAAAACAAAATTTATTTTAAAATTAAAAATAAGTTTTTATTTAAAAAATTAATAAAAAAAATTTAAATTAAAAATTTAACGGCAATCTTAGTGACGATGACGTTGATGACATTGGTGTCGATGATGATGATCATTGTCATCATAATTACCACCATCTTGATCATCACCATGATAATCATTGTCATCATCATCATCATCAAGATCGAGAATATCATTTTCATCGTAAGCATCATCATTAATGTCATCGTCATCATCATCATAAACAACGCCATTGTCATCGTCGTCGTCGTCATCATCATCATCATAAATGTCGATGTCATCCCTATTCATCAGCACAACCATCACAAACAACAACATCGTCATCCTCATCATCTTCATCATCATCATCATCACCATCATTATCATCATCACCATCATCATCATCATCATCATCATCATCATCATCATCATCTTCATCTTCATTATCGTCATCATCATCATCACCATCATCACCATCCCCATCACAATTGTCATCATCAATATTCATCATAAACAACAACATCATCATCGTCACCATCATCGTCATCGTCATCATCGTTTTTGTCATCATCATCATCATCATCATAAGCATCATGATTAACGTTTCAGTTTTCATTAATCATCATCACCATCATCATCGTCATAAGAAGCATCATTAATGTCATCGTTTTCATTAAAAGAAATCAATTACCAAAATCATAAGACAAGTTAATAAGAAATCAATTACCAAAATTATAAATCCCAATACTCTCATTTATTGAAGAACTTTAAACAAAAAAATGAGACACTAGCACCATAAAGTTTCAACAAGAATCCAAACACTAAGAAACAAAACCAAATCCTAAAGAGGGAGTATAACTAGTCATAATTATTTTTGTAGACATCATTAGTCAACTGATCGCTCCTCTTTGTGAATTAGAGTTGAGATGCTGAGTTTGTACTTTAAAAATTCATTTAGTTTTATAACTACAACCAAACCATCATGAAATTAACTACATATAATTCTAAGATACTCATTTCAGTAACTATCTAGCCACATTCATTACAACCCACTACAGAAATTAAAGTTAAAACTTGCATAGAGATTCATCATTGTCATTTCCTAATTCAAACCCAAGGAAATATTTGTTAATAGGTAGAAGAGATTGTAATATACCTCCTTGTAATAATTATAAGAAAAAATTGTTGATATAAATAGAATACTTTTAGAAATGCACATAGTGCTATTGACATGCATACAACACCTATATGAACTTTGGGCTAGTACTATGATGGATTGTTGGATTGGAATATCTCTTTAGTAATTCAATCGGTAGAATCTACAAAAATACAATGGGTTGACTCCTCAATGAGTAGCATCTATGTGTAACATGAATAATTTATTCTATTATGTAGTGCTTATTTTATAGTGTGAACAAATAAAATGCAATGTTCAAAAAATAAGTGTTATTAATTTTATTTTGAGAATTTGAGACACTTACTATGCATGCCTTTCTACATGCTAAAAGAATAAGAAAAAACTTACATAATACAAAAAAATGCATTCTCTAAATTTCCCTATAATTTCAATTCATTTTTCCCCTATGTTTTCATGCATACATGATCAATCGACAAAAATAATCAAGTCAAACTAATCTCCACTATTGGTTATAAATCGCCAGTGAGACTTAAAAACTATAAATATATGAGATGGGTATTCAACACTTCAATTTATCACGGGATAAACTACCTTATGCCAATTGATAAATATTGATTTTCAGCTTCTATCAATTGATAACACATGACATACTTCATATAATGCCCTAAAACATAAATATAGAACTTCCATTAGCTAAATACATGTTGATTTGTTTATGATTCAATAGAGAAAATCTAAAAGAGATTTGTAAGTCTTATGTGGATTCATCCTATGAAAAAATGTATCCTAAAGTTGTACTCAACATTATTGATAAAAGGTTCCTTGATGTAGATAGTAATTGACAAGTGGATAAACATGGGTCTTTGCTAACTAAATAAGATTGTAGAAATATCAAGGAACCACCAAGAATGAAAATGGCATGCCATGATGGGAATTTGAAACTAATGGGAAAATTCCAACAAGGATAAGACCTAAAGTGGCTACAAGAATCAAAACAAAAACAACAAAATTAACTCCATTAGCCAAAATAAACTTATGCTCCAAAATACTACACTCCCTAAAGAAAACTTATAAAATATGGATGAGAGAGAGAGAGAGCGGTTAAGACTCTAATTGTGGAGACCTCGCGGTATAGTAATTTTGATATTTATTGTTGATAGACATAGGTTTTCATTTAATCTACCTAATGCCAATATAAATGATAATAGAACAAATCATGTTAATGTAATTAATCTATGTAGGGAGCATAGTTAATCAAATTTCATTTTTAGAAAAGATCTTATCGTTCCACATTGCTAAAATAAAATCTCTATGTGAACTTATGAAAATTATTATGTGCATAGTATTTTTCAATCCCAACCTACTCTATTACAATTTGACCAACCTCTATGTTTTACTTGTCGATCTAAGCAAATAGACATAACAATTAAATAAATTTCTCACATCTTAGTGCAATTGGAAAATATGCATTAACTCCTCTGGTTTTCACCTTGCCAAAACTACACCACCTAGTAGTAATTGTATGCAAGAGGAGAGGGAAAGGCACCAAGCATCTCTATTGTTGTAACAAAAGACATTTTACCCACAAATATGGAACAAAAAGGAACACACAACTTATCTATCAATGATGTAACCAAAAACCAAATAATTCCATGACCTTCTATGTGGAGAAATAATATCAATTGAGTGAACTCAACAAAGATGGGTTAATGTGAAACTAACTACCAAAATTAAAAATCCCAATACTCTCATTTATTTAATAACTTGATACAAATAAATGAGACCCTAGTACCATAAAGCTTCAACAAGAATCCAAACACTTGAAGCAACAAAACCAAATCGTAAAGAGAGAGTCTAACTAGTCATAATTAATTTTATAGGCACCATTAGTCAATGGATCACACCTCTCTTTGAATTAGAGTTGAGATATTGAGTTTGTAATGTGAAAAGTCCCCCAGTTTTACAAATGTGAAACCAAACCATCATGAAATTAACTACACACAATTATAAGATACTCACATGCCTAACTATCAAGCCACATTCGATACAACCCACTAAGCAAATGAAGGTAGAAAAATAGATAAGGATTGCACAATCAAGCACTGCATGCTCACACTTCTCAAAAGGAGTGGATAATGTATTTTGATCATTCACACCACATGGACAAGGAAACTTCTATTTTTATTCATTAATTATTTTAAATTTGCTATATTCTTGCATTTTTTTCAAAAACTAAATTCTCCAACATTAATAATTCTTTGTGTAAAAAGTTTGTCTTTTTATATAAAATATGCTTAGATTGATAAGATTCGCCAAATTTTAAAAGGATAAATAGTAAATTGAATGCTTTTTAAGAAAAAATGTATGATTTTATGAAACAAAAATATTCGCCTAAAATATTATACTTATCTATATAATTTTTATTCATAAAATCTTTCCCTCTGATAGTCCCACAACTTTATAGACAAGATGACAATGCAGTTAAATTTTGTCTTGACAAGTTTGTCGTGAAGTACCTTAACAATCATTTTCTGTTGTTGGTGGGGGCGTTTGTGACCCTAAGAACATATTATATAATTTTTATTTTTATTTTTAAATGCACGAAGAAGGAAATAAGGCCATTTGTGCTTATAGCCAAAAGTAATGATATAGGAAACAATTGGCATGAAAGGATACACCATCTAAATTTTCAAATTTTCAAAGTACGAAATTGATGGTTAGGTTGACCATTGTTCGTGGCATTCCTATGCTTGTTCCTCATCAAGGTGTATGTGAGGGTTATGTTCTTAGTAAGCATTTTTTATAAATGTTTGAGAAAACAAAGTCGTGCTGGGAAAAGACATAGATGTATCTTGTGCACAAAAAACTTTGTATGACGATCGACCATCATTTGCTAGTGCAATGTATGTTTTAACCTTTACTAATGTTTTTTCAATATCTACATGGATTTATTTTCCCAAAAAACAAAGAGATGGTCTTTGGGAAATTCAAGTAATTTAAAGGGAATTGGTTAATAATCAATGTGGTAAACCAATAAAATGTTTGAGCTTTTATAATGGAGGAGAGTATGTGGGTAATGAAATTTTAGGATACTTATCATAGAAGGTGTCTTTTGGAAAATACCATGCTACTTATGTAGAAGAATACTCTTCAACATGATGTTTCTTATGATGATCCTCACCCAAATCTACAAACTTAAGAAAATTCAATCAATAGTTTGTAAATATGTTTGTTGGAACCCAAATTTCGGTCCTTATGTTGTCTCCCTCTTCCTCTGTCCTCATGTGATGCAAGTCGGGTCGGTTGGACCTTCTTGCTTAACAATAACACCCAACACACACATTCACATGAACTGGATGTAAACATGATTTCAGAAGCTGGCTTCTATTACTTCAATTGAATTACGGTTACAATGCGAAAATGAAAGGAATGTAAAACACCTAAACTATGTCGGCCTCAGCCTATTACAATATACAAAAGTAATGGTGTGCTCTCTGTGTGTGTCAATATTCACCCTCTCCTAGCTCACTACGAAACTCTGAGTTATGGATCTGATCTCTTCTATGCTATGTTTATGTGTGACTATTCTCGCCAATCTACAAACTCCCAAGTGACTGATCCCCTCTCCTGTGCTTGCGCATTGGTATTCTACTGCTGCTCTGCTAATCATCCCGAGGTCCACTCCAATCCCTGAGACACTCTTCCTATGTCCACTGAATCCTCCCCGATCCTGCAGACTTGTAGTTATTAGTTATTCTGCTATGCTGCACAACCTCCACCTGTGGTGACATATGGCATGTATTCAACCACCTTCTTAACTGCTCATAACTTCCTTAGCAACCCCGAACGACTACCAAGTACTCTGCTTGACTTTCCACGAGTCCTTCCGACTCTGCTACAGTAGTAGGTCCCATCACTAACCTCGACCATACTGTATTTCGTCATCCTTCAACTTACCCGTCTTCCTCACTTCTCTTCCGCATCTTTTCCAGTTCGCCCCTTCCTCCACGCTTGGATTCCACCTCAAACCTGTCGATGCCGCTGTTCGAAAGCTTGTCGATCCTCGACATCTTCGATGAAACCCTATTTTATATCAACCTTGAACATTTCGACTCTCAACCTTCTCCTCCTATTGACGCACCTTGACAACTTCTACTCAAGTTATTGACTTCGACAGTGAATCTTCCTTTCGCACCAGTAGTCGTCGACACTCCCTTTGGTTGATTTCCTGTCGATCATCTTCGACTATTTTTCCTAGGTCTCGATGCTCCTGCATCAGACTCCCCAGGTGAAAAAGAACTCGATTGCTCTGTCAGTCTCCTGAAATCTTCTTCGAAAATCCATGTCACCTCCTGCAACTCATCATATTTCCAATGCACTAAGTATTCCTTCTTTCGTGAATTGGGCATACGCCCCACTTCCTGTTCCTCCAGTATTTCAGTGATTTCCTCCTTGTTGTGTCGACCTGGTATCTGTACTGTCCAGTTGATGTTCAACACTTATGAGCTTTTGCTACTTGAACCTTCTTCAAATTTTTACAGATCTGAGACATTGAACATTGGTGAAATGCTCAAGTCTTTCGGCAGCTCCAACACATAAGTGTTGTCCGAAATATTCTTCAAGATCTTACATGGTCCAACCTTCTTCAGCTTCATCTAGTAATATGTTCCTGTCGGAAATATATCCTTCCAAAAATGTGCATAGACTAAGTCTCCTTCGTTGAACGACTGTAGCCTCGGTCGCATACTCTGTCTTCACCGAATCTATCCATGTTTCGTGAACTGTCACCATGTTCAGCAGTGTAACTCTTCAACTCAGTGCATCGACAATATTGTTCGACTTTCTTGACTTATGTCGCAACATGAAGGTATATCCCTGCAGCAATTTGACCCACTCCATGTGCCACTGATTCAACTTCGATTGAGTGTTCAAATACCTCAGTGCTTGATGATATTTGTACAACAAAAATTCCTTGGGAAACAAATAATGCCTCCACTTCTTCAATGCTTGGACAATAGCATAGAATTCCTGGTCATAGACCAAATATTTCTGCTTTGCATCATCCAAATTCTCATTGAAGAATGCAATTGGTCAACTCTCCTGGCTCAACACTGCTCCAATTGCCATTCCACTTGCGTCGCAATCGACTTGGAAAAATTTGTCGAAATATGGGAGTGCTAACACTGGGCTCTTAGTGACCTTTTCCTTCAAATTGTTGAAAGCTCTCTGGGAAGCTTTTGTCCACTTAAACTCCCCTTATTTTCTCATGCACTCTGTCAAAGGTTCACATATCCGACTGAATCCCTTGATGAATTTCCTGTAGAAACTGGCAAGTCCATGGAAACTTCTTACTCCAGTCGCACTTGTCGGTTCCGGCCAATCCAATATTGCCTTCACCTTCTCTGGGTCCATCACTAACCCTTTACTCAAGATTACGAATCCCAAGTACCAATTCTTCCTTAATGAAGAAACACTTTTTCAACTTCACCATCAACTTCTCTTCTTGCAACTTCTGCAATACTTGTCGAATGTGCCCCAAGTATTCTGTCTTGGTTTGACTAAATATCAGGATGTCGTCTAGGTACACTACAACGAACTTACCCAAGAATGGCTTCAGTACCTCCTTCATCAACCGCATGAATGCACTGGGTTTGTTAGTCAATCCGAATGGCATGAATAATGTAATGTCCCTTGTTAGGAATTTTATTAAAATGGCAATTTTTCACTTTTTTCCCTAGTTTGACCTTTGACTAGTTTTGAGCTCTAGGTCCCCAAATTGCTCCAATTGCTCCCAAATATTCTGAGAAGGTATATGGATGATTTTAGAACATAAATATGTATTTTAAGGATTCTTTTGGACCTTTAAAATACTTCTGCAAATCCTCTTTCAATTCTGGACAATGTAGGGAACTTTACTAGTACTTTCCCTTTGACTAGTATTTGTCTCTAGGTCTCAAATTGACTCCAAATGCCTTCACATATTCAAGGAGGGTGTATGAATGATATTAGGACTTGAATATGATTTTCAAATATGATATATGACCACCAAAATACCTCTGCAAACTCTCTTAAGATTCTGGACCAAGTATGCAATTTTACTAGTAATTTGGGGTTCAAATCCCCCTAGGGTTAGTACTGAAAATGGCTTCCCAAATGCCTCCAAACCCACTAAAATTTCTGAACAGAGGTAGGTAATGTATTAAGGATGTTATTAAGGTCTCATGTGCACCATTAATTTATTATTATATTTGTTCCAACCCTCTCCCATTCAACTGCAAAAACCACCAATTCGACCCTTGGGGAAATGGCACTATTTCTTCTCCCAATGCAATTAAATTGAGTAAAAATACTTCAAATGCTCAAGTAAAGTACATGAAACTTGTAAAATACATCCATGGTAGTCCATTAATCACAAATGCATCAGATAATCATCCATTCATTCGAAATCATCATCAATACATTGGTTCACAACAAGGTAGTGGGGAAATGACATTGTTCTTCCATTAAAAATGAGATTTGTAGATTTCTACTTGGAATTTCGACCTGAAACTTTCTGGAGATGAAGAACCGAGTATTTAATTCATATTAAAAAATAAATGTGGCATGATAAGCTCCCCCAAAGAGTACAATAGCTCACCAAAAACACCCTCCCTCAAGGATCAAGAATATGCCATCAAAACTAGAAATGGTTGAGAGAATGTGATGCAATAGAAGAAGCCATGAGCTTCCCTGTATCTTACACCTACAAATAGATAATCCATTAAATCTCCAAATGAAAGTTCTGAATGGCCTTTCCAATTACCAACTTGGATGGGAATCTTTCACCCTCGAAATTGGCTAAGGCAAGAAACTAGTCATCCACTAACTCTCACTCTACACAAATGCAATTGCAAATTATACAAATGATAAAAAGATGGTTTCATTATTTTTTATTGACATTTATAAATTTCTAATGTCCTCCATGGGTCAAATTCCTTCCAAGAGACTCATGCCAACTCAAGTTGGGAAGAGATTCCAAAGAACGCCACTTGTACAACAATTCCTAGTCTCCCACTTCCACCAAATCACATGTGGAAGCATCTTAGCTGCCCTGACACCCTTGAGCACCCTCTTGGAGTCTATTTTTATCCCTGACATGTCGTATATGTCATATTTCAGCCTTCAGGCCTGATTTGTGTCATAGGTCTCATAGCATCTTCATCAATGTTGTCATAGAGCTAGGGAATCTAGCCGAAGTGTCTCACTAGCTCCAAATTGCCTCTTCCTCTTCCATGGGAGTTACTCTTCCTCTATATTTTGACCTCATTGACTCATTCCAGTATTATTGACTTTATAACTCATCCCAAGAACATTAGGCTTCCCATGGATTCGAAATTGCAAGAAGAGGATGCCACGTGGTACATAAATTCTAGCTTGTGTGGGTCCCACTTCCTCCATGTGTCTTCATGATCAAATGCCACTTTGATTTTCACTTGTATATATTTATTTATCTACTTTATTAAATATTTATTCCATCCTAATGTTCCAACATCATTTATTATCCTCATTATTCCAAATCCCAAAGCTTCCACCCTAAACCTAGGAAACTAGTAATTTTCCTCCTTGGCAATTATTTGACCTTTAGCTCAATTTGACAAACTCTAATGAATAGGGTCAATTTGCTTAGGCCATTGTGACCCAATTCCAAATTTGGGATATGAAAAATCCTCCCTTCCCAATATTGCTTGTCCTCAAGCAATTTCAAACATGGGTGTTGAAGAACCTGCTTTCTGTATAATTCTTTGAAGTTGCCATTGAATTGCCCAACCTTGAGTCTTTGAGTTTCCATGAAGATTTTAGAGAGGAACCACCATGCTTGCTGCTGCACTACTCTGATAAAAATCACTTTATTAAGTGGGAAATCCATCTCCCATACTGCTCATTTCCCCAAAAAATTGAAACCAATGAGACAAAAATTATTCCAGGGTCCCATTGCTTGTATTGCACCCCAACAATTAAGAGTGCTCTCCAACCCATACCATCAGATAAGAGGATTCTTGGATCCCATTTTCTTGTATCCATTCTTCCAAACATCATGAGTACAAAATATATATCATCAAGGTACATAACAACATAAGGAAAATGTACATCAAGGAGGTGCTTCATCAAAGAATCATGAAAGTGCTTACACCTCCAAGCAAGTAGACCACCATTTTCCAAGTGCATACAAGCTTCAAGTGACCAATCAAATATACTCCAATGACATAGTTGAGGATCCCATGTCCTATAATGCTACTCCAAAAGGATGAGATATGCATCAAAATATTCAGCCATGTATTCTTTCATCCAAGAAGTGAATGAAGAATCTCCACTAAAATCTGAACCAAATAATGAGCAAAAAAAACAAGGAGACTTCAAATGACTCAAAGAAGTCTCACCCATACATACATGAATGTGAGAATAATAAAGATATATCAAAGTATGTGGCTGCCAACAAAAATGTTCTCCACTCATAAATTTATTCACCCAAGTGTTGGATGAAGTTCCTCCGACATCAAATGAACCAAGTGTTGAGCAAGAAAAACCATGAGTCTTCAAGTGACTCAAATGCATATCATAGGTGCATCCATGTAGATGTGCATCATCATAAAGTGACAAATGATGCTGCTGCAAGTGTGAATAAGAATGTGCTCCAACCATGTCATCATAAAAGGTAAATCTAGGAGTTCCATACTCCTCATGTGGCACTATCAAAAAGAACCCTTTCACCCATATTTCATTGAGACTAATGCTGCAAAACATGGAATTGTAGGATGTAGGAGAATGAACTAACTCACCCAAATGATCAAAAAGTGCAGAAGTTTCATCATGGGAAGGATCCATATGGGTAGTATCATGCATCTCCTTCAAAAGTGTGAAACCTTTGTCATAGATTGGTTCCAATGTAGAGGAATCATGCTCTTCTTTAAAAATTGCATAACCTTCATCAAGAGACAATTCAAGTTCCTCTTCAACCACATCAAGTGTTTGGATCTCTTCAAGTTCATATTCAAACACATCAAGAACATTCAAATTTCCACATTTCTCATGATCCACCATGTCATGAGATTCCTCCAAACAATCTACCATTTGACAATCTGAGACATAGGAGGAAAAACAAGTATCTTGCAACTTTTCAAGAAGTTGCTCATTTTGAAGTGTGAGCTTATGAATATCCTCATTATTCTTAAATTATGCATCATGTAACAATTAATTAAGCTCAAACAAATGGTTTCTATCAAAAAGAAAAGACATGAAATTACCTTTGATGTGGCACATTGCTCTTTGAATCTTCTCCATGTCTTCAATGAAGGATGTTTCCTCCAATGAAGTAGCTCTCCAACAAGAATTTGACACCAATGCTTGAGTGTCATGGAGAATGCTAAGGGACTCTTGGATATTATTTTCATTCATATTTAAGGACCCTTCAAGAAAATTAGGCTCTTGCAAATGAACCTCCTCATCTTCTTCATTTTTGCTTGGACCAACTTCATGAAGCTCAAGTGGTGATGGGGAAGTTGATCTTGGTTCTTCTTCAACTGCTACAAGGTCTTCATTATCATGCTTAATGTAATTTGGGCTTGCAGCAACACTTTCACAAGTGATCTCTATGTCACCAACATAGAGGTGTGAGTACCCATCAATAGGTACTCCTTCATAGTTTAAGCATCCATCAGTAGATGCTCTTTGGTTCATGTCTAAGCTAGAAGGTGTCTCGAAATGATCTTCCATATTTTCAATAGAATCTTTTTCATGCTCTTGTGATGTCTCTTCATTTTTATCCTTCAAGCAAGATGATGCATTTTTCCCCTTGTTTTCCTTATGATCAATATCTTTGGAATCTTTTTTTGAAGAATTCCCAAAAGCTCTCCTCAAGTGGGACATAATTTCATGCACACATATATGATACTCACTCCAAGGTTCTTTACAAAAAGGGCATAAACCTTTTTTTACTAATTCCACATCTTCATTTTTGGGCCTATTTTCAAAAACATGTTCAGCATAGTACTCAAAAGACATGGCATTTTGTGTATTTTTGCTCAAAGCAAGATATTCTTGATATTTTTGATATTGTTGGGGCAAGGTTTTATATGTTGCTCTCCATCTTTGGAACTCACTCATAGAATTATCCTTGGTTGGTGTGACACACTCATATTCATCAGATTTAAATTCATAAGAATAATCTTCATTTCTCTTGAAATTGTAAGAAGTGTTGCATGATGGCACCTCTTCCTCGTACCATTCACATTCTGCTTCATATTGCTCATAAGCATCTGCATATTCCTCATAAGAATTGTACTCATAGGATTCATCATAATAGTAAGACATAGCTGCCAATTATTCTTGAATGTATGTACATAATCTACAAGTGCAAGGACCATGCTTTGATACCACTGTAATGTCCCTTGTTAGGAATCTTATTAAAATGACAATTTTTCACTTTTTTCCCTAGTTTAACCTTTGACTAGTTTTGAGCTCTAGGTCCCCAAATTGCTCCAATTGCTCCGAAATATTTTGAGAAGGTATATGGATGATGTTAGAACATAAATATGTATTTCAGGGATGCTTTTGGACCTTTAAAATACTTCTGCAAATCCTCTTTCAATTCTGGCCAATGTACAGAACTTTACTAGTAATTTCCCTTTGACTAGTATTGATCTCTAGGTCTCGAATTGACTCCAAATGCCTTCAAATATTCAAGGAGGGTGTATGAATGATATTAGGAATTGAATATGATATTCAGAGATGATATATTACCACCAAAATACCTCTGCAAACTCTCTTAAGATTCTGGACCAAGTATGCAATTTTACTAGTAATTTGGGGTTTAAAACCCCTAGGGTTAGTACTGAAAATGGCTTCCCAAATGCCTCCAAACCCACTCAAATTTCTGAAAATAGGTAGGAAATGTATTAAGGATGTTATTAAGGTCTCATGTGCACCATTAATTGATTATTATATCTGTTCCAACCCTCTCCCATTCAACTACAAAATCACCAATTCGACCCTTGGGGAAATGGCACTATTTCTTCTCCCAATGCAATTAAATTGAGTAAAAATACTTCAAATGCTCAAGAACAGTACATGAAACTTGTAAAATACATCCATGGAATTCCATTAATCACAAATGCATCAAAGAATCATCCATTCATTCGAAATCATCATCAATACATTGGTTCACAACAACGTAGTGGGGAAATGGCATTGTTCTTCCATTAAAAATGAGATTTATACATTTCTACTTGGAATTTTGACCTAAAAGTTTCTAGGGATGAAGAATAGAGTATTTAATTCATATTACAAAATAAATTGGGCATGATAAGCTCCCCCAAAGAGTACAATAACTCACCAAAAATGCCCTCCCTCAAGGATCAAGAATATGCCATCAAAACTGGAAATGGTTGAGAGAATGTGCTGCAATAGAAGAAACCATGAGCTTCCCTGTATCTTACACCTACAAATAAAGACTCCATTAAAGCTCGAAATGAAAGGTTTGAATGGCCTTTCCAATTACCAACTTGGATGGGAATCTTTCACCCTTGAAATTGGCTAAGGCAAGAAACTAGTCATCCACTAGCTCTCCCTCTACACAAATGCAATTGGAAATTATACAAATGATCAAAATATGGTTTCATTCTTTGTTATTGACATTTATAAAGTTCGAATGTACTCCATGGGTCGAATTCCTTCCAAGAGACTCATGCAAACTCAAGTTGGGAAGAGATTCCAAAGAACGCCACTTGTACAACAATTCCTAGTCTCCCACTTCCACCAAATCACATGTGGAAGAATCTTAGCTGCCCTAACTCCCTTGAGTGCCCTCTTGGAGTCTATTTTTAGCCTTGACATGTCATATATGTCATATTTCAGCCTTCAGGTCTGATTTGTGTCATAGGTGTCATAGCATCTTCATCATTGTTGTCATAGAGCTAGGGAATCTAGCCCAAGTGTCTCACTAGCTCCAAATTGCCTTTTCCTCTTCCATGGGAGTTACTCTTCCTCTATATTTTGAACTCATTGATTCATGCCAAGTACTATTGACCTTATAACTCATCCCAAGAACATTAGGCTTCCCATGGATTTGAAATTGCAAGAAGAGGATGCCATGTGGCACATAAATTCTAGCTTGTGTGGGTCCCACTTCCTCCATGTGTCTTCATGATCAAATGCCACTTTGATTTTCACTTGTATATATTTATTTATCTCCTTTATTAAATATTTATTCCATCCTAATGTTCCAACATCATTTATTATCCTCATTATTCCAAATCCCAAAGCTTCCACTCCAAACCTAGGAAACTAGTAATTTTCCTCCTTGGCAATTATTTGACCTTTAGCATCAATTTGACAAACTCTAATGAATAGGGCCAATTTGCTTAGGCCATTGTGACCCAATTCCAAATTTGGGATATGACAAATAACCACTCATATAGCCCTTCCTTAGTCTTGAATGTTGTCTTCCATTCATCTCCTTCTCTAACCTGAATCTAGTGATAACCGCTCTTCAGGTCGATCTTCATGAAGTATCTCGCTCCACTCAAGAAATTCATTAAGTCATCCATTCTCGGCAATGGAAACTGGTACTTGATCATGATCTTGTTGATGGATTTAGAGTCTATACACATCCTCCATTCTCCACCCTTCTTCAACGCTAATATTGGTGGTAATGCACACGAACTCAGACTCTCTCTGATCAATCATCTGTCCAACATCTCTTGGACCGGTCGATTGAGTTCTTGACCCTCTACCAAAGTATTTCTGTGTGGTGACTTGTTTGGAAAGATTGATCCCAGAATCAAGTTGATCTGATGGGATATGCTTCTCATCGGTGACAATCCCATCGGCACTCCATTGCCTACTATGTTCCTAAACTCATGGAGCATTTTTTTGACTTCGACTAGAATTCTCTCCACTGTCGACCTCTCGACACATGGCCCTTTCGAAATGATGGTGAAACATCCCGACTGCTTTTCCCTTTCCACGAGGAATTCCTTGGTTGTACACATATGCACTCGCTTCTCCCAAAAGTTGCTCTCGCCTTGCTTACAGTTGGCTTGGTCCTCCTGCTTCTGCTTCAGAGTCCTCTGCATTCCATATTTCCACACTATGACTATGTTGCCCCGACCATCATAGATCATCTTCTGATCATATTGCCATGGTATCCCTAACAACAGATGACCTACGTCCATTGGGATTATGTCGCAAAGTACATTGTCTTCAAGCTTCCCGACCTTAAAGTTAATCAGGCACTATTTGGTTACTTTGACATGATGTCCTTTCTACAATCAAGAGATCTTGTAGGGATTTGGGTGTTCCTGACATCTCAAACCCGCTTTGTCGATGACCTCTGTCGACACAAGATTCTCTATACTTCCACCATCAACTATGGTCTTGCAATACCACTCGCTAATCCGCACTCTAGTTCAAAAGATAGCCTTTCGTTGTGCTGAATCTTTCTCGTTGTGTCGGTCCTCCTGAACCAACGTCCTCTTGGTCTTCATGGCTCGAACCTTTCTTTTCCCATCCTCACTTTTTTCGAATGTCAACTCCGCCCTCTTGTCGACTTGCTCATCTCTTCGATGTCTGGGTTTCAACTCCTCTGCAGCATGCAGGTTCTCTGGGAATTCACATGTCTTGTTTCTGACTCCGCGAAACTTGTAACAAACCACAGCTGGTCTATCAGCTCCTTTTTTGTTGGTTGGACCATTTCGACCATACGCACCTCGACCACGTGTCTCTCAACCATTGCGTCGATTTTCTTTCTCTTTCTCTCTAGTTGGTGTCCCTTCCGCACGTCGTTTGTCTTCGACGACTTCTCTCATGGTTCCGATGCTTTGGCCTTTCGTGGAAATAGTATTCGCACCCTGACTAATCATCCTACCTCTGGTCAATGCATATTTCCTTGACAATTTCTCTTCTACCTTCAGAGCTAACTGGTAGGATTCACCCACCGCTTTGAACCTTGATAGCTCAACTCATCCTATATGGCATACTTCAAGCCATTTACATATCTCACGACAGCTTCTTCTCCTTCGTCGGTCTATCCTGACCTTATCAACAATCTGTAGAACTCTTCTATGTACTCTTTCACGGTCATCTCTTTTTGTTGAAAGTTCTACAACTTCTGGAACAAGGAAATCACATAGTCGCCTGGCAAGAACTTCCCTTTAAGCTTGGCAACCATCCTGTCCCAAGAATTGATTTTCTCCTTTCCTTTCTTGACTCTGTAAGCCTGCACATTGTCCCACCACAATGAGGCATGACCTTTCAACCTCAGACATGCATTCTTAACACATCTGGGATCCTCGATCTTCTTTATGTCGAAGTATTTCTCCATTTATCTGAACCAATCGATCAAGTCTTCTGGATCTAGACTTCCTGAGTAGGTATGCACATCTATCTTTTTCCGACCTCTCATCTCTATCAGAATCTTCATGATTTTGTCTTCTAGTTCTTCTCCTGCTGCTTCCCATGCTTCCACCTCTTCGACCTCCTCGTTGTTGTGGTCTAACGCATCAAGAACACATCCACTCCTTTGGATTTCTTTGATAGCTATGCCTTCACTAGTCAAAATTCGCATTGTTCGCATGCATTCATCAAACATCTCACGATCAACCGTGACTATAGCACCATGCGCTCTTCATCCAACTCCTCGGACACTAATGCTTATGTGATCCATTTTCAACCTTACCTGAAACTCCCATTCATCCAATCGCAACCAAACTTTCACAAGTTGTGCACAACTCTACCCAACCGCAGCTGGAGTTGTTAACACACTCGACACTAGATTCCACTTCCAACTTCCGATACCAACTGATGCAAGTCAGGTCAGTACCGCTACTTCAACCAGAACCACTTCCGGGATCCGATACCAACTAACACAAGTCAGGTTGGTATCACTTTCTCTCCTGCATCCAGGATGCTTCAACTCAACCGGAATCACTTCCGGGTTCAGATACCAACTGACGCAAGTCAGTTCGGTCGGACCTTCTTGCTTAACAATAACACACGACACACACACGTTCACATGAACTGGATGTAAATAGGATGCCAAAAGCTGACCTCTATTACTTCAATTGAATTACAGTAACAATGCGAAAATGAAAGGAATGTAAAACACCTAAAGTCTATCGACCTTAGCCTATTGCAATATACATAAGTAATGGTGTGCTCTCTATGTGTGTCGATATTCACCATCTGCTGGCTCACTGCGGAACTCTAAGATATGGCTCCGATCTCTTCTGCGCTCGATTGATGTGTGATTGTTCTCTCCAATATATAGATCAACTCCCAAGTGACTGATCCCCTCTCCTGTTCCTGCACACTGGTCTTCTACTGCTACTCTGTTGCTCATCTGGAGGTCCAATCCAATCCCCGAGACACTCTTCCTATGTCCGCCAAATCCTCCCCGATCCTGCATACCTGCAGTTGTCAGTTCTTCTTCCGTGCTGCACAACCTCCACCTATGGTGACATCTGGCATGTATTCAACCACCTTTTTGTTATTGGACAATCTACTCGAGCGGACACGAGCCATATCTCCCTAGCTCAATGTGAATCTAGAACAAATAAGAACATAACATAAAGCTACATTCCTAGATCAGATTAGAGATCGAGTAATTAGATGTCTTACCTTCAGATTTGTAGATCTTTCTCCTCATCATTGCTTTAAGCTTCGTAGTCGTTAGATCCGTAGCTGCAATACCTGTCAAAACATGTAGAGACAAAACAAGCAGTAAAACATATCTAAACACTAACTGATCTAAGTAAACAATTAAGGAAGTAAACTATAAACATCATCAAAACAATGACTTTTGTGAAAAGAGCTTATATTACTATATAAATAGTGAGATGTACAAAGTAGAGAACCAATTACAACTGAAGCCTTAATGCTACAATCCTCGTCCAAAAAGACAAGCCAAAGCCTCCAAAGGAAATGTATTCCTCCCAAGAGATGGATAGGGATCACCTAGGCTAATTCCACGAGCATGTAAGTGCTATAGACTTCCTCCTTTTGGAATGGAGAGGAGCTTTGTATTTATAGGAGCAAGTGGATAGAGTAGTTTGAGGATCATGGGGAAAGGGCTAAGGGATCCTCCCTTGATTTTAGGGAACAGTAGGACAACTCACCTAGGAGTTAGGGATAGGGATCCACATCATCCAACTTCTAGAAATCACTTGAAAGCCACCTTTATCCAAATTAACCAATCCTGGCGCAAGATGCATGAGGGAAAATTGCGCCTGAGAGGGGAAGAGTAGGCTGCACAAAGGAAACCTGAGCTACCTACAAAGTCTACCAGACTACATCCTGCGCCTGACCTAGTTGGGCACTTCTTTCTCAAAGACAACCTACATCGTCCAAACTAGACATTGTGGACAAAGGGAATAAACTTGCTCTAAATGAATTCTTAATCAAGGAAACTTCAGGGATCAAGGCATTGAGTTGACATGGGACTCATGATGACGAGATTTAGGTGTAACACTTCTTAACTGCTCATAACTTCCTTAGCAACCCTGAACGGCTACCAAGTACTCTACTTGACTTTCTGCGTGTCCTTTTGACTTTTCTACAGTAATCGGTCCCATCAATGACCTCGACCATACTGTATTTCATCATCCTTCAATTTATGTGTCGACTTCACTTCTCTTCCTCGGCTTCACCAGTCTGTCCCTTCCTCCACACTGGGATTTTGCCTCAAATCGGTCGATGTCATTGTTCGACAACTTGTCGATCCTCAACGCCTTCATTGCAACCCTATTTTTTGTTGACCTTGAACATGTCGAATCTTGAACTTCTCCTCCTTTCGATGCACCTCGACAGCTTCTACTCGACTTATTGACTTCAACGGGAAATCTTCCTTTCGCATTAGTTGTCGTCGACACTCCCTCTGGTCGGCTTCTTATCGATCATCTTCGACTTTTTTTCCTAGGTCCCGATGCTCCTGCAAAATCATGTTGTTTCCATATTTCATGTTGTGATTCATGTTTGATTCTGGAAACCATCCCACACAGTTAATGCATGTGTTTAGTCTAACCATGCCAAATTTTAGTCCATACAAGCACAAATTGAAAAAAAATCAAGGTTGGCCCTGTGTAGCACATTAATTAATCTATAGGTATGGTTTTTTATTGTAGATTTGTATTTTCAGTCATTTTTTACTATGGAAACCCTCCCACACCGTTAATGCATGTGTCTAGCCTAACCATGCCAAATTTCAATCCATGCAAGCACAAATTGAAAAAATTTCAATGTTGGCCCCACTTAGCACATTAATTGATCTATAGGTATGGTTTTGGATTATCAAATTGTTTGTATCAGACATGTTTGAGTCTAGAAATACTCACACCATCAATGCATGTGGCTAGTCTAACCATTCCAAATGTCAGTACATGCAAGCAAAAATTGAATTAATCTATACTCAACATTGTAAGGATTGGCCATATCATCATCGTCATCGATGTCAGTTATGATCGCCATGTCATCATCGACGATATCATCTTGGTGGAAATTGTCTGCTATATCATCTAATTCAACTAATTATTCGGCATCTTCCTCTGGAACATGATCATCTAACTCATGTTGATCATCTTCAACATCATCTTCTTCTTCAAGACCCTCATCATTACATTCCTCTACGTTATACTTTACCGGCCTTCCCCTTGGATCGTGTCTCACAACAAATGACCAACCTCGTCTATCTGGAACCTCACAGTAAAATACTTGTTCACATTGTCTTGGAAGAACATAGGCTACTCCATTCCTAGATCAAACAACCTTGTATTAACCATGGTAAATCCATTATCATGTTCAAAAATAGTTTTATTCGGATCACGTTGATTCAATTGTAACCTATACCATTTGAAAACGAACATAACTCCTTTGAAGGAGTTAAAGTCACATTGAAGAATATCTTCCAGATACCCATAGTATCGATTTTCTAAGATTTTTGGATGTCTGTCACTTCTAGGGGAAGCATTGGTCACCTCAAAGACTGCAGATATCCCAGAATATGATGTTTTCTTCATTTCATCCAACTTTTTTATGTGAAATTTACAACCATTGCACCACATGATAGCCTTATAGTGTTTTACCTACAACAAGCCATACACGTAAATATTACATCACGAATTGGTTACTAAGAGCATGTTTATGCCCTGCAGGGAAAAAAATCAACGTGTACATCAATATATTTGCAAAAAAAATAAATAGTATGGCTGATTAATATGCTTGCTTGCTTATCTTTTAAACCATATGCTAAATCAATTTCCCTTTGTGTAAGATTGGTATATCCATTGCGATGAGTTGCTTTAACTAATGAAGCTATACCTTCCCATGATATTCCATGACCAGATTATTCACATCGTTCAATCCATACCTTCATCCAATCAAGATTGTTTGCAATATATAAATGAAGTGCATCCCACTCTCGACCAACTGCTTGATGAAAATAAAATTAAAATTCAGTACAAATGTATATTGACTTAACACATTATACACTTTTAATTGATGCATATTGAATATTAAAAATAGAATAAGTATGACATATACATAAAAATCAACAGTAAAATGTAATATATTAATTAATCTCCACTAGCTAATAATTACCTTTCACTTTCCTCGATTTACCTCTCCCCTTCAGGTACTCCCCTTCTAAATTGTTATTGGAGTCTAGATCACAAATGCGACCTAAATTGATCTTTGACACTAATTTAGGAAGATATTCACTAATACACATCATGTTCTAGTATACCATATATCCCTCCACCATATAACCCTCAGGACGTGCTCGTTGTTTAACAAAACCCTTCAAAAATTTCAAGTGCCTCTCAACCATCCACATGGACCTTGAGTGTACAGGTCCACACAATTCAATCTCCTCAACTTGGTGTATGCGGTAGTGTTCTTTGGCATTGAAAAATGTTGAAGGTAGATGCTTCTTCATTTCACACATGAGATGAGAAATTTTTCTCCTCCAATACTTTATATCTTCTTTATGGATTTCTTTAGATGACAACCATCTACAAGTGATGCAAACCAATCACGAGATTTAACAAAAAAAAATCATATTACATAACAATTAATGCAAAAATGTCAAATATAAGTCCTACAATGAATTAAACAAACACTAAGCACATGCGAAAAATCGCTACTTACCTCATGTATTTCCCAAGATTATATATAACTTGTTTGACATTGTTGTCGAAGTTGTCCGGGAGAGAGAGTGGTAGAACATACTGTAACAATATACAAATCATTTCATTTTTGTTTATAGAAAGTAGACAAAAAAATACCAACAATATGCACTATAATGAAAAAACATAGCAATTATATGCATACCATAATAATTACCTTTATGAAGATATGGCAATCATGCGTTTTCACCCCCGCAAAACACCTTTCTTTGTTATGATATTCCTCATGTTTAAACAAAATCTAGTGGGAAATTTATTTTTCGCATGACTCTCTTACAAAATTACTTTGTTGCTCCGTTAACATCCATGGAAGTGAGTTTATATTAATTTGCTCTTTGTTGCTATGAAATTGAATGACATATTTCATTACATGGTTTCCTTCTTGAATGTCATTGCAAATTTTGACAATTTTTTCTTTCTCACTCCTTCCATCCAATATTCGCCCTAATGTTTCAGTCACATTCTTTCCGATATGCATTGTATCAAACATATGAGCAATTTGCAGGTGCTCATAGTATGGAAACCTACTAAATTGTTTAGGATAACTTTTCATTCCTCATAGAATCCCATTAATGCCTTCATGATCACAACGACCATCATGAATCATAGTTTATATATTACAGAAATCATTGTCAATTACTGTAAACAACACACAATAAAAAAATTTCATAACATTTCATATACGATGATAGATATACAATTTGATCCGTACGTACCTTGACGATTTCTATTATATTGCAACTTCCATAGGTGAGGTGCCATTCTTTGTGGTTTTAATGCAGTCTCTTGCTTCCCATTGAACAGATATTTTTCGGTAGTTCGATACCTATGATTCTTACAAAGGAAGTGCCTATACTCATCAAGCACCTCATTTCCTAAACTTTTTGAACAACGAGATTCGATCTTAGGACCACAAACTAGACATGCAAATTTTCCCTTTGTCTTAATATCTACATAAAGAGATGGATTAACTATGTCAATTATAATTATATATAAAATGAATGGATTATTTAAAAATAAATGCAATTAAAGTGAAACTTATACTTACAAACCCCAAAAATGGGTTAACCCTGATTCATCATGTATTGTCCATACAAGCATTACATGGAATTGAAATTGCCTTTGTGTTAGAAAAACAGGATCGCAGAGCAATAACAATAAACAGAAATGCAAATATAATCACACACACATTACAAGAGAGACACAGCTATATCGTGGTTCACCCCAACTTGGGATACGTCCACACTGAAGTTGCTAGTCCTTATTATTATTCTGTCCAGCAAAGTGAAGGGATACAACCTGCAGCACAGCCGCTGCACTTCCTCTTCACTATCTCACAGTCTCTCTTCTTGATCTCATAGATATTTACAATGCATAAAACCTAATACATCTTGACCTATTCGTTTTACAATGTCTTTCTTTTATAGGGGAAATACAATGGGAAAATACCACGGGTTACCCAAAACCATGGGAAAATACCATGGCTTACCCCAGACCCCCTTAGGGTCATGCCGGGATCATAACCAAACCTCGGGTATGGACACGACTGAATACTAATATCTCTGAATCTAGAGATCAGGCTCCACAACCAAGAATCTCCCACTTGGAGGCTGATCACAACAACTCCACTGCTGCTGCACTTGTTGGACTTGGACTTGGAAACTTTCTTCTCTTCACCTTCATGCTAGCAGGCCAACTGAAACCGAGCAGGAACTAAGTTTCTCTCTGTTCACTACCTTTGTGATCATGTCTGTAGGATTTTGGCTAGTGTGTATCTTTTGTAGCTTCAACAGTTCATCTTCCAGAACAGAGCGTATGAAATGGTAATTGAGATGTATATGTTTAGTCCTAGAATGGAATGCTGAGTTCTTTGCAAGATGAATGGCACTCTGGTTGTCACTGTACAACCTGCTATCCTTCTGATTCTTACCCAATTCCTCCATAAACCTTTGCAACCAAATCATCTCTTTACTAGCCTCTGTAACAGCAACATACTCTGCTTCTATTGTTGAAAGTGCAACAACCTTCTGCAGTATCAAAATCCAACTTACTGTTGTTCCACCTACAGTAAACGCATACCATGTGGTGCTCCTCTTGCTATCCTTATCACCTGCCATATTTGCATCAACATATCCCTGTAGAATAGTGTCTGAACCTCCAAAACATAATTCCTGAGTGGTTGTACCTCTCAAATACCTGAGAATCCACTATACTGCCTTCCAATGTTCTTTACCTGGATTGTTCATATATCTGCTCACAAATCCCACTGCTTGTGCAATATCTGGTCTTGTGCACACCATAGCATACATCAAGTTGCCAACTTTTGATTGATAGGGAATATTGGACATGTAATCTATCTCTTCCTGTGTCTTGAGACACATTTCCTTACTTAGACTGAAATGGTTGGCCAAAGGTGTACTTACTGGTTTTTCATTCTGCATTCTGAACCTCTCCAACACTTTTGTATGTACTCACTCTGAGATAATGTCAATTTACGATTTTTCCTATCTCTCGTTATTCTCATACCAAGGATTTGCTTTGCAACACCCAAATCCTTCATCGCAAATGAATTAGCTAGCTTCCTTTTGAGTACATTTATATCTTGCATGTTAGACCCTGCAACAAGCATGTCATCCACATACAATAACAAGATAATATATCTTTCATTGTCTAGTTTCTTGAAATAAACACAGTAGTCAGAATGACATCTACTATATCCTTGTTCTGTCATAAACCTGTCAAATTTTAAGTACCACTGCCTTGGAGCTTGCTTCAAGCCATACAAACTCTTTTTCAACCTGCATACCAAGTTATCCTTACCTTTGACCTCATACCCTTGTGGCCTGCATATATATATCTTCCTCCAAATCCCCATGGAGAAAGGCTGTTTTTACATCTAACTGTTCAAGATGCAAATCTTCTACCGCCACTAGACTTAAGATAGTCCTAATTGAAGTCATCTTAACAATAGGAGAAAATATTTCATCAAAATCTATACTTTTCTTCTGTGCAAAACCCTTTACAACAAGTTTGGCCTTATACCGCTTCTTACCTCCTTCTTCTTCCTTCAACCTGTAAATCCATTTGTTCTGCAATGCTCTTTTACCAGCATGCAACTGAACCAGATCCCAAGTTTGGTTTCCTAGCAATGAGTCTATCTCCTCATTCATGCCTTGCTCCCACTTCTTTCTAGTTTCCACCTACATTTCTTCTTCATAACATTCTGTTTCACCAATATCAATCATCAACAAATAATACATTGAAGGAGGGTATCGTTCAGGTATATCTTCTTGCAGTTGCAGGAGTTTCAGGCACTTGCTGCTGTTCTTGATTTTCTGGCACCTTTGGAACTTCATTTTCTGTAATTTTATCAAGTACTGTGTAGTCTAGGTTTTCCTTTTCCTGTTTCTTTCCCTGCAACTGATGTTTATACATGACCTTTTCATTGAATATGACATCTCTACTTCTAATGATTTTGTGATTTTCATAATCCCATAAACAATAACCAAAATCATCAACCCCATATCCAATAAAGGTACACTTCTTGGATTTAGCTTCAACCTTTGTTCTATTTTCTTTATCAATATGGACAAATGCTTCACAACCAAACGTTCTCAGAAATGAGTAGTTTACCTTTTTATCTGTCCATGCCTCCTCTGGAATACCACCATCCAAAGCACTTGAAGGTCCTCTGTTTATTAAATAAACAACAATATTTACAGCATCTGCCCAAAACTGTAAGAGCAACCCTGCATGCAATCTCATACACCTTGCACGCTCCATGATCATTTTGTTCATCCTTTCAGACACACCATTTCCTTGTGGTGTTCCTAGGACTGTCTTCTCTCTATGAATCCCATGGTATGAACAATAACTATCAAACTCCTTGCCGCAGTACTCACCTCCATTATCAAATCTGAGACACTTCAACCTTTTTCCTGTCTCATTCTCAACCAAAGCTTTCCACTTCTTAAAAGTAGCAAACACATTAGATTTCTATCTAATGCAATAAACCCAAGTTTTCCTAGTTGCATCATCAATAAATGTAACATAATAATGAGAGCCACCAAAAGATTGTACTTGAGCTGGTCCCCATACATCTGTATGCACAAGTTCTAACTTTTCATTCTTCTTCTGTTTCCCAACCCTGAGAAATTTGACTCTCTTTTGTTTTCCATAAACACAGTTTTCACATAATTCCAAACTTACCCACTTCAAATCTAGCAACAACTTCCTTGAGTGGAGAATCTGCATCCCCTTCTCACTCATGTGGCCAAGCCTATGATGCCACAATGTTGTATCTGTTCCTGTGGAAGTTAAAGAGATAGAATGGTCAGTATTATGAGGACATAAATACAACGTACCTATTATGCCTCCTTTTTCTATCACCATCGATCCTTTAGTGATCTTCCACCACTTTTCTCCAAATGTAGATAGACAACTACCATCTCCCAACTGCCCTGTTGAGATCAGATTTCTTTTCATAGCAGGAATATGCTTAACATCTTTTAACAACCAGTCAGTTCCATTCTTAACTTTTATCCATACCTTACCCATTCCAACATTTTTACATGGCTCATCATTACCCAATAAAACATGTCCAAAATCGCCTGGAACATAATCATGAAAGTATTTCCTATGGGGTGTAGCATGACATGAAGCCCCTGAATCTACTACCCAATAATCACTAGTATTATCTAATGCAAGAATCAAAGCATCTTGTAACACATCACCTACTACATTTGCTTCCTAGGTAGTTTCCTTTTGTGCATCTCCTTTCCTCTTTAGAGATCTGCAGTCTTTCTTAAGATGTCCTTTCTTTCCACAGTTCCAACACTATATCTTGCCCAGTCTGGACTTGGATCTTCCCGTTTTAGACTTCCCACGATTACCTTGGCTTTTTCCTCTCTCCTTTTGTCTTCCCCTAGTCTCCATGGTCAACGCATTACCTGATGTCTCACCTGTGTTTTTTCTTCGCATTTCCTCCCTAGAATAACACCAATAACATCATCAAATTTCAAGGTGTTTGAACCAGAGACAGAGTTACTTACAGCCATGACCAAGCTATTCTAGCTTTCTGGCAATGAATACAAGATTAGAAGAGCTCTAACCTCATCATCAAAGTTCACACTTACAGAACTTAGTTGATTTGTAACTGTATTAAAGTCATTTAAATGATCAGTAATAGATCCACCTTCAGACATCTTCATATTAAATAAACATTTCATTAGAAATACCTTGTTGGAGGCCGAGGGTTTTTCTTACAGCTTACCCAGTGCGATCATCAACCCCTCTGTTGTCGTTTCTTTTGAGATATTGAAAGCCACCGATGAAGCCAAGCTCAGTCGTATTGTTCCCAGAGCCTTTATGTCAAGAACCTCCCATTCTTCGTCCTTCATAGACGCCGGCTGCTTTGCTCTTCCTCCAATGGTAGGAATAGATCCTTCTAGTACAGATAGTCCTCCATTTGCATTTTCCATAAATGAAAATTTTGGCCATTAAACTTCTCGACCTTAAAATTTTCTTCTTCTGCCATTGCTCCCACTCGAACTAGAAACCCTAGCTTCCGGTGGGTTTATATACGAAATAGACCTTTGGCTCTGATACCAATTGTTAGAAAAACAGGATCGCAGAGCAATAACAATAAACCGAAATGCAAATATAATCACACACACATTACAAGAGAGACACAGATATATCGTGGTTCACCCCAACTTGGGCTACATCCACACTGAAGTTACCAGTCCTTATTATTATTCCGTCCAGCAAGGTGAAGGGATACAACCTGCAGCACAGCCGCTGCACTTCCTCTTCACTATTTCACAGTCTCTCTTCCTGATCTCAGAGATCTTTACAATGCATAAAACCTAATACATCTTGACCTAGCCGTATTACAATGTCTTTCTTTTATAGGGGGAATACAATGGGAAAATATCACGGGTTACCCAAAACCATGGGCCCGTAAACAGCTAGCGAAAACAACTCCAAAAAATTTTCTTGGGGGCTACGCCCCCCAGCCGATGGTGTGGACACTCCCCTAGACCCCCTTCGAGTCGTGCCGAGATCATAACGAAACCTGGGGTATAGACACGGCTGAATACTAATATCTCTGAATCTGGAGATCAGGCTCCACAACCAACACTTTGTCATATTGGTCTAGATACATCATACATAGTGATGCCATTCCATAACTTTAGTAGCTCTTCAATAAGAGGTTCGATATATACATTCATATCTTTAACTTGGTACTTACCTGATTTATTTGAACATATAAAATTCATAATTATTACAACCATTTAGATATATAAACCATACACAAGAGAAAAATAAAAAATATATATGTCACACTATGCAACAAAATATGACAAATGAGATGCCACTACATAAAAAAAGAGTTGTAGACACATACCTGGAATAATGATTAACAATATTATGTGCTCCCTCTTTATTGACAACCATGGAGGAATGTTATTGTTGAAAAAAAAATAGGCCACACCAAGTAAATGGATCTCATCTCGACAAATGGATTGACACCATCTGCTGCCAAATAAATCCTAATATTACGAGGTCCTTCTTTAAAGTGCGGCCATTTTTCCTCCATATCTCTAAATGCAAACCCATCTATAAGCATTCGAATAATGTCATCTTGACTTATGTTCCGTGCATGGTAATCCATAAATTACGCTATGTTTTTGCACCTGAACAGTCGTTGCAAACATGGAATAATGGGAATATAACGAAGAACCTAGCGAGGCACACTTTTTGTTACTTGATCTGTTCGATATCTACTGATATGGAATTCTGGACATTCTGTTTCAAATTCATGTTGATTATAATATATAACGTGGTCATTGGGGCATGCATTAATTGCTTCATACTGCATTCCAATTTCCTTCATGATACCAGGTAAATATCGATATGTGCGAGCTAAAATATTTGATGGTGGTAACAAAAATTAAGCTATTAAGCTACAAAAAATTAAAATAAAAAACAAGTTAATAATATAATATATAGATAATATTAATCAAACACATTTCATCCGTATTAATTTTACTTATGAATTAACAATAAAATTATTAGACGAACAATGATAACCTTTAGCGCGATCATATATATGTGATGGAATATATTACATACCTTAACATCTGTGTGACTGATGTGTTTGAAAGACCGTTCATAACCTTCAAGTTCATTATCAACAATATAGCAGAGAGAAGATTTGTGTTGGATCCCTCATAAAGGGGTTTGTATGCATTCTCAAGAAGAGGTAAATCGTGAACATCATCAAAGTCATCATTTTCATCATCATCAACATCAACATCCATTCTAACATTAAATGTATCATGGATCAATGTATTTGTACCATCATCTTCAACTATGCTATCAGTATGATCATCTTCTTCAATATGATCATTAACTTGTTCTCCATTATTCATAGCTCCATGTTCCTCCGGTACTTGTTATGAAAGAACATCCTTAGGGAGATATGTCGTAGGAGGTCTTTCCTTTATAATTACATGAAACCATCAATAAATATTAGTTAATTTAATAAATATTAAAATGATACATATATTTACAAAAATGATCAATATAAAGACATATATAATGCACTAGCTACCAATGGACGATATTCATGTCCCCCCTTAGCTTGTCCATGTTCCCTACAATGTTTTCTGGCTGTTGTGATCTTTATTCTTCTCCTTTTAAATCCCCTACATTGACTACATGGAAAAGAACATTTCCCATCACCCTTTCTTTTGATTCCATCCCACAATTTAGCAAGCAATTGTCGATTTTGTTCCCCTGCCAGGATCAAGAATCTTGTTATGTGACATTTTCTCATAAAGAACTTGATTGAAGATTATTGATCTTAAAAAATCAATCTCCACACTTCACTATTTTTAATCAAAGTAACAATTGAAACAATTGTATATTTTTATACAAAAAACATTCCATGCAAATAATATAACTTCCGCAAACCATCGCTTGTATATCCAACATGTCAGAATGTTTACAAAATTTATAGTTTCTAAAATTAAACCATCATAGGATATTCGGAGATATTATTATAGTTACCGTTATACTTTATATGTCGCATATCCAACGATGCCCGTTGGTTGTCTGACGAAAATCGTTGGATAACCAATGAGCGTCGGATATCCGACAATTACATGTATCAATTTAAAAAAAAAAAGCAAAATTCGTAATTTTAAAGGTGAAATCCGACGACACAGACAGTTTTGTCGGAATTCATCGCATTTTCTCGTTGGATTTTGGGTTCAAATTTAGTTGTTTTATATTTCCACTAGTATCAACCAACACCTCTAAATCTAGATGAGGACACATACACACAAAATAGGATGATCTCTATAAAACTAATTCTATTAGTTAAATGAATTATGTCTTTGTACCATTTGTGTTTTGCTTGGAATACATATATATATATATATATATATATATATATATATATATATATATATATATATATATGTATTCCAAGCAAAACACAAATGGTACAAAGGATGATGTGTTTTGTACCATTTGTGTTTTGCTTGGAATACATATATATATGTTGGGGGGGGCGTATTTCACTTACAAGATTGTCACATATTCATTTGTTGCATGCTTGGGTTATGGGTTATGGAATTATCGAATTTTTCCTCTAGACATGCTTAATACATGTTTAATAGATGATTTTCTATACTATACTGCTGCAAATCAATCATTTTTTAGGAAACTTAGAAGAACAAGAAATTTTTTTTACTCCAAGATATTATTGATAAGGTCTCAAGCAATGTTGCAAAGGTAGTGACATCCACAATATTGCAAAGAAGGGATGCCCATAAATAGACAAGTAGGAAAGGTCATAACGAATAGTTACATCCATTGCCATGCAAATACTTCATTGAAACTTAGGTGGTTCTTAGATTTAAAATAGGACAAAATATAATGTAAACTTAATGTTCAAGTGAATTGTATCATTAATTCTTTTCAATTTTTCAATATTACTTCTCTATATATTTTGTTTACTAAGGGAATTGACAACTGGGTTGGGGATTGTACTCATGTGACATGGGGTCGATTATCGTCCACTACCATTATATCCCTAAGTGCACCCACACTACCCCTACATAGGTGCATAGGTTATTTGGGGTTTGAACCCACGATGTTACAAAGAGTGCCTTAACAATGCACCCTGTCACCAAATCAAGGAATACCTTAATAATGTATCCTATGACCAAATGATCTACACCTCAAAGACTACTTCACTATCAAATATTTATTTAAAATTTAATATGAAATAAACTAAAATGAAAATATGTATTGAAATTTCTTCAAATATATTTGTAAGGAAAAGGTTAAAAAATACAAATCCATAACAATGATAGAACCCCTTCATATATTTACTAATAAAAAGTAGGTACTAATAATATAAGAGAATACAAATTAAAAAGTAGGTACTATTAAGATTAGACATACAAATTTATACCAAAGCAACTAATTTTTTTTCTTTCGTAAAGATGGAAGTGACTATTAAATTAGAAGTTCAATGGAAGTGACTATTAAATTAGAAGTTCAATTTTATGTTATAAGAATGAATTGAATTATGTTTTACATGTTATTAGAATTTAATTGAATTAAAAAAAATATAAGTTGTCTAAAATGATTCAAAAAATGTTTGTAAAGATGGAAGTGACTATTTTAGAAGTTTAATTTTATGTTATTAGAATCAATTGAATTATGTTTCATATGTTTTTTGTTTTGTTTTTTTGTTCGATTTTCCATTCTAGGATTGAAGAAGAACCTCCTATCAGTTTTGGTTCTTGAAGATAAGGGCTTCTGAGTTATCTTCATGAATAATCAAGCACTATTATTTCCGAAGAACAAAAAATTGAAATATACAATAGTGATTGGAGTTAGAGATGGAGGTCTCTACAAGGTACCTGAGAAGTACATTCAAGTTATAGTTTCCAACACTATCAGTCCATGCGAGCTATGGCATAGGAGGCTTGGTCACCTCCACTAGAAAGTGCTACCAAGATTACAAAAAATGGTGAAAGGTATGATTGTATTTGATTTTGAGCATGATAGTGTATGTATGGGTTGCGCACTTGGGAAGAATGTTAAAAAGAGTTTCTGTAGCAGTACTACTAGATCTAAAGGGATTTTAGATTTATACATTCTGATGTATGTGGTCCCATGTCATCCGCTTCCTTGAGTGGCTATTTATATTATGTCTTTTTATAGATGAATTCTCTAGAAAGTCATGGATTTATTTCCTAAAGGCTAAGAGCGAAACCTTTAGCAAGTTTCAGGAATTCAAAGCCCTGGTTGAGAATCACACAGGAAAGCACATCCATCCTTTGAGATCTGATAATGGAGATGAATTTCATTCACATGCGTTTAATTATTTTTTAATGTTGGAACATTAAAAACCCACTTTAGACTTAGGATAAAATACATTAATCATTTTTTAATAATTTCCTAGGTTTAGACTAGGTAGTTGGCCTAATTTCGGCTTCTTATGCCACCACATGCCATCATGATTCATAGGGGCATACTTGGATAGATTCTAGATAAGATCTCAACTGAGTCTTTCTGATTTTATGCCATTCCTAGAATAGTAGTGCGCTTCCTGCTTTAGACAATTTTACCTACCTTTTTCTGCTTTTAGTGGATAAGGTAAAGCTAGTTTGACTTGGCAAGAAGATCATTTTGGCCAACTTGCCCTCCTCTTTATTTTCTCAAAATACCATGATAACATTCCTTTTTAATCACTCACTAGTTTTGATTCATTATTTAGCTAATTCATGAGCCTCTTGACTGATTTGGAAGGTGATTTTGATACCTTGGGGGTTTTTATGCTTTTAGTAAGAAGCCTACCTTTTTAAGATTTTCAAACCTGCCTCTAAGGCACTCGAATTCTCTCTTGAGGATGTATTATATATTGTAAACATATTGATGAATAAAATACAATGGTTTTTTCTCAAGTTATCTTCGCTATTCTTTTTCTCATATTCTCTGAAAATATTCCATGTGAAATTGTCTTATTAAATCTAGATCTAGGCAATCTAAATTCTCACATGGTATCAAAGCTAGTATGATTCAATGAAATTTATAGAGTTTTTTTGTAGTTAATTCCCATCACCAGGAGTGTACCAACATGGATCAAAACCAAGCTGTTATTCTTAGTCCCTTCAATTGCTTTGATTGGAAGGTCCACACGATCATCCAACTTCAAAGGAAAGGAATTTATAGAGTCATTGTGGGGATTGAAACTGAGCCAAGTGTTGTTGCAAAAAAATATAAGTGGTTCAATAAGATTGATGAATATTATGGGTTTATTTTCCTCTCTATCTCTCCAGATATTATATTCCATGCTGATACTCTGACCACTCCAAATCAAGTATGGACAAAGATAGAGCCTCTCTTTGGAAATAAATATGAGCTTAGAGGTTGTCTATTGAAAATCAAGTGTATCTCACTGGGTCCATGCAATTTCAAAACAATAGAAGAATTAATCTCAAATTTTAAGAACCTAGTTCTTTAGCTCAAGCAGTGTGGCATTGTGAAGAAAGAAGAGTAGCTAATCCTTTCCATTCTTTCAAAATTGAGTCCCGAGTACTCACTATTTGTGTCTACATTTCATGCTGCAAATATTGCAGTTCCCGACTAGAAGATGCCAACCTTGGATGCATTCATCAACTCACTCACTAAAGAGTAGGAAAAGCTAGTCCAAATAGGGGATTTGAAACACTCTAAGGATCATGCACTTTCTTCTCATGGAGCAAAGAGTTCCAAGAATGTCAAATCCAAAGAAAAGCAAAAGATGAAGGAAAAGATGGAGTCAGATGAAGAGGACTCCAATTCAACTAATGAAGATTCCAAAGCCAAGAAGATGAAGAAGAAAGATACATCCAAGTGTTCTTATTACTATAAAGCTACCCGTTCTGATAAATCTTGTTTTAGGAAGAAATTGGACATCATGACCAAGATGCTTGAAGAACATAATATTGATGTTCCTGATTTTGCAAGAAAAGAAGAAGGCACGATTTTCGTTGAACAAGAACAATGTCTCTGTGCTACTCACAAAGGTAATGATTTGTATGCTCTGAGTGCTCAAGCCAAAAATATTTCCCATGTATATTATTTTGATTCCCATTCTGATATATCATAATTAGAAACCTTCATCCCTTCCTTAGAATAATATCCAATCAGTTTACCAAAGTCTCCTCCCAAACCTAGACATTTTTCATTAGTTTCTTATTTGTCTTATGAAAGGTCCTTCCACCTCCATTCAAATATTTCATAATTTGATTTGAAAGATGATTTACATACTGATATTAAGGTTATGACACCTTCCACACCATTTATCAACCATTGGATGCACAAAAGACCATACAACCACCAAGGTTTTCAGTTGAAAAACCACACAATTCCATGGTTTCCTACATTGTGTCGCTTGTCTTTGTTGTTCATATGTCTTTCATATATTTCATTGGTTGGACATAAATGTATTTATCCAGCATTGGACTGTTGTTCCACGGGTCTGGACCTGATCTCACCATTCATGGTTCAAATTTAAAGTCCTCGAATCCTTCGGACTCGCCCAGCTGTAAGTGTGATCCAGTTGCTCACTCTTTTTCTATTGTGACCCTAACTGATCATGCAGATATTATATCATTGATGTTTGGTGCTCCATATGACTTCTATTTTTATATTTCAAAGTCTCATGAGATACTTTTAAGAGTTAGGAATGTGATACATCAGTTTGAGAAGAAGGTACATGGTTTGGTTCACCATATTGTAGCTGCCCAAGAAATTGATCTTGTTGAGTCCATTGGTTCTCTTTGGGAAGGAGTTTGCATAGATCTCTTTTCCATAATTGATTATGTATCCAAATCAAATAAAGTATGTTTTAACAACAAGATCCATTCATATGATTCTCCTCCATCACCAAATTTTGAGTTTCATAAGGCTTATGCACATGTTTTTTGCCTACGCTACATTGATACATTTCTGCATGATCATGGCATCCACAGCATCTTCACCAAGTCCGTTACCTAGAAGCACTTCATTCAGCTCATCCAAGTGAAGAACAATATAGTGTGAAGACATTTTTCTTATTTCTATGCCATGTCCATTTTTTACGTAGGGTTTTTTTCCCATGAGGTTTTCCATGTTTCCTCGTTTTACAAGGAAAAATATGTTTTTTTTGTAAAGGGTGACCATAAGCCTTTGTTGCTTGGACCATAATTTTTCTTTCATATCACTCTAATTCAGGCTTAAGGGGGGGTTGTTGGAACATTAAAAACCCACTTTATATTGAGGATAAAACACATTAATTATTTTTTATTAATTTCCTAGGTTTAGACTAGGTAGTTGGGCTAATTTTGGCTTCTTATGCCACCACATGCCATCATGAGTCATAGGGGCACACCTGGATAGATTTTAGATAAGATCTTGACTGATTCTATCTAAATTTATGCCATTCCTGGAATAGTAGTGTGCTTTCCTTCTTTAGACAGTTTTACCCAGCTTTTTTTTTCTGTTAGTGGATAAGGTAAAACTAGTTTGAGTTGGCAACAAGATCTTGGACAACTCACCCTCCTTCTCTTTCTTCTCTCCAAAATCCATGATCACATTCATTTTTCATCACTCAATAGCCACCATTCCTTATTGATCTAATTTGTGAGCCTCTTGACTGTTTTGGAAGGTGATTTTTCTACCTTGGGGGTTTTATGCTTTTAGTAAACCTGCCTATTTTGAGCTTTTCAAACATCCCTCTAAGGCACTTGAATTCTCTCTTGAAGATGTAGTATATATTGTAAACATATCGATGAATAAAATACAATGAGTTTTCCTCAAGTTATCTTCTCCATTCTTCTTCTCATATTATTTGAAAATATTCCAAGTGAAATTGTCTTATTGAATCTAGATCTAGGAAATCTAAATTATGAGACAATAGTGATGCAGGAATATGTTGACATTTAAATATACACTACAACCCTCAGTAAAATGGGGTTTCTGAAAGGAAGAATAGAACCATATGTGAGGCTGCAAAAGCCATGATGCATGATAAATACATGTCTACCTCATTATGGGAAGAGGCTACCAATACAAAAGTATATATCTAGAATAGAAGTCCTCATGCCATTTTGTATGAGAAGAAACCTGAATAAGTGTTCACTGAAAAAAAAATAGATATTTGACACTTGAGGATATTTGGGAGTCCTGTATACATTCATGTACCGAAATATAAGAGGACTGAGATGGAACCATCATGAAAGAAGGGAAACTTTGTTAGTTATAATGAATCATCTAAAGGTTGCATAATATATGTGCCATGTGAAAGACACATTGAGCTCAGCTGAGGTGTGACCTTCCACTAAGAGGAAGCATTTAAGTTATCAAAAGAGATTCAGTATGATACAAAAACAGAGGAGTGTGAGACTCCTATGATGGAGGACCCAGATACTAATTCTCCCCATTCAGATGTTCGAAGGGAGAATCTAGCAGAGTTCTCAGATTTGCTATCTCCTGATGAACTAATAGAAATGGTTGATGAACCTCCTTCCAAGAGGAGGTATGCATGGTGCCATTATATACTACAATATAAATAGAGGCATGGAGCACCATTAGGATCTTCTAGAGAGTGAAAAAACCCTAGCATATCTTCAGGGTATGTTGTACAGATGAGTCACATCAGATATTTATAGCCTTCCACCTATGAAGAAGCTGTAAAGTAGCAAGTATGGAAAGATACAATGGTAGAGGAATACAAGTATATTATGAAGAATGATGTTTTAGAAGTTGTTCCAAAACCTGAAGGGAATTCCATAGTTACTTCTATATGGATTTACAAGATCAAGCATGCTGCCGATGGCAATATTGAAAAGTATAAAGCCAGACTTGCTGCCTGAGGTTTTTCTAAGAAAGAAGGCATAGACTATGAGGAGAAACTGCGCTGGACTATGGCCAGGTAGACCACTATTTGAGTTGTGATCTCACTTGCATTTGTTTTAGATGGAAGCTTCATTAGATGGATGTGAAGACAACCTTCCTCAATGGTGAGGTTGAGGAAGAGGTTTACATTCAGGAGCCCGAGGGGTTTTTGGTTCATGGGAAGAAGTCCCATGTGTGCAAATTGAAGAAAGCCTTGTATGGGCTTAAGCAAGCTCCCAGAGCTGGTATTCGAGAATTGATAGCTATCTTCAGAGATTGGGCCTCTCTTAGAGCAAAGCTAATCCAAATTTGTACTTCAAAGTAGTGAAGAACCAACCATTGATATTGGTTCTATATGTTGATGATTTGTTCCTTGCTAGAGAGGAACAATTGATTGCTTGATGCAAGAGGGAGCTCACTTCTAATTTCAAGATGAAATACTTAGGTCTTATGCACTATTTTCTTGCCCTTGATATTTGGAAAAGAAAAGATGAAATATTTCTTTCTCAAGGGAAGTACATTGTTGATACATTGCGTAGGTTTGGCATGATGGATTGCAAATTCATGAGAACTCCGATAGTTTCCAATTTGAGGAAACTACATGAGTCAGATTCTGTATTGGATCCAACGAACCCCACTTTGTATAGACAAATTAATTGTTCATTGATGTACTTGATACACTTGAGACCAAATATATGTTATGTTGTAAGTATTATGAATCAGTTTATGTCTGATCCGAGACATGGACATTGGGTTGATGCTAAACATTTTTTTAGATACCTTCGAGGTACGATTTCTTATGGACTCTGATATGCCTCCAGTGGAGGGGTGTTGTTACTTGGTTATACTGACTCTAATTGGGGTGGTAGCATTGTGGACTAAAAGAGTACATCTGGCTATTGTTTTAGCTTGGGTTCGGCTATGAAATCTTGGTCCAACAGGAAGTAGGGCTCTGTATCCCAAAGTACTACAGAACAAGAGTATATTTCTTCTAGTACTTCGTGTCGAGAAGCAGTGTGGATTAGGAAGCTACTTTCTAGGTTGTTCGGTGAGAAGCTTGATTCTACAGTCATTTGGTGTGACAATCAAAGCTACATCAAGATTTATGAAAATCTTGTGTTTCATGATAAGTCGAAGCACATTGAAATGAAGTATCACTTCATCAGAGACATGGTCCAAAAAGGTACAATGAAACTTTAGTACATTTCTACTAATGAGGAGATCGCAGATCTATCAACAAATCCTCTGTGAGTGACAAAGTTCAGGTACTTCTGAGACAAGCTTGGTATGGCAAAGAATTCCTCCTTCATTGAGAGGGAGTTTTAAATGCACAACATCGTGATTCATTCTCCAAGCTAATCTTGTGTACATCCATGATTGGGCCTCATGTGTTGAGGTAGGGATCTTGAGTTGGACTCAAAAACATGGAGTACATTCATGATTTGGACTCAAGAATGATTAAGCCTTTAGTTGTAAAAGGTTAATCATCATGTGTTGAGGTCAATGCCTTGATGTATCAAAGTGATGATGTTGTAAAGTCTTGTTGGACAAGGCTCAGGACTTGTGTGTCAATTCAGATTCTCATGTGGACCTGCAGTTATAGTAGGCACCCATGGGGTGGACCTCCATTTATAGAGGTAGATGCTTTGCATGTTGAAGCATTAACGTTGTGTGATGTATTACTAACCATGGTCATCGATTGCTATTGAATCTCCTTTAGAGTTTGGCCACCTCTAGAGTGAATTAGGTTAGCATATGATCATTTGGTCCAAGTGTAATATAATATGATCATAGCATCTAACAAATCTTATATGATAGATAATTAAAGTTAACACATATTGACCATGCAGTAAAGATAAGAGATAAAGATAAATGCATAGAGAAAAAGAGAATTCAAATTGCTCATTACATGACTAAGTGAACTCGAATTTTTAGCTTCAGTTAAAGCCACAATGTATACCTAAATTAATTAAAGAACTCACAGTGGTCACTACAAGTAAATCAATCAGCATGATTTCAGTTAATAATCATTAAGTAAGTGTTAATAAAGAAGGACTAGGTAACTAAAGTGTTTTGCATTGATTACACTTTAGTTAAACTAAAAGACGACACTTTAGTAAATCAAGAGAGAACTCAAATTGATCACTACAATGATGTAATATTTTTTTCTATCTTTAATTTAGGTGAATAAACAAAAACATGTTTTTTTTTCTATGTAAAAAATAATCATTAAATATGTTTATGTTCTAAATACATTTATCTTAACACTAAAAGTGAATTGATTAACCATCATTAATATTATAGCAATCCATAGAATATACATTAATTTCCATGAAATAAGTCCCACTTTCATCAAGAATAACTTATTTGATATGTTTTCCATCCTTCGTAATAAAACCATATATGAATAATATATATTAGATGATGTTATTATTAGAATGAAATGCTAATGGGCCTATGTGAAATCATTTTGCTTATAGTTCCATAGTATCAACCTACACCTCTAAATCTAGATGAGGGCACATGTAAACAAAATAGGTTGATCTCTATAAAACTAATTCTATTAGTTAAATGGATTATGTTTTTGTACCATTTATGTTTTGGTTAGAATATATATATATGTATGGGGTATTTCACTTACAAGATGGTCACATATTCATTTTTTGCATGCTTGGGTTATGGTATTATCGAATTTGTTCTCTAGACATGTTTAATACATGATTTTCTATACCATAGTGTTTAAATCATATATTTTTTAGAAAATTTAAAATAACAAGAAAACTTCTTTACTCAAAGATATTATTGATAAGGTCTCAAGCAATGTTGCAAAGTAGTGGCATCCACAATATTGCAAAGTAGGGATGTCCATAAATAGACAAGCAGGAGAGGTCATAACGAATAGTTACATCCATTGTGATGCTAATATTTCATTGAAACTTAGGTGGTTCTTAGATTTAAAATAAGAAAAAATATAATGTAAACTTAATGTTCAAGTGAATTGTATGATAAATTCTTTTCAATTTTTCAATATTATTTCATTATATATTTTTATTGACAGGGGAATCAATAACTATGTTGGGGATCATACTCGTGTGACATGGGATCGATTCTTGTCCAGTACCATTATATCCCTAGGTATACCCACACTACCCCTACATAGGTTCGTAGGTTATTTGAGGTTTGAACCCACGATGTCACAAGGAGTACCTTAACAATGCACCCTATCACCAAATCAAAAATACCTTAATAATGTACCCTATAACTAAATAATCTACATTTCAAAGACTACTTCAATATAAAATATTTATTTAAAAGACTTATTGAAATTTATTCAAATATATTTGTAAGCAAAAGATTAAAAAATAGAAAGCCATAAAATGATAAACCCATTCATATATTTCCTAAAAAAAAAGTAGGTACTAATAAGATTAGAAAATACAAATTAAAAAGTAGGTATTATTAAGATTAGACATACTAATTTATACCAAAGCAACTGAACTTTATTTTTTTCGTAAATAAGATTAGAAAATGCAAATTAAAAAGTAGGTAATAGACATACAAATTTATACTAAAGCAACTAAACTTTATTTTTTTCGTAAATAAGATTAGAAAATGCAAATTAAAAAGTAGGTAATAGACATACAAATTTATACTAGAGCAACTAAACTTTATATTTTTCGTAAAGATGGAAGTGACTATTTTAAAAGTTCAATTTTATGTTATTAGAATGAATTGAATTACGATTTCATAGGTAAAAAATGGTTATAAAGTATAGGTTATGTTAAGTAAATTTGATTTAGTTAAAGAATGAAATATATGTTTATAATTTATAGTTTTTTTTGGATCTATGGTATTTAGTAACTCATGGTATTGTCTCACAGTATTGTTTATTAAAAAGTTTACTTAAACAACTTCATTGTAAGGTGCCTAGAAAAAGTTAATATTAACTTGTTTGTGGCCAGTTTTGTGTGGCCACTCCACTCCATTTCCTGAATTTGCAGCGGAGATTGAGAAGAAGCGTAGAGAATTTCCGGCCGGAAGTAGAAAATTGAGCTTGGCCTTGGATCATTTCAGACAATAGATTGCAAAGTTATAGGCCCGGGCAGCCTTATCCGGGGTGTCGTAGAAGCCCAACCAAATTCCGTCTGCCCTTGGAATTAGGCATTCGAATTTCGGCTACCCACTTTCCTGGCTTTCTCATTCTAATTCATTTTAACTGCCGCAGCTTCAGTGAGCGGTTTTCAGGTCTGCTGTTGCCGTTCTGATTTGAAGAAGGTTTCACCATGTGGGGGTTTTGAGTTCGATTCCTGATCCCTTAACAACAACGCTACATGGCGAAACCTTCTTTAAGTCAGTACTGTCACAACAAGCACTCACCGAAGCCGCGGAAGTTCAAAGGAATTAGAATGAGAAAATGGGGGAGCAGGTGTCCGAAATTCAAATGCCTAATTCAAAGGGGAAATTTTTGCTGGGCTCCTACGATTTTTCCGTCTATTATCTGATATAACCAAGGCTGCCCGCTCCTGTGACCTTTCCGTCTATTATCTGACAGGATCCAAGGCGAAGTTCAATTTTCCAACGCCTATTCTCTATCTACGCCGCAAATTCAAGCCACCGCAGCCAAGTTCGCCGAAGAAGAATTCCGGCAAGTTCCGAAGATAACAGAGCGTTCGAAGGCTGAATCCGGCATTGAAGGCCAAAGAGATTTCGAGTGCAACATTTTTGGAATCAGTTTTTGGACATTGAAGGCCAAAGAGATTTCGAGTGCAACATTTTTGGAATCAGTTTTTGGAAATTGAAGGCCAAAGAGATTTCGAGTGCAACATTTTTGGACTCAGTTCTGGACATGTGAACTCGCTGGGGAGATCTGCAATCTCATTCATGCGAAGTGATATCCTCTTGCAGTACTCATTATGAACCGTTGGGAAATGTTGCAGAGTTTGCCCTGCCTTCAAAAGACAATTCTGCTCCTTCTCGGCAATATTCATCGCCATCTCACGAATATCGCCGTCAACTCTTATCAGTTGCCCATCTGAGGAGTCCCAGACACTATCATTGTCCATCTCCTCATCAGTAGCATTGTGGAAGAAGCGGCGATCCAGAAGAAGGTTAACGTAGGTGCGGCGATCCAGACACTATCATTGCCCATCTCCTCATCATTGCCCATGTCCATTAAATGGCTCTCCTGTCGAGACACCGTCGTGCGCGTCCTGGTTGGGGGCGGTGGAGTAGGCTTCTCGCTTCTGTAAAGGAATTATACAGCAGTTGCAGCCATATCTTGAGGACCTCCTGCGCCTCTCTCCGTTGGTCCGGGAAGAGGGTGGTAAGATCGAGCAGAAGATTGAGCATAGGCTGAAAATCTGTTTGCAGAAGCTTGCGCTTTTCCTCCTCATTAATGACATTCCTCGTGAGGTGGACGACAGAAGTGGTGATATCCATGGCTTCCTTAATGTTCTAATTCAAGAGAAAGCTCATGCAAGAAAGAGTAAGTCCACAACTACGCATATAGGACTAGGAGTTAGTATGAAGGATCATTATGAATAATTAATAGTATTAGAATAAAGGACTATTTTGATCACATGAACTCCTAAAGTAGAGTTGAAAAATATTCATCATAATTATAACTAGACTCATCTTAGCTAGACAAATCTTTCAGCACACTACGTAAGTATCTCGCTCTTTTCTAGAAAGTTGTTCCAATAAAGATGATTGAGATGAATAATCATCAAATGAACAAGGATAATCATCAAATTCTTTTATACTCTCCAATCGATCTTGATATCCGCAAATTTGGCATTCAATTATTAAAAAAAAAATTAAAGTTCAAACTCCTTGCTAGGATGATTGTTCGGGACATTGCCACTTTTAAATTCATTTTTTTATAAGATGAGTTAATTTAATTTAGATTTTACATTTACAATTAGAAAAAGTATATATATATATAGTTAAATTCATTTTTTAATAAGATACCCTAATTTAATTTAGACTTTACATTTATAATTAAAAATATTTAGTTATTTTATTATAAATTTGTATATCTTTTCTTATTAATTCTTTAGAAAATATATATACCAACTTATCATTGATTTGTATTTTTTTTATCTTTTACTTACAAATATCAAACCCATCACCTTTTCATTTTAGTTCATCTATATCAAGCGAGTTAATATTCAATGAATTCTATTGGATGAAATGTCAAATTTCAAATTAAGTTTTTATAATGAAATAATGTATTAAGGATTATTAAGCTAGAGAAGGATTAAATCCTTAATAAAAAAACAAAAATGACCACATTGAAATTATCTCATCCAAAAATTTTAAAAAATATTTACACAATCAAAATGGTGAATTGTAATAAAGTAATAATCATGTTCAGTTATAATACAATACAGTTCATGTTCATGTTAATTACATGTGAGAGAATGCCCCTAAAGTTGCATCAATTAATTACATATGAAGTAAAATACTTGTAATTTACCCATTTATTTTTTGCAATTATCACAAAACTAATATATAATTTATTGTTCTATTTGATCTTAACTACATAATTCAACCATATTGACTTTTATGGTAAAAAATTCTGACATAATAAAAAAAACTGTATAGTCAATGTATTGTTAACTGTGAATACGGGATACCTGGCCGACTACTTGTAATGGAGTTTCGAATAAACAATTTTTATTATATATATTAACATGATTTAGAGAGTTTGATAACAAATTTTGATTTCGAGATGGACAAACTTCGATAATGGACGCAAATACAGGTTTTACTGAATTCTGGAAAACTGGTTACTTTACCTTTTTCAAATCTCTATCCTCCAAGGCTCTATCTTATCATAACTACGTGCTGCACGGTTTTAAAATTTTAGTTCCGTAGAGTTTCTGTTAACAAACAGTAATACTATGTTAAAAGTTTCAATCTAAACATAAGTTTCAATCTAAAAATACACTTTAGATAGAATTTATGAGATTTAAATTAAAATATATTTATTTCATTTTTCAAATTTAAAATTAATATATTTTAATTTGTATATAAATTATTATTATTTAATAGTAGTAAGTATATAGCGATCGCTTCACATTTAATTTCAATTAACTTTTTTATTATTTTGTTATTTGTAAAAATATTTTTTTTATTGTTTTATATAGTTTTATAAATATTCATATATTAAATTGATTATTTTAAAAAATAAAAATCAATTTTTAAATTTTTTAAATATAAATATTTAATTTGTCATTAGTTCAAAATCTTGAATTGACTATTTTCTCCTAGTTTTACATCTAATTGTCAGAATAAAAAATAAAACAAAAAAACTTTTATTTGAAAACTGTCTCTTTAATAAAAAAAAAATTTCAGCAGTCAGACTCTAAGCTTAAAACAGATCTCTACTATCACCTTCGGCAACGTACTTAATCAACAATAGAGAATATCATGACTGGTTACTTGCAACTACTAAAGTAATCTGCGATTTGGCTCTTTCGAGCGTTACTTAAAATTTCATCATAATTTTTGTTCAATAATCAAGCGTAAAAGTTTATTTCTAAGGCCATTGCCTAAAGCTTCGACATAAAGATATAGCCTACCATATAAAACAATCCTTTATTCATAATTAACGTTTTATATCATCAACATACGAGGATAAATAAATAGGAGTCCTTTAAGGTATAATGAACGCCGAGTTAATTAAATACACGTGTCCACAAGTTTTTTTTTTTCACAGAAAAATATAACTTATTATTAATATACGAAATAGTAAAATATGTCCAGCTGTCAGTCCATAACAAAGTCATAACAGAGCTATCAGAAGTAGCCCCCGGAACATTCCGGTTACATCCCCATAATGTATCAATAAAACAACCAGAAAATGTCATAAAAAGGTGCCACAACACCCAAGCATCTCCCATAAGACAAAGCTCTATGCGTCCAGCATCATAACAGAAAACATCATCAAAAATACATAAGTGTCATATAAAGTCCAATATATAAAAAACCATATATGCCTAGCATCAGAGGCATCCCCAACAGATAAGTAGACGCCAATATCGGAGTGTAATACAGAGATTACAACTGATCAGAGCAAAACGGAACAGCACCTGCAAGAAGATGATATAAAGGCCGCAAAAATATGATAGTATATAGCAATGTCCAACAAGTAATTGGACTCAGCAGTTTTTAAGAATCTGCACAAGGAAACTGAAAGTCATATAAATATTACATGCCGCAAATACCAGAAAGGAAAATATAAATATCAAACAAAAATGTCAACAATCCTCATGTCCAATGTAACAGTTGAGAACCATGTGAAAAAAGTAGATCATCTCGCCATTCCTGCCACATGATGACCCCATTCTGAGAGTTAAGAGCCCGCTTAGAGAGCATATCCGCCTCCAGATTCACCTCTCTATAGATATGTTCAAAGTGAATGAGCTTACGAGCTGCTTCCAGCCAATGATTGAGCAGAAGCACATTCAGGGGAGAAGTACCCTGAGTCCAAGAGATAATAGCCTGCAAATCACCAAAAATAACAAGAGAAGAAATCTTCCTTTGTCGGGCACAAAATAGTAAGAGCCAAAGTGCGCAAATCTCACTTCTAGTATTAGATCCAATTCCCAGATTTAGCCAATAGTGAAACGAGATAGTGTTGGAAATGTGGAGTGTTGCACCAGCTCCCCCAATGCCATTCTGGCACACAGTAGCCCCATCAAAGAAACCACAGGGAAAAACCAAGATTGGAGGAGCCAATCTGTTTTTCAATAACCGAGTCTTCATGCCAATACCCGCACCAAAAGAAGTTGTGTATTCCTTATGAGCAGCTAAGATCTTATAGCATAAAGATGCTCCGTGGGGTTTTAAGTTTTCAAAGATGCAAGCATTACGGGTTTTCCAAACCTCCCAGATCAAAAAGTACGGAAGTTCAACAAAATCAGTGGGAAGCCGAGACCAAGCCTCCAGACAAGCACATAGAGTATGTTCACCCCATCTGAATTGGACACCGACTCTAATTGCAATTTGCTCCCAGAGACCCCTAATGAAAGAGCATGTCGATAAAAGGTGATCAACCGTCTCCTCCAAATTGCAGCAGAGAGGACACCAACCCGGGCCATTGAATCCGCAACGGCATAAGTTATCCCAAGTGAGAATCCTATTAGATAATGCAAGCCAGATAAAACACTTTATCTTGAGAGGAATGACCAGCTTCCAAATATATTTCTCCCACCAGAGAACAACAGAAAATGATTCGGCAAACAATGCATCATAAGGCAATTTTGCAGAAACCTTTCCACAAGACACATCCCATGACCAAATCAATTTGTCAGCCGAATCAGATAACTGTATGTTTGATTGATAAAAGGACCTGATATAACCATCCCATTCCAAGCCCAAAGAACCCGATAGTCCCAGCTGGGGAGCCGTTTGCCAGCGTGAGGCGACCACCCAATGATAAATGGCGATAGCTCCAGTGACTTATGTGCCCCTCAAAATGCCGAACGAGCCAAGTCCAGTCCTTCACTAGGTAATTAGCCGGCTTTAAGAAGAAGCCAAGATATTTCTTTCCAAACTCCAACTCCAGAAAATTAAAGGGGAGAATAGAGCGAATGGAGCATTCCATATCCATCGATAGGGAGTGTTTTAGGAAACGAGATTTTACATAATTGATGATCATACCAGAAACCGAGCAAAATAAATCAAGGATCCTCTTATATTGTACCCACTCAGCAAGGATACCATTACCGAAGAGCATTACATCATCCACAAACAAGTAGTGTGTAACAGATATATCTCTAGTAATTTTGATGCCTTCAATCAGCCCATCCATCTTTTCCTTATGTATGGATAAACTCAGACCTTCGATAACCAAGAGGAAAAGGAGTGGTGATAGTGGACACCCCTGACGAAGGCCCCGGGAGGCCTTAAAGAAGTTTGTAGGATGTCCATTTATCAATATGGCATAATTAACCGAGTTTACACAGGCCATAATCCATTTCATCACTTTCAAAGGCAGACCAATCTGAATCAGTATTAATATCAAAAAATCCCAATTCACCCTATCATATGCTTTCACCAGATCCAACTGAAGAATGAGTGCATCAAGACGCTTCTGTTTTATCATGTGGAATGTTTCCTGAGTCACACCCACCGCATCATGAATCAGACGGCCCTGCAAGAATCCATACTGCTCCATAGAAATGTGCCGGGAAAGGAATGGTTTGATCTTGTCAGCAATAATCTTAGCAATAATCTTATAGACTAAATTGCAGAGTGCAATAGGTCTAAACTCATTATAGCTATTCGGGTGGGATGTTTTCGGAATTAGGGTCAAATATGTTGTGTTGAGAGCCCCAGACACTAAGCCTTGTTTCCGAGATTCCTCAACAGCCAGTTTGATATCCTCCCCCATAATATCAAAGAAATGTATGAAAAGTTCCACCGTCCACCCATCTGGCCCAGGTGATTTATCTTTAGCAAACCCACCCAATGTGCTTTCCACATCGCCCAGAGAAACTTCCAAAAAAATATCATCCCCCTCCTCATCATTGAATATATGAGGATACTCCTTAATAACTTTAAATTGTTCAGCCATAGATGTATTTTTAAGATCACAATAGTATTCCTGAAAGTGACAGACGACCTCCTCCATCAATTCCCCCTCCCCCCAGATCCTCCTGCCGCAGTGATAATTTAGGTCCCAAATAGTATTTTGCATCCTTCTAGAGTCCGCAAACTGGTGAAAAAATTTAGTGTTATGGTCCCCTGATTTTATCCAAATATCCCGACTCTTCAACCTCCATGATTCCTCTTGAATAAGAAGAATATTCAATTTACGACTCTCCATAGCAGAGAGTTTCAGCGCATCCCCAGGGCTAATCTCAGACCCCACCGAACCCTGCATCAGGGTTAACATTTCCAATTCAATCTCAGCAAGTTCTCGACCCATTTCAGCTTTCTTGTTTTTTTCCCACATAATAGTATAGTCCTTTATAGCCTTAAGCTTCACCGCCATCTTATCCATGGCAGAGCGTTCCCCTGAAACATCCAGTTGTAGCCACCTGTTCCGCACTCCCAGAGTGTATTCCCCATCCAAAATCCATTTGGAGTTAAATTTGAATGGATATGATTGACGTGTGGCTTCCACTTCGAATTGTAGTATAATAGGAAGATGAAAACTGATTTTTATTTGGTGAATCCAGGACCTGTAGTTTTGAAGACCATCCAGCAGAGATTCAGAAATAAAAAATCGATCAATTCGTTTCTGAATCATCAAATCGCCCCTTCTTCCATTTGACCAAGTTGGAACCAACGGACATGGAGCAATATCAACAAGTGAAAATCTCATGAAGAGATTTTTAAAATAAGACCCCATCGGGTCTCTACGAGCCACATTGCCCCAGACCTCACCATCCCCCCAAGTAAAATTAAAGTCCCCAGCAATAATTAAATTTTCCAATTCCAGCAAATGACCCGAAACCGCTTCATCCCAGAAAGCCAGCCGATCAGAGTACGGCCCGTAGCAGTTGATAATATTTACATTTTTCTCCACCCCCCTGATATTGCCAGATAATAGGATACCCATGGAGATGTAAGAAGGATTTAACCTCAAAACCGAGGGGTTCCAAGCCGCTAAGAGACCCCTCGAAAGACCAACATCGTCCACAGTACAAACCATCCATCCCGGCTTAACCTTGTTAAAAAAACAACATGCCTTTTCACCGCAAACCATAGTTTCCTGGAGAAGTACCAAATCCGGATTTGTAATATGAAGAACTCTCTTGAGGGCCAATTGTTTGGGAAGCCCCCCCACACCCCGGATATTTAAGGAGAAAAATATCATTTTCGAACCCTTGCAAGGGCTTTCATTCCTCTAAGAGCCCGGGTATCAGTAGATTTGGGGGAATCCACAGGATCACGGCCATCCACAATCCCCCCCATGGTGACCTTCTTATTTTTCCTAGCACTCCTCGTTTTAAGAGGAGAGAGTTCCGGGGCCAAACCACCTCTACGTGCCCCTTTTTGTATACATTTATCCCCCATTGTACCAGCGGAAATCACAGAGTTATTTTTTCCCTCCCCCACCAAATCAGAAGTCGGCACATCACATGAACCTCCCAAATCCCCTCCAAGTGGCCTAGACTCATCTAACTGCCTGTTGTTATAGAATATCGGGATAGGAGTCTTCTTCACCATCTCTGAATAAGAAGGAATAAGTATTAACCTTTCACTGGGCTCCATAGTTTTGCCCGGACCCCCAACCTGACCACCAGACCTCGACAGAGCCACCGGGCTCACACCATCGGATCCCCCAATCATGTTATCGGTCTCTAGTTTGGGACCCGGCAGACGCAACGCCACACCCCCATCCCCACCACCACCCCGACCCATAATAGGAGCCTCCGAATCACTTGATAAAATAACAGTCGGGGAGCCAGTAAGAGGAAACCCAGGAGAGACCGATTTGACAGGGGAGGTGTCGATAGGACAAGTCGCAATCTCATTCACAAACGACTCGTTCTCAGAGACAGGGCCATCATCCCCAGAGGATTCATTTGAAATGTGAGCAGATCCAGAAGAGTTTGTTTTCATGTGTTGATGGCGACTCATATAATTTCCATTATTTCCATTGTTTAAATCAAGAGCATTAATAAACGAAATATCCAACTGATTCAAAGAATGGAATAAGTTAGGGTCATGTGTTTCTAACTTACGGAACAGAGCCGAGTCCGGAGCATCCAGAGTGGGTACCTAGTTGGAGAAGCCGTCCATCGAGCCAGTAGTGTCCAACTCAATATAACTGCCATTGTCTAACGACCAGAAAGGACCCCCATCCCTGAGACGACCAGAAGAAGCCGACGCATTGCATTGACGCCACAAATGCCCAACTTCTTTGCAGTTTGAACAGCGGAAGGGGATACCCCAATAATCAATGATCTGAGTAATCTTCCGGACACGCCAATTGATGTTAAGCACATCAATTAGCCCCAAGGAAATATCCACCTCCACAAGAACCCGACCCATGCGCCGGTCAAAACCATTTATGTGCTCATCCTCGACATTTAGGAACCTCCCTAAACAATTTCCAATGGCTTCAAAAGCCCCTCGATTCCAGAGTGCAAGAGGAAGCCCGGGAAGAAGGACCCACAAGTGCCTTAGACGCACCGCAACAGTTTCAGGATCGAAATCGGTTTGCCATTTTTGCAGCATTATGCTCCCAGAACCGTGTAACCATAGTCTCTCCATAATGAGAGTGCAGTGTGCCTCCTCATCAAATTTGAAACCCTACCACCCACAAGCCAAAGCAAAGATTTTCGGAGTGTAATTTAGCAGGGGTCGCCACTTCGCCACAACCGACCTAACAATGTCCCGCCTATTCATAGCATGATATGAAAATTTCCCCACCAGCGCAGTCATGTTGTACTCCACGACCTCCTCCAACCCAATGTCTCGTCCCACTGTTAACTAGGATTCGCCAGGCCTGCGAAAATATTTCCCATTTAAACGACGAGCCGCTCGGGAAGATGAACCAGAGTTTGTTTTGATACCCACATCAGGGTAGTCCCGGCCACTGCCGACAGAAGGGTCCGACCCCCCCGTTTCACCATGTGTCCGCCGTCCCGCCAAATGTCCCCTATGTGTTTTGCCACGGGGAGCCACCTGTCGGCCCACCGGATTAAGAGCCCGCTTCCCTTTAAGCTGTTCGTGAAAGTGTGCATCCGGTTTGAATAGACCGGCTTCCTCTATCATATAGTCAGAGACATTGAGATTGTTATCCTCCGGGAGGATAGGTTCCGACAAAATTTCTCCCATTCCGGCAGCTATAAACCAGATCCCATTTCCAAATCGGCCAAAAAGATAACAATGCCCTTTCCCCCGTCAAATGTTTATCACAACGCAGCTAAAAAAACGGAGACAGCAGCGATGGATGCTGCTACAAAGGAAAAAATAATTATTACACACAAACCCCCAAACCGCCCGTGAACCTGGGAACGCGCAGGACCACACGCCGACCACACGCCAGTGTCACCGGTGCCTGATTTGTAGTTCCAACGAGCAGGACAGTATTCAAACCGGACCAATGCAAAGAGGAGTCTCAACCCAAAACCGTCTCAATAAACGCTGACGGATAAGACGACTGCAATACGCCAACACCAGTGTTCCTTCTCACCGCCAGACACCATCCATTCAACACCGCAGGAACCCTAGCCGCAACAAAGAAACCCTAGCCACGCCCGAAAACCCTAGTTGATCGCTGCGCTTATAGCCCATCCTAGCAACAACAGTTTTTTCGGCATATATTTCCTTCATTAACATTTTGTGAAGATTGCGAAAGTGGAAGGACACGCATCCACAAGTTGTAAAAGGAAAGCATGGATGCAACCACGAGTCACTCTCATGCATCGATGCCAGTTGGACCCGGCCCACTAGGGATCTTAGGATGTTATTTGCGTTTTTATAGATTATTATTGCTTCGTAGCTGAAGAATACATGTGGATTGATGAGGCGAAACTATTTGTGATTGGCTGCCTTGTAAATATAATTCCAATATAATCTATGCACCTTGTCTTGCCCCATGTTTTTTTTTTATGTATACGTGTCCTCTGTACGTCTTTCCTGGGATTCATTAATACTATATCTGATACGATTCAATCGAAGCAAAAAGAGTCACGTGCCAAGTCATGTGTAATAATAGACTTATTTAATTTCTTAAAATAGCAGATAGATAATTTTATATTTTATTAAAATATTTGAAATAAAAATATTTTAATATAGTTTATCAAGATACATCAACTTTCCTTTCCACAAATTTTATGCACCATATCAAATAATTAATTAAAAAAAAAAATTGTAGACTAAATCAAATTACTATAACACTAATTTATGAACTTCCTAATATCTATTTGATTATAATTTAAATTATTAACCCAAAATAATCCCAACAACTATTACTTACCAACCATACAACTAATTTTAGTTTTTAATCATAGATCAATTAACCCACTATTATTTTTTTTTCAAAAATTATAACTTTATTATCATAATGAAATTACATTTTCTCAAAGTTTGAGTGATACGGATATCACAATATCAAAAAGCAACTAATCCTAAGTTATTAATAACTCATTTCATCCTCATTAAAGAGTATTTCTACTTATATGAAGATAAGTAAAACAAAAATATCTATAATTAGCTCATTACATCCTCATTGGAGAGTACTAATATAACTGGTCCTAATATAACTGGACCTAATCTATAATTAGCTCATTATATCCCTAACCACTTAAATGGCTAATTAGTACATCCTTCAACCATTGTCAAACTAACATCTTATAATACAAAATGATTTATCTTAATAAACAACTTTAACAACTTATTCAAACTTTTCTCAAGAGGCAATTTTTTTTTCTTCAGAATATAGTAGAGTTAGGAGGAATTGAACCCCACCCCACCCCACCCTGAACTTTCTAAGAGGCAAACTTTGCTAAATTAAAATTTAACAATAAAATTTTTATTAGAAAACCTATAAAGTCTAGATATTATTATTAGTTTGGAGTTGAAAAAGAAACTAACTAAATTATTACTATTAGAAGTTGTGAAAAATAATTGTAAACAAGTAATGTTGTCCACTAGTAATTGCAAATAAGTAAAGTTGTAAATGTGCATCAATTAAAGAGCTAACAAGCTAATCCTCTCTTGCACACAAGTAATCCAAAATAATGGTTGTGAAGTTCTAATTTAAAAGAAACAATGGATGAAGATAATCATGGGGATGTAGAAAAAGCTACTCCATTAGATCCTTGGCCACGATTAGTATTGCAAACTAAAAAGGTTTTTAAAATTTTAATTTACACTTACATGATATTGTTAATGCTTTATTAATAGTTGCTAAGATTTAGATCTCTCATTATATACTTCAATTTCTTTGAACTACATACAACTATTTTATTTAACATTTCTAAGAGGTAGGTATAAGCAACTTCGTTGCTAATTTCACTTGTTAAATTATGTTTTTAAGTATTAGTTATTTAATTAGTTTATTAATTAGTATTTGGTAACATAGTACTTGATATATGTTAAAATTTTAATATAGTTTGTGTTAATATATTTTTTATACTATATTTTGTATGTTTAATAGTTAATATTTTTTAGTATGTGGTTTTTTTAGTAGATTTTTTTTTAATATATAGTTTGTTTTTGTCAGTAAGAAATTTTATATTATATCAAAAGAGTATTACAACGGGTGCAACCTGCTCCATAACATAGGCTTGTACAACCAAAAACTTCATGTGGGACCAGACTTGCAAAATCGACCACGAAAGAATGAGTCAATACATCCTGGTCTCATGAAAATCTTCTTAACCCTTGAAGTGTCTAAACCAGAGACTTTGAGATACTACATACCCATAGTGAACCCAAGAAATAACTATTCCAAAATCATCCTTACATGGGCTCGCAGGCCCGGACACAGCATATCTTTGAAAAACATCTAAGCCTGAGTTAACCAAAAACCATCTAGACTTATGACTTGAACTATCTACCAGAAAGGGAAAAATAGGCACCAAAAACAAACATCAGTTAATGATGAACGGAGCCTCAGGAGAATTCCCCGGATGGGTGGATTCAGTCGAAGACGGGGGACACGGAGGAGGTCGGAGCTCCATCGCATGCAGAAGGAAGTCCATCTTCCAATTCATCGCGCGAGACTCCTCCAGAAGCCGCTGCGTCAGAAGAAGCGAAACCGAATCCTCTTTAAGAGCTTGATGATCACAAATGGAAAAACCCACAAGGTTTTTCATCATCCAGTAAAGGGCCACTGTCCGTTCATACAGGCTAAGCCGACCCGTAGTGTTACTAGGGTCCATAATCCAATTTTCCAGTTGTTTACGTTCCCCCAAGAGAGTCTCCTTGCACAGCCTCATCCACCATTGGCATTCATACTCTCGGATATCCCTCTGAATGTCCTCAGGGACATGGATGGAGAAAGCAGTGGCTTCACGACGAGCATTCAAGCAAGCCCGGGAAACCCCACTACCCATCTCACCAGAAGGATCACCCCGCTGCCATTTCTTACTGCGGCCAATATCCACCCCAACCTCCGAGCATAAATTTTTGACTCCCTAATCCTCAATCCTCTTAACAGAGTCTGGTTCCATAACTAAGTAGATAGAAAACACTTGCATGCATGCAAAGGGAAGGCAATGACGAGCCCTTGCACTACCCTGCTCCTTCATATAGACACATTTGCCACCTTCCCTCATAATTAACCAGGTGCGATCAATTAAATGGTGGTAGTACCAATAGTGACACTCTCCCTGCAAAGCACTAACTTCGCTCAAATCTCGATCCATTATCCCTCTGTCTGAATTATTTCTCAAATCTATGGAGAGGACACCTCCCAAACCATTTAGCATGATGAAAAGACACTTCCACCTCCATTTTTTAAAGGTCGGGACGATCCATATATGGGAATGATGGCTACGCGTCCCAAATTCGCTCCGCCTGATGTCACCTCGCATGAGTGGCACGAAAGATCGTCATGTCAGCATCCTGGGTAGCCTTGCAGCTATCACGAACATCTAAGTCTGGTAAAGCCTCCCATGAGTTAGCACTGATCTTCATGTGAACACCAATTAAAAAGTTTGCCAGCACATCTACCAATTTGTTACACTGCACTTAACGTGTGAAAAGGTTAGCGCCATACCCTGTGATAGAACTAAGGAAATATCAGCCAGTTTGCTCTCAAGGCGCAAGGACGAGGCCACCAAGGAACTTGATTTGCCACATTAGATTTTACTTGCCATCTAGAGGATGATCCTTGAGTCTCCCTCCACAATTAGAGGGGTCCAACCGTGCTGGTGAGCCATCCTGAGACCCTGCAACAACCCTTCCAAATCCACAGCATTATTCGACTCCGTTCCCAAGAAGTCCGCCATGAAACCTCCCATAGTACCATCAGGGCCATGGAAGACACAACCATAGCCTGCAGGACCAGGGTTACCCCTAGAGGCACCGTCAAAGTTCAATTTGTAAAAACCATAAGGGGGAGGGGACCAGGTGGTCGGGCTTACCGACGACTGAGATGAGTGAATGGATTTTCCATAGTAGGGGAGAGGACCCAATATGCCCCATTCTTGCAGAATTCTTGACTCAGGCTCGATGGTTTCCCTGTCCGAGTTGTCCCGGTGTTGAAGCTTAAGAGTTTCCAGAACCTTATTCTTCATCGCCTCCTAGGTCCTGCCAACGTCTTTTGCTTTATCCTGAAATATCCTGGAATTCCGTTCGAGCCATATCTCCCACAAAAGGAAAAACAGAAAATTTTTCCATAATCTATTCACCACTCGGCTCTAGAACGGGTCCTTAGACCATCCCAAGATGGAAGAAACCGGATCATTTCGTTTCCTGTCCGAGCGTCGAAAGCTGGTTGCACCACGCTGCCACAGCTCCGATGCAAAAGAGCACGATTCAAGGAGGTGTGATATGGTTTCTTCAGCTTGGTTGCACATGACACACAGGTGAGGGCCTAGGATACCCATTTTTTTAAAATTCTCCCTAGTTAGGATACGTTTGTTCAGCGCTTCCTCAATCCGCAAAACTTCCTCCTCCGGCCCTAGAGGGATCCACCACTCGTGATTGTGCCAAACTCTGAAGTTTTGTTCCTGAGGATCATCATTCCAAAGGTCCCTAACCCTGACCATGTTCCTATTAGCGCAGCTCTGAATTACACTAGGAGCATCGACAAAGATCCCATGTGTTGATGTATATGTAACTTCACAATGTATTTCATTGATATATTTATTGTACTCCTATAGAGATGTATTATTCCTCTATATGGAAGGGTCGTCATTTGTATTGACAAGTGTCGCAAGTATGTTAACTTGCCGATGGGTTATTAGACCACCTTGTAAGTGGTCGGCCCGATATAATGTAATATGAAGTTATTGTACCTAGCTAGACAAGTCGGCCCCATAAGGTTATTGGGCAAACAGGACAAGTATAAATAGAGATCGGGAGATCTCTATTTGGATCACTTCAGAACTCACACTTCCTTCACTTGGAAAGTGGTGCACATGTGAGGAGGAGGATCAGCTGCTAAGAGGAGTCTATCTCTTGTACTTTGTTTGTACTTTGGTTGTGCTATTGCTCTATCTATCTCTGAGGAAGTTGTGGGGTTTTTTACCTTAGGGTTTTCCCCACGGAAACTCTGTGTGTCTATTGCCTCTCATGCTTTTGCTTCTTGTGATGATTGACATGCTTGTTATGATTGATATGCATTGATATATTGTACATGTTATTCTCTCAGTAAAGATCCTAGAGTATTGTGAATTAATGCTCAAAATTTAAAATGGTATCAGAGCTAACCTGAGAAGAAGACATTGTGCAGTGACGGAAACTAGGGTTTCTTGCTTATTGGGTTTCTCTCCACAGATTTTGGAAAAGCAGTATAGTAGATTGACTCTACTCATTAAGGAGAATCTATCTATCCAATCAGAATTCAATTATGAGCATTTTCAGATTTGGCCCTAAAAATTAGGGTTTCCACAAAAATAGGCATTTCTGAAATCCGAAGACATAGCTGGAAGCTCCTTGGAAAAATCGAAGTTTAGAGCTTTGGGTCGATATTTTTGGCTGGGTAAAAATCCAGGAAACTCAAACCCTAATTCAGGGTCCTCCCTAGTGAACCCGAGAAGACTAAAAGGCATTTTTGAAGGGTGAAGCTTTGCAGATCTCAAATTCTGAATTCATCAAGCTGATCAGATCATCAAGGCGCATCTTTCTATCCTTTCAGAAAGTTGAAATTCACTTTTTGAATTTTTAGGGTTTTTCTGACAAACCCTAATTTGGGACCAAATCTAGTTTTTAGCAAAGCAAGTGGTAAGACCTAAATCTCTTCTATTTCCATTTGAAGTACTCTTTAAAATGTCTTACCACACTAAGCTTGAAGATAAGCTTGAAGGGGCTGATAAATTCTGAGCCTGGAAGTATAGGATTGGGTTAATCCTGGAAGAAAATGAATTGGACTCCTACATCAGCTCTGACGTCCCTATCCCAGAGGATGAAGAGGCTAAGCTATTGCATAAGAAGAACTTGGTCAAGGCAAAGAGAATCATTGCTGATTCTATCAAAGACCATCTTATAAAGGGAAGAACATAAATCGGAAGATGACTCTGCGGAATCAATTGAAAGGGGTCAAGATGTTGAATGGAGAGACCATTCAATCTTACTTCTCCAAGGTCTCTCAGATCAAGGAACAACTTGAAGCTGTGGATGGTGAAGTTGTTATGACCACTCTGAATGGCCTACCTAGGTCATGGGACTCCTTTATTCAAGGAATCTATGCAAGAAAGAAATTGATCTCTTTCAGTAGACTGTGGGAGGAATGCTCTCAAGAAGAAGCTAGGCTTGTGGCACGAGAAGAAAAGATGGGGAATGAAGATCAAGCTCTCACAGCTCACACCAAGGGAAGCAAGGTTAAGAGGGAGAAATCTCATAACAAGAAAGATTCTCACCCTTATCACAAGAAGAAAGATCTATCTCATGTTCGATGTTTCGAATGTAATGAAATGGGACACTTTGCTTCAAATTGCCCCAAGAAGAAGAAAGACAACAACTTCAACAAGAAGAAGAAGAATAACAAAAGAAGATATCATGCTCATGCTGCTGAGGATGATGAACCTCCCAGGAAGAAAGCTAGAGCAGAAAGTGATGATGGTGACTCACCAAGTGAAGAAGAGTATGTTCTAATCTCTGCTCTCACAGGTACTATTTATCATGGTTGTAATGATTGGCTAATTGACAGTGGGGCTTCTAAACACATGACTAGGTTTAAAGAATCTTTTGTAAATCTATTTGAACATGAATCACCCCATAAAGTGAAACTTGGGGATGATTATCAATACCCTATCAAAGGAATTGGTGAAGCCTCCTACAACCTAGACTTTGGAAAGTCTTTGAAGATGAAAGAGGTTCTTTCTGTACCTAGGCTCAAGAAAAACTTACTCTTTATATCTGCATTGGATGCAAAAGGCATGAGGGTTGCATTTGTAGATGGCTAAGTCCTAATGTGGCCAAAATGTAAAACTATAGATGATGCAGTGATGATTGGAGAGCAAGAGGGAGGATTGTATAAATTGAAGGGACAACCTGAACATGCCATGGTACATGAATCCATGGATCCAAGTGAACTTTGACATAGAAGGCTTCCTCATGTGCACTATAGAGCACTACCAATTGCAAGCAAAGCTGTAGAGGGTCTTCCTGAAATCAAGACCAAGCATGAAGGTGTTTGCAAAGGATGTGCAAAAGGAAAGAACATACAGAAGGCATTTCCGAGCAGTGAAAGCAAGGCAAAAAGTATCTTGGAAATTATCCACTCCGATGTATGTGGTATGATGTCATCCAGTTCTCTGAGTGGGTATGCTTACTATGTCTCTTTCATTGATGACTTCTCCAAGAAGACTTGGGTTTATTTCTTGAAGAACAAAGATGGAGTGTTTGACAAGTTCAAGGAATTCAAAGTCTTGGTGGAAAATCAAACTGATAAGAAAATAAAGACATTCAGATCAGACAATGGCGGATAATTCAGTTCAGGTGACTTCAAGAAGCTATGCAGTGATTCAGGGATTAAGAGGGAGTTGACTGCTCCCTACAATCCACAACAGGATGGAGTTGCAGAAAGGAAGAATAAGAACAATCATGGAGGCAGCACGGACAATGCTGCATGACCAGAATCTGCTTATACATCTATGGGCAAAAGCAGCTAGGACAGGTAATCCAGGAAGCAAAGATCAAGAGGAAGCACACTCCAGCAGTTCATGCAAGGAAGCAAATATTGAGAGGGAGTCCACTCGACAACAAACAAACAAAGATAAGTATTTCAATTGTCATTTCTTGTATATTTGATTGTTTAAATAATACTGTTCAATGATGTATATACTTATGTTCCTAGACTTAGGTTGTGTATTTTGCATATTTGCATTAATGAACAGTATACTACTAATATGCATATGATGGGTAAGTGGGCTATGGCACTGTACAACATTCCATTGCTACTTATCTAGAATGAAACCTCTTTGCTGACATGTTGGGACTCGTGCACACTCTTAATAATGTTCTGGTAGAGATTGGTAGGCATCTAGAAAGTTACGGGATATGGATAAATGTTGTATTGAAGCAGTGGCTTAAATAATTGCATGACTGTATGACATATTTATTTATGTGAAAGAATTTGTTCTGAAAATTATGAGATTTTTCTAATCATGCAATTTAACTTGTTTTGTAGGAAAGATCGTATACCTTCACCTACAAAAGAAGGACTACAACATTTGTTCAAGCAACAAAATTATCTATTGAAGAAATTGAAGTTCCCAGGATATGGGAAGAATGCCATGATCCGTCGATCATGAAGAATGATGTTTGGGATGTTGTCCCAAGAACTGAAGGGAAGTATGTTGTGACTTCCAAATGGATCTACAAGATCAAGCATGCTGCAGATGGCAGCATAGAGAAATACAAGGAAAGATTCATAGCTCGTGGCTTCTCTCAGAAAGAGGGAATAGATTATGAAGAAACTTTTGATCCTCTAGCCAGGTACACTTCCATCAGATCAGTACTTGCTCTGGCTGTAGTGATGAAATGGAAGATACACCAGATGGATGTCAAGACAACTTTCTTGAATGGTGTAGTCGAGGAGGAAGTGTATGTGGAGTAGCCACTCGGTTTTGAAACACATGACAGGGAGTCATATGTGTGCAGATTGAAGAAAGCCTTGTATGGATTGAAGCAAGCTCCTAGGACTTGGTATGGTAGGATGGACAGTTTCCTATCTAGTTTGGGCTTTACCAAGAGTAAAGCAGATTCCAACCTTTATTACAAGGTTGAGGAAGGCAATCCAGTGATACTACTTTTGTACGTGGATGATGTGTTTGTAACAGGTAATGATAGTTTGATTGCTGATACCAAGAGGAAGCTTGCAGCCAAGTTCGAGATGAAGGACTTGGGGATGATGCACTATTTTCTAGGCATGGAGGTGTGGCAGAGTGCAAATGGTATCTTCCTTCGACAAGCGAAGTATGCAGTAGAGATCCTGAAGAGGTTCGAGATGATGGACTGCGAGGCCATGGCCACACCTATGGCATCAAACCTGAAGCTTCTGTGTGATGCTTCATCTGAGCCTGTTGATGTCACTATGTATCGTCAGATGATTGGGTCTTTGATGTACCTGATGAACACTAGACCAGATATTTTCTTTGCGGTGAACACATTGAGCCAATTCCTGATAGATCCTAGAGGTGTTCACCTGATTGATGTAAAGCATATTCTGAGGTACCTGAAGGGTACAGTTGACTATGGGCTCAAGTATGATGCGAATCAAAATTTTAACCTGCAGGGTTATGTTGATTCAGATTGGGTAGGCAGTGCTGTAGATAGGAAGAGAACATTTGGGTGTTGCTTCAGTATGGGATCAGGTGTGATCTCTTGGTTTAGCAGGAAGTAGTCCTACGTAGCACTGAGTACAGCCGAGGCTGAGTATGTTGCAACATGTTTGGCTAGTTGTGAGGCAGTATGGCTCCAGAAGCTACTGTCTGAGTTATTTGATCTCCCGTTGGAGGCTACTAGTATCTTTTGTGACAACCAAAGTTGTGTGAAGTTGTCTGAGAGCCCGTTGTTCCACAATAGGTCGAAACACATTGAGATCAAATATCACTATATCAGGGATATGGTGCAAAGAGGAGCAGTGAAGCTCCTGTATGTTGCGATGGATGAGTAGGCTGCAGATATGCTGACGAAGCCACTATCCAGAGTGAAGTTCGAGTACTTCAGAGAGAGGCTTGGTGTCCTTCGGATCGATGACACTTCGAGGAAGAAGTGATGGACACATCTACTGGAGCCATTCCAAGCATGGTGAGAGGATGATCCTTCCCATGGCTATGGATGTAAGCACTGGATGATGAGCATCAGGATGATGCTCCAGTTACTGCTCTGTATATGCGTCAGTTGGATGCTTTGATCAGTGTGATCATGTATTTGTATATGCATCATGTTGGATGCTTGATATGATCAGTTGGATCATGTATTTGTATATGCATCATGTTGGATGCTTGATATGATCAGTTGGATCATGTATTTGTATATGCATCATGTTGGATGCTTGATATGATCAGGTGGATCATGTATGTATGTATCAGGTGGATGCATTGTATGATCAGGTAGATCATGTACTTATGTATGATCAAGTAGATCATGTACTGATGTATGTATCAGGAGGATGCACTGTATGATCAGGTAGATCATGTATGATGATATGTATTAGGTAGATACTTTGTATGCATCAGATGGTGATCAGGATGATCACAGATGACGAGCTTCAGGATGTTGCTCCAGATGATATGCATCAGGTTGATGCTATGACGATGATCAGGATGATCATAGATGATGAGCTTCAGGATGTTGCTCCAGATGATATGCATTAGGTCGATGCTATGATGATGATCAGGATGATCACAGATGATGAGCTTCAGGATGTTTCTCCATATGATACGCATCAGGTTGATGGTATGATGATGATCAGGTTGATCATGTGATGATGTACATCAGGATGATGTATAGTGAGTATCAGTTTGATACTCTATGGCTGTGGGTAGGTTGTGCAGGTAGCATAGAAAAGACCCTTTAAAAACCAGACAGGTAGAGCGGTGTGCTCATAATATCCTGGGTTACTCTGTCGAGATTCAGACAGGTAGAGCGATGTGCTCGTAACATCCTGGGATGCTCTGAGTAGGTTTTTCTATAGTTTCGCATAGAAAAGATCCTTTAAAATCTAGATAGGTAGAGCTGTGTGCTTGTAACATCCTGGGATGCTCTATCGAGATCTAGACAGGTAGAGCGGTTTGCTCCTAACAGCCTGGGATGCTCTGAGTAGGTTTTGCGAAAGTTCACATAGAAAATATCCTTTAAAATTCGGACAGGTAGAGCGGTGTGCTCGTAACAGCCTGGGATGCTCTATTGAGATCCAGACAGGTAGAGTGGTTTTATCGTAACATCCCGGGATGCTCTGAGTAGGTTTTGTGAAGGTCAACATGTAAAAGATCCTGGGAGATTTGATAGGTTGAGCAGTGTGCTCGTAATCAGTCCTGGGATGCTCTTTCGAGGTTTTGTTGAGGCACGTAATCAGTCTTGAGTATTCCATAGTATGTCCATTGATGATGAAGACCTACAGGTGATGGGCCTACATCCAGTATGAAAAAGGACTGGCTCTGTAGAACTTCCTATGACGAGTAGATTTAGAGATTGATCGAGATAGCAGCAGCAGTGACGATGACGATGATCCGAGGATGATGATTCGCTGATGATGATCCAGAGAAGAAGACTTGTGCTAGATGATCTGTGTCAAGAAATACCTTCCTAGTTAAGAGGGAGTGTTGATGTATATGTAACTTCGGAATGTATTTCATTTATATATTTATTGTACTCCTATAGAGATGTATTATTCCTCTATACGGAAGGGTCGTCATTTGTATTGACAAGTGTTGCAAGTATGTTAACTTGCTGATGGGTTATTAGACCACCTTGTAAGGGGTCGACCCGATATAATGTAATATGAAGTTATTGTACCTAGCTAGACAAGTCGGCCCCATAAGGTTATTGGGAAAATAGGACAATTATAAATAGAGATCGGGAGATCTCTATTTGAATCACTTTAGAACTGACACTTCCTTCACTCGAAAAGTGGCGCACATGTGAGGAGGAGGATCAGCTGCTAAGAGGAGTCTATCTCTGGTACTTTGGTTGTGCTATTGCTCTATCTATCTCTGAGGAAGTTGTGGAGTTTTTCACCTTAGGGTTTTCCCCGCGGAAACTCTGTGTGTCTATTGTCTCTCATGCTTTTGCTTCTTGTGATGATTGACGTGCTTGTTATGATTGATATGCATTGATATATTGTACATGTTATTCTCTCAGTAAAGATCCTAGAGTATTGTGAATTAATGCTCAAATTTTAACACCAAGTGAGGTCAGTTGCTGCCACGAATCGTCCCAAGCTAAGGCTCCACTGCCATCCCGAATCTCCCAGAAGCTGTGGTCTTGGACCAGATTCTGCCCTTGGGTAGCCGAATTCCAAATGTGAGACCCAGGGCCTGGTTCAGAGAATCTAATTAGATCCTCTTTTTCCCACTCAGTAGCATACTTGGAGTGCCACAGTCTTTCCCATTGTTCCTCCTTATGGGATACCCACCTCCACCAGGTTTTTGCTCCCGAAACAACATTAACCTGTTATGGGTCTCTAAGATTAAGGCCACCTTGGTACTTCATTGAGCATATCGCTTCCCATTTAACCAAATCCCACTTCCTATTATCTCCTGACCCATTCCACAGAAATTGTCGCTGAATTTTTTGAAGCTCTTTAAGAATAACTTTGGGGGCTAACATAGCTAAGAAGAGATAAGTGGGCATAGCCTGGAGAACCGATTTCAGGAGAACAAGGCGATAAGCAAAATTCAAGGGGCGATACGTCCAGTTAGAGAGACGCTTCCTCATCCTATCCACAAGTGCTCTCCACGAGCCTTGCTTAACTCGAGAATTCACTAACGGAGGCCCCAGGTATTTGGACAGAAGGGAGCTTTCCAAAAAACCCAAAATCCTGCAAATGTTTCTTCTCGTAATTTTGGGAGTGTGAAAAAAGAACACCTTAGATTTCTGAGCATTGACTTCAAGATCAGAGGCTCTGCCGAAGGTATCTAGACACCTATGAATAGCCTGAGCCTCCTGGACAAAGGGATGTCCCATAAGCATGGTTTCATCAACGAATTGGTGATGGGTCTGACAATCTGCTCTAGGATGAACGATCAGACCCTATAGCTCATGATTTCCTTGCATAGATTTAACGGTTCTTCCAAGGCCCTCCGCCATAATAATGAAAAGAAAAGGGGAAAGGGGATCCGCTTGCCGAATCCCTATTGAGGGTTTTAAAAGGCCTGTGGGAACACCATTGAGAAGAATGGAAGAGAAGGACAAGGAAACTAGATTCACGATCCACCTAGTCCATCGCTCAGAGAAGCCAAAGGCTTGCAGCATAGATCTCATGAATTGCCAATTTAGTTTATCATAGGCTTTGGCAATGTCCAGTTTTAACATCATCCCTGGGATTTTGTCTCTCTTTAAAGAATGCAGCACCTCGTAGACCAAGATAATGCCATCCATAATCTTCCTTCCCTCTACAAACCTTGACTGTTCAGGCGAAATGATGACTGGAAAGATTGTTTTTAAGTGGTTAGCAACTACCTTCGTAACAATCTTGTATATGACATTACATAGGGCGATGGGTCTAAACTTATCGGGGGAATCAACTCCCTCCGTCTTAGGGATAAGGATAAGGAAAGTAGCATTAAACGCCAAAAGGATCTTTCCATAACAACGAGAGGACTCTACAATTTGCCAAACCTCCGACTTCACTAGATCCCAGAAATGATGAAAAAAATTAGTAGTAAATCCATCAGGCCCTGGGGATTTACCATCAACCATCTGAAATATTGCCTCCTCAACCTCTTCCATGGTGACAAGTCTCAGAAGGAGATCGTTCTGCTCCTGAGTCACGAGGGGGGGAATATTGTTGGTAATTAACTCAATATCTCTTTGTCTCTCTACCACATTTTCATTCATGATATCTTGGAAGAGATAACTCAGTTCACCTTCAATATCCTACCTAGTTTCCAATTTAATCCCTTCCCTATTCTTAAGGCTAAGAATTCTATTCTGCTATCGATGCTAAATAGCATATCGATGGAAGAACTTCGTATTATGTTCCCCATCCTGCACACACTTCACTCTCGCCTTCTACCTCCATAGAATCTCTTCCTGTTTCTCCCTCTCCAAGATTTTATTATGGACCAATATTTCCTCCTTCTGGAATTCAGGAGTGTAACCCTCAAGCATTCCCGACTTTAGGATCTCCTCCCTGCGAGCTTCAAGGGATTTCTTATCCTCGAAGATATTCCCGAACTCCTCCTTATTCCACTACTTGATTTTGGGTTTTAGGGATTTTAGTTTATGCTGAAAATTGTACATATTGTGGCCTTCACTCGGACCCATTTCCCCCCACCACTGAGTGACTTTATCCTTAAAATCCTGGTGGCTTAGCCAAAATTGTTCATAATGAAATGGTTTTTTGAATTGAGAACCCAAGCCACTTCACCATAGGTCAATGGGCCAATGGTCAGAATATGAGGCCAGGAGAATTGACGAAGCAATCTCACTCCCAGATTCCATCACCGATTCTGAGATGAAAAATCGATCAAGACGAGAGGCAATGTGGCGATATCCCTGCCTCTTGTTGTTCCAAGTAAATTTTCCATCCCCTGGGACAACATCAACTAGTTTCAGTTGTTCAATGGTATCCCTGAACCAAATACATTCGTCATCCAGATGCATCCTTCCCCCTTTCTTTTCATCGAGAGAGGATATAAGGTTAAAATCTCCGCCAACGATCCAATGCTCTCCCGCAGACAACTCCTTCAACCAATAGAGAGAATACAGAAAGGAGGATTTAGAACCAAGGGTACGGGGGCCATAGACATTAGAGAGAAACCCCGAAACCCTAAACCCAACAACCTGGAACTTAGCAGAAAGGAATATGTGGTTTCGAAAAAATTCAGAGAGACTTATTTTATTAGGGTCCCACAGGATGCCTATACCACCCACAAAGCCATTTGCATCAATCCCTACTACTTCACAGTTTCTCCAAATCTTCTTACTTTTTTCCTGCAACTTAATACTCGAACATTTTTTTTCTTGGAGAAACACAACTGCAGGATCAGACTCCTTGATATTCTTCCTCAGAGTTTTAGATTTCTACTGGCCGTTTATCCCTCTTATGTTCCAGGACACAATATTCATTAAACAAGGGAGAGGAGAGAATTACAGACCTAGGGCCACCCTAATAGTAGGGTATTGGCCCGATTCTACCAACTTTAGTCTCGCAGTAACGATTCTTTGCCTATTAGATTTCCGACCTAGATTTTTGGAGTTCTCCTTATGCTTCCTTTTGCAATCCTTTTGAGATCCAGGGCTAATTCCAAGTCTCTTAGGTTCCCTGGCTTTAAGTATGGCTTCCTTTAGCAAGATCACCTGATCTTGAGGGACATAACCAGTTTTAGGGTCATCACATGCTTGTTCAATCCCATCAAGATCTAGCTCCCCTATGTCCATCTCTTTAGTTTCTTCATCCGCAATATCACTAATAACCGCCAATTTTTTTTTCATTGACAGGCAACACAACAGGATCTGAGGAGACAAACTTCTGCTTCAGGGGTTGATTGTCTTGAGGGGTCTTGCATTGCTCCAACTCGTTATCCTCTAAGTGTTCATTAAGAACTTTGAAAGAGTTAGTCGTCATAATCTTCTTGGATCCTTCCAGGGTTCCCTGTTTTCTTCCACCCCATTTTCTGGTTTGCACTTTGCTAAAGCCCAAATCCACATTCTCATCAACCATCTTAGGGGTTGGTTTAGGGTTATTCAAAGGGTAGTCCCAGAATAAGTGGCCATGCTCATGACATCTGCGACATCTGAAAGGGATTTGTTCATAATCAAGGGTTTGAACCCACTCCTCATCTTCCCACATCAGTTTAATGGCCTCTGTAAGATCCCTTGAAATATCCATATAGACACAGATCCGGGCATAAGCCGTGTATCTTTGAGCCTTCGTTTGTTCAGAGATTTTAACAAAGGTTCCTAGATTGTTCCCAATATCTTCTAGGATCTCGGTTTCCCAATATTCCGAAGGCAGGGAGTATAGCCTCATCCATACCGGGGCTATCTTCATATCTTCTTTCTCGGGGCAGAACTTTTCTTTCCATGGCCGTAGAAAAAGGCTAGTAGAGTAAAAGAAGTAGGGTCCGCCATTAAGAATCCTGTTGCAATCATCCAAGTTGATGAAATTTATCGTGAAGAAGCCTTTCGATCCAAGCTGAAGGTTACAGTGCCCTTTAGGTTCCCAAGTGGAGTTAATCCACCAGATCAGGGACTTTTCAGATGGTAAAACCCCAACAAATTTCCCAATGAGGGCATGGTCCTACATCTTCTGAATCCTATCTCTCAACGTATTGGATCTAATAACCATCGAAGGGATGGTCGCAGCCTTGGGTATGCATTGACCCAACTTACCACCCACTTGAGGAAAACCAGATTCTGTCTCCTGCACCTTTTTTCCAACACCACCCAATCCATCTACCGGAACTTGGATCCCCCCTACTTGAAAATCAAATTGAGAAGAATGTTGGGGGGCCATAGGACTCCCCTCCTTTGAGTCAATCATATCCGCCGTCAAACCAACCGTCTACAAAAACACCATAAACCTAGCGCAAAATGTCATGATTCTTGCAAGAACAAACAAATTGGCATTCTTTGATACTAATATATAGTTGTTTTAATGTTAGTATATCTAGTATATTTTTTAAAATTTCATTTAATTGTTTTATAATTTTTGTTGATACTTTAATTATTTTTATTTTTTTGTCTGTAGGATAAATTTAATACATTTCAACCATCTAAATCTAAAGCTCGTGAATATAGATATTTATTTAAAAAATTAGATTGGAGGATCTATTGTAAAGAATGTGATAAAATAGGTGCAACATACTACCAACCTATTATCGTATTTTTACCCTATTAGATTTTTTCATTACGTATTTTTTACGTATCAAATCATCATAATTTGTACTCGAATTATGTTACTATGGTCTTAACAATACATAATCATATATATATTCCATCACAATCATCCACTTGCCAACTATTCAAATTTGGAATCCTACAAATATGAAAAAATCCATGTATTCATTGATTATGAATTAAAATAGTTATCCTTAACAATACATAATCATATATATTTTCCATCACAATCATCCACTTGCCAACTATTCCAATTTGGAATCCTACAAATAGGAAAATATCCATTTATTCATTGATTATGATGTAAATAGTTATTCTTAATCCATAATGATTCTATTTTGAATATATGTCTCTCTTGTGGATCAAATTAAGGAATTACTAACTAATATACAAAGATTTACTTTCTTGTAACTACTTGCCAGAAGATTTATTTAAACTGTGAGGAAGTATGAATGGAAATTGAAATTGAAATTCAAGATATATTTATATAAATGTATTTTACAATCTAACCAATTTGAATTTGGAGCAGATGTGTGTCTGGTTTTATAATTTTTATAATTATTTAGTTTTTGGAACCGACATGTGACAAACATGACACATCTCATCCACTTTGGGCTAAAGTGCTAAGATTGTTATTGACTAATAAAAGAATTCATAACACAAACATATTCAATGTTTAATCTTTGCATGGTTCCTTAAGAGTCACACTCACCTCGAAACACATTGTTTATGGACATTCTATCTTCAAAAGATCTAATACTACCTTGCTAAGTAATAGTGTTTTTCTAATCTCATGTAAGCTAGATGGATTGGTTTCCCCATCATGCAATGTTCATTGGTTAACTACATGCATCTAGATGTCAAGCTTGGTTGTGATATTCAAAGTAGCATTTTTAAGAAAAAAAATAAAACAAGACAAAGGGAAACATACGCTACCATCACAAGAACATAGCATGACATTTAGGCAATTACATATTTGGTATGTTTCAAAGCAAGCAATGAATTCCAGTAGCAAAAAGAACAAGAGATACTTAGTTCTTAAAGACATATCTTACAATATAAGCAAAATATCATGAAAATAATATGAAAATTCCATCACGATTTGTAGGTGGAGCGTCAACAATAAAAGGGTTCAACATTGTTTCATAGCAAACATTGAAATCTAGTAGCAACAAGAAGAAAAGATACACAGGTCTTGAAGACAACTGAAATACTATATCTTACAATAAACAGAAAACTAACATAATAACACTATAAATACATTTCATCATTCATATTGTTATTACCATCTTTTCATCAAGATTAAGTTCATTTGGTCGATCAATTATTGAACCAAGATAGATAAAACTCATTATATAAGAACCACAATCAAGAAGGAAAATCATTTCAAGGTGTATTATAAATTATATAGAAGGACCGGTGACCGATCCCTAGCACATGGTCATCTCCACTAGAATGGGAAATTCATGAAGAGTGCTTGTTATTGATTCTTTCCTTTTAGGTTGTGGGGACTATAGGAATCAACTTGTCATTTTTTGTATCTTCATTAATGAAACATGTGTTGGTCTTATTTGGAATCATATCAAGGCAATTTTCATTTATCAAATGGTTCGTTGTGTTCCAAGATAGGAGTTTGCAAAGAATTGTGAAATTACTAATGTTAAATGCATTAATATTATCATTGAGTTGATATTGGCTTTCTAGCATTCTCTTTTAGGATGCATTTTTCATGCTATGAGATTACATCTTTTCGAAGAGTTCATGGCAGAGTTTGGTGTTTTGTGCCATGCTAAGGTTTTCACACCGTTGCTATGATAATGAAAGTTTGGTTTCCGATTTCATTTTCCATATCTAGACTCTAATGGCGACACCTCCATAGTGATGCACTGCTTGAGCTACATTCCTTTCTCTTGCTCCACTTTAATGAGAGGATATAAGAGATCACAACGATGTGGAGTCTTTCTAATTCACTACCTAGTGAGGTTTATTCATTTCTTCCCTTCCAATCAAATGATCGATTTCAAGTAGTTCTCCCTTTCCCAACAGAGATGCATATCATTCCAAAATCTAAGTCGAGGGTGCCATAACAATTGCAACTGTTGGAAAATCATTAACCCATCAAATGTTGTAAAAATAAATAAAAAAATATGGGAATTTCAAATAGTTACTCGAGAATCAATATTCTACTTCATCCATTAGATCTCCATTGGTTTAAACTAGTGTTGTTCATTGGATTTGTTTGTAGGACCCCGGTCCTAGTTGATCTAAGTTTATAAATAGAGATCCTTCTTTCACTATTTCGTTTTTGTTTTAGGTCTCTGTTTTGGTTTCTAGTTTAGGTTTAAATATCATGCATGTAAAATAATATAAAACATTTACATTTACAGGTCAGAATAACTATGGTGTTGTTTAATGGTTTCTAACTGTTAGAATATTGCAGGTGCATCAGCATATAATATGTGACAATTTACACTAAATTAAATTTTCATTAGCTCATGAAATAGTAAATATTGACAGAGTTAGAAATGGGTCATTATACCTGTAGGGAAAATACCTTTAAATAGCTAGTAGATCCATTTTTTTGCTACTTCCTTTGCCTTGTTTTGTTGCTTCCTTTTCCCTATTATATCCCTACAACCAAAGGCCTTTCCAAACCCTTGAAACTCAACCGACCAGACAATCTGGTATGCCACCCTGCCAACTGGCGAGGTCTCGCTGACCACCCAGCTCCAAAGGTACCCCTTTGGACCTTTGAGCCCAAATCGAGTACAAGCCAACCAGTTCTATCCCTTCCAAAAATCTCCAACAAGAACCCCTTCTTCTTCCTCTCTGAAATTTTTTCTATATCTCTGCCCCAAAATTTCCCCAAAACATGCTAAGGTGAAGATCCCTTCTTCTTACCCTCTTCTCGACCTTATTCCCATTTTCTTTGCTGACTCTTTCCCTATGCCATTAATACCCTATCTCTAACATAAATATTCCAACCCCCATGTCAGTCCTTGAGCCCATCCCCATGACTCTCATTAAATCCATTATTTTATTAATTAAATTTATTTATCATTAGAATTAATAGTTATTATTCCTTAAGTTCTTGGGAAAATTGCTTTCGTAGAAGTCAACCTAGTTTATTTACGGGGTTTCACCGCCTTGTCACTTATCAAATCGGTCATAAATTCTCATTTATGTATAATAAATTCCAAATTTCATTATATCCATGGTAATAATAACCTAGTCATTTAATTAATGATTAACACACTTCTAATATGTTAATTACCCTTTAATTATAAATTCAAACTAATTTAATTTATCAATTATCAATAATAATCATATCAATATAACTCACATCATTATGAATGCACATTTATCTTAATTAATTAATACTTAACAAAGACTTAATCAATTCCTTCACCTAGTTCCATATTAATTACACCATAGTTTATAATTAAACTAATTAACAACCATTGCTAACAATAATGATTAATATTAACCGATCAATTTAATACTAACCTAATTGACATGATAATTACATTTAAAATTTTAACCCTATTAAATAAATTTAATAACAATCAATCAAGCATTACTAATTAATTGCAATAGTTACTACCTAGGTTAACCATAACTTGTTTATTAATCAACAATAATTAATCATTAATCAACAATAATTAACATTAATCAACAATAATTAACATTAATCAATATTACTAGCATTAATCGGCAATAATTAACATTAATCAACATTATTAACATTAATCGACAATAATTAACATTAATCAATATTATTAACATTAATCAATATTATTAACATTAATCGATATTAATTAACATTAATCAACATTATTAACATTAATCAACAATAATTAACATTAATCAACATTATTAACTTTAATCGACAATAATGAATATTAAGTTACTCATTCGACCTATTCTAGTATTTTAATCATTAATTTACTAACTCGACGTATTAATTTAATCTATTGGTTAGATAAGTAGTAATAATGTAATTAATGCCTAAACATTATAGTTCAGTATTATTTCACACAATTTATAAATATGTAGGAGAGTTATGTAAGCATAGCTACTACTTACATACTTTGCATAAGTACACTAATAGTACTAAATCACATACACCAATCATGATAAAAAAAATTTCTTGTTCACTGACACATGTTTAACATAGTTTGCAAGGTACAATATTTTACCTAACTGCATCTTATTAAGTTACGAAAATTCATACATTACTGAGTTACGACACATAATCAATTAAGGGTTTTCCACATACACAGTTAGATATCGTTTTCACCCAGAATTCGAGCTACACCTATCTACCTACATCACAAATAACTTCCACATCCTATCCTTTCCTCCGCTGGGACTACCCTGAAGTGTCAAGCCATGATCGACTCTAGCTAGAACCTGTAAGCAGAAGTGTCGACTACATCGACCAAGCTTCCCTAGCAGGAAACCACCAATCATAATCACACACCTTGGGGAGCACACCGTAGCACAACCCTCCTATGACTCTGGGTTTCAGGGATAAACGGTGGGTAAATACTCCACCCCCTTAATGGAACAAGGGACTATGTCTACTCGACATAATAACTGTGTTGCACTTGTACTCAGTTAATCATCGTATAACCAATATGGGCGATTGAGTTTCCTGAAGCCCTACCCCACCCATACATCATAATAAAATAGCATAATAATCATGTGAAGGTAAATAATGCATCACTTGCATACCATTTATCCTTCTGATTCCATGTCCCGGAGGCTCTCCCACCTCGTACGATCCAGCTATTACTTAGCCACTTTAACTTGTAAGTCAGTCCTCATCATAAAATCTAGAATATTGTGCACAAATCCTTAACATGTGCACATACATTTCATAAAAAAATAACAACAATAATCAATTCTTTTATTCACCATGCACCTAGCATAACATTCATTCATTCAACATATAACTTTAACAGTATCCACGTACCCATCATTCATTAACTTGCATTATGAGACATAACTAACACATGATACATATCTAACATGACTGCATACCATAATACTAACATCACACACTCACACACACACACACACACACATATACATATATATATATATATATATATCTATATATATATATCTATATATATATCAATATATATATATATATATATCCACAAAATAATAGAACCATATGTCCATAGTGTCGTCAAACCAACGAAGTCTCACAATCAAGCAAATACAACATGTAACGGTAGTTCAGGTAGAAATATCAAAACGGGGCGTTACATACACCCACCCTTCAGGAAACTTCGTCCTGAAGTTATGGTCAAAATAGTGTGGGATAATCACAACACATGGTCTCTGCGTCCTCCTTCTTAGCAGAACCTAGGGTATACTTTCCCTATTGGGCCGCCTCCTACTTATACATAACGACATCTACAAAATTTACTCATTTAATCTTATTGGAGATGTCCCTATATTTTGTTTAACATTTACATAGGTTGTTGGTTTGAATACTCAAGGTTCATTACCATACTAAATCCATAGAATAGGAAGCATCCTTGTTAAATTAAATTAATTTGTACATTCTATAATGTGATTCATAAGGATACCTTGTCTTATATATAAATTTTAATTTGATTCTAAGTCATTTATCATGACTCTTTAATCAGATCTCATCTTTAGTTAATTTCACTTGACTTACACCATTTCTCTATATCAAGATTTATTATTTGTGATAAATTATGAAGTCAACATGCTCTTTGTTGTTGGTTTAAATGATACACCCTTTGAGGATGCAGTTTAAATATCATGGAGAAATTTCCATATCATCATAAACAACTTTTGCAAGTTCAACTAGAACTTATCCTCTACTTCATTTCCATTTATCTTGTAATCCTTACATCATTGTCCTATGTTTGGTACTATTTCTCTAACTATCCCTTACCTTGATGTGCTCATTTCCTTCATTGTCATATCTATGTTAATCGACTAATCATATATACTATATTACTTTCAGTATATAAGTTACACTTATTAGTTATTCTTATGTATAATCCATTAATTACACAAGACAACGACTCTTAATTATTTGTGCACACTAACATTATAGTCCCTACTCGTCATTACTTATACTATTTTAAACAATACTCTCATCACTATAAGCAAATGATCTCATCAGTTCTTATCACACCTTACCAGATACTATGGTTGTTTCTCATTTTCTTTAACCCTCTCACTCATCTTAATGGTCACTTGTCATTGACATGCTTATAATTGATATGTTGCAATTTTGTTGTTGTCGTTCTTGTTGTTTTAGTCATAGTAGTAGTTGTTGTTGTTTTGAAACATATATAAATTCATTTAATGTCCAATATCACTTGTTGTGTGATACCTTTTATTACTCATACATGAATAGGAGAAATCTTGAAACTAACACATCATCAACAACACATGCTAATGTGAGGTACTTTAGGTCAATATCCAAACTATGCACACTTAACAATGTCCTTCAAAATCACTATATAACCATACTTAAAGCTAAAAATTAGGTTAAAAATCAAGTCGAATTCATTCCAAAATCTAAATTATCCACTAAGTAAATGACTACTTCTCAGTCATACATCACACACCATCTTCCCATCAATGTATTACATTATGAACCACTTTCAAGAAATCTGACTTATGCATCTTGCAATATATCATTTTTTGTAGTTGTTTACAACTTATATTTTTTTTACATAAGGTCATTCCCTTACATGATAGCATCACACCCTCACGAATTTCCTCCTAGCACGACTACATAGATTCCTCATAAAATTTTACAATCTTACAACCCCATCTATTGTCGATCAACTTTTAATTTATCCTTATAGAGTGAAGATGAAGATCATGCAATTACTTGATGTACCAAAATTAATTTTATGTCCTACCATGACTTGATGAAACATGCACATATTATTCTATTACAATCTTCTCTTATTATTATTGTTGACTACTTTAGTTGTCACAATCTCTCACTAATATATCGTGTGTCATTATACTCTTCTCGTTAGGGACTAAGTTAAATGTCCAAATTGCATTTATGCCACATTAATATTTTGCTTCCTTGATACCCCTATGGATAGTGCATTCCATGATTTATGAATATGCCACTTATATTTCATTGTCTATATATACACGTTTACGAAAAATTTGTATTACTTTACCCCATAATTATAGTATAATTACCAACTTTTTCCTTCATCATTTTTTTACGCTCTTCGCATAACCCTATCTACCTTTGTGGAGGTAGTTCCCTTTCTACCTTAATTATGACCCTAATCTCTCATATATTAATAGGAGTTATTTCATGCACATTCATAAATATAATTTATAAATGCACTCCACTTCATAGGTGTTCCTCATACTAAATACAGAAGCATATTACCATCTATTGCATCGAGACATCTTACATTGTATTGACTCACGTATAAATTTTAAAACTACCTCTCTCTCTACTTGTATTATATTAATGATTGCATTTATCACCACCTGGCCCACATGTACATTGTTGATGGATTGCTCCCTTATTAGGAATATTTTATCCTATGCACCTACTCATTTTAGTCTTCCTGCCGCATTAACTACTCCCTTCCTTTGTCTTTACTCAAGTTAATCATTATTCCCCTCTTACTATCTGAATGACTATCATAATGGTGCTCATCTTACTATACACACTAGTTATCATCGACCTATACCAACTATGTTAATACTTTCATTTACTACATCCACAACATAATTTAAGAATCAACTTCCTACATGGATCCATGACTGCAACCTAGGATTACTATCATGCAATTATTACTCACAAGTTACTTGTCCTTAGTAATTTCTTCTCAAGCTACAGCTTTAGACACATGCGACACTGACCATTTATGGCCTCCAACCCATTACTTGCCCCTATCTAGATATTTTAGTTCCTTCCAATTATTACAATTTACCCTTATCGATAGAAGGAACATCCTCCTTGTTCACGATTAGATTCATCAACCTATTTGATGATTATCACTCATCGTGACACACCAAGTCTTAATGTCGTGAGTCATGGGTAAGAAACTATGGCTCAGGAAAAAGGTAGGGTATCGCATCATCATCGTAGCTTAGTTAGTCATCTATGACTGCACCTACTGCGGGGTCACAATTGTCGTGATTCTCTACATGAACCCTCTTATGTTACTTACTTGACTTAAATCAATTTAACTAGAGTCGCTTCCTAACCCTGTAATTTATCATGCGACAATTTTCAATTCGACTTAAATCTACAGTTTAAACCTATAAGTTTATTATAAGAATTTAACATATAAAGTTAATTAATTAATTTATTAGAATTTTACTAATCCTAACATTGGATTTAAATTTAAAATTTTAATTAATAATTTTATTTATTATGTTTAACATATAAGACTAAACCAATATAATTAATATTAATTCTAATTTGTAAATAGTTCATTAACATAAAATTCAAAATATAATTTTGTTAATAAAATTTAACAAAATTCAATTTAAATCACTAACTTTAAATAATTAACCATTTAAATATTTAAAAATAAAATAAAATTATTTTTAAATTATTCAAATATTTCAACTAATATATATTAAGTTTAACATTTAATCTAACCCTAAGATCTTCATGGGAAGGTCGCACACTTGCATGAGGACCACATGTCCCCATTCGGGCATCCCACTGCTTAACAATAATACTAAAGGAAATATAAGAGGGCGAGCCCTTGGGTCCCATTCATTTTGATCATCGAATTTTTTTAAGAGGGAGCACTGTTGGTGAACTATGCAGCTTTCTTGGCTCTCCTTGTGCCACTACTGTCACATGTTCGGCCTCACAGAATATTATTCAATGAGCTATGCCGAGGTTTTCTCCTTCCCCAAAGTTTCCTGGTTATGTTTTCCCTTCTTTTCCCTTTTTCTTTTAATAGTCTCACTCGTTCTTGGGTTTTCTTATGGTTTACTTAGGGTTTCTCTCCGTGCGAGTGGTGGCCTCTACACGCCCTCCTTTTATCCCTCCTTGTAGCCTATCATGGGGTATCCTTTGCAGCTATGCCTCCCCATGCACTTGCGTCGTTGGTTAGTGTATTAATTTTTTTTATTTTTTTTATAATAAGTATTATATATATATATTTTCTACACAGAGGGAGTTCAGAGCGGCGGTATCCCAGCTGGGCGCTGTTAAGATTCAATATGCTAAGACAGAAAATATCAGCATTACATTTCATTTCACAACAATAGCATATACAGGATCACTAAAAGAACAACAAGCACAACATAAACACAAGAGACACAGATTTATCCTGGGAAACCCTCATGGGGAAGAAAACCCAGCAAAGCTTCCTCAATATAGATGACTAGAAAATACAAAGATGTAAACCTCAACCATGAGCTCCTTCTCCTCCATATCAGATCTCTTCCTCACCTATGCGCTAATCACAAGTGATTGTAGTGTGTGTTAAATGAGGAACACACCTCCTCTATTTATACACAACTCCGACTTGACTTTTACACTAACTAGGTCGGCCCCAACTTTAACCACTGGGTTAAACACCCCATTACAGCTAACTCTGGGCCGAACCCACTAGGGAAGTCTAATAACCCAAGTTACCACATTCCGACGGAGGAATAAACATCTCTGGATATACAATAGGATCTTCGTGGAGGAATGAAACATCTCCGGAATAATAAAGTACAAATATAATATTCTTAGAAGTTACAATATTTCAACACTCCCCCTTAACGAGAAGGATATTATAACAACATCTGCAGGAACAAGGAGTCATCAACATCATACATGATACATCTATAAATCATTGGAAGCTTTCTTTATACATCATCAGTAACTCAAGCAGTTACTGGAACATCTTCAATACTAGAACATCAACATATTCAGTACTGAATCTTCATCTTCTGTAGCACTCGAATAACTACAGTAACATCATCATCATATGGATCACTCGATCAACAGCCTCATCGTCTGGATCTACTGATCAACGTCATCATCATCATCATTTGGATCTCTCGATCAACAACATCGTCCTCTAGATCATCACGATCAGCAGCATCGTCATCTAGACCATCACAATCAACAATATCGTCATCTAGACCATCATGATTAGCAACATCATCATCTGGATCATCACGATCAATAGCATCATCATCTAGATCATCACGATCAGCATCATCGTCATCTAGACCATCACAATCAACAGCATCATCATCTAGACCATCACGAGCAGCAGTATTGTCATCTAGATCATCACGATCAACAACATCATCATCTAGATCATCATGACCAACATCTGGATCCTCTCGATCAACAACATCAACATAGCAGCATCCTCTACAATGTACAATATCCTATTACGGGATGATTAATCCCTCTCACTTTAGGACATAGGTCCAAGGATGATACAATCTTGATCCACTTACAGGATGATCAATCCCTCTCAATTTAAGACATCTCTCATGTCTATGGACGATGCAATCCAGATCAACTTACAGGATGATCAATCCTTATCTCTTTAAGACACCTCACCATGTCTAGGGACGATGCAATCCCAAATCAACTTACAGGATGATTAATCCTTATCACTTTAAGACACCTCACCATGTCTAGGGACGATGCAATCCTGAATCAGCTTACAGGATGATTAGTCCTTATCACTTTAAGACATCTCACCATGTCTAGGGACGATGCAATCTCGAATCAGCTTACATGATGATTAGTCCTTATCACTTTAAGACATCTCACCATGTCTAGGGACGATGCAATCCCGAATCAACTTACAGGATGATTAGTCCTTATCACTTTAAGATGTCTCACCATGTCTAGGGACAATGCAATCGTATCATGTACATTTTGAACCAAACGCTCAGGGACGATGCAGTCCTATCATATACATTTTGAACTAAACATTCAGGAACGATGCAGTCCTATCATGTACATTTTGAACTAAACATTTAGCGATGATGCAGTCCTATCATGTACATTTTGAACTAAACGTTCAGGGACGATGCAGTCCTATCATGTACATTTTGAACTAAACATTCAGGGATGATGCAGTCCTATCATGTACATTTTGAACTAAACGTTCAGGGACGATGCAGTCCTATCACGTCCACTAGGGACCACTTTCTCGGAGACATATGTCTACGGATCTCTTTTAGGACATGTGTCCAGGGATGATACAATCCCACCTCGTCCACTTAGACAAAGTATAAGGACCATATATCGACCTCATCATCAGAACTGGTAACCTCATCATCGACCTCATCGTCGGAACAGGCAACCTCATCATCGATACAAGTATCCTCGGCATTGATACAAGTATCCACATCATCGATACAAGTATCCACATCATCAATACAAGTATCCTTGTCATCGATACAAGTATCCTCGTCATAGATACAATATCCTCATCATCGATACAGTATCCTCATCATTGACCTTACCGTCAATATATGCAATCTCATCATCGACCACATCACTCCCCCTTTCGAGGAGGGTCCTTTTGAACGACACCAAGCTTGTCTCAGAAATACTCAACCTTTACTTGAGACAAAGGTTTGGTCAATACATCAACAACTTGTTCGTCAGTGCTCACATACTCGAGCTTGATAGCTCCTGTCTGCACCATATCCTGTATATAAAAATATCGGATCTCTATGTGCTTTGACTTATTATGGAACACTGGATTCTCTGTCATTTTGATCCAACTCTGGTTGTCACATAGGATCACAATGGAGTGCATCTCTAATTCAAACAATATTGATAACAACTTTTAAAGCCATACCGCTTCTCAACTAGTAGAGCAAGCAGCTATATATTCTGCTTCAGTTGTGCTGAGAGTCACACTAGACTGCTTCCTGCTAAAACACGAGATCATGGCAGATCCCAGACAATAACATCCACCCAATGTGCTCTTCCTGTCTGACACACTTCCATCCCAATCAACATCTGTGTAGCCATACAATCTAAAATCATGATCTCCAAGATAATATAGACCAAAGTCTATCGTACCCTTCAGGTACCTCATCACATACTTTGCAGCTATTGAGTGAACATGTCTAGGTTCCACTAGATACTGCCTCAAGGTGTTCACAACAAAGCATATATCTGACCTAGTATTCATCAGATACATCAATGACCCAATAATCCGTCTGTACAGAGTTACATCCACTAACTTTGATGAGTCATCAACTAACAACTTCAAGTCGGAACCCATGAGAGTGGCCATGGTTGTACATTCCAACATATCAAATCTTCTCAAGATTTCCAAGGCATACTTTCCCTGGTTGAGAAAGATTCCTTTTGAGCCTTGCCATACTTCCAGACCTAGGAAGTAATGCATCAATCCGAGATCTTTCATCTCAAATTTTGTAGCTAGCTTCTTTCTTTCCATGATCTATTTCTCATTCCCTATCAGAAAGAGATCATCCACATATAATAATAGTATCATCCATAACCTTTAGGTAAAGGTTAGGATCAGCTTTACTTTTGGTAAAGTCCAATCTTGTCAAGAAGCTATCAATTCTCCCTCTGTGACTGAACATCATTCCTACTCTGAGTGATCTTCTGCATATCTATCTATGCCATCTCTCGTCAGATGGATCTACTGATATGAGCCTCAAGATCATTCGAACTCTTTGGTGAGTTCCTTCTCGCATCCATGTCATCTGTATATAGAAACCATCTTCAACCTTGTAGCAAAGGTTTAAATCCGCATCACCCATGGTGATCATTAAGCTCATCAAATGACTATCGATCCTGGGTACCCGTATAGAGCTTTCTTCAATTGAATCCTGGGAGTTTTCTCGATTTGCATTTCTTCTTCAATTACACCATTAAGATAATGGTCTTATCTAGCCACTCGTCATGATTCTCTTCCTCTTTCTAAGAGAATCTTCTAGCCACGAGCCTTCTATAGTATAATTGATTTGTAAGTCTTCTCATCCATCACTTGTTCGGTATTCATCAGTGTTCATGATCTTTCCTACAAATCAAAGTTAATTACATGATTAGTAATACTTCATAATCATCAAATCATGTTGACATGATAATCTATTATGCATATAGATATTATTCACATAGTTATGCAACTATCTTGACCAATACTTTGGCACAACACTTTTCCATATCATGTATGCATACAGTGGTAATCTAGATGCCTTCCATCTCTACCAGAACATACTATCAAGAGCGTGCACAGCTCTCAGCATGTCAGCAAAGAGGTTTCATTCTAAATAAACAACAATGGAATGTTTGTCCAACTTACCAATCATATGCATATTAGTAGTATACTGTTCAATGCTATATGAATGCTTACACTCAGCATGATATATTCTAGGAATACAAATATGCACACAACTATTACGAGCAATATCATTTACTATTTCATAGATTCAAATAACAACTCAAATACTTATCTTTTATGTTTGTGTGGTTTCCTCGCTTCTATATGTCTTTGAACTTCTATTCATTCTGCACCACTATACATGCTTAAGTGTGCACTAGTGTCATCCTCATGATCTCATACATAAACATACATTCATTAGTATAATTCTAATACTATCAAAACATTATAAACTTAAGTATGTATGGTCATGATAATTTCATACATAGGTATACTAAGATCCTAACACAATAGGATTCTAACTTGATATAGGAAAACATACCTGGATTATCATGCTTGGTTATGTCTTAAAATACCCAAACAATATCTTCTTTGTTCTCTTCCATGATTTAGAGACCTTGTGCTAGAACCTACATATCTCATAAGCATAGTAGAACAAAGTCATACATACCTCGTAAGTAGATCTTTTATGTGATCAAAGACTATGGCTGAGTCTTTGTCTTTATGTCATCATGGTCATAGAACTTGATTTCTCTTTCTTGATGTACCTGTATCTTGTTAGCAGACAACATCATCCTCATAAAACACCACAAGTGCATTAGTACAATCATATAACCCTAATCAATGAATGTCTTCTATCATTCACATGCATTCATACTTTTACTAGGGTGATAAGACAATTCTAAGATTAATCAAGATTGTACTAACCTCATAAAATTAATCATGAACAGATTTCAACACATACCTGTATCTCCTTAAGTCATACCTATGGAGATTTCTTGTAGTCTTCTTATGTAAGGCCTTAGCCTCATCTCCCCCTGAAACTGGAACTTCTTCACTTATGTAGGTGTCCAATTTTCTTCTAGGATTAACTCAATCCACTTTGATTTGTTGAGACTGGATTTGGAGTTGGATTAGGGTTTGTCAGAGAAACCCTAAAAATTCAAACTTTCAATTTCAATCTTTTGAATGGATGGAAAGATGTGGCTTTCTGAGCTGATCAAGCTGGTATACTTCAATTTTGAAAAACTGCAAAATTTGACCCCTCAAAATTTCCTTTGAAACTTATGGATTCACTCGAAAGGACCCCGAACTAGGGTTTGATAAATCCCACCCTTCTTCCCAATCAAAAGGTTCGATCCAAAGCTCTAAAATTTGATTTTTCTAAGGAGCTTCAAGCCGTGGTCACAGATTTCAAAAATTCCAACTTTTGCAGAAGCCCTAATTTTCCACCTTTCCGATCAAAATCCCGAACTAGGGTTTGATAAAGCCCACACTTTTGACCAACCAAACAATTCGATCTTGGTCTCTAAATTTCGATTTTTATGAGGAGCATTCAGCCATGGTGTCCGATTCCAAGAATTTCAACTTTCTCTGAAACCCTAATTTCCCACAGCAGTGACGATTCAAGAATGAAGGTGCTCAAAATCCAAATATGTTTTGACAGAAATATGCACCTGATTGTTTCTGGTATAAATTTGAACTTACAAATCCATAGGTTCTAAAACTTCTTCCTGTGGTATCCTGACCTGTCCTATTTCCAACCCCAAAGGTCTGAACACAATTGGATTCTTTGAGAGAGAGTTATGCCAAGTGTCGCAACGTGACCTGTTTATGGGATAAAACATGAGAGTGAACTTGTACGGCGTGCCATGTGTCACTGGTTCAACTTCGGCCTCTGAAAAACATTACTTTAGAAACTAATGTCTGTGCTCTACCTGTCACTTTTTACGAAATTTCATTTGGAGCTTCCTAGCCCAAGTTGTGAACTTTTTTCCTAGGTCACCTGTTTATGATTGAGATCTGGAAGAGGCAGAAACCTTAACTTGTACTGATCATAACTCACAAAGTACAACGAATCTGAGGTTGTCCTTTGGAAAAAAGGTACATGGGGATGTTATATATGACCTGTAAAGGTTTCAGATCCTGAACCTTCACCAAAATGGATTTATAGCGAAAGTTCCACGATGACTTGTTTTTGCTATAAAAAACCCTAACCTTCAAATTGTCGCAAGTGAAGCAAGTGTCGTAAGTGCCACACATTGCCTTCCTTCAGGTTAGCTCTGATACCATGTTAAGATTCAATATGCTAAGACAGAAAATATCAGCATTACATTCCATTTCACAACAATAGCATATACAGGATCACTGAAAGAACAAGAAGCACAGCATAAACACAAGAGACACAAATTTATCCTGGGAAACCCTCATGGGGAAGAAAACCCAGCAAAGCTTCCTCAATATAGATGACGAGCAAATACAAAGATGTAAACCTCAACCATGAGATCCTTCTCCTCCATATCATATCTCTTCCTCACCTATGCGCTAATCAGGAGTGAGTGTAGTGTGTGTTTGTAGCTAGGGTTTTACCCCTAGCTTGTGCAAATGAGCACCTACTAAGGAGAATGGACTCCTTAGTAGCAGTTCAGTAAATGGAAATAATTAAGCTAAAACAGAAATAGAAACTACTCTAAAACATGTGCATGAAAAATAAACAACAATTTGTAAACAAGGGTTTTGTATTAATATTACCTTCAATGTGAAGGTTGATGAAGCTCCTTGCAATGTCCAAGAGGGTTGCTCCAAGCTCCAATGTGCTCCTTCTCTTTCTCCAATGGTGGAAATGGGCCAAAAGGGGCTCTCAAGGTGAAAGTGGCTCAATGGTGAGCTAGGGTTTCAAGAGAGATTTTGGCAGAGTAAGGGTGCTTATGATTATGGATATGAAATAAGGGATCTCCATCACCTATTTATAGTTTTTTGGTGGTGGAGTGCTAACCCATGGTTTTGGGAAACACATGGTTTAGGGCAGCTGTATAGGGTTTTTTCTTCCTTTTCCTCATTATTCTATATTTTTTATTCCCTTTTTAGGGGGTTTTTGCTATTTTTAGAGGAATTTTGGATATTTTTGGAGGAAAAAGGGATTTTTTAGCCTTTTTGAGGCTATTTTGAGGGTTTTGTGGCCTTTTGGAGGCTTTTTAGTGGGATTTTAAGGGAAATATGGTAGTAAAATGGACAAATGAGCCATATAATGTGGTAGATGAGGTAGTGAACACTTTTTGGGTGTTAACAGATTGCCCCCTGATGTGCGAGGGCAGGAGCTCATCGTATGGCCGATGGACATCATAAGTCGTGAATGGTTTTCCTGGGGTGTGGAGAGAAGAGAAGAAACAAACGGAAGCCCGGAACAACAATCCCGAACAACTGCAAGAACTAAAAGTACATAACCTCAGTAATGGATGAGGAATCATCTGATCATATGGACGAGGTGGGCATTCCCATGCTCGTATCAGGATATAACATAATAATAACAATGGGGTCCAAAAAATGGGGACCTGAAATATACATGACCTGAAATACTGACTGAGGAATAATCTCAAGATATGGACGAGGCAGGCATACCGATGCTCGTATCAAGATACATAAACATAACTATGAGGCCCGAAAAGGGGGACCGGTAAGATACATAACCAATGTGTACATCATAAGAGTCCAGAGGGGACACAAATCTGGGACATACTGCTGGGATGATCATGTGTGAATTGAAGAATAGGTGCACTGGAACAATCAACAGTGCTACTCAGTGTGGTACCAACGGGGCTGATGAGCTACTGGATCAGAGTGACAAGGGGTACACTCACAATGGTACACTGAACTGGAACTGAACTGGGTACTCAAGGAAGCATATAACTGGATGGCTTCTGAATACAATCGCCAACGCAGCCCGGACATCCACGGGAACATATAACTGGGCGTTCCGAAGTGACTCACCAATGTGCTAGAGTCGGGGGAAATCCGGGGTCTTCGACTAAAAACTGATGGGATATAATCCTACGCGATCCTCAACGATGCGATCAAGGTGCTGAAGTCGAGCATGTGAGGAACAACCACTCGGAGAGGCAATGATGACTCCTCTCAGAATGATCCGTAGGAACTTACCACAGATGGTGAGAAGTCCAAGGCGTAGGGACCTCTGGGCCTATCCTCTAGAATAGAGGGGCTGTCGTCGACAGAGGGAGACCTGCAACTATCAAGGCAATGATGTTTCCTTGACAGGAGCGCGAGGTGGAGAACCGAAATGTGATAGTACTGATGGCAGGACTGACCAAACTATGGGGGGATAACTGGGCAAGTAGAGTGGTTGGACTCAAACTTCCTTTGTTCAGAGTATGATAATGGAAATGATCTGGCAGCATATGAAACTGACTGAGGGGAAAGGGATCAGAGCTGTATTGGATCTGGGAGGGTGACTAGTCTGAGGGAGACTCAAGCGGCTATAAAATGGCAGGAGACTGCAGAATACTCTGAAATAAGGCGACCTGATTGGGGGTGCTACCGAGATGATCGATCAGTGTGCCAGGAGGCACGGGAGGAGACTTCTTCATGGGTTAAGGGACTAGAAGAAGTTTGTGTAAAATGATACTGTCGTGTGGATTTTACGAGCCCAGGACAGTTCATGCTCGTGGTTACTTTCAATTTTAAGGAGTCTGAAAGCGATAAGAAGACTCTGAAATGATGGAATGGTACTGTCGTGTGGATTTTACGAGCCCAAGACAGTGCATGCTCGTGGTTTCTTTCAATTTTAGAGAGTCTGAAAGCAAATAAGAAGACTCCATGGGATTGCTTTTTCGTATGTTTAGTCTCCAAGGCCCAAAGAAGCATAAAAGGATGCAATGAAGAACTCTTCTAGCCGGTGTGACTAGAGTATTCCTTTTTCATAATTAGTCTACCAGGTCCGGAAAAGGGTTAAACTTATACCAGATAGACGCCCTTTTAGGTACTTTAATGAGCATGAAAGGAAGCAAGATTGCTCGGCGATCTTTTCATTCTTTTAGGAGTCAGAAAAGAGCTTAACGGAAACTCCCTAAGTGCCTTTTTCGTAAAGGACTTGTCCGGCCCGAAAAAGGGATAAAATTATACCGAACAAAAGGAATGGCCAGGCAAGGAGGAAGTGTTCAATCAAGGAACATTTATGATGACTAGGAATGAGGGTGGGGGGGAACACTGGTGGGCCTCCTTGCGGGGTGAATGGAATGGTGGAAAAATAACGAAACATTTGCAGTATGACAAGAGTGGAGGTCTCATGTAAAAATATGGAACAGTCTGATGGTGGCCGATGTGGCGCGCAAACCGAGGCAGCAAGATGTCGGGACACAATGTTGAAAATGTACCAAGTGAGAGAGAGAAATGATCTCAAGCATCATCACGAGCTCGGAAAAATGAATCCAGTGATATAAAGGGTGTCAAAAACGGGTAACGGTCGATGTGGCACGCACACCGAGGTGACGAGGGCGTTTTGGAAAAATACCCAAAAAATCGAGGGGTGAGAGCGAGAAATGATCTCAAGCATCACCACTTGGACAAATGAATCCGATAAAATATGTGAAAAATAGAGAACGGCCGATGTGGCATGCAAACCCGAGGTGACTAGTGGCGTCTGAAAAGTGGGCAAAAAATGAAGGGGTAAAAATAATGCAACGAGGTGACCATCATGATGGTCTCGTCGTGCTGATTCCAGTGGTGGAAACGGTTTGAAAAATGGACTCCGTATGTGGTCAGAATGGCCGTAATAAGAAAAAGTCAACTGACTATAAATAGTGGTGGGTCCAACATGACATGTGTCATTTGTACGGTTTGACTTTGATTTGTGATCAGAGTGGACCAGAGCTTAGGTGGCATTTCTGGATGATCCGACCGGCCGATTTCAGATCTGGGAGATACAGGTATTCCGTCAAACTCATACCTGCATGTTTTTTAGGGTCGGGGGTTGGGTAGTGTGTCCCAGGGCTTATTTGTACGGACCACGTGGGGTGAACCACGGGTTAGGGGGTCGAAACCGCGGTTGACAACCGCGAGTTTCAGGGTGAACCACGCGGTTGGCAATCGCGTGTTTCCTGGATGGATACGCGATCTAGTACCGCGAGTTCCAAGGAGGAACACGCGGTTCCAAACCGCAAGGTTAGGGCTGACAGGCGCGGTTAAGAACCGCGACTATAGGCCTGATAGCCATGGTTGGAAACCGTGGCAGGAAGCTCGAAAGCCGCAGTTTTGGGCCAAGCTATTAGGGTCTTCCGGGAGAGGGAACAGGACTTATTTATGTGACATGAGTCTGATGAGTCTACTTTGTGTGATTGACAGGATGCCGCAGGTGCTCTGGAGAGAGCGGGAGATCCCCGATGAGATCGTGGCCATGGTCCGAGGGGAGCGCCATGTGCGATCTGTGCTGGGGATGTGCGGACTACTGAAGTTCACACAGATACCCATGATACGGTCAGCAGCGTTGCTGCTGAACCGACTGATCAGCTTCTGGGAGCCGGACATACAAGCTTTCCGAGTACAGGATGAGAGGGTGGACCTCACCCTGACCGATGTATATTTTCTGACGGGTTTGCCCTGTCTAGGCAGGGAAGCAGACACACAGCCACGGGTTGCCGCGGATGTCGACATGGAGGACATGTTGGAGAGATACTGTGGTCCTGAGGTGAGGGTACATAGGAATGCACTCCTGGTGAGGGACCTACAGGAGCCAGCAGTGCAGGACACGGTAGCATGTGTGGTCCGGGTATTGGGGTCCCAGTCACCTGAGAAGGTGTCTGGGGGTCAGATGCAGATGATAGAGCGTGTACTGGATGAGGTATACTATGCGTGGGGCCAGATGTTCCTGACCTGCGTTCAGCGGCAGCTGACGGCAGTGAAGGAAGCTGGCAAGGGCTTTTGTTTTGGTTCCTTCTTGTGTGCCTTCTTTATGCAGAGGGTACCCACACTGCGGCCACGGGTGCCGATCAGGGCAGGAGGTATGAGGGAGCCGCGGATGGTGCGGTGGGGCGAGATGATGCGTCGCCGTGGTGGCGGCGACGTGGGCAGGTATTTTACGCAGGAGTTGTACTTGTAGTGGCTTCAGATACCATTGACACTGGACGACTTCCCGTATCAGGACATGGACTTCACGGGAGATCCGGAGGTGCCACGAGCACCAGGACAGGCATGGGGTCCCGATGGTACGTATGTGTTTTTGCTTGCATGTTATGTATGTCAAGTTTTATTTATATGATAGTAGATTGATATACTGTGACTGACATATGGGTGATGTTGCAGATGTGGGCCCGAGGCCGCCTCCAGGACATGTGGCACGGAGGGGTATTGTGGCCGTCCCAGCTCTACCTAGGCGAGGCGAGGTCCGTCGTCGCGATGCGGAGGGGAAACTGGAGTCGGTACGGGCACTACTAGATCATTTGCTGATAGGGGTGACCGACGAGGGATGGCGGGATGTCGATCCTGACATGGTTCAGGACTGCATGAGGGAACCCCGAGAGTTCAAATCCATAGTGATCCGGGTGGCGATCTTCGTGGACCGGGTATGGGCACAGGAGCCCGGAGGAGATGAGGACTTGTCGGAGGAGGAGCGAGGGGAGGACTCAGGGGCAGCCGATGCAGGCAGTGATGCAGGATACGACTCTCATTAGGGAGTACAGGGGACTCCCCCCGAGTTTTGTAGCTATGGCATGTATTTTGATGAGGCTTTAGGGATGTATAGCTTTTTTTTGTATAGCTGAGTACAGGGGTACTCAGGACATGTATAGCACTGAACATGTATATTTTTTGATATATATATATATGCACGTGGATGTACCTTTTTGTATGATGTTGTTTTATTTGTACGCACGTGGATGCGTTTTATGATTTGTGATATGTTTACATTGCACGTGGATGCAAGTAGGCTAGGATGTTAGGCATGTGGATGCCCCGTGTGTGTTTTATGTGATGCGACATGATGTATGTATGTTTAGGCACGTGGATGCCCCTATGGATATGAATGTGGTGTATGTACATGGATGCAAATGTTGATGCGATGCAATCTTTTTGGGGTTTTAGATATTTTTATGAGATGTTATGGGATGATGATGCATGATGTTACATGGTGTGATTGATATGCCAATCTAGGATGTTGTTTGCCATTTGATCTGCGACACTATTTTGAGCTCTTGGGACATGAGTGAATGTTATGGATTCAAACTGTCGGCTGAGTTGTTTTGCGCACAGGAATTTTCTAAAAAGGCAGGGATCACGCACCTAGTAGCAGTTGTTGAGCTGGGAGATAAGTAGCTGGGAGTCGAGGAACACATGAAGGTGACATATGCCCATCTGGAGGGCAACAGTCAAGAGACCGATCACAGCATCATACTCTGCCTGGTTATTGGTAGCAGTGCCTATACATATTCCGTCAAGGTGAATCATCTCGTTGGAAGGGGAGTACAAGACCCATGCTGCAGAAGCCAAGTTGGGAGACCAGGGGCTTGCGCCGTCAGCAAAGCCAGTGTAACAAGGTGGAAGATGGTCCATCTGTGGTCATGCAAAAATGATGAATGTAAGATGATGGTAAAAAAGTGAAAAACAAAAAGAGAGCAAAACTGTACAATACGGACCAATAAGGCCGCGGTTTCATTTATGGGTAAAAATGCTTAAGATACAACCCATTACGAGGGTTGCGCAAAGGATGGCCTTTGGAGTCAGCTAAGATGTATTCCCCCTTGCCGAGGTAGGTATGCACGATGTAAGGGCCTTGCCACATCGATTCAAACTTCCCTTTCCCAGTTTTGTCATGGGCTTGGTCATAGGCGAGGACGAGGTCCCCTTCATGGAAAGTTCGAGGGTGAACATGTTTGTCATAACCGGCTTTGGAGCGGTTCTTGGCAGCTTCGATGTTCTGGAGAGTGGCACGACGGTCTTCATTAGCTTGTTGGAGTGTCAGCAAACGCTGCTCGAGGGGGGAGGTATCAGGGAGAAGCTCAACGGCGATATGTAAGGCAGGAATCTGACACTCGATGGGGAGGACAGAGTCAACGCCGTGAACTAAGTGAAAGGGTGTAAACCCAGTGGCGGTCTTGGTGGAAGTACGGTAAGCCCATAAGGCAAGGAACAGCATGTGGTTCCAATTGGACTTATGCTTGTCAACCGTTTGTTGGAGGATGGTTTTGAGAATTTTGTTAATGGCCTCTACTTGACCGTTCCCTTGGGGGTAGTAAGCAGAGGAAAATTGGTGTTCAAATTTGAGGAGGGTGGATAACTCACGCCAGAAGGCATCTTCGAAGTGTGAACCATGGTCTGAGACCAACTATTTAGGGACCCCGAATCGAGTGATAACATGGTTGAAAAAGAAACGGGTAGCGGTATCAGCAGTACAATTGAAGGTAGGCATGGCTTCCGCCCATTTGGTGAAGTAATCAACGGCGACAATGATATAGTTGTGACCGTTGGCAGACGAGGGTCTGCACTCCATGAAGTCAATGGCCCACTTACAGAAGGGACCAACGGTGACGACTGGGTGTAACGGAGCAGGTGGTTTCTGGGCCTTAGGGGCAAAAAGTTGACAGTTGTGGCAATGCTTGACCGCAGTAATGCAGTCGGTGAAAAGTGTGGGCCAGAAGTATCCGGCGCGGACAACCTTTTGGGCAGTGGCCATCCCTGAGAAATGGCCTCCGCAGGCGCCGCTATGACAGTCATTAAGGACGTGTTCAGCTTCCGCGTGTGTAAGGCAATGACGAAGAATGGTGTCAACCCCTTGCCGCTAAAGGACATCGCCTAAGAGGAGATATCGAGAGGCCTGGTGACGGATACGACGACGACCATTACGGGTGACTTTGGGTCTGAACTTCTGCGTGCGCAGGTATAACAAAATATCACCGTACCATGGGTCATCAGACGAGATAGTGAACAGGTGATTGTCGGGTAACTCATCGGAGATTTGTTTGTACGGGAGAAGGGAAGGGAGATCAGTAATGAGCTGGGCAAGCGCGAGGGCTTTAGTGCTCTTAGGTGTTTTGAAGGTAAGGTCATATTCCTGGAGGATAATGACCCATTTAGCAACACGACCTTGCAGGAGCCGCCGGTTTAGAAGATATACCATGGGGTTAGAGTCGGCGACGACTGTGGTATGACTCATTAAGGTATAGTGTCGCAATTTTTGGACGGAAAAGACCACTGCTAGGGCAAGTCTCTCCTCATATGGGTAACGTAGGGGTGGACCAGACAAGGTCTGGCTGACGTAGTAAATGACGTGCTCCTGGTGAGAAGCGTCTTCTTGAACCAAGACTCCAGATACGGCATGCTCGGATGCCGAGACGTATAGGATGAAATCTTGAGAGAAATCCGGAGGGGAGATGAGAGGGGCTTGTGTGGGAGCTTTCTTGAGGGCTTCGAATGCAGCTTCTGCTTGCTCATCCCAGACGAAGGGTATGTGGGTACGGAGCAGGCGCAGGAAACCGTGAACGGTAGTGGCGTAATCAGGAACGAAGCGTCGAAGGAAGTTGGATCGCCCCTGCAGAATTTGGAGCTGCCGGAGCGTGCGAGGAGAGGGAAGGTCTAAGATGGCTTGGACTTTTAGAGGGTCAACAGTAATTCCTTTCTGGGAAACAATGAAACCCAACAATCGGCCTGCCAGAACGCAAAAGACACACTTGTGTGGGTTCAAGCGGATTTGGTATTTGCGACAATGCAGAAAAACTTGCCGAAGGTCGTTAAGGTGGTCTGATCGTTTCCGGGAACGAGCTGTAAGGTCATCAAGGTAGACTAATAGGATATGGACCAAGTCGTGAAAGCAATAGGTCATGGCCCGCTGGAAAGTGGCACCAGCATTTTTGAGGCCGAAAGGCATGACGCGATAGGAAAAGGTGCCCCATGGGGTAGTAAAGGTAGTTTTGTACTGGTCTTCCTTACAGATCTGAATCTGATTATATCCGGAAAAACCATCCATGAAGGAGAGGACCTCATGCCCCGCACACGCATCTATGAGCTGGTTGATAAATGGCGTGGGGAAGTTGTCCTTGCGACAAGCACGGTTTAAGTCACGGAAGTCAGTGAATACTCGGATGGTGCCTTTTTTTTTGTTAACGGGAATGGGGTTTGAAACCCAAGTGGTATAGGAAATAGGATAAATGAACCCTGCCTTACGCAGCTTCTCAATCTCGGCTTTGACAACTGGGAGCTTTGAGGGATGAATGGGGTGTTGTTTCTTACGAACGGGGGGTACATCAGGCCATGTGTCAACGTGGTGCTCTATAATGGCGGGGTCAAGGCCGGGCATCTCGGTATAGGACCAGGCAAAGACGTCACGAAATTCTCTGAAAAGGTTTATGTAGTCCTCAATCTCTTGTTTACTGCAGAATGCTCCTAAAGTGATGAGTTCAGGGGCACGTCCTGGGGCAGCGATATCAACTTGGATGACGGGTGAAATGTTGGCCATGTTACCTTCCTCGAAGGCGTCAGGAGCAGGAATAGGGTCCTTGAACCAGTCAACCTTAGTGGGAAGGAAGTCTTTGGATTCAACCGCAAATTGGGTAGCGGTGCTAGAGGAAGATGCTTCTGGGATGAAGTAGGAACGATGATGCATATCATCCCATGGATAATCCGAGGCGGTAAGGGCCTCAAGAACCTCCTCATCGGTACAAAAATTTTGCGTCGTCAAATCGGTTGACGAGGGGGGTAGTGGTTGAAGAGATCATATAGATGGTATTAACCTCTTCAGAAGGGGAAGAGACCGGGGGGTAGATCTCCTCAATGGTGGGTGGTGCCGTCTCAAGATCCAGACTGTTCATCTCATAGAGAGCCGCTCTGTAATTCGGGAGATCGGGACAATGATGGGAGTAATGCCCGTAAACACTGCATATGGCACAGGGGTGGTTAGTGCATAGGGACTTGGCTTTAGGCTTAGGAGTGGGGTTTAGTTCGACAGTTGGGATGTTGGGGTCATCGTCGAGCATCTGCATGTGTTTCTGTAGGGCTGGTAACTGTGGACACTCGTGAGTCGCATGGCCCAACTCATCGCACAACAAGCATTTGGGAGGAGCACAAAATACTGGGGGGTTTTTTACTGTCTTGGGAGGTGGGACAGCAGTGTAAGGTTGTGGACCTCTACCCCCAGTGGGTTTGGGAGTAGAAGGGGGAGTCGTGGAGGCCAAAGGGGTAGAGACACCAGGAGGTGGCTGAGAGGTAGTATCCATGGGTTGCACCGGTTGGAGGACGACGTCTGGTGTCGGCGGGCGAATGGGAGGCGAAAGATACCATACGGGTAATCCCAAAGTTAACCCAGGGAGGCTAAGGGTAGCCATGACCGGGGCGCTTACTACTCCCGATGGAGGGACTAGGAAGGGGATCGTATGGATAGGTGTAACACCAATGTGGCTAGGTACCAATGGTGGTTTTGGCAACAAGGGTGGTTGATTATTAGGTGGTTGGTTATCATGGGACAAGGTACATAAGTCAGACACGTCCGTGGGGGCTGATGGAGGCAGAATAGATTGGAAGGTGGAGGTCATCGGCGCGTCTGAATAAACTCCAGATCCCATAGAGGAAACAAATGAGGTGGAGGCACGAGAAACAGGTTGTTCAACCATGGGGAGAACATTTTCGGGTGCCGCGGGAGCACTGGGATCATAGTAGGTGAGCTGGTCAACCTTGACCACGTGTCCCTCATGGGGGAACATCATGGTGCGAAAAATGGAAGAGGCAACCGCCCGCATGGCATACATGTAACTGCGGCCAAGTAAAAGGTTATAATATAATTGGGCATTGATTACCTCAATGTCGATAAGGACGGTTTTACCACCTAACTGGACGGGGACATTGGGTAGGAGGCCTTGGGGCTGGGCCGACCGACCGTCGTAGGCGCGTAATGCAGTGGTGGACTGCTGGAGAGTAGGGGATCCCAACTTCTGCCATACGAATGTAGACATAACACATGTGGAGGCACCTTCATCGATGATGCATCGATGGATGACAAGATTCCGAACGGAAACAGAAACTTGGAATGCTAAGGAGGAAGGCAGGCGTGGCTCGGATTGGTCCAAATCAAATGCCATTAAATTCGAATCATGTGGGTCAATCACCCCAATGGCGGATAGTAGAGTCTTGCGCTGAGAAGGGCAGTTCTTCAAGACTTCTAATGCAGACATGGCTGCGGGAGATTGGGCTAAGTCATCGACGATGTTGTAGTTTGACGCAGCCCGCGCATTGGGGTTATTGTTGATACGGTGAAGCGGGAAACGAGGTGCTTTGGGAGCACCCTCTAGTGGAGGTGGAGGTATACGTAACACCTGATCTGTGGGATGGGCGTTAGTGGGTTTATCAGTGGGAGGTGCTTCAGTGGTGGAGCCATATTGGTTCCGACGGGTCTGAAGGTTGACGTCAGCTGATGACATCATCAACAAGTGGTGGGTTCCTGAGTCAAACATGGGTTGATCAGGAGCAGCGTACATGATTGGATGTTGGGGTTGCACATTGGCTTGGGGGGAGCCAACGGCTGAGTGTTCACGATGCCTTGGGTTGGTAAGGGGTTTTGCAGAACCAAAGGTGGCTGCTGAGGCTGAGGGGGGTTAGGTGGCGCCTGAGGAGCCGCATGCCCTTGGCGGTGGGCATCGTCAACCCAGAGCTGCCAAGCTCGCTCTAAGTGTGTGAAAGCATGCGTGCAGTGTCCATAGACCTCGCAAATAGAACAAGGGTGGTTCGTTCGTAAATTGGGGGTTTTAGCCTGCTTGGGCGGGCGATCAGGGTTTTGATTAGCGGGGGCCGCATTGTTGTTGTCGGGGGGATTAGCTGGTTGACCAGCGTGGTCTGCAGGTTGGTTGTTCCCACGATTACGGCCCTTGCCGCGGTTCTGTTGGCCCTGGTTGTGTTGGTTGTTCTGGTTTTGCTGCGGGTTTTGTTGGGCGTAAACGTTCCCTTGGGAAGCCGGTGGATTCTGAGGTTGCGCAGGTGCAGGAGCAGGCTGCGGGGGATGATATGCAGGTGGAGGCTGAGCAGGTGCAGCAACTTGAGGGGGTTGCTGATATGGCTGTGGAGCAGGTTGTGATTTTTCCGCAGGGGCTGCCTGTGGCGGGTAATAAGCAGGTTGGGCTTGTGAAGGCGCAGGAGCTGGGGCAGCCTGCTGGTCATAGTAAGGCTGAGGTGCGACTGGGGGAGCATAAGCAGGATTCGCATGACCGAAGCACTGAGGTGGACATGAGGGTCCATGGTGATGGTGATGTGGCATGGGAGCATACGAGTTGGTTGCTCCAGACTGTGAGGTAGCCCGTGAAAGGTCAGGGCCAGGGGTAGGGTGTGCAATGGAAAATGGTTGAGGATGCGAAGAAACACGGCCAATGATACCGTCTGCAGCGTGGGATGCCCCCGGCGCATCGTGCTGGGAGGACTTGCCGCGAGGGGCATCAGGTATAATGGTATAAAGGTAAACCGACTGGGCGTAAATGAGGTCGAACTGTTGGGCCTTAAGGATGGCCTCTTCTTCAGACTGGGGTCTTTCTGATGCCACATCCTTAGCAATGACAGGTAGAAGGGATTTGAGGAACCAATCTAGGAAGATACGGTCGTCTAGTTTTATCTTGCATAAGCTACGGCGTCGACGCCACTCATGGATGTGGACTGTGATGTGGGTAGCCATGTTTTGTCTACAAGATAGAAGGATCTCAACGCCCGCGTCATAGCGGACAGGAAACTGGAAGAACTGCAGGAAGATCGAGGAAAGGGAAGCAAAGGTGGCATGGGTCCCATGGGGTTGCTCGATATACCACTTGGCTGCAGAGCCAGTGAAGGTGCGCTGTAAGAGACGGAGGCGAGCAGAGTCATCCATTATGGAGTTAGAGGAACACCATAGGTGGAAAGACATGATATGGTTTTGTGGGTCCTCACCGGCCTTGCCCTCGAACTTAGGGATGTCAGAGGGGAGCTTGGTAGGCATATGAGGCCACGTAGGGTCGTGTCGAATAGGATCATTGGTCAATCTGGCCAGGTCAGGTAGGTTGAGGCTAGCCATGAATGGCAAACTGGAAGAAGGATGTGACACAGTAGTGGGTTGGACCAAGTTGGGGCCAATGCCCCCAAGTGGAGGGACAGGATTTGGGATGGTGCCCCCAAGTGGGGGAACGGAGGTAGTATAAGAGGGGCCCGCACCACCATGGGTAGTGTGAGCCACTGATGTAGTGGGGATAGGGATTCCCGCTGCGGGAATAGGTACCGTGAGGGGAACGGTAGAAGGGGGCCCCATGGAGGGCATACCCAAAACAGGTGTAGTAACTGGTGTAGTGGTGGATGTGCCACCAATGGTCCCTATAACAAAAGGAGTGGAAGTCGTGCCAGCCATGGGGCTAGTAGGGGCAGTGTAAATAGGGTTCTCAGACTCTTCGTCAGAATCGGAGGTAAAGTAAGGAGCGTCAATATCTGGTGACGGAGTCCTATGTCGCTGACGAGTGGAGTCAAGTGACAAGGCTCTAGATCTGTGATGGGTGGTATCAACGGATGATGATCGGAATCTATGACGGGTGGTGTCAAGTGAACAGTGCTGTGGGGGCTCGCCCCTGAGGCACCGAGAATGTCTCGGGGACTCAATGGTGACGGATGGTGTCAAATCTCTGTGGGTTGAGGTGAGTAGAAAAACAGCTCAAAAAATCCTAATGCAACCGAGTGTGCAGAAGGAGAGCTAAAAAACAAGGCACTCAGGCCAACAACCAACTCAGAACACCCACTGCAACAGCTGTGCTACAATAGGTGGAGTATCAACAAAGATGGTCAGAATACCAACAAGCAGCAGGTTTCCTAAAAATAAAAAATGGTGGACTCACTAGACCAAAGGGAGGTAAAGGAGCATGCAAACACCTAACTAAAAGTATTCTGACTCAACTAAACATATCCTCTGCAAGGTGATGAAATCCAAGTCAGACAATATGAGTAGAAAAGCCAAGTGGATATGATATCCCCCTACCGGGAGGGACACCGGGTAGTCAATCCTAGAAGAATGGCAACTAAGATACCCCGTTCATGACACGTCCAGAAAGGTGAATCTACCGTTTAGTCTGTTTACCGCAATACCCCTATACAGGGATATCCCGCGAACTGCGAAAGGTAGCCCTTCGGTTACTGAATGGAGTGCGGTATTCCACTCAGGCCTCCGGAACCAGTCCCCCGACTTCAACCCTCCTAAGGGAGAGGCCCTCTGATAAACTGGTCGTGACCGTGCCAAAAAGTACTAGGGGATTTTGGTTCCCTATTTGGACAACAACTATGTCTCAAGTGAAAGTAACCGAGGGGTGTTATTGGAAGCCTATCCCCCCGATCCTACCTAACTACAATGATTCTTTTGTGTTCCCCAAGTGGGGTTAGAATGTTGGTTCAGTTAGGTACTTTTTAAGGCTCACTTGAATTATGTGACAGAGTGTGTGCTCGTGAGGTGATGAACCCAAAATAGAAGTGCCACAAGGGGGACAACTTCTAACTATCAATAATACTGGAATTGAAACTTTAACTTGCAAAATTTTCTGAATTAAAAATACTGAAATTTTAAAAAGATTCTGTAAAGGGAACAGAAATTATGTTGCAGAAAGGATGTAAGGAAGTGGGGCTGCAGGTAGGACAAAGGGCTATTCAGATGCAGAAAATATTGCAGCAAACGGGGCTGGGCTCAAATTAGGAAAAATGCAGAAATCAGACCGCGGGTCTGTGGCGAATCAGAACAGGTAGACCGCGGGTTTGAGGGAAACAAACGCGGTCAGGTCGTGGTTTTCGGGCCAACAGAGGCAGTCGGGACGCAGGAAACAGGGAAAAATAAGCAGTCGGGTCACGGTAAAATGGCTAACAGATGTAGTTGGGACGCAGGAAAGGGGCTGAAAGCCGCAGTTGGCACGTGGGAAAAAGGCCGACAAGCGCAGTCAGATCGCAGCAAACAAGCTGATTAGCCGTGGTCGGATCGCAGGTAACCGACTTGAATCCGCCGGCAGGGCGTCAGAAACCGTCTGAGAGCCGCGGTCGGGTCGCAGGTAAAGGGCTGAAAGACGTGGTCGGGACGCAACTGCAGAGGGAAAAGACACGATGTACAGCGGCCGAAAGGGACAAGCCGAAAGGAAAAAAAAATTTTAAACGGAAACCAGAAATTCAAAATCTAGGGGAGTCACCAAAACTGTAGCTAGGGTTTTACCCCTAGCTTGTGCAAATGAGCACCTACTAACGAGAATGGACTCCTTAGTAGCAGTTCAGTAAATGGAAATAATTAAGCTAAAACAGAAATAGAAACTACTCTAAAACATGTGCATGAAAAATAAACAACAATTTGTAAACAAGGGTTTTGTATTAATATTACCTTCAATGTGAAGGTTGATGAAGCTCCTTGCAATGTCCAAGAGGGTTGCTCCAAGCTCCAATGTGCTCCTTCTCTTTCTCCAATGGTGGAAATGGGCCAAAAGGGGCTCTCAAGGTGAAAGTGTCTCAATGGTGAGCTAGGGTTTCAAGAGAGATTTTGGCAGAGTAAGGGTGCTTATGATTATGGATATGAAATAAGGGATCTCCATCACCTATTTATAGTTTTTTGGTGGTGGAGTGCTAACCCATGGTTTTGGGAAACACATGGTTTAGGGCAGCTGTATAGGGTTTTTTCTTCCTTTTCCTCATTATTCTATATTTTTTATTCCCTTTTTAGGAGGTTTTTGCTATTTTTAGAGGAATTTTGGATATTTTTGGAGGAAAAAGGGATTTTTTAGCCTTTTTGAGGCTATTTTGAGGGTTTTGTGGCCTTTTGGAGGCTTTTTAGTGGGATTTTAAGGGAAATATGGTAGGAAAATGGACAAATGAGCCATATAATGTGGTAGATGAGGTAGTGAACACTTTTTGGGTGTTAACAGTGTTAAATGAGGAACACACCTCCTCTATTTATACACAACTCCGACTTGACTTTTACACTAACTGGGTTGGCCCCAACTTTAACCACTGGGTTAAACACCCCATTACAACTGACTCTAGGCCAACCCCACTAGGGAAGTCTAATAACCCAAGTTACCACATTCCGACGGAGGAATAAACACCTTCGGATATATAATAGGATCTTCATGGAGGAATGACACATCTCCGGAATAATAAAGTACAAATTTTAATATTCTTAGAAGTTACAATATTTCAACAGGCGCCCCCTCCTCCTCTCTGCACTTCGTTGGTCTGGTTTAAACGCTTAGTTTTGGTTTTTTTATGTTTATGATTTTTTTGAGTAATAATTAAATTTAAATAGTTTTTTTTACATAGGGGGATTGGAGCGGCGGCTTCCCACCTGGGCGCCCCCTCCTCCCTTCTCTGCAATTTTTGGGGCTTTCCCCACGGTGGCCTATGCACGCACAAACCAGCTACTGGCCCAGGTCGCGCTGGCCGAGCTGCTGGCCCATGGCAGCGCTCAGGCCGCGCTGGCCGGGTTGCATTCCCACGGCCGCAGCCAAGCTGCTTGGTTGGGTTGCTCCCAAGCCTTGCTGGCCAAGCTATTGGCCCATGGTCGAGCTTAGGTCGTGTTGGTCGGGCTGCATGCCCACGACTGCAGCCTAGCTGCTTGGCTGGGATGTTCCCAGGCCGCAATGGCCAAGCTATTGGCCCATGGCCGCGCTGGCCAAGTTGCATGCTCACGACCACAACCTAGCTTCTTGGCCAGGCTGCGCCCAGGCCGCGCTGGCCCATGTCTACGCTACATGCCCACGGCCGCAACCTGTGGCTGCCCGTGAGCCATAGCTTGGGCCGACAAAAAAAGTTCAATGTTTTGTTTTGTTTTTATTTTATCTATTTATTTTTTATATGTATTTTTTTATATATCACTCTTATATATAAAAATTTTTGTTTATGAATTAATTTTTTTTAATAAGCTTTTGTTTATATATATATATATATATAATGTATTTTGTTTTTATTTGTTTCCAAACCAAAACTTTTTTTTTTTTTTCAATTCGAATATGTAAAATATATATATGTAAAACAAATATATATATATATATTAAATTTAATTATATTTGAATATATATATATATATATATATAAATGTTTTTGCATATATGTTCTGTTTCTATATACAAAAAAAATTTCAAGCTCTCTTATTTTAATTTTAATTTAAATTAGAACTTCGTTTTTATATTTAATTTCCTCATATATATATATATATATATATATATATTTGTTTATAAGTTTAAAAAAAATTGTTATGGCAAAATTTGATATCTATAGATATCTGTAAATGTGTATCAAATTTATCTTCATCCCCCTTTTAATTTACTTGCAGGAGCAATGAATAATTTACCCTAACTATTTATTTTTCTTTGTTGTTATTATAACCATAAGTTCTAACTCTTCTCTTGGTTTTGTGCAGGTCCAAGACTTCTGCAACCCATAATACTTGCACAGGAGTCATGTTTTTCAATAATTTTGTTTTTTAACATGATGTTCAAAGTTTTAATAATACAAATTTTGTTTATATTTCGTGTGTGTATATATATATTATGGTTTTGTTCTATTTTTTTTTTTTTGGTTTGAAATTCGTATATATATATATAACACATATATAAAGTTTTGCTTATATTTACAAACTATTATTTATTTATTTATTTATATACATGCTTACACACACACACACACACATATATATATTCAATATTTAAGAAAATTTTACCCTTACTCTGTTGCTATAAATTTCGCATTTATTACTTTAATTATTTTAGTGTCTCGTCTTTTGCAGGTGCCGGAATTAGTCCATGGCTTCTAGCAGAAGTTGCTCGACATTTTGTTTCATATTTTTACACATAATAATATTTTTTTTGTTATTATTTGGTAATTTTTATGCTAATTAGCAATTAGCTTACGGCAAGGTAAATCCCTTTGCCTTTCACTTGTTATTTTCACTGCAATGAGCCCTCTGATTCCAGATTTGAAACCATGGCTCTGATACCATGTGTAGGACCCCGGTCCTAGTTAATCTAAGTTTATAAATAAAGATCCTTCTTTCACTATTTCCTTTTTGTTTCAGGTCTCTATTTTGGTTTTTATTTTAGGTTTAAATATCATTCCTGTAAAATAATATAAAACATTTACATTTACAGGTCTGAATAACTATAGGTGTTGTTTAATGGTTTCTAACTGTTACAATATTGCAGGTACATCAGCATATAATATGTGACAATTTACGCTAGATTAAATTTTCATTAGCTCATGAAATAGGAAATATTGACAGAGTTGGAAATGGGTCATTATACCTGTAGGGAAAATACCTGTAAATAGCTAGTAGATCCATTTTTTTTGCTACTTCCTTTGCCTTGTTTGGATGCTTCCTTTTCCCTGTTGTAGCCCTACAACCAAAGGCCTTTCCAAACCCTTGAAACTCAACCGACCAAACAATCTGGTATGCCACCCTGCCAACTGGCGAGGTCTCGCCGACCACCCAGCTCCAAAGGTACCCCTTTGGACCTTTGAGCCCAAACCAAGTACAATCCAACCAGTTATATCCCTCCCAAAAATCTCCAACAAGAACCCATTCTTCTTCCTCTCTGAAATTTTTTCTATATCTCTTCCCCAAAATTTCCCCAAAACATGCTAAGGTGAAGATCCCTTCTTCTTCCCCTCTTCTCGACCTTATTCCCATTTTCTTTTCCGACTCTTACCCTATGCCATTAATACCCTATCTCTAACATAAATATTCCAACCCTCATGACTCTCATTAAATCCATTATTTTATTAATTAAATTTATTTATCATTTGATTTAATAGTTATTATTCCTTAAGTTCTTGGGAAAATTACTTACGTAGAAGTCAACCTAATTGATTTATAGGGTTTCATCGCCCTGTCACTTATCAAATCGGTCATAAATCAAACTAATTTAATTAATGATTAACACACTTCTAATATGTTAATTACCCTTTAATTATAAATCAAACTAATTTAATTTATCAATTATCAATAACAATCATATCAATATAACTCACATCATTATGAATGTACATTTATCTTAATTAATTATTACTAACTAAGACCTAATCAATTCCTTCACCTAGTTCCATATTAATTACACCCTAGTTTATAATTAAACTAATTAACAACCATTGCTAATGATAATGATAGTTTTATTATCATAGATTAACATTATTAACACATAATTAATATTAACCGATCAATTTAATATTAACAATTGACATGATAATTACATTTAAAATTTTAACCGTACTAAATAAATTTAATAACAATCAATCAAGCATTACTAATTAATTGCATTAGTTACTACCTAGGTTAACCATAACTTGTTTATTAATCAACAAAAAATTTAATCATTAATCAACAATAATTAACAATAATCAACAATAATTAACATTAATCAATATTACTAGGATTAATCGGAAATAATTAACATTGATCAACATTATTAACATTAATTGACAATAATTAACATTAATCAATATTATTAACATTAATCAACATTATTAACATTAATCAACAATAATTAACATTAATCAACATTATTAACATTAATCAATAATAATTAACATTAATCAACATTATTAACCTTAATTGACAATAATGAATATTAAGTTACTCATTCGACCTATTCCATTATTTTAATCATTAATTTACTAACTCGATGTATTAATTTAATCTCTTGGCTAGATAAGTAGTAATAATGTAATTAATGCCTAAACATTATAGTTTAGTATTATTTCACACAATTTATAAATATGTAGGCGAGTTATGTAAGCATAGCTATTGCTTACATACTTCGCATAATTACACTAACAGTACTAAATCACATATATCAATCATAATCACGAAATTTATTGTTCACTGACACATGTTTAACATAGTTTGCAAGGTAAAGTCTTTCACCTAACTGCATCTTATTAAGTTACGACAATTCATACATTACTGAGTTACGACACATAATCAATCAAGGGTTTTCCACATACATAGTTAGATCTCATTTTCAACCCAAATTCAAGCTACACCTATCTACCTACATCACAACTAACTTCCACATCCTATCCTTTCCTCTGTTGGACTACCGTGAAGTGTCAAGCCATGACCGGCTCCAGCTAGAACCCATAAGCAGAAGTGTCGACTACAGTTACCAAGCTGCCATAGCAGGCAACCACCAGTTATCATCACACACCTTGGGGAGCGCGCCATAGCACAACCCACCCATGACTTTGGGTTTCGGGGATAAACGGTGGGTAAATCCTCCACCCCCCTAATGGAACAAGGGACTATGTCTACCTGACATAATAACTGCGTTGCACTCGTACTCAGTTTGTCATCGTATAACCAATCTTGGGGGTTGAGTTTCCTGAAACCCTACCCCACCCATACATCATAATAAAATAGCATAATAATCATGTGAAAGTAAATAATGCATCACTTGCATACCATTTATATTTCAGAGTTTATGTCCCCGAGGCTCTCCCACCTCGTACCATCCAGATATTACTTAGCCACTTTAACCTGTAAGTCAGTCCTCGACATTCAATTTAGAATATCGTGCACAAATCCTCAACATGTGCACATACATTTCATCATAACATAACAACAATAATAAATTCGTTTATTCACCATGCACCTGGCATAACATTCATTCGTTGAACATATAACTTTAACGGTATCCACATACCCATCATTTATTAACTTGCATATCTGAGACATAACTAACACATGATACATATCTAACATGACAGCATATCATAATACTAACATCACACACTCACATATATATATCGACAAAATAATAGAACAATATGCCAACAGTGTCATCAAACCGATGAAGTATCACAATCAATCAAATACAACATATAACAGAAGTTCAGGTAGAAATGTCAAAACGGGGCGTTACATTGTCTATCTTTGTTAATGCCTTTCTTTGTGCTTGAGATCATGTGTGTGGATGGCTTGGATTTGTGGATCATTACAGTGGTAATAGTTCTCATCTAGCTAGACAATGTCTATGGTTAGATCTAGGTCTCATGAAATGTTTGGACCTAGATCTAGATACGCTTATACAAGCTATGGTTGTAGAACACTCTTTTTGATCTTGATAGTCTCATTCTCTAACTTGTTCTAATATCTAAATATAGTAAATGCACTATAACAATTTCTACCAGTGTTGAGTAGAGGCACCCAAGGACACTCAATGACCCTTTCTTGATTTACTAGAGTTTACAAGATTGAAGATTCCAAACTCATCATATTTCTCTTGCTCTACATAATCTCGCTCATGCTACTGGGAAAGCTCAATCTCTTTTCCCATTAAATAAAATAGAGGACAAATGACCCCGAAACCTTAACCTAGTCATAAAAAACCATCATGTTCTTATATTGTAAAGCATCTTGGGAATGATTATCTTTTACCCTTCTTGATTTACTAGGACTTGATGTATGAGAGATGCCAAGATTCATGATAGATTTTCTTAAACATGGTGCCATGGGTGCTATCACTAGCATAAGTATTGGTTCATTTGTCATGAAGGCACACTTTCTTTCATGAGAAAAGTGGGTACACTTTACAATATCCTAACTGTTGAGGCCCATTCGGATGCCCCTTGGCATGCATGATTTATCCCCTAGTTTCAATGGCTATAAAAGCCTTGGTAAGTGTCGATTTAGGGTTTCTATTGGACGCACCTCTTTTTTCTTGTGCCACCCATTGTTGATCACACATCCACTTATCGAACATGTCAGTTGAACCCCTTTGTTGTGAATATGACTACCTATTTGTGTTGGTTTATCCCTCTAGTGCTACCGCTCCTATTTGTCGAGTGTTCCCATGTCGATCAAGATAGGTAGTTATGCCTACTAGAGGGTGAGGATGTTACATCAACAACTTTTCCTTGGCTAACTTGTCAAAATAGTTTGTGGATCAAGGAAGGGGATACATGTTATTAATTGTTTTATTTTTCAATACCTTGTATTCCAAGCACAATTTGAGTTCTTGGTTGTGATTCTTCATTGAGAATAGGACTAGTGAGTCATAAGGAGACCATGAAGTTCTGATGAAGCTTGCCTCTATTAACTTCGACAAATGCCTCTTCAACTCTTCCAACTTCAGCAAAGACATTTGATATGGAGCCTTTGTCATGGGTTCGACCCTCAATTGAAGCTCTATACAATGATAAATGACACATCTTGGTGGGAGTCTTTTTAACAAGCTCATTGGCATATGATCCGGAAACTCATCCAACACATGGGAAGCATTGGTGGAATTGGTGTCCTCATCTCCCCTTCCTCACTTTTCTTCAAGTTGTAACATAAAGTTATGACCCTGGTCATCAAGCCACTTCCTTGAGACTTGTCATAGAGGTCAGCTTCACATTTTTGTTATGTTTTCTTGTTATTGCGTGCACAACACAAGGATTCTTTCCACCGAATATCATTGTAACGCTCGTCGTCGTTTGACGAAGCACAGTTGTAATTTTATTTTATTTTGTAGGTATTCTTCTATCCAACTTTAAACTCTTAATCAATCTTCATTTCTAAGTTTAAAGTAAAATCTTCCACAATATTCCTATAATAAAATTTACAATTTTTCCAAGGATATATTCAAGATGTCAATTATTTCATATCTTATAAATTCCTCTCCTTTGTCCAACACTTAAATGCAATTTTTCATCTCTAACATATCCTAACTACATCTCTATTGAAGTGTTAGGCATTCAATTAAGCTTCATATCAATATTTTAATAAGAGGGCCTACTATACATAACATAACTTTAAACTGGACTTTCCATTATGAGCCTTCCTCCTTATCAATATATAACACATACTTCCTTCCTTTGACATTCAACTACACTCATCCTTTTCTATCCAATGATAATATAAATAAAATATAATGAATTTATACTTCTTTATTACACGGCAATCATAGAATGTAACAAATGTAAACACAATTGAAAATATCAACACTTACGAAATTCCCACAATCTCAGTAGTCCGCAATCTTAGGTGTGACTCAGTCCCCTTTAAAAAAAAAACATGATTTAGCAATGATTACAACTAAGGATTGAAATCCGTAACTTGCCTATCTTGAATTACAATGACAATATTAACGGACTTCTAAACATGGAGGTTGATCCCAAGTGAAGGCCTTGTACTTAGGATTTAGTACTAATCATGGTTAAAGTCGACTTGGCATTAATGATTGGATTGCCAGCGGAGACTTCAAGTGTGAGATGGTAGTGGTCACGCTGGCAATAAAATCCAGGAAGGATTGGCGTAAGAGTTGATTTCGAGAGGCTTAATAATGGAACAAATGTTAACTCACTACCGGAAAGTTAAGGAAGGGACTTGGTGTTTACCATCCGTAACATCGAGAGGAGATACAATACATAGTGATATGCCTTTCGGAAAATAGAAGGGAAATTTGATAATAATATTTAACTAAAAAGGAGTAATGAATACCGGTATGAGTTCCTGCTATACAGTTTCATTAGTGGAAAGTATAACTTGACAAAAGACTGTGCATGTGATTAGTGTAAGCATAGAGTTGAGCTGGATCTTTGGTCGATTTTCTTGGATATCAGGCTATGGATGTCGCCTTTAGTCATGGCTAAAAGCACGAGTTGGAATGAGGTCAAATTTCCGTAGGTCGAAAGAACAATCAATTACCATATTCATAAAAAAAAATGTATAAGGATCAATTCGACTAGTAATCAAGATTTCCCAGGTAGCTATCCTCGTTAATTAAAACAAATTGGAATTGTAAGAACATACCAGCCTTGACCTTCCAATGGGATCTCCCAATCCCCAGAAAGATATTAACCAAACTCGAAGGAATCACACTTAAGTAGAAACTTTGATTACAGAGCGCATCCAGCACTAGGGAGCAAGAGAGACTCTCTCCTTCTCCTCCCTCTCTTTTATATCCCAAGTCTTGCATGATATGTGTCCTCTCATTCAGGAATAAATTTTAATTTAATAATTCATTATTATTTATCCTCATGCAACAAGTGTCACTCTCACATCAATGTGCACCTAAATCCCTTAATTATCTCTTTGTTGTCTCCCCAGTTTAAATATCTAAATCCTAAATTAGTGGGTGTAGGTGGAGTTGGTATTCAGATGAGTGTTTGTTCTAGTTTTGCTCCATAACTTATTAATTTGAATATTATTTGCAATTTTAAGCTCATGCATCTCCATCATGACACAATGGGTGAATATCTACCCCAATTGCCCCTTTTCTAAAATTCATAAAATAAATATGCTCTTTTATTGAATTTCTAAAATTCTATATGCAACTTTTAATATATCGCACAACTGTTTTAAATTCAAAAAGTGAGAGTAATAATTTTCCCGTCGTTGTCTAGCTACCTCTTTGGCAGGTCCTTCCGACAACCTTATTTTCTTCGTGTGGGAAGTACTATGTAGCGATCGGGGAATCCTTACCGCGATCTCTTGACTACATTTCCTTTGGAGACTAATGGTGGTTTGAGGAATAAGATCCTTCTTATTATGCGCCCCTCAACCTCTCATACGTGACCAAGTCATTATGGCCTCGCTCGTATGACACAGGTTTCCCCTGGTGAGCTGAAACGGCTTCCGACCCGTTCATGGAGTGTTATTTCAGGGTCGATAGTCCATTGTCGTACCCCTAGGTATTTTTCCCATTCTTACGACCCTTATTATTCCATTGTGATTCAATTGGTAAATCTCTTTACCTACTACTGCACACACTCAAAGCGCACATTAGTAGCGCTGCACCATAAAAATCATTTCATCATGAATCACAAAATTCATTCAATTTTATCAATCATTCACATCTATAGAATCAAAAGGCATCATTCATTTCATTTACATAGAACATCATCATAATCTGTCAGTCAATCGAGCATATCTATCATTCATTTTTTATTCAACCACTTTGATTCAATAGTATTTAAAGCATAACCTATGGTTCATGTTTTATTTAACCGGGTCACTTCAAATTCGATGCCCTCAATAGTCTAATGTCAACGTACTGAGGTGGGAATTACATACACCCCCTCTTATTTGAAACTTCGTATCGAATTTCAAAACAAAAATGGAAAGTTCTAACACATTTCGATTGCGTCTTCCCAGGTTGCAAAACTAGGGCTATAACTATCCCAATGAGCTTTAACCTGGTTGATCACACAGTGTCTAAGCTGCCGTGTTCGATGGTCCAATATGCATATCGGTTCAGCCGTCACGGCCCCTTCATATGATATCTGTAAATTGATCATGTCAATAATATGTGCAGAATCAGAAACATAATGCCTAAATGTTGATACATGAAAAATGTTGTGCATCCTATGTAGAGATGATGGTAGCACGAGACGGTAGGCGACTGGTCCTATCCGTTCTAATACTTCGAAGGGTCCTACAAATCTAGGAGACATTTTGGTCCCTTTCCTAAATTTAATAGTGCTCTTTTGCAATTTACTCGCAAAAATAATCTGTCCCCAATCTTATACTCTCTGTCGAGTCTATGTGCATCAGCATATCTCTTTTGCCGATTTTGTGCTTCTTTCAGTCGAGCACAGATATCTCTCATCTGGTCTTCCATATCCTGAATAACCTCGGGTCCTATCAAGGTCCTATCCTGTAGTCTATCCCAAATCAAGACTGTCCTACATGGCTGCCCATATAGAAACTTGAATGGTGCCATCTGTATGGAACCTTGATAGTTGTTGTTATAGGAAAACTCTACTAGAGGTAGAAACTCCTCCCAACGAGTCTGTTGATCCATTACATATATCCTCAACATGTCCTCCGATATATGGTTTACCCTCTCAGTCTATCCATCAGTATCAAGGTGGTATGCAGTGCTAAAGTTGAGTCACGTTACCATAGCTTCGTGGAAACGAGGTGCTTACAACCTAGTATGGGGGAGATCCTGTAATGGATGTCACATGTCACATGTCACATGTAACGTTTTCAAAAGTAATAAAATGTAAAAAGTAATAGTATGGGGGAGATCCCGTAACAGATGTCACATGTCACATGTAACGTTTTCAAAAGTAATAAAATGTAAAAAGTAATAGTATGGGGGAGATCCTGTAACGGATGCCACATGTCACATGTCACATTTGTCACTTTTGTAGTATGGGGGAGATCCTGTAACGGAGACACATGTCACATTTGTCACGTTACATTACAACCCTGTATGGGGGAGATGTTGTAACATTTGTCACATTTGTCACATTTGTCACGTTACGTTACAACCCAGTATGGGGGAGATGTTGTAACGTTTGTCACATTTGTCACGTTTATCACATTTGTCACATTTGTCACATTACGTTTCCATGTAGGAGTAGCACAAGAAAGGGATCCAATTGCCTCGAATTAAAAAAATTAAAAGAGAGGGATCCAATTTCTTGAGGGGTAATTTTTTTCTTAATGTGTAAAAAATTTAAGATAAAACAAAAAAAATTACACCTCAAGAAATTGGATCCCTCTCAGTGCTTGATAGATCCGGGTTTGAGATGGATCTACGTTGGTTTAATAAGATGCCCTAATTTAGTTTAGATTTTACATTTACAATTAGAAAAAATTTAGTTATTTTATTATAAATTTGTATATCTTTTCTTATTAATTCCTTAGAAAATATATATACAAACTTATCATTGACTTGTATTTTCTAATCTCTTACTTACAAATATCAAACCCATCACCATTTCATTTTAGTTCATCTATATCAAGTGAGTTAATATTCATGAGTTCTATTTTATGAAATGTCAAATTTCAAATGAAGTTTTTATAATGAAATAATGTTAAAAAATTGAATGGAGTTAATAATATGATATTAAGTAATAATGTTAAAAATTTGAATGGAATTAATAATATGATTTACTTAATAATACGATGGTTAATCAAGTCATTTTTGGTGTTAAGTATTAATCATCATAGATCCATCTTAACTCTAGTTCTATTAAGCTTAACTCTAGCTCTATCAAGCGCCGAGAAGGATCAAATCCTTACAAGAAAAACAAAAAATAGCACATTGAAATCATCTCATCCAAAAATTAAAAAATATTTACACCATCAAAATGGTGAATCATAATAAAGTAATAATCATGCTAAGTTATAATACAGTTCATGTTCATGTTCATGTTCATCTTAGTTACACGTGAGAGAATGCACCTTAAGTTGCATTAATTAATTAGATATGAAGTAAAATACTTGTAATTTACCATTTATTCTTTACAATTATCACAAAACTATTATGTGACTTATTGTTCTATTATTATCTTAACAATACATAATCATATATATTTTCCATCACAATCATTTGACTTGCCAACTATTCCAATTTGGAATCCTACAAATAGGAAAAAATCTATTTATTCATTGATTATGAAGTAAAATAGCTATTCTTAAAAATACATAAATTTCATATATATTTTCCATCACAATCATCCACTTAACAACCACTCAAATTTGGAATCCTACAAATAGGAAAAAATCCTTTATTCATTGATTATTGATTGATTATGATAATGGAAGTTTGGTTTCCGATTTTATTTTCCATATGTAGACTCTGATGGCGACACCTCCATAATGATGCACTGCTTGAGCTACATTCCTTTCTCTTGCTCCACTTTAATGAGAGGATATAAGAGATCACAACAATATGGATTCTTTCTAATTCACTGCACAATGAGGTTTATTCATTGCTTCCCTTGCAATCAAATGATCAATTTCAAGTTGTTCTCCCTTGCCCAACAGAGATGCATATCAATCCAAAATCTAAGTCAAGGGTGCCATAACAATTGCAAACGTTGGAATAATCATTAATCCATCAAATGTTGTAAAACAAAATAAAAAGATGGGAATTTCAAATAGTTACTCGAGAATCAATATTCTACTTCATCCATTAGATCTCCAATTGTTTAAACTAGTGTTGTTCGTTGGATTTGTCTATCTTTGTTACTGCCTTTCTTTGTGCTTGAGATCATCTGTGTGGATGGCTTCGCTTTGTGGATCCTTATAGTGGTAATAGTTCTCATCTAGCTAGACAATGTCTACGGTTAGATCTAGGTCTCATGAAAGGTTTGGACCTGGAGCTGGATATGCTTATACAAGCTATGGCTCTAGAACACTCTTTTTGATCTTGATAGTCTCATTCTCTAACTTGTTCTAATATCTAAATAAAGTAAATGCACTATAATAATTGCTACCGGTGTTGTGTAGAGGCACCTAAGGACACTCAATGGCCCTTCCTTGATTTACTAGAGTTTACAAGATTGAATATTCCAAACTCATCATATTTCTCTTGCTCTACATAATCTCTCTCATTCTACTGGGAAAGCTCAATCTCTTTGTCCATTAAAGAAAATAGAGGACTCATGGCCCTGAAACCTTAACCTAGTCATCAAAACCCATCCTGGTCCTATATAGTAAAGCATCTTGGGAATGATTATCTTTTACCCTTCTTGATTTACTAGGACTTGATGTATGAGAGATGCCAAGATTCACGATAGATTTTCTTAAACTTGGTGCCATGGGTGCTATCACTAGCATAAGTATTGGTTCATTTGTCATGAAGGCACACTTTCTTTCATGAGAAAAGTGGGTACACTTTATAATAACCTAACTACTGAGGCCCATTCAGATGCCCCTTGGCATGCATGATTTATCCCCTAGTTTCAATGGCTATAAAAGTTTTGGTAAGTGTCGATTTAGGTTTTCTCTTGGTCGCACCTCTTTTTTCTTGTTCCACCCATTGTTGATCACGCAACCACTTATCGAACATGCCAGTTGAACCCCTTTGTTGTGAATATGACTACCTAGTTGTGTTGGTTTATCCCTCTAGTGCTACCTCTCCAATTTGTCGACTGTTCCCATGTCGATTAAGTAAGGAAGTTATTCCTACTAGAGGGTGAGGATGTTACATCAACAACTTTTCCTTGGCTAACGTGTCAAAATAGTTTGTGGATCAAGGAAGGGGATACATGTTATTGATTGTTTTATTTTTCAATGCCTTGTATTCCAAGCACAATTTGAGTTCTTGGTTGTGATTATTCGTTGAGAATAGGACTGGTGAGTCATAAGGAGACCATGAAGTTCTGATGAAGATTTCCTCTATTAACTCTAACAACGTCCTCTTCAACTCTTCCAACTTTAGCATAGACATTTGATATGGAGCCTTTGTCATCAGTTCGACCCTCAGTTCAAGCTCTATACAATGATAAATGACACATCTCGGTGGGAGTCATTTTAACAAGCTCATTGGCATATGATCCCGAAACTCATCCAACACATGGGAAAGCATTGGTGGAACTGGTGTCCTCATCTCCCCTTCCTCACTTTTCTTCAAGTTGTAACATAAAGCTATGACCCTGTTCATCAAGCCACTTCCTTAAGACTCGTCGTAGAGGTCAGCTTCACATTTTTGTTAAGTTTTCTTGTTGTTGCGTGCACAACACAAGGATTCTTTCCACTAAAGATCATTGTAATGCTCGTCGTCGTTTGACGAAGCAAGGTTGTAATATTTTTTATTTATTTTTTAGGTATTCTTGTATCCAACTTTAAACTCTTAATAAATATTCATTTCTAAGTTTAAGGTACAATCTTCTACAATATTCCTATAATAAAATTTACAATTTTTCCGAGGATATATTCAAGCTATCAATTATTTCATATCTTATAAATTCCTCTCCTTTGTCCAACACTTAAATGCAATTTGTCATCTCTAGCATATCCTAACTACATCTCTATGTAAGTAGTAGACATTCAATTCAATTTCATATCAATATTTTAATAAGAAGACCTACTATACATAACATAACTTTAAACTGACCTTTCCATACAACCTATAAATGTAATTTCTTCTAATTTGAACTTTTAATTATGAGCCTTCCTCATCAATATATAACATATACTTCCTTCCTTTGACATTCAACTACAATCATCCTTTTCTTTCCAATGATAATATCAATAAAATATAATGAATTTATACTTCTTTATCACAGGGCAATGATAGAATGTAACAAATGTAAACACAACTTAAAATAACAACACTTCATTTTCTTTATCATAGTATGATTTCAATTAAAATGTAACATGTCATACTTTTAAATTATAATGAAAATTTCATTTTTCCTTATTATGCCGTAGGCGTTTCACCAACGAGAAGCATGACCATCCACGTCTACTAGATTCCTTGCTTATAGAGCGAATGGAATCCTGCCACATGTTTTCCTCTTTGGCCCCAGATATTTTGGACTCTTACGGCTTTCTCTGTAGGATAATTCATATTTTATCTTCAGCCATATTTGTTGACGTTCAGGCCATCTGAACCAAAGCACCCTGACGTGGTGGTTATTGATATATTATAAATGGAAGATGCATATTCCAAAATTAACTGATATCCGTCGGTGACCATTATTGAATGAAATATCATATATTTGTAGATCATAAAGCTTTTGGAAGGTTGTTTCAAATTTTTAATGAACTTTGACCCATTAAAAATGAAGGTTAAGCATACATATTCCCTAAAAGTGAATGTCTGAATACGGGAATAAACAAAGAAAATATTAATTTGACTATTAAGTAATCTGATCGAAATGGTCGATAGTTTAGGCGAATCTGGGCTATTACAATACTCAGCTGACCTTTATTATTGCTTAGATTAAGTTGCTCAGGTGTCAACAAATTGGGGGTTTCAATGGTAGATGATGATTATGCCCCTGATTATGATGACTCGACCAATGCAACTGACGAGTTTGGAGACTCGACCAATGCAACTGACTGGTTTGCAAAGATTGTGCATCCATTCTCAAATAAAGGTGAAAATGAATTATGTCGTGGTAATGAAGCATTTTCAGACTATTTGCAGGTAACGTTACTTCGGGAAATTTATGTTTCCGTTAAATTATATTGCTGTTGACCTAGGAAATGAGTGTGCTCAATCAAAAGACCATCGACTCACTAAAATATTGCTTTATGTCTACCTACAGAATAGAGTTGGACGACCGACCGTGTCACATTTTTGGTGGGATCATGCTGACCGCTTTGGCTGGCGTTGGTAGAATTGGGCAAAGTTTGCCCATATGGTCGATAAACAAAATTATATGCTATTTGGTCAAGTGATAAGTCATTTTATTTGAGAATATGCGACCAAAACAGGGCTTTCGTCGATACTTGTGGAATGTATATGTTAAAGTTTAGTCTGGTCGAATGATGAATTCTACAAGAAATGACTTTATCTATATTAACTTTATCTAGCGACCATTTTTCAAATTCGACCAGACTGAACTTTAACATATACTATGCCACATGTACCGATGAAAACTCTCTTTTGGTCGCATATTCTCAAATAAAATGACTTATCACTTGACCAATTGCATATACTTTTTTTTATCGACCATATGATGTATAGACTCAAACTACATGTCTCGACAATGTTACATCGACCATATTTTTAAATAATTACTCGATTATTTTTACATACTCAACCAATTAATGCGTAAGATAAACATCAGATGGGATTGAATTAGTGATCTTGATTATATGCCCTTCATAGCCATTGATCATATTTTACAATTCGACCAAAAATAAGTATTGGTCGACCAAATACAATATAGATAAAGTCACTTTGTAGTGGACTCGACCAAAATTGCTTCGACGAAACTTGAGGGTCGACCACTTATCCCTTATTTGGCGTAACTATTCAGGTCAACGGACTAACTGTCAAAGAACCAGTCGATAAGTCGCGGAATAGAAAGTCAACAAGTAATTTCGATGGTCATTGTGCATTAGTGGTGTTTGACGAATGGTTCCAAATGGTCGAGTACCTTCGACCCATTTCGCTTGAAAGTGTTAAGAGTCACAATGAAAAGGTGGCTACCAATACCTGTCAGCGCACAAATACAACCAAACTAGACAATATTTGGGTTGATGCAGTGTAAGCAGGCGGTCGAGCTTCTCATGGCAAAATCTCACGAGATGTACATTTTTTATTAAAAACTTGAGCATTCAATGATGGATTGGACATTGAACAACCTTCCATAACATTACCCACGTCAACATTTATTTCTTTGGGTTTAATCCATCACGAAGTTATGAACTTTGGTTGAGTAGTATCGATCTCTGCCTATCGATGTATATCTAGATTTGACGGATTGGACCTCCTAGATTTTAATGCAACAATGGTTAAATGTCGCCAACCATTTCGATGCAAGTTTTAGAGTCATAGGGAAACAATCGCTACTGATACCTTTACCTTCCCATCCCCTTTCAACTTCAACCCTACCTTTACCTCCCATAGTAGTTCATCTATTTCAGAAAACAATGCCCTTGATCCCAAAAACCCTTCACTTGGCATACCTTCCTCGCAAAATCCAACCCCAAACCTTGTTGCACCTATTCTTCAATTCACATCGCTCAATCCTTCCAACAAAACTTGGACCATTCAAGGACGAGTTACTGCAAAGACAATTATGAACACCTTCACAAACCAAAAAGGCCCTGGTCAACTCTTTGGGTTTGACCTTGTTAGTGCTACCAAAGATGAGATTCATATCTTTGCTTTCAATGAACTAGCCACCTCATTATATGACCAAATACAAGTTGGCATAGTTTGCATGGTCTCAAATGGCACAATCAAACCAGTCAACCCAACATACAACCATTTGAAAAGTGATTTCGAGATTTTCCTTAACACCTCCTCAAAAATTCAACGATGTTTGGAAGAGTTCCCACTGATCCCTTTTCATTGCTTCCACTTTAAATCTATCCATGACATCAAAACTACACCCCCCAATTCCATGGTTGACCTTATTGGAATTGTCATTTATGTTTCCCCTGATTCAACTATACGCAAAAGGGATGGCTCTAAAACTATTCGCCGAACAGTTGGATTGAGCGACATGTCCGGGTATAGCATAGAAATAACACTTTGGGGGGATCACTGCACAATTGAGGGTGCCCACCTTGGAAACCTTGGAGGTTTCTCTACTCCCCCTATCCTTGCAATAAAAGGTGGATGTGTTACAGAGTTCAATGGAAAAACCATTGGAACAATCTCCAACACCAACCTTGTTATAAACCAAGATATCCAAGAAGCTCAACTTCTTCAATCATGGTTTGCTGACAATGGATTTCGTTCAGTGTCCCCATATTTGCGCAGAAAATCCAACTCGTCTTCTCCTAGCTCCTGCAAATGCATATCCATCTCTACGCTACAATATCTCGAACCCTCTGAGGAAGCAACTTGGTTTTTGATTACTGCTACAATCACCCATATTAACATCAATGACTTTCATTTCCTTGCATGCCCTCTATTTATCGATGGAATACAATGCATGAAAAAAATTTCCCACAAAGTTGGTTGTGTTTGGCAGTGTGCAAAATGTGATGGGGAGTTTACAGAGTGTGCTTATCGATACATACTCAAACTTGACCTCATGATTGCTATTGGACAATTACATGGTATCATAGCTTTTGATGATGTTGCGCAACAACTCATGGGGGTCTCTGCAAAAGATTTGTGCATTCTATCAAATGATCCAACATCTCTCTTGGAAATTGTTCAACGTATTTGTGCTCGAGAGTACCTGCTAACATTATCAGTAAAAACAAAGACTTTTAATTTAAATGCTCGCTTGAAGGTGATTCTTGTCATGTCAGAGAACGCTCCAGCATCATTAGCACTTGTTGATCCACTTGATGAAAGCGAAGACATTGTGCCTAATAAACGACCAGTTGCTCGAAAGCTTTGAACTCTATCTTCAAAAACCTCTTCAATTCCGACTCTCTATACGTTCTGCCTCATACTTAGCAACTACAAATTTTTGTATATACACCACTACCTGAGTGGTACTTGTAATCAGCAATGACCAGTTTCAAATATTATATTAATTAGTTTATTGTAACATTGTGTTAAATTACATATTTATTTCACTGTTATGGAGAAAACTTCCTATGGCTTGGGGCAGACCACAACAGACATCTGACTACCAGAAAATGTCTCAATTCCCAATGCAATGTTATATAAATGAAAATGCTAAGATAATGGAGAAAAGACCAACCTTCAATCGGATGTTCGATGTAGATCCCCGTTGAGCTTTCAAATTCTACACTTGAACCTGCAAATTAGTCTCAACAACAAATACAAGCAAGTGCATATAATATGTGAAAGACATTAGCATAATCAATAGCATGATCCATGATATCATAAGCAAATATAACCCAATGTAATTTAACAATATTCACAACATCAATTGGATGAGAAAATGAGTATTTCCATTAATGAATAACAAGAAGTACAATATACGACCTCTTGCCATCAACCAATCTGAACTAAGAACTGGGTCTCTCCACTTGTGCCTCCACCACTTCAATCCTCCATGTAATGGAAAACTCAAACTAGGATAGCAGTTTGGTAGGTGAACATAAGGAGTTCACAACAACAAGGATCAATGAGTGTAGACTCAAGTCACGACAAAAATCCATTAGAGTTATCTTGCTCTCTCTTTCTCCTCCCTTCCATATGCCATAAGAGCTCAATATATAGCCTTCCAAAGGTAAGTGAAAGGACACATCAAGGCATTTTAGGGCGAATGGAGGGCCAAAGGTCACCCTAAGACTGCTTTTCGGGAGTAAAAAGTAATTTTCTAATGATTTTTATCATTTTACTTGGTACCCATGGGCTATAGTGGAACAGCTTGCATGTATGCTGACTAAAGTGGAACAACTAGCGTACAGGAAGAAAAATAGGGAAAAAGTGTTTCTGAAGGACATAAAGTGAATTTGAGTCAGTGAAATCGATCCTGAAGGCCAAAGAGTGCTGATGCTCACAAGGTGGAAAATTACGTTTTAATAGATGCCCCCTAATGTGTGAGGTCAGAGAATGGTGCTACGATGGCTGAAATACATTATAAATCTCAGAAGTGGAGTGATGGAGACACAATTGGAGAGATTAGCTCACTCGTCATAATACAATAGCATCTCTGAGTACATGTCAGTATAGTACAACAATCTGATACAATGGCCATGAATAGGTAGAACATCATGAATACATGTCATAAGTGATCATAGCCATAACCATCTACAGCAAGATATGGTCTCCTTTTGAAAAGGAAACAACTGGTGCAATATTGGAGGTACAAACTACTGATGTCTGAGAGGTGATATCTCAGATGTAAAGTCACGATCATAAGTAGCATAATGAATGCCACTACCGCCTAGGGTCTTCTACCCAAATCATCTACGGTGCAGGTCCCATCAAGTGAATAAAGGTGTTCAGGTCGAACCTAATGTGACATCGTCTGATTACCGATCAATGATGTATACCGTTAATAGATGCGAGATAACCCACCAATAATGAAAATGGGCATCAAGGCACAGAGTACAATCATAAGAGTGTGAATAGAAGTGTTGAAGTCGAACACTAAGATTGTTGATGTATATGTAACTTCAGAATGTATTTCATATATATTTATTGTACCCTTATAAGAGATGTGTTATTCCTCTATAAGGAAGTGTCGTCATGTGTATTGACAAGTGTCGCAAGTGTGTGTACTTGCCGATGGGTTATTAGACCACCATGTGTGGGGTCGGCCTTGAAATATATATTATATTATGGATGTACATAGCTAGACAAGTCGGCCCCATAGTGTAACTGGGCAAACAGGTTAAGTATAAATAGAGATCGGGAGATCTCTATTTGGATCACTCGGAAACTCATACTTCTCTCACTAGAAAGTGGCGCACTAGTGAGGAGGAGGATACTCTGCTACTAGGAGACTATCTCAATGTATTTTGGTTTTACTTTGGTTGAGCCACTTCTCTCTCTATCTCTAAGGAAGTTGTGGGGTTTTTCACCTTAGGGTTTTTCCCACGGAAACTCTATGTCCCTTGTCTCTCATGTTTTTGATTCTTGTGATGCTTGACATGCTTGATATGATTGTTATGCATTGATATACTGTACATGTTATTCTCTCAATAAATATCCTAGAGTATTTTGAATTAATGCTCAAAATTTAACATGGTATCAGAGCTTGCCTGAGAAGAAGACATTGTGCAGTGACAAAAACTAGGGTTTCTTGTTTATTGGGTTTCTCTCCATAGATTTTGGAAAAGAAGTATAGTAGATTGACTCTACTCATCAAGGAGAATCTATCTGTGCAATCAGAATTCAATTCTGAGCATTTTCAGATTTGGCCCTAAAAATTAGGGTTTCCACAAAAATAGGAATTTATGAAATCTGAAGACATAGTTGGAAGCTCCTTCTAAAAATCGAAGTTTAGAGCTTTGGATCGAGATTTTTGGCTGGGTAGATCTCCAGGAAACTCAAACCCTAATTCAGGGCTCTCCCTAGTGAACCTGGGAGGACAAAAAGACAAATCTAAAGGGTAAAGATTTGCTGATCTCAAATTATGAATACACCACGCTGATCAGCTCATCAAGGCGCATCTTTCTATCCTTTCAAAAAGTTGAAATTCACATTTTGAATTTTTAGGGTTTTTCCGACAAACCCTAATCTGGGACCAGATCCAATTTTCAGCATTTCAAGTGGTAAGACCTAAATCTTTTCTATTTCCATTTGAAGTACTCTTTAAGATGTCTCACCACCCCAAGCTTGAGGATAAGCTTGAAGGGGCTGATAACTTTTGAGCCTGGAAGTATAGGATTGGGTTAATCCTGGAAGAGAATGAGTTGGACTCATATATAAAAGAACATTCCTATCCCAGAGGATGAAGAGGCTAAGGTATTGCATAAGAAGAACTTGGTCAAGGCAAAGAGAATCATTGCTGATTCCATCAAAGACCATCTCATACCCCATGTGTCTTCTCTAAAGACACCCAAGGAGATGTTTGACTCTTTGACCAAGCTATTTGAAGGGAAGAACATAAATAGGAAGATGACCTTGCGGAAGCAATTGAAAGGGGTCAACATGTCGAATGGAGAAACCATTCAATCCTATTTCTCCAAGGTCTCTCAGATCAAGGAACAACTTGAAGTTGTAGATGAAGTAGTGGATAATGGTGAAGTTGTTATGACCACTTTGAATGGCCTTCCTAGGTCATGGGACTCCTTTATTCAAGGAATCTGTGCAAGAAAGAAATTGATCTCCTTCAGTAAACTGTGGGAGGAATGCTCTCAAGAAGAAGCTAGGCTTGTAGCTCGTGAAGAAAATATGGGAGGTGAAGATCAAGCTCTCACATCCCACACCAAAAGAAGAAAGCCCAAGAAGGAGCGATCTCACTACAAGAGATCCTATCACAACCAACAAAAGAATAAGAAGGATATAAGATGTTTCACATGCAATGAGAAGGGTCACTTTGCTTCAGAATGTCCCAAGAACAAAAGGGATAAAATCAACTCCAGCAAGAAGAAGAAGGGCAACAAAAGAAGGTACCATGCTCATGCTTCTGAAGATGATGAACCTCCAAAGAAGAAAGCTAGAGCAGAAAGTGATGATAGTGATGATGACTCATCAAGTGAAGAAGAGTATGTTCTAATCTATGCTCTCACAGGTACTATCTCCCATGGTTGTAATGATTGGCTAATTGAAAGTGGTGCTTCCAAACACATGACTGGGTTTAAGGAATCTTCTGTAAACCTATCTGAACATGAATCACCCCATAAGGTGAAACTTGGGGATGATTATCAATACCCAATCAAAGGAAGTGGTGAAGCCTCCTACAACCTAGATTCTGGAAATTCTTTGAAGATGAAAGAAGTCCTTTATGTACCTGGGCTCAAGAAGAACTTACTCTCCATCTCTGCATTGGATGCAAAAGGTATGAGGGTTGCATTTGTGGATGGCCAAGTCCTAATGTTTCCAAAGGGAAAGACCATAGGTGATTGGAGAGCAAGAGAGAGGTTTGTATAAATTAAAAGGACAGCTTGAACATGCCATGATGCATGATTCCATGGAGCTAAGTGAACTTTGGCATAGAAGACTTGCACATATGCACTACAGAGCATTACTAATTTCAAGCAAGGCTGTAGAGGGTCTTCCTGAAATCAAGACCAAACATGAAGGTGTTTGCAAAGGATGTGCAAAGGGTAATAACATTAAGAAGGCTTTCCCAAGCAGTGAAAGCAAGGCAAAAGGTATCTTGGAAATCATCCACTCAGATGTATGTGGTCCTATGTCATCCAGTTCTCTGAGTGGGTATGTTTACTATTTCTCATTTATTGATGACTTCTCCAGGAAGACTTGGGTATACTTCTTGAAGAACAAAGATGAGGTGTTTGATAAGTTCAAGGAATTCAAAACCTTGATGGAGAATCAAACTGACAAGAAGATCAAAACATTCAGATCTGACAATGGTGGAGAATTCACCTCAGGTGACTTCAAGAAGATTTGCAGTGATTCAGGGATTAAGAGGGAGTTGACTGCTCCTTATAATCCACAACAGAATGGAGTTGCAGAAATGAAGAACAGAACAATTATGGAAGCAGCAAGGACAATGCTGCATGACCAGGATCTACCTATGCATCTATGGGCAGAAGCAACTGGAACAGATGTATATGTGTAGAACAGAACACCCCACAAGATATTGGACAACAAGACACCGGAAGAGGTATTTTCTAGTAAGAAACCTAAAGTCAACCATCTCAGAATATTTGGTTGTCCAGTATACACTCATGTCCCAAAGGAAAAGAGGACCAAACTAGATCCTTCAGGAAAGAAGGGTATCTTTGTGGGTTACAGTGAAAGCTCGAAGGCTTACAGAATATACTTTCCAGGGTTCAAGAAGATTGATGTCAGTAGGGATGTAACATTTGATGAAAACTCAGCATTCATCAAATCAAGGAAGGAACCTATCGAAGTTTATGAAGAACCTAAGGAAACTAGATTTCAAGACACTACCATGACTAAAGCAATTCCAGAAGTTGTTCGTGAGTTTGAATATCCGCAAGAACCTGTAGATACACCCCATGGGGATAACTCTCACAAGAGGAAACCTGCATGGGCTAGAGAGCTCATTCAAGATGCAGAAAGATTTTCCATTCCAGAAGAAGAACACAAAGCAAAGAAGAGAACCAGATCACATACCAGCTATGTTGCTTTACTCTGTGACATTATGAACAAAGAACCTTCCAGTTATGAAGAAGCAGCGGAAAAGAAAGAATGGAAGGATGCCATGGTTGAGGAATACCAATCAATAATGAAGAACGATGTTTGGGATGTTGTCCCAAGACCTAAAGAGAAGTCTATTATGACTTCTAAATGGATCTACAAAATCAAGCATGCTGCAGATGGCAGTGTAGAGAAATACAAGGCAAGATTCGTAGCTCGTGGATTCTCTCAGAAAGAGGGAATAGATTATGAAGAAACTTTTGCACCTATAGCCAGGTATACTTCCATCATAACGGTACTTGCCCTGGCTGCAGCAATGAAATGGAAAATACACCAGATGGATGTCAAGACTGCCTTCCTGAATGGTGTAGTTGAAGAGGAAGTATATGTGTAGCAGCAACTTGGTTTCGAAACACATGACAGGGAGTCATATGTGTGCAGATTGAAGAAAGCCTTGTATGGCTTGAAGCAAGCTCCCAGAACTTGGTATGGTACGATGGACAGTTTCCTATCTAGTTTGGGCTTTACCAAGAGTAAATCCGATTCCAACCTTTACTATAAGGTTGAGGAAGGGAATCCTGTGGTTCTACTCCTATATGTGGATGACCTGTTTGTAACAGGAGATGACAGATTGATTGCAGATACAAAGAGGAAGCTTGCTGCTGAGTTCGATATGAAGGACCTGGGGATGATGCACTATTTCCTAGGTATGGAGGTATGGCAGAGTACAGATGGGATCTTCCTTGGAAAAGGGAAGTATACTGTAGATATCCTGAAGAGGTTCGGGATGATGGATTGCAAGGCCATGGCCACACCTATGGCATCGAATCTGAAGCTTCTTTGTGATGCTTCATCTGAGCCGATTGATGTCTCTATGTATCGTCAGATGATTGGGTCCTTGATGTACCTGACGAACATGAGACTAGATATTTGCTTTGCGGTGAACACATTGATCCAATTCCTGACGGATCCGAGGAGTGTTCACCTGGTTGCTGTAAAGCATATTCTGAGGTACTTGAAGGGTACAGTTGATTATGGGCTCAAGTATGAAGTGAATCAAAAGTTTAACTTGCAGGGTTATGTTGATTCAGATTGGACAGGCAGCGCTGTAGATAGGAAGAGCACATCTGGGTGCTGCTTCAGTATGGGATCATGTGTGATCTCTTGGATTAGCAGGAAGCAGTCCTGCATAGCACTGAGTACAGTTGAGCCAGAGTATGTTGCAGCCTGTTCAGCTAGTTGTGAGGTAGTATGGCTACGGAAGCTACTCTCTGAGTTATTTGATCTCCCATTGGATGCTACTGGTATCTTCTATGATAACCAAAGTTGTGTGAAGTTGTCTGAGAACCCAGTATTTCATGACAGGTCGAAACACATAGAGATCAAATATCACTATATTAGGGATATGGTGCAGAGAGGAGCTATGAAGCTCCTGTATGTTGCGACGGACGAGCAGATTGCAAATGTGCTGACGAAACCACTAGCCAGAGTGAAGTTCGAATACTTCAGAGAGAGGCTTGGTGTTTTTCGGATTGATGACACTTCAAGGAAGAAGTGATGGACACATTCGCAGAAGCCATTCCAAGCATGTTGGAAGGAGGATCCTTCACATGGCTGCGGATGTAAGTGTTGGATGATGAGCATCAGGACGATGCTACAGTCACTGCTCTGTATATGCATCAGGAGGATGCTGGATATGATCAGTTGGATCATTTATATGTATAGGTTTGTACGCATCATGTTGGATGCTGGATATGATCAGTTGGATCATTTATATGTATATGTATGTACGCATCATGTTGGATGCTGGATATGATCGGTTGGATCATTTGTATGTATTTTGTATATGCATCATGTTGGATGCTTGGACCATGTATCTGTATATGTATCAGGTGGATGCATTGTATGATCAGGTAGATCATGTATGGTGATATGTATCATGTATGATCAGGTGGATCATGTATTTGTATTTGTATCAGGTGGATCATGTATTTTTATTTGTATCAGGTGGATACATTGTATGATCAGGTGGATCATGTATGATGATATGTATCAGGTAGATACTTGGTATGCATCAGGTAGATGCATTGTATGATCAAGATGATCATGGATGATGAGCTTCAGGATGTTGCTCCAGATGATATGCAGCAGGATGTTGTAGTGATGATGATCAGGATGATCACGTGTACATCAGGATGATGTATGGTGAGTATCAGGTTGATACTCTATGGATGTGGATCAGGTTGTGCAGATGAGCATATAATTTGGCCCTTGGAGATTTGCAAATAGTCTTGCAAGGTTTTTCCTATGGCATGTAATTTCGCCCTAGGATATCTGGCAAATGCTCTTTCAAGGTTTTGCTCTCGGAGGACATATAATTTGGCCCTAGGAGATTTGCAAATAGTCTTGCAAGGTTTTTCCTATGGCATATAATTTGGCCTTGGGATATCTGGCAGATGCTCTTTCAAGGTTTTGTCCTATGGCATATAATCTGTCCCTGGGAGATCCGATAGGTTGGACTGTGTGCCTGTAATAAGTCCTGGGATGCTCTTGCAAGGTTTTGCCATGACCTCATATAATCTGTCCCTGGGAGATGCTATAGGTAGAGTTGTGTGCTCGTAACAGCCTGGGATGCTCTTACGAGGTTTTGTGGTGACCACATGTAATCTGTCCCTGGGAGCTCCTATAGGTAGAGCTGTGTGCTTGTAATAGCCTGGGATTCTCTTGCAAGGTTTTGTGGTGAGGTCACATATAATATGGCTCTGGGAGATCCTATAGGTAGAGTTGTGTACTCGTAACAGCCTGGGATGCTCTTGCAAGGTTTTGTGACGCACGTAATAAGTCTTGAGGATTCCACAGTACGACCAGTGATGATGAAGACCTGCAGGTGGTGGGACTACATCCAGTATGAAAAAGGACTGGCTCTGTAGAAATTCTTATGACGAGTAGAGTCAGAGATTGGTTGAGATAGCAGCAGTAGTGATGGTGATGATGATAATGCATCGATGACGATGATCCCGAGAAGAAGACTTGTCTAGCAGATCTGTGTTAAGAAATACCTTCCTAGTTAAGAGGGAGTGTTGATGTATATGTAACTTCGGAATGTATTTCATATATATTTATTGTACCCTTATAAGAGATGTGTTATTCCTCTATAAGGAAGTGTCGTCATGTGTATTGACAAGTGTCGCAAGTGTGTGTACTTGCCGATGGGTTATTAGACCACCATGTGTGGGGTCGGCCCTGAAATATATATTATATTGTGGATGTACCTAGCTAGACAAGTCGGACCCATAGTGTAACTGGGAAAACAGGTTAAGTATAAATAGAGATCGAGAGATCTCTATTTGGATCACTCGGAAACTCATACTTCTCTCACTCAGAAAGTGGCGCACTAGTGAGGAGGAGGATCATTCGCTACTAGGAGACTATCTCAATGTATTTTGGTTGTACTTTGGTTGAGCCATTGCTCTCTCTATCTCTGAGGAAGTTGTGGGGTTTTTCACCTTAGGGTTTTCCCCACAGAAACTCTATGTCTCTTGTCTATCATGTTTTTTATTCTTGTGATGCTTGACATGCTTGATATGATTGTTATGCATTGATATACTGTACATGTTATTCTCTCAGTAAATATCCTAGAGTATTTTGAATTAATGCTCAAAATTTAACAAAGATGAATCCACCGATCAGGGGACATTGATATATTCCCAAAACTGTCGATGGCGAGAGAACCCACCACTAATGACTACAAGCTTCAAGGTACTCAACTGAACTCTAAGTCTCAAATTCTGGAATAAATGAGTTGAAGTCGATGGAATGAAACTTGCTAGAAGGAGGGCATTAAGGAATCCCCCATCAACCAGCACGAGGTAACAGCTATGCTGAAAGATTTGGAAGAACTCACATGAAACAGACTGACTCAATAAGGATGGCCGACATGCAATGGTCAATAGATCTAAGGAGTGGTCGACTCTGATTTTAGGACTTCCTTTGAACAAGAGCATGAGCAGATGGATAGATTCAAGTAGCATATACTCGAAATAGACTGTGCGATGCAGGAGGCATCAACAAAGGGATCCATAGTGACTAGAAGATTAATCAATTGGTGGAGTAAAACTGAGAAACGAGTATAGCTCCTAAGCTCCTACTATAGGCCCGACTCATAATGTATGGAGTGGAATGAATGCTCTATTCAAAGGCGACACAACAGCTTCCAACAATAAGAAGTAAATATTCTCCCATCCGGCTTTTTGGAATATTTAATTTTTTTGGTCTTTTTCATATTTGTAAAGCTTGAAAGAGAATAAAATTGCTCATAGTACAACAAATGAGGGAACGAGTGTCAAGCAGTGGGTGGACTAGTATCAAGCAGTGGAACATACCTATGATCAATGCAAGGAATCATGTGCAAGATGTAGACACTTGTGGGGTGTTCCCTCAGGGTCAAAAGGTCATCAAATTGTGAAGAGAAAATGGAAGCTCTGCAGGGCTCGACAGGGAAAGTGCTCAGGCACCAGGTTAACAATTGAGTAAGCGAGAGCTGGCACAAGGCTCAAGAGGCAAGTAGGATGATGCAATGCAATCACAACTTGATACAAAATGGGGGGAGTCCTTATGGGAGATGGCCAGCATAAGACAAAGTAGAGTATGAGTCTTTATCGCAAAGTCATGTCGTCACTACAAAGGACTCTCGGTCTTAAGGAAAAACGACGACATGGGCACCATAATACAAACAGGGTTCTAACTATGGTACCCATATTTGGAAAGGCCCTACCACCAAATAACGACACTTCTATAGCAGTGTGAAGACTCCGTGTCGGTTAAGAAGCGGGGTCGCACCTAGGGTTCATGAAAATGGTCAAAAGTTCAAATGCATAATGCATGTGAAAATGACATGTAACCTATATTCCAGGTGTGAAATATACCCGTTGTAGGCGTGAAATGATAAAAAATAAACTCTTGTCGAAGAAATCTGGTAAAAAATGCTACTCTAAGACATTACATTAGTCCAAAATAGCTTAAAACAGCGAAAACAGCTTTAAATGGAAGCGAATCAACAGACCCGAAAAACCAAAAGAAATATAAACTATGTACAGAAGCAACTATACAATAATATACAGAAGTATTAGTTCAAGCTAGAAGCTCAAGCGTAATATTGCTTGAGGTAGAGCCCATTTCTATGCTCCTTCAAGACGTTCCCTTCATAATCTTCCAATTCGTATGCTCCTTTTTCTAGGACACGCCTCACGATGTAAGGACCATGCCACATGGGGTTAAACTTGCCTTCCCCCAGGGATTCTTTAGCTTGGTCATATAAAAGGACCAAGTCACCTTTAGCATATTGCTGGAGATGGACAGACCTGTCATACTGAACCTTGACACGACGTTTATTGGCATCTATAGCCACATCGGCATCTTGACATTGCTCGCCAAGCTGCTCAAGGTGGATTAAGCATTACTCAATATCTGAAGTATCAGGGAGGAGCTCTATGGCTAGTTTGAACGAAGGGATTTAGCATTCAATCGGTAAAATAGACTCCACATCAACTGAAATGGTGAGAACCCAGTGGCAGTCTTGACTGCAATTCGATATGCCCACAAAGCAGGATATAACATAATATGCCAGTTGTTCTTGCTCTGTTGGATGGTTCATTGGATAGTGGTCTTTAAAAAATTATTGACTGCTTTGTACCAACTGAAATGGTGAGAACCCGGTGGCAGTCTTGACTGTGATTCGATATGCCCACAAAGCAGGATATAACATAATATGCCAGTTGTTCTTGCTATGTTAGATGGTTCATTGGATAATGGTCTTTAAAGACTTATTGACTGCTTCAACCTAACCATTCACTTGGGGGTAGTAAGAAGATGAGTGTTCTTGACGAAACCCAAGCTTGAGTGACAAATCCTCTGTCATTTTGTTCTGAAAGTGACTACCATGGTTAGTGACAATCTCTTTCAGAATACCGAACCGAGTAATAATCTAATTGAATACGAAATGGGCTGCTATAGCACCATCGTCTTTTACGGTAGTCATGGCCTCAACCCATTTGGAAAAGTAGTCCACGACCACTATGATATGGTGATGCCCCCCAGCCGAAGCTGGTTTGCAATCCATGAAATCCATCCCCCACTTGGTGAAGGGACCGACAGTAACGACCGGATGAAGGGGCACTGGATGTGAGTGTATATTCCGAGAAAACACTTGGCAAGGGTGACATCTCTTTATAGTGTTAATACAGACCCTAAAGATCAAAGGCCAAAAGTAACTAGGTCGCATAATACGTTGGGCTGTTGCAAGCCCGAATAAGTGACCGCCACACGCTCCAGCATGGAAATCATTAAGCACACGCTCCGCTTCTTCATGATTCAAACAATGATAGAGGATAGAATTCTTTCCTTGACGATACAAAGTGTCACCGATGATGGTATAATCTTTAGCATGGTGTTTGAAGGAAACTCGTCGTCGCTTGTCTCGTGAATAGTGCGAAGGAAACTTCAAATTTTGAAGATATATAATAATATCCCCATAACAAGGGTCCTCAGACGAGATAAGAAATAAGTGCTCATCCACAAAGGAATCTTCATAGACAATATCCTCATCCAGTCGCGGAAGGTCCGACATGAGCTTAGTAAAAACCAAGGATTTCACTAACTTCGCCGAAACAAAATCGAGATCAAAATCCTGAAGGATCACAATCCATTTATTGTACTTTCCCCCTATAAGAGGTCATGATAGCAAGAACTGAAATGGATTGATATGTGCTATGACTATGGTTTTCCTAAGCATGATGTAATGCCGCAACCGTTGGACTGCATGAACAGTCGCAAGCGCTAACTTTTCCACATGAGTGTATCTTAGTTCAGCGTCTACTAAATTTCGACTCAGATAATAGATCACATGCTCCATGAGGACATCATCAACCTGAACTAAGACCATGCCAATCGTTTCTTGAGATGTAGCCACATAAAGTATAAAATATCTAGCAAAGTTGGGTGGACTAAGTAGAGGGGTCGATACCAAAGCTTTCTTAAGAGCATCGAAAGACTGCCGAGCTCGCTCATCCCAGATAAACGGTGTGTATTTCTTCAACAAGCGCATGAAACCTTGGTAAGATTAGCATAATTCACTGCAAAGCAATGTAGAAAAGTAGCTCTCCCTTGGAGGCTTTGAAGTTGAAACAAGTTGCGCGGAGGAGGAGACCGAAGTATTTCCTCAACTTTAAGAGGATCAACTCTGATACCCTCTTTCGAAACTATGAAACCTAGAAGGAAACCCGTTTTCACAACAAAGACGCACTTATTGGGATTTAACCGAATCTTGTAGCTTATGCATCTTTCGAGAATTAAACGGAGGTGCTTGGGGTGGTCCACTCTTTTGCGAGAATGCCTAGCAAGATCATCCAAGTATGCCTCCACTATGTGTTTAAGGTCATGAAAGGTGTAGGTCATAGCACGCTGAAAAGTGGCTCCAGCATTTTTAAGGCTGAAGGGAATCTTCTGGTACGCAAATGTACCCCAAGGAAAAATGAACGCAGTATTATGTTGGTCCTCAAATTTTATCTATATTTGGTTATATCCTGAAAAGCTGTCCATAAATGAAAAAACTTCGCTTCCCGCACAAGCATCCAAGATCTGATCTATGAATGGGGTGGGGAAATTGTCCTTCAGACATGCACGGTTCGGGTCTCTAAAATTAGTTCATACACGGATAGTTCCCCGCTTCTTATCCACAGGAACGGGATTCGACACCCATTCGGTAAGGGGAATTGGGTAGATAAAACCAGCCTTAAGTAGTTTCTCCACCTCTACCTTGATCGCGGCTGCCTTTCGAGGGTTCACAATGCGAAGGCGTTGTCGAACCAGTTTAGCATTGGGATATGTTCTAATTTCGTGTTCGATAATGCTGGGGTCTATTCCTAGCATCTCCTCATATGACTAGGTGAAAGCTTCCTGTAATACCCCAATTTTGACCCTTATGAAATATTGGATTTTAATGTAAATATTGTATACATGCGATGTATGTTTCCCTAGCGCGGAGCTCAAGGCCAAGGCCCCTCTAGTGTATGTTTGTATTTTATTTGAAAGGGACAAGTATTTGATATTTTATTACCCATGAGCTATTAAGCCATGGAATATTGTAAATTATGTAAATATTTGATATTGCAATAACATACCAAAACTGGCTATGGAAGCAATGAATGAGAAGGGGCCATGTGTATCCACTAGGGAGTGGTGAGGGGGTTGTGGGGATGAAGCATATGCTGCCAAATGTCATCTTGTGAACCCATTTGAATTTCCTTGCTGACATTTAATTCTGTTGTAAGGAAGTTGTTGAAGAATTCAGTCCATGGATTCAATGGAGCATGGGCAACCCAGAAATTCGTATGGCAGGTATGGGATATGTTTTTCTTGTACCACAAGTCACTCTACCTCATGGGAATTTTTCATTCCTCATTCCCATTCCATTGTTGAAGATCCTAGCATCATTTTCATCCATTACGAATTCTCAGCAATGAGAAAAACCAGAAATCGCAACTTTGCAAGAACCCATGTTTTGAAGAGCCATAAACACCCATAATTTGGTATTGACAGTAAAAATCCAATGGGGGATCCATACATATGAACCTTGGGGCGAATTTGAGAGCATTAGATACCATGAAATCCATAGAAAAACCTAGTTTCTATAGCCTAGAAGTCCAATCACGGGATTGAGTTATATGATCACCGAATTGAGAAATTTCAAGTGTGAATTCTAAACAAAGGTTGGGAATGCTTGATAAGCCCAGTGAAGGCTTGAATCTCAAGGATTTATCAGCTTGGACCTTTCTATGCCCATCCTGAAGAGGAATGGGGGAAGGGATTCCTGAGGGACTGTGCAGCAGATAAGGGGACCTTCCTTGTGTTGGGTGTGGCAGGTACTGTGGGTGCCTTGACTGTTTGAATTAACTTGAGATGCATGTAGCTCTATGGCTGAGCTCATTGGATTAGCATTTCCATCCTTTGTCTTTTGTATGGTTGATAAACCAAACTGTGTGTTGGCTTAGCATAGCTATTGTGTGAAACCATGGATGTGAGTGAGCCCATCTAGTTCCTCCTTAGTGGATGCACAACCTAGCTTGGGGGTGATCTCTTAGTTGAAAGAATACAGACTGGACAGAGATCTATGGTTGGGTGGAACATTGCTCTCACATCGCTAGTTGTTTGGACAGCTTCATCTCAAAGGTAAGTGGTCTCTGTGGTTTATATTATGATCATTATGTGTTCTGTTCTGAATGTTAATTGTCCATGTTAATGAAATGAAATGATTATCTTAATGCAATTGATATGAATTATGGGCATAGAATGAGAACAAGATTGAATTCTCTACATGTTGATTCATCATATGCTTGTGATAGATATGTTGATGCATTCTAGTCTGTGTGTGTGTTATTATGTTTTAATTCCATTGTATAATTTAAGTATGCATTTGATTTGAATGGAAAAAATTTAGTCTTATGGCTTTGGGAAAGAATCAGACACCCCCATGTTACATTCATGTTCCCTCCGTGGTTTGGAATGATGGGAGGGGACGTGACACTTCCCGAAGTTCCTTAAACAACTCAGTGTAAATGCTAACCTCCTCAGGAGAGCAATCATCACCGATGTGTTCTCTACCTTTCCAGGAGTAAGAGAGATGTTTATCGGTATAGTAGGGGAAATATTAGCCACGTTCCCCTCCGCGTAAATCCCATGTGAATCCCAAGGAGCCATAGGGTGACCAACAATCTCGGCAAGACTCGCCCTAAACTCGTCTTATTCCATAAGATCAGGGTTGGGAAGAAAATGAGAGTGATGATGCATATCTTCCCAAGGTCTCTCACTACCACACATGGCCTCAACAATAGCTTCATCCAAAGGTAAATTACTGTCAAGACAATCGTGCGAACAAGATGAGTTGACTGCCCATTCCAGCAGCATAATGGGACCTTCCTCCTCTGTCCGGGAAGAGGAAAGATCTGGCTCTGCAGTGGCTTGTTGAATATTTGGATATACAAGCTCAGCAGCAGACAGTGGCATAGCCATTCCAACATGTGCAATGTCTCCAAACGTGGAACTCATGGAAGGTAAGGTCCATGGATCATCAAAATACAAAGTCCAGAATGGTACATTATTCAATGGAGGAGGCGCATTATCGGAAATGGTTCCAATAAAAGCAATGGGTGTAGGGAAATCAAGGGATCCCAACAATGAGGGGTACAATCCAACACCCATGTTCCCAGTTGTCGGCTGAGAATCTGTAACTTGGGGGACCACTAATCCCGTGGATGTTATGGAATAAGGACTAACAAAATCCAGCTGGTCGACTGTCACAATCTTGCCTTTGTGTGGAAAGCAAATAAGTATGGGGCATATAAGTACTACTTGTAGCAGGAACCATGTTGTAATGACCATAGTTGTGAGGTATGTTCCCACCTCCTGCATAAGTACTATTGGTAGCAAGAGTGGTTGTATAATTTTAAAGTATATTCCCACCCCCTGCATAAGCATTACTAGTAGCAGGAGCAATCGTGTAGTCACCATAAGTATAAGGTATATTCCCAACCCCAACATTTGCATTACTAGTAGAAGGAGCAGTGGTGTTTTGATCCTAAATATAAGGTATATTCCCATCACCTACATTATCATTACTAGTAGCAGGAGCAGACGTAAAAGTATATGATATGTTCCCACTCCCGGTATTAGGAGGATTGTTAACATTAACAAACGTGGTTCTGGGTTGATGTGTAGAGGCATGTGTATTATACTGTGGAATGTGAGTCGTATTGTGAACGGTATTCCCACCAGGAGGGATAGTCCTAGGAGGCAGTCTTCCTCCAAGATTTGGAATGTTTGGAGGAATGTAGCCCGTCCCATACTGATGTGTGTGAGTGGAAGGTGCAGTGCTCCCAGCGAGGGTAGTTCCCCCGGTGGGTGCAGTGTTTCCAACACCATGACTAGTGCTAGCATGACTGCCAGACGTGTTGGAAGTATTAATCGTGTTCAAACAAGGCATACCAGGAGAGAACAGGGTAGTGTTGGTCGTAGGACTTGTGTTAACATGTGACTCGGGCATCCCATATAGGAAATTACGTGGATATGAAGGATCGAATGGGTCGTCATTGGGTAGATCCCAAACAAACTAGGTTGGGTCTCAGGTTGTGGATCACCCCCCCAAGCCTCTCTAGGAGTGGGGGTGTCAGAAGTGTCTTCTACTCTACCCGATGGAATCGTAGGGATTTCTCCCATGCCAGAACCAATGGTAAAGTCAGCACAAAATGTATCAAAAGAATCGGAGAGGGCCTTCTGGTGTCCCCTCTGAACACGACGTGTAGCTTCTGTAGCCGGTAAACCAGCCAACCGATGAGACCGGCGGAGAGTAGTACCTCGCGCCACTATACCTCTGAAAGGTCAATAAATCAAAGCGTCCCCTAACGACCAAACTAACAATCAAAGAATCAAAGAGAACACACCTAAGAAACTACATCCAAATGCACACAAACAGGACTGGCTCAAGGAGCTCCCGACGCTACAGTCGGTATGTCTCACCTAGGAGAGGCTTGAGACTCCCAAACTATAATCGGAGGTAACAAAATCAGTTATAAGGGTTCCTAGACTTCACTGCGTGCACATGGTCAAATCCCTATACAACAGGAAACTGTGTTGTCTAACCCCTATCTGACTTAGGACAAACGCAGTATAACCACTACAAATGCCTTATGCGATACCTAGGTAAGGAAACTAAGGTCACCAAAATATAACCAATGCTCAGGGGGACAATCGCAGGTGGGATCTTTCGTATGGGAAGGGTAGCAAATCTCGAAACTCAAGAGGTATAGATCCCTCAAGAGTCCTCAGATACGAACAAATCCTGGAAATATCTCCCACGTTCAGCCAGTATTGGAGGGCTATCTCTGCAACCAACCTCCCGCAACCTTGTGCTTAACTCTGGTCTAAGTAGAGCTTCCTGAGAACAATGATGTATATAATGGGTTTCACCACTCCCTGGTTAGACACATAATGTTCCGTCTAGTAGTCTTGGATTGTTAACTCACAATGATCTATTCCAAGACTCTAAACCTATACTAGTTGGTGCACCCTATAAAGAAAAATCGTTCTACTCAATTTTAAGACTAAGCGTTGATTTTAAATGGTTGTGATTACTCAAAGGATGTGGTCGTGAAACTGATGATGTATATGACTCAATAGTATGCACAATCGTCAAACTATAGACTCATCTATCCAATAAAAACAATGCCACTAAAATGATAAGCAATCCAATGCTTCGAAATAAAATGCAATTCTTTTAAGTTTCCAATACACAAGCAAATCCTAGATGAAAGCACAAGCACTCAGATGCAAAATGCAATATGGAAAACAAATATTTTTGTATTTTCTCTTATAATGGAAAGGAAAATGCAAAACTATGTTTTTGTATTTTTCAATAAAATGGAATGAAAAATGCAAGCGAAATATACCTATTTGGTTAAAGAAATGCAGAGCATATCACTAAGAAAACCCAACAAAACCCAAACAGTGAGACTTAGCGAATGTAATGAGCTAAAAAATAAAAAATGATGTGAAACCAGCAAGGCTCAAAACATAGAGAAAAAGGGACCTCTGGTCACAAACGGGGCATGGAATAGTCAGGAATCAGGCCAATTAAGATTCAGGAACACTCAGAACTAACCCAGCAACAATCCAAGTCCATAAAACAATCAAACCCGGAGTTGTACGCTACTGTCGAAGGAAAAAATGCGGGTAGACGCGAGTTATATTGAAGACAGAGGCGGGTAGACGCGGGTTAAACTAACTTGACCTACGTACAAGGAAAGGCAAATGGGCAAATAAAGAGTCCAATGACCCAGAAAAAAACTTGTTTTCTATAGTGTTTCCTAATGGCCAAGAAATGACACAGAGATTCGAAAAACAACAACTCTAAATAAGGACAAATGCCTAAAAATCCCCTAAAATGTATGTTCTACCAAGCGGAGTCACCATTTCTGTTACGGAGAAAAATTCCTATGGCTTGGGAAAGACCACAACAAATAGCTAACTACCAGAAAATGACTCAATTCCCAATGCAATGCTATATAAATGACAATGCTAAGATAATGGAGAAAAGACCAACCTTCAACCAGATGTTCGATGTAGATCCCTGTTGAGCTTTCAACTTCTACACTTGAACCTGCAAATTACTCTCAACAACAAATACAAGCAAGTGCATATAATATGTGAAATACATTAGCATAATCAATAGCATGATCCATTATATCATAAGCAAATATAACCCAATGTAATTTAACAATATTCACAACATCAATTGGACGAGAAAATGAGTATTTCCATTAATGAATAACAAGAAGTACAATATACGACCTCTTGCCGGCAACAAATATGAACGAAGAACTGGGTCTCTCCACTTGTGCCTCCACCACTTCAGTCCTCCATGTAATGGCAAACTCAAACTAGGATAGGAGTTTGGTACGTGAACATAAGGAGTTCACAACAACAAAGATCAATGAGTGTAGACTCAAGTCACGGCAAAAATCCACTAGAGTTATCTTGCTCTCTCTTTCACCTCCCTTCCATATGCCATAAGAGCTCAATATATAGCCTTCCAGAGGTAAGTGAAAGGACACATCGAGGCGTTTTGGGGAAAATGGAGGGCCAAAGGTCACCCTAAGACCGCTTTTCAGGAGTAAAAAGTAATTTTCTAATGATTTTTACCATTTTACTTGGTACTCGCAGGCTATAGTGGAACAACTCGCGTGTACGCTGGCTAAAGTGGAACAACTAGCGTACAGGAAGAAAAATAGGGAAAAAGTGTTTCTGAAGGACATAAAGTGAATCTGAGTCAGTGAAATGGATCCTGAAGGCCAAAGAGTGCTGATACTCACAAGGTTGAAAATTACGTTGTAACATTTACTCTATCTTGGCACTTTCAAATTTTTACTTAGAATTAACATTGCTTTGTCAAGTTTATGCTTCTTTTCTTTATAAACATTGTTCAGGAGAATATGTATTCCTTTCTTGCAACAACTTCCCATAGATTATCCACAAACACTCTTCAAATGATTAAATATATAGTATGTTTCTCTTACACAAAAGACACCATAAAGTTCATAACCACCAAACATTTTTTTTGTAGGCATGTCAACCAATGATGACAATGATCAAATCAATGCACGCAAAAGAGTTCTCTATGCTCAAAAGAAAAAGGATAACAACAAGCATCAACGCCTTCTATATAGAGTTGCTCGTCAACTTGTTCATATCCCTTCTCGGTTTCACACTGTTCAACCTCCCCCGACACCTTCCACACCATCCGCATCGACATTAACACATCCAACAAATAGAGACCTAGATGGTGCAAAATAGAGGTTCCATACAATATTGGACAAACTATCTCCCATGAATGTATGCTCTATATGCATGGAGTCTTATCCTGGAATTAAAACAAAACAATATTCTGGTGCATATGCATGTGCTCGGTGCATTGTAGAAAAAAAATGGCCACCGATATTCCTTTGCAAACAACATGGATCCCAGGATACAGCCACCAGTGCTAGCCATCCTTACTCAAGATGAAGAAATGCTCATTGCTCGTGTTGACCAAATTTTACAAGTCACTCATGCTCATGGGGGACAATATACATATTCTGGCCATACTATTAGCTTTCTGCAAAACATTACTATCATACATTGACATCCTTATTTTTCATAAATGCAGTCCTATGAAGAAGCCTTATGACTTCTTTGTTAGTCAAACACGTGTTCTTGTTGCTCTCCAATACAAGCTTTCAAATGACCCCTACTATAAATATGTTCAAGTTATCTTCTTTTCCTATTGAACCAACCGACATTTCTTCACTCCTTTGTTATGCCACACCCAATCACCCAGCTTCCTTGAACCCCATGAAGAACAATCCTCTTCCTTTATATCTACACAAACAAATTGTAGAACTGAGGTTGATGAAATCAAACGCTTCTTAGGGAAAAGCGATGCACCAAATCTACCGTCCATTGACTTCCTCCCAATAGAAATTTCTCCTATCAATGAGTACAACACAATAGGCCTCCTCTCAATGGCCTTCCCAACCTTGTTTCCCACTGGAGTCGCAACGCTTAAACAATCACACATTCAAGAGGTTGGTATGGACAATTATGCACTGCACCTTCTTCGATACCATGACAATAGATTCAGCCAACATCCTCATTTCCGTTATTACATTTATAACCTCATCATGCGCCACCGTAGCCATTCTACTGCTTCTGTCTTTGTAAAGCGCAACATTGAAGATACATTGCCTCCAACAATCACAGAACTTGTAGATCAATTACAAGACTTGCCGGATGCCAAAATCGCAGAGCAAGTCATGCGCTTTGGCTCAACCCTTGTGGGACATGCTCCTACTAGAACAAAAGCAGGTGTGAACTAACTAACATGATCACTCAACAAGGGACACCAACATTCTTCTTCACTCTCAGTGCAGCTTACACAAAGTGGCCCGATTTGCATTCTTTGATGCTTGGACAAGCTCCACCCACTTCAAATGAACAATACCAATGGAGAATTCGAAAACTTATAAGCAATCCACACATTGCATCTCAATACATGGACAATAGATTCAAAATATTCCTAGAAGAGGTTCTTCAAAAAGGCATTTCTACAAAATATTATTGGTGCAGGTTGGTAACAAATCATATTCCCATTAAATTTCAATGTATTCAAAACCTCAAATGTTTATTCCTGATATTTATAATTTTCCATATAGGTATGACTGGAAACATAGGGGATCTATGCATATACATGGTTTCTTATCGTTGAACGATGCAACCAATATGGACATGTTAGACTGGGCAGATGCTACCAAGGTTGAAGATGCAAAACTGTACTTTCACAAGTTTGTTACAGCATGGAATCCTTGAGTCAACCATTTGCAAACCCCATGCTTCCAAGCCTCTACTATAACTGATCCATGCACCATTGGAACAAATTCAATACTTGCAACAAATCACTTGGACGACTATGAAGAAGTTGTTAATTGTGTCCAAAGGAACACGAAATGCTCAGAATCTTCTTGCCTCCGCAAAAAAGGATCCTCTCTTCAATGTCGTTATGACTTCCCCTTTCATCTACAACCTGCCTCTTCATTATTCATTGATGCAAATGGTCGGAAAACCTACAAGCCTGCAAGGAATGATGCCCTCCTAAATATTCACAACCCTACCATTATCTCTATTTGGTGAGCTAATGTTGATTGCCAACCTGTTCTCTCTAGACATGTTGTCCTCAAATATATTTCAAAATATGCAACAAAGGCAGAGCCCAAATCAGAAAGCTACCATGCACACCTTTCTCGTCTTGCACATGAAACTCCAATTGACGCCCCCATACTTCAACCAATAAGACGTTTCTTGTTAGAGACTGTTGCAGATCGAGACATTGGTGGACAAGAGACCTGCCACATGCTCCAAAAACTCCCTCTTTGTCTTTTCAGCCATTCCTTTCTATCTTTGAATGTTAGCCAAGGTATTTTCCACTGTATTTCCAATGAATCTCTTGACACCCCACCAACACCCACCTTCATTTCTGCTTACATGCAACGACCCCCTGCACTCGAACAAATTACCCTTCTTGAAGCTGCTCGCTCCTGGTCATACTCAGCTCGTAGAAAGCACTCCCAATGGAAACCAATCTACCCTCCAAAAATTGTTCGTGTCTTTGCTCACTTCACAACCATTCCACCAATTATTGCAAATTCCTTTGTTTCCTTTTGTTGGAGTGAGCTCCTCCTATACAAACATTTTCGCAGTCTCCACGATGACATTGGATCCACAGCATTTGTCATAACTTCTAATTGGCTTCACATTAAAGACACATACACTGCATGGCATGTTAATCGTTTTCCAGAAGCCCCCAATACACCTCCCTCCGATGACTCTACTCTTGCTTTCAACCACTTTCCCTCAGCCCCTTCCATGGATGAATGGGAACTCCTTTCTCAACTCCACCCTGGAAACAACCTTTATGTCAATGACCTTGACATGCTTGGCCATCGTGAATTTGACAAAGAACACAATTGGACCGAAAACCATATTCCTTCACACATGCATGCAATATCCATATCATTCACTGACTTGAATCGATTGTCCACCCACGTAAAACCAGACACCTATTCATCTTCATGTTCTCCTTCCTCCTTGTCTCTCACACAATGAATGGCCTTCGATCTTATCATCGCATACTCCACAAATGCTACAAGCCCTCCCCCACTCAAAATGGTCATTCAAGGCACTGCAGGAACAGGAAAGTCTTTCTTGATTTCTTGCCTTAGATCTACACTCCAACATGCCTCTACTGATAAACCTTCACCCTTGCTCTTCTTTGCTCCCATAGGTATTGCTTCCTTTAACATACATGCACTTACAATACACTCTACACTTCCCATACCCATTACTGATATGCACCCTCTTGAAGGAAAATCCCTTTCAAGCTTCCAAGAACAATTCTGTCATATCCGATACATCATCATTGACGAAATGAGTTTCGTTGGCCCAAAAATGTTAACCCGTATGGATGACTGCTTACGTCAAGCCTTCCCTTCCCAATGGAAAACCCCCTTTGGTGGTTGCTCTATCATCTTCTTTCGTGATTTTGGACAGCTACCCGCTGTAAAGGACATCCCCATGTATGTTGGAGCATCACGAGGAAATGCTCTATGGCGTACTTTTGACACTTTTGTCACTCTTTCAACCATATTTCGACAACAAGGCAACACTCCTTCTCAAGTTTCCTTTCGTCAAATCCTACTGAATCTTCGAAATGTAATACCAACTCTTGAATATTGGAACCTCCTCATGTTAAGGACATCCTCGTCCCTTTCACATGAAGAGAATCATACATTTGACCAATGCACTCATTTGTACACAACTAATACCTCTGTTGCATTGCATAACAAACAAATGCTAAAACTCCTTAACATGCCAATTGCACATTGCTTTGTAGAGCAAAAGAAACAACATGTGCATACCTCGATAGATGATGAACAACTTCCATTCAAGGTTCTACTAGCAATTGGTCAACAAGTCATGTTGACATCCAACTTGTGTGTCTCAGCAGGTCTTGTAAACGGCTCACTTGGAAAAGTTATTGCAATTGTCTACAACTCCAATGATCAACTGCCTACATTGCCATCTTATGTTGTAATTGACTTTCTCCACTACAAAGGGGCCCCATGGGGTTCTTCCAATCCAAATTATGTCCCCATCCCTCCTATAACAAGGGGTTCACGAAGGAAAGTACCACTTCAAATGGCATGGGGTTTAACAATCTATAAAGCACAAGGGATGACCCTCCAAAATGCAACAATAGATATTGGAAACATTGACTGACAAGGCCTTACATTCACTACAATATCAAGAGTTAAGCCTTTATCAGGCCTTCGCATATCTCCACCTTTTTCCTTCTCTAGGTATTCTCGAATGAAAGATAGTCCCTATGTGCAACGCGGAATAGAAGAAGAGAAGTTGGTTGCTTCAAAGTCTTTGCATCCACCTACTCCATAAAGTTACATTCTTGGTCCTTTGCATCTGTACTGTGCATACCTATTACTTTACTACCTTCTTCTTTTTGCAAAATGAATTGTCTATTTTTTTCATATCTTGTATTCTTATTGCTACCATCATTGAATATTTGCCTATATAAGAGAAGATAATACTACTGTATAAAGAAAACAAGAGATTTAATCCTCATATCAACATTTTTCTTGTACTACTCTATCTTATTTACTTCAATGTGTTGTCATAACTTTTTTCAAACCGACCACATCACAACATTTCATCCCATGTTAGTCTTTTTTGCAATAAATATAAATTGTCGCAATATATATACTTCACTATGCTACAATGCATTGTTTGAATATATAAGTTTTATTGCGTTCAAAAGATATCCTCTAATGCTTTGTTGAAATCCCTTGAAAATATATTATGTTCCCATAAGTAATATGCACCAATGATGGCATCGACCAAAAAGCATGAAACGGTCAGGATGCATGGTCGGTCGTTATTGTCTATCTTCAGGAAACTCTTAATTACACATGATTACTGTATCCAAGTCGACAACCAACTATTTGTCTTCGTTGTCAGTGGTTGACAGTTTCAATAAATTTATATACATTTAATCGTCAACTTTTTTGGTCGTCGGTCTTTTTATCTCAAGCGAAGCACTCTTAGTCAATTCTAATGTTGGTCGCATTGCATATTTGACATAAGCAAGAATATCATCTTGGTTGGCGCTCAATCATTGGTCACTGCTCAATGGACGCTCCATGGAATTCAATGGTGGAAAAACTTTCTTCTCAACTATTCTTCAATTATCGCAGCAACTATCTGCTCGAATGCCAAACCCCGATGGATTACACAAGGACTGCTCACCATCGTGGATATTAATGTATTTTGCAGACAAAGGGTAAAACATTGATCATTTTCTTTGTATTTTCCATTATTCTGTCAAGTAGTATTGCCAAGAAATGAACCACTCGAATATTAACAATGTGGGCGAATTGATGGACATTTCGTTTTGCTCGGCTCCATCAATATTTGTAATAAGTTATTTTGAAAACCTTATTTTTAAATTTCCTATGAGAGTTTTCTTTTTAAAGTAGACATTTTTTGTAAAAGAGTCGAATCTTTGAAAACTAGTTGAAGATCGATTGCTTTAATGTACTCGATATATTTGCTTGGTCGATATCCTTGTTTTGGCTGGTCTTCAACACCAGCTCAGTAAAAATTAGTTGATGTGATCGATATGGTTGATACCCTATTGGTCGATATTTTGTTCGATGGGTCGAAGTATGTGAAAGTCTTTGTAAATCAAGTCGGTTTCTTGCAGACCATTGTCAGTCAAGTTATGCGACAAAAAGAGAGTTTTGGTCGATACATGTGGCATAGTATATGTTAAAATCGAGTCTCGTCTTATGATGGTCGTCTCCATAATATATGTTTGATGATACTTGTCAAATTTGGTCAAATATAACTGATGTATGTGGTTGACGACTGTGGTCAATCCTCAAGTCTGGTCGAAACAATTTTGGTCGAGTCCACTACAAAGTGACTTTATGTATATTGTAATATAATACTTAGATATAATCATATTAATTTATACCTAAAGATTCTTTAGTATAACTATTGAAACTGTATGTTTTCAAATCAGGCATGTCTAAAGAAACTGAAAAAAGGAAGGCCAAGCAGATCGAGCTTCAAGAAGAAACAACTCCAAAAATACAAATCGAAACACTATTTGAAGACACAAAACCCATAATAGGAAGCACCCCTGAGTTCAAATGGGGCCAACTGTACATAGCTATCAGAGATGATAAAATACCTAATTTGACTATGGAAGAAGGCATGATTTATCAAAACATCAAAAGGTCCATCCTTCACAAGGCAGCTACATGGCCAAAATTGTTTCCCTGCTCAGAGGTGATTGTGTGGATTTTGCCCCATGTAGATACTACTACAAAGATCATTTCAAATGCCACTGGAGGAGGGCTTGCATCCTTCCAGCTAGTCTACCTTGCATCTGCATACAGGCTGCCTACATCCAAAGTATTCCTAACTGATGATTGGGTAAGACTTACCAATATAGATAGTGCTCCTAACAGACAAACAACTTAGACCCAAATCTAACGGGGAATATGACAGCGAAAACTTAATGACCCCCTATCAAATCATAGTTCTATTGTTGAGCAGACTCTTCGGTCAACCAAACGCCAACATCTATAAACTCAGTTGGGTTCCATTTATATACCATGTTTCCACACATGGTATAGTCTTCAATTGGGCATATATTATTTCAAACAGTATGGCGTCAACCATTTCTGCAACTCAAACCAGTCTTTCAGAAGGGAAGTCACAATTCTTCATGTCTGGCTACCTCATCGATTGTATATTAGTCAGCCACCCTTTTCCTAATTTGGGATGTACTTGGAATCCGAATGAGACTCCCATTCATGTAGCATATCATATGACTTGGGATCATTGATATGAAGGCTACTACAAATTACTATGTGAAGAACTAATCATTCCCCTTTATTCACTAGTATTCAATAAAGAAGCAAATTGTATGTTAGACAATGCCTTGGATGTAATAGCTGAATATGGAGACTATTACTTCTCATAAGAAGGCACATACATTAGAATGTATGGAGGCACCTAACCTCCTTCTCTATTGCCGAAATATGCTACAGTTTACATAGTGCATAAAGAAGCGATGAGACAAGTGTTCATCAATGAAATTGGTCACTATCTGCATGACAAAAAAAAATCTTCTTACCCACCTGTACCATTCAACATTGGTGGATACAAATTTCCTAAGATAAAGGTAGTGGAAGCCTTCATTTCAAACTTGCAACCTTTTCACTTTGGAACTAAACTTTTTGTAAAAAACGACAAGAAATGCAAGGTGGTTAAACACTGTGCTTCTTGTAACATCACTTTCAAGTACTCGAATCACTTTCTCAAAGAAGGGTAAATATATAAAAGGGTAAACAATATGACAGCGCTGCACAACAAACTAAATCCGATGAGTGCATCTACTTCTACCCAAAATACAACCAAAGAAAACCAAGCAGAAATGCATAAACAAAGTGAAGAGGCGAAAATACTACAAGAACAACTATGACTGCAGTAGGAAGAAGCACTGGAATAACAACAAAACAAAGCCAAAAAAAAAAAAACCAGCAGCATCAAATACAACAAATGGAAAAAAAAATACGTAAAAAACACAAAGTCTACACAATGAAGCCGAACAAGCCCTTTGTAAGAGAGAAGCTGAAGAAAATACAACTCAATAAGACCATAGCACAAAAGAGACACACGATAAGGTCCAACATGCATATGGTCGAATTCCTTAATCCCACCTGACTAGCCACAATCAAAAAGTTCAGACAAAGAAAACACGATCTCCTGACGCATATCTACCAGCAAAAAGTAGTCCGGATCTCTGACCAATAGTTGAACAAAATCGACATCCGCGCAACGATGCATAGAAAGCCGATCACATGGAATTAAATACCTTGTCAAATCATTCTTAGATGAAGCCATCTACTTCGCATTCTGCCCCTCCTGGTGTCACCCCAACCGAACTTTTGCATCCATCAGATACCTTACCACTCATACCAGAAATATTGTCCCCTTTAATCATTCGAAAACCATATAGCAGTTATATTCCTAACACTCCTTCCCCAGTCAACGAAACACATTTATCGCCGACTTGTCAAATCGCTACTAGTGTACCATTCCCCACCGCTACCAACGGGACCACAACAACATCATAAGTAATGCAACTTCTTAAGCCAACAGCACAAACAACTAAAGCACCAGTCGAGCCAGTAGAACAAGCAAAACAAGCAACAACTAAAAAAGTACACTTGACAAACACAATAGTCATATCAAGCAGCTCAATACAAGCAGAAAATTCTATTAGTGAGGCAGAAGAAGAGACAAAACAACCATCAGCAATAGTCGAGACATGAAAACACTCAGAAAAACAATTAGCGGTCCCAAAATGGAAAGGAAAATTCAAGAAAAAGTAAGCTAAGGACAAACGACGCTATCAGAAATATCTTCAGCAACAACAAGCATTTGGACCACATATCTCAATTGGGTCGCTTATCTTTACATCTCGACCAATGTGGACCGATCTCGACATACCATCCACAAAAGGCACTAGAAATAAAGCTCGATTTACTGACTGATGCAATCAACCGAGAACACCGACATAGACCACTAGCAGTAGAAGACCGTGTTCACCAACGGGAAGAAGACCAAACTATATTTTTGACAAAGTGTCAAGACTTAGCGCAACAGGTCATACCAATTCCAGTCAGCTTCGACAATACTAGCACACTTGATAAAGCATTTTAGTTGTTCCAATATATAGTGTCGGCATTACCTGAAGAGCTCACCAGGGACTGACAAAAACAAGCCATAGTAATAGCACCACTGATGTGGAAACAGTTTGAAGCATCCAACTCAGCACATGATCAGCTCATCTAGTATAATCATCAAGCAGAGACAGCAAACAGCATTCTCCACAATTGGTACAAACATTATGGAAACGTCTTTAGACAAATGCAGGAGACCCGGGACTTAATTAACACTCTTCATCAACAACACCAAGTAGTTGATAAAACTCTGGCCCCAATGACTGAGAAACAACTGATAATGGAAAATAGAAAATTCGAGAAATTGGAAAAAAGTGAACAACAGTGGTTGAGCCATGCCCGTCATAACCTTCACAAAGTAGAACAACTCTGACCACATCTTAAAACACTGCTTTAAGCTTCCAACGAAAAAATAGAGCTTTTGGGTCCCGACCTAATTCATCTATAGGGCAAGAATACTCAAGAACAAATAGCTAACCTATCAAGCCTTACAACAACAAGCAGCGACTAGTTCCAGTCCAGACAAGTCATAACAACTACATTTATCAGTTAAAGCACAGTCATACACAAGTTTTGTTCAGTAATTTTGCACATCTCCTCCTTTCTTCGTGACGAAGAAATATTTTGATAAGAGGGAGATGTTGAAAGAGCCAACTATTTCCAATGTAAGTGTGAAAATCCTCACAGCAGATCTAAGAGTTGATGTATACCTCACAATGAAATAATTTAGGAATAAGATTAAGAGTGGTCAATGCAGTAAAATGAGCAACAAAATAATGATATAGTAGAACTCGGAGAGAATCAAAATAACTTCACACACACTAATTCATTAATCACAATATGGACAAATAAGTAGTACAATACATGAGGATTCGAATGCCAAGGTGGAAATTTGAATTATCCTTCATGGAGTGATCAAAAGACCACTGGAGTGTCATCGGAGCACAACTAGAAGTCTATCTCATCATTAGTGGAGTCATCAATGCTCAAGTAATTGTCAACCATCAGTCAAACTAGGTCTAACTGAGTGTGGTAGGTGTAACTAGAACTAACTGAATGAAGGAGGCTCAGTGGAGGGCGCATGAGGAGCTAACTAGAGTCAGAATGGGCATTCAAGTCTCACTGGAGGTCCATCAGAGTGATACAGTCAGTTGAGAGTCAGTCTAGCCTTAAATCAAGGAAAGAACTAATGATAACTCAATTAACTGAAGTGCAACTGAGTGGTAGGTGAGAGAGGATGAGTGGCTTCCTTAAATCAAGGAGGAAGGGCGCACTAAGCTCTAGGAGGGCTAAAACTGATATGACAGAAGCTCTCAGGGGCTAGCTAACTGAGGCTAGGTGCTGGGACTGACGAATGGGATGCATGCAATTGCATGCAGAATGCATGCTGCAGGCAGAAATGCATGCAAGACTGTAAACGCAAATAATGAAAATGTTGGTAGGGCTAGGATGGAGTATAGGAATATCCTAACACCCCCCCTTAATCCATCCTGGGCACTAGTAACTGAGACCAAAGGTCACCCAATACAATGAATAATAACAGTCAATAAACTGAGGAAATGGGGAAAACCTCATGGGAAAAATACCCCCCCTCAAAATAGACTGTAAGGCACACACAAAAATAAATGCTCCAAACTCAAGCAGGTGTGATGCTTGGTCATATGTCTGGAGGCATCTTCTTCTTGGGAATAAGTGGATCATGCTCAAAAGGCATGTGCTTGTACTTGCTCTTCAGATCGAATGTGATGAGAACAAATCCAAAAATATGAGGATGATCCTTGAATCTGTGATTCGAATCATCTGAGGTAGGATCAAATCTATGAATGTGCAGATAGTCTTTTTTCATCTCCTTCGAACCTCATGGGTGAGATTATGCCAAAAAGAACCATCAAATAATAGTGATTGCTTGGAATCCAAATCAGCTCCAAGACTTGATAAATGGTTTCTTGAGATCTCCTTTGAACCAGCAAGGGTGAGATCAAAACCATCATATGCATGAGAAATTATACCAAGTAGTGATTGCTTGGATTTTAAATCAGCTCCAAGACTTGAAACATGGTTTCTTGAGATCTCCTTTGAACCATTAGAGGTGAGATCAAAACCAGTAAGTGTGTGAGAAATTATCCCAAGCGAATGGCAATGGCCATTATCTTCAATAACCTTCTGAAAGCATGAAATAATGATCATATAGTAGTACATAAAAGGTGAGTGATCAAGGAGAGCGAATGCATTACCTCCAATGGATGATTTTAGCTCCGAAACATTCAATAGATCATGATGCAAACCAACAAACTCTTGTGCAAGAGAGGATTTAGGACCTTCTGCAATTTCTAGAGTGTGAGCTGGCACATAATTCAAAATAGAAGAAATTTGGAGCATGAGTGTAGAATATGCATGTTCTTCTTCTTTGTGGACAACTTCAATATGAGATATGTTTGATACTGGTTCATGATCAATGAGATCATCAAGGAGGGAAAATGCATCACTTTGCTTGCTCTTGAAAGGGTTTGGACCAATCCCTTCATTCTACTTGCCAAATCTTTCATCCAAGTGGGACCATAGCTCTTTTGGAGATGAAACATCAGGGAGGTCATATAAAATGCATCGAGACATAGCATAAATCATGGTTGCACAAGCTATTTCACCTTCATTTAACCAGTCATACTCTTCTTCAGAGGATTCAAACTCTCTTTCAAAACAATAATCAAAGAGACCATGTCTCTTCAAATGTGCTATCATTTGTGGTTTCCATTCATCATAGTTGAATGGAGAAAGAGGATTAATTCATGATGAATACATGGAAGCTGTTTCAAGACCTGCAAAAACAATAGAAAATATCTGCAGCTGCTACTGCTGCAAAAATGCAGAAACGGCTGCAACTGCTGCACTCGAAATCTTGATAATAACCTGCAAAAAACTCTCAGGAATGGAGATAAACAATACTCTCAACATGCTCTGATACCATGTGAAAATCCTCACAGCATATCTAAGAGTTGATGTATACCTCACAATGAAAGAATTTAGGAATAAGATTAAGAGTGGTTAATGCAGTAAAATGAGCAACAGAATAATGATACAGTAGAACTCGGATAGAAGCAAAATAACTTCACACACACTAATTCATTAATCACAATATTGACAAATAAGTAGTACAATGCATGAGGATTCGAATGCCAAGGTGGCAATTCGAATTAACCTTCATGGAGTGATCAAAAGATCACTAGAGTGTCATCGGAGCACAACTAGAAGTCTATCTCATCATCAGTGGAGTCATCAATGCTCAAGCAACTGTCAACCATCAGTCAAACTAAGTCTAACTGAGTGTGGTAGGTGTAACTGGAACTAACTGAATGAAGGAGGCTCAGTGGAGGGTGCATGAGGAGCTAACTGGAGTCAGAATGGGCAGTCAAGTCTCACTGGAGGTCCATTGGAGTGATACACTCAGTTGAGAGTTAGTCTAGCCTTAAATCAAGGAAAGAACTGATGATAACTTAATTAACTGAAGTGCAACTGAGTGGTAGGTGAGAGAGGACAAGTGGCTTCCTTAAATCAAGGAGGAAGGGCGCACTAAGCTCTATGAGGGCTAAAAATGATCAGAGAGAAGCTCCTGGGGGCTAGCTAACTAAGTCTAGGTGCTGGGACTGATGACTAGGATGCATGCAATTGCAAGCATGCATGCAGAATGCATGCTGCATGTAGAAATCCATGCAAGACTGTAAATGCAAATAATGAAAATGCTGGTAGGACTAGGATGGAGTATAGGAATATCCTAACAGTAAGTCGACAGGTCGGATCGACCATTCGCTAAATGTCGATTGGTTGCACCAATAATACAGTTCTATAAGTGAATGTAAACATCAACAGTTAACTATAATCTATCTATGTATGATTCTGCCCTTACTGAGAAATAAAGTCTACTGCTGACTAATAAAGCCTAGTCATCTGACATTGGTCATCATCTCTATGGCATTCATTGTTGCACCTCAAGGGGAAAATGCTACTTATAACACAGTCACAATACAATTAATAAATTTAAACGCAGCTTTAAAATATAACAATATTTCTTTTCCTTATCCTAACATGATTTCAATTAACGCAAAGTGCCTTCATCTAAAATATAATGGAACTTTATTTTCTTTATCATAATATGATTTCAATTAAAATGTAACATGTCATACTTTTAAATTATAATGACAATTTCATTTTTCTTTATTATAACACAATCACAATACAATTAATAAATTTAAACATAGCTTTAAAGTATAACAATACTTATTTTCCTTATCCTAACATGATTTCAATTAACGAAAAATGCCATGATCTAAAATATAATGAATCTTTACTCTAAGACATATATTGACTTGCGAAATTCCCACTATCTTGGCACTTCTTTTCCTTATCCTAACATGATTTCAATTAAGGAAAAATGCCATGATCTAAAATATAATGAATCTTTACTCTAGGACATATATTGACTTGTGAAATTCCCACTATCTTAGCACTCCACAATCTTAGGTGTGACTCAGTCCCCCCCCCTTTTTTTAAAAGAAAAACACTATTTAGCAATGATTACAACTAAGGATTGAAATCTATAACTTACCTATCTTGAATTACAACGACAGTATTAGCGGACTTCTAAACATGGAGGTTGAGCTCAAGTGAAGGCCTTGTACATAGGAATCATTACTGATCATGGTTAAAATCGACTTGGCAGTAATGTTTGGATTGACAGCGGAGGCTTCAAGTGTGAGATGGTAGAGGTCACACTGGCAATGAAATCTAGGATGGCTTGGTGTAAGAGTTGAGTTTGAGAGGCTTAATAATGGAACAAACGTTGACTCACTACTGAAGATTTAAGGAAGGGACTTGGTGTTTACCAGATGTAACATCGAGGGGAGATACAATACACAGTGATATACCTTTCGGCAAATAGAAGTAAAATTCGGTAATAATGTCTAACTAAAAAGGAGTAATGAATACGAGTATGAGTTCCTGTTATATGTTTTCATTGGTGGAAAGTATAACTTGACAAAATATTGTTCATAGGATTAGGATAAGCATTGAATCGAGTTGGATCTTCGGTTGATTTTCTTGATTTCATGCTATGGATGTCGCCTTTAGTTGTGGCTAAAAGCATGAGTTGGAGTGAGGTTAGCTTTCCTCAGGTTGAAAGAAGAATCGGTTTCTTGTTTAATACATATTTAATAGATGTTTTTCTATACCATACTACTTCAAATCAATCATTTTTTTAGGAAACTTAAAAGAACAAGAAAAAATTCTTTACTCAAAGATATTATTGATAAGGTCTCAACCAATGTTGTAAAGGCAGTGGAATCCACAATATTGCAAAGCAGGAATGCTCATAAATAGACAAGTAGGAGAGGCCATAACGAATAGTTACATCCATTGTCATGCAAATACTTCATTGAAACTTAGGTGGTTCTTAAATTTAAAATAGGAAAAAATATGATGTAAAATTAATGTTCAAGTGAATTATATCATTAATTTTTTTCAAATTTTCAATATTACTTCACTATATATATTTTTTTATTTGGGGAATCAGTAACTAGGTTGGGGATCGTACTCGTGTGGCATGGGGTCGATTCTAGTCCACTACCATTATATCCCTAGGTGTACCCACACTACCCCTATGACCAAATAATCTACATCTCAAAGACTACTTCACTATGAAATATTTATTTAAAATTTAATATGAAATAAACTAAAATGAAAATATGTATTGAAATTTATTTAAATATATTGTAAACAAAAGACTAAACAAGAGTTGCGTGCAGCTTAGCCCCTGCCTTAAAAACAAAAACCAATATTAAATATCAGTAAGACACAATAAAAATTAAATAAAATGATTTTCAAATTCAATATAATTTAGTTATAATGACATTTGTTAGCACATTTTGCCGAAAAGAAGTCTCAAATCACCTAGTAGTCAAAACACATTTGAATATTAAATGTCAAAATGGTCAATCTTCAATGTGTCGTAATTTTTAATGTTGATAGAAGAATAAAAATCCTATGCATAATTGTTTGGACCCAAGAAAAGTCAACTTAAAACTATTGGAAAAACAAACACATGAAAAGACAACTGAGAACTTGGAATAATGTGTATCTCGAGAGCTATGTGATGAATGAAAGTTTTTGTTTCCTTATTTTTATAAATGTTTGCATTAAAATACTTTAACAGTGAAGGGGGGAAATTGGGAATATGTGTTTCTTATGATCAAATCTAACTTTGGTGAAATGTGATACTATAAGAGACCAATATATATATATATCCCAATGTGAAGGGTTAATAGGCATGACTTTAGTATCTGTGAAATATGAGTGTAAATAGAACAAGAACCATAAGGTATATGGTGAACACTACTATTGTTATTGTTTACTTATTTTTCATTATTTCATTTCCCTCAACAAGCAACATGCATTTTCTTCTTTTTGTATGTGATGAACCATAACTACATATTAAAGAGATGAAAATTTCTCACATAGTGGTAATGTTGGTACAAGTTGGATACATCAAAATGCCCACATTTAAAAGAGGATTTGACAATAGGTTTCCTATATTCAATTATAAATCTAGAAGAAGTCGCACTATGATCTATCTAATCATTATAATCTCCATATAAATCTACAAATTTATAGCATTCAATGGCATGTCAAACTTCACAATAAGTTTCTCATCACAAAAAGGATGAAAGAGATTTTAAAATAATAATTTAGTTCATTAATTATCAATATAACTTGATTAAAAAGGAAAGATTATTTTTTAAACATTAATCAAATGACGCCTTATTATTTTTTTATAATTGGACAATCACCTTGAATTGACGATTTTTATAATTGTCGAGCATTAAAATAAATCAAAAAATAAAATCGTATGTTCAAACTTTACCACCATACAACTTCACTCCCCAATTTACCTTGCATGACAAGTAATCACCTACTATTTCTGCCCAGTGCAACTTCGTATTAATGATCCCCACTAAGCTTACATGTATGCCCAAACATGTTTTACATATTCCATTCCACCAATTTCGCTGCCAAAAACCAACAAAGATGACACTTCTCCACTATTATGGGGCCCATTTTGACTAAATTTAAAGAATTATAGAAACACAATAAAAATTTTCGTAGATAGAATAATCAAACATAATTAGCATAATCCTAAAATTAACATCAACTAGACACAAGCAATCCATATTCTGGCGGCATAAGATGACGAGAATTCTCTTGTTAAGAAAAAAAGAATGGTACATTGCCCATAAAACAACGTCGCACAATGGACTTAAAATAACAATGTAGTCAAAATACTCGATTACCAACCACATTAAACTAATAATTTACTCTCCTGCAGCATCAACAACGCATCCATTTCCTGCGATAAGACCAAGGCGAAGAGAAAATATAAATTCCAATTGCAAAATTTCATAAATTCTCTACCAAATCACATTTGAAGCGGTTGTGGTATATTGTAATAATGACCACATTCAAAACTCAGATATATATAAAGAGTAAAGAAAATTGAAATCCTTATTTTTTAATTTTGAAGACACATTGTTATGTATACCAAACAAAATTCGCAAGGATCAAATTTATATTTTAAATTTTAAGATACGTGGTGGTTTAGTGGTAGGTTGGAGCACTAATAAGTTGTGATCTAATGATAAGTTGGAGCACCTAAATCACAATGATGATCATGTTCAAAACTTAGTGGATCAACTTCACTTGGTAATGCTGCTTCTTGATGGTTAATAATAGTCCATGCTAATGTTGTTGATGCAGATTAATCATTAGACTAGGTGACACTCATCATGTTGTAACATTGACATTCCCACTCTCTCAGTCTCTCTGGTGCAAAGGAATTGAAAGAAAAATACATAATTACAATAACCCATGAGTAGGTTGGTTATGATAAGGGTCTCATGCTCTAGGGATGGTAATGATTATCAAAGTTAGTGGCAACTACAGTTCTCATGCTTTGGCATCTACTTTCCACTAAAATCTACAACCAAAATGGTTACTGGAAAAGGTGTAAAGGTACCTTGTGAGCAGATTCTAGCTAGAAATGATTTATTAGGTTTAGCTTGAGGACAACAGACAAAAATTTGGCTAGAGCTTCACTAGGAATGAAACATGTCCAAGATAGGATCCTTGGATTGGGTTAAATGATGGAGATTAAGTAGCATGCATTGGGTGTACTTCTGAACATGGGAAGAGTCCTGCTCCTCTGAAAGAAGGTGTGCAGATTGGGTAAAATGGTGGAGGAGATTAAGTAGAGCATCCACTGGGTGCACATATGAATGTGGGAAGAGTCGTGCTCCTCTGAAAGAAGATGTGTGGATTGGGTTAAATCATGGAGGATATTAAATAGCATGCACTCGGTGCACATATGAATGTGAGAAGAGTCCTTCTTCTCTGAAAGAAGGTGTGTGTAATAAGGTCACACAATTTGGACTTGGAAACAACTCCATAAACCTAAAGGGAAAAGTTAATTTGCAAAAAATGACTATAAAAAACGAAGGAATATAAACAAAATAAAATCTGGAACATAAAACTCAGTAAAAGTGGACAAACTCATTGAAAATGGGCTTATAAAAAAATCAAGAAACATGAACTCAGCAAACTTATTGACCAAAACTGAGCCTTTGATTCGACTCACCAACCACAGTGCTTGCACAATAATAAAGACTCTTGTTTATATGGGGCGTACAACAAGTGCAAGATGGATAATTATGGTTAGGAAACAGAGATATCATGCAAAAAATGTGAATCCCATCCAAATTGTAGCATATATAGATTTGTGGCAACACAATCAAGATACATATATTTAGCTCATCCTTCAACACATAAAAACAGATTATGGATGAGTCGTGACTGTTTGGTTAAATATGCAGAGGTTTAAATAAAGACAAAGGAAACCATGAACCGGTGTTTAGATTTCAGCTAAAAATGTATAAGCATATGGATACCTTAAAGCAAGTAATAGACACACACACACACACACACACATATATAAAATCTGGTTTCTGATTTGTATTGGTATTTGAGTTCAGGGATAATGAAATTTGAAAATCTTTATTAGGTATAAAAAGATATTTGTGTTGGTATCTGAGTTTAGGGATAATGAAATTTGAAAATATTTAGTAGGTATAAAAAGATAAAATTCATTATTAATTTTGATAAAGAGAATTAAGTTGATTGAGTTATATCTTTATGTATTCAAGCAAAACCAAATAGAAACATTTTGTGGAATTTTTTTTTTTTAAATATTTAAAAAAATTGTATGGGAAATTAAATTAGTTACTTATTGAGATTTAACCATTTTTTTTAAATCATCAAATGCAATGAATGTGTATAATAGAAATCCAAACAAATCTGGAAAATGAATCAACTTGGCATATTACAGTAGTTGATTTGAAGAATCAAGCTTTAGAGGTGCTTAGGTATGTGCTGAAAAAGTGTGAAATTTATGACTAGAATGCATGTATTTCAACTCTTTACTCCTAACAAGAATAAGATACAATGAAATAAATCATCTCTTTACTCCTAACAAGAATAAGATATGATGAAATAAATTAGTGAAATCATTGTGATTGACATCAGATGCAACAATCCATAATAAACTAAAGATTTATGAGAAGAATAGGAATTTGCTTACTTGCAATAGCAACATAATTGATGTCAATTCTGATTCATTACCATGTATATGATAACATATGTTCCTTAATAAATGAGGATACATATGTTCCTTAATAAATGAGGATACATATGTTCCTTAATAAATGAGGATTCTCGAGCTATCAGTAGGTTAGTGTAGAAGCAGATGCCAGCTGGTTCACTACCAGTAGAGTATATATTTAGTCGTCTGCCGCTAGATTTCCTCTGAATTTTCATCGTTTGAGCTCTGATGTTGAATGAAAGAAAACATGTAAATTTCTATTGCACTTTCATGGCTCCAATCATGGGAGAAATAGTAGAAAAACAAAGAAAGTAGAAAAGCCCAAAAGTTGGAGATGATGGTAGAAGGAGATGACATAATAGGTCTGCTGAAAAAGACAATAGCTAGAGTTATAATCAAGAAGAAGTGAAATACTTAAACATCTTAATTTTCTCTTAAAATATTTTCTTAGTAATATAATAGTGGATTGATTGTAAGATGAACAGGGTGTTTACTTAATCTCCCCTTTTGTCTATAAAAGAAGTTGTATAAGTGTATGTGTGAATAATTCAAAATAAATACCGTGTTTGGAATCTTCCAATGTTGGAATAGTTTCCATAACTTTAAAAACTCTTATTTTCTTCAGAAAATGAAAAAAAAGCGAGCTAATTTGAATGAAACAACATTGCAAAGAAAATCTGGATTTTGAATGAAACAAAACTGTAAATATAAGCATACCTTGGCAGAAGAATAATACGGGTATGAATCATCAGCAGGAGGATTGGAATAAGAAGTTGTAGGCGGAGAACTAGTAGAGAAGGAGCCACTAGACGTTGAACTAGTAGATGATGAAACAGTAGACAATGTTCAAGTTAATCCCAGATTGTAAATTGCAGTTCCATCTGGATGAAAGAGCCGATAATTCTTCTCGGACACTGGTCCAGTTTTCATATCTTCATTGAATAATGCAAATAGGTAAGCCTGCAAAACAAGTTTGGGTCTCAAAGGAGTCCCCTAGTTTCGAGAGAGCAGCTAAATCAAATTCCCATTATACATCTGAGCATTCTGAAGAGTTTCACCCTTTGAAGGCCATCCAGTTTCAGAGAATGTGACTTCTATATTAGCATATCCTAGAGCAGATAGTGTAGAATAAACAACATCAATCTGAGCATATAACATTTTGTTATAGCGAATATTATTGTTCAAGTCAACAACACCTGCATTTTGTTGGAATAGTACATAAGCCAGGGATATCTGGCTTGGGTCACCCTTGTATGCAAAGTATGGATAAGCATTTATGTAGAAAGGAAAACCAATCTGAGACAACAAATCCAAAATGGGTTTCATTAGGCTGTTCAGATTTGATGCAAAGGAACCAACAAATGATGGAAATGAATTCCCAAGTACAGGAAGAGAATGGGGTGTGGTAATTTTAATATCAATGTCTGCACCGATGTTGACAATGGCCAAATGAATGTTTTTCATTTCAGGAACCAGGTTTTCCATTAACCGTGTGTCAGTTCCTTTGTAAACCTCATTCCTACTGCTATGCCTGTGATCTTTGTGGATGGTAAGTAGGCCTTAATGTTTTCATTTACCCATTCAGTGGCTTTAGTTGGATCTGTCATGTTGCCAACGTATTCATTCCCCATTCCAATAATCAATTCTATACCAGTGTTTGCAAATGCTTTGAGAACCGTCTCATTTACACTGTATAGTTTTACTTTGTTCACATTGTTGGTATACAAAAGACCCACTACTAGTTCCGGTGATGGTAAGTCATCTGCAACTTGTCCATAGTTGATTCCTGTTGTGGAGGAACTTATGTTTGACAGAACATTCGAAATATGCAGTCCTGAAAAAGATTTAACATAAGTGTAAGATGCAGCATCTAATGTAAAAATTAAAGCATGAATTGGGACATTTTCTATACACTAGGATAAATCACAGTAACAATGGAGGATATCTCCCATAGACAGCTGTGCAAGGCACTTCCAACATGCTGATGAGGAATACAATGTTAATAGTAGTTTTAATCCTTCTTTTTATGGGAGCAATTCATATCCTTTCGTTTCATTGCCTACCAGACAGACTCACAAATAATGACATATTGAAGACCTCTCAAGCTATGGTGAAAACATGGGTGCCTAAAAAGCATGGAGTTATGTTTCATCCCATTTATTTTTTTTTCACTGGCTATCAGAAAGACTCACAAACGATGGTATATTAAAGACCTTTGAAGCTGCGGATGGGTGCCTAATACACATATAGCTCTGTTTTATCCCAGAGCTTCACAAACTCCCAAAGGCTTTTGGTGTAAGGAGAGCTATGGAGAGAAAATATCTTGAGAATCAAACCATGTTTTCTTTTTTCTATATTTTTGCATCAAAGATAGATCCTCTGAAAAGGAGCAATATTGGAAGGAAGGAACTGGTGTCTTTGTTAAAGAAGACCAGCTACATAACTGTAAAATGTTAAGACTCGTGAAAATGCAATCGGTACGGGTGAATTCTAGCAGGGGCATTATACAGGCTTCACCTATACACACTAATGCACAACATTCACATTTTCCTCTTTCTTGGTTTGGAAGATCTTCAAATAAGGAGTAAAAGAGACAAGAAAACCAAGATCTTAGGGTCCTACACTGTACATCAAGGCCCCATTGATGCATAAAATTTCCCCCACTTAAAACAGCCTCACAAAGTCTTCTTTACAGTAGGTTGTGTGAATAAAGAGGTTGAAGTCAGAATCAAAGGAAACCCAAACAATCCGAATTGAAAAATATATGTAGTTATTAACAGACAGATGAAAACATGGCTTCCTTTCAACAGCTTCACTAATGCAAAAAAAAATGGAAGCTTATTTGGGTGGAAGCAGTGCTGGAATATTTGTTAAAGAGACCTTCAGCTTCATAACTGCAAAATGCAAAGCTTCCTTTTCATGGGAGTTCACTCATGCATGAGCTCAGGGAACTTATCAATTTACTTTATTGATATGCCACACTTTCTCTTTCTTAATTTACCAGTTTTATAGGTCTACTGGGCACTACCTCTCTGCCTTAGTCCATAGTTCATCACTTTGATCCGCGTGGAGAAGACTAATCTCTTAAGAGCTATAGAATTCAAGCAGTGCACCTATTTAACTAAATTAGTCCCCCCCATGGAACCACCCGAAGCCATCCTAGAGTCTTTATTGATCACACTCTAGATTGGATTTCTAAATTTCACCTTCTTATAAATGAATGATTCTTCCACGCACTTTGATCTGAGTGAATCCCATCTTGAAGCTGTAGATACATAAATGCATTAAGAGACTCTCAGAAAAAGTAGGGAGGGGTTATTGGGAACCAACAACAGCCCCATTTTTTGGTGGGTCGAACCGTTCTTAGTTCTTGCAGGGGGGCTACCCTATAGCTCTTTATTACTTCCTACCAGCCTTTAGTTCGGGTTTATAGAACCGGGCGGGTGCCAATTACCAACAAACCAAAAGTGCCACGATAAATAAATCCAAAGACAGAAGGACGCGGTTTTATGAATGCGTATCACCTCACTTAGGGGACGCTTGCTCTTTCTACCATTGCTTTGTAACTTGCCCAAGTTTGGCAAGGGACGAGAGGTGGAAAACTGTCTCTTTGAATGGAAAAGAGGTCTCTAAAAAACTAAAACACTCCCGGTCTAAGGATCTTACAAAACCCTCCTTCTAGCCTTCTGCAACTTCAAACAAACCATAGAAGCCTGTATCTAGATAGAAGTTGGTGAAGTCCCTAGCTCCAAAGCTTGGTTGTCTTCCTCATAAAGCTCTCACCTAGGGAATCCCAATGCCTCACATGAAACATAGGCAAATATAAAGTATTTCAAACTGTACCCTGTTAGTGTGTCAGTGTGTACAGGTTGGTAAATTGTCAGTCCACTAAAGAAAAATTATTTCTAAATATAATAGTATAGCTAAAATAAATTGTATTTTTATTTTATTTTTAATTTTTTTAATTTCTCCCAATGATAATATTAGTCTAATCAAAATCTCTGGTCCAATAAAACTTCAACAAGTATTAATATATTTTATTAAATAATTATAATTAAATAATTATAATTAAATAAAATAATTAAATCAATATTATAGATTTCAAATGTGTTCAATATATTTGTACAAATTAATAAAGAAAAACAAAACATATAAAAAACTAAAAAATACAAAACCATAGCAATGACAAACCCATTCATATATTTCCTAAGAAAAAATAGGTACTAATAAGATTAGAAAATACAAATTAAAAAGTAGGTACTAATAAGATTAGAAAATACAAATTAAAAAGTAGGTACTATTAAAATTAGACATACAAATTTATACCAAAACAACTAAACTTTGTTTTTTCGTAAATAAGATTAAAAATGCAAATTAAAAAGTAGGTAATAGATATACAAATTTATACCAAAAGCAAGTAAACTTTATTTTTTTCGTAAAGATGGAAGTGAATATTTTAGAAGTTCAATTTTATGTTATTAGAATGAATTGAATTACGATTTCATGGGTAAAAAATGGTTATAAAGTATGAGTTATGTTAAGTAAATTTGATTTAGTTAAAGAATGAAATATATGTTTATAATTTATAGTTTTTTGATCTATGGTATTTAGTAACTCATGGTATTGTGTCACAGTATTGTTTATTAAATGGTTTATTTAAACAACTTCATTGTAAGGTGCCTAAAAAACAGTAAATGTTAACTTGTTGGTGGCCAGTGTTGTGTGGCCACTCCACTCCATTTCCTGAATTTGCAGCGGAGATTAAGAAGAAGCATAGAGAATTTCCGGCCGGGAGTAGAAAATTGAGCTTGGCCTTGGATCATTTCAGACAATAGATTGCAAAGTTATAGGCCCGGGCAGCCTTTTCCGAGGTGTCGTAGAAGCCCAGCCAAATTCCGTCTGCCTTTGGAATTAGGCATTCGAATTTCCGCTACCCACTTTCCTGGTTTTCTCATTCTAATTCATTTTAACTGCCGCAGCTTCAGTGAGCGGTTTTCAGGTCTGCTGTTGCTGTTCTGATTTGAAGAAGGTTTCACCATGTGGGGGTTTTGAGTTCGATTCCAGATCCCTTAACAACAACGCTACATGGAGAAACCTTCTTTAAGTCAGTACTGTCACAACAAGCACTCACCGAAGCCACGGAAGTTCAAAGGAATTAGAATGAGAAAATGGGGAAGCAGGTATCCGAAATTCAAATGCCTAATTCAAAGGGGAAATTTTTGCTGGGCTCCTACGATTTTTCCGTCTATTATCTGACATAACCAAGGCTACCCGCTCCTGTGACCTTTCCGTCTATTATCTGACAGGATCCAAGGCGAAGTTCAATTTTCCAACGCCTATTCTCTATCTACGCCACAAATTCAAGCCACCGCAGCCAAGTTCGCCGAAGAAGAATTCCGGCAAGTTCCGAAGATAACAGAGCGTTCAAAGGCTGAATCCGGCATTGAAGGCCAAAGAGATTTCGAGTGCAGCAGTTTTGGAATCATTTTTGGAATCAGTTCTTCAAGATCTGGACAGTGCAACTCTAACTTTAGAGGATTTGCTCTAAAGTTAATCGAGTAAATCGCTTAAATTTGAATGCAGGAAGAATGAGAGGAGAGGTTGTGACCTTATAAAACAAACGAATCGATTTGCAAGTTGTAACTTATGAGTTGAATTCAGGTCAGTATATCTTGGACAGTCTTAATTGGGATTGATTTTGCAGCAGCAAATGAATCTAGACTGTAAATGCTCTAACTCTGATTGCAAGTCGTAAGTTTAATTCAAGTCTGTATTACATAACTCTTTGTAGAAATAATTCATGCCTTCGAAAATGGAGCTACTATATCTTGGATGGTCTCAGATTTGGATTGTTTTTCACAGTGGCAAATGAAGTAGTTTGATGCTTAAAACCATGGAAGTAATGATTAATCTAGTTAAATGTAACCATTTGTTTACTAGGGCGTATCTACAATGGGTATATTAACATTTGTTACTGTTAGTGAAAACAGTTATGTAATAGATCTAAGTGAAAACAGTTATATAATAGGTCTAAGGACCTTTAAATCAAGTACTAACAGAAAAAGTTGTATTCTTGGTATAAATTTTGACTTATTTACCTAAAATTTTCTAATTCAAGATAAAGCTCATGCAAGAAAGAGTAAGTCCACAACTACGCATATAGGACTGGGAGTTAGTATGAAGGATCATTATGAATAATTAATAGTATTAGAATAAAGGACTATTTTGATCACATGAACTCTAAAGTAGAGTTGAAAAATATTCATCATAATTATAACTAGACTCATCCTAGCTAGACAAATCTTTCGGCACACTACGCAAGTATCTCACTCTTTTCTAGAAAGTGGCTCCAATAAAGATGATTGAGATGAATAATCATCAAATGAACAAGGATAATCATCAAATTATTTTATAATCTCCAATCAATCTTGATATTTGCAAATTTGGCATTCAATTATAAAAAAAAAATTAAAGTTCAAACTCCTTGCTAGGATGATTGTTCAGGACATTGCCATTTTTAAATTCATTTTTTTTATAAGATGAGTTAATTTAATTTAGATTTTACATTTACAATTAGAAAAAGTATATATATAATTAAATTCATTTTTTAATAAGATATCCTAATTTAATTTAGATTTTACATTTACAATTAAAAAAAGTTTAGTTATTCTATTATAAATTTGTATAGATTTTTTTATTTTTTTAATAAATTTGTATATCTTTTCTTATTAATTCTTTAGAAAATATATATACGAACTTATCATTGACTTTTTTTTATCTTTTACTTACAAATATCAAACCCATCACCTTTTCATTTTAGTTCATCGTGAGTTAATATTCAATGAATTCTATTTGATGAAATTTGAAAATAATTTATAAATAAGTTAAGAAAATAGTTTATAAGTAATTTAATTAATAATTGTATATAGTCCCAAAGTAAAAATTAAGATGGAAATAGTTTATAAATGTGGACAAACTCTTCTAGAAAAATTTATGATGACAACTTGTTTTGGAGAGAGATACTAATTTATGAAACCCAACCATATTTCAAATATTGGAAGCAAGTATGTATTTATTGGTTATCATCCGGATTTTGCATTGAAGTATTCAGATCAATTCAGCTTTGGTAGTTGAAAATATACAATTTGAAGTAACTTCGTCGTCTTTACAACAAGTCACAAACTAATTGATTATTCATTAATATTAATATAATCATTTCGTATCATATTGAAATTAATTATAATATTCATAATCAATTAACCATGAAATGGATGACATAAAAAGTTGACCACACCATAAGTTCTTTCTTAATGTAGCTCTTTAACGGCCACTAAGTTTGTACAGTGGACATTGTAACAACACTTAGGACATATTTAACACTCAACCTCACCCTTTATTTTATTCTCTAGTGGTTATTAGAAAACCTATTTTAATAAAAACAGATTTATTTTTTTTCTTTTTAATATTTCAGGATCTTTAAATAACTTATAATCTGAAGTTTTGTTAGTAAAATATTATTTATAATTAGTCGAAAATAATATTATTTTTTCTTACAACGACGTGATCAGTAACGTGCACAAAAAAATATGGTCACGACTCACGAGCTTCATAGTTTTATTATATCTGCAGGCTGCACAAAAAAACCTTTAAAACATATAGAGTAGATGACGCGGGAGTGAATCAGAATTAAAATGATTTAAAACGCACTTTTCTGGACTAACGATTTTCACTGGTTTAAACATTCGTGTCATCGTTTCTCCTTACAGCGTCGATCCAAAACCTAAACAAACGAAATAGATCCAAAAGGATTTTGAGATCTCTCTGCAAAAATGACATTTTCCGGTACGTTACTAGTGTTGGCACACGGCCTATGTGAATGTGGCTCACGCGCAGACGTGGAAGAAAACCTTATGTTTCTAAGTATTAGTTATTTAATTAGTTTATTAGTTAGTATTTGGTAACATAGTATTTGATATATGTTAAAATTTTAATATATTTTTAATATAATTTATGTTAATATATTTTTTATACTATATTTTTAATGTTTAATAGTTAATATTTTTTAGTATATAGTTTTTTTAAAATATATAGTTATTTTAATGTTATGGTATATCTAGTATATTTTATTAAATTTTATTTAATTGTTTTATAATTTTTGTTGATATTTTTATTATTTTTATTTTTTTTGTGAATAGGATAAATTATGTTTTTAAGTATTAGTTATTTAATTATTTTATTAGTTAGTATTTGATATATGTTAAAATTTTAATATAGTTTGTGTTAATATATTTTTTATGTTTAATAGTTAATAGTTTTTAGTATATAGTTTTTTTTTTAGATTTTTCGTTTAAATATATAGTTATTTTAATGTTATGGTATATTTAGTATATATTATTAAATTTCATTTAATTGTTTTATAATTTTTGTTGATATTTTAATTATTTTAATTTTTTTGTTTGTACTATAAATTTAATACCTTTCAATTATCTAAATCTAAAGCTCATGAATATATATATTTAATTAAAAAACTAGATTGGAGGATCTATTGTAAAGAATGTGATAAAATAGGTGTAACGTACTACCAACCTACTATCATATTTTTACATTATTATATTTTTTTATTACTTATTTTTTACATATCTAATCATCCGAAAATTCGAATTATGTTACTATGATCTTAACAATACATAATCATATATATTTTCCATCACAATCAGCCACTTGCCAACTACTCAAATTTGGAATCCTACAAATATGAAAAAGTCCATTTATTCATTGATTATGAATTAAAATAGTTGTCCTTAGCAATACATTATCATATATATTTTCCATCACAACCATCCACTTGCCAACTATTCCAATTTGGAAACCTACAAATAGGCAAAAATCCATTTATTCATTGATTATGACTTAAATAGTTATATTCTTAATCCATAATGATTCTAAGATTGTTATTGACTAATAAAAGAATTCATAACACAAACATATTCAATGTTTAATCTTTGCATGGTTCCTTAAGAGTCACACTTACCTCGAAACACATTGTTTATGGACATTCTATCTTCAAAGGATCTAATACTACCTTGCTAAGTAATAGCGTTTTTCTAATCTCATGTAAGCTAGATGGATTGGTTTCCCCATCATGCAATGTTCATTGGTTAACTACATGCATCTAGATGTCAAGCTTGGTTGTGAGATTCAAAGGCATTTAAAAAAAAAAAAACAAGACAAAGGGAAACATACGCTACCATCACAAGAACATAGCATGACCTTTAGGCAATTACATATTCGGTATGTTTCAAAGCAAGCAATGAATTCCAGTAGCAAAAAAAACAAGAGATACTTAGTTCTTAAAGACATATCTTACAATATAAGCAAATTATCATGAAAATAATATGAAAATGCCATCATCATTTGTAGGTAGAGCGTCGACAATAAAAGGGTTCAACATTGTTTCATAGCAAACATTGAAATCTAGTAGCAACAAGAAGAAAAGATACACAGGTCTTGAAGACAACTGAAAGACTATATCTTACAATAAACAGAAAACTTACATAATAACACTATGAATACATTTCATCATTCATATTGTTATTACCATATTTTCATCAAGATTAAATTCATTTGGTTGATCAATTATTGAACCAAGATAGATAAAACTCATTATATAAGAACCACAATCAAGAAGGAAAATCATTTCAAGGTGTATTATAAATTATATAGAAGGACCGGTGACCGATCCCTAGCACATGGTCATCTCCACTAGAATGGGAAATTCATGAAGAGTACTTGTTATTGATTCTTTCCTTTTAGGTTGTGGAGACTATAGGAATCAACTTGTCATTTTTAGTATCTTCATTAATGAAACACGTGTTGGTCTTATTTGGGATCATATCAAGGCAATTTTCATTTATCAATTGGTTCGTTGTGTTCCAAGATAGGAGTTTGCAAAGAATTGTGAAATTACTAATGTTAAATGCATTAATATTATCATTGAGTTGATATTATCTCTCTAGTATTCTCTTTTAGGATGCATTTTTCATGCTATGAGATTACATCTTTTCGAAGAGTTCATAAAAGAGTTTGGTATTTTGTGGCATGCTAAGGTTTCCACACACGTTGCTATGATAATGAAAGTTTGGTTTCCGATTTCATTTTCCATATGTAGACTCTGATGGCGACACCTCCATAGTGATGCACTGCTTGAGCTACATTCCTTTCTCTTGCTCCACTTTAATGAGAGGATATAAGAGATCACAACAATATGGATTCTTTCTAACTCACTACCTAGTGAGGTTTATTCATTTCTTCCCTTCCAATCAAATGATCGATTTCAAGTAGTTCTCCCTTTCCCAATAGAGATGCATATCAATGAAAAATCTAAGTCGAGGGTGCAATAACAATTACAACCGTTGGAATAATCATTAACCCATCAAATGTTGTAAAAATAAATAAAAAAGATGGGAATTTCAAATAGTTACATAAGAATCAATATTCTACTTCATCCATTAGATCTCCATTGGTTTAAACTAATGTTGTTCGTTGGATTTGTCTGTAGGACCCCAGTCCTAGTTAATCTAAGTTTATAAATAGAGATCCTTCTTTCACTATTTCCTTTTTGTTTTAGGTCTCTATTTTGGTTTCTAGTTTAGGTTTAAATATCATGCATGTAAAATAATATAAAACATTTACATTTACAGGTCTGAATAACTATAGGTGTTGTTTAATGGTTTATAACTGCTACAATATTGCAGGTGCATCAGCATATAACATGTGACAATTTACACTAGATTAAATTTTCATTAGCTCATGAAATAGGAAATATTGACATAGTTAGAAATGGGTCATTATAGGTCTGTAAATAGCTAGTAGATCCATTTTTTTTGTTACTTCATTTTCTATGTTGTAGCCCTACTACCAAAGGCCTTTCCAAACCCTTCAAACTCAATTGACCAGACAATTTGGTATGCCACCCTACCAACTAGCGAGGTCTCGCCGACCACCCAGCTCCAAAGGTACCCCTTTGGACCCCCGAGCCCAAACCGAGTACAAGCCAACCAGTTCTATCCCTTCCAAAAATCTCCAACAAGAACCCCTTCTTCTTCCTCTTTGAAATTTTTTCTATATCTCTGCCCCAAAATTTCCCCAAAACATGCTAAGGTGAAGATCCCTTCTTCTTCCCCTCTTCTCGACCTTATTCCCATTTTCTTTGCCGACTTTTTCCCATTAATACCCTATCTCTAACATAAATATTCCAACCCCCATGTCAGTCCTCAAGCCAATCTCCATGACTCTCATTAAATCCATTATTTTATTAATTAAATTTATTTATAATTAGAATTAATAGTTATTATTCCTTAAGTTCTCGGGAAAATTGCTTAGGTAGAAGTCAACCTAATTTATTTACGAGGGTTTCACTGCCTATCACTTATCAAATCGGCCATAACTTCTCATTTATGTATAATAAATTCCAAATTTCTTTATATCCATGGTAATAATAACCTAGTCATTTAATTAATGATTAACACACTTCTAATATGTTAATGACCTTTTAATTATAAATTCAAACTATCAATTATCAATTATCAATATAACTCACATGATTATGAATGCACATTTATCTTAATTAATTAATACTTAACTAAGACTTAATCAATTCCTTCACCTAGTTCCATATTAATTACACCATAGTCTATAATTAAACTAATTAACAACCATTGCTAATGATAATGATTAATATTAACCGACCAATTTAATACTAACCTAATCGACATGATAATTACATTTAAAATTTTAACCCTTCTAAATAAATTTAATAACAATCAATCAAGCATTACTAATTAATTGCAATAGTTACTACCTAGGTTTATCATAACTTGTTTATTAATCAACAATAATTAATCATTAATCCACAATAATTAACATTAATCAATATTACTAGTATTAATCGGCAATAATTAACATTAATCAACATTATTAACATTAATTGACAATAATTAACATTAATCAATATTATTGACATTAATTACCATTAATCAACATTATTAATATTAATCAACAATAATGAATATTAAGTTACTCATTCGACCCATTCCAATATTTTAATCATTAATTTACTAACTCGGCGTATTAATTTGATCTCTTGGTTAGATAAATAGTAATAATGTAATTAATGCCTAAACATTATAGTTCATTATTATTTCACACAATTTATAAATATGTAGGCGAGTCATGTAAGCATAGCTATTGCTTACATTCTTCACGTAAGTACACTAATAGTACTAAATCACATACATCAATCATAATCATGAAATTTATTGTTCATTGACACATGTTTAACATAGTTTACAAGGTACAATCTTTTATCTAACTGCATATTATTAAGTTACGACAATCCATACATTACTGGGTTACGACACATAATCAATCAAGGATTTTCCACATACAAACACCAATTTCATTAAATTTGGACTTATTCCAGTCCAAGTCACTTTGAAGACGGGTAAAAAACAACCTTTCTAGACTCCAAAATCAAGCAAAATCCGGTTCCAAAACTGCCAAATCCAGGTTCCAAAAGTCCCAAAACCGGTTCCAAAACTGCCAAAACCGGTTCCGAAAGTGCCAAAACCGATTCCAAAATTGCGAAATCCAATTCCGAATGTGCCAAATCAAGGTTCCTAAAGAGCCAGATCCGGTTCCGAAAGTGACCAAACTGGTCCCGAAAATGCCAAATCCGTTTCTAAAAGAACCAAAATCCAGGTTCCAAAACCATACTTTTTCTTTTGATATTGGTGTCTGTATAATATGATGGTCATTTGAAGTTGAATGTCATTAACCAACACCCCATTTTTTAATGAGGCTCGAGATAAATGAATGAAGGGGTGGCCGACCCTTCTTTTTCCCACTATTATTTTTATATTGCGGAAGGGGCGGTCGATCCTTCTTGTCGTCATTCGAAAGTTGGGATAAATATTGTTTACATGTTATAACATAGGCAATGTCCCCATCCCTACCATATACTGTGGAAGTCGGTAGTGGAGAAATGTTGTCCCAACCTTCGTAGATTAATTGTTTTTCATTTCTCTTTTAAATGAAGGGTCGACCGACCCTTCTTATGCTTAGTATTTTTGCAGTCTTCACCATTCAGGATATAAATTATTTGACAGCCTAAACTTTGTCGGTTGAATATTTGCACAATTCCCCCATAAATGAAGGGGCGGCCAACCCTTCGTGTGCCCAATATTATTTTCATACTAGTTCTAGACTGCCAGAAAGGTCGGCCGACCCTTCTTGTGATTTATATTTTTCCAGTCTTGACCATTCTTGTTATACATGACTTGATCTCTATTTTGGAAGGCCAAAATCTCACACATGTGAGCCTCAAAGAGAGGATTGATGCCATAGGAAGTGATGACCTGGCATCTATGATGACATGGCATGAATGATGACATGGCATCTATGATGACATGGATTGTGTAATAAGGTTGGAAAGACACATGATGGTGTTCTGGTGTATCATTTAGTTTGACATCATTCTCAAAAAGTATGGAAAATTTGTGAAACTTTGGAAATTGACAAAGTATGGAAATAGTAGTCAAAACTGCTCTGATAGAATGCCCACCATAATTCATGGGTTTAGAAAAATTTACACACCATCATATCATGCTATAGCTTGTTGAAGTGGCTATCTATTTATACATGATTGCAGATTGCGGGAACTGTTTGAATAATGAATTTGCGACATGTGTTTTCGCAACCCGCAAGGCAAATTGCGGATTACGGAAACTATGGTTTGTTTTTATTTCGAGTCGTAGTCCCGCAAACCGCAATTGCATATTGCGGGAATTTTTTATATATTTTCAAACCATTAAACCCCCGCAACTCGTTGAAGCCTTCCCCAGATTAGATGTCAGTTGTTTCCTTTTATTATTTTTTATCTTCGAAAATTACCTACTGTGTGGATTTTACTGTGAGTTTTTACCAAGGGTCATTTTCACTATTTTTCCAAGCTTGAATTAAGGGTCAGCCGACCCTTCTCGTGCTTAATATTTTTGTAGTCTTCACCATTCAGGATATACATGAATTGACATCAATTCAGCCTATACTTCATAGGTTGTATATTTGCACAATCCCCTCATAAATGAAGGGGAGGCCAACCCTTCTTCTGCCCACTATTATTTTCATACTAATTCTAGACTGCCAAAAGGGTTGCGCGATCCTTCTTGTGTTCACAAGTCTGGATACAGGTGAATTGCTGGATATTGGTGTTCACAATTATCTACTAAACGAAGGGGCGGCTAACCCTTCTTTTGATTTATATTTTTCCAGTATTGGCCATTCTCGTTATACATGAATTGATCTCTATTTTGGCAGGCCAAAATATCACACGATAGGAAGTGATGACATGGAAACTATGATGACATGAAATGTTTGATGAGGCTAGAAAGACACATGATGGTGTTCTTGTGCTATCTGACATCATTCTGGAAAAGTATGGCAAGTTTGTGAAACTTTGGAAATTGACAAAGTATGGAAAAAGTAGTCAAAACTGCTCTAAGAGAATGCACGCACCATCATATCATGCTATAGATTGTTGAAGTGGCTATATAGTTAATATACATGATTGTAGATTGCGGGAACTGTTTGAGTAATGGATTTGCGACATGCGTTTCCTCAACACGCAATTCGAGTTGTAGTCATGCAACCCGCAATTTCGGATTGCGGGAACGTTGTATATATTGCATAACAATTAAACCCCCGCAACTCGTCTTCCGCATTCCCTAGATTAAATCTCATCTGTTGACTTGTCTTAATCTTACAGCCTATAATTAAGCCGACGAAATTAATAAATATGTTGATTTTGTTTCTGTTTCCTTCTATTATTTTTCATCTTCGAAAATTACCTGCTGTGTGCATTTTACTCCCAAATCTGTTTCAAAAATTTCCAAATCCAGGTTCCAAAACCATACTTTTTCTTTTGATATTTCCACTTTTGAAATTGGTTTTTGCGCTATTCTGATATGATAATTATGACGGTCATTTGAACTAGTAAAAAATATACAAATTATCAAATGAATCGGTGTCTGCATTATATGACGGTCATTTGAAGTTGTATTTCATTAACGGACACCCCATTTCAAATGAGGTTCGAGATAAATGAATGAAGGGTCAGCCGACCCTTCTTCTGCCCACTATTATTTTTATAATAGTTCTAATCTGCAAGAAGGGTGGCTCAATCCTTCCTGTGTTCACCATTCTGGATACAGGTGAATTGTCGGATATTGGTGTTCACAATTATCTACCAAAAGAAGGGGCAGCCGATCCTTCTTGTCGACAATCCGAAGTCCTGAGAAATATTGTTTAGGTGTTATAATTTAGGCAATGTCCCAATCCCTACCATATACTGCGGAAGTCGGTTGTGGGGAATTGTCGTGCCAACCTTCTTAGATTTAATATTTTTTCATTTCTCTTTTAAATGAAGGATCGATCGACCCTTCTTGTGGTTAGTATTTTTTCAGTCTTCAATATTCGGGATATAGATAAATTGACAGCATATACTTCATAGGCTAAATATTTGGACAACTCCCTCATAAATGAAGGTGCGGTAAACCCTTCTTCCACCCAATATTATCTTCATAGTGGTTCTAGACTGCAAGAATGGTCATCCGATCCTTCTTGTGTTCACCAGTCTGGATACAGGTGAATTACTGGATATTCGTGTTCACAATTATCTACTAAGCGAAGGGTCAGCCGACCCTTCTTTTGATTTGTGTTTTTCCGGCCTTGATCATTCTGGTTATACATGAATTGAACTCTATTTTAGTAGGCCAAAATCTCACACGTGTGAACCTCAAAAAGAGAATTGACACCATAGGAAGTGATGACATGGCATGTATGATAACATGGAATGTGTGATGAGGCTGGAAAGACACATGATGGTGTTCTGGTGCTATCATTAAATCAGTGTCTCAATTTGACATGTTGTATGAAAACTACAAAAAACTGGTGACTCTGAGAGAATGTCCACCATAATTCATGGCTTGAGAAAAATGCACGCACTATCATATCATGCTATGGCTTGTTCAAGTGGCTATCTAGTCATGGTCTCAGTTTTCCTCAATCATTTCTGAGGAGAAAGTTATAAGTCTGCCAAAATAGGGTTTCAGGATCAACCAAGTTGGAGAAATTCTTAGTAATGACCAAGTGTTGGAAAATTGGTTTAGGTCGCCTTAGGAAAATGCCTACCATACCTCAGGGAGAATGATAAAAGGGCGGTTAGATCAACGGCTATTCGATAAAGGGCAGTTACATCGACGACCCATAATCTTTCCGCGACGCTAACATGCACGACGTAATGGAGGTCTGACCGGTTGCGAAATACCATACCGTTGTACGTGTGTCGTCTCCACATAACTCCGCAATCAGAGAAAGCGATAAGGAAAACCACCATCCCGCGTTTCAAAACAACCTTCGCTGATGTATAAAAGAGAAGGGCACATCAAAATTTGACTTTTGTGTTGTGAACGACGGAGGATTGGAACATGTATGTGATGCTCGAAAGCAACAGAGCATAGTTTATTCAACCTGTCTGTGCCAGGTAGGTCTTCTTAATTCGTGAAATTAAATAGAACTGTTTACATAATGGAAGGAAGTAGTCAAACCGTCTATCAGAACATTGAAACTATGAGGATAAGAGAAACCCTAGTGGACAGAGATAGTGACAGAATGAAACCCTAGTATTTCATTGTCTAGTTTCTTGAAATAAACATAGTAGTCAGAATGACATCTACTATATCCTTGTTCTGTCATAAACCTGTCAAATTTTAAGTACCACTACCTTGGAGCTTGCTTCAAGCCATAGAAAATCTTTTTCAACCTGCATACCAAGTTCTCCTTACCTTTGACCTCATACCCTTGTGGCTGCTGCATATATATCTCTTCCTCCAAATACCCATGGAGAAAGGTTGTTTTTACATCTAACTGTTCAAGATGCAAATCTTCTACCGCCACTAGACTTAAGATAGTCCTAATTGAAGTCATCTTAACAATAGGAGAAAATATTTCATCAAAATCTATACCTTTCTTCTGTGCAAACCCCTTTACAACAAGTCTGTCCTTGTACCGCTTCTTACCTCCTTCTTCTTCCTTCAACCTGTAAATCCATTTGTTTTGCAATGCTCTTTTACCAGTAGGAAACTGAACCAAATCCCAAGTCTGGTTTCCTAGCAATGAGTCCATCTCCTCATTCATGCCTTGCTCCCATTTCTAGTTTCCACCTGCATTGCTTCTTCATAACATTTTGGTTCACCAGCATCAGTCATCAACAAATAATACATTGAAGGAGAGTATCGTTCAGGGAGTCTACTTAACTTGGTAGATCTTCTTGCAGTTGCAGGATTTTCAGGCACTTGATGTTGTTCTTGATTTTTTAGCACCTTTGGAACTTCATTTTCTGTAATTTCATCAAGTACTGTGTACTCTGTGTTTTCCTTTTCCTGTTTCTTTCCCTGCAACTGATCTTTATACATGACCTTTTCATTGAATATGACATCTCTACTTCTAATGATTTTGTGATTTTCATAATCCAATAAATGATAACCAAAATCATCAACCCCATATCCAATACAGATACATTTCTTGAATTTAGCTTCAAGCTTTGTTCTATTTTCTTTATCAATATGGACAAATGCTTCACAACCAAACGTTCTCAGAAATGAGAAGTTTACCTTTTTATCTGTCCATGCCTCCTCTGGAATACCACCATCCAAAGCACTTGAAGGTCCTCTATTTATTAAATAAACAACAGTATTTACAGCATCTGCTCAAAACTGTAAGGGAAACCCTGCATGCAATCTCATACACCTTGCATGCTCCATGATCGTTCTGTTCATCCTTTCAAACACACCATTTTCTTGTGGTGTTCCCGGGACTGCCTTCTCTCTACGAATTCCATGGTATGAACAATAACTATCAAACTCCTTGCCGCAGTACTCACCTCCATTATCACATTTGAGACACTTCAACCTTTTTCTTGTCACATTCTCAACCAAATATTTCCACTTCTTAAAAGTAGCAAACACATCATTTTTCTGTCTAATGCAATAAACCCAAGTTTTCCTAGTTGCATCATCAATAAATGTAACATAATAATGACAGCCACCAAGAGATTGTACTTGAGCTAGTCCCCATACATCTATATGCACAAGCTCTAACTTTTCATTCTTCTTCTGTTTCCCAACCCTGAGAAATCTGGCTCGCTTTTGTTTTCCATAAACACAGTTTTCACAGAATTCCAAACTTACCTACTTCAAATCTGGTAGCAACTTCCTTGAGTGGAGAATCTGCATCCCCTTCTCACTCATGTGGCCAAGCCTATGATGCCACAATGCTGTATATGTTCCTATGGAAGCTAAAGAGATAGAATGGTCAGTATTATGAGGACATAAATACAATGTACCTATTATGTCTCCTTTTTCTATCACCATTGATCCTTTAGTGTTCTTCCACCATTTTTCTCCAAATGTAGATAGACAACCGCCATCTCCCAACTGCCCTATTGAGATCAGATTTCTTTTCATAGCAGGAATATGCCTAACATATTTTAATAGCCAGTCAGTTCCATTCTTAACTTTTATCCATACCTTACCCATTCCAACAATTTTACATGGCTCATCATCACCCAATAAAACATGTCCAAAATCGCCTGGAACATAATCATGAAAGTATTTCCTATGGGGTGTAGCATGACATGAATCCCCTGAATCTACTATCCAATAATCGCTAGTATTATCTAATGCAAGAATCAAAGCATCTTGTAACACATCACCTGCTACATTTGCTTCATGGGTAGTTTCCTTCTGTGCATCTCTTTTCTTCTTTAGAGATCTACAGTCTTTCTTCAGATGTCCTTTCTTTCCACAATTCCAACACTCTATCTTTCCCAATCTAGACTTGGATCTGCTCGTTTTAGACTTCCCATGATTACCTTGGCTCTTTCCTCTCTCCTTTTGTCTTCCCCTAGTCTCCATGGTCAACGCATTACTTGATGTCTCACCTGTGCTTTTTCTTCGCATTTCCTCGCTAAGAATAACACCAATAACATCATCAAATTTCAAGGTGTTTGAACCAGAGACAGAGTTACTTACAACCATGACCAAGCTATTCTAGCTTTCTGGCAATGAACACAAGATTAAAAGCGCCCTAACCTCATCATCAAAGTTCACACTTACAGAACTCAGTTGATTTGTAACCGTATTAAACTCATTTAAATTATCAGTAACAGATCCACCTTCCATACATCTTCATATTAAATAAACGCTTCATTAGAAATACCTTGTTGGAGGCCGAGGGTTTTTCATACAGCTTACCTAGTGCGCTCATCAACCTCTCTGTTGTCGTTTCTTTTGAGATATTGAAAGCCACCAACGAAGCCAGGCTCAGCCATATTGTTCCCAGCGCCTTTTTGTCAAGAACCTCCCATTCTTCGTCCTTCATAGACGCTGGCTGCTTTGCTCTTCCTCCCAATGGTAGGAATAGATCCTTCTAGTACATATAGTCCTCCATTTGCATTTTCCATAACTGGAATTTTTGGCCATTAAACTTCTCGACCTTACACTTTCCTTCTTCTACCATTGCCCCCACTTGAACCAGAAACCCTATCTTCCGGCGGGTTTATCTGCCAAATAGACCCTTGGCTCTGATACCAATTGTTAGAAAAACAGGATCGAAGCGCAATAACAATAAACAGAAATGCAAATATAATCACACACACATTACAAGAGAGACACAGATATATTGTGGTTCACCCCAACTTGGGCTACGTCCACACTGAAGTTGCCAGTCCTTATTATTATTTCGTCCAGCAAAGTGAAGGGATACAACCTGCAGCATAGCCGCTGCACTTCCTCTTCACTATCTCATAGTCTCTCTTCCTGATCTCATAGATATTTACAATGCATAAAACCTAATACATCTTGACCTAGCCGTATTACAATGTCTTTCTTTTATAGGGGAAATACAATGGGAAAATACCATGGGTTACCCAAAACCATGGGCCCGTAAACAGCTGGTGAAAACAACCCCAAAATTTTTTCTTGGGGGCGTTTCCCCCAAAGCCCCTTCTCGGGGTCTCTGCCCCCAAACCCCCTTTCTTAGGGGCGCTGCCCCTGAACCCCCAACGGGGGCCCACTTGCCCCCACGCCCCCCAGCCGGGGGTGTGGACACTCCCCTGGACCCCCTTAGGGTCGTGCTGTGATCGTAACCAAAGCTGGGGTATGGACACGGCTGAATACTAATATCTCTGAATCTGGAGATCAAGCTCCACAACCAACACTTTTTCGTATTGGTCTAGATACATCATACATAGTGATGTCATTCCATAACTTTAGTAGCTCTTCAATAAGAGGTTCGTTATATACATTCATATCTTTAACTTGGTACTTACCTGATTTATTTGAACATATAAAATTTATAATTATTACAACCATTTAGATATATAAACCATACACAAGAGAAAAATAAGAAATATATATGTCACACTATGCAACAAATAACGACAAATGAGATGCCACTACATAAAAAAAGAGTTGTAGACACATACCTAGAATAATGATTGACAACATTATGTGCTCTCTCTTTATTAACAACCATGGAGGAATGTTGTTGTTGAAAAAAAAATAGGCCACACCGAGTAAATGGATCTCATCTCGACAAGTGGATTGACACCATCTACTGCCAAATAAATCCTAATATTACGAGGTTCTTCTTTAAAGTGAGGCCATTTTTCCTCCATATCTCTAAATGGAAACCCATCTGCAGGCATTCGAATAATGTTATCTTGACTTATGTTCCGTCTATGGTAATCCATAAATTACGCTATGTTTTTGCACCTGAACAGTCGTTGCAAACATGGAATAATGGGAATATAACGAAGAACCTAGCGAGGCACCCTTTTTGTTACTTGATCTGTTCGATATCTACTGATATGGAATTTTGGATATTCTGTTTCAAATTCATGTTGATTATAATATATAACATGGTCATTGGGGCATGCATTAATTGCTTCATACTGCATTCCAATTTCTTTCATGATGGCAGGTAAATATCGTTATGTGCAAGCTAAAATATTTGATGGTGGTAACAAAAATTCAGCTATTAAGATAAAAAAAATTAAAATAAAAAACTTGTTAATAATATAATATATAAATAATTTCAATCAAACACATTTCATCCGTATTAATTTTACTTATGAATTAACAATAAAATTATTAGACGAACAATGATAACCTTTAGCGCGATCATATATATGTGATGGAATATATTACATACCTTAACATCTATGTGACTGATGCGTTTGAAAGACCGTTCATAACCTTCAAGTTCATTATCAACAATATAGCAGAGAGAAGATTTGTGTTGGATCCCTCATAAAGGGGTTCGTAGGCATTCTCAAGAAGAGGTAAATCGTGAACATCATCAAAGTCATCATTTTCATCATCATCATCATCAACATCCATTCTAACATTAAATGTATCATGGATCAATGTATTTGTACCATCATCTTCAACTATGCTATCAGTATGATCATCTTCTTCAATATGATCATTAACTTGTTCTCCATTATTCATAGCTCCATGTTCCTCTAGTACTTGTTATGAAAGATCCTCAGGGAGCTATGTCGTAGGAGGTCTTTCCTTTATAATTACATGAAACCATCAATATATATTAGTTAATATAATAAATATTAAAATGATACATACATTTACAAAAACGATCAATATAAAGACATATATAATGCACTACCTACCAATGGACGATATTCATGTCCCCCCTCAGCTTGTCCATATTCTCTACAATGTTTTATGGCTGGTGTGATATTTATTCTTCTCCTTTTAAATCCCCTGCATTGACTGCATGGAAAATAACATTTCCCATCACCCTTTCTTTCGATTCCATCCCACAATTTAACAAGCAATTGTCGATTTTGTTCCCCTGCCAGGATCAAGAATATTGTTATGTGACATTTTCTCATAAAAACTTGATTGAAGATTATTGATCTTAAAAAATCAATCTCCACACTTCACTATTTTTAATCAAAGTAACAATTGAAACAATTATATATTTTTATACGAAAAACATTCCATGCAAATAATATAACTTCCGCAAACCGTCGCTTGTATATCCAACATCTCAGAATGTTTACAAAATTTATAGTTTCTAAAATTAAACTATTGTAGGATATCCATAGATATTATTATAGTTACCGCTATACTTTATACATCGCATATCTAACGATTCCCGTCGGTTATCTGACAAGAGTCGTCGGATAACCGACGAGCGTTGGATATCCGACAATTACAGGTATCAATTTAAAAAAAATAAAGCAAAATTCGTAATTTTAAAGGTGAAATCCGACGACACAGACAGTTTCATCGGAATTCATCGCATTTTCTTGTCGGATTTTGGGTTCAAATTTAGTTGTTTTATATTTCCACTAGTATCAACCAACACCTCTAAATCCAGATGAGGACACATACACGCAAAATAGAATGATCTCTATAAAACTAATTCTATTAGTTAAATGAATTATGTCTTTGTACCATTTTTGTTTTACTTGGAATATATATATATATGTGTGTGTGTGTGTGTGTGTGTGTGTGTGTTTTGGGGGGGAAGGTTATTTCACTTACAAGATTGTCACATATTCATTTGTTGCATGCTTGGGTTATGGGTTATGGAATTATCGAATTTTTCCTCTAGACATGCTTAATACATGTTTAATAGATGATTTTCTATACTATACTACTGCAAATCAATCATTTTTTAGGAAACTTAGAAGAACAAGAAAACATTTTTACTCCAAGATATTATTGATAAGATCTCAAGCAATGTTGCAAAGGCAGTGACATCCACAATATTGCAAAGAAGGGATGTCCATAAATAGACAAGTAGGAGAGGTCATAACGAATAGTTACATCCATTGCCATGCAAATACTTCATTGAAACTTAGGTGGTTCTTAGATTTAAAATAGGACAAAATATAATGTAAACTTAATGTTCAAGTGAATTGTATCATTAATTCTTTTCAATTTTTCAATATTACTTCTCTATATATTTTTCTTACTAAGGGAATCGACAACTGGGTTGGAGATTGTACTCATGTGACATGGTGTCGATTCTCGTCCACTACCATCATATCCCTAAGTGCACCCACACTAACCCTACATAGGTACATAGATTATTTGTGGTTTGAACCCATGATGTTACAAAGAGTGCCTTAACAATGCACCCTATAACCAAATCAAGGAATACCTTAATAATGTACCCTATGACCAAATAATCTACACCTCAAAGACTACTTCACTATAAAATATTTATTTAAAATAAACTAAAATAAAAATATGTATTGAAATTTCTTAAAATATATTTGTAAGGAAAAGATTAAAAAATACAAATCCATAACAATGATAAACCCCTTCATATATTTCCTAACAAAAAGTAGGTACTAATAATATAAGAGAATACAAATTAAAAAGTAGGTACAATTAAGATTAGACATACAAATTTATACCAAAGCAACTAAATTTTTTTTTTCGTAAAGATGGAAGTGACTATTAAATTAGAAGCTCAATTTTATGTTATTAGAATGAATTGAATTACGTTTTATAGGTTATTAGAATTTAATTGAATTAAAAAATATATGAGTTGTCTAAAATGATTCAAAAAATGTTCGTAAAGATGGAAGTGACTATTTTAGAAGTTTAATTTTATGTCATTAGAATCAATTGAATTATGTTTCATATGTTTTTCTTTGTTTTTTTTTCGATTTCCCATTTTAGGATTGAAGAAGAACCTCCTATCAGTTTCAGTTCTTGGAGATAGGGGCTTCTGAGTTATCTTCATGAATAATCAAGCATTATTATTTCTGAAGAACAAAAAATCGAAATATACAACAGTGATTGGAGTTAGAGATGGAGGTCTCTACAAGGTACTCGTGAAGTACATTCAAGTTATAGTTCACAACACTATCAGCCCATGCGAGCTATGGCATAGGAGGCTTGGTCACCTCCACTAGAAAGTGCTACCAGGATTACAACAAATGGTGAAAGGTATGATTGTATTTGATTTTGAGCATGATAGTGTATTTATGGGTTGTGCACTTGGGAAGAATGTTCAAAAGAGTTTCTGTAGCAGTACTACTAGATCTAAAGGGGTTTTAGATTTATACATTCTGATGTATGTGGTCCCATGTCATCCCCTTCCTTGAGTGGCTATTTATATTATGTCTTTTTATAGATGAATTCTCTAGAAATTCATGGATTTATTTCCTAAAGGCTAAGAGAGAAACCTTTAGCAAGTTTCAGGAATTCAAAGCCCTATTTGAGAATCACACAGGAAAGCACATCCATCCTTTGAGATCTGATAATGGAGATGAATTTCATTCACATGCGTTTAATGATTTTTGTATGTTGGAACACTAAAAACCCACTTTAGACTTAGGATAAATACGTTAATCATTTTTTATTAATTTCCTACGTTTAGACTAGGTAGTTGGCCTAATTTCTGCTTCTTATGCCACCACATGCCATCATGATTCATAGGGGCATACTTGGATAGATTCTGGATAAGACCTCGATTGATTCTGTCTGATTTTATGCCATTCCTGGAATAGTAGTGCGCTTCCTGCTTTAGACAGTTTTACCTACCCTTTTCTGCTTTTAGTGGATAAGGTAAAGCTAGTTTGACTTGGCAAGAAGATCATTTTGGTCAACTTACCGTCTTCTTTATTTTCTCAAAACACCATGATAACATTCCTTTTTAATCACTCACTAGTTTTCATTCCTTATTTAGCTAATTCATGAGCCTCTTGACTGATTTGGAAGGTGATTTTGATACCTTGGGGGTTTTTATGCTTTTAGTGAGCCTACCTTTTTAAGCTTTTCAAACTTGCCTCTAAGGCACTCGAATTCTGTCTTGAGGATGTATTATATATTGTAAACATATTGATGAATAAAATACAGTGGTTTTTTCTCATGTTATCTTCTCTATTCTTCTTCTCATATTCTTTGAAAATATTCCATGTGAAATTGTCTTGAATCTAGATCTAGGCAATCTAAATTCTCACATGGTATCAAAGCTAGTATGATTCAATGAAATTTATAGAGTGTTTTTTGTAGGTAATTCCCATTACCAGGAGTGTACTAGCATGGATCAAAACCAAGCTGTGATTCTTAGTCCCTTCAATTACTTTGACTAGAAGGTCCACATGATCATCCAACTTCAAAGGAAAGGAATTTATAGAGTCACTGCGGGGATTGAAACTGAGCCAGGTGTTGTTGCAAAAAAATCTAAGTGGTTCAATAAGATTGATGAATATTATCGGTTTCTTTTCCTCTCTATCTCTCCCGATATTATATTCCATGTTGATACTGTGACCACTCCAAATCAAGTATGGACAAAGATAGAGCCTCTCTTTGGAAATAAAGATGAGCTTAGAGGTCATCTATTGAAAATCGAGTTTATCTCACTGAGTCCAAGCAATTCCAAAACAATAGAAGAATTAATCTCAAATTTTAAGAACCTAGTGCTTTAGCTCAAGCAGTGTGGCATTGTGAAGAAAGAAGAGCAGCTAATCCTTTCCATTCTTTCAAAATTGAGTCCTTAGTACTCACTATTTGTGTCTACATTTCATGTTGCAAATATTATAGTTCCCAACTACAAGATGCCAACCTTGGATGCATTCATAGACTTGCTCACTAAAGAGTAGGACACGCTAGTTCAAATAGGGGATTTGAAACCCTCTAAGGATCATGCACTTTCTTCTCATGGAGAAAAGAGTTCCAAGAATGTCAAATCCAAAGAAAAGAAAAAGATGAAGGAAAAGATGCAGTCAGATGAAGAGGACTCCAATTCAACTAATGAAGATTCCAAAGCCAAGAAGATGAAGAAGAAAGATACATCCAAGTGTTCTTATTACTATAAAGCTACCCGTTCTGATAAATCTTGTTTTAGGAAGAAATTGGACATCATGACCAAAATGCTTGGAGAACATAATATTGGTGTTCCTGATTTTGCAAGAAAAGAAGAAGGCACGATTTTCGTTGAACAAGAACAATGTCTCTGTGCTACTCACAAAGGTAATCATCTATATGCTCTGAGTGCTCAAGCCAAAAATATTTCCCATGTATCTTATTTTGATTCCCATTCTGATATATCATAATTAGAAACCTTCATCCCTTCCTTAGAATAATATCCAATCAGTTTACCAAAGTCTCCTCCCAAACCTAGACATTTTTCACTAGTTTCTTATTTGTCTTATGAAAGGTCCTTCCACCTCCATTCAAATATTTCATAATTTTATTTGAAAGATGATTTACATACTAATATTAAGGTTATGCCACCTTCCACACCATTTATCAACCATTGGATGCACAAAAGACCATACAACCCCCAAGGTTTTCATTTGAGAAACCACACAATTCCATGGTTTCCTACTTTGTGTCACTTGTCTTTGTTGTTCTTATGTCTTTCATATATTTCATTAGTTGGACATAAATGTATTTATCCATCATTGGACTGTTGTTCCACGGTTCTGGACTTGATCTCACCACTCATGGTTCAAATTTAAAGTCCTCGAATCCTTCAAACTCGCCCAACTGTAAGTGTGATCCATTTGCTCACTCTTTTTCTATTGTGACCCTATCTAATCATGCAGATATTATATCATTGATGTTTGGTGCTCCATATGACTTCTATTTTGATATTTCAAAGTCTCATGAGATACTCTAAAGAGTTAGGAATGTGATACATCAGTTTGAGAAGAAGGTACATGGTTTGGTTCCCCATATTGTAGCTGCCCAAGAAATTGATCTTGTTGAGTCCATTGGTGCTCTTTGGGAAGGAGTTTGCACAGATCTCTTTTCCATAATTGATTATGTATCCAAATAAGATAAAGTATGTTTTAACAGCAAGATCCATTCATATGATTCCCCTCCATCACCAAATGTTGAGTTTCATGAGGCTTATGCACATGTTTTTTGCCTACACTACATTGATACATTTATGCATGATCATGGCATCCACAACATATTCACGAAGTTTGTTACCTAGAAGCAATTCATTCAGCTCATCCAAGTGAAGAACAATATAGTGTGAAGACATTTTTCTTATTTCTATGCCATGTCCATTTTTTACGGAGGGTTTTTTCCCTTGAGGTTTTCCATGTTTCCTCGTTTTACAAGGAAAAATATGTTTTTTTTGTAAAGGGTGACCATAAGCCTTTGTTGCTTGGGCCCTTATTTTTCTTTCATATCACTCTAATTCAAGCTTAAGGGGGGGTTGTTGGAACATTAAAAACCCACTTTAGACTGAGGATAAAACACATTAATTATTTTTTATTAATTTCCTAGGTTTAGACTAGGTAGTTGGCCTAATTTTGGCTTCTTATGCCACCACATGCCATCATGAGTCATAGGGGCACACTTGGATAGAATTTAGATAAGATTGTGACTGATTCTATCTAATTTTATGTCATTCCTAGAATAGTAGTGTGCTTTCCTGCTTTAGACAATTTTACCCAACTTTTTTTTTTTTCTGTTATTGGATAAGGTAAAACTAGTTTGACTTGGCAACAAGATCTTTTGGCCAACTCACCCTCCTTCTCTTTCTTCTCTCCAAAAGCCATGATCACATTCATTTTTCATCACTCACTGGCCACCATTCCTTATTTATCTAATTTGTGAGCCTCTTGACTGTTTTGGAAGGTCATTTTTCTACCTTGGGGGTTTTATGCTTTTAGTAAGCCTGCCTTTTTTGAGCTTTTCAAACATGCCTCTAAGGCACTTGAATTCTCTCTTGAGGATGTAGTATATATTTTAAACATATTGATGAATAAAATACAACGAGTTTTCCTCAAGTTATCTTCTCTATTCTTCTTCTCATATTCTTTGAAAATATTCCAAGTGAAATTGTCTTATTGAATCTAAATCTAAGAAATCTAAATTATGAGACAATAGTGATGCATGAATATGTTGACATTTAAATATATACTACAATAGAACCATATGTGAGGCTACAAATGGGGTTTCTTAAAAGAAGAATAGAACCATATGTGAGGCTACAAAAGCCATGATGCATGATCAATACATGTCTACCTCATTATGGGAAGAGGCCACCAATACAAAAGTATATATCTAGAATAGAAGTCCTCATGCCATTCTGTATGAGAAGAAACATGAATAAGTGTTCACTGACAAAAAAATAGATATTTCACACCTGAGGATATTTGGGAGTCATGTATACATTCATGTACCGAAATATAAGAGGACAGAGATGGAACCATCATGAAAGAAGGGAAACTTTGTTAGTTATAACAAATCATCTAAAGCCTGCATAATATATGTGCCAGGTGAAAGACACATTGAGCTCAACCGAGGTGTGACCTTCCACTAAGAGGAAGCATTTAAGTTATCAAAAGAGATTCAGTATGATACAGAAACAGAGGAGTGTGAGACTCCTATGATGGAGGACCTAGATACCGATTCTCCCCATTGAGATGTTCGGAGGGAGAATCTAGCAGAGTTCTTAGATTCGCTATCTCCTGATGAAATAATAGAAATGGTTGATGAACCTCCTTCCAAGAGGAGGTCTGCATGGTGCCATGATATACTACAATATGAATAGAGGCATGGAGCACCATTAGGATCTTCTAGAGAGTGAAAACAACCTAGCATATCTTCAGGGTATGTTGCACAAATGAATCACATCAGATATGTATAGCCTTCCACCTATGAAAAAGCTGCAAAGTAGCAAGTATGGAAAGATGCAATGGTAGAGGAATACAAGTATATGATGAAGAATGATGTTTCAGAAGTTGTTCCAAAACCTGAAGGGAATTCCATAGTTACTTCTATATGGATTTACAAGATCAAGCATGCTGTCAATGGCAATATTGAAAAGTATAAAGCCAGACTTGTTGCCTGAGGTTTTTCTAAGAAAAAAGGCATAGACTATGTGGAGAAATTATACTGGACTATGGCTAGGTAAACCACTATTTGAGTTTTGATCTCACTTGCATTTGTTTTAGGTGGAAGCTTTATCAGATGGATGTGAAGACAACCTTCCTCAATGGTGAGGTTGAGGAAGAGGTTTATATTCAGGAGCCCGAGGGGTTTTTGGTTCATGGGAAGAAGTCCCATGTGTGCAAATTGAAGAAAGCCTCGTATGGGCTTAAGCAAGCTCCCAGAGCTTGGTATTCGAGAATTGATACCTATCTTCAGAGATTGGGCCTCTCTTAGAGCAAAGTTGATCCAAATTTGTACTTCAAAGTAGTGAAGAACCAACCATTGATATTGGTTCTATATGTTGATGATTTGTTCCTTGCTAGAGAGGAAAAATTGATTGCTTGATGCAAGAGGGAGCTCACTTCTAATTTCAAGATGAAATACTTAGGTCTTATGCACTATTTTCTTGCCCTTGATATTTGGAAAAGAAAAGATGAAATATTTCTTTCTCAAGGGAAGTACATTGTTGATACATTGCGCAGGTTTGGCATGATGGATTGCAAATTCATGAGTACTCCGATGGTTTCCAATTTGAGAAAACTACATGAGTCAGATTCTGTATTGGATCCAATGAACCCCACTTTGTATAGACAACTTAATTGTTCATTGATGTACTTGATACACTTGAGACCAAATATATGTTATGTTGTAAGTATTATGAATCAGTTTATGTCTGATCCGAGACATGGACATTGGGTTGATGCAAAAAAATTTCTTAGATACCTTCGAGGTACAATTTCTTATGGACTCTGATATGTCTCCAGTGGAGGGGTGTTGTTACTTGGTTATACTGACTCTGATTCGGGTGGTAGCATTGTGGACTAAAAGAGTACATCCGGCTATTGTTTTAGATTGGGTTCTGCTATGAAATCTTGGTCCAACAGGAAGTAGGGCTCTGTATCCCAAAGTACTACAGAACCAGAGTATATTGCTTCTAGTACTTCGTGTCGAGAAGCAGTGTGGATTAGGAAGCTACTTTCTAGGTTGTTCGGTGAGAAGCTTGATTCTACCGTCATTTGGTGTGACAATCAAAGCTACATCAAGATTTATGAAAACCTTGTGTTTCATGATAAGTTGAAGCACATTGAAATGAAGTATCACTTCATCAGAGACATGGTCCAGAAAGGTACAATGAAACTTCAGTACATTTCTACTGATGAGGAGATTGCAGATCTATTAACAAATCCTCTATGAGTGACGAAGTTCGGGTACTTTTGAGACAAGCTTGGTATGACAAAGAATGCCTCCCTCATTGAGAGGGAGTTTTAAATGTACAACATCACGATTCATTCTCCAAGCCAATCTTGTGTATCCATGATTGGGCCTCATGTGTTGAGGTAGGGATCCTGAGTTGGACTAAAAAACATGGAGTACATTCATGATTTGGACTCAAGAATGACTAAGCCTTTAGTTGTAAAAGGTTATTCATCATGTGTTGAGGTCAATGCCTTGATGTATCAAAGTGATGATGTTGTAAAGTCTTGTTGGACAAGGCTCAGGACTTGTGTGTCAATTCAGATTCTCATGTGGACCTGCAGTTATAGTAGGCACCCATGGGGTGGACCTCCATTTATAGAGGTAGATGCTTTGCATGTTGAAGCATTAACGTTGTGTGATGTATTACTAACCATGGTCATCGATTGCTATTGAATCTCCTTTAGAGTTTGGCCACCTGTAGAGTGAATTAGGTTAGCATATGATCATTTGGTCCAAGTGTAATATAATATGATCATAGCATCTAACAAATCTTATATGATAGATAATTAAAGTTAACACATATTGACCATGCAGTAAAGATAAGAGATAAAGATAAATGCATAGAGAAAAAGAGAATTCAAATTGCTCATTACATGACTAAGTGAACTCGAATTTTTAGCTTCAGTTAAAGCCACAATGTATACCTAAATTAATTAAAGAACTCACAGTGGTCACTACAAGTAAATCAATTAGCATGATTTCAGTTAATAATCGTTAAGTAAGTGTTAATAAAGAAGGACTAGGTAACTAAAGTGTTTTGCATTGATTACACTTTAGTTAAACTAAAAGACGACACTTTAGTAAATCAAGAGAGAACTCAAATTGATCACTACAATGATGTAATATTTTTTTCTATCTTTAATTTAGGTGAATAAACAAAAACATGTTTTTTTTTCTATGTAAAAAATAATCATTAAATATGTTTATGTTCTAAATACATTTATCTTAACACTAAAAGTGAATTGATTAACCATCATTAATATTATAGCAATCCATAGAATATACATTAATTTCCATGAAATAAGTCCCACTTTCATCAAGAATAACTTATTTGATATGTTTTCCATCCTTCGTAATAAAACCATATATGAATAATATATATTAGATGATGTTATTATTAGAATGAAATGCTAATGGGCCTATGTGAAATCATTTTGCTTATAGTTCCATAGTATCAACCTACACCTCTAAATCTAGATGAGGGCACATGTAAACAAAATAGGTTGATCTCTATAAAACTAATTCTATTAGTTAAATGGATTATGTTTTGGTTAGAATATATATATATGTATGGGGTATTTCACTTACAAGATGGTCACATATTCATTTTTTGCATGCTTGGGTTATGGTATTATCGAATTTGTTCTCTAGACATGTTTAATACATGATTTTCTATACCATATTGTTTAAATCATATATTTTTTAGAAAATTTAAAATAACAAGAAAACTTCTTTACTCAAAGATATTATTGATAAGGTCTCAAGCAATGTTGCAAAGTAGTGGCATCAACAATATTGCAAAGTAGGGATGTCCATAAATAGACAAGCAGGAGAGGTCATAACGAATAGTTACATCCATTGTGATGCTAATATTTCATTGAAACTTAGGTGGTTCTTAGATTTAAAATAAGAAAAAATATAATGTAAACTTAATGTTCAAGTGAATTGTATAATAAATTCTTTTCAATTTTTCAATATTATTTCATTATATATTTTTATTGACAGGGGAATCAATAACTATGTTGGGGATCATACTCGTGTGACATGGGATCGATTCTTGTCCAGTACCATTATATCCCTAGGTATACCCACACTACCCCTACATAGGTGCGTAGGTTATTTGAGGTTTGAACCCACGATGTCACAAGGAGTACCTTAACAATGCACCCTATCACCAAATCAAAAATACCTTAACAATGTACCCTATAACTAAATAATCTACATTTCAAAGACTACTTCAATATAAAATATTTATTTAAAAGACTTATTGAAATTTATTCAAATATATTTGTAAGCAAAAGATTAAAAAATAGAAAGCCATAAAATGATAAACCCATTCATATATTTCCTAAAAAAAAAGTAGGTACTAATAAGATTAGAAAATACAAATTAAAAAGTAGGTATTATTAAGATTAGACATACTAATTTATACCAAAGCAACTGAACTTTATTTTTTTCGTAAATAAGATTAAAAAATGCAAATTAAAAAGTAGGTAATAGACATACAAATTTATACTAAAGCAACTAAACTTTATTTTTTTCGTAAATAAGATTAGAAAATGCAAATTAAAAAGTAGGTAATAGACATACAAATTTATACTAGAGCAACTAAACTTTATTTTTTTCGTAAAGATGGAAGTGACTATTTTAAAAGTTAAATTTTATGTTATTAGAATGAATTGAATTACGATTTCATAGGTAAAAAATGGTTATAAAGTATAGGTTATGTTAAGTAAATTTGATTTAGTTAAAGAATGAAATATATGTTTATACTTTATAGTTTTTTTTGGATCTATGGTATTTAGTAACTCATGGTATTGTCTCACAGTATTGTTTATTAAAAACTTTACTTAAACAACTTCATTGTAAGGTGCCTAGAAAAAGTTAATATTAACTTGTTTGTGGCCAGTGTTGTGTGGCCACTCCACTCCATTTCCTGAATTTGCAGTGGAGATTGAGAAGAAGCGTAGAGAATTTCCGGCCGGAAGTAGAAAATTGAGCTTGGCCTTGGATCATTTCAGACAATAGATTGCAAAGTTATAGGCCCGGGCAGCCTTATCCGGGGTGTCTTAGAAGCCCAACCAAATTCCGTCTGCCCTTGGAATTAGGCATTCGAATTTCGGCTACCCACTTTCCTGGCTTTCTCATTCTAATTCATTTTAACTGCCGCAGCTTCAGTGAGCGGTTTTCAGGTCTGCTGTTGCCGTTCTGATTTGAAGAAGGTTTCACCATGTGGGGGTTTTGAGTTCGATTCCTGATCCCTTAACAACAACGCTACATGGCGAAACCTTCTTTAAGTCAGTACTGTCACAACAAGCACTCACCGAAGCCGCGGAAGTTCAAAGGAATTAGAATGAGAAAATGGGGGAGCAGGTGTCCGAAATTCAAATGCCTAATTCAAAGGGGAAATTTTTGCTGGGCTCCTACGATTTTTCCGTCTATTATCTGATATAACCAAGGCTGCCCGCTCCTGTGACCTTTCCGTCTATTATCTGACAGGATCCAAGGCAGTTCAATTTTCCAACGCCTATTCTCTATCTACGCCGCAAATTCAAGCCACCGCAGCCAAGTTCGCCGAAGAAGAATTCCGGCAAGTTCCGAAGATAACAGAGCGTTCGAAGGCTGAATCCGTCATTGAAGGCCAAAGAGATTTCGAGTGCAACATTTTTGGAATCAGTTTTTGGACATTGAAGGCCAAAGAGATTTCGAGTGCAACATTTTTGGACTCAGTTCTGGACATGTGAACTCGCTGGGGAGATCTGCAATCTCATTCATGCGAAGTGATATCCTCTTGCAGTACTCATTATGAACCGTTGGGAAATGTTGCAGAGTTTGCCCTGCCTTCAAAAGACAATTCTGCTCCTTCTCGTCAATATTCATCGCCATCTCACGAATATCGCCGTCAACTCTTATCAGTTGCCCATCTGAGGAGTCCCAGACACTATCATTGTCCATCTCCTCATCAGTAGCATTGTGGAAGAAGCGGCGATCCAGAAGAAGGTTAACGTAGGTGCGGCGATCATTGCCCATCTCCTCATCATTGCCCATGTCCATTAAATGGCTCTCCTGTCGAGACACCGTGGAGTAGGTTGGGGGCGGTGGAGTAGGCTTCTCGCTTCTGTAAAGGAATTATACAGCAGTTGCAGCCATATCTTGAGGACCTCCTGCGCCTCTCTCCGTTGGTCCGGGAAGAGGGTGGTAAGATCGAGCAGAAGATTGAGCATAGGCTGAAAATCTGTTTGCAGAAGCTTGCGCTTTTCCTCCTCATTAATGACATTCCTCGTGAGGTGGACGACAGAAGTGGTGATATCCATGGCTTCCTTAATGTTCTTGTGGCACAGCTGAACAGAACAGAGGAAAATTCACGGAGTGTGGGAGGGGACAGATAACGAGATGTAAGATGGGAGGATTTGCAACTCTAACTTTAGAGGATTTGCAACAGTTAATCGAGTCAATCGCCTAAATTTGAATGCAGGAAGAATGAGAGGAGAGGTTGTGACCCTATAAAACAAACGAATTATGAATCGATTTGCAAGTTGTAACTTGGACAGTCTTAATTGGGATTGATTTTGCAGCAGCAAATGAATCTAGACTGTAAGTGCTCTGACTCTGATTGCAAGTAGTAAGTTGAATTCAAGTCTGTATTACATAACTCTTTGTAGAAATAATTCATGCCTTCCAAAATGGAGCTACTATATCTTGGATGGTCTCAGATTTGGATTGTTTTTCACAGTGGCAAATGAAGTAGTTTGATGCGTAAAACCATGGAAGTAATGATTAATCTAGTTAAATGCAGCCATTTGTTTACTAAAGGGCGTATCTACAATGGGTATATTAACATTTGTTACTGTTAGTGAAAACAGTTATGTAATAGATCTAAGTGAAAACAGTTATATAATAGATCTAAGGACCTTTAAATCAAGTACTAACAGAAAAAGTTGTATTCTTGGTATAAATTTTGACTTATTTATCTAAAATTTTCTAATTCAAGAGAAAGCTCAGGCAAGAAAGAGTAAGTCCACAACTACGCATATAGGACTAGGAGTTAGTATGAAGGATCATTATGAATAATTAATAATATTAGAATAAAGGACTATTTTGATCACAACTCTAAAGTAGAGTTCAAAAATATTCATCATAATTATAACTAGACTCATCCTAGCTAGACAAATCTTTCAGCACACTACGCAAGTATCTCACTCTTTTCTAGAAAGTGGTTCCAATAAAGATGATTGAGATGAACAAGGATAATCATCAAATTCTTTTATACTCTCCAATCAATCTTGATATCTGCAAATTTGGCATTCAATTACTAAAAAAAATTAAAGTTCAAACTCCTTGCTAGGATGATTGTTCGGGACATTGCCACTTTTAAAGTCATTTTTTTATAAGATGAGTTAATTTAATTTAGATCTTACATTTACAATTAGAAAAAGTATATATATAGTTAAATTTATTTTTTAATAAGATACCCTAATTTAATTTAGACTTTACATTTATAATTAAAAATATTTAGTTATTTTATTATAAATTTGTATATCTTTTTTTTTTTTTTTTTATAAATTTGTATATCTTTTCTTATTAATTCTTTAGAAAATATATATACCAACTTATCATTGATTTGTATTTTTTTTATCTTTTACTTACAAATATCAAACCCATCACCTTTTCATTTTAGTTCATCTATATCAAGCGAGTTAATATTCAATGAATTCTATTTGATGAAATGTCAAATTTCAAATGAAGTTTTATAATGAAATAATGTTAAAAATTTGAATGGAGCTAATAATACCATATTCAGTAATAATGTTAAAAATTTGAATGAAATTAATAATACGATCTACTTAATAGTATGCTTTACAGTATTAAGGATGGTTAATCAAGTCACTTTTAGTGTTAAGTATTAAGCTAGAGAAGGATTAAATCCTTAATAAAAAAACAAAAATGATCACATTGAAATTATCTCATTCAAAAATTTTAAAAAATATTTACACAAGCAAAATGGTGAATTGTAATAAAGTAATAATCATGTTCAGTTATAATACAAAACAGTTCATGTTCATGTTAATTACATGTGAGAGAACGCCCCTAAAGTTGCATTAATTAATTACATATGAAGTAAAATACTTGTAATTTACCCATTTATTATTTGTAATTATCACAAAACTAATATGTAATTTATTATTCTATTTTATCTTAACTATAGTAACATAATTCAACCATACTGACTTTTTTGGTACAAAAATTCTGACATAATACAAAAATACTATATGGTGAATGTATTGTTAACTGTGAATACGGGATACCTGGCCGACTACTTGTAATGGAGTTTCGAATAAACAATTTTTATTATATATATTAACATGATTTAGAGAGTTTGATAACAGATTTTGATTTCGAGATGGACAAACTTCGATAATGGACGCGAATACAGGTTTTACTGAATTCTGGAAAACTGGTTACTTTACCTTTTTCAAATCTCTCTCCTCCAAGGCTCTATCTTATCATAACTACGTGCTGCACGGTTTTAAAATTTTAGTTCCGTAGAGTTTCTGTTACCAAACAGTAATACTATGTTAAAAGTTTCAATCTAAACATAAGTTTCAATATAAAAATAGACTTTAGATAGAATTTATGAGATTCAAATTAAAATATATTTATTTCACTTTTCAAATTTAAAGTTAATATATTTTAATTTGTATATAAATTATTATTATTTAATAGTAGTTATTATACTTGCTGCAGGTAAGTATATAGCCATTGCTTCGCATTTAATTTCAATTAACTTTTTATTATTTTGTTATTTGTAAAAATATTTTTTCTATTATTTTATATAGTTTTATAAATATTCATATATTAAATTGATTATTTTAAAAAATAAAATCAATTTTTAAAATTTTTAAATATAAATATTTAATTTGTCATTAGTTCAAAATCTTGAATTGACTATTTTCTCCTGATTTTACATCTAATTGTCAGAATAAAAAATAAAACAAAAAAACTTTTATTTGACAACTGTCTCTTTAATTATCATGGCTGTACTACACCATTTGCAGTATCCCAAGGGTACTACAAGCTAATCCCCATCACGGTTTATCTCTTAGCTTCTCATTTATGCAATAGGTTCATTCTATATACCCTAGTCTAACTCCATACACTTTGGGTTTTCGAATAATGTGCCACAAATTGCATTACATTAGAAGGTTGCCATGTAATAACAATGATGGTTAATTATTGAGTGCAACAACCTTTAGGCAGTGAAAACATACCGAGTCAGATCTTAAACGTAAAACCCATTTGTAATGCGGTCTGGTTCGCTCTTCCAGTCCGATCGATTGATGTTAAATCTTAAACTATAATGTGCTTAAGTAACTATAAAAACTTATGATTTGATTCCTCCTTATCTGGAGAAACTGAGTGCGATTTGATTCTCTAGCAAATAAGCAAGGATGCAATATTTTTCTAATTGGTACTCAGATCTAAAGAGTATAACATATTATGATGCAGTCCAGCTCGCTCTTTCTTTCCGGTAGTCAGAAGGCTTTAATAAAAAAAAATATTTCAGCAGTCAGACTCTAAGCTTAAAACAGATCTCTACTATCACCTTCGGCAACGTACTTAATCAACAATAGAGAATATCATGACTGGTTACTTGCAACTACTAAAGTAAACTGCGATTTGGCTCTTTCGAGCGTTACTTAAAATTTCATCATAATTTTTGTTCAATAATCAAGCGTAAAAGTTTATTTCTAAGGCCATTCCCTAAAGCTTCGACATAATGATATAACCTACCATATACAACAATCCTTTATTCATAATTAACATTTTTTTTTTCCAGCGAAAAAAAAACTACTATTGATATTCAAATTGAATCAAATAGTACAAAAATTGTCTTGATTCTGCTATGGAATCATATACTTCTGTAATATACAGACATGGAAGTAAAGAAAGCTTCAACATAGATCAGCCACCTAATATTATGGCAGTTTTGCTTACAACACAAGACAGATCAACACATCCCAAGTAGACAAAAATTGTTCCCAAAAACTTTGCCAATTAAGGCTGCTACCAGAACCCATCCAGCTGTCCAAAAAACATAGGAAGCTTAACTACCTGCTTAGTCAAAAAAGAAAAGAGTACCACTGTCCAGGACACTATTGTCCCACCACTCCTCCCAAAGCAAAATTCCTTCAGAACCTGTCAGAGCCTGCTTCGATAATTTATCCGCTAGAGAATTGTGTTCTCTAAAGATATGTTCGAACATGATATGCTTGTGTTTAGAAATTTCAACTTGAGTCCGAACAGCCCAATGTCTCAGGTGATTGACATTGAGTCGAAAGTCACCCGCCACCCATTTTATAGTGACCCTGGAGTCACCATAAACCTTTAAATTGACCAAACCAAAACAGTTAGCAATTTTAAGGATACACCATAAAGCCATTAGTTCTGCTTTCATACTAGTTCCCATGCCACAATTGAGTCGAAAAGTGAAGAAATGTGACTCATTTAGATAAATGGCTCCACTAATAGCACAAACCCCAGATTGTGAAGCACCGTCGAAAAATAAAACTGGCTGGTCCACTTTGAAATTGAAGCTACTAACCCTGTCGACCTTCAGTTTTTGCTCCTCCATCTTACAATTTGTAAACATATTTAAAGCTGTCAAGCTGCAAAGTGTAATATCAGGATAACCATTTTTAAAAATAGCTCTGTTTCTATAGTACCAGATAGCCCAAGGAATACAAAGGGCAATAAAGAAAAATTGTTTGCAGTGCCGAAACCAATTAAGCAAGCAGTTATTGAAATCACCAACAACCCAGTACTGAGTGATATTTAACTTATGGGAGATCACATCCCAAACCTTTTGTGTAAAGGAACAGTTTACAAAGAGGTGCTGCTTAGTTTCTCCATGCATTTTACAGAGGATACAATATCCAGGTCCAGACCAGCCCCTTTTACATAAGTTATCCCAGGTCTTAAGTTTGTCTTGTAAAAGTAGCCAAGTGAAACATTTCAGTTTGATGGGAATGTCCCAAAGCCAGAGCCTCTTATACCACTAGTCTTGAGGATAAATGAACTTCGTTTGAATGATCCTGTTATACATGGTTTGTGCTGTCACCATTCCCATTGCTGGATTGCCTCCCCAAACAAGCTGATCTTTATCAAGTGACAAAATGACACCAGCAGAACATAACTTCCATGTATAGTCATTCCATAACCGTGCTAAAAGGCCAGATAAACCAAGATCATTTGCAGACAACCATGTATGTTGTGTCTCGGCTCCAGAGTTGGGATAACAAATCGTATTCAATGTAGTCAGACCCAGAATTTGCAAATAGCTGATAATGGAGGTGGGAAGGGAAAAGCAATCATCCATACCAATAATTCGGTCAATTCCAACCCGAACTAAAGCACCCGAACCCACCTGCCAGGAAAGATCACATTTAATCCAGTCTAGTGTTTTCAGAAAACCTCGCCACATAGGAGAAGAATTCCAGCATGTAAACTTTGATTTTCTTAACCATAAAAAAGAATCCATTTTTAAATATTTGCCTCGAATGAGTCTGGACCAGAGAGTTGTTCCAAACAAACATCTCCATAAGCTTTTCGATCTGAGGGAAACATTAAAAACTCCCAAATCTTTGATGCCCCAACCTCCAAACCTATAGGGTCTTGCAATAGCATCTGCTGCCACCATGGGGATCTTATCACAGTCTCACAAACCAAACCAAAGGAAATTATAAAAAAACTTTTTGATAGTCTTAATGATAGACATCGGCACCTCCAATAACGAAAACCAGTAGACTGGAATGCTGCACAATACTGACTTCAACAGAATGAGCTTGGCCCCAATGGATAAAAAACGAAAAGACCAATGTGAGATGCGTGCTTCAATTTTGCGGAGGAGCCAATGCCAATCCTTTATAAGGTAGTTATTAGGTTTAAGATAATAACCCAAGTATTTGAAACCTTGATTCATATCACAGCACTTATAAGGCAACATTGAGAGAATGTCACGAAGCTGAACATCATTTGGATCTAGATGATAAAAATTTGATTTAGCAGTGCTTACTTTCATGCCGGAAGCACAACAAAAATTCTGAATGATTATTTTATAATTGAGCCATTCATTAACAGAATCCACACCAGCAACAAGAACATCATCAGCAAACAGGATATGTGTGATTATACAGTCCTTAGCAACCTTTATTCCTTTAATTTGTCCATACTCAATCGCTTGATTAACCAGTCTACTAAACCCATCCATAACCAGAATGAAAAGAAGTGGAGAAAGTGGGCAACCTTGCCTGATTCCCCTGGAGCAATAGAAGAATTCTGATGGACTTCCATTAATCAAGACAGAGATATTCATGGTTGAAATGCAGGCCATTATCCATTTGATGATCACCGGAGGAACACCAATTTTAATAAGAATTAATCTGAGAAACGACCAATTGACCCTGTCATAAGCTTTCTCCAGATCCATTTTAAGAAGAAGAGCTTCTTTTTTTTTGTATTTTTATGCTGTGCAAAAGCTCCTGAGAGATACCAATGGCATCATGAATTTGTCTACCAGCTAAGAAGCCAAATTGTTCGGCTGAGATGTACTGGGAGAGCACAATTTTAAGCCGATCTGCTATGATTTTTGTGATGAGTTTATATAATAGGTTGCAAAGAGCAATTGGTCTATAATCACCAAATGTCCCCGGCTTATCCTTTTTGGGAATAAGCGTGACAAATGTAGCATTTAATCCTCCCGGAATATAACCACTATTTTTGGAAAAGTTCACCAAATCCACCAGTTCTTTACCCATCAGATCAAAAAAATGCAAGTAGAGCTCCACCGGCCACCCATCCGGCCCAGGACTTTTCTCTTTAGCGAAGCCCTTGAGAGTTTGCTCAATTTCATCCAGAGAGATATCTTCCAAAAGACGAGCAGAGTCTTGATCATTAAAACACCGAGGAAAGAGATTAGCAATTCTGATTTGTTCTGATAAACAGCATTCCCCAGAGTCACTGTATATGTTTCCAAAATATGAAACAGCTTCTGCTTTTATATTATCCAAACCAGTATGAAATGTACCCCTGTCATCCACAACTTCCCAAATATGTTTAGAATTTCTTCTGGATGAAGCATAAGAGTGAAAAAATTTAGTGTTCCTATCACCAAGAGAAATCCAGGTGGCATGGCTTTTAAGCTGCCATTCTTTTTCAGCTAGCAAAAGAATCTCTTCTTTCTTTTTTTCACACAGCCTCATGATTTCAAAGTCATCATGTGTAAGAGCACAATGAAAATTGGCCGTGAGAGCAGTCTGAACCTTGTCTTCTAACAACTTTAACTCCAAGTTATCAGCCTTTTTCCTGTTCCTGATCCACTTAGCAACCAAAAATTTTAACTCTTTTAATTTAGAACAGAAATTCAGAATAGGATTAGGGTCGTATGCCGAACAATTAATCCAGAAATCTCTAACCATAGCACAGAAAGACTCATCTTCTAGCCAGGAAGAATTGAATTTGAAAGGCAATGCAGGAATGCTTCTCATATCCTCCAGCTGAAGTATGATTGGCCAATGATCCGAAAATTTGTAATCATACACCCAAGATCTGTGTTTCTGAAAACTGTCCAATAACTTAGATTTGACAAGAAAACGATCCAATCGTTTATGAACTCCATCTTTACCGAATCTGCCATTTGTCCAAGTAGGGACCATCTTATGAGGCTGAATGTCCACCAAATCTGAATTCTCCATCATTTGCAAAATGAAGTCTGGAAGCTCATCCAATCTAGATGCACCACCCCACACTTCAGATGAATGGCAGGTGAAATTTAGGTCACCTGCGATAATCAAATCTTGTGAATTTAACAGACTAGAATCTATAAGAGAGGACCAGAAAGTGAATCTCTCCCTATAGGGAGCATAGCAGTTGAGCACAGAAAAGGTGTTATGATTGCCACAAAAATGACCTTTAAGAAGGATACCCCAGCGAGTGAAGAAAGGTTTAAAGGCAAATATATTCGGGTCCCAAGCAACAGCCAGACCCCCAGAAAGACCTAAAGAACTTGACGCAGAAACCTCCCAGTTTGGAAGGAGGTTACAAAGTTTCTGAATAGCTATGGCTTCGTCACACATTGTCTCTTGAAGGAGGACAACTGCAGGGACAGTAGCTTTAAGGAGAGTGGATAAGGCCTGTACCCTTGACACCTTAACCAGTCCTCGAACGTTTAATGAGAGAAAAGACATCAAGAAATATTCAAGCCGGGGGACACCGCTCTAAGCCCCGAAGCCCTATCCACAGCATCTAGCCTATGCGAGATAGGAGTATATGAATCAGTAGCATTTTGATTCCGACCCTTTTTTTGTTGCCCCTTCTTATAGTAACATTTTGAAAATTAAGGGTGTGAACAGGTTTGGCTGAAGACCCCAAATCTGGATTCTTAGAATAAGAGGGAAGAGGTGGGAATTCCTCCCCACTGGTAGACATAAGATACCCACATTCTTCTAGTATAGCAGTATCACTAGGGTTAGATCAAAGAGCAGAATTATGTGCAGTTTGGTGACTAGCTATACCCCTCTCAACATCACAGCTCTGTTTTAATGAAGATGTAGAAGGTAATTCAGACCTTAAAGACAAATTCTCACCCTCAATATCTGAATAACGAGAATGTAGAGCAAGGGTTTTAGTAGAGGGGGACCCAGTATCAGAGGAAATGGGGATAACATTCATACCCTGACTCAATGTTGAATCACCAAGATCAGCAGAAACAGTCAAAGGTTCCTTGAAAAGTTTTCGGCCAACTTTAGAACAGGGAGGGGTCTGAGCAAAGATAGATAAAGGCAACCCAGTAATCAAATCGTGTCGCATCTGTATATCTCCATTACTAATGCGTTTAGAAAGCAAATGTTCAGAATTCTCAATAAAATTGAGTTCATCACTTGTTAATTCTGGATAACAAATAGGGGTTTTGAAATTTTGCTTACCCGAGATATCAACAGCTGCAAATGGAGTGCCCTTCAGAGGTGGGGTAGGTTCCTGGTCAATCGACTTACAACTGTAAGGGCACATGACCAATTCTTCTACAACTGAAGCAACGAAAGGGTATTTTGAGGTAGTCGAGATGCAGCTTCCATAACTTAGCTCCCCACACAATCTCAATTTCAGCTGGAAAACCCTCCTTCGTCTCTATTTCAAGCATTACTTTCGCAAAACGACGGTCCATCCCATACAAATTTTTCTTATCAAACCGAATGAATCTACCAGCAGAGTTTGCTATCCCCATTAAAACCTGCTCCGACCAAAGTTCAATGGGAAGACCAGGTATGACCATCCAGAGGTGCCGGAGAGTCTGATATTCATGTAATGGATCGAAATTTAAATGCCAGCGCTTTAAAAACAGGGACCCCTTCTTAAATTCCTAGAAACGAGACAGGATTTTGTCAATATGTGCAGCCTCTGAGAAAGTAAAAAGAATCCATTTGTTCATCAATAGATTTATCCTGGGGGCCAAACCAGTAATTGGAACCCACATTTTGTTAACCCATTCCATGATTTCAGACTTGTTCCCAGAGGCATACTCAAAACGACCTACTAACCCTCTATCAGCCAGAATGCCAATACGCTCCAACCCAAAATCCGCATCAATATCATATCTAATAACCTCTGCTTTGGCTTTGAAAGTTTTTAACAGACGACGCGTCTTTTCCTTCTGCCCACATAATTTAACACCACAGGTCGAAACCTTACCAGCCCCAGTAGAGTGTTCCCCCAGAGCAACGGAAGGTGACGGCCCATTAGAACATGGAGAGCGGAAGGTCTCCTCCATTACAAACCCAAGTAGGGTAGCAAAAAACAAGCCAGCTGTCGGTCACTAATGCAGCCAAACTGACAGCTGCCCACTGATCTCAATGGCGACAGAATAGTGAAAAGACCATCCCCACATATGGCAGAGCAAATATTAAAATAGCACGGAATCGCCAAACTAGGGCAAGTCCATATTTAAGCAGATTTAGCGAAAAATCCGATTGACAAGATGATTAGGAGCCTACGGCTAAAAGGCTTGTTCCCACTTTTTTTTATCCTTGGCTGGTACTAAGCTGTTTATTTAAAACAGCTGGACTCCAAGTCGCCGCAGGTCGCTAGATCATCCCATCCATCTTCAAAATCGATAAAATCTGCAAAAAGTCACTGAAAACCTGCAACAAAATCGCCAATAGGATCCAAACCCTAGCCATCCCGAGAGCCATTCATAATTAACATTTTATATCATCAACATAAGAGGATAAATAAATAGGAATCCTTTAAGGTATAATGAACGCCGAGTTAATTAAATACACGCTTCCACAAGTTGTAAAAGGAAATCATGGATGCAACCACGAGTCACTATCGTGCATCGATGCCAGTTGGATCTTAGGATGTTATTTGCGTTTTTATAGATTATTATTACTTCGTACTTGAAGAATACATGTGGATTGATGAGGCCAAACTATTTGTGGTTGGCTGCCTTGTAAATATAATTCCAATATAATCTATGCACCTTGTCTTGCCCCATGTTTTTTTTCGATGTATACGTGTCTTCTGTACGTCCTTCCTGGGATTCATTAATACTATATCTAATACGATTCAATCGAAGCAAAAAGAGTCACGTGCCAAGTCATGTGTAATAATAGACTTATTTAATTTCTTAAAATAGCAGATAGATAATTTTATATTTTATTAAAATATTTGAAATATAAATATTTTAATATAGTTTATCAAGATACATCAACTTTCCTTTCCACAAATTTTCTGTACCATATCAAATAATTAATTTTTAAGAAAAATTTGTACACTAAATCAAATTACTATAACACTAATTTATGAACTTCTTAATATCTATTTGATTATAATTTAAATTATTAATCCAAAATAATCCCAACAATTATTACTTACCAACCATACAACTAACTTATTTTAGTTATTAATCATAGATCAATTAACCCACTATTATTTTTTTTTCAAAAATTATAACTTTATTATCATAATGAAATTACATTTTCTCAAAGTTTGAGTGATATGATATCACAATATCAAAAAGCAACTAATCCTAAGTTATTAATAACTCATTTCATCCTCATTAAAGAGTATTTCTACTTATATGAAGATAAGAAAAACAAAAATATAACTGGTCCTAATCTATAATTAGCTCATTACATCCTCATTGGAGAGTACTAATATAACTGGTCCTAATCTATAATTAGCTCATTATATCCCTAACCACTTAAATGGCTAATTAGTACATCCTTCAACTATTGTCAAACTAACATCTTATAATACAAAATGATTTATCTTAATAAACAACTTTAACAACTTATTCAAACTTTTCTCAAGAGGCAATTTTTTTTTTCTTTAGAATATAGTTGATTTAGGGGGAATTGAACCCCACCCCACCCCACCCCACCCCACAACTTTCTAAGAGGAAAACTTTGCTAAATTAAAATTTAACAATAAAATTTTTATTAGAAAACCTATAAAGTCTAGATATTTCTATTATTTTGGAGTTGAAAAAGAAACTAACTAAATTATTACTATTAGAAGTTGTGAAAAATAATTGTAAACAAGTAATGTTGTCCACTAGTAATTTTGTCCACTAGTAATTGCAAATAAGTAAAGTTGTAAATGTGCATCAATTAAAGAGCTAACAAGCTAATCCTCTCTTGCACACAAGTAATCCAAAATAATGGTTATGAAGTTCTAATTTAAAAGAAACAATGGATGAAGATAATCATGGGGATGTAGAAAAAGCTACTCCATTAGATCCTTGGCCACTATTAGTATTGCAAAGTAAAAAGGTTTTTAAAATGTTAATTTACGCTTACATGATATTGTTAATGCTTTATTAATAGTTGCTAAGATTTAGATCTCTCATTATATACTTCAATTTCTTTGAACTACGTACAACTATTTTATTTAACATTTCTAAGAGGTAGTTATAAGCAACTTGGTTGCTAATTTCACTTGTTAAATTATGTTTTTAACTATTAGTTATTTAATTAGTTTATTAATTAGTATTTGGTAACATAGTATTTGATATATGTTAAAATTTTAATATAGTTTGTGTTAATATATTTTTTATACTATATTTTGTATGTTTAATAGTTAATATTTTTTAGTATGTGGTTTTTTTAGTAGATTTTTTTTTAATATATAGTTTGTTTTTTGTTAGTAAGAAATTTTATATTATATCAAAAGAGTATTACAACGGGTGCAACCTACTCCATAACACAGGATTGTACAACCAAAAACTTCATGCGGGACCAGACTTGCAAAATCGACCACGAAAGAATGAGTCCAATACATCTTGGTCTCATGAAAATCTTCTTAACCCTTGAAGTGTCTAAACCAGAGACTTTGAGATACTACATACCCACAACGAACCCAAGAAATAACTATTCCAAAATCATCCTTACATGGGCTCGCAGGCCTGGACACAACATATCTTTGAAAAACATCTAAGCCTGAGTTAATCAAAAACCATCTAGACTTACGACTTGAACTATCTACCAGAAAGGGAAAAATAGGCACCAAAAACAAACATCAGTGAATGATGAACGGAGCCTCAGGAGAATTCCCCGGATGGGTGGATTCAGTCGAAGACGGGGGACATGGAGGAGGTCGGAGCTCCATCGCATGCAGAAGGAAGTCCATCTTCCAATTCATCGCGCGAGACTCCTCCAGAAGCCGCTGCGTCAGAAGAAGCGAAACCGAATCCTCTTTAAGAGCTTGATGATCACAAATGGAAAAACCCACAAGGTTTTTCATCATCCAGTAAAGGGCCACTGTCCGTTCATACAGGCTAAGCCGACCCGTAGTGTTACCAGGGTCCATAATCCAATTTTCCAGTTGTTTACGTTCCCCCAAGAGAGTCTCCTTGCTCAGCCTCATCCACCATTGGCATTCATACTCTCGGATATCCCTCTGAATGTCCTCAGGGACATGGATGGAGAAAGCAGTGGCTTCACGATGAGCATTCGAGCAGGCCCGAGAAACCCCACTACTCAGCTCACCAGAAGGATCACCCCGCTGCCGTTTCTTATTGCGGCCAATATCCACCCCAACCTCCGAGCATAAATTGGAGACTCCCTAATCCTCAATCCTCTTAACAGAGTCTGGTTCCATAACTAAGTAGATAGACAGCACTTGCATGCATGCAAAGGGAAGGAAATGACGAGCCCTTGCACTGCCCTACTCCTTCATATAGACACATTTGCCACCTTCCCTCATAACTAACCAGGCACGATCAATTAAATGGTGGTAGTACCAATAGTGACACTCTCCCTACAAAGCACTAACTTCGCTCAAATCTCGATCCATTATCCCTCTGTCCGAATTATTTCTCAAAGCTATGGAGAGCAAGGATAATTTTAGGGGCGAAATTTAGCCCATGGGCTATTTTTCCATGTTTTTTTTCCAAAAAAAGATTCGCCAATTTGCATTTTTTGAAGGCCCATTTTGCCCAATTTTGGTGGGGTGAACTTTTTTCACTCTAAAAATCGCCAAATTATTATATAAACTATATCAGATCTTTAGAAATTGAAACAGATTTAGAAAAATATCACCAAATATTTTATAGTTGACATTTTAAGAATTGGTAAGATTCGCCAAGTTTTATACACTTTTAAATAAGTATGGGTCCTTAAAATTATCCCTGATGGAGAGGACACCTCCCAAACCATTTAGCATGATGAAAAGACACTTCCACCTCCATTTTTTAAAGGTCGGGATGATCCATATATGGGAATGATGGCTACGTGTCCCAAAGTCCCTCCGCTTGATGTCACCTCGCATGAGTGGCACGAAAGATCGTCATGTCAGCATCCTAGGTAGCCTTGCAGCTGTCACGAACATCTAAGTCCGGTAAAGCCTCCCATGAGTTAGCACTGATCTTCATGTGAACACCAATTCCAAATTTTGCCAGCACATCTGCCAATTTGTTACACTGCACTTAATGTGTGAAAAGGTTAGCGCCATACCCTACGATAGAACTAAGGAAATATTAGCCAGTTTGCTCTCAAGGCGCAAGGACGAGGCCACCAAGGAACTTGATTTTCCACATTAGATTTTTACTTTCCATCTGGAGGATGATCCTTGAGTCTCCCTCCACAATTAGAGGGGTCCAACCGTGCTGGTGAGCCATCCTGAGACCCTGCAACAACCCTTCCAACTCCACAGCATTATTCGACAAGTTCCCAAGAAGTCCGCCATGAAACCTACCATAGTACCATCAGGGCCACGGAAGACACAACCATAGCCCGCAGGACCAGGGTTACCCCTAGAGGCACCGTCAAAGTTCAATTTGTAAAAACCATCAGGGGGAGGGGACCAGGTGGTCGGGCTTACCGACGACTGAGACGAGTGAATGGATTTTCCATAGTAGGAGAGAGGACCCAATATGCTCCATTCTTGCAGAATTCTTGACTCAGGCTCGATGGTTTCCCTGTCTGAGTTGTCCCAGTGTTGAAGCTTAAGAGTTTCCAGAACCTTATTCTTCATCGCCTCCTAGGTCTTGCCAACGTCTTTTGCTTTATCCTGAAATATCCTGGAATTCCATTCGAGCCATATCTCCCATAGAAGGAAAAACAAAAAAATTTGCCATAATCTATTCACCACTCGGCTCTAGAACAGGTCCTTAGACCATTCCAAGATGGAAGAAACCGGATCATTTCGTTTCCTGTCCGACTGTCAAAAGCTGGTTGCGCCATGGTCCCACAGCTGCGATGCAAAAGAGCACGATTCAAGGAGGTGCGATATGGTTTCTTCAGCTTGGTTGCACATGACACACAGGTGAGGGCCTAGGATACCCATTTTTTTAAAATTCTCCCCAGTTAGGATACGTTTGTTCAGCGCTTCCTCAATCCGCAAAACTTCCTCCTCCGGCCATAGAGGGATCCACCACTCATGATTGTGCCAACTCTGAAGTCTTGTTCCTGAGGATCATCATTCCAAAGGTCCCTAACCCTGACCATGTTCCTATTAGCGCAGCTCTGAATTACACTAGGAGCATCGACAAAGATCCCAAGTGTTGATGTATATGTAACTTCAGAATGTATTTCATTTATATATTTATTGTACACCTATAGAGATGTATTATTCCTCTATACAGAAGGGTCGTCATTTGTATTGACAAGTGTCACAAGTATGTTAACTTTCCGATGGGTTATTAGACCACCTTGTAAGTGGTCGGCCCGATAAAATGTAATATGAAGTTATTGTACCTAGCTAGACAAGTCGACCCCATAAGGTTATTGGGCAAACAGGACAAGTATAAATAGAGATCGGGAGATCTCTATTTGGATCACTTCAGAACTCACACTTCCTTCACTTGGAAAGTGGTGCACATGTGAGGAGGAGGATCAGCTGCTAAGAGGAGTCTATCTCTTATACTTTGGTTGTACTTTGGTTGTGTTATTGCTCTATGTATCTCTGAGGAAGTTGTGGGGTTTTTTACCTTAGGGTTTTCCACATGGAAACTCTGTGTGTCTATTGCCTCTCATGCTTTTGCTTCTTGTGATGATTGACATGCTTGTTATGATTGATATGCATTGATATATTGTACATGTTATTCTCTCAATAAAGATCCTAGAGTATTGTGAATTAATGCTCAAAATTTAACATGGTATCAGAGCTAACCTGAGAAGAAGACATTGTGCAGTGACAGAAATTAGGGTTTCTTGCTTATTGGGTTTCTCTCCATAGATTTTGGAAAAGAAGTATAGTAGATTGACTCCACTCATTAAGGAGAATTTATCTATCCAATCAGAATTCAATTATGAGCATTTTCAGATTTGGCCCTAAAAATTAGGGTTTCCACAAAAATAGGCATTTCTGAAATCCGAAGACATAGCTGGAAGTGCCTTGGAAAAATCGAAGTTTATAGCTTTGGATCGAGATTTTTGGCTGGGTAAATCTCCAGGAAACTCAAACCCTAATTCAGGGTCCTCCCAAGTGAACCCGAGAAGACTAAAAGGCATTTCTGAAGGGTGAAGCTTTGCAGATCTCAAATTCTGAATTCATCAAGCTGATCAGATCATCAAGGTGCATCTTTCTATCCTTTCAGAAAGTTGAAATTCACTTTTTGAATTTTTAGGGTTTTTCTGACAAACCCTAATTTGGGACCAAATCTAGTTTTCAACAAAGCAAGTGGTAAGACCTAAATCTCTTCTATTTCCAATTGAAGTACTCTTTAAAATGTTTCACCACACCAAGCTTGAAGATAAGCTTGAAGGGGCTGATAACTTCCAAGCCTCGAAGTATAGGATTGGGTTAATCCTGGAAGAAAATGAATTGGACTCCTACATCAGCTCTGAGGTCCCTCTCCCAGAGGATGAAGAGGCTAAGGTATTGCATAAGAAGAACTTGGTCAAGGCAAAGAGAATCATTGCTGATTCTATCAAAGACCATCTTATAAAGGGAAGAACATAAATCGGAAGATGACTCTGCGGAATCAATTGAAAGGGGTCAAGATGTTTAATGGAGAGACCATTCAATCTTACTTCTCCAAGGTCTCTCAGATCAAGGAACAACTTGAAGCTGTGGATGAAGTAGTGGATAGTGGTGAAGTTGTTATGACCACTCTGAATGGCCTACCTAGGTCATGGGACTCCTTTATTCAAGGAATCTATGCAAGAAAGAAATTTATGTCTTTCAGTAGACTGTGGGAGGAATGCTCTCAAGAAGAAGCTAGGCTTGTGGCACGAGAAGAAAAGATGGGGAATGAAGATCAAGCTCTCACAACTCACACCAAGGGAAGCAAGGTTAAGAGGGAGAAATCTCATAACAAGAAATATTTTCACCCTTATCACAAGAAGAAAGATCTATCTCATGTTCGATGTTTCGAATGTAATGAAATGGGACACTTTGCTTCAAATTGCCCCAAGAAGAAGAAAGACAACAACTTCAACAAGAAGAAGAAGAATAAGAAAAGAAGATATCATGCTCATGCTGCTGAGGATGATGAACCTCCCAGGAAGAAAGCTAGAGCAGAAAGTGATGATGATGACTCATCAAGCGAAGAAGAGTATGTTCTAATCTCTACTCTCACAGGTACTATTTATCATGGTTGTAATGATTGGCTAATTGACAGTGGGGCTTCTAAACACATGACTAGGTTTAAAGAATCTTTTGTAAATCTATCTGAACATGAATCACCCCATAAAGTGAAACTGGGGGATGATTATCAATACCCTATGAAAGGAATTGGGGAAGCCTCCTACAACCTAGACTTTGGAAAGTCTTTGAAGATGAAAGACGTTCTTTATGTACCTGGGCTCAAGAAAAACTTACTCTTTATATCTGCATTTGATGCAAAAGGCATGAGGGTTGCATTTGTAGATGGCCAAGTCCTAATGTGGCCAAAATGTAAAACTATAGATGATGCAGTGGTGATTGGAGAGCAAGAGGGAGGATTGTATAAATTGAAGGGACAACCTGCACATGCCATGGTACATGAATCCATGGATCCAAGTGAACTTTGGCATAGAAGGCTTCCTCATGTGCACTATAGAGCACGACCAATTGCAAGCAAAGCTGTAGAGGGTCTTCCTGAAATCAAGACCAAGCATGAAGGTGTTTGCAAAGGATGTGAAAAAGGAAAGAACATAAAGAAGGCATTTCCAAGCAGTGAAAGCAAGGCAAAAAGTATCTTGGAAATTATCCACTCCGATGTATATGGTCTGATGTCATCCAGTTCTCTGAGTGGGTATGCTTACTATGTCTCTCTCATTGATGACTTCTCCAGGAAGACTTGGGTTTATTTCTTGAAGAACAAAGATGGAGTGTTTGACAAGTTCAAGGAATTCAAGTCTTGGTGGAAAATCAAACTGATAAGAAAATAAAGACATTCAGATCATACAATGGTGGATAATTCACTTCAGGTGACTTCAAGAAGCTATGCAGTGATTCAGGGATTAAGAGGGAGTTGACTGCTCCCTACAATCCGCAACAAGATGGAGTTGCAGAAAGGAAGAATAAGAACAATCATGGAGGTAGCACGGACAATGCTGCATGACCAGAATATGCTTATACATCTATGGGCAAAAGCAGCTAGGACAGGTAATCCAGGAATCAAAGATCAAGAGGAAGCACACTCCAGCAGTTCATGCAAGGAAGCAAATATTGAGAGGGAGTCCACTCGACAACAAACAAGCAAAGATAAGTATTTCAATTGTCATTTCTTGTATATTTGATTGTTTAAATAATATTGTTCAATGATGTATATACTTATGTTCCTAGACTTAGGTTGTGTATTTTGCATATTTGCATTAATGAACAGTATACTACTAATATGCATATGATGGGTAAGTGGGCTATGGCACTGTACAACATTCCATTACTACTTATCTAGAATGAAACCTCTTTGCTGACATGTTGGGACTCGTGCACACTCTTAATAATGTTTTGGTAGAGATTGGAAGGCATCTAGAAAGTTACGGGATATGGATAAATGTTGTATTGAAGCAGTGGCTTAAATAATTGCATGACTGTATGACATATTTCTTTATGTGAAAGAATTTGTTCTGAAAATTATGAGATTTTTCTAATCATGCAATTTAACTTGTTTTGTAGGAAAGATCGTATACCTTCACTTACAAAAGAAGGACTACAACATTTGTTCAAGCAACAAAATTATCTATTGAAGAAATTGAAGTTCCCAGGATACGGGAAGAATGCCATGATCCGTTGATCATGAAGAATGATGTTTGGGATGTTGTCCCAAGAACTGAAGGGAAGTATGTTGTGACTTCCAAATGGATCTACAAGATCAAGCATGCTGTAGATGGCAGCATAGAGAAATACAAGGCAAGATTCATAGCTCGTGGCTTCTTTCAGAAAGAGGGAATAGATTATGAAGAAAATTTTGCTCCTGTAGCCAGGTACACTTCCATCAGATCAGTACTTGCTCTGGCTGTAGTGATGAAATGGAAGATACACCAGATGGATGTCAAGACAACTTTCTTGAATGGTGTAGTCGAGGAGGAAGTGTATGTGGAGCAACCACTCGGTTTTGAAACACATGACAAAGAGTCATATGTGTGCAGATTGAAGAAAGCCTTGTATGGATTGAATTAAGATCCTAGGACTTGGTATGGTAGGATGGATAGTTTCCTATCCAGTTTGGGCTTTACCAAGAGTAAAGCAGATTCCAACCTTTATTACAAGGTTGAGGAAGGAAATCCAGTGATACTACTTCTGTATGTGGATGATGTGTTTGTAACAGGTAATGATAGTTTGATTGCCGATACCAAGAGGAAGCTTGCAGCCGAGTTCGAGATGAAGGACTTGGGGATGATGCACTATTTTCTAGGCATGGAGGTGTGGCAGAGTGCAGATGGTATCTTCCTTGGACAAGGGAAGTATGCAGTAGAGATCCTGAAGAGGTTCGAGATGATGGACTGCGAGGCCATGGCCACACCTATGGCATCGAACCTGAAGCTTCTGTGTGATGCTTCATCTGAGCCTGTTGATGTCACTATGTATCGTCAGATGATTGGGTCTTTGATGTACCTGATGAACACTAGACCAGATATTTTCTTTGCGGTGAACACATTGAGCCAGTTCCTGACGGATCCCAGAGGTGTTCACCTAGTTGCTGTAAAGCATATTCTGAGGTACCTGAAGGGTACAGTTGACTATGGGCTCAAGTATGATGCGAATCAAAAGTTTAACCTGCAGGGTTATGTTGATTCAGATTGGGCAGGCTGTGCTGCAGATAGGAAGAGAACATCTGGGTGCTGCTTCAGTATGGGATCAGGTGTGATCTCTTGGTTTAGCAGGAAGTAGTCCTATGTAGCACTGAGTACAGCCGAGGCCGAGTATGCTGCAACATGTTTGGTTAGTTGTGAGGCAGTATGGCTCCAAAAGCTACTATCTGAGTTATTTGATCTCCCGTTGGAGGCTACTGGTATCTTTTGTGACAACCAAAGTTGTGTGAAGCTGTCTGAGAACCCGTTGTTCCACAATAGGTCGAAACACATTGAGATCAAATATCACTATATCAGGGATATGGTGCAAAGAGGAGCAGTGAAGCTCCTATATGTTGTGATGGATGAGCAGGTTGCAGATGTGCTGACGAAGCCACTAGCCAGAGTGAAGTTCGAGTAGTTCAGAGAGAGGCTTGGTGTCCTTCGGATCGATGACACTTCGAGGAAGAAGTGATGGACACATCTGCTGGAGCCATTCCAAGCATGGTGAGAGGATGATCCTTCCCATGGCTGTGGATGTAAGCACTGGATGATGAGCATCAGGACGATGCTCCAGTTACTGCTCTATATATGCATCAATTGGATGCTTTGATCATTGTGATCATGTATTTTTATATGCATCATGTTGGATGCTTGATATGATCAGTTGGATCATGTATTTGTATATGCATCATGTTGGATGCTTGATATGATCAGTTGGATCATGTATTTGTATATGCATCATGTTGGATGCTTGATATGATCAGGTGGATCATGTATGTATGTATCAGGTGGATACATTGCATGATCAGGTAGATCATGTACTTATGTATGATCAGGTAGATCATGTACTGATGTATGTATCAGGAGGATGCACTGTATGATCAGGTAGATCATGTATGATGATATGTATCAGGTAGATACTTTGTATGCATCAGATGGTGATCAGGATGATCACATATAACGAGCTTCAGGATGTTGCTCCAGATGATATGCATCAGGTTGATGCTATGATGATGATCAGGATGATCATAGATGATGAGCTTCAGGATGTTTCTCCAGATGATATGCATCAGGTCGATGCTATGATGATGATCAGGATGATCACAGATGACGAGCTTCAGGATGTTTCTCCAGATGATATGCATCAGGTTGATGGTATGATGATGATCAGGTTGATCATGTGATGATGTACATTAGGATGATGTATAGTGAGTATCAGTTTGATACTCTATGGCTGTGGACAGGTTGTGCAGGTAGCATAGAAAAGACCCTTTAAAAACCGGACAGGTAGAGCGGCGTGCTCATAACATCTTGGGTTGCTCTATCGAGATTCGGACAGGTAGAGCGGTGTGCTCGTAACATCCTAGGATGCTCTGAGTAGGTTTTTCTATAGTTTCGCATAGAAAAGATCCTTTAAAATCTAGACAGGTAGAGCGGTGTGCTTGTAACATCCTAGGATGCTCTATCAAGATCTAGACAGGTAGAGCGGTTTTCTCCTAACAGCCTGGGATGCTCTGAGTAGGTTTTGCGAAAGTTCACATAGAAAAAATCCTTTAAAATTCAGACAGGTAGAGCGGTGTGCTTGTAACAGCCTGGGATGCTCTATCGAGATCCAGACAGGTAGAGCGGTTTTCTCGTAGCATCCTGGGATGCTCTGAGTAGGTTTTGTGAAGGTCAACATGTAAAAGATCCTGGGAGATCTGATAGGTTGAGCAGTGTGCTCGTAATCAGTCCTGGGATGCTCTTTCGAGGTTTTGTTGAGGCACGTAATTAGTCTTGAGTATTCCATAGTATGGCCAGTGATGATGAAGACCTACAGGTGATGGGCCTACATCCAGTATGAAAAAGGACTGGCTCTGTAGAACTTCCTATGACGATTAGATTTAGAGATTGATCGAGATAGCAGCAGCAGTGATGATGACGATGATCCGAGGATGATGATTCGCTGATGATAATCCAGAGAAGAAGACTTGTGATAGATGTTCTGTGTCGAGAAATACCTTCCTAGTTAAGAGGGAGTGTTGATGTATATGTAACTTCGGAATGTATTTCATTTATATATTTATTGTACTCCTATTGAGATGTATTATTCCTCTATACGGAAGGGTCGTCATTTGTATTGACAAGTGTCGCAAGTATGTTAACTTGCTGATGGGTTATTAGACCACCTTGTAAGGGGTCGGCCTGATATAATGTAATATGAAGTTATTGTACCTAGCTAGACAAGTCGTCCCCATAAGGTTATTGGGAAAACAGGACAATTATAAATAGAGATCGGGATATCTCTATTTGAATCACTTCAGAACTCACACTTCCTTCACTCGGAAAGTGGCACACATGTGAGGAGGAGGATAAGCTGCTAAGAGGAGTCTATCTCTGGTACTTTGGTTGTGCTATTGCTCTATCTATATCTGAGGAAGTTGTGGAGTTTTTCACCTTAGGGTTTTCCCCACGGAAACTCTGTGTGTCTATTGTCTCTCAAGCTTTTGCTTCTTGTGATGATTGACATGCTTGTTATGATTGATATGCATTGATATACTGTACATGTTATTCTCTCAGTAAAGATCCTAGAGTATTGTGAATTAATGCTCAAATTTTAACACCAAGTGAGGTCAGTTGCTGCCACGAATCGTCCCAAGCTAAGGCTCGACTGCCATCCCGAATCTCCCAGAAGCTGTGGTCTTGGACCAGATTCTGCCCTTGGGTAGCCGAATTCCAAATGTGAGACCCAGGGCCTGGTTCAGAGAATCTAATCAGATCCTCTTTTTCCCACTCAGTAGCATACTTGGAGTGCCACAGTCTTGCCCATGGTTCCTCCTTATGGGATACCCACCTCCACCAGGTTTTTGCTCCCGAAACAACATTAACCTGTTATGGGTCTCTAAGATTAAGGCCACCTTGGTACTTAATTGAGCATATCTCTTCCCATTTAACCAAATCCCACTTCCTATTATCTCCTGACCCATTCCATAGAAATTGTCGCTGAATTTTTCAAAGCTCTTTAAGAATAACTTTGGGGGCTAACATAGCTGAGAAGAGATAAGTGGGCATAGCCTGGAGAACCGATTTTAGGAGAACAAGGCGACAAGCAAAATTCAAGGGGCGATACGTCCAGTTAGAGAGACGCTTCCTCATCCTATCCACAAGTTCTCTCCACGAGCCTTGCTTAACTCGAGAATTCACCAACGGAGGCCCCAGGTATTTGGACGGAAGGGAGCTTTCCAAAAAACCCAAAATCCTGCAAATGTTTCTTCTCGTAATTTTGGGAGTGTTAAAAAAGAACACCTGAGATTTCTGAGCATTGACTTCAAGATCAGAGGCTCTGCCGAAGGTATCTAGACACCTACGAATAGCGCGAGCCTCCTCGACAGAGGGATGTCCCATAAGCATGGTGTCATCAACAAATTGGTGATGGGTCTGACAATCTGCTCTAGGATGAACGATCAGACCCTATAGCTCATGATTTCCTTGCATAGATTTAATGGTTCTTCCAAGGCCCTCTGCCATAATAATGAAAATAAAAGGGGAAAGAGGATCCGCTTGCCGAATCCCTATTGAGGGTTTTAAAAGGCCTGTGGGAACACCATTGAGAAGAATGGAAGAGAAGGACAAGGAAACTAGATTCATGATCCACCTAGTCCATCACTCAGAGAAGCCAAAGGCTTGCAGCATAGATCTCATGAATTGCCAATTTAGTTTATCATAGGATTTGGCAATGTCCAGTTTTAACATCATCCCTGGCATTTTGTCTCTCTTTAAAGAATGCAGCACCTCATAGACCAAGATAATGCCATCGATAATCTTCCTTCCCTCTACAAACCTTGACTGTTCAGGCGAAATGATGACTGGAAAGATTGTTTTTAAGTGGTTAGCAATTACCTTCGTAACAATATTGTATATGACATTACACAGGGAGATGGGTCTAAACTTATCGGGGGAATCAAATCCCTCTGTCTTAGGGATAAGGGTAAGGAAAGTAACATTAAATGCCAGAAGGATCTTTCCATAACAACGAGAGGACTCTACAATTTTCCAAACCTCCGACTTCACCAGATCCCAGAAATGATGAAAACAATTAGTAGTAAATCCATCAGGCCCTGGGGCTTTACCATCAACCATCTGAAATACTGCCTCCTCAACCTCTTCCATGGTGACAAGTCTCAGAAGGAGATCGTTCTACTCCTAAGTCACGAGGGGGGGAATATTGTTGGTAATTAACTCAATATCTCTTTGTCTCTCTACCACATTTTCATTCATGATATCTTGGAAGAGATAACTCAGTTCACCTTCAATCTCCTACCTAGTTTCCAATTTAATCCCTTCCCTGTTCTTAAGGCTAAGAATTCTATTCTACTGTCGATGCTAAATAGCAGATCGATGGAAGAACTTCGTATTACGTTCCCCATCCTGCAGCCACTTCACTCTCGCCTTTTGCCTCCATAGAATCTCTTCCTGTTTCTCCGTCTCCAAGATTTTATTATGGACCAATATTTCCTCCTTCTGGAATTTAGGAGTGTAACCCTCAAGCATTCCTGACTTTAGGATCTCCTCCCTGCGAGCTTCAAGGGATTTCTTATCCTCGAAGATATTCCTGAACTCCTCCTTATTCCACTTCTTGATTTTGGATTTTAGGGCTTTTAGTTTATCCTGAAAATTGTACATATTGTGGCCTTCACTCGGACCCATTTCCCCCCACCACTGAGTGACTTTCTCCTTAAAATCCGGGTGGCTTAGCCAAAATTGTTTATAACGAAAGGGTTTTTTGAATTGAGAACCCAAGCCACTTCACCATAGGTCAATGGGCCAATGGTCAGAATATGAGGCCGGGAGAATTGATGAAGCAATCTCACTCCCAGATTCCATCACCGATTCTGAGACCAAAAATCGATCAAGACGAGAGGCAATGTGGCGATCTCCCTGCCTCGTGTTGTTCCAAGTAAATTTTCCATCCCCTGGGACAACATCAACTAGTTTCAGTTGTTCAATGGTATCCCTGAACCGAATACATTCGTCATCCAGACGCCTCCTTCCCCCTTTCTTTTCATCGAGAGAGGATATAAGGTTAAAATCTCCGCCAACGATCCAATGCTCTCCCGCAGACAACTCCCTCAACCAGTAGAGAGAATACAGAAAGGAGGATCTAGAACCAAGGGTACGGGGGCCATAGACATTAGAGAGAAACCCCGAAACCCTAAAGCCAACAACCTAGAACTTAGCAGAAAGGAATCTGTGGTTTCCAAAAAATTCAGAGAGACTTATTTTATTAGGGTCCCACAGGATGCCTATACCACCCGCAAAGCCATTTGCATCGATCCCTACTACTTCACAGTTTCTCCAAATCTTCTTACTCTTTTCCTGTAACTTAATACTCGAACATTTTTTTTCTTGGATAAACACAACTGTTAACACCCAAAAAGTGCTCACTAGCTCATTTACCACATTACATGACTCATTTGTCCATTTTCCTACCATATTTCCATTAAAAATCCCAAAAAACCCATTAAAAAGCCTCCAAAAGGCCTAAAATGCCTCCAAAAGGCCAAAAAACCCTCAAAATAGCCTAAAAAAGGCTAAAAAACCCCATTTTCCTCCAAAAATAGCAAAAATCCCCTAAAAAGGAATAAAAAATATAAAATAATGAGGAAAAGGAGGAAAAAACCCTATACAGCTGCATAAAACCATGTGTTTCCTAAAACCATGGGTCAGCACTCCACCACCAAAAAACTATAAATAGGTGATGGAGATCCCTTATTCCATATCCACAATCACAAGCACCCTTACTCTGCCAAAATCTCTCTCGAAACCCTAGTTCACCTTTGAACTATTTTCACCTTGAGAGCCACCTTTGGCCCATTCCCAACATTGGAGAAGGAGAAGGAGCATTCTTGAAGCTTGGAGCATCCTCTTGGACACTGCAAAGGGCTTCACCAACCTTGACACTCAAGGTAACATCAATACAAAGACATTCTTTCATTTTGGTGTTTATGCTTCATGCTTGTATTAGAAATAATTTAATGTTTTGTTTATTGCATAATTAGTTTAATATACTGAACTGCTACTAAGGAGTCCATTCTCCTTAGTAGGTGCTCATTGGCACAAGCTAGGGGTAAAACCCTAGCTACAGTTTTGGCGACTCCCCTAGTTTTCGAATTTCTGGTTTCCGTTTTTAAATTTTTTCTTTCGGCTGTCCCTTTCGGCCGCTGCATACCGCGTCTTTTTCCTCTGCAGTCGCGTCCCGACCGCGCCTTCCAGGCCTTTACCCGCGATCCGACCGTGGCTCTCAGACTGCTTCCGACGCTCTGCCGGCGGATTCAAGTCTGTTACCTGCGATCCGACCGTGGCTAATCAGCCTGTTTGCCGCGATCTGACTGCGCCTGTCGGCCTTTTTCCTGCGTCGCGACTGCGGCTTCCTGCCTCTTTCGCGCGTCCCGACTGCGCCTGTTAGCCATTTTGCCGCGACCCGACTGTGTCTTTTTCCAGTTTCCCTGCGTCCCGACTGCCACTGTTGGCCCGATAGCCGCGACCCGACTGTGCCTTTTCCCCTGTTTCCTGCGTCCCGACTGCAACTATTGGCCCGATAGCCGCGACCTGACCGCCGCTGTTTCATTCAAACCCGCGGTCGGCCTGTTCTGACCCGCCACAGACCCGCGGTCTGATTTCTGCTCTTTTTCTGTTTTTGAGCCCAGCCCCTCTTACTGCAATATTTTCTGCATTTGAACAGCCCTCTGTCCCACCTGCAGCCTACTTCCTTACAGCCTCTCTGCAACATAATTTCTGTTCCTTTTACAGAATCTTTTTAAAATTTCAGTATTTTTATTTCAGAAAATTTTGCAAATTAAAAGAATCAATTTCAGCATTATTGATAGATTGGAAGTTGCCCTCCCTTGTGGCACTTCTGTTTTTGGGTTCAACACCTCACGAGCACACACTCTGTCACATTAAATCAAGTGAGCCTTAAAAAGTACCTAACTAAACCAACATTCTAACCCCACTTGGGGAACACAAAAGAATCATTGTAGTTAGGTAGGATCAGGGGGATAGGCTTCCAATAACACCCCTTGGTTATTTCACTTGAGACATAGTTGTTGTCCAACTAGGGAACCAAAATCCCCTAGTACTTTTTGGCACGGTCACGACCAGTTTATCATAGGGCCTCTCCCTTAGGAGGGTTGAAGTCGGGAGACTGGTTCCGGAGGCCTGAGTGGAATACCGCACTCCATTCAGTAACCGAAGGGCTACCTTTCGCGGTTCGCGGGATATCCCTGTATAGGGGTATTGCGGTCAACGAACTAAACGGCAGATTCACCTTTCTGGACGTGTCATGAACGGGGTATCTTAGTTTCCATTCTTCTAGGATTGACTACCCGGTATCCCTCCCGGTAGGGGGATATCATAGCCACTTGGCTTTCCTACTCATATTGTCTGACTTGGATTTCATCACCTTGCAGAGGATATGTTTAGTTAAGTCAGAATACTTTTAGCTAGGTGTTTGCATGCTCCTTTACCTCCCTTGGTCTAGTGAGTCCACCATTTTTCTTTTTTAGGAAACCTGCTGCTTGTTGGTATTCTGACCATCTTTGTTGTTACTCCACCTATTGTAGCATAGCTGTTGCAGTGGGTGTTTTGAGTTGGTTGTTGGCCTGAGTGCCTTGCTCTTTAGCTCTCCTTCTGCACACTCGGTTGCATTAGGATTTTTGAGCTGTTTTTATACTCACCTCAACCCACAGAGATTTAGACACCATCTGTCACCATTGAGTCCCCGAGACATTCTCGGCGCCTCAGGGGCGAGCCCCCACAGCACGGTTCTCTCGACACCACTCGTCATAGATTCCGATCATTGTCCGTTGATACCACTCATCACAGATCTAGAGCCTTGTCACTTGACTCCACCCGTCAGCGACGTAGGTCTCCGTCACCAGATAGTGACGCACCTTACTTTACCTCTGATTCTGACGAAGAGTCTGAGAACCCTATTTATACTGCCCCTACTAGCCCCATGGCTGGTACGACTTCCACTCCATTTGTCATAGGGACCATTGGTGGCACATCCACCACTACACCAGTTACTACACCTGTTTTTGGTATGCCCTCCATGGGGCAACCATCTACCGTTCCCCTCACGGTACCTATTCCCACAGCGGGAATACCTATCCCCACTACATCAGTGGCTCACACTACCCATGGTGGTGCTGGACCATCCTCCACTACCTCAGTTCCCCCACTTGGGGGCACCACCCTAAATTTTGTCCCTCCGCTTGGGGGCACTGGCCCCAACTTGGTCCATAGCACTACTGTGTCACAGCCCTCTTCCAGTTTGCCATTCATGGCTAGCCTCAACCTACCTGACCTGGCCAGATTGACTAACGATCCTATTCGACACGACCCTATGTGGCCTCATATGCCTACCAAACTACCCTCTGACATCCCTAAATTCGAGGGTAAGGCCGGTGAGGACCCACAGAACCACATCATGTCTTTCCACCTATGGTGTTCCTCTAACTCCATTGTGGATGACTCTGTTCGCCTCCGTCTCTTACAGCGCACTTTCACTGGCTCTGCAGCCAAGTGGTATATTGAGCAGCCTCATGGGACCCACGCCACCTTTTCTTCCCTGGCCTCGACCTTCCTGCAGTTCTTCCAGTTGCCAGTCCGCTATGACGCGGGCGTTGAGATCCTTCTATCTTGTAGACAAAACACGGCTACCCATATCACGGACCACATCCATGAGTGGCGTAGACGCCGTAGCTTATGCAAGATTAAACTAGATGACCGTATCTTCCTCGATTGGTTCCTCAAGTCCCTGCTTCCTGTCATCGCTAAGGATGTAGCTTCAGAAAGACCCCAGTCTGAAGAAGAGGCCATCCTTAAGGCACAGCAGTTCGACCTCATTTACGCCCAGTCGGGTTACCTTTATACCATTATACCTGACGCCCCTCGCGGCGAGTCCTCCCATCATGATGCGCCGGGGGCATCCCACGCTGCAGATGGTATCATTGGCCGTGTTTCTTCGCATCCCCAACCATTTTCTATAGCACGTCCTACCCCTGGCCCCGACCTTTCGCGGGCTACTTCACAGTCTGGAGCAACCAACTCGTATGCTCCCATGACACATCACCATTCCCATGGACCTTCGTGTCCACCTCAGTGCTTTGGGTATGCGACTCCTGCTTATGCTCCTTCAGTCGCCCCTCAGCCTTACTACCATCAGCAGACCGCCCCGGCTCCTGCGCCTTCACAAGCCCCACCAGCTTATTATCCGCCCCAGGCAGCCCCTGCGGCACATCCACAACCTGCTCCGCAGTCCTATCAGCAATCCCCTCAAGTTGCTGCACCTGCTCAGCCTCAACCTACATATCATCCTCCGCAGCCTGCTCCTGCACCTGCGCAACCTCAAAATCCACCTGCTGCCCAAGGGCAAGTTTACGCCCAACATAACCCGCAGCAAAACCAGAATAACCAACGTAACCAGGGCCAACAGAACCGCGGCAAAGGCCGTAATCGGGGAAATAACCAACCTGCGGACCAAGCTGGTCAACCGGCTAATCCCCCTGACAATAACAATGCGGCACCCGCTAATCAAAACCCTGATCGCCCGCCCAAGCAGGCCAAAAACCCCAATCTCCGAACAAATCACCCTTGTTCTATTTGCGGGGTCTATGGACATTACACCCATGCTTGCCCACACTTGGAGCGAGCTCGGCAGCTTTGGGTTGACGAGGCCCATCGCCAAGGGCATGCGGCTCCCCAAGCACCGCCCAACCCCCCCCAACCTCAGCAACCCCCTTTGGTGCTGCAAAACCCCTTACCGACCCAAGGCGTGGTGAACACTCAGCCGTTGGCCCCTCAAGCTAACGTGCAACCCCAACAACAACAGATCACCTACGCTGCCCCTGATCAACCCATGTTTGACTCAGGTACCCACCACTTACTGATGATGTCATCAGCTGACGTCAACCTCCAGACCCGTCGGAACCAATATGGCTCCACCTCTGAAGCCACTCCCACGGATAAAACTACTAACGCCCACCCCACCGATCAGGCGTTACGTATCCCTTCGCCTCCCACAGACGGCGCTGCAAAAGCACCTCGTTTCCCACTACGCCGAATCAACAATAACCCTAATGCGCGTGCTGCGTCAAACTACAACATTGTAGACGACCTAGCCCAATCTCCCGCAGCCATGTCTGCGTTAGAAGTCTTGAAGAACTGCCCTTCCCAGCGCAAGACTTTACTTTCCGCCATCGGGGGGATTGACCCAACTGATTCACATTTGATGGCGTTTGATTTAGACCAGTCTGAACCACGCCTACCTTCTAGCTTAGCCTTCCAAGTTACAGTCTCCGTTAGGAATCTTGTTATCCATCGGTGCATCATTGATGAGGGTGCTTCCACATGCGTTATGTCTACATTTGTATGGCAGAAGCTAGGATCCCCTCCTCTCCAGCAGTCCACCACTGCGTTACGTGCCTACGACGGTCGTTCGGCCCAGCCCCAAGGCCTTCTACCCAACGTTCCAGTCCAGTTAGGTGGTAAAACAGTTCTTATTGACATAGAGGTAATCAATGCCCAATTGGATTACAACCTTCTACTTGGCCGCAGCTACATGTATGCCATGCGGGCGGTTGCCTCTTCTGTCTTTCGCACCATGATGTTCCCCCATGAAGGACGCGTGGTTAAGATTGACCAGCTCACCTACTATGATCCCAGTGCTCCAGCGGCACCGGAAAATGTTCTCCCCATGGTTGAACAACCTGTTTCTCCTGCCTCCACCTCATTTGTTTCTTCTACGGGGCCTGGAGTCTACTCAGACGCGCCGATGACCTCCACCTTTCAATCCATTCCTCCGCCATCATCTACGCCCGAAATGTCTGACTTATGTACCTTGTCCCATGACATCCTACCACCTAACAATCAACCATCCTTGTTGCCTAAACCACCATTGGTACCTAGTCACATTGGTGTTACACCGATCCATACGATCCCCTTCCTAGTTCCTCCAGCAGGAGTAGTAAGCGCCCCGGTCATGGCTACCCTTAGCCTCCCTGGGTTAACATTGGGATTACCTGTATGGTACCTTTCGCCTCCCGTTCGCCCGCCGACACTAGATGTCGTCCTCCAGCCGGTGCAACCCATGGCTACTACCACCCACCCACCTCCCGGGGTCCCTACCCCTTCGTCCTCCACGACACCTCCTCCTCCTCTTCAACCCACTGGGGGCAGAGGTCCACAACCTTACACTGCTGTCCCACCTCCCAAGACAGTCAAGAACCCTCCAGTGTTTCGTGCTCCTCCCAAATGCTCGCTGTGTGACGAGTTGGGCCATGCGACCCACCAATGCCCACAGTTACCTGCATTACAGAAGCACATGCAAATGCTCGATGATGACCCCAACATCCCAACAGTCGAACTAAACCCCACTCCCAAGCCTAAAGATAAGTCCCTACGTACCAACCACTCCTGCGCCATCTGCGGTATTTACGGGCACTATTCACATCATTGTCCCGATCTCCCGGATTACAGAGCGGCTCTCTATGAGATGAACAATCTGGACCTTGAGACGGCACCACCTACCATTGAGGAGATCTACCCCCCGGTCTCTCCCCCTTCCGAAGAGGTTAATGTCATCTACATGATCTCTTCAACCAACACTTCTACTACCCCCTCGTCAACCGATTTGACGACGCAGACTTTCCGTACTGATGAGGAGATTCTTGAGGCCCTAACTGCCCCGGATTATCCTTGGGATGATATGCACCACCGTTCCTATTTCATCCCAGAAGTGTCTTCCTCTAGCACCGCTACCCAATACGCGGTCGAATCCAAAGACTTCCTCCCCACCAAGGTTGACTGGTTCAAGGACCCTATTCCTGCTCCTGATGCCTTCGAGGAGGGCAACATGGCCAACATCTCACCTGTCTTCCAAGTTGATATTGCTGCTCCAGGTCGTGCTCCTGAACTCATTACTCTAGGAGCATTCTGCAGTAAACAAGAGATTGAGGACTACACACACCTTTTCAAAGAATTCCGTGATGTCTTTGCCTGGTCTTATACCGAAATGCCTGGTATTGACCCCGCCATCATAGAGCACCACCTTGACACCTCTGAGTCAAGGGGCATAATAGATTCCCTCGACCCTGGGATAGGGGGCATGATCAATCATTTTGACCCTACCCCATCACATCTATCTCAGCACGTCAATGAACCCATCGTTCAAACCAACACATTTGTGATCCATAATCACAAACCCCATGCACATAGCATGGGGGCAAGTCATTAACCCTGCTCACTTTTTCACACTTGTGATCTCAACCATTTTTTTTTTTTTTGAGGTCACATATCACTTGTAGATTTGATTTGATATGCATAGTTCTTTCCTTTGACCATTTCAGAGTCTTTATGACCTTCGTTGTTCGCACCATTTGCACCGCCGGATTCATTCTTCCGTGCCCGTGATGATGCTTGAGATCATTTCTCGCTCTCACTTGGACCAATATCAACATTATGTCCCGACACCTTGTCACCCCGGTTTGCGTGCCACATCGGCCGTAGCCCGTTTTTGATATACTTTATATCATCGGATTCATTTTTCCGAGCTGGTGATGATGCTAGAGATTATTTCTCGCTCTCACCTCCAGATTTTCGGGTATTTTTCCAAAAACGCCCTCGTCACCTCGGTTTGCGTGCCACATCGGCCGTCACCCATTTTTGACATCCTTTATATCGCCGGATTCATTTTTCCGAGCTCGTGATGATGCTTGAGATCATTTCTCGCTCTCACTTGATACAATTTCAACATTGTGTCCCAACACCTTGCTGCCTCGGTTTGCGTGCCACATCGGCCGCCATCGGATTGTTCCACACTTTTACATGAGCCATTCACTCCTGTCACACTGCAAATATTTCGTTATTTTTCCACCATTTCATCTACCCCGCAAGGAGGCCCATCAGTGTTCCCCACTACCCTCGTTCTTGGTCATCATTACTGATCCTTGATTGAACACTTCCTCCTTGCCTGGCCATTCCTTTTGTTCGGTATAATTTTATCCCTTTTTCGGGCCGGACAAGTCCTTTACGAAAAAGGCACTTAGGGAGTTTCCGTTAAGCTCTTTTCTGACTCCTAAAAGAATGAAAAGATCGCCGAGCAATCTTGCTTCCTTTCATGCTCGTTAAAGTACCTGAAAGGGCGTCTATCTGGTATAAGTTTAACCCTTTTCCGGACCTGGTAGACTAATTACGAAAAAGGAATACTCTAGTCACACCGGCTAGAAGAGTTCTTCATTGCATCCTTTTATGCTTCTTTGGGCCTTGGAGACTAAATCTACGAAAAAGCAACCCCCTGGAGTCTTCTTACTTGCTTTCAGACTCTCTAAAATTGAAAGCAACCACGAGCATGCACTGTCCTGGGCTCGTAAAATCCACACGACAGTACCATTTCACTACCTCAGAGTCTTCTTATCGCTTTCAGACTCCTTAAAATTGAAAGCAACCACGAGCATGAACTGTCATGGGCTCGTAAAATCCACACGACAGTATCATTTTATCCACACACTTCTTCTAGTTCCTTAACCCATGAAGAAGTATCCTCCCGTGCCTCATGGCACTATGATCGATCATCTCGGCAGCACCCCCAATTAGGTCGCCTTTGTTCAGAGTATTCTGCAGTCTCCTGCCATTTTATACCAGTTTGAGTCTCCCTCAGACCAGTCACTCTCCCTGAGCCATTACAGCTGTGATCCCTTTCCCCTCAGTCAGTTTCATATGCTGCCAGATCATTCCCATTATCATACTCTGAACAAAGGAAGTTTGAGTCCACCCGCTCTACTTGCCCAGTGGTCCCCCCACATTTTCTCAGTTCTGCCATCAGTACTATCACATTTCGGTCTTGTACCTCGCGCTCCTGTCCAGGAAACATCATTGCCTTGATAGGGGCAGGTCTCCCTCTGTCGACGACAGCTCCTCTATTCCAGAGGATAGGCCCAGAGGTCCCTACGCCTTGGACTTATCACCCTCTGTGGTAAGTGCCTACGGATCATTCTGAGAGGAGACATCATTGCCTCTCCGAGTGGTTGTTCCTCACATGCTCGACTTCAACACCTTGATCGCATCGTTGAGAATCGCGTAGGATTATATTCCATCAGTTTTTAGTCGAAGACCCCGGATTTCCCCTGACTCTAGCACATTGGTGAGTCACTTTGGAACGCCCAGTTCTATGTTCCTGTGGATTTCTGGGCTGCGTTGGCGATTGTATTCGGAAGCCATCCAGTTTCATGCTTCCTTGAGTACCCAGTTTCAGTTCCAGATCAGTTCCAGTTCAGTGTACCATGGAGAGTATGACCCCAGTCACTATGATCCAGCAGCTCATCAGTTCCTTTGGTACCACACTCAGTAGCACTGTTGATTGTTCCGGTGCACCAGTTCTGCAGTTCACACATGATCCGCTCAGCAGTATGTCCCAGATTTGTGTCCCCTCTGGACTCTTATGATGTACACAGTGGTCATGTATCTTACAGGTCCCCTTTTTTGGGCCTCACAGTTATATTTATGTATCTTGATACGAGCATGGGTATGCCCGCCTCGTCCATATATTGAGATTTTCAGGTCCCCATTTTTGGACCCCATTATTATTATGTTATATCCTGATACGAGCATGGGAATGCCCGCCTCGTCCATATGATCAGATGATTCCTCATCCTTTATTGAGGTTATGTACTTTTAGTTCTTGCAGTTGTTCGGGATCGTTGTTCCGGGCTCCAGTTTGTTTCTTCTCTTCTCTCCACATCCCAGGAAAACCATTCATGACTTATGATGTCCATCGGCCATACGATGAGCTCCTGACCTCGCACATCAGGGGGCAATCTGTTAACACCCAAAAAGTGCTCACTAGCTCATTTACCACATTACATGACTCATTTGTCCATTTTCCTACCATATTTCCATTAAAAATCCCAAAAAAACCCATTAAAAAGCCTCCAAAAGGCCTAAAATGCCTCCAAAAGGCCAAAAAAAACCCTCAAAATAGCCTAAAAAAGGCTAAAAAAACCCCCTTTTCCTCCAAAAATAGCAAAAATCCCCTAAAAAGGAATAAAAAATATAAAATAATGAGGAAAAGGAGGAAAAAACCCTATACAGCTGCATAAAACCATGTGTTTCCTAAAACCATGGGTCAGCACTCCACCACCAAAAAACTATAAATAGGTGATGGAGATCCCTTATTCCATATCCACAATCACAAGCACCCTTACTCTGCCAAAATCTCTCTCGAAACCCTAGTTCACCTTTGAACTATTTTCACCTTGAGAGCCACCTTTGTCCCATTCCCAACATTGGAGAAGGAGAAGGAGCATTCTTGAAGCTTGGAGCATCCTCTTGGACACTGCAAAGGGCTTCACCAACCTTGACACTCAAGGTAACATCAATACAAAGACATTCTTTCATTTTGGTGTTTATGCTTCATGCTTGTATTAGAAATAATTTAATGTTTTGTTTATTGCATAATTAGTTTAATATACTGAACTGCTACTAAGGAGTCCATTCTCCTTAGTAGGTGCTCATTGGCACAAGCTAGGGGTAAAACCCTAGCTACAACAACCGCAGGATTAGACTCCTTGATCTTCTTCCTCAGAGTTTTAGATTTCTGCTGGCCGTTTATCCCTCTTATGTTCCAGGACACAATCTTCATTAAACAAGGGAGAGGAGAGAATTACAGACCTAGGGCCACCCTAATAGTAGGGTATTGGCCCGATTCTACCAACTTTAGTCCTGCAACAGTGATTCTTTGCCTATTAGATTTCCAACCTATATTTTTGGAGTTCTCCTTATGCTTCCTTTTGCAATCCTTTTGAGATCCAGGGCTAATTCCAAGTCTCTTAGGTTCCCTAGCTTTAAGTATGGCTTCCTTTAGCAAGATCACCTGATCTTGAGGGACATAACCAGTTTTAGGGTCATCACATGCTTGTTCAATCCCATCAAGATCTAGCTCCCCTATGTCCATCTCTTCAGTTTCTTCATCCGCAATATCACTAATAACCGCCAATTTTTTTTCATTGACAGGCAACACAACAGGATCTGAGGAGACGAACTTCTGCTTCAGGGGTTGATTGTCTTGAGGGGTCTTGCGTTGCTCCAACTCATTATCCTCTATTTGTTCATTCAGAACTTCGAAAGAGTTAGTCGTCATAATCTTCTTGGATCCTTCCAGGGTTCCCTGTTTTCTTCCACCCCATTTTCTGGTTTCCACTTTGGTAAAACCCAGATCCACATTCTCATCAGCCATCTTAGGGGTTGGTTTAGGGTTATTCAAAGGGCAGTCCCAGAATAAGTGGCCATGCTCATGACATCTGCGACATCTGAAAGGGATTTGTTCATAATCAAGGGTTTGAACCCACTCCTCATCTTCCCACATCAATTTAATGGCCTCCGTAAGATCCCTTGAAATATCCATATAGACACAGATCTGGGCATAAGCCGTGTATCTTTGAGCCTTCGTTTGTTCAGAGATTTTAACAAAGGTTCCTAGATTGTTCCCGATATCTTCTAGGATCTCGGTTTCCCAATATTCCGAAGGCAGGGAGTATAGCCTGATCCATACCGGGGCTATCTTCATATCTTCTTTCTCGGGGCAGAACTTTTCTTTCCATGGCCGTAAAAAAAGGCTAGTAGAGTAAAAGAAGTAGGGTTCGCCATTAAGAATCCTGTTGCAATCATCCAAGTTGATGAAATTTATTGTGAAGAAGCCTTTCGATCCAAGCTGAAGGTCATAGTGCCCTTTAGGTTCCCAAGTGGAGTTAATCCACCAGATCAGGGACTTTTCAGATGGTAAAACCCCAACAAATTTCCCAATGAGGGCATGGTCCTGCATCTTCTGAATCCTATCTCTCAATGTATTGGATCTAATAACCATCGAAGGAATGGTCGCAGCCTTGGGTATGCATTGACCCAACTTACCACCCACTTGAGGAAAACCAGATTCTGTCTCCTGCACCTTTTTTCCAACACCACCCAATCCATCTACCGGAACTTGGATCCCCCCTACTTGAAAATCAGATTGAGAAGAATGTTGGGGGGCCATAGGACTCCCCTCCTTCGAGTCAGTCATATCCACCGTTAAACCAATCGCCTACAAAAACACCATAAACCCTAGCGCAAAATTTCATGATTCTTGCAAGAACAAACAAATTGGCATTCTTTGATACTAATATATAGTTGTTTTAATGCTATGGTATATCTAGTATATTTTTTAAAATTTCATTTAATTGTTTTATAACTTTTGTTGATACTTTAATTATTTTTATTTTTTTGTCTGTAGGATAAATTTAATACATTTCAACCATCTAAATCTAAAGCTCGTGAATATAGATATTTATTTAAAAAATTAGATTGGAGGATCTATTGTAAAGAATGTGATAAAATAGGTGCAACATACTACCAACCTACTATCGTATTTTTACCCTATTAGATTTTTTCATTACGTATTTTTTACGTATCAGATCATCATAATTTGTACTCAAATTATGTTACTATGATCTTAACAATACATAATCATATATATTTTCCATCACAATCATCCTCTTGCCAACTACTCAAATTTGGAATCCTACAAATATGAAAAAATCCATTTATTCATTGATTATGAATTAAAATAGTTATCCTTAACAATACATAATCATATATATTTTCCATCACAATCATCCACTTTCCAACTATTCCAATTTGGAATCCTACAAATAGGAAAAAATCCATTTATTCATTGATTATGACGTAAATAGTTATTCTTAATCCATAATGATTCTATTTTGAATATATGTCTCTCTTGTGGATCAAATTAAGGAATTACTAACTAATATACAAAGATTTACTTTCTTGTAACTATTGCCAAAAGATTTATTTAAACTGTGAGGAAGAATGAATGGAAATTGAAATTGAAATTCAAGATATATTTATATAAATGTATTTTACAATCTAACCAATCTAAATTTGGAGCAGACATGTGTCTGGTTTTATAATTTTTATAATTATTTAGTTTTTGGAACCGACATGTGACAAACATGACACATCCCATCCACTTTGGGCTAAAGCGCTAAGATTGTTATTGACTAATAAAAGAATTCATAACAAAAACATATTCAATGTTTAATCTTTGCATGGTTCCTTAAGAGTCACACTCACCTCGAAACACATTGTTTATGGACATTCTATCTTCAAAAGATCTAATACTACCTTGCTAAGTAATAGTGTTTTTCTAATCTCATGTAAGCTAGATGGATTGGTTTCCCCATCATGCAATGTTCATTGGTTAACTACATGCATCTAGATGTCAAGCTTGGTTGTGATATTCAAAGTAGCATTTTTAAGAAAAAAAATAAAACAAGACAAAGGGAAACATACGCTACCATCACAAGAACATAGCATGACGTTTAGGCAATTACATATTTGGTATGTTTCAAAGCAAGCAATGAATTCCAATAGCAAAAAAAACAAGAGATACTTAGTTCTGAAAGACATATCTTACAATATAAGCAAAATATCATGAAAATGCCATCACGATTTGTAGGTGGAGCGTCAACAATAAAAGGGTTCAACATTGTTTCATAGCAAACATTGAAATCTAGTAGCAACAAGAAGAAAAGATACACAGGTCTTGAAGACAACTGAAATACTATATCTTACAATAAACAGAAAACTAACATAATAACACTATAAATACATTTCATCATTCATATTGTTATTACCATCTTTTCATCAAGATTAAGTTCATTTGGTCGATCAATTATTGAACCGAGATAGATAAAACTCATTATATAAGAACCACAATCAAGAAGGAAAATCATTTCAAGGTCTATTATAAATTATATAGAAGGACCGGTGACCGATCCCTAGCACATGGTCATCTCCACTAGAATGGGAAATTCATGAAGAGTACTTGTTATTGATTCTTTCCTTTTAGGTTGTGGGGACTATAGGAATCAACTTGTCATTTTTTGTATCTTCATTAATGAAACGTGTGTTGGTCTTATTTGGAATCATATCAAGGCAATTTTCATTTATCAATTGGTTCATTGTGTTCCAAGATAGGAGTTTGCAAAGAATTGTGAAATTACTAATGTTAAATGCATTAATATTATCATTGAGTTGATATTGGCTCTCTAGCATTCTCTTTTAGGATGCATTTTTCATGCTATGAGATTACATCTTTTCGAAGAGTTCATAAAAGCGTTTGGTGTTTTGTGCCATGCTAAGGTTTTCACACCGTTGCTATGATAATGAAAGTTTGGTTTCCGATTTCATTTTCCATATCTAGACTCTAATGGCGACACCTCCATAGTGATGCACTACTTGAGCTACATTCCTTTCTCTTGCTCCACTTTAATGAGAGGATATAAGAGATCACAATGATATGGATTCTTTCTAATTCACTACGTAGTGAGGTTTATTCATTTCTTCCCTTCCAATCAAATGATCGATTTCAAGTAGTTCTCCCTTTCCCAACAGAGATGCATATCATTCCAAAATCTAAGTCGAGGGTGCCATAACAATTGCAACTGTTGGAAAATCATTAACCCATCAAATGTTGTTAAAATAAATAAAAATTATGGGAATTTCAAATAGTTACTCGAGAATCAATATTCTACTTCATCCATTAGATCTCCATTGGTTTAAGCTAGTGTTGTTCGTTGGATTTGTTTGTAGGACCCCGGTCCTAGTTGATCTAAGTTTATAAATAGAGGTCCTTCTTTCACTATTTCATTTTTGTTTTAGGTGTCTGTTTTGGTTTCTAGTTTTTAAATATCATGCATGTAAAATAATATAAAACATTTACATTTACAGGTCCGAATAACTATAGGTGTTGTTTAATGGTTTCTAACTGTTAGAATATTACAGGTGCATCAGCATATAATATGTGACAATTTACACTAAATTAAATTTTCATTAGCTCATGAAATAGGAAATATTGACAGAGTTAGAAATGGGTCATTATACCTATAGGGAAAATACTTGTAAATAGCTAGTAGATCCATTTTTTTGCTACTTCCTTTGCCTTGTTTTGTTGCTTCCTTTTCCTTGTTGTAGCCCTACAACCAAAGGCCTTTCCAAACCCTTGAAACTCAACCGACCAGACAATCTGGTATGCCACCCTGCCAACTGGCAAGGTCTCGCTGACCACCCAGCTCCAAAGGTACCCCTTTGGACCTTTGAGCCCAAATTGAGTACAAGCCAACCAGTTCTATCCCTTCCAAAAATCTCCAACAAGAACCCCTTCTTCTTCCTCTCTGAAATTTTTTCTATATCTCTCCCCCAAAATTTCCCCAAAACATGCTAAGGTGAAGATCCGTTCTTCTTACCCTCTTCTTGACCTTATTCCCATTTTCTTTGCTGACTCTTTCCCTATGCCATTAATACCCTATCTCTAACATAAATATTCCAACCCCCATGTCAGTCCTCGAGCCCATCCCCATGACTCTCATTAAATCCATTATTTTATTAATTAAATTTATTTATCATTAGAATTAATAGTTATTATTCCTTAAGTTCTTGGGAAAATTGCTTAGGTAGAAGTCAACCTAATTTATTTATGGGGTTTCACCGCCTTGTCACTTATCAAATCGGTCATAAATTCTCATTTATGTATAATAAATTCCAAATTTCATTATATCCATGGTAATAATAACCTAGTCATTTAATTAATGATTAACACACTTCTAATATGTTAATTACCCTTTAATTATAAATTCAAACTAATTTAATTTATCAATTATCAATAATAATCATATCAATATAACTCACATCATTATGAATGCACATTTATCTTAATTAATTAATACTTAACGAAGACTTAATCAATTCCTTCACCTAGTTCCATATTAATTACACCATAGTTTATAATTAAACTAATTAACAACCATTGCTAACAATAATGATTAATATTAACTGATCAATTTAATACTAACCTAATTGACATGATAATTACATTTAAAATTTTAACCCTACTAAATAAATTTAATAACAATCAATCAAGCATTACTAATTAATTGCAATAGTTACTACCTAGGTTAACCATAACTTGTTTATTAATCAACAATAATTAATCATTAATCAACAATAATTAACATTAATCAACAATAATTAACATTAATCAATGTTACTAGCATTAATCGGCAATAATTAACATTAATCAACATTATTAACATTAATCAATATTATTAACATTAATCGATATTAATTAACATTAATCAACATTATTAACATTAATCAACAATAATTAACATTAATCAACATTATTAACTTTAATTGACAATAATGAATATTAAGTTACTCATTCGACCTATTTGAGTATTTTAATCATTAATTTACTAACTCGACGTATTAATTTAATCTCTTGGTTAGATAAGTAGTAATAATGTAATTAATGCCTAAACATTATAGTTCAGTATTATTTCACACAATTTATAAATATGTAGGCGAGTTATGTAAGCATAGCTACTACTTACATACTTTGCATAAGTACACTAATAGTACTAAATCACATACACCAATCATGATCACAAAATTTTCTTGTTCACTGACACATGTTTAACATAGTTTGCAAGGTACAATATTTTACCTAACTGCATCTTATTAAGTTACAACAATTCATACATTACTGAGTTACGACACATAATCAATTAAGGGTTTTCCACATACACAGTTAGATATCGTTTTCACCCAGAATTCGAGCTAGACCTATCTACCTACATCACAACTAACTTCCAAATCCTATCCTTTCCTCCGCTGGGACTACCCTGAAGTGTCAAGCCATGATCGGCTCCAGCTAGAACCCGTAAGCAGAAGTGTCGACTACATCGACCAAGCTTCCCTAGCAGGAAACCACCAATCATCATCACACAACTTGGGGAGCACACCGTAGCACAACCCTCCTATGACTCTGGGTTTCAGGGATAAACGGTGGGTAAATACTCCACCCCCTTAATGGAACAAGGGACTATGTCTACCCGACATAATAACTGTGTTGCACTTGTACTCAGTTAATCATCATATAACCAATCTGGGCGATTGAGTTTCCTGAAGCCCTACCCCACCCATACATCATAATAAAATAGCATAATAATCATGCGAAGGTAAATAATGCATCACTTGCATACCATTTATCCTTCTGATTCCATGTCCCCGAGGCTCTCCCACCTTGTACGATCCAGCTATTACTTAGCCACTTTAACCTGTGAGTCAGTCCTCATCATAAAATCTAGAATATTGTGCACAAATCCTTAACATGTGCACATACATTTCATAAAAAAAGAACAACAATAATCAATTCTTTTATTCACCATGCACCTGGCATAACATTCATTCGTTCAACATATAACTTTAACAGTATCCACGTACCCATCATTCATTAACTTGCATTATGAGACATAACTAACACATGATACATATGTAACATGACTGCATACCATAATACTAACATCACACACTCTCTCTCTCTCTCTCTCACACACACACACACACACACACACACACATATATATATATATATATATATATATATATATATATATATATATATATATATATATCCACAAAATAATAGAACCATATGTCCATAGTGTCGTCAAACCGACGAAGTCTCACAATCAAGCAAATACAACATGTAACAGTAGTTCAGGTAGAAATATCAAAACGGGGCGTTACATACACCCACCCTTCAGGAAACTTCGTCCTGAAGTTATGGTCAAAATAGTGTGGGATAATCACAACACATGGTCTCTGCGTCCTCCTTCTTAGCAGAACCTAGGGTATACTTTCCCTACTGGGCCGCCTCTTACTTATACATAACGACATCTACAAAATTTACTCATTTAATCTTATTGGAGATGTCCCTATATTTTGTTTAACATTTACATAGGTTGTTGGTTTGACTACTCAAGGTTGATTACCATACTTAATCCATAGAATAGGCAGCATCCTTGTTAAATTAAATTAATTTGTACATTCTATAATGTGATTCATAAGGATACCTTGTCTTATATATAACTTTTAATTTGATTCTAAGTCATTTGTCATGACTCTTTAATCAAATCTCATCTTTAGTTAATTTCACTTGACTTACACCATTTCTCTATATCAAGATTTATTATTTGTGATAAATTATGAAGCCAACATGCTCTTTGTTGTTGGTTTAAATGATACACCCTTTGAGAATGCAGTTTAAATATCATGGAGAAATTTCCATATCATCATAAAAAACTTTTGCAAGTTCAACTAGAACTTATCCTCTACTGCATTTCCATTTATCTTGTAATCCTTACATCATTGTCCTATGTTTGGTACTATTTCTCTAACTATCCCTTACCTTGATGTGCTCATTTCCTTCATTCTCATATCTATGTTAATCGACTAATCATATATACTATATTACTTTCAGTATATAAGTTACACTTATTAGTTATTCTTATGTATAATCCATTAATTACACAAGACGACGACTCTTAATTATTTGTGCACACTAACATTATAGTCCCTACTCGTCATTACTTATACTATTTTAAACAATACTCTCATCACTATAAGCAAATGATCTCATCAGTTCTTATCACACCTTACCAGATACTATGGTTGTTTCTCATTTTCTTTAACCCTCTCACTCATCTTAATGGTCACTTGTCATTGACATGCTTATAATTGATATGTTGCAATTTTGTTGTTGACGTTCTTGTTGTTTTAGTCATAGTAGTAGTTGTTGTTGTTTTTTAACATACATAAATTCATTTAATGTCCAATATCACTTGTTGTGTGATACCTTTTATTACTCATACATGAATAGGAGAAATCTTGAAACTAACACATCATCAACAACACATGCTAATGTGAGGTACTTTAGGTCAATATCCAAACTACGCACACTCAACAATGTCCTTCAAAATCACTATATAACCATACTTAAAGCTAACAATTAGGTTAAAAATCAAGTCGAATTCATTCCAAAATCTAAATTATACACTAGGTAAATGACTACTTCTCAGTCATACATCACACACCATCTTCCCATCAATGTATTACATTATGAACCACTTTCAAGAAATCTGACTTATGCATCTTGCAATATATCATTTTTTGTAGTTGTTTACAACTTATATTTTTTTTTACATAAGGTCATTCCCTTACATGATAGCATCACACCCTCACGAATTTCCTCCTAGCACGACTACATAGGTTCCTCATAAAATTTTACAATCTTACAACCCCATCTATTGTCGATCAACTTTTAATTTATCCTTATAGAGTGAAGATGAAGATCATGCAATTACTTGACGTACCAAAATTAATTTTATGTCCTACCATGACTTGATGAAACATGCACATATTATTCTATTACAATCTTCCCTTATTATTATTGTTGACTACTTTAGTTGTCACAATCTCTCACTAATATATCGTGTGTCATTATACTCTTCCAGTTAGGGACTAAGTTAAATGTCCAAATTGCATTTATGCCACCTTAATATTTTGCTTCCTTGATACCCCTATGGATAGTGCATTCCATGATTTATGAATACGCCACTTATATTTCATTGTCTATATATACACGTTTACGAAAATTTTGTATTACTTTACCCCATAATTATAGTATAATTACTAACTTTTTCCTTCATCATTTTTTTACTCTCTTCGCATAACCCTATCTGCCTTTGTGGAGGTAGTTCCCTTTCTACTTTAATTATGACCCTAATCTCTCATATATTAATATGAGTTATTTTGTGCACATTCATAAATATCATTTATAAATGCACTCCACTTCATTGGTGTTCCTCATACTAAATACAGAAGCATATTACCATCTATTGCATCGAGACATCTTACATTGTATTGACTCACATATAAATTTTAAAACTACCTCCCTATCTACTTGTATTATATTAATGATTGCATTTATCACCACCTGGCCCACATGTACATTGTTTATGGATTGCTCCCTTATTAGGAATATTTTATCCTATGCACCTAATCATTATTCCCCTCTTACTATCTGAATGACTATCATAATGGTGCTTATCTTACTATACACACTAGTTATCATCGACCTATACCAACTATGTTAATACTTTCATTTACTACATCCACAACATAATTTAAGAATCAACTTCCTACATGGATCCATGACTGCAACCTAGGATTACTATCATGCAATTATTACTCACAAGTTACTTGTCCCTAGTAATTTCTTCTCGAGCTACAACTTTAGACACATGCGACACTGACCATTTATGGCCTCCAACCCATTACTTTCCCCTATCTAGATATTTTTTTTCCTTCCAATTATTACAATTTACCCTTATCGATAGAAGGAACATCCTCCTTGTTCACGATTAGATTCATCAACCTATTTGATGATTATCACGGGTAAGACACTATGGCTCAGGAAAAAGGTAGGGTATCGCATCATCATCGTAGCTTAGTTAGTCATCTATGATTGCACCTACTGCAGGGTCACACTTGTCATGATTCTCTACATGAACCCTCTTATGTTACTTACTTGACTTAAATCAATTTAACTAGAGTCGCTTCCTAACCCTGTAATTTATCATGCGACAATTTTCAATTCAACTTAAATCTATAGTTTAAACCTATAAGTTTATTATAAGAATTTAACTTATAAAGTTAATTAATTAATTTATTAGAATTTTACTAATCCTAACATTGGATTTAAATTTAAAATTTTAATTAATAATTTTATTTATTATGTTTAACACATAAGACTAAACCAATATAATTAATATTAATTCTAATTTGTAAATAGTTCATTAACATAAAATTCAAAATATAATTTTGTTAGATTTTATATAATTGATCAAATTTTGTTAATAAAATTTAACAAAATTCAATTTAAATCACTAACTTTAAATAATTAACCATTTAAATATTTAAAAATAAAATAAAATTATTTTTAAATTATTCAAATATTTAAAAATAAAATAAAATTATTTTTAAATTATTCAAATATTTAAACTAATATGTATTAAGTTTAACATTTAATCTAACCCTAAGATCTTCATGGGAAGGTCGCACACTTGCATGAGGACCACATGTCCCCATTCGAGCATCCCACTACTTAACAATAATACTAAAGGAAATATAAGAGGGTAAGCCCTTGGGTCCCATTCATTTTGATCATCGAATTTTTTTAAGAGGGAGCACTGCTGGTGAACTATGCAGCTTTCTTGGCTCTGCTTGTGCCACTACTGTCACATGTTTGTCCTCACAGAATATTATTCAATGAGCTATGCCGAGTTTTTCTCCTTCCCCAAAGTTTCCTGGTTATGTTTTCCCTTCTTTTCCCTTTTTCTTTTAATAGTCTCACTCGTTCTTGGGTTTTCTTATGGTTTACTTAGGGTTTCTCTCTGTGGGAGTGGTGGCCTCTACACGCCCTCCTTTTATCCGTCCTTGTAGCCTATCATGGGGTATCCTTTGCAGCTATGCCTCCCCGCGCACTTGCGTCGTTGGTTAGCGTATTAATTTTTTTTTATTTTTTTATAATAAGTATTATATATATATTTTTTCTACACAGAGGGAGTTCAGAGCGGCGGTAGCCCAGCTGGGCGCTGCTAAGATTCAATATGCTAAGACAGAAAATATCAGCATTACATTTCATTTCACAACAATAGCATATACAGGATCACTAAAAGAACAACAAGCATAGCATAAACACAAGAGACACAGATTTATCCTGGGAAACCCTCATGGGGAAGAAAATCCAGCAAAGCTTCCTCAATATAGATGACTAGCAAATACAAAGATGTAAACCTCAACCATGAGCTCCTTCTCCTCCATATCAGATCTCTTCCTCACCTATGCGCTAATCACAAGTGATTTTAGTGTGTGTTAAATGAGGAACACACCTCCTCTATTTATACACAACTCCGACTTGACTTTTACACTAACTAGGTCGGCCCCAACTTTAACCACTGGGTTAAACACCCCATTACAACTAACTCTGGGCCGAACCCACTAGGGAAGTCTAATAACCCAAGTTACCACATTCCGACGGAGGAATAAACATCTCTGGATATAAAATAGGATCTTCACGGAGGAATGAAACATCTCCGGAATAATAAAGTACAAATATAATATTCTTAGAAGTTACAATATTCCAACACTCCCCCTTAATGAGAAGGATATTATAACAACATCTGCAGGAACAAGGAGTCATCAACATCATACATGATACATCTATAAATCATTGGAAGCTTTCTTTATACATCATCAGTAACTCAAGCAGTTACTGGAACATCTTCAATACTAGAACATCAACATATTTAGTACTGAATCTTCATCTTCTATAGCACTCGAACAACTACAGTAACATCATCATCATCTGGATCACTCGATCAACAGCCTCATCGTCTGGATCTACTGATCAACATCATCATCATCATCATTTGGATCTCGCGATCAACAACATCGTCATCTAGATCATCACGATCAGCAGCATCGTCATCTAGACCATCACGATCAACAATATCGTCATCTAGACCATCATGATCAGCAACATCGTCATCTGGATCATCACGATCAATAGCATCATCATCTAGATCATCACGATCAGCATCATCATCATCTAGACCATCATAATCAACAGCATCGTCATCTAGACCATCACGAGCAGCAGTATCGTCATCTATATCATCACGATCAACAACATCGTCATCTAGATCATCATGACCAACATATGGATCCTCTCGATCAACAACATCAACATAGCAGCATCCTCTACAATGTACAAGATCCTATTACGGGATGATTAATCCCTCTCGCTTTAGGACATAGGTCCAAGGATGATACAATCCTGATCCACTTACAGGATGATCAATCCCTCTCAATTTAAGACATCTCTCATGTCTATGGACGATGCAATCCAGATCAACTTACAGGATGATCAATCCTTATCTCTTTAAGACACCTCACCATGTCTAGGGACGATGCAATCCCAAATCAACTTACAGGATGATTAATCCTTATCACTTTAAGACACCTCACCATGTCTAGGGACGATGCAATCCTGAATCAGCTTACAGGATGATTAGTCCTTATCACTTTAAGACATCTCACCATGTCTAGGGACGATGCAATCTCGAATCAGCTTACATGATGATTAGTCCTTATCACTTTAAGACATCTCACCATGTCTAGGGACGATGCAATCCTGAATCAACTTACAAGATGATTAGTCCTTATCACTTTAAGACGTCTCACCATGTCTAGGGACGATGCAATCGTATCATGTACATTTTGAACCAAACGCTCAGGGATGATGCAGTCCTATCATGTACATTTTGAACTAAACATTCAGGAATGATGCAGTCCTATCATGTACATTTTGAACTAAACGTTCAGGGATGATGCAGTCCTATCATGTACATTTAGAACTAAACGTTCAGGGACGATGTAGTCCTATCATGTACATTTTGAACTAAACATTCAGGGATGATGTAGTCCTATCATGTACATTTTGAACTAAACGTTCAGGGACGATGCAGTCCTATCACGTCCACTAGGGACCACTTTCTCGGAGATATATGTCTATGGATCTCTTTTAGGACACGTGTCCAGGGATGATACAATCCCACCTTGTCCACTTAGACAAAGTCTAAGGACCATATATCGACCTCATCATCGGAACTGGTAACCTCATCATTGACCTCATCGTTGGAACAGGCAACCTCATCATCGATACAAGTATCCTCGTCATTGATACAAGTATCCAGATCATCGATACAAGTATCCACATCATCGATACAAGTATCCACATCATCAATACAAGTATCCTCATCATCGATACAAGTATCCTCGTCATTGATACAATATCCTCATCATCGATACAATATCCTCATCATTGACCTTACCGTCAATATAGGAAATCTCATCATCGACCACATCGCTCCCCCTTTTGAGGAGGGTCCTTCTGAACGACACCAGGCTTGTCTCATAAATACTCAACCTTTACTTCAGACAGAGGTTTGGTCAATACATCAACAACTTGTTCGTCAGTGCTCACATACTCGAGCTTGATAGCTCCTTTATCCACCATATCCTCATATAAAAATATCGGATCTCTATGTGCTTTGACTTATCATGGAACACTGGATTCTCTGCCATTTTGATACAACTCTGGTTGTCACACAGGATCACAATGGCGTGCATCTCTAATTCAAACAATATTGATAACAACTTCTAAAGCCATACCGCTTCTCAACTAGCAGAGCAAGCAGCTATATATTCTGATTCAATTGTGCTGAGAGTCACACTAGACTTCTTCCTGCTAAAACACGAGATCATGGCAGATCCCAGACAATAACATCCACCCAATGTGCTCTTCCTGTCTGATACACTTCCATCCCAATCAACATCTGTGTAGCCATACAATCTAAAATCATGATCTCCAAGATAATATAGACCAAAGTCTATCATACCCTTCAGGTACCTCATCACATACTTTGCAGCTATTAAGTGAACATGTCTAGGTTCCACTAGATATTGCCTCAAGGTGTTCACAGCAAAGCCTATATTTGACCTAGTATTCATCAGATACATCAATGACCCAATAATCCATCTGTACAGAGTTACATCCACTAACTTTGATGAGTCATCAACTAACAACTTCAAGTCGGAACCCATGAGAGTGGCCATGGTTGTACATTCCAACATATCAAATCTTCTCAAGATTTCCATAGCATACTTTCCCTGGTTGAGAAAGATTCCTTTTGAGCCTTGCCATACTTCCAGACCTAGGAAGTAATGCATCAATCCGAGATCTTTCATCTCAAATTCTGTAGCTAGATTCTTGCTTTCCATGATCTATTTTTCATTCCCTGTCAGAAAGAGATCATCCACATATAATAATAGTATCATCCATAACCTTAAGGTAAAGGTTAGGATCAGCTTTACTTTTGGTAAAGTCCAATCTTGTCAAGAAGCTATCAATTCTCCCTCTGTGACTGAACATCATTCCTACTCTGAGTGATCTTCTGCATATCTATCTGTGCCATCTCTTGTCAGATGGATATACTGATATGAGCCTCAAGATCATTCGAACTCTTTGGTGAGTTCCTTCTCGCATCCATGTCATCTGTATATAGAAACCATCTTCAACCTTGTAGCAAAGGTTTAAATCTGCATCACCCATGGTGATCATTAAGCTCATCAAATGACTATCGATCCTGGGTACCCGTATAGAGCTTTCTTCAATTGAATCCTAGGAGTTTTCTCGATTTGCATTTATTCTTCAATTACACCATTAAGATAATGGTCTCATCTAGCCACTCGTCATGATTCTCTTCCTCTTTCTAAGAGAATCTTCTAGCCACAAGCCTTCTATAGTATATTTGATTTGTAAGTCTTCTCATCCATCACTTGTTCGGTATTCATCAGTGTTCATGATCTTTCCTACAAATCAAAGTTAATTGCATGATTAGTAATACTTCATAATCATCAAATCATGTTGACATGATAATCTATTATGCATATAGATATTATTCACATAGTTATGCAACTATCTTGACCAATACTTTGGCACAACACTTTTCCATATCATGTATGCATACAGTGGTTATCTAGATGCCTTCCATCTCTACCAGAACATACTATCAAGAGCGTGCACAGCTCTCAGCATGTCAGCAAAGAAGTTTCATTCTAAATAAACAACAATGGAATGTTTGTCCAACTTACCAATCATATGCATATTAGTAGTATACTTTTCAATGCTATATGAATGCTTACAATCAGCATGATATATTCTAGGAATACAAATATGCACACAACTATTACGAGCAATATCATTTACTATTTCATAGATTCAAATAACAACTCAAATACTTATCTTTTATGTTTGTGTGGTTTCCTCGCTTCTATATGTCTTTGAACTTCTATTCATTCTGCACCACTATGCATGCTTAAGTGTGCACTAGTGTCATCCTCATGATCTCATACATAAACATACATTCATTAGTATAATTCTAATACTATCAAAACATTATAAACATAAGTATGTATGGTCATGATAATTTAATACATAGGTATACTAAGATCCTAACACAATAGGATTCTAACTTGATATAGGAAAACATACCTGGATTATCATGCTTGGTTATGTCTTAACATACCCAAACAATATCTTCTTTGTTCTCTTCAATGATTTAGAGACCTTGTGCTAGAACCTACATATCTCATAAGCATAGCAGAACAAAGTCATACATACCTCGTAAGTAGATCTTTTATGTGATCAAAGACTATGGATGAGTCTTTGTCTTTATGTCATCATGGTCATAGAATTTGATTTGTCTTTCTTGATGTACCTGTATCTTGTTAGCAGACAACATCATCCTCATAAAACGCCACAAGTGCATTAGTACAATCATATAACCCTAATCAATGAATGTCTTCTATCATTCACATGCATTCATACTTTTACTAGGGTGATAAGACAATTCTAAGATTAATCAAGATTGTACTAACCTCATAAAATTAATCATGAACAGATTTCAACACATACCTATATCTCCTTAAGTCATACCTGTCGAGATTTCTTATAGTCTTCTTATGTAAGGCCTTAGCCTCATCTCCCCCTGAAACTGGAACTTCTTCACTTATGTAGGTGTCCAATTTTCTTCTAGGATTAACTCAATCCACTTTGATTTGCTGAGACTGGATCTGGAGCTGGATTAGGGTTTGTCAGAGAAACCCTAAAAATTCAAACTTTCAATTTCAATCTTTTGAATGGATGGAAAGATGTGGCTTTCTGAGTTGATCAAGCTGGTATACTTCAATTTTGAAAAACTGCAAAATTTGACCCCTCAAAATTGCCTTTGAAACTTCTGGATTCACTGGAAAGGACCCCGAACTAGGGTTTGATAAATCCCACCCTTCTGCCCAGTCAAAAGGTTCGATCCAAAGCTCTAAAATTTGATTTTTCTAAGGAGCTTCAAGCCATGGTCACAGATTTAAAAAATTCCAACCTTTGCAGAAGCCCTAATTTTCCACCTTTCTGATCAAAATCCCGAACTAGGGTTTGATAAAGCCCACACTTCTGACCAACCAAAAAATTTGATCTTGGTCTCTAAATTTCGATTTTTATGAGGAGCATTCAGCCATGGTCTCCGATTCCAAGAATTTCAACTTTCTCTGAAACCCTAATTTCCCACAGCAGTGACGATTCAAGAATGAAGGTGCTCAAAATCCAAATATGTTTTAACAAAAATATGCACCTGATTGTTTCTGGTATAACTCTGAACTTACAAATCCACAGGTTCTGAAACTTCTTCTGTGGTATCTTGACCTATCCTCTTTCCAACCCCAAAGGTATGACCTCAATTGGATTCTTTGAGAGAGAGTTATGCCAAGTGTCGCAACGTGACCTGTTTATGGGATAAAACAGGAGAGTGAAATTGTACGGTGTTCCATGTGTCATTGGTTCAACTTAGGCCTCTGAAAAACATTAATTGAGAAACTAAAGTCTGTGCTCTACCTGTCACTTTTTACAAAATTTCATTTGGAGCTTCCTAGCCCAAGTTGTGACCTTTTTTCCTAGGTCACCTGTTTATGACTGAGATCTGGAAGAGGCAGAAACCTTAACTTGTACTAATCATAACTCACAAAGTACAATGAATCTGAGGTTTTCCTTTGGAAAAAAGGTACACGGGGATGTTATATACGACCTGTAAAGGTTTCAGATCTTGAACCTTCGCCAAAATGGATTTATAGCGAAAGTTCCACGATGACTTGTTTTTGCTATAAAAAACCCTAACCTTCAAATTGTCGCAAGTGAAGCAAGTGTCGTAAGTGCCACACATTGCCTTCCTTCAGGTTAACTCTGATACCATGTTAAGATTCAATATGCTAAGACAGAAAATATTAGCATTACATTCCATTTCACAACAATAGCATATACAAGATCACTGAAAGAACAACAAGCACATCATAAACACAAGAGACACAAATTTATCCTGGGAAACCCTCATGGGGAAGAAAACCCAGCAAAGCTTCCTCAATATAGATGACGAGCAAATACAAAGATGTAAACCTCAACCATGAGATCCTTCTCCTCCATATCAGATCTCTTCCTCACCTATGCGCTAATCAGGAGTGAGTGTAGTTTGTGTTAAATGAGGAACACACCTCCTCTATTTATACACAACTCTGACTTGACTTTTACACTAACTAGGTTGGCCCCAACTTTAACCACTGGGTTAAACACCCCATTACAATTGACTCTAGGCCAACCCCACTAGGGAAGTCTAATAACCCAAGTTACCACATTCCGACAGAGGAATAAACACCTTCGGATATATAATAGGATCTTCATGGAGGAATGAAACATCTCTGAAATAATAAAGTACAAATTTTAATATTCTTAGAAGTTACAATATTTCAACAGGCGCCCCCTCCTCCTCTCTGCACTTCGTTGGTCTAGTTTAAACGCTTAGTTTTGATTTTTTTGTGTTTATGATTTTTTTGTGTAATAATTAAATTTCAATAGTTTTTTTTACATAGGGGATTGGAGCGCGGATTCCCAGCTGGGCACCCCCTCCTCCCTTCACTGTAATTTTTGGGGCTTTCCCCACGGTGGCCTATGGATGCACAAACCAGCTACTGGCCCAGGCCGCGCTGGCCAAGCTGCTGGCCCATGGCAGCGGTCAGGCCGCGCTGGCCAAGCTGCTGGCCCATGGTAGCGCTCAGGCCGCGCTGGCCGGGTTGCATTCCCACGGCCGCAGCCAAGCTGCTTGGTCGGGTTGCTCCCAAGCCATGCTGGCCAAGCTGTTGGCCCATGGCCGAGCTCGGGTCGTGTTGGTCGGGCTGCATGCCCATGGTTGCAGCCTAGCTGCTTGGATGGGATGTTCCCAGGCCGCAATGGCCAAGCTGTTGGCCCATGGCCACGCTAGCCGAGTTGCATGCTCACAACCACAGCCTAGCTTCTTGGCCAGGCTGTGCCCAGGCTGCGCTGGCCCATGGCTATGCTACACTCCCACGGCCGCAACCTGTGGCTGCCCGTGAGCCATAGCTTGGGCCGACAAAAAAAGTTCAACGTTTTGTTTTGTTTTTATTTTATTTATTTATTTTTTATATGTATTTTTTTATATATCACTCTTATATATAAAAAAATTTGTTTATGAATAAATTTTTTTTTAATAAGCTTTTGTTTATATATATATATATATATATATATATATATATATATATAATGTATTTTGTTTTTATTTGTTTCCAAATCAAAACTATTTTTTTTTTAGTTTTTTTTTCAATTCGAATATGTAAAATATATATATGTAAAACAAATATATATATATATATATATATTAAATTTAATTATATTTGAATATATATATATATATATATATAAATGTTTTTGCATATATGTTCTGTTTCTATATACAAAATTTTTTTCAAGCTCTCTTATTTTAATTTTAATTTAAATTAGAACTTCGTTTTTATATTTAATTTCCTCATATATATATATATATTTGTTTATAAGTTTAAAAAAAATTGTTATGGCAAAATTTGATATCTATAGATATCCGTAAATTTGTATCAAATTTATCTTCATCCCCCTTTTAATTTACTTGCAGGAGCAATGAATAATTTACCCTAACTATTTATTTTTCTTTGTTGTTATTATAACCATAAGTTCTAACTCTTCTCTTGGTTTTGTGCAGGTCCAAGACTTCTGCAACCCATAATACTTGCACAGGAGTCATGTTTTTCAATAATTTTGTTTTTTAACATGATGTTCAAAGTTTTAATAATATAAATTTTGTTTATATTTCGTGTGCGTATATATATATTATGGTTTTGTTCTATTTTTTTTTTTTTTTGTTTTGAAATTCGTATATATATATATAACACATATATAAAGTTTTGCTTATATTTACAAACTATTATTTATTTATTTATTTATACACACACACACACACATATATTCAATATTTAAGAAAATTTTACCCTTACTCTGTTGCTATAAATTTCGCATTTATTACTTTAATTATTTTAGTGTCTCGTCTTTTGCAGGTGCCAGAATTAGTCCATGGCTTCTAGCAGAAGTTGCTCGACCTTGTGTTTCATATTTTTACACATAATAATATTTTTTTTGTTATTATTTGGTAATTTTTATGCTAATTAGCAATTAGCTTACGGCAAGGTAAATCCCTTTGCCTTTCACTTGTTATTTTCACTGCAATGAGCCTTCTGGTTCCAGATTTGAAACCATGGCTCTGATACCATGTGTAGGACCCCGGTCCTAGTTAATTTAAGTTTATAAATAAAGATCCTTCTTTCACAATTTCCTTTTTGTTTCAGGTCTTTGTTTTGGTTTTTAGTTTAGGTTTAAATATCATTCCTGTAAAATAATATAAAACATTTACATTTACAGGTCTGAATAACTATAGGTGTTGTTTAATGGTTTCTAACTGTTACAATATTACAGGTACATCAGCATATAATATGTGACAATTTACGCTAGATTAAATTTTCATTAGCTCATGAAATAGGAAATATTGACAGAGTTGGAAATGGGTCATTATACCTGTAAATAGCTAGTAGATCCATTTTTTTGCTACTTCCTTTTCCTTGTTTGGATGCTTCCTTTGCCCTATTGTAGGCCTACAACCAAAGGCCTTTCCAAACCCTTGAAACTCAACCGACCAAACAATCTGGTATGTCACCCTACCAACTGGCGAGGTCTTGCCGACCACCCAGCTCCAAAGGTACCCCTTTGGACCTTCGAGCCCAAACCAAGTACAATCCAACCAGTTATATCCCTTCCAAAAATCTCCAACAAGAACCCATTCTTCTTCCTCTTTGAAATCTTTTCTATATCTCTTCCCCAAAATTTCCCCAAAACATGCTAAGGTGAAGATCCCTTCTTCTTCCCCTCTTCTCGACCTTATTCCCATTTTCTTTGCCGACTCTTTCCCTATGCCATTAATACCCTATCTCTAACATAAATATTCCAACCCTCATGTCAGTCCTCGAGCCCATCCTCATGACTCTCATTAAATCCATTATTTTATTAATTAAATTTATTTATCATTTGAATTAATAGTTATTATTCCTTAAGTTCTTGGGAAAATTACTTACGTAGAAGTCAACCTAATTGATTTACGGGGTTTCATCGCCCTGTCACTTATCAAATCGGTCATAAATTCTCATTTATGTATAATAAATTCCAATTTCATTATATCCATGGTAATAATAACCTAGTAATTTAATTAATGATTAACACACTTCTAATACGTTAATTACCCTTTAATTATAAATCAAACTAATTTAATTTATCAATTATCAATAACAATCATATCAATATAACTCACATCATTATGAATGTACATTTATCTTAATTAATTATTACTAACTAAGACCTAATAAATTCCTTCACCTAGTTCCATATTAATTACACCGTAGTTTATAATTAAACTAATTAACAACCATTGCTAACGATAATGATAGTTTTATTATCATATATTAACATTATTAACACATAATTAATATTAACCGATCAATTTAATATTAACAATTGACATGATAATTAAATTTAAAATTTTAACCCTACTAAATAAATTTAATAACAATCAATCAAGCATTACTAATTAATTGCATTAGTTACTACCTAGGTTAACCATAACTTGTTTATTAATCAACAAAAAAATTAATCATTAATCAACAATAATTAACATTAATCAATATTACTAGCATTAATCGGAAATAATTAACATTAATCAACATTATTAACATTAATTGACAACAATTAACATTAATCAATATTATTAACATTAATCAACATTATTAACATTAATCAACAATAATTAACATTATTAACATTAATCAACAATAATTAACATTAATCAACATTATTAACCTTAATTGACAATAATGAATATTAAGTTACTCATTCGACCTATTCCATTATTTTAATCATTAATTTACTAACTCGATGTATTATTTTTATCTCTTGGTTAGATAAGTAGTAATAATGTAATTAATGCCTAAACATTATAGTTTAGTATTATTTCACACAATTTATAAATATGTAGGCGAGTTATGTAAGCATAGCTATTGCTTACATACTTCGCGTAATTACACTAACAGTACTAAATCACATATATCAATCATAATCATGAAATTTATTGTTCACTGACACATGTTTAACATAGTTTGCAAGGTAAAGTCTTTCACCTAACTGCATCTTATTAAGTTACGACAATTCATACATTACTGAGTTACGACACATAATCAATCAAGGGTTTTCCACATACACAGTTAGATCTCATTTTCACCCCAACTTCAAGCTACACCTATCTACCTACATCACAACTAACTTCCACATCCTATCCTTTCCTCTGCTGGACTATAGTGACCAAGCTGCCATAGCAGGCAACCACCAGTTATCATCACACACCTTGGGGAGTGCGCCATAGCACAACCCACCCATGACTCTAGGTTTCGGGGATAAACGGTGGGTAAATCCTCCACCCCCCTAATGGAACAAGAGATTATGTCTACCCGACATAATAACTGCGTTGCACTCGTACTCAGTTTGTCATCGTATAACCAATCTGGGGGGTTGAGTTTCCTGAAACCCTACCCCACCCATACATCATAATAAAATAGCATAATAAGCATGCGAAAGTAAATAATGCATCACTTGCATACCATTTATATTTCAGAGTTTATGTCCCCGAGGCTCTCCCACCTCGTAGCATCCAGCTATTACTTAGCCACTTTAACCTGTAAGTCAGTCCTCGACATTCAATTTAGAATATCGTGCACAAATCCTCAACATGTGCACATACATTTCATCATAACATAACAACAATAATAAATTCGTTTATTCACCATGCACCTGGCATAACATTCATTCGTTCAACATATAACTTTAACGATATCCACGTACCCATCATTTATTAACTTGCATATCTGAGACATAACTAACACATGATACATATCTAACATGACAGCATATCATAATACTAACATCACACACTCACATATATATATCGACAAAATAATAGAACAATACGCCAACAGTGTCATCAAACCGACGATGTATCACAATCAATCAAATACAACATATAACAGAAGTTCAGGTAGAAATGTCAAAACAGGGCATTACATTGTCTATCTTTGTTAATGCCTTTCTTTGTGCTTGATATCATGTGTGTGGATGGCTTGGATTTGTGGATCCTTACAGTGGTAATAGTTCTCATCTAGCTAGAAAATGTCTATGGTTAGATGTAGGTCTCATGAAATGTTTGGACCTAGATCTAGATATGCTTATACAAGCTATGGCTAGAGAACACTCTTTTCTATCTTGATAGTCTCATTCTCTAACTTGTTCTAATATCTAAATAAAGTAAATGCACTATAACAATTTCTACCAGTGTTGTGTAGAGGCACCTAAGGACACTCAATGACCCTTTCTTGATTTACTAGAGTTTACAAGATTGAAGATTCCAAACTCATCATATTTCTCTTGCTCTACATAATCTTGCTCATGCTACTGGGAAAGCTCAATCTCTTTTCCCATTAAATAAAATAGAGGACAAATGGCCCCGAAACCTTAACCTAGTCATAAAAAACCATCATGTTCTTATATTGTAAAGCATCTTGGGAATGATTATCTTTTACCCTTCTTGATTGACTAGGACTTGATGTATGAGAGATGCCAAGATTCATGATAGATTTTCTTAAACATGGTACCATGGGTGCTATCACTAGCATAAGTATTGGTTCATTTGTCATGAAGGCACACTTTCTTTCATGAGAAAAGTGGGTACACTTTACAATATCCTAACTGTTGAGGCCCATTCGAATGCCCCTTGGCATGCATGATTTATCCCCTAGTTTCAATGGCTATAAAAGCCTTGGTAAGTGTCGATTTAGGGTTTCTATTGGCCGCACCTCTTTTTTCTTGTGCCACCCATTGTTGATCACGCATCCACTTATCGAACATGTCAGTTGAACCCGTTTGTTGTGAATATGACTACCTAGTTGTGTTGGTTTATCCCTCTAGTGCTACCGCTCCTATTTTGTCGAGTGTTCCCATGTCGATCAAGTCAGGTAGTTATGCCTACTAGAGGGTGAGGATGTTACATCAACAACTTTTCCTTGGCTAACTTGTCAAAATAGTTTGTGGATCAAGGAAGGGGATACATGTTATTAATTGTTTTATTTTTCAATACCTTGTATTCCAAGCACAATTTGAGTTCTTGGTTGTGATTCTTCATTGAGAATAGGACTAGTGAGTCATAAGGAGACCATGAAGTTCTGATGAATCTTGCCTCTATTAACTTCGACAAATGCCTCTTCAACTCTTCCAACTTCAGCACAGACATTTGATATGGAGCCTTTGTCATGGGTTCGACCCTCAATTGAAGCTCTATACAATTATAAATGACACATCTTGGTGGGAGTCCTTTTAACAAGCTCATTGGCATATGATCCGGAAACTCATCCAACACATGGGAAGCATTGGTGGAATTGGTGTCCTCATCTCCCCTTCCTCACTTTTCTTCAAGTTGTAACATAAAGTTATGACCCAGGTCATCAAGCCACTTCCTTGAGACTCGTCATAGAGGTCAGCTTCACATTTTTGTTAAGTTTTCTTGTTATTGTGTGCACAACACAAGGATTCTTTCCACCGAATATCATTGTAACGCTCGTCGTCGTTTGACGAAGCACAGTTGTAATTTTATTTTATTTTGTAGGTATTCTTCTATCCAACTTTAAATTCTTAATCAATCTTCATTTCTAAGTTTAAAGTAAAATCTTCCACAATATTCCTATAATAAAATTTACAATTTTTCCAAGGATATATTCAAGATGTCAATTATTTCATATCTTATAAATTCCTCTCCTTTGTCCAACACTTAAATGCAATTTTTCATCTCTAACATATCCTAACTACATCTCTATGTAAGTGTTAGGCATTCAATTAAGCTTCATATCAATATTTTAATAAGAGGGCCTACTATACATAACATAACTTTAAACTGGCCTTTCCATACAGCCTATAAATGTAATTTCTTCTAATTTGAACTTTTAATTATGAGCCTTCCTCCTTATCAATATATAACATATACTTCCTTCCTTTGACATTCAACTACACTCATCCTTTTCTATCCAATGATAATATAAATAAAATATAATGAATTTATACTTCTTTATTACACGGCAATCATAGAATGTAACAAATGTAAACACAATTGAAAATAAAAACACTTCATTTTCTTTATCATAGTATGATTTCAATTAAAATGTAACATGTCATACTTTTAAATTATAATGAAAATTTCATTTTTCCTTATTATAACACAGTCACAATACAATTAATAAATTTAAACGCAACTTTAAAATATAACAATACTTCTTTTCCTTATCCTAACATGATTTCAATTATTGCAAAGTGCCATGATCTAAAATATAATGGAACTTTATCATAATATGATTTCAATTAAAATGTAACCTATCATACTTTTAAATTATAATGACAATTTCATTTTTCTTTATTATAACACAGTCATAATACAATTAATAAATTTAAAAGCAGTTGTAAAATATAACAATACTTCTTTTCCTTATCCTAACATGATTTCAATTAACAAAAAATGCCATGATCTAAAATATAATGAATATTTACTCTAAGACATTTATTGACTTACGAAATTCCCACAATCTCAGCAGTCCGCAATCTTAGGTGTGACTCAGTCCCCTTTAAAAAAAAAAACATGATTTAGCATTGATTACAACTAAGGATTGAAATCCGTAACTTACCTATCTCGAATTACAACGACAATATTAACGGACTTCTAAACATGGAGGTTGAGCCCAAGTGAAGCCCTTGTACTTAGGATTTAGTACTGATCCTTCTTATTGTGCGCCCCTCAACCTCTCGTACGCGACCAAGTCATTATGGCCTTGCTCGTATGACACAGGCTTCCTCGGGTGAGCTGAAATGGCTTCCGACCCATTCATGGAGTGTTATTTCAGGGTCGATAGTCCATTGTCCTACCCCTAGGTATTTTTCCCATTCTTACGACCCTTATTATTCCATTGTGATTCAGTTGGTAAATATATTTACCTGCTATTTCACACACTCAAAGCGCACATTAGTAGCGCTGCACCATAAAAATCATTTCATCATGAATCACAAAATTCATTCAATTTTATCAATCATTCAGATCTATAGAATCAAAAGGCATCATTCATTTCATTTACATAGAACATCATCATAATCTATTAGTCAGTCGAGCATATCTATCATTCATTTTTTATTCAACCACTTTGATTCAATAGTATTTAAAGCATAACCTATGGTTCATGTTTTATTCAACCGGGTCACTTCAAATTCGATGCCCTCAATAGTCTAATGTCAATGTATTGAGGTGGGCATTACATACAACCCCTCTTATTTGAAACTTCGTATCAAATTTCAAAACAAAAATGGAAAGTTCTAAGGCATTTCAATTGTGTCTTCCCAGGTTGCAGAACTAGGGCTATAACTGTCACAATGAGCTTTAACTTGGTTGATCACACGGTGTCTAAGCTGCCATGTTCGATGGTCCAATATGCATATCGGTTCGGCCATCGCGACCCCTTCATATGATATTTGTAAATTGCTCATGTCAATAATATGTGCAGAATTAGAAACATAATGCCTAAATGTTGATACATGAAAAACGTTGTGCATCCTATGTAGAGATGATGGTAGCATGAGACGGTAGGCGACTGGTCCTATCCATTCTAATACTTCGAAGGGTCCTACAAATCTAGGAGACATTTTGGTCCCTTTCCCAAATTTAATAATGCTCTTTTGTAGTTTACTCGCAAAAATAATCTGTCCCCAATCTTATACTCTCTGTCGAGTCTATGTGCATCAGCATATCTCTTTTTCCGATTTTGTGCTTCTTTCAGTCGAGCACAAATATCTTTCATCTGGTATTCCATCTCCTAAATAACCTCAGGTCCTATCAAGGTCCTATCCTGTAGTCTATCCCAAATCAAGAGTGTCCTGCATGGCCTCCCGTATAGAAACTTGAATGGTGCCATCTGTATGGAACTCTGATAGTTGTTGTTATAGGAAAACTCTACTAGAGGTAGAAACTCCTCCCATCAGCATCAAGGTGGTATGTAGTGCTAAAGTTGAGTCACGTTCCCATAGCTTTGTGGAAGCTGGTCCAAAATATGCCTATGAATACTGATCCTTGATCATATATTATCTTCTTTGGTACCCCATGTAGTCGTACTATCTCATCAATGAAAACTCTAGCAATTTCTGGTGCTTGATAAGTGTTTTAAATAGAGATAAAACATGCACTCTTTGCGAATATGTACTGTAACCCATGATGGTTCGTCTTAAGATCGAACTTCCTTCCTACCAGATAATGTCTCATTAACCGTAATGCATGCATTACAATAGTCAATTCCATGTCATGTGTTGCGTAGTTTTCCTCACGCGGCCAGAGTCTTTGGGAAGTGTAGGAAATCACTCTAACTTCTTGCATTAATACACATCCGATCCCTTCCTTTGATGCATCAGTGCATAATAGGAAATCCTACTCCATATCTGGAACTCTTAGGATCGGTGCCGTCACTAGTAATTCCTTCAATTTTTGAAATGCTTTGGCACACTTTTCTGCCCATTTAAAAGGCCAATCCTTTTTCTACAATTCTGTGATGGGTCCTGCAACCCTCGAGAACCCTTCCACAAATCTTCTGTAATATCCTGTCAGTCCCATGAAACTCCTCACTTCATGCACATTTGTCAGCGCTGGTCATTCCCAAATAGTCAGTATCTTTGCGGGGTCTATGACTATGTCGTCACCAAAAATAATATGTCCCAAGTAGTGGATTTCCTTCTGGAAGAAAGAACACTTCGACAGCTTCCCATATAGTTGGTTCTCCCAGAGACATTGCAATACTAACTTGATATGCTCTTGATGTTCCTCTGGTGTCTTTGAGTAGATTAGAATGTCATCGAGGAACACTTGCATGAACTTGTCTAGGTATTGGTGGAACACATCGTTCATCAAGTTCATAAACACACTAGGCACATTGGTCAACCCAAAAGGTACAACTACAAACTCATAGTGTCTAAATCTCTTTTTGAAAGCAGTCTTCGGGATATCTGCCTCCTTGATCCGCAACTGATGATATCCTGATCGGAAGTCAATATTCGAGAAAATTGTTGCGCCTTTCATCTGATCAAACAGGTCATTGATCCTAGGTAGAGGGTACTGATTTCTCACAGTAGCTTTGTTCAGCTAGCGGTAGTCGATGCAGAGACGCCATGATCCATCCTTATTCTTGACAAAAAGTACTGGCACTCCCCACGGGGAAATGCTTGGTCTAATCAATCCAAGATCAAGAGATCTTGTAGTTGTATATTTAGTTCTTTCAATTTTGGTACAAATATTATGTACAGGGCTCTTGCAATAGGTTAAGTTCCTAACTTTAATTCAATGGTGAACTCTAGTTCTCTCTATGGTGGTAGTTTGGGTAAAGATTCTGGGAATACATCCATGTATTCTGAAAATAAAGGGTGACTGACTATGTCAGCATTTTCCTCATGCTTGTTCATTGCCATCATGACATAAAGTTGACACCCCTTCCTCAAGATTTTCTTCATTTGCAACGCGGAAATCCTTCGCAGGGATACTTTATTCTTCTTCCCCACGATGACCTTCTTATGACCTTCATCATCATAGAAAGTCAACTCCTTGCTTCGAAAATCTACTAATGTGGCATGGTATTCCAGCCAATCCATGCCCAAGATCAAGTCATAGGTTCCTACGGTGGTTGCATAGAAAGATGTTCTAGTGCGACATACTCCTAAATCTACTTCACAATCTTCTAGCTTCAACCCTACACTCTAGGTATTTCTGGATTCCATTTCGACTAAATCGAAATCATCTTGAGCAGTTGTCATCATCTTACTCCTCTCTAATGTAGAATGAGAAATAAAGCTTTCAGTTGCACCAGGGTCTATGAGTAAAGAGAATGCCATACCATTAATTATACTTGTTGTCTCTAGTATAGTAGATTGATGTTCTTCCTGGTGGTTATTAACTGCCGCATGGAAGCAATGTGCTTGCCCCAGATCTACTGCAGTAGTCTGAGGTTGTCTCTGTCCATGTCTCTGACCTGCCTCCTGCTGAGGGCAATCACTTTGGTAGTGTGGGCCTCCTCACTTACAGCACCCCTCTCTAGGTCCTTTCTTTGTTCTTCCCACCTGAAAGTTGTTGGTACGAGGCCCCAATTGCACCGGCTTTCCAAATGATATTGTATTGTCCTTTTTGAAAGTTTGTGTGTATGACATTCTTTTATCCTTATAGGGTTTCTCATGGATAGGTCCCCTATTATTATTTTGCTTCCCATAGTACATCCTAGGTGGATTTGTAGGTGGTCCACCTCTACTTCCTCTTGGAAAATTCGCCGAAGAAGAATGCCAGCAAGTTCTGAAGATAACAGAGCGTTCTTTTCCTCCATTTCGAAGGTTGAATTCGTCATTGAAATCCAAAGAGATTTCGGGTGCATCATTTGGGGAATCAATTCTTCAAGATCTCGACAATGCAACTCTAACTTTAGAGTATTTGCTCTAAAGTTAATCGAGTAAATGGCCTAAATTTGAATGTAGGGAGAATGAGAGGAGAGGTTGTGACCCTATAAAACAAATGAATCAATTTGCAAGTTGTAACTTGTGAGTTGAATTTAGGCCAGTGAAGATAGTATATCTTGGACAATCTTAATTGGGAGTGATTTTTGCAGCAGCAAATGAATCTAGACCGTAAATGCTCTGACTCTGATTGCAAGTTGTAAGTTGAATTCAACTCAGTATTATATAAATCTTTGTAGAAATAATTCATGCCTTCAAAAATGGAGCTACTATATCTTGGATGGTCTCAGATTTGGATTGTTTTTCACAGATATGGAGGTACTATAGTTTGATGAGTAAAACCATGGAAGTAATGATTAATCTAGTTAAATGTAGCCATTTGCATTCTTGGTATAAATTTTGACTTATTTACCTAAAATTTTCTAATTCAATACTCTGAAAGCTCATGCAAGAAAGAGTTAGTATGAATCATAATCTCTTTCAGCACACTACGCAAGTATCTCGCTCTTTTTTGGAAAGTGGATCCAATAAAGATGATTGAGATGAATAATATTTAGTGAAATTAAAAAAAAAAAAAAATGAACAAGGATAATCATCAAGTTCTTCTATAATCTCCAATCAATCTTGATATCTGCAAATTTGGCATTCAACTATAAAAAAAAAATTGAAGTTCAAACTCCTTGCTAGGATGATTGTCTGGGACATTGCCACTCTTGTTTGTATATAGTTAAATTCATTTTTTTATAGGATGCCGTAATTTAATTTATATTTTACATTTATAATTAGAAAAAGTATATATATACAGTTAAATTCATTTTTGCAAAGAGTGTAAATGAGGTGCTTACAACCTAGTATGGGGTAGATCCTATAATGGATTTCACATGTCACATGTAATGTTTTCAAAAGTAATAAAATGTAAAAAGTAATAGTATGGGGGAGATCCTGTAACGGATGTCACATGTCACATGTCACATGTAACGTTTTCAAAAGTAATAAAATGTAAAAAGTAATAGTATGGGGTAGATCCTGTAACAGATGTCACATGTCACATGTCACATTTGTCACGTTTGTAGTATGGGGGAGATCCTGTAACGGAGACACATGTCACATTTGTCACGTTACGTTACAACCCAGTATGGGGGAGATGTTGTAACGTTTGTCACATTTGTCACGTTTTTCACGTTACATTACAACCCAGTATGGGGGAGATGTTGTAACGTTTGTCACATTCGTCACGTTTATCACATTTTTCACGTTTTTCATGTTACGTTTCCATGTAGGAGCAGCGCAAGAAAGGGATCCAATTGCCCCGAATTAAAAAATTAAAAGAGAGGGATCCAATTTCTTGAGGGGTAATTTTTTTCTTAATGTGTAAAAAATTTAAGATAAAACAAAAAAAATTACACCTCAAGAAATTGGATCCCTCTCGGTGCTTGATAGATCCGGATTTGAGATGGATATACGTTGGTTTAATAAGATGCCCTAATTTAGTTTAGATTTTACATTTACAATTAGAAAAAATTTAGTTATTTTATTATAAATTTGTATATCTTTTCTTATTAATTCCTTAGAAAATATATATACAAACTTATCATTGACTTGTATTTTCTAATCTCTTACTTACAAATATCGAACCCATCACCATTTCATTTTAGTTCATCTATATCAAGTGAGTTAATATTCAATGAGTTCTATTTTATGAAATGTCAAATTTCAAATGAAGTTTTTATATTGAAATAATGTTAAAAAATTGAATGGAGTTAATAATATGATATTAAGTAATAATGTTAAAAATTTGAATGGAATTAATAATACGATTTACTTAATAATATGATGGTTAATCAAGTCGTTTTTGGTGTTAAGTATTAATCATCATAGATCCATCTTAACTCTAGTTCTATTAAGCTTAACTCTAGCTCTATCAAGCACCGAGAAGGATCAAATCCTTAAAAGAAAAACAAAAAATAGCACATTGAAATCATCTCATCCAAAAAATTTAAAAAATATTTACACCATCAAAATGGTGAATCATAATAAAGTAATAATCATGTTAAGTTATAATACAGTTCATGTTCATGTTCATCTTAGTTACATGTGAGAGAATGCACCTTAAGTTGCATTAATTAATTAGATATGAAGTAAAATACTTGTAATTTACCATTTATTCTTTACAATTATCACAAAACTATTATGTAACTTGTTGTTCTATTATTATCTTAACAATACATAATCATATATATTTTCCATCACAATCATTTGACTTGCCAACTATTCCAATTTGGAATCCTACAAATAGGAAAAAATATATTTATTCATTGATTATGAAGTAAAATAGCTATTCTTAAAAATACATAAATTTCATATATATTTTCCATCACAATCATCCACTTAACAACCACTCAAATTTGGAATCCTACAATTAGGGAATCATCCATCAAATGTTGTAAAAAAAAATAAAAAGATGGGAATTTCAAATAGTTACTCGAGAATCAATATTCTACTTCATCCATTAGATCTCCAATTGTTTAAACTAGTGTTGTTCGTTGGATTTGTCTATCTTTGTTACTGCCTTTCTTTGTGCTTGAGATCATGTGTGTAGATGGCTTGGCTTTGTGGATCCTTATAGTGGTAATAGTTCTCATCTAGATACACAATGTCTACAGTTAGATCTAGGTCTCATGAAAGGTTTGGCCCTAGAGCTGGATATGCTTATACAAGCTATGGCTCTAGAACACTCTTTTTGATCTTGATAGTCTCATTCTCTAACTTGTTCTAATATCTAAATAAAGTAAATGCACTATAATAATTGCTACCAGTGTTGTGTAGAGGCACCTAAGGACACTCAATGTCCCTTCCTTGATTTACTAGAGTTTACAAGATTGAATATTCCAAACTCATCATATTTCTCTTTCTCTACATAATCTCTCTCATTCTACTGGGAAAGCTCAATCTCTTTGTCCATTAAAGAAATTAGAGGACTCATGGCCCCAAAACCTTAACCTAGTCATCAAAACCCATCCTGGTCCTATATAGTAAAACATCTTTGGAATGCTTATCTTTTACCTTTCTTGATTTACTAGGACTTGATGTATGAGAGATGCCAAGATTCACGATAGATTTTCTTAAACTTAGTGCCATGGGTGCTATCACTAGCATAAGTATTGGTTCATTTGTCATGAAGGCACACTTTCTTTCATGAGAAAAGTGGGTACACATTATAATAACCTAACTACTGAGGCCCATTCGGATGCCCCTTGGCATGCACGATTTATCCCCTAGTTTCAATGGCTATAAAAGTTTTGGTAAGTGTCGATTTAGGTTTTCTCTTGGTCGCACCTCTTTTTCCTTGTTCCACCCATTGTTGATCACGCAACCACTTATCGAACATGCCAGTTGAACCCCTTTGTTGTGAATATGACTACCTATTTGTGTTGGTTTATCCCTCTAGTGCTACCTCTCTAATTTGTCGACTATTCCCATGTTGATTAAGTAAGGAAGTTATGCCTACTAGAGGGTGAGGATGTTACATTAACAACTTTTCCTTGGCTAACGTGTCAAAATAGTTTGTGGATCAAGGAAGGGGATACATGTTATTGATTGTTTTATTTTTCAATGCCTTGTATTCCAAGCACAATCTGAGTTCTTGGTTGTGATTCTTCGTTGAGAATAGAACTGATGAGTCATAAGGAGACCATGAAGTTCTGATGAAGCTTGCCTCTATTAACTCTGACAACTTCCTCTTCAACTCTTCCAACTTCAGCATAGCCATTTGATATGGAGCCTTTGTCATCAGTTCGACCCTCAGTTCAAGCTCTATACAATGATAAATGGCACATCTCGGTGGGAGTCATTTTAACAAGCTCATTGGCATATGATCCCGAAACTCATCCAACACATGGGAAAGCATTGGTGGAACTGGTGTCCTCATCTCCCCTTCCTCACTTTTCTTCAAGTTGTAACATAAAGCTATGACCCTATTGATCAAGCCACTTCCTTAAGACTCGTCGTAGAGGTCAACTTCACATTTTTGTTAAGTTTTCTTGTTGTTGCGTGCACAACACAAGGATTCTTTCCACTGAACATCATTGTAACGCTCATCGTCGTTTGACGAAGCAAGGTTGTAATATTTTTTATTTATTTTTAGGTATTCTTGTATCCAACTTTAAACTCTTAATCAATCTTCATTTCTAAGTTTAAGGTACAATCTTCTACAATATTCCTATAATAAAATTTACAATTTTTCTGAGGATATATTCAAGCTATCAATTATTTCATATCTTATAAATTCCTCTCCTTTGTCCAACACTTAAATGCAATTTGTCATCTCCGGCATATCCTAACTACATCTCTATGTAAGTAGTAGACATTCAATTCAATTGCATATCAATATTTTAATAAGAAGACCTACTATACATAACAGAACTTTAAACTGACCTTTCCATACAACCTATAAATGTAATTTCTTCTAATTTGAACTTTTAATGATGAGCCTTCCTCCTTATCAATATATAACGTATACTTCCTTCCTTTGACATTCAACTACAATCATCCTTTTCTTTCCAATGATATTATCAATAAAATATAATGAATTTATACTTCTTTATCACAGGGCAATGATAGAATGTAACTAATGTAAACACAACTTAAAATAACAACACTTCATTTTCTTTATCATAGTATGATTTCAATTAAAATGTAACATGTCATACTTTTAAATTATAATGAAAATTTCATTTTTCCTTATTACGCCGTAGGCGTTTCACCAACAAGAAGCATGGCCATCCATGTCTACTAGATTCCTTGCTTATAAAGCGAATGGAATCCTGCCACATGTTTTCCGCTTTGGCCCCAGATATTTCGGACTCTTACGGCTTTCTCTACAAGAGAATTCATATTTTATCTTTAGCCATCTTTGTTGACGTTCAGGCCGTCCGAACCAAAGCACCCTGACGTGGTGGTTATTGATATATTATAAATGGAAAATGCATATTCCGAAATTAACTGATATCCATCGGTGACCATTATTGAATGAAATATCAGATATTTGCAGATCATAAAGCTTTTGGAAGGTTGTTTCAAATTTTTAATGAACTTCGACCCGTTAAAAAATGAAGGTTAACCATACATATTCCCTAAAAGTGAATGTCTGAATATGGGAATAAACAAAGAAAATATTAATTTGACTATTAAGTAATCTGATCGAAATGGTCGATAGTTCAGGCAAATCTGGGCTATTACAATACTCAGCTGACCATTATTATTGCTCAGATTAAGTTGCTCAGATGTCAACAAATTGGGGGTTTCAATGTTAGATGATGATTATGCCCCTGATTATGATGACTCGACCAATGCAACTGACTAGTTTGGAGACTTGACCAATGCAATCGACTGGTTTGCAGAGATTGTGCATCCATTCTCGAATAAAGGCGAAAATGAATTATGTCGTGGTAATGAAGCATTTTCAGACTATTTGCAGGTAACGTTACTTCGGGAAATTTATGTTTCCGTTAAATTATATTGTTGTTGACCCAGGAAACGAGTGTGCTCAATCAAAATACCATCGACTCATTAAAATATTGCTTTATGTCTACCTGCCGACTAGAGTTGGACCGCCGACCGTGTCACATTTTTGGTGGGATCACGCTGACCGCTTTGGCTGGCGTCGGCAAAATTGGGAAAAGTTTGCCCATATGGTCGATAAACAAAATTATATGCTATTTGGTCAAGTGATAAGTCATTTTATTTGAGAATATGCGACCAAAACAGAGATTTCGTCGATACTTGTGGCATTGTATTTGTTAAAGTTTAGTCTGGTTAAATGATGAATTCTACAAGAAGTGACTTTATCTATATTAACTTTATCTGGCAACCATTTTTCAAATTCGACCAGACTGAACTTTAACATATACTATGCCACATGTATCGATGAAAACTCTCTTTTGGTCGCATATTCTCAAATAAAATGACTTATCACTTGACCAAATAGCATATACTTTTTTTTATCGACCATATGATGTATAGACTCAAACTACATGTCCCGACAATGTTACATCGAATATATTTTTAAATAATTACTTGACTATTTTTACATACTCGACCAATTAATGCGTAAGATAAACATCAAATGGGATTGAATTAGTCATCTTGATTATATGCCCTTCATAGCCATTGATCATATTTTACAATTCGACCAAAAATAAGTATTGGTCGACCAAATACAATATAGATAAAGTCACTTTGTAGTGGGCTCGACCAAAATTGCTTCGACTAAACTTGAGCGTCGACCACTTATCCCTTATTTGGCATAACTGTTCAGGTCGACAGATTAACTGTCAAAGAACCAGTCGATAAGTCGCGGAATAGAAAAACAACAAGTAATTTCGATGGTCATTTTGCATCAGTGGTGTTTGACGAATGGTTCCAAATGGTCGAGTACCTTCGACCTGTTTCGCTGGAAAGTGTTAAGAGTCACAACGAAAAGGTGGCTACCAATACCTGTCAGTGCACAAATACGACCAAACTGGACAGTATCTGGGTTGATGCAGTGTAAGCAGGCGGTCGAGGTTCTCATGGAAAAAGCTTACAAGATGTACATTTGTTATTAGAAACTTGAGCATTCAATGATGGATTGGACATTGAACAACCTTCCATAACGTTACCCACGTCAACATTTATTTCCTTAGGTTTAATCCATCACGAAGTTATGAACTTTGGTTGAGTAGTACTGATCTTTGCCTATTGATCTATATCTAGATTTGATGGATTGAACCTCCTGGATTTTAATGCAACAATGGTTAAATGTCGCCAACCATTTCGATGCAAGTGTTAGAGTCATAGGGAAACAATCGCTATTGATACCTTTACCTTCCCATCCCCTTTCAACTTCACCCCTACCTTTACCTCCCATAGCAGTTCATCTATTTCAGAAAACAAAGCCCTTAATCCCGAAAACCCTTCACTTGGCATACCTTCCTCACAAAATCCAACCCCAAACCTTGTTGCACCTATTCTTCAATTCACATCGCTCAATCCTTCCAACAAAACTTGGACCATTCAAGGACGAGTTACTGCAAAGACAAGTATGAACGCCTTCACAAACCAAAAAGGCCCTGGTCAACTCTTTGGGTTTGACCTTGTTAGTGCTACCAAAGATGAGATTCATATCTATGCTTTCAATGAACTAGGCACCTCATTATATGACCAAATACAAGTTGGCATAGTTTGCACGGTCTCAAATGGCACAATCAAACCAGTCAACCCAACATACAACCATTTGAAAAGTGATTTCGAGATTTTCCTTAACACCTCCTCAAAAATTCAACGATGTTTGGAAGAGTTCCCACTGATCCCTTTTCATTGCTTCCACTTTAAATCTATCCATGACATCAAAACTACACCCCTCAATTCCATGGTTAACCTTATTGGAATTGTCATTTATGTTTCCCCTGCATCAACTATACGCAAAAGGGATGGCTCTGAAACTATTCGTTGAACAGTTGGATTGAGGGACATGTACATGTATATCATAGAAATAACACTTTGGGGGGACCACTGCACAATTGAGGGTTCCCACCTTGGAAACCTTCGAGGTTTCTCTACTCCCCCTATCCTTGCAAAAAAAGGTGGATGTGTTATAGAGTTCAATGCAAAAAGCATTGGAACAATCTCCAACACCAACCTCGTTATAAACCAAGATATCCAAGAAGCTCAACTTCTTCCATCATGGTTTGCTGACAATGGATTTCGTTCAACCTCCCCATCTTTGAGTAGAAAATACAACTCGTCTTCTCCTAGCTCCTGCAAACGCATATCCATCTTTGCGCTACAATATCTCGAACCCTCTGAGAAAGCAACTTGGTATTCAAGTACTGCTACAATCACCCATATTAACATCAATGACTTTCATTTCCTTGCATGCCCTCTATTTGTCGATGGAATACAATGCATGAAAAAATTTTCCCACAAAGTTGGTCATGTTTGGCATTGTGCAAAATGTGATGGGGAGTTTACAGAGTGTGCTTATCGATACATACTCAAACTTGACCTCATGGATGCTATTGGACAATTACATGGTATCATAGCTTTTGATGATGTTGCACAACAACTCATGGGAGTCTCTGCAAAAGATTTGTGCCTTCTATCAAATGATCCAACATCTCTCCTGGAAATTGTTCAACGTATTTGTGCTTGAGAGTACCTGCTAACATTATCAGTAAAAACAGAGAATTTTAATTTAAACGCTCGCTTGAAGGTGATTCTTGTCATGTCAGAGAATGCTCCAGCATCATTAGCACCTGTTGATCCACTTGATGAAAGCGAAGACATTGTTCCTAATAAATGACCAGTTGCTCGAAAGCTTTGAACTCTATCTTCAAAAACCTCTTCAATTCCAACTCTCTATACATTCTTCCTCATACTTAGCAACTACAAATTTTTGTATATAAACCACTACCTGAGTGGTACTTGTAACCAACAATGACCAGTTTTGAATATTATATTAATTAGTTTATTGTAACATTGTGTTAAATTACATATTTATTTCACTATTACGGAGAAAACTTCCTATGGCTTGGGGCAGACCACAATAGACAGCTGACTACCAGAAAATGACTCAATTCCCAATGCAATGCTATATAAATGACAATGCTAAGATAATGGAGAAAAGACCAACCTTCAACCAGATGTTCGATGTAGATCCCCATTGAGCTTTCAAATTCTACACTTGAACCTGCAAATTAGTCTCAACAACAAATACAAGCAAGTGCATATAATATGTGAAAGACATTATCATAATCAATAGCATGATCCATGATATCATAAGCAAATATAACCGAATGTAATTTAACAATATTCACAACATCAATTGGACGAGAAAATGAGTATTTCCATTAATGAATAATAAGAAGTACAATATACGACCTCTTGCCAGCAACCAATTTGAACCAAGAACTAGGTCTCTCCACTTGTGCCTCCACCACTTCAATTGTCCATATAATGGCAAACTCAAACTAGGATAGGAGTTTGGTAGGTGAACATAAGGAGTTTACAACAACAAGGATCAATGAGTGTAGACTCAAGTCAAAACAAAAATCCATTAGAGTTATCTTGATCTCTCTTTCTCCTCCCTTCCATATGCCATAAGAGCTCAATATATAGCCTTCCAAAGGTAAGTGAAAGGACACATCGAGGCGTTTTAGGGCAAATGGAGGGCCAAAGGTCACCCTAAGACCGCTTTTTGGGAGTAAAAAGTAATTTTCTAATGATTTTTTCAATTTTACTTAGTACCCGTGGGCTATAGTGGAACAACTCGCGTGTATGCTAACTAAAGTGGAACAACTAGCATACAGGAAGAAAAATAGGGAAAAGTGTTTTTGAAGGACATAAAGTGAATCTGAGTCAGTGAAATGGATCCTGAAGGCCAAAGAGTGTTGATGCTCACAAGGTGGAAAATTACGTTGTAACAGATGCCCCCTGATGTGTGAGGTCAGAGAATGGTGCTACGATGGCTGAAATACATTATAAATCTCAGAAGTGGAGTGATGGAGACACAATTGGAGAGATTAGCTCACTCGTCATAATACAATAGCATCTCTGAGTACATGTCGGTATAGTACAACAATCTAATACAATGGCCATGAATAGGCAGTACATCATGAATACATGTCATAAGTGATCATAGCCATAAGCATCTATAGCAAGATATGGTCTCCTTCTGAAAAGGAAACAACTGGTGCAATACTGGAGGTACAAACTCCTGATGTCTGAGAGGTGATATCTCAAATGTAAAGTCACGATCATAAGTAGCATAGTAAATGCCACTATCATCGGGGGTCTTCTACACAAATCATCTACGGTGCAGGTCCCATCAAGTGAATAAAGGTGTTCAGGTCGAACCTGATGTGACATCGTCTGATTACCGATCAATGATGTATACCGTTAACAGATGCAAGATAACCCACCAATAATGAAAATGGGAATCAAGGAACATAGTACAATCATAAGAGTGTGAATAGAAGTGTTGAAGTCGAACACTAAGATGAATCCATCGATCAGGGGACATTGATGTATTCCCAAACCTGTCGATGGAGAGATAACCTACCACTAATGACTACAAGCTTCAAGGTACTCAACCGAACTCTAAGTCTCAAATTTCGGAATAAATGAGTTGAAGTCAATGGAATGAAACTCGCTAGAAGGAGGGCATTAAGGCATCCCCCATCAACCAGCATGAGGTAAGAGCTATGCTGAAAGATTTGGAAGAACTCACATGAAACAGACTGACTCAATAAGAATGGCCGACATGCAATGGTCAAGAGATCTGAGGAGTGGTCGACTCTAGTTTCAGGACTTCCTTTGAACAAGAGCATGAGCAAATGGATAGACTTAGGTAGCATATACTCGAAATAGACTGTGTGATGTAGGAGGCATCAACAAAGGGCTCCATAGTGACTGGAAGATTAATCAATCAGTGGAGTAAAAATGAGAAATGAGTACAGCCCCTAAGGTCCTACTATAGGCCCGACTCAAAATGTATGGAGTGGAATGAATGCTCTGTTCAAATGTGACACAACAATTTCCAACAATAAGAAGTAAATATTCTCCCATCCGGCTTTTTGGAATATTTAATTTTTTTGGTCTTTTTCATATTTGTAAAGCTTGAAAAAGAATAAAATTGCTCATAGTACAACAAATGAGGGAATGAGTGTCAAGCAGTGGGTGGACTAGTCCCAAGCAGTGGAACATACCTATGTTCAGTGCAAGGAATCATGTGGGAGATGTAGACACTCAGGGGGTTGTTCCCTCAGGGTCAAAAGGTCATCAAATTGTGAAGGGAAAACAGAAGCTCTCCAGGGCTTGACAGGGAAAGTGCTCAGGCACCAGGTTAACAATTGAGTAAGCGAGAGCCGGCACAAGGCTCAAGCGGCAAGCAGGATGATGCAATGCAATCAGAACTTGATACAAAATGGGGGGAGTCCTTATGGGAGATGGCCAGCATAAGACAAAGTAGAGTATGAGTCTTTATCGCAAAGTCATGGCATAACTACAAAAGACTCCCGGTCTTAAGGAAGAATGACGACAGGGGCACCATAGTGCAAATGGGGTTCTAACTATGGTACCCATATTTGGAAAGGCCCTACCACCAAATAATGTCACTTCTATAGCAGTGTGAAGGCTCCGTGTCGGTTAAGAAGCGGGATCGCACCTAGTGTTCATGAAAATGGTCAAAAGTTCAAATGCATAATGCATGTGAAAATGACATCTAACCTATATGCCAGGTGTGAAATATACCCGTTGTAGGTGCGAAACGATAAAAAATAAACTCTCGTTGAAGAAATATGGTAAAAAATGCTACTCCAAGACATTACATTAGTCCAAAATAGCTTAAAACAACGAAAACGGCTTAAAACAGAAGCGAATCAGCAAACCCGATAAACCAAAAGAAATATAAACTATGTACAGAAGCAACTATACAATAGTATATAGAAGTATTAGCGTGAGCTAGAATCTCAAGCGTAATATCGCTTGAGGTAGAGCCCATTTCTAGGCTCCTTCAAGATGTTCCCTTCATAATCTTCCAATTCGTATGATCCTTTTTCCAGGACACGCCTCACGATGTAAGGACCATGCCACATGGGGTTAAAATTTCCTTCCCCCAGGGATTCTTTAGCTTGGTCATATAAAAGGACCAAGTCACCTTTAGCATATTGTTGGGGACGGACAGACCTATCATACTGAACCTTGACACGATGTTTATTGGCATCTATAGCCACATCGGCATCTTGACGTTGCTCGCCAAGCTGCTCAAATGGGATTAAGCGTTACTCAATACCCGAAGTATCAGGGAGGAGCTCTATGGCTAGTTTTAAAGAAGGGATTTCACATTCAATTGGTAAAATAGACTCCACATCATGTACCAGCTGAAATGGTGAGAACTTGATGACAGTCTTGACTGCGATTCGATATTCCCACAAAGCAGGATATAACATAATATGCTAGTTGTTCTTGCTCTGTTGGATGGTTCATTGGACAATGCTCTTTAAAGACTTATTGATTGCTTCAACCTGACCATTCGCTTGGGGGTAGTAAGAAGATGAGTGTTCTTGACAAAACCCAAGCTTGAGTGACAAATCCTCCATCATTTTGTTCTAAAAGTGATTTCCATGGTCAGTGACAATCTCTTTCGGAATACCGAACCGAGTAATAATCTGATTGAATACGAAATGGGCTGCTATAGCACCATCGGCTTTTACAGTAGTCATGGCATCAACCCATTTGGAAAAGTAGTGCACGACCACTATGATATGGTGATTCCCCCCAGCCGAAGCTAGTTTGCAATCCATGAAATCCATCCCCCACTTGGTGAAGGGATCGACAGTGGCGACCAGATGAAGGGGCACTGGATGCGAGTGTATATTCCGAGAAAACACCTGGCAAGGGTGACATCTCTTTATAGTGTTCATACAAACCCTAAAGGTCAAAGGCCAAAAGTAACCAGGTCGCATAATACGTTGGGCTGTTGCAAGCCCGGATAAGTGACCACCACATGCCCCAGCATGGAAATCATTAAGCGCACACTCCGCTTCTTCGTGATTCAAACAAGGACGGAGGATAGAATCCTTTCCTTGATGATACAAAGTGTCGCCGATGATGGTATAATCTTTAGCGTGGTATTTCACACGTCGTCACTCGTCTCGTGAATAGTGCAAAGGAAACTTCAAAGTTTGAAGATATATAATAATATCCCCATAACAAGGGTCCTCAGACGAGATAAGAAATAAGTGCTCATCCACAAAGGAATCTTCATGGACAATATCCTCATCCAGTCGCGGAAGGTTTGACATGAGCTTAGTAAAAACCAAGGATTTCACCGACTTCGCCGAAGCAAAATCGAGATCAAAATCCTGAAGGATCACAATCCATTTATTGTACTTTCCCCCTATAAGACGGCATGATAGCACGAACTGAAATGGATTGATATGCACTATGACTATGGTTTTCCTAAGCATGATGTAATGTCGCAACCGTTGGATTGCATGAATAGTCGCAAGCGCTAACTTTTCCACATAAGTGTATCTTAGTTCAGCGTCTACTAAATTTCGACTCAGATAATAGATCACATGCTCCATGAGGACATCATCAACCTGAACTAAGACCATGCCAATCGTTTCTTGAGATGCGGCCACATAAAGTATAAAATATCTGGCAAAGTCGGGTGGACTAAGCAGAGGGGTCGATACCAAAGCTTTCTTAAGAGCATCGAAAGACTGCTGGGCTCGCTCATCCTAGATAAACGGTGTGTATTTCTTCAACAAGCGCACAAAACCTTTGGTAAGATTAGAATAATTCACTACAAAGCGACGTAGAAAAGTAGCTCTCCCTTGGAGGCTCTGAAGTTGAAACAAGTTGCATAGAGGAGGATACCGAAGTATTTCCTCAACTTTAAGAGGATCGACTCTGATACCCTCTTTCGAAACTATGAAACCTAGAAGGTGACTCGTTTTCACAACAAAGACGCACTTATTGGGATTTAACCGAATCTTGTAGCTTATGCATCTTTCGAGAATTAAACGGAGGTGCTTGGGGTGGTCCACTCTTTTGCGAGAATGGCCAGCAAGATCATCCAAGTATGCCTCCACTGTGCGTTTAAGGTCATGAAAGGTGTAGGGCATAGCACGTTGAAAAGTGGCTCCAATGTTTTTAAGGCCGAAGGGCATCTTCTGGTACACAAATGTACCCCAAGGACAAATGAACGCAGTATTATGTTGGTCCTTGGATTTTATTTGTATTTGGTTATATCCTGAAAAGCCATCCATAAAATGAAAAAACTTCGCTTCCTGCACAAGCATCCAATATCTGAGCTATGAATGGAGTGGGGAAATTGTCCTTCAGACATGCACGGTTCAGGTCTCTAAAATTAGTGCATACACAGATAGTTCCCCGCTTCTTATCCACAGGAACGGGATTTGACACCCATTCGGTAAGGGGAACTGGGTAGATAAAACCATCCTTAAGCAGTTTCTCCACCTCTACCTTGATCGTGGCTTCCTTTCGAGGGTTCACAGCGCGAAGGCGTTGTCGAACCACTTTAGCATTGGGATATGTTCTAATTTCGTGTTCGACAATGCTGGGGTCTATTCCTAGCATCTCCTCATATGACCAGGTGAAAGCTTCCTGTAATACCCCAATTTTGACCCTTATGAAATATTGGATTTTAATGTAAATATTGTATACATGCGATGTATGTTTCCCTAGCGTGGAGCTCAAGGCCAAGGCCCCGCTAGTGTATGTTCGGATTTTATTTAAAAGGAACAAGTATTTGATATTTTATTACCCATGAGCTATTAAGCCATGGAATATTGTAAATGATGTAAATATTTGATATTGCAATAAAATACCAAAACTGGCTATGGAAGCAACGAATGAGAAGGGGCCATGTGTATCCACTAGGGAGTGGTGAGGGGGCTATGGGGATGAAGCATATGCTTCCAAATGTCATCTTGTGAACCCATTTGACTTTCCTTGCCGACATTTAATTCTGTTGTAAGGAAGTTGTTGAAGAATTCAGTCCATGGATTCAATGGAGCATGGGCAACCCAGAAATTCGTATGGCAGGTATGGGATCTATTTTTCTTGTACCACAAGTCACTCTACCTCATGAGAATTTGTCATTCCTCATTCCCATTCCATTGTTGAAGATCCCAACATCATTTTTCATCCATTACGAATTCCCAGCAATGAGAAAAACCAGAAATCGCAACTTTGCAAGAACCCACATTTTGAAGAGCCATAAACACCCAGAATTTGGTATTGACAGTAAAAATCCAATGGGGGATCCGTAGGTATGAACCTTGGGGCTAATTTGAGAGCATTAGATACCATGAAATCCATAGAAAAAACCCAGTTTCTATAGCCTAGAAGTCCAATGACGGGATTGAGTTATATGATCACCGAATTGAGAAATTCCAAGTGTGAATTTTGAATAGAGGTTGGGAATGCTTGATAAACCCAGTGAAGGCTTGAATCTCAAGGATTTATCGGCTTGGACCTTTCTATGCCCATCCTGAGGAGGACTAGGGGGAAGGGATTCCTGAGGGACTATGCAGCAGATAAGGGGACCTTCCTTGTGTTGGGTGTGGTAGGTATTGTGGGTGCCTTGACTGTTTGAATTAACTTGAGACGCCTGTAGCTCTATGGTTGAGCTCACTAGATTAGCATTTCCATCCTTTGTATTTTGTATGGTTGATAAACCAAACTGTGTGTTGGCTTAGCATAGCTGTTGAGTGAAACCATGGATGTCAGTGAGCCCATCTAGTTCCTCCTTAGTGGATGCACAACCCAACTCGGGGTGATCTCTTAGCTGAAAGAATACAGACTGGACAGAGATCTATGGTTGGGTGGAACATTGCTCTCACATAGCTAGTTGTTTGGATAGCTTCATCTCAAAGGTAAGTGGTCTCTATGGTTTATATTATGATCATTATGTGTTCTGTTATGAATGTTAATTGTCCATGTTAATGAAAAGAAATGATTATCTTAATGCAATTGATATGAATTCTGTGCATAGCATGAGAACAAGATTGAATTCTCTACATGTTGATTCATCATATGCCTGTGATAGATATGATGATGCATTCTAGTCTGTGTGTGTGTTATTATGTTTTAATTCCATTGTATAATTTAAGTATGCATTTTATTTGAATGGAAAAAATTTAGTCTTATGGCTTTGGGAAAGAATCAGACACCCCCATGTTACATTCATGTTCCCTCCGTGGTTTGGAATGATGGGAGGGGACGTGACACTTCCCAAAGTTCCTTAAACAACTCAGTGTAAATGCTAACCTCCTCAGGAGAACAATCATCACCGATGTAAATGTTCTCTACCTTTCCGGGAGTACGAGAGATGTTGATCGGTATAGTAGGGGAAATATTAGCCATGTTCCCCTCCACGTAAATCCCATGTGAATCCCAAGGAGCCACAGGGTGACCAACAATCTCGGAAAGATTTGTCCTAAACTCATCTTATTCCATAAGATCAGGGTTGGGAGGAAAATGAGAGTGATGATGCATGTCTTCCGAGGGTCTCTCACTACCACACATGGCCTCAACAATAGCTTCATCTGAAGGTAAAGTACTGTCAAGACAATCGTGCGAACTAGATGAGTTGACTACCCATTCTGGTAGCATAACGGGATTTTCCTCCTTTGTCCGGGAAGAGGAAAGATCCAGCTCTGCAGTGGCTTGTTGAATATCTTGATATGCAAGCTCAACAGCAGACAGTGGCATAGTTCCAGGAGGCGGTCTTCCTCCAAGATTTGGAATGTTTGGAGGAATGTAGCCCATCCCATACTGATGTGTGTGAGTGGAAGGTGCAGTGCTCCCAGCGAGGGTAGGTCCCCCAGTGGATGCAGTGTTTCCAACACCATGACTAGTGCTAGCATGACTACCAGACGTGTTGGAAGTATTAATCGTGTTCAAACCAGGCATACCGGGAGAGAACGGGGTAGTGTTGGTCGTAGGACTTGTGTTAACATGTGACTCGGGCATCCCATATAGGAAATTACGTGGATTCGAAGGATCAAATGGGTCGTCATCGGGTAGATCCCAAACAACTAGGTTGGGTCTCAGGTTGTGGATCACCCCCCCAAGCCTCTCTAGGAGTGGGGGTGTTAGAAGTGTCTTCTATTCTACCCGACGGAGTCGTAGAGATTTCTCCCATGCCAAAACCAGTGGTAAAGTTAGCGCGAAATGTATCAAAAGAATCGGAGAGGGCCTTCCGGCGTCCCCTCTGAACATGACGTGTAGCTTCTGTAGCTGGTAAACCATCCAACCGATGAGACCGACGGAGAGTAGTACCTCGCAACACTATACCTTTGAAAGGTCAATAAATCAAAGCATCCCCTAATGACCAAACTAACGATCAAAGAATCAAAGAGAACATACCTAAGAAACTGCATCCAAATGCACACAAACAGGACTAGCTCAAGGAGCTCCCGACGCTACAGCTGGTATGTCTCGCCTAGGAGAGGCTTGAGACTCCCAAACTATAACCGGAGGTAAAAAAATCAATTATAAGGGTTCCCAGAATTCACTGCGTGCACAAGGTCAAATCCCTATACAATAGGAAACTGTGTTGTCCAACTCCTATCTGACTTAGGACAAATGCAGTATAACCACTACAAATGCCCTATGTGATACCTAGGTAAGGAAACTAAGGTCACCAAAATATAACCAATGCTCAGGGGGACAGTCGCAAGTGGGATCCATCGTATGGGAAGGGTAGCAAAGCCTGAAACTCAAGGGGTATAGATCCCTCAAGAGTCCTCAGATACGAACAAATCCTCGAAATATCTCCCACATTCAGCCAGTATTGGAGGGCTATCTCTGCAACCAACCTCCCGCGACCTTGTGCTTAACTCTGGTCTGAGTAGAGCTTCCTGAGAACACTGATGTATATAATGGGTTTCACCACTCCCTGTTCAGACACATAATGTTCCGTCTAGTAGTCTTGGATTGTTAACTCACAATGATCTATTCCAAGACTATAAACCTATACTAGTTGGTGCACCCTATAAAGAAAAATCATTCTAATCGATTTTAGGATTAAGCGTTGATTTTAAATGGCTATGATTACTCAAAGGATGTCGTCGTGAAACTGATGATATATATGACTCAATAGTATGCACAATCATCAAACTATAGACTCATCTATCCAATAAAAACAATGCCACTAAAATGATAAGCAATCCAACGCTTCGAAATAAAATGCAATTCTTTTAAATTTCCAATGCACAAGCAGATCCTAGATGAAAGCACAAGCACTCAGATGCAAAATGCAGTACGGAAAACAAATATTTTTGTATTTTCTCTTATAATGGAAAGGAAAATGCAAAACTATGTTTTTGTATTTTTCAATAAAATGGAATGAAAAATGCAAGCGAAATATACCTATTTGGTTAAAGAAATGTAGAGCATATCACTAAGAAAACCCAACAAAACCCAAACAGTGAGACTCAACCAATGTAATGAGCTAAAAAATAAAAAATGGTGTGAAACCAACAAGGCTCAAAACATAGAGAAAAAGGGACCTCTGGTCACAAACGGGGCATGGAATAGTCCGGAATCAGGCCAATTAAGACTCAGGAACACTCAAAACTAACCCAGCAACAATCCAAGTCCATAAAACAATCAAACCCGGAGTTGTACGCTATTATCGAAGGAAAAAATGTGGGTAGACGCGAGCTATAGTGCAGACAGAGGCAAGTAGATGCGGGTTAAACTAACTTGACCCGCGTACAAGGAAAGGAAAATGAGCAAATAAAGAGTCCAATGACCCAGAAAAAACTTGTTTTCTATAGTGTATCCTAACGGCCAAGCAATGACATAGAGATTCGAAAAAAAACGACTCTAAATAAGGACAAATGCCTAAAAATCCCCAAAAATGCATGTTCTACCCAGCGGAGTTGCCATTTCTATTACGGAGAAAAATTCCTATGGCTTGGGGAAGACCACAATAGATAGTTGACTACTAGAAAATGACTCAATTCCCAATGCAATGCTATATAAATGACAATGCTAAGATAATGGAGAAAAGACCAACCTTCAACCAGATGTTCGATGTAGATCCCTATTGAGCTTTCAACTTCTACACTTGAACATGCAAATTAGTCTTAACAACAAATACAAGCAAGTGCATATAATATGTGAAAGACATTAGCATAATCAATAGCATGATCCATGATATCATAAGCAAATATAACCCAATGTAATTTAACAATATTCACAACATCAATTGGACGAGAAAATGAGTATTTCCATTAATGAATAACAAGAAGTACAATATACGACCTCTTGCCGGCAACAAATATGAACCAAGAACTGGGTCTCTCCACTTGTGCCTCCACCACTTCAATCCTCCATGTAATGGAAAACTCAAACTAGGATAGGAGTTTGGCAGGTGAACATAAGGAGTTCACAACAACAAGGATCAATGAGTGTAGACTCAAGTCACGGCAAAAATCCACTAGAGTTATCTTGCTCTCTCTTTCTCCTCCCTTCCATATTCCATAAGAGCTCAATATATAGCCTTCCAAAGGTAAGTGAAAGGACACATTGAGGCGTTTTGGAGAAAATGGAGGGCCAAAGGTCACCCTGAGACCGCTTTTCAGGAGTAAAAAGTAATTTTCTAATGATTTTTACCATTTTACTTGGTACCCGCGGGCTACAGTGGAACAACTCGCGTGTACGCTGGCTAAAGTGGAACAATTAGCGCACAGGAAGAAAAATAGGGAAATAGTGTTTATGAAGGACATAAAGTAAATCTGAGTTAGTGAAATGGATCCTGAAGGCCAAAGAGTGCTGATACTCACAAGGTTGAAAATTACGTTGTAACATTCACTCTATCTTGGCACTTTCAAATTTGTACTTAGAATTAACATTGCTTTGTCAAGTTTATGCTTCTTTTCTTTATAAACATTGTTCAGGAGAATATGTATTCCTTTCTTGAAACAACTTCCCATAAATTATCTATAAACACTCTTCAAATGATTAAATATATAGTATGTTTCTCTTACACAAAAGACACCATAAAGTTCATAACCACGAAACATTTTTTTGTAGGCATGTCAACCAATGATGACAATGATCAAATCAATGCACACAAAAGAGTTCTCTATGCTCAAAAGAAAAAGGATAACAACAAGCGTCAACGCCTTCTATATAGAGTTGCTCGTCAACTTGTTCATATCCCTTCTCGGTTTCACACTGTTCAACCTCCCCCGACACCTTCCACACCCTCCTCATCGACATTAACACGTCCAACAAATAGAGACCTATATGGTGCACAATAGCAGTTCCATACAATATTGGACAAACTATCTCCCATGAATGTATGCTCTATATGCATGGAGTCTTATCCTAGAATTAAAACAAAACAATCTTCTGGTGCATATGCATGTGCTCGGTGCATTGCAGAAAAAAATGGCCACCAATATTCCTTTGCAAACAACATGGATCCCAGGATACAACCACCAGTGCTAGCCATCCTTACTCAAGTTGAAGAAATGCTCATTTCTCGTATTAACCCAATTTTACAAGTTACTCATGCTCGTGGGGGACAATATACATATTTTGGCCATACTATTAGCTTTCTGCAAAACATTACTAGCATTGCCACTCTCCTCCCTCGATTACTCTCATACATTGACATCCTTATTTTTCATAAATGCAGTCCTATGAAGAAGCCTTATGACTTCTTTGTTAGTCGAACACGTGTTCTTGTTGCTCTCCAATACAAGCTTTCAAATGACCCCTACTATAAATATGTTCAAGTTATCTTCTTTGCCTATTGAACCAACCGACATTTCTTCCCTCCTTTGTCATGCCACACCCAATGAAACCCCACTTATTCAATCACCCAGCTTCCTTGAACCCCATGAAGAACAATCCTCTTCCTTTATATCTACACAAACAAATTGTAGAATTGAGGTTGATGAAATCAAACGCTTCTTAGGAAAAAGCGATGCACCAAATATACTGTCCATTGACTTCCCCCAAATAGACATTTCTCCTATCAATGAGCACAACACAATAGGCCTCCTCTCAATGGCCTTCCCAACCTTGTTTCCCACTGGAGTCGCAATGCTTAAACAATCACACATTCAAGAGGTTGGTATGGACAATTATGCACTGCACCTTCTTCGATACCATGACAATAGATTCGGCCAACATCCTCATTTCCGTTATTACATTTATAACCTCATCATGCGCCACCATAGCCATTCTACTGCTTTTGTGTTTGTAAAGCGCAACATTGAAGATACATTGCCTCCAACAATCACAGAACTTGTACATCAATTACAAGACTTGCAGGATGCCAAAATCGCAGAGCAAGTCATGCGCTTTGGATCAACCCTTGCGGGACACGCTCCTATTGGAACAAAAGTAGGTGTGAACTAACTGACATGATCACTCAACAAGGGACACCAACATTCTTCTTCACTCTCAACGCAGCTTACACAAAGTGGCCCGATTTGCATTCTTTGATGCCTGGACAAGCTCCACCCACTTCAAATGAACAACATCAATGGAGAATTCGAAAACTTATAAGAAATCCACACATTGCATCTCAATACATGGACAATAGATTCAAAATATTCCTAGAAGAGGTTCTTCAAAAAGACATTTCTACAAAAGATTACTAGTGCAGGTTGGTAACAAATCATATTCCCATTAAAGTTCAATGTATTCAAAACCTCAAATGTTTATTCCTGATATTTATAATTTTCCATATAGGTATGAATGGAAACATAGGGGATCTATGCATATACATGGTTTCTTATGGCTGAACAATGCAACCAATATGGACACGTTAGACTGGGCAGATGCTACCAAGGTTGAAGATGCAAAACTGTACTTTGACAAGTTTGTTACAGCATGGAATCCTCGAGTCAACCATTTGCAAACCCCATGCTTCCAAGCCTCTACTATAACTGATTCATGCACCATTGGAACAAATTCAATACTTGCAACAAATCACTTGGATGACTATGTGTAGCTAGGGTTTTCACCCTAGCTTGTGCAAATGAGCACCTACTAAGGAGAAGGGACTCCTTAGTAGCAGTTCAGAAAAACAGTAAATGAAAGACAGTACAGTAAAATAATAACTACTCTAAACATGTGCATAAAACAGAAAAGACAAGATAATAAAAAAGGTTTTTTGTATTGATTATACCTCAAATGTGAAGGTTGGTGAAGCCTTTGCAGCCGTCCAAGAGGGTTGCTTCCAAGCTTCCAGTTTTGCTCCTTTCTCTTTCTCCAAAGGGATTTGGAAATGGGCCAAAGGAGCACTCAAATGTGAAAGTAGCTCAAGGATGAGCTAGGGTTTTAGGAGTGATTTTGGCAGAGTAAGGGTGTGGTTGATTGTGGATATGAAATGAGGGGCCTCCATCACCTATTTATAGGTTTTTAGTGGTGGAGTGCTAGCCCATGGTTTTGGGCACCATATGGTTTAGGTCAACTGTATAGGGTTTTTGCTTCCTTTTTCCCTCTTTTTCTCTTTTTTATATTTTTAATTCACTTTTTATAGGGTTTTTGCTATTTTGGAGGAATTTTGGATTATTTTGGGGGAAAAAGGGGTGTTTTGGCCTTTTGGAGGCTTTTTAATGGGTTTTTAAGGTTTTGGAGGCAAATATGGTAGGAAATATGGACAAATGAGTCATGTAATGTGGTAGATGAGGTAGTGAGCACCTTTTGGGTGTTAACAAATTGCCCCCTGATGTGTGAGAGTAGGAGCTCATCGTATGGCCGATAGACATCATAAGTCTTTTATGGTTTTCCTGGGATGTGGAGAAGAGAAGAAATGGACTAGATCCCGGAACAACAGTCCCGAACAAACTACAAAAACTGAAAGTACATGACCTCAATAATGAATAAGGAATAATCTGAATAGATGGACGAGGTGGGCATTCCTATGCTCGTATCAAGATATAGAACAACAGTAACAATGGGGTCCAAAATATGGGGACCTGACATATGCATGGCCTCAAATAATGAATGAGGAAGAATCTCAATATATGGACGAGGCAGGCATACCCATGATCGTATCAAGATACATAAAAAATAATTGTGAGGCCTGAAAAAGGGGGACCTGTAGGATACATAGAGAACCACTGTGTACATCATAAAGGTCCAGAGGGGACACAAATCTGGGACATACTACTGGGATGACCATGTCTGAGCTGAAGAACTGGTACACTGGAATAACTACAGTGTTGCTGAGTGGGGTACCAGAGGAACTGATGAGTTGCTGGATCATAGTGACGGGGAGTCATATCCTCAATGATACACTGAATTGGAATGGAACTAGGTACTCAATGAAGCATATAACTGGATGGCTTCCAAATACAATCACCAACGCAACCCAGACATCCACGGGAACATATAACTGGGTGTTCCGAAGTGACTCACCAATGTGCTAGAGTCGGGGGAAATCTGGGGTCTTCGACCAATAACTGAAGGGATATAAACCCTGCAAGATTCTCAATGATGCGATCAAGCTATTGAAGTCGAGCATGTGAGAAACAACCACTCGGAGAGGCAATGATGACTCCTCTCAAAATGGTCCGTAGGAACTCACCACAGATGGTGATGGGTCCAAGGCGCAGGGACCTCTAGGTTTATCCTTTGGAATAGAGGGGTTGTCGTCGACAGAGGGAGACCTGCAACTAGCAAGGCAATGATGTTTCCTTGATAGGAGTGCGAGGTGGATAGCCGAAGTGTGAGAGTACTGATGGTAGGACTGTCATACTGTGGGGGATAACTAAACAAGTAGAGTGGGTGGACTCAAACTTCCATTGTTCAGAGTATGATGGTGGGGATGAACAGGTAGCATATGAAACTAACTGGTGGGAAAGGGATCATAGCTGTAATGGATCAAGGATAGTGACTGGCATGAGTGATACTCAAGCTGGTGTAAAAAGACAAGAGACTGCAAAATACTCTAAACAAAGGTGACCTGATTGGGGGTGCTACCGAGATGATCGATCATAGTGCCAAGAGGCACGGGGGGACTGCTTCACAGGTTAAGGAACTAGAAGAAGTGTGTGTAAAATGGTACTGTCGTGTGGATTTATACGAGCCCATGACAGTTCATGCTCGTGATTGCTTTCAATTTTAAGGAGTCTGAAAGTGATAAGAAGACTCTGAACTAATGGAATGGTATCGTCGTGTGGATTTGTACGAGCCCAGGATGGTGCATGCTCGTGGTTGCTTTCAATTTTAGAGAGTCTGAAAGCGATAAGAAGACTCCAGGGGCATGTTTTTTCATGTGTTAGTCTCCAAGGCGTGAAGAAGCATAAAAGGATGTAATGAAGAACTCTTCTAGCCGGTGTGACTAGAGTATTCCTTTTTTGTAATTAGTCTACCAGGTCCGGAAAAGGGTTAAACTTATACTAGATAGACGCCCTTTCAGGTACTTTAATGAGCATGAAAGGAAGCAAGATTGCTCAACGATCTTTTCTTTGTTTTCGGAGACAGAAAAGAGCTTAACAGAAACTCCCTAAGTGCCTTTTTCGTAAAGGACTTGTCCGGCCCGAAAAAGGGATAAAATTATACCGAACAAAAGGAATGGTTAGGCAAGGAGGAAGTGCTCAATCAAGGAACATTGAAGAGGACCAAGAACGAGGGTAGGCAGGAACACTGGTGGGCCTCCTTGCGGATAATGAATGGTGGCAAAATAATGAAATAATTGCAGTATGAAAGGAGTGAATGGCTCATGTAAAAATGTGGAACAATCCGATGGTGGCCGATGTGGCACGCAAACCAAGGTAGTAAGGTGTCAGGACACAATGGTGAAACTGTACCTGGTGAGAGTGAGAAATGATCTCAAGCATCATCACGAGCTCGAAAAACTGGATCCGGTGATATAAAAGGTGTCAAAAATGGATAACGGTCGATGTGGCACGCAAACAGAGGTGATGGGGGTGTTTTCGAAAAAATACGTGAAAAATATGGGGGTGAGAGCGAGAAATGATCTCAAGCATCATCACGGGCTCAGAAAAATGAATCCGGTGATATAAAGTATATCAAAAACGGGCTACGGCCGATGTGTCACGCAGATGGGGGCGACAAGGTGTTGGGACACAATGTTGATATTGGTCCTGGTGAGAGTGAGAAATGATCTCAAGCATCATCACGAGCATGGAAATATGAATCCAGTGGTGCAATTGGTACAAAAAACGGAGGTCATAAGGACTCCAGAATGGTCAAAGAAAATAACTAGGTTAAAAAATGGTTGCAAATAAAGGTGAACCCACCAAGCCAAGGATGCAGTGGTGGGGAGAAATGATGACCCGTGGGGGCAGAATACTAGGTGTATCAAATCAAATCATATATACAAGTGACATGTGACCTCAAAAATGGTTGAGATCATGCATGTGAAAAAGTGAGCAGTGTTAAGGACCTGCCCCCATGCTATAGGCATGGTTTTTGTGATTGTGGATCACATATGTGTTGGTTTGAACAATGGTATTATTGAAATACTGAGATAGATGTGGTGGAGAAGGTTCAAAATGATTGATCATGCCCCCTATCCCAGGGTCGAGGTAATCTATTATGCCCCCTAACTCAGTGGTGTCAATGTGGTGTTCTATGATAGCGGGGTCAAGACCAGCCATTTCGGTATAGGACCAGGCAAAGACATCATGGAACTCTTGGAAAAAAATTTTGTACGCGCCGATCTCATATTCACTGCAGGAGGCTCCTAAAGTGATGAGTTCAAGGGCACCTCCTGGGGTAGCGATATCAATTTGGATTGTGGGTGAGATGTTGGCCATGTTACCTTCCTCAAAGGCATCAGGAGAGGGAATGGGATCCTTAAACCAGTCGACTTTAGTGGGAAGGAAATCTTTGGATTCAACCACAAATTGGGTGGCTGTGGTGGAGGAGGACTCTTCTGGGAGTAAATAGGAACGATGGTGCATGTCTTCCTAGGGATAATCCGGGGCAGTGAAAGCCTCTAGAATCTCCTCATCATTGCAGAAACTTTGAGCTGTCAAATCGATTGATGAGGGAGTGGTAGTCGAAGAGATCATATAAATGGTGTTAATCTCTCCGGATGAGGGTGATACGAGGGGGTGGATCTCCTCAATTGTGGGGGGTGCCATCTCAAGGTCCAAATTATTCATCTCGTAGAGAGATGCTCTGTAATCTGGGAGATTAGGACAGTGATGTGAGTAATGACCATAAATACTGCATATTGCACAAGGGTGGTTGGTATGCAGTGATTTATCACGAGGCTTAGGGGTTGGATCGAGTTCGACAACCGGGATGTTGGGGTCGTCGTCAAGCATTTGCATGTGTTCCTGTAATGCAGGTAATTGTGGACATTGATGAGTCGGATGGCCTAACTCATCACACAACGAGCATTTGGGAGGAGCACGAAACACGGGGAGGGGGTTTTAACTATTTTGGGTGGGGGTACAACAGTGTATGGTTGTGGATCTCTTTCCCCAGTGTGCTTGATAAGAGGGGGGGGATTCGTGGCAAGGGGTAGTGACACAGGGAGGTGGTTGACTAGTAGTGGCAATGGGTTGCACCGGTTGTAGGACGACATTTGGCGTCAACGGAGGAATGGGAGGCGAAATATACCACACCGGTAATCCTAAGGTTAATCCGGGGAGGCTGAGAGTAGCCATAACCAGGGCACTTACTACGCCCGAGGGAGGGAATAGGAAGGGGATTGTGTGGATGGGTGTAACACCAATGTGACTAGGTACCAATGGTGGTTTGGGTAACAAGGGCAGTTGATTGTTGGGTGCTTGTGTATTGTGGGAAAGGGTACATATGTCAGATACTTCGGTCGCGGGTGACGGGGGTGGAATGGATTGGAATGTTGAGGTCATCGGCATATCTGAGTAAACTCCGGGTCCCACGGAGGAAACAAATGAGGTAGTTGTACCACAAATAGGTTGTTCAACCATGGGGAGAACATTTTCAGGTGCAGCGGGGGCATTGGGATCGTAATAGGTGAGTTGGTCGACCTTGACCACGCGTCCGTCATGGCGGAACATCATGGTACGAAAAACGGATGAGGAAACTGCCCGCATGGCATACATGTAGCTGCGGCCAACTAAGAGGTTATAATCAAGTTGGACATTGATGACCTCTATGTCAATGAGCACTGTTTTACCAGCCAACTAAACGGGGACATTAGCTAAGAGATGTCAGGGTTGATCCGAACGGCCATCGTAGGCTCGCAACGCAGTGGAGGACTGCTGGAGAGTAGGGGATCCCAACTTCTACCAAATGAATGTGGACATAACGCATGTAGAGGCACCTTCATTGATAATGCACCGATGGATGGCAAGATTCCAAGCAGAAATAGAAACTTGGAATGCTAAAGTGGAAGGCAGGCGTGGTTCAGACTGGTCCAAATCGAAGGCCATCAGTCGTGAATCATTTGGGTTAATAGCACCAATGGCGGAAAGCAAAGTCTTGCATTGTGAAGGATAGTTTTTTAAGACTTCTAGTGCAGACATGGCTGTGGGAGACTGGGATAAGTCATCTACAATGTTGTAATTGGACGCAGCACAAACATTGGTATTATTGTTGATGCGACGAAGTGGGAAGCGAGGTGCTTTGGAGGTGCCATCTAGTGGAGCCGGAGGTATACGTAACGTCTGATTAGTGGGATGAGCATTAGTGTTTTTGTCGGCGGGAGGGGCTTCAGGGGTGGAGCCATATTGGTTCCGACGAGTTTGAAGGTTGACATCGGCGTATGACATCATTAACAAGTGATGGGTACCTGAGTCTAACATGGATTGATCAGGAGTGGCATAAGTGATCTGCTATTGTGGTGGCGCGTTTCCTTGAGGGGGAGCCAACGGCTGAGTGTTAACTACGCCTTGGGTTGCTAAGGGGTTTTGTAGCACCAAGATTTGATGTTGAGGTGGTGGGGGGTTGGGCGGTGCCTGCGGAGCTGCGTTCCCTTCGCGATGGGCACCATCAATCAAGAGTTTCCGCTCTCGCTCCAAATGTGGGCAAGCATGAGTGTAATGGCCATAGACCCCACAAATAGAACAAGGATGGTTTGTTTGCAAATTAGGATTTTTGGCTTGCATGGGCGGTCGATCAGGGTATTGGTTGGTAGGTGCCGTGTTATTGTTGTTTGGGGGATTAGGAGGTTGACCGGCTTGGTCTGGAGGGGGGTTGTTCCCACGGTTACGGCCTTTGCCATAGTTTTGCTGGCCCTGTTGGCGCTAGTTATTTTGGTTCTGCTACGGATTCTGTTGGGTGTACACTTGCCCTTGGGCAGCAGGTGGGTTCTGGGGTTGTGCAGGTGTGGGAGCAAGCTGTGGTGGATAACAAGTAGGGGGAGGTTGCGCGGGTGCTGAACCTTGTGGGGGTCGCTGATACGTCTGCGGAACAGGTTGTGGGTTTTCTGTAGGGGCTGCCTGTGGTGGGTAATAAGCAAGTTGTGCTTGAGAGGACACAGGAGCTGGTGCAGCCTGTGGGTGGTAATATGGCTGAGGTGTGACCGGGGGGGTGTAAGCGGGGGATGCATGACCAAATCACTGAGGTGGACAGGAGGGTCCATGGGAATGGTGGTGATGTGCCATGAGAGCATACGAATTGGTTGCTCCGAATTGAGATGTAGCCCGTGAAAGGTCGGGACCATGGCTAGGACGTGCTATGGAAAAGGGTTGGGGATGCGAGGCAATACGGCCAATGATGCCATCTGCGGCATGGGATGCCCCCGGCTCATCGTGTCACAGGAATCGCCGTGAGGGGAATCAAGTATGATGGTATATAGATAACCTGAATGGGCGTAAATGAGCTCAAATTGTTGGGCTTTGAGGATGGCCTCTTCTTCAGACTAGGGTCGTTTGGATGCCACATCCTTGGCAATGACAAGAAGGAGAGATTTTAGAAACCAATATAAGAAGATACGGTCGTCTAACTTGATTTTGCAGAGGCTGCGGCATCGACGCGACTCATGAATGTGGTCAGTGATGTGGGTAGCCGTGTTCTGTCTGCAAGACAATAGGATCTCAACTCCCGCGTCATAGCGAACAGGTAACTGGAAGAATTGCAGGAAAGTCGAGGAAAGGGAAGTAAAGGTGGCATGGGTCCCATGGGGTTGCTCGATGTACCACTTAGCTGCAGAGCCAGTGAGGGTGCGTTGTAACAGATGAAGGCGGACATAGTCGTCCACTATGGAGTTGGAGGAACACCATAGATGGAAGGACATAATATGGTTCTAGGGGTCTTCACCTGCCTTGCCCTCAACCTTAGGGATGTCGAAGGGGAGCTTGGTGGGCATGTGAGGCCACGCAGGTTCATGTCTGATGGGATCGTTAGTCAGTCTAGCTAGGTCAGGAAGGTTGAGACTAGCCATGAATGGAAAACTAGTAGAAGGATGTGACATACTAGCGGTTGTGACCAGGTTGGGGCCAATGCCCCCAAGTGGAGGGGCTGGGTTTGGGATGTTTCCCCCAAGTGGAGGAACGAAAGTGGTATGGGACGGTCCTGCACCGCTAAGGGTAGTGTGAGTCACTGATGGAGTGGGTATATGTATGCCAGCTACTGGAATGGGTACAGTGACCAGAATGGTAGAAGTGGGCCCCATTGAGGGCATAACCAAAGCGGGTGTAGTAGCTGGTGTGGTGGTGGATGTTACACCAATGGTCCCTACAAAGAAAGGGGTGGAAGTCACGCCAGCCATGGGGCTGGTTGGTGCAGTGTAAGTGGGGTTCTCGGACTCTGCCTCATAATCAGAGGTAAAATAGGGGGCGTCAAGATCGGGTGACGGAGTTCTATGCCATTGACGAGTGGAGTCAAGTGACAAGGCTCGAGATCTATGATGAGTGGTATCAAGTGATGAAGATCTATGGCTATGACGGGTGATGTCAAGTGAACTGTGCTTTGGGGGCTCTCCTCGGAGATGCCGAGAATGTCTCGGGGACTCAATGGTGACAGATGGTGTCAAGTATCTGGGGGTTGTGTTGAGTGAAAAACAGCTCAAAAACCCTAATGCAACCGAGTGTGCAGAAGGAGAGCTCAAAAGATATGGCACTCAGGCCAACAACCAACTCAAAACACTTACTGTAACAGCTATGCTACAATAAGTGGAGTATCAACAGAAATGGTCAAAATACCAACAAGCAGTAGGTTTCCTAAAAAGATAAAAATAGTGGACTCGCTAGACCAAAAGGAGGTAAGGGAGCATGCAAACACCTAGCTAAATAGTATTCTGACTCAACTAGACATATCCTCTGCAAGGTGATGAAATCCAAGTCATACAATATGGATAGTAGAGCCAAGTGGCTAAAGGTATCCCCCTACCGGGAGGGACACCGGGTAGTCAATCCTAGAAGAAAAGCAACTAAGATACCCCGTTCATGACACGTTTGGTTGGGTGAATCTGCTGTTTGGTTCTATCGCCGCTGTATCCCCATACGGGTGATACACCGAGAACTGTGAAAGATATCCTTCGGTTACTGAATGGATTGCGGTATTCCACTCAGGCTTCCGGAACCAGTCTAGCGACTTCAACCCTCCTAGGGGAGAGGCCTTCTCGATAAATTGGTTTTAAAACGTGTGTAGCTAGGGTTTTACCCCTAGCTTGTGCCAATGAGCACCTACTAAGGAGAATGGACTCCTTAGTAGCAGTTCAGTATATTAAACTAATTAAGCTAAAACAAAAATTAAATTACTTCTAAAGCAGGCATGAAACATAAACATGAAATTGGAAGAATGGCTTTTTCTATTAATGTTACCTTGAATGTCAAGGTTTGATGAAGCCCTTTGCAGTGTCCAAGAGGATGCTCCAAGCTTCAAGATGCTCCTTCTCCTTCTCCAATGATGGGAATGGGCCAAAGGTGGCTCTCAAGGTGAAAATAGTTCAAAGGTGAACTAAGGTTTCGAGAGAGATTTTGGCAGAGTAAGGGTGCTTGTGATTGTGGATATGGAATAAGGGATCTCCATCACCTATTTATAGTTTTTTGGTGGTGGAGTGCTGACCCATGGTTTTAGGAAACACATAGTTTTGGGCAGCTGTATAGGGTTTTTTCCTCCTTTTCCTCATTATTTTATATTTTTTATTCCCTTTTTAGGGGATTTTTGCTATTTTTGGAGGAAAAGGGGGTTTTTTTGGCCTTTTTTAGGCTATTTTGAGGGTTTTGTGGCCTTTTGGAGGCATTTTAGGCCTTTTGGAGGCATTTTAATGGGATTTTTTGGGATTTTAAGGGAAATATGGTAGGAAAATGGACAAATGAGCCATATAATGTGGTAGATGAGGCAGTGAGCACTTTTTGGGTGTTAACAGATTGCCCCCTGATGTGCGAGGTCAGGAGCTCATCGTATGGCCGATGGACATCATAAGTCATGAATGGTTTTCCTGGGATGTGGAGAGAAGAGAAGGAACAAACTGGAGCCCGGAACAACGATCCCGAACAACTGCAAGAACTAAAAGTACAGAACCTCAATAATGGATGAGGAATCATCTGATCATATAGACGAGGCGGGCATTCCCATGCTCGTATCAGGATATAACATAATAACAATGGGGTCCAAAAAATGGGGACCTGGAATATACATGACCTCAAATACTGACTGAGGAATAATCTCAATATATGGACGAGGCGGGCATACCCATGCTCGTATCAAGATACATAAACATAACTGTGAGGCCCGATAAGGGGGACCTGTAAGATACATGACCACTGTGTACATCATAAGAGTCCAGAGGGGACACAAATCTGGGACATACTGCTGAGCGGATCATGTGTGAGCTGCAGAACTGGTGCACTGGAACAATCAACAGTACTACTGAGTATGGTACCAAAGGGGATGATGAGCTGCTGGATCAGAGTGACAAGAGGTAAACTCACAATGGTACACTAGAACTGGAACAGAGTACTCAAGGAAGCATGTAACTGGATGGCTTCCGAATATAAGCGCCAACGCAGCCCGGACATCCACGGGAACATATAACTGGGCGTTCCGAAGTGACTCACCAATGTGCTAGAGTCAGGGGAAATCCGGGGTCTTCGACTAAAAACTGATGGGATATAATCCTACGCGATCCTCAACGATGCGATCAAGGTGCTGAAGTCGAGCATGTGAGGAACAACCACTCGGAGAGGCAATGATGTCTCCTCTCAGAATGATCCGTAGGCACTTACCACAGATGGTGATAAGTCCAAGGAGTAGGGACCTCTGGGCCTATCCTCTGGAATAGAGGAGCTGTCGTCGACAGAGGGAGACCTGCAACTATCAAGGCAATGATGTTTCCTTGACAGGAGCGCGAGGTGTAGACCGAAATGTGATAGTGCTGATGGCAGGACTGATAAACTGTGGGGGGACAACTGGGCAAGTAGAGTGGATGGACTCAAACCTCCTTTGTTCAGAGTATGATAATGGGAATGATCTGGCAGCATATGAAACTGACTAAGGGGAGAGGGATCATAGCTGTATGGGATCTGGGAAGGTTACTGGGCTGAGGAAGACTCAAGCTGGGGTATAATGGCAGGAGACTGCGGAATACTCTGAACAAAGGCGACCTGATTGGGGGTGCTGCCGAGATGATAGATCAAAGTGCCCGGAGGCACGGGGGAAAAAACTTCTTCATGGGTTAAGGAACTAGAAGAAGTGTGTGGAAAATGGTACTGTCATGTGGATTTTACGAGCCCAGGACAGTTCATGCTCGTGGTTGCTTTCAATTTTAAGGAGTCTGAAAGCGATAAGAAGACTCTGAAATGATGGAATGGTACTGTCATGTGGATTTTACGAGCCCAGGACAGTTCATGCTCGTGGGTGCTTTCAATTTTAGAGAGTCTGAAAGCAAGTAAGAAGACTCCAGGGGGTTGCTTTTTCGTAGATTTAGTCTCCAAGGCCCAAAGAAGCATAAAAGGATGCAATGAAGAACTCTTCTAGCCGGTGTGACTAGAGTATTCCTTTTTCGTAATAAGTCTACCAGGTCCGGAAAAGGGTTAAACTTATACCAGATAGACGCCCTTTCAGGTACTTTAACGAGCATGAAAGGAAGCAAGATTGCTCGGCGATCTTTTCATTCTTTTAGGAGTCAGAAAAGAGCTTAACGAAAACTCCCTAAGTGCCTTTTTCGTAAAGGACTTGTCCGGCCCGAAAAAGGGATAAAATTATACCGAACAAAGGAAATGGCCAGGCAAGGAGGAAGTGTTCAATCAAGGATCAATAATGGTGACCAAGAACGAGGTTAGGTAGGAACACTGATGGGCCTCCTTGCGTGGTAGATGAAATGGTGGCAAAATAAAGAAACATTTGCAGTATGACAGGAGTGAATGGCTCATGTAAAAAAGGGGAACAATCCGATGGCGGCCGATGTGGCGCGCAAACCGAGGCAGCAAGGTGTCGGGACACAATGTTGAAATTGTACCAAGTGAGAGGGAGAAATGATCTCAAGCATCATCACGAGCTCGGAAAAATGAATCCGGCGATATAAAGGATGTTAAAAACGGGTAACGGCCGATGTGGCACGTACACCGAGGCAACGGAGGCGTTTTGGAAAAATATCCGAAAGATCGGGGGGTGAGAGCGAGGAATGATCTCAAGCATCATCACCAGCTCGGAAAAATGAATCCGATTATATAAAACATGCAAAAAACGGAGAACGGCCGATGTGGCACGCAAACCGAGGTGACTAGTGGCGTCTGAAAAATGGGCCAAAAAATGACAGGTCAAAAATGATGCAACGAGGTGACCATCATGACGGTCTCATCGTGCTGATTCCAGTGGTGGAAACGGTTTGTAAAGACAAAAAAAACAAGAAAGTACATTGTACAACGTAGACCAATGAGGTCGCTGTTTTCTTTTATGGGTAAAAACGTTTAAGATACAACCCATTACGGGGGTTGCGCAAAGGACGGCCTTCAGAGTCGGTTTCTGTATGAATAGGAAGTTCCTCTGGCCGTGTGTCCATGTGATGGTCGAGAATGGCGGGGTTGAACCTAGGCATTCCGGGAGAGGGCCGAACAAAGACATCATGGAACTCCTGGAAGAGTTGTTGGTAGGTCTCGATCTCATGCTGACTGCAGGAGGCTCCTAAAGTGATGAGTTCAGGGGCACATCCTGAGAGGTTTGAGGGAGGAAGAGGATGTTGTTGCTGACGAATGGGGGTTACATCAGGCCATGTGTCCATGGGGTGCTCTATAATGGCAGGGTCAAGACCAGGCATTTCGGTATAGGACCAGGCAAAGACATCACGGAATTCTCTGAAAAGGTTTATGTAGTCCTCAATCTCTTGTTTACTGCAGAATGCTCCTAAAGTGATGAGTTCAGGGGCACGTCCTGGGGCAGCGATATCAACTTGGATGACAGGTGAGATGTTGGCCATGTTACCTTCCTCGAAGGCATCAGGAGCAGGAATAGGGTCCTTGAACCGGTCGACCTTGGTGGGGAGGAAGTCTTTAGACTCAACTGTGAATTGGTTAGCTGTGCTAGAGGAGGAGGATTCTGGGATGAAATAGGAACGATGGTGCATATCGTCCCAGGGATAATCCGGGGCAGTCAGGGCCTCAAGAACTTCCTCATCGGTACGGAAAGTTTGAGTCGTCAAATCGGTTGACGAGGGGGTAGTGGTGGAAGAGATCATATAGATGGTATTAACCTCTCCGGAAGGTGAAGAGTCTGGGGGGTAGATCTCCTCAATGGTAGGTGGTGCCGTCTCAAGATCCAGATTGTTCATCTCATAGAGAGCCGCTCTGTAATCCGGGAGATCGGGACAATGATGTGAATAGTGCCCGTAAATACCGCAGATGGTGCAGGAGTGGTTGGTACGTAGGGACTTATCTTTAGGCTTAGGAGTGGGATTTAGTTCGACAGTTGGGATGTTGGGGTCATCATCGAGCATTTGCATGTGCTTCTGCAATGCGGGTAACTATGGGCATTGGTGAGTGGCATGGCCCAACTCGTCGCACAGCGAGCATTTGGGAGGAGCACGAAAGACTGGAGGGTTTTTTACTGTCTTGGGAGGTGGTACAGCAGTGTAAGGTTGTGGACCTCTGCACCCAGTGGGTTTGGGAGTAGGAGGAGGTTTCGTGGAGGACGAAGGGGTAGAGACACCAGGAGGTGGCTGAGTGGTAGTAGCCATGGGTTGCACCGGCTGGAGGACGACATCGGGTGTCGGCGGGCGAACGGGAGGCGAAAGATACCATACAGGTAATCCCAAGGTTAACCCAGGGAGGCTAAGGGTAGCCATGACCGGGGCGCTTACTACTCCCGATGGAGGGACTAGGAAGGGGATCGTATGGATCGGTGTAACACCAATGTGGCTAGGTACCAATGGTGGTTTTGGCAACAAGGGTGGTTGAGTATTAGGTGGTAAGTTGTCGTGGGACAAGGTACATAAGTCAGAGACTTCGGGCGTAGATGACGGCGGAGGAATGGATTGAAAGGTGGAGGTCATCGGCGCGTCTGAGTAGACTCCAGGCCCCGTAGAGGAAACAAACGAGGTGGTGGCAGGAGAAACAGGTTGTTCAACCATGGGGAGAACATTTTCCGGTGCCGCCGGAGCACTGAGATCATAGTAGGTGAGCTGGTCAATCTTAACCACGCGTCCTTCATGGGGGAACATCATGGTGCGAAAGACAGAAGAGGCAACCGCCCGCATGGCATACATGTAGCTGCGGCCAAGTAGAAGGTTGTAATCCAATTGGGCATTGATTACCTCTATGTCAATAAGGACTGTTTTACCACCTAACTGGACGGGAACGTTGGGTAGAAGGCCTTGGGGCTGGGCCGAACGACCGTCGTAGGCGCGTAACGCAGTGGTGGACTGCTGGAGAGGAGGGGATCCTAGCTTCTGCCATACAAATGTAGACATAACGCATGTGGAGGCACCCTCATCGATGATGCACCGATGGATAACAAGATTCCTAACGGAGACTGTAACTTGGAAGGCTAAGCTGGAAGGTAGGCGTGGTTCAGACTGGTCTAAATCAAACGCCATCAAATGTGAATCGGTTGGGTCAATCCCCCCAATAGCGGAAAGTAAAGTCTTGCGCTGGGAAGGGCAGTTCTTCAAGACTTCTAACGCAGACATGGCTGCGGGAGATTGGGCTAGGTCGTCTACGATGTTGTAGTTTGACGCAGCGCGCGCGTTAGGGTTATTGTTGATTCGGCGAAGTGGGAAACGAGGTGCTTTCGCAGCGCCGTCTATGGGAGGCGGAGGTATACGTAACGCCTGATCGGTGGGATGGGCGTTAGTAGGTTTATCCGTGGGAGTGGCTTCAGAGGTGGAGCCATATTGGTTCCGACGGGTCTGGAGGTTGACGTCAGCGGATGACATCATCAGTAAGTGGTGGGTACCTGAGTCAAACATGGGTTGATCAGGAGCAGCGTAGGTGATCTGTTGTTGTTGGGCCGCATTGGCTTGATGGGGAGCCAACGGCTGAGTGTTCACTACGCCTTGGGTCGGTAAGGGGTTTTGCAGCACCAAAGGGGGTTGCTGAGGTTGGGGGGGGTTGGGCGGTGCTTGGGGAGCCGCATGCCCTTGGCGATGGGCCTCGTCAACCCAGAGCTGCCGAGCTCGCTCTAAATGTGGGCAAGCGTGGGTGTAATGTCCATAGACTCCGCAAATAGAACAAGGGTGGTTTGTTCGCAGATTGGGGTTTTTGGCCTGCTTGGGCGGGCGATCAGGGTTTTGATTAGCGGGTGCCGCATTGTTGTTGTCAGGGGGATTAGCCGGTTGACCAGCTTGGTCTGCAGGTTGGTTGTTTCCCCGATTACGGCCCTTGCCGCGGTTCTGTTGGCCCTGGTTATGTTGGTTGTTCTGGTTTTGCTGCGGGTTCTATTGGGCGTAAACTTGCCCTTGGGCAGTAGGTGGATTTTGAGGTTGCGCAGGTGCAGGAGCAGGCTGCGGAGGATGATATGTAGGTTGAGGCTGAGCAGGTGCAGCAACTTGAGGGGGTTGCTGATAGGACTGCGGAGCAGGTTGTGGATGTGCCGCAGGGGCTTCCTGTGGCGGATAATAAGCTGGTGGGGCTTGTGAAGGCGCAGGAGCTGAGGCAGCCTGCTGATGGTAGTAAGGCTGAGGGGCGACTGGAGGAGCATAAGCAGGAGTCGCATACCCGAAGCACTGAGGTGGACATGAGGGTCCATGGGAATGGTGATGTGTCATAGGAGCATACGAGTTGGTTGCTCCAGACTGTGAAGTAGCCTGCGACAGGTCGGGGCCAAGGGTAGGACGTGCTATAGAAAATGGTTGGGGATGCGAAGAAACACGGCCAATGATACCATCTGCAGCGTGGGATGCCCCCGGCGCATCATGATGGGAGGAATCGCCGCGAAGGGCGTCAGGTATAATGGTATAAAGGTAACCCGATTGGGCGTAAATGAGGTCGAACTGTTGAGACTTAAGGATGGCTTCTTCTTCAGACTGGGGTCTTTCTGAGGCCACATCCTTAGCAATAACCGGGAGAAGGGATTTGAGGAACCAATCTAGGAAGATACGGTCGTCAAGTTTGATCTTGCATAAGCTACGGCGTCGACGCCACTCATGGATGTGGTCCGTGATATGGGTAGCCGTGTTTTGTCTACAAGATAGAAGGATCTCAACGCCCGCGTCATAGCGAACAGGCAACTGGAAGAACTGCAGGAAGGTCGAGGCCAGGGAAGCAAAGGTGGCATGGGTCCCATGAGGTTGCTCGATATACCACTTGGCTGCAGAGCCAGTGAAGGTGCGCTGTAAGAGACGGAGGCGAACAGAGTCATCCACGATGGAGTTAGAGGAACACCATAGGTGGAAAGACATGATATGGTTTTGTGGGTCCTCACCGGCCTTGCCCTCGAATTTAGGGATGTCAGAGGGTAGTTTGGTAGGCATATGAGGCCACATAGGGTCGTGTCGAATAGGATCGTTGGTCAATCTGGCCAGGTCAGGTAGGTTGAGGCTAGCCATGAACGGCAAACTGGAAGAAGGCTGTGACACAGTAGTGCTGTGGACCAAGTTGGGGCCAGTGCCCCCAAGTGGAGGGACAAGATGTGAGTTGGTGCCCCCAAGTGGGGGGACTGAGGTAGTGAAGGATGGTCCAGCACCACCATTGGTAGTGTGAGCCACTGATGTAGTGGGGATGGGTATTCCCGCTGTGGGTATAGGTACCGTGAGGGGAACGGTAGATGGTTGCCCCATGGAGGGCATACCAAAAACAGGTGTAGTAACTGGTGTGGTGGTGGATGTGCCACCAATGGTCCCTATGACAAATGGAGTGGAAGTCGTGCCAGCCATGGGGCTAGTAGGGGCAGTATAAATAGGGTTCTCAGACTCTTCGTCAGAATCAGAGGTAAAGTAAGGTGCGTCACTATCTGGTGACGGAGGCCTACGTCGCTGACGAGTGGAGTCAAGTGACAAGGCTCTAGATCTGTGATGAGTGGTATCAACGGACAATGATCGGAATCTATGACGAGTGGTGTCGAGAGAACCGTGCTGTGGGGGATCGCCCCTGAGGCGCCGAGAATGTCTCGGGGACTCAATGGTGACAGATGGTGTCTAGTCTCTGTGGGTTGAGGTGAGTATAAAAACAGCTCAAAAATCCTAATGCAACCAAGGGTGCAGAAGGAGAGCTAAAAAGCAAGGCACTCAGGCCAACAACCAACTCAAAACACCCACTGCAACAGCTGTGCTACAATAGGTGGAGTAACAACAAAGATGGTCAGAATACCAACAATCAGCAGGTTTCCTAAAAAAAGAAAAATGGTGGACTCAATAGACCAAAGGGAGGTAAAGGAGCATGCAAACACCTAACTAAAAGTATTCTGACTCAACTAAACATATCCTCTGCAAGGTGATGAAATCCAAGTCAGACAATATGAGTAGGAAAGCCAAGTGGCTATGATATCCCCCTACCGGGAGGGACACCGGGTAGTCAATCCTAGAAGAATGGCAACTAAGATACCCCGTTCATGACACGTCCAGAAAGGTGAATCTGCCGTTTAGTTCGTTGACCGCAATACCCCTATACAGGGATATCCCGCGAACCGCGAAAGGTAGCCCTTCGGTTACTGAATGGAGTGCGGTATTCCACTCAGGCCTCCGGAACCAGTCTCCCGACTTCAACCCTCCTAAGGGAGAGGCCCTCTGATAAACTGGTCGTGACCGTGCCAAAAAGTACTAGGGGATTTTGGTTCCCTATTTGGACAACAACTATGTCTCAAGTGAAAGTGACCGAGGGGTGTTATTAGAAGCCTATCCCCCCGACCCTACCTAACTACAATGATTCTTTTGTGTTCCCCAAGTGGGGTTAGAATGTTGGTTCAATTAGGTACTTTTTAAGGCTCACTTGATTTATGTGACAGAGTGTGTGCTCGTGAGGTAATGATCCCAAAAATAGAAGTGCCACAAGGGGGGCAACTTCCAATCTATCAACAATACTGAAATTGAAAGTTTAACTTGCAAAATTTTCTGAATTAAAAATACTGAAATTTGTAAAATGAAATCTGTAAAAGGAACAGAAATTATGTTGCAGAAAGGCTGTAAGGTAGTGAACTGCAGGTAAGACAGGGGGCTGTTCAGATGCAGAAAATATTGCAGCAAAAGGGGCTGGGCTCAAAACAGGAAAAGAGCAGAAATCAGACCGCGGGTCTGTGGCGATTTGGAACAGGCCGACCGCGGGTTTAAGGGAAACAGCGGCGGTCAGGTCGCGGCTATCGGGCCAACAGAGGCAGTCGGGACGCAGGAAATAGGGAACAAGACGCAGTCGGGTCGCAGCAAAAAGGGCTAACAGGCGCAGTCAGGACGCACGAAAGAGGCAGAAAGCCGCAATCGGGACGCCGGAAAAAGGCCGACAGGCGCAGTCAGATCGCGGCAAACAGGCTGATTAGCCACGGTAGGATCGCAGGTAACAGACTTGAATCCGTCGGCAGGGCGTCGGAAGCAGTCTGAGAGCCGCAGTCGGATCGTAGGTAAAGGCCTGAAAGGCGCGGTCGGGACGCGACTGCAGAGGGAAAAGACGCGGTATGCGGCGGCCGAAAGGGACAGCCGAAATTAAAAAATTCAAAACGGAAACCAGAAATTCGAAAACTAGGGGAGTCGCCAAAACTGTAGCTAGGGTTTTACCCCTAGCTTGTGCCAATGAGCACCTACTAAGGAGAATGGACTCCTTAGTAGAAGTTCAGTATATTAAACTAATTAAGCTAAAACAAAAATTAAATTACTTCTAAAGCAGGCATGAAACATAAACATGAAATTGGAAGAATGGCTTTTTCTATTAATGTTACCTTGAATGTCAAGGTTTGATGAAGCCCTTTGCAGTGTCCAAGAGGATGCTCCAAGCTTCAAGATGCTCCTTCTCCTTCTCCAATGATGGGAATGGGCCAAAGGTGGCTCTCAAGGTGAACTAAGGTTTCGAGAGAGATTTTGGCAGAGTAAGGGTGCTTGTGATTGTGGATATGGAATAAGGGATCTCCATCACCTATTTATAGTTTTTTGGTGGTGGAGTGCTGACCCATGGTTTTAGGAAACACATAGTTTTGGGCAGCTGTATAGGGTTTTTTCCTCCTTTTCCTCATTATTTTATATTTTTTATTCCCTTTTTAGGGGATTTTTGCTATTTTTGGAGGAAAAGGGGGTTTTTTTTGGCCTTTTTTAGGCTATTTTGAGGGTTTTGTGGCCTTTTGGAGGCATTTTAGGACTTTTGGAGGCATTTTAATAGGATTTTTTGGGATTTTAAGGGAAATATGGTAGGAAAATGGACAAATGAGCCATATAATGTGGTAGATGAGGCAGTGAGCACTTTTTGGGTGTTAACAACGTGTCAAAAAATACTAAAGGATTTTGGTTCCCTAATGGACAACAGCTATGTCTCAAGTGAAAGCAACCGAGGGGTGTTATTTGGATGCCTATCCCCCTGATCCTATCTAACTACAAAAATTCTTATGTGTTCCCCAAGTGGGGTTAGAATGTTGGTTGTGTTAAGTAGTATTTTTAGGGATCACTTGAATTAGGTGATAGAGTGTGTGCATGTGAGATGATGAACCCAAGTAAAAGTGCCATGGGGTGGGCAACTTTCTAACTAAAAATAACAATACAGAATTTAAACTTTGAAATGCAAAATTTTCTTTTTTCAATGAAAATGCTGAAATTTTTTAAAAAATATTATGTAAATGGAACATAAATAATACTGCAGAAAAAATGTTGTAGGGAAGTATGACTGCAGATAGGACAGATGGCTTTGCAGGTGCAGAAAATATTGTAGCAAAGTGCTGGGTTCAAAACAGTGAAAAAAGTGCAATAAACAGATCACGGGTCTGTGGCAAATCTGTGCGGTCGGACCGTGGGAAACAGCTCAACAGTCACGGATGGGTTGCGAGATTTTGGTCGAAAGACGCAGGCGGACCGCGGGAAAAGGGCTGAAAGACGCAGGCGGGTTGCAGAAAAATGGCTGAAAGCCGCAAGCGGGATGCGGGAAAAAGGCCGAAAGACGCAGGCGAGTTGCAGAAAAATCGCTGAAAACCACATGCAGGACGCGGGAAAAAGGCCGAAAGACGCAGGTGGGTTGTAGAAAAATGGCTGAAAGCCACAAGCAGGATGCGGGAAAAAGGCCGAAAGATGCAGGTGGGTTGCAGAAAAATGGCTGAAAGCCGCAAGCGGGACGCGGGAAAAAGGCCGAAAGACGCAAGCGGGTTGCAGAAAAATGGCTGAAAGTCGCAAGCGAGACACGGGAAAAAGGTCGAAAGACACAGGCGAGTTACAGAAAAATGGCTAGAAGCCGCAAGCGGCCCGCGGAAAAATGGGTTAATAGTCGCGGTTGGACCGCACGAAACAAGCTAATAGCCGCGGTCAGATCGCAGGTAACAGACTGGAAACCACCGGTAGATCACCAGAAACAGTCTGAGAGCCGTGGTCGGATCGCAGGTAAATTCCTGAAAGACGTGGTCGGAACGCAACTGCGGGGGACAAAAGACATGGTTTACGATAGCCGAAAGGAAAAAAAAATAGAAAACTATTGCAGAAAATTAAAAACGTTTAAAATTATAACCAGAAATTCAAAGGAACACAAGGGGAGTCGCCAAAACTGTAGCTAGGGTTTTCACCCTAGCTTGTGCAAATGAGCACCTACTAAGGAGAAGGGACTCCTTAGTAGCAGTTCAGAAAAACAGTAAATGAAAGACATTACAGTAAAATAATAACTACTCTAAACATGTGCATAAAACAAAAAAGACAAGATAATAAAAGGTTTTTTTGTATTGATTATACCTCCAATGTGAAGGTTGATGAAGCCTTTGCAGCAGTCCAAGAGGGTTGCTTCCAAGGTTCCAGTTTTGCTCCTTTCTCTTTCTCCAAAGGGATTTGGAAATGGGCCAAAGGGGCACTCAAATGTGAAAGTAGCTCAAGGGTGAGCTAGGGTTTACAGAGTGATTTTGGCAGAGTAAGGGTGTGGTTGACTATGGATATGAAATGAGGGGCCTCCATCACCTATTTATAGGTTTTTAGTGGTGGAGTGCTGGCCCATGGTTTTAGGCACCATATGGTTTAGGTCAGCAGTATAGGGTTTTTGCTTCCTTTTTCCCTCTTTTTGCTCCTTTTTGTATTTTTTATTCCCTTTTTAGAGGGTTTTTGTTATTTTGGAGAAATTTTGGATTATTTTAGGGGAAAAGGGGGTTTTTTGGCCTTTTGGAGGCCTTTTTAATGGTTTTTTGGCCTTTTGGAGGCTTTTTAATGGGTTTTTAAGGTTTTGGAGGCAAATATGGAAGGAAATATGGACAAATGAGTCATGTAATGGGATAGATGAGGTAGGGAGCACCTTTTGAGTGTTAACACTATGAAGAACTTGTTAATTGTGTCCAAAGGAACACGAAATGCTCAGAATCTTCTTGCCTCCGCAAAAAAGGATCCTCTCTTCAATGCTGTTACAGCTTCCCCTTTCATCTACAACCTGCCTCTTCCTTATTCATTAATGAAAATGGCCAGAAAACCTACAATCTTGCAAGGAATGATGCCCTCCTAAATATTCACAACCCTACCATTCTCTCTATTTGGAAAGTTAATGTTGATTGCCAACCTATTCTCTCTAGACATGTTGTCCTCAAATATATTTCAAAATATGCAACAAAGACAGAGCCCAAATCAGAAAGCTACCATGCACTCCTTTCTTGTCTTGCACATGCAACTCCAACTGACGCCCCCATACTTCAACCAATAAGACATTTCTTGTCAGAGACTGTTGCAGATCGAGACATTGGCGGACAAGAGACCTGCCACATGCTCCAAAAACTCCCTCTTTGTCTTTGCAGTCATTCCTTTCTATCTTTGAATGTTAGCCAAGGTATTTTCCACCGTATTTCCAATGAATCTCTTGACACCCCACCAACACCCACCTTCATTTCTGCTTACATGCAACGACCCCCTGCACTTGAAGAAATTACCCTTCTTGAAGCTGCTCGCTCTTGGTCATACTCAGCTCGTAGAAAGCACTCCCAATGGAAACCAATTTGGGCCTCCAAAAATTGTTCATGTCTTTCCTCACTTCACAACCATTCCACCAATTACTACAAATTCCTTTATTGCCTTTTGTTGGAGTGAGCTCCTCCTATACAAACATTTTCGCAATCTCCACGATGACATTGGATCCACAACATTTGTCATAACTTCTAATTGGATTCACATTAAAGACACATACACTGCATGGCATGTTAATCATTTTCCAGAAGCCCCCAGTACACCTCCCTCCGATGACTCTACTCTTGATTTCAACCACTTTCCCTCAGCCCCTGCCATGGATGAATGGGAACTCCTTTCTCAACTCCACCTTGGAAACAACCTTTATGTCGATGACCTTGACATGCTTGGCCATCGTGACTTTGACAAAGAACACAATTGGACCGAAAACCATATTCCTTCACACATGCATGCAATATCCATATCATTCACTGACCTAAATTGATTGTCCACCCACGTACAACCAGACACCTATTCATCTTCATGTTCTCCTTCCTCCTTGTCTCTCATACAACGAATGGCCTTCAATCTTATCATTGCACACTCCAAAAATGCTACAAGCCCTCCCCCACTCAAAATGGTCATTCAAGGCACTACAGGAACAGGAAATTCTTTCTTGATTTCTTACCTTAGATCTGCACTCCAACATGCCTCTGCCGATAAACCTTCACCCTTGCTCCTCCTTGCTCCCACAGGTATTGCTTCCTTTAACATACATGCGCTTACAATACACTCTACACTTCGCATACCCATTATTGATATGCACCCTCTTGAAGGAAAATCCCTTTCAAGCTTCCAAGAACAATTCTATCATATCTGATTCATCATCATTGATGAAATGAGTTTCGTTGGCACAAAAATGTTAACCCATATGGATGACCGCTTACGTCAAGCCTTCCCTTCCCAACGGAAAACCCCCTTTGGTGGTTTCTCTATCATCTTCCTTGGTGATTTTGGACAGCTACCCCCTATAAAGGACATTCCCATGTATGTTGGAGCATCACGAGGAAATGCTCTATGGCGTACTTTTGACACTCTTTCAACCATATTTTGACAACAAGGCAACACTCCTTCTCAAGTTTCCTTTTGTCAACTCCTATTGAATCTTCGAAATGTAATACCAACTCTTGAATATTGGAAACTCCTCATGTTAAGGACACCCTCGTCCCTTTCACATGAAGAGAATCATACATTTGACCAATGCACTCATTTGTACACAACTAATACCTTTGTTGCATTGCATAACAAACAAATGCTAAAACTCCTTAACATGCCAATTGCACATTGCTTTGCAGAGCAAAAGAAACAACATGTGCATACCTTGATAGATGATGAACAACTTCCATTCAAGGTTCTACTAGCAATTGGTCAACAAGTCATGTTGACATCCAACTTGTGTGTCTCAACAGGTCTTGTAAACGGCTCACTTGGAAAAGTTATTGCAATTGTCTACAACTCCAATGATCAACTGCCTACATTGCCATCTTATGTTGTAATTGACTTTCTCCACTACAAAGGGCCCCCATGGGATTCTTCCAATCCAAATTATGTTCCCATCCCTCCTATAACAAGGGGTTCACGGAGGAAAGTACCACTTCGAATGCAATGGGGTTTAACAAACCATAAAGCACAAGGGATGACCCTCCAAAATGCAACAATAGATATTGGAAACATTGACCGACAAGGCCTTACATTCACTGCAATATCAAGAGTTAATTCTTTATCAGGCCTTCGCATATCTCCACCTTTTTCATTCTCTAGGTATTCTCGAATGAAAGATAGTCCCTATTGCAACGCGGAATAAAAGAAGAGAAGTTGGTTGCTTCAAAGTCTTTGCATCCACCTGCTCCATAAAGTTACATTCTTGGTCCTTTGCATCTATACTATGCATACCTATTACTTTACTACCTTCTTCTTTTTGCAAAATGAATTGTCTATTTTTTTCATATCTTGTATTCTTATTGCTACCATCATTGAATATTTGCCTATATAAGAGAAGAGAATACTACTGTATAAATAAAACAAGAGATTTAATCCTCATATCAACATTTTTCTTGTACTACTCTATCTTATTTACTTCAATGTGTTGTCATAACTTTTTTCAAACCGACCACATCACAACATTTCATCCCATGTTAGTCTTTTTTGCAATAAATATAAATTGTCGCAATATATATACTTCACTATGCTACAATGCATTGTTTCAATATATAAGTTTTAATGCGTTCAAAAGTTATCCTCTAATGCTTTGTTGAAATGCCTTGAAAATATCTTATGTCCCCTTAAGTAATATGCACCAATGATGGCATCGACCAAAAAGCATGAAATGGTCAGGTTGCATGGTCGGTCGTTATTGTCTATCTTGAGGAAACTCTTAATTACACATGATTACTGTATCCAAGTCGACAGCCGACTACTTGTCTTCGACTTGTCTTCGTTGTCGGTGGTCGACAATTTCAATAAATTTATATACATTTAATCGTCGACTTTTTTGGTCATCGGTCTTTTTATCTCAAACGAAGCATTCTTAGTCAATTCTAATGCTGGTCACATTGCATATTTGACATAAGCAAGAATGTCATCCTAGTCGGTGCTCAATCATTGGTCACTTCTCAATGGACGCTCCACAGAATTCAATGGTGGAAAAACTTTCTTCTCGAATATTCTTCAATTATCGCAGCAACTATCTGCTCGAATGCCAAACCCTGATGGATTACACAAGGACTGCTCACCATCGTGGATATTAATGTATTTTGCAGACAAAGGGTAAAACATTGATCATTTTCTTTGTATTTTCCATTATTCTGTCAAGTAGTATTGCCAGGAAATGAACCACTCGAATATTAACAATGTGGTCGAATTGATGGACATTTCGTTTTGCTCGGCTCCGTCAATATTTGTAATAAGTTATTTTGAAAACCTTATTTTTAAATTTCCTATGAGAGTTTTCTTTTTAAAGTGGACATTTTTTGTAAAAGAGTCCAATCTTTCAAAACTAGTCGAAGATCGACTACTTTAATGTACTCGATATATTTGCTTGGTCGATATCCTTGTTTTGGTCGGTCTTCAACACCTGCTCAGTAAAAAGTAGTTGATGTGATTGATATGGTCGATACCCTACTAGTCGATATTTTGTTCAATGGGTCGAAGTATGTAAAAGTCTTTGTAAATCAAGTCAGTTTCTTGCTGACCATTGTCAGTCCAATTATGCGACGAAAAGAGAGTTTTGGTCGATACATGTGGCATAGTATATGTTAAAGTTCAGTCTCGTCTTATGATGGTCGTATCCATAATATATGTTTGATGATACTTATCAAATTTGGTCAAATATAACTGATGTATGTGGTCGACGACTGTGGTCAATCCTCAAGTCTGGTCAAAACAATTTTGGTCGAGTCCACTACAAAGTGACTTTATGTATATTGTAATATAATACTTAGATATAATCATATTAATTTATACCTAAAGATTCTTTAGTATAACTATTGAAACTGTATGTTTTCAAATCAGGCATGTCTGAAGAAACTGAAAAAAGGAAGGCCAAGAAGATCGAGCTTCAAGAAGAAACAACTCCAAAAATACAAATCGAAACACTATTTGAAGACACAAAACCCATAATAGGAAGAACCCCTGAGTTCAAATGGGGCCAACTATACATAGCTATCAGAGACAATAAAATACCTAATTTGACCATGGAAGAAGGCGTGATTTATCAAAACATCAAAAGGTCCGACCTTCACAAGGCAGCTACATGGCCAAAATTGTTTCCCTGCCCAGAGGTGATTGCGTGGATTTTTCCCCATGTAGATACTACTACAAAGATCATTTCAAATGCCACTAGAGGAGGGCTTGCATCCTTCCAGCCAGTCTTCCTTACATCCGCATACAGGCTTCCTACATCCAAAGTATTCCTAACTGATGATTGGGTAAGACGTATCAATATAGATAATGCTCCTAACAGACAAACAACTTAGACCCAAATCTAACGGGGAATATGACAGCGAAAACTTAACGACCCCCTATCGAATCATAGTTCTATTGTTGAGCAGACTCTTCGGTCAACCAAACGCCAACATCTATAAACTCAGTTGGGTTCCATTGATATAACATGTTTCCACACATGGTATAGTCTTCAATTGGGCACATATTATTTCAGATAGTATGGTGTCAACCATTTCTGTAGCTCAAACCAGTCTTTCAGAAGGGAAGTCACAATTCTTCATGTTTGGATACCTCATCGATTGTATATTAGTCAGCCACCCTTTTTTTAATTTGGGATGTACTTGGAATCCGAATGAGACTCCCATTCATGTATCATATCATATGACTTGGGATCACTGATATGCAGGCTACTACAAATTACTATGTGAAGAACTAATCATTCCCCTTTATTCACTAGTATTCAATAAAGAAGCAAATTGTATGTTAGACAATGCCTTGGATGTAATAGCTGAATATGGAGACTATTACTTCTCATAAGAAGGCACATACATTAGAATGTATGGAGGCACCCAACCTCCTTCTCTATTGCCGAAATATGCTACAGATTACATAGTGCATAAAGAAGCGATGAGACAAGTGTTCATCAATGAAATTGGTCACTATTCGCATGACAAAAAAAAAAGCTTCTTACCCACCTGTACCATTCAACATTGGTGGATACAAATTTCTTAAGATAAAGGTAGTGGAAGCCTTCATTTCAAACTTGCAACCTTTTCACTTTGGAACTAAACTTTTTGTAAGAAACGACAAGAAATGCAAGGCAGCTAAACATTGTGCTTCTTGTAACATCACTTTCAATTACTCGAATCACTTTCTCAAAGAAGAGGAAATATATAAAAGGGTAAACAATATGACAGTGTTGCACAACAAATTAAATCCGAAGAGTGCATCTACTTCTACCCAAAATACAACCAAAGAAAACCAAGAGAAATGCATAAACAAAGTGAAGAGGCGAAAATACTACAAGAACAACTATGACTGCAACAGGAAGAAGCACTGGAACAACAACAAAACGTAGCAAAAAAAAAAAAAAACCAGCAGCATCAAATACAACAAATGGAAAAAAAACATACATAAAAAACACAAATTCTACACAATGAAGCCGAACAATCCCTTTGTAAGAGAGAAGCTAAAGAAAACACAACTCAACAAGACCAGAGCACAAAAGAGGCGCAAGATAAGGTCCAACATGCATATGGTCGAATTCCTTAATCCCACCCGACTAGCCACAATCGAAAAGTTCATACAAAGAAAACACGACCTCCTAATGCTTTTCTACCAGCAAAAAGCAGTCGGGATCTCCGACCAATAGTTGAACAAAATCAACATCCGTGTGACGATGCGCAGAAAGCCTATCACACAGAATTAAATACCTTGTCAAATCATTCTTTGATGAAGCCATCTACTTCGCATTCTACCCCTCCTGGTGTCACCCCAACCGAACTTTTGCATCCATCAGATACCTTACCACTCATACCAAAAATATTGTCCCCTTTAATCATTTGAAAAATGTCTAGCAGTTCTATTCCTAACACTCCTTCCCCGGTCGATGAAACACATCTGTCGCCGACTCGTCAAGTCGCTACTAGTGTACCATTCCCCACCGCTGCCAACGGGACCACAACAACATCAAAAGTAATGCAACTTTTCGAGCCAACAGCACAAACAACTAAAGCACCAGTCAAGCCAGTAGAATAAGCAAAACAAGCAACAACTGAAAAAGTACACTTGACAAACACAATAGTCATATCAAGCAGCTCAATACAAGCAGAAAATTCTATTAGTGAAGTAGAAGAAGAGACAAAACAACCATCAACAATAGTCGAGACACGAAAACACTCAAAACAACAATTAGCGGTCCCAAAATGGCAAGGAAAATTCAAGAAAAAGTAAGCTAAGGACAAACAACGCTATGAGAAAGATCTTCAGCAATAGCAAGCATTTGGACCACATATCTCAATTGGGTCGCTTATCTTTACATCTCAACCAATTTGGACCAATCTCGACATACCATCCACAAAAGGCACCAGAAGTAGAGGTCGATTTACTGACTGATGCAATCAACCAAGAACAACGACATAGACGACTAGCAGCAGAAGACTGCATTCACCAGCGGGAAGAAGACCTAACTATATTTTTGACAAAGTGTCAAGACTTAGCGCAACAGGTCATACAAATTCCAGTCAGCCTTGACAATACTAGCACACTTGATAAAGCATTTCAGTTGTTCCAATCTGTAGTGTCGGCATTACCTGAAGAGTTCACCAGGGACCGACAAAAACAAGCCACAGTAATAGCACCACTGATGTGGAAATAGTTTGAAGCATTCAACTCAGCATGTGATCAACTCATCCAGTATAATCATCAAGCAGAGACAGCAAACAACGCTCTCCGCAATTGGTACAAACATTATGGCAACGTCTTTAGACAAATGCAGGAGACCCAGGACTTAATTAACACTCTTCATCAACAACACCGAGTAGCTAATAAAACCATGGCCCCAATGACTGAGAAACAACTGATAATGGAAAACAGAAAATTCAAGAAATTGGAAAAAAGTGAACAACAGTGGTTGAGCCATGCCTGTCATAACCTTCACAAAGTAGAACAACTTCGACCACATCTTAAAACACTGCTTTAAGCTTCCAATGAGAAAATAGAGCTTTTGGGTCCCGACCTAATTCATCTACAGGGCAGGAATACTCAAGAACACATAGCCAACCTGTCAAGCCTTACAAAAACAAGCAGCGACTAGTTCCAGTCCAAACAAGTCATAACAACTACATTTATCAGTTAAAGCATAGTCATACACAAGTTTTGTTCAGTAATTTTGCACATCTCCTCCTTTCTTCGTGACGAAGAAATATTTTGATAAGAGGGAGATGTTGAAAGAGCCAACTATTTCCAATGTAAGTGTGAAAATCCTCACAACAGATCTAAGAGTTGATGTATACCTCACAATGAAAGAATTTAGGAATAAGATTAAGAGTGGTCAATGCAGTAAAATGAGCAACAGAATAATGATACAATAGAACTCGGAGAGAAGCAAAATAACTTCACACACACTAATTCATTAATCACAATATGGACAAATAAGGAGTAAAATACATGAGGATTCGAATGCCAAGGTGGCAATTCGAATTAGCCTTCATGGAGTGATCAAAATATCACTGGAGTGTCATCGGAGCACAACTAGAAGTCTATCTCATCATTAGTGGAGTCATCAATGCTCAAGTAACTGTCAACCATCAGTCAAACTGAGTCTAACTGAGTGTGGTAGGTGTAACTAGAACTAACTAAATGAAGGAGGCTCAGTGGAGGGCGCATGAGGAGCTAACTAGAGTCAGAATGGGTAGTCAAGTCTCGTTGGAGGTCCATCAGAGTGATACAGTCAGTTGAGAGTCAGTCTAGCCTTAAATCAAGGAAATAACTGATGATAACTCAATTAACTAAAGTGCAACTGAGTGGTAGGTGAGAGAGGATGAGTGGCTTCCTTAAATCAAGGAGGAAGGGCGCACTAAGCTCTAGGAGTGCTAAAACTGATATGAGAGAAGCTCCCGAGGGCTAGCTAACTAACGCTAGGTGTTGGGGCTGATGAATGGGATGCATGCAATTGCATGCATACATGCAGAATGCATGCTGCATGCAAGACTGTAAACACAAATAATGAAAAGCTGGTAGGACTAGGATGGAGTATAGGAATATCCTAACACCCCTCCTTAATCCATTCTGGGCCCGAGTAACTGAGACCAAAGGTCACCCAATACAATGAATAATAACAGTCAATAAACTGAGGAAATGGGGAAAACCTCATGGGAAAAATACACCCCCTCAAAATAGACTGTAAGGCACAAACAAAAATAAATGCTCCAAACTCAAGCAGGTGTGATGCTTGGTCATATGTCTGGAGGTATCTTCTTCTTGGGAATAAGTGGATCATGCTCAAAAGGCACGTGCTTGTACTTGCTCTTCAGATCGAATGTGATGAGAACATATCCAAAAATATGAGGATGATCCTTGAATCTGTGATTTGAATCAGCTGAGGTAGGATCAAATCTATGAATCTGCAGATAGTATTTTGTCGTCTCCTTCGAACCATCATGGGTGAGATTATGCCAAAAATAACCATTAAATAACAGTGATTGCTTGGAATCCAAATCAGATCCAAGACTTGATAAATGGTTTCTTGAGATCTCCTTTGAACCAGCAAGGGTGAGATCAAAACCATCATATGCATGAGAAATTATCCCAATTAGTGATTGCTTGTATTTTAAATCAACACCAAGACTTGAAACATGGTTTCTTGAGATCTCCTTTGAACCATTAGAGGTGAGGTCAAAACCAGTAAGTGTATGAGAAATTATCCCAAGCGAATGGTAATGGCCATTATCTTCAACAACCTTCTGAAAGCATGAAATAATGATCATATAGTAGTACATAAAAGGTGAATGATCAAGGAGAGAAAATGCATTACCTCCAATGGATTATTTTACCTCTGAAACATTCAATAGATCATGATGCAAACCAACAGACTCTGGTGCAAGAGAGGATTTAGGACCTTCTGCAATTTCTAGAGTGTGAGTTGGCACATAATTCGAAATAGAAGAAATTTGGAGCATGAGTGTAGAATCTGCAAGTTCTTCTTCTTTGTGGACAACTTCAATATGAGATATGTTTGATACTGGTTCATGATCAATGAGATCATCAAGGAGGGAAAATGCATCACTTTGCTTGCTCTTGAAAGGGTTTGGACCAATCCCTTCATTCTGCTTGCCAAATATTTCATCCAGGTGGGCCCATAGCTCTTTTGGAGATGAAACATTAGGGAGGTCATATAAAATGCATCGAGACATAGCATAACTCATGGTTGCACAAGTTATTTCACCTTCATTTAACCAGTCATACTCTTCTTCAGAGGATTCAAACTCTCTTTCAAAACAATAATCAAAGAGACCATGTCTCTTCAAATGTGCTATCATTTGTGGTTTCCATTCATCATAGTTGAATGGAGAAAGAGGAGTAATTCATGATGAATACATGGAAGCTGTTTCACGACCTGCAAAAACAATAGAAAATATTTGTAGCTGCTACTGCTGCAAAAATGTAGAAACTGCTGCACTTGAAATCTTTATAATAACCTGCAAAAAACTCTCAGGAATGGAGATAAACAATACTCTCAACATGCTCTGATACCATGTGAAAATCCTCACAGTAGATCTAAGAGTTGATGTATACCTCACAATGAAATAATTTAGGAATAAGATTAAGAGTGGTTAATGCAGTAAAATGAGCAACAGAATAATGATACAGTAGAACTCGAATAGAAGCAAAATAACTTCACACACACTAATTCATTAATCACAATATGGACAAATAAGTAGTACAATGCATGAGGATTCGAATGCCAAGGTGGCAATTCGAATTAGCCTTCATGGAGTGAGCAAAAGATCACTAGAGTGTCATCGGAGCACAACTAGAAGTCTATCTCATCATCAATGGAGTCATCAATGCTCAAGCAACTGTCAACCATCAATCAAACCAAGTCTAATTGAGTGTGGTAGGTGTAACTAGAACTAACTGAATGAAGGAGGCTCAATGGAGGGCGCATGAGGAGCTAACTGGAGTCAGAATGGGTAGTCAAGTCTCATTGGAGGTCCATCGGAGTGATACAATTAGTTGAGAGTTAGTCTAGCCTTAAATCAAGGAAAGAACTAATGATAACTCAATTAACTGAAGTGCAACTGAGTGGTAGGTGAGAGAGGATGAGTGGCTTCCTTAAATCAAGGAGGAAGGGCGCACTAAGCTCTAGGAGGGCTGAAAATGATCTGAGAGAAGCTTATGGGGGCTAGCTAACTAAGGCTAGGTGTTGGGACTGATTACGAGGATGCATGCATGCAGAATGCATGTTGCATGTAGAAATGCATGCAAGACTATAAATGCAAATAATGAAAATGCTGGTAGGACTAGGATGGAGTATAGGAATATCCTAACAGTAAGTCGACATGTCAGATCGACCATTCGCTAAATTTCGATTGGTTGCACCAATAATACAGTTCTATAAGTGAATGTAAACATCAACGGTTAATTATAATCTATCTATGTATGATTCTTCCCTTACTGAGAAATAAAGGATACTGCTGACTAATAAAGCCTAGACATCTGACATTGGTCATCATCTCTACGGCATTCATTATTGCACCTCAAGGGGCAAATACTAGTTATAACACAGTCACAATACAATTAATAAATTTAAACGCAGCTTTAAAATATAACAATACTTATTTTCCTTATCCTAACATGATTTCAATTAACGCAAAGTGCCTTGATCTAAAATATAATGGAACTTTATTTTCTTTATCATAATATGATTTCAATTAAAATGTAACATGTCATACTTTTAAATTATAATGACAATTTCATTTTTCTTTATTATAACACAGTCACAATACAATTAATAAATTTAAACGCAGCTTTAAAATATAACAATACTTATTTTCCTTATCCTAACATGATTTCAATTAACGAAAAATGCCATGATCTAAAATATAATGAATCTTTACTCTAAGACATATATTGACTTGCGAAATTCCCATTATCTTGGCACATCTTTTCCTTATCCTAACATGATTTCAATTAAGAAAAAATGCCATGATCTAAAATATAATGAATCTTTACTCTAAGACATATATTGACTTGTGAAATTCCCACTATCTTAGCACTCCACAATCTTAGGTGTGACTCAGTCCCCCCCTTTTTTTTAAAAGAAAAACACTATTTAGCAATGATTACAACTAAGGATTGAAATCTGTAACTTACCTATCTTGAATTACAGTGACAATATTAGCGTACTTCTAAACATGGAGGTTGAGCTCAAGTAAAGGCCTTGTACATAGGAATCATTACTGATCATGGTTAAAATTGGCTTGGCATTAATGTTTGGATTGACAGCGGAGGCTTCAAGTGTGAGATGGTAGAGGTCATGCTGGCAATGAAATCTAGGAAGGCTTGGTGTAAGAGTTGAGTTTGAGAGGCTTAATAATGGAACAAACATTGACTCACTACCGAAGAGTTAAGGAAGGGAATTGGTGTTTACCAGTTGTAACATCGAGGGGAGATACAATACACAGTGATATACCTTTCGGCAAATAGAAGTAAAATTCAGTAATAATGTCTAACTAAAAAGGAGTAATGAATACAAGTATGAGTTCCTGTTATAAGTTTTCATTGGTGGAAAGTATAACTTGACAAAATATTGTTCATAGGATAAGGATAAGCATTGAATCGAGTTGGATCTTCGGTTGATTTTCTTGGATTTCAGGCTATGTATGTCGCCTTTAGTTGTGGATAAAAGCATGAGTTGGAGTGAGGTCAGCTTTCCTCAGGTTGAAAGAAGAATCGGTTTCTTGTTTAATACATGTTTAATAGATGTTTTTCTATACCATACTGCTTCAAATCAATCATTTTTTTAGGAAACTTAAAAGAACAAGAAAAATTCCTTTACTCAAAGATATTATTGATAAGGTCTCAAGCAATGTTGCAAAGGCAGTGGAATTCACAATATTGCAAAGCAGGGATGCTCATAAATAGACAAGTAGGAGAGGCCATAACGAATAGTTACATCCATTGTCATGCAAATACTTCATTGAAACTTAGGTGGTTCTCAGATTTAAAATAGGAAAAAATATGATGTAAACTTAATGTTCAAGTGAATTGTATCATTAATTCTTTTCAAATTTTCAATATTACTTCACTATATATATATTTTTTTTATTTGGGGAATCGGTAACTAGGTTGGGGATCGTACTCGTGTGACATGGGGTCGATTCTATTCCACTACCATTATATCCCTAGGTGTACCCACACTACCCCTATGACCAAATAATCTACATCTCAAAGACTACTTCACTATGAAATATTTATTTAAAATTTAATATGAAATAAACTAAAATGAAACTATATATTGAAATTTATTTAAATATATTTGTAAACAAAAGATTAAACAAGAGCTGCGTGCAGCTTAGCCCCTGCCTTAAAAACAAAAACCAATATTAAATATCAGTAAGACACAATAAAAGTTAAATAAAATGATTTTCAAATTCAATATAATTTAGTTATAATGACATTTGTTAGCACATTTTGTAGAATAGAAGTCTCAAATCACCTAGTAGTCAAAACACATTTGAATATTAAATGTCAAAATGGTCAATCTTCAATGTGTCGTAATTTTTAATGTTGATAGAAGAATAAAAATCCTATGCATAATTGTTTGGACCCAAGAAAAGTCAACTTAAAACTATTGGAAAAACAAACACATGAAAAGACAACTGAGAACTTGGAATAATGTGTATCTCGAGAGCTATGTGATGAATGAAAGTTTTTGTTTCCTTATTTTTAGAAATGTTTGCATTAAAATACTTTAACAGTGAAGGGGGGAAATTGGGAATATGTGTTTCTTATGATCAAATCTAACTTTGGTGAAATGTGATACTATAAGAGACCAATATATATATATATATATATATATATATATATCCCAATGTGAAGGGTTAATAGGAATGACTTTAGTATCTGTGAAATATGAGTGTAAATAGAACAAGAACCATAAGGTATATGGTGAACACTACTATTGTTATTGTTTACTTATTTTTCATTATTTCATTTTCCTCAACAAGCAACATGCATTTTCTTCTTTTTGTATGTGATGAACCATAACTACATATTAAAGAGATGAAAATTTCTCACATAGTGGTAATGTTGCTACAAGTTGGATACATCAAAATGCCCACATTTAAAAGAGGATTTGACAATAGGTTTCCTATATTCAATTATAAATCTAGAAGAAGTCGCACTATGATCTATCTAATCATTATAATCTCCATATAAATCTACAAATTTATAGCATTCAATGGCATGTCAAACTTCACAATAAGGTTCTCATCACAAAAAGGATGAAAGAGATTTTAAAATAATAATTTAGTTCATTAATTATCAATATAACTTGATTAAAAAGGAAAGATTATTTTTTAAACATTAATCAAATGACACCTTATTATTTTTTATAATTGGACAATCACCTTGAATTGACTATTTTTATAATTGTCGAGCATTAAAATAAATCAAAAAATAAAATCTTATGTTCAAACTTTACCACCATACAACTTCACTCTCCAATTTACCTTGCATGACAAGTAATCACCTGCTATTTCTGCCTAGTGCAACTTCGTATTAATGATCCCCACTAAGCTTACATGTACGCCCCAACACGTTTTACATATTCCATTCCACCAATTTCGCTGCCAAAAACCGCCAAAGATGACACTTCTCCACTATTATGGGGCCCATTTTGACTAAATTTAAAGAATTATGGAAACACAATAAAAATTTTCGCAGACAGAATAATCAAACATAATTAGCATAATCCTAAAATTAACATCAACCAGACACAAGAAATCCATATTCTGGCGGCATAAGATGACGAGAATTCTCTTATTAAGAAAAAAAGAATGGTTCATTGCCCATAAAACAACATCGCGCAACGGACTTAAATAACAATGTAGTCAAAATACTCGATTACCAACCACATTAAACTAATAATTTACTCTCCTGCAACATCAACAACGCATCCATTTCCTGCAATAAGACCAAGGTGAAGAGAAAATATAAATTCCAATTGCAAAATTTCATAAATTCTCTACCAAATCACATTTGAAGCGGTTGTGGTATATTGTAAAAATGACCACATTCAAAACTCAGATATATAAAGAGTAAAGAAAATTGAAATCCTTATTTTTTAATTTTGAAGACACATTGTTATGTATACCAAAAAAAATTCGCAAGGATCAAATTTATATTTTAAATTTTAAGATACGTGGTGGTTTAGTGGTAGGTTGGAGCACTAATAAGCTGTGATCTAATGATAAATTGGAGCACCTAAATCACAATGATGATCTTGTTCAAAACTCAGTGGATCAACTTCACTTGGTAATGCTGCTTCTTGATGGTTAATAATAGTCCATTCTAATGTTGTTGATGCAAATTAATCATTAGACCAGGTGCCACTCACCATGTTGTAACACTGACATTCCCACTCTCTCAGTCTCTCTGGTGCAAAGGACTTGAAAGAAAAATACATAATTACAATAACCCATGAGTGGGTTGGTTATGATAAGGGTCTCATGCTCTAGGGATGGTAATGATTAGCAAAGTTAGTGGCAGCTACAGTTCTCATGCTTTGGCATCTACTTTCCACTAAAATCTACAACCAAAATGGTTACTGGAAAAGGTGTAAAGGTACCTTGTGAGCATATTCTAGCTAGAAATGATTTATTAGGTTCAGCTTGAGGACAACAGACAAAAATTTGGCTAGACCTTCAATAGGAATGAAACATGTCCAGGATAGGATCCTTGGATTGGGTTAAATGATGGACATTAAGTAGCATGCATTGGGTGTACTTCTGAACATGGGAAGAGTCCTGCTCCTCTGAAAGAAGGTGTGCGGATTGGGTAAAATGGTGGAGGATATTAAGTAGAGCATCCACTAGGTGCACATATGAATGTGGGAAGAGTCCTGCTCCTCTAAAAGAAGATGTGTGGATTGGGTTAAATCATGGAGGATATTAAATAGCATGCACTCGGTGCACATATGAATGTGAGAAGAGTCCTTCTTCTCTGAAAGAAGGTGTGTGTAATAAGGTCACACAATTTGGACTTGGAAACAACTCCATAAACCCAAAGGGAAAAGTTAATTTGCAAAAAATGACTATTAAAAATGAAGGAATATAAACAAAATAAAATCTGGAACATAAAACTCAGTAAAACTGGACAAACTCATTGAAAATGGGCTTATAAAAAAATCAAGAAACATGAACTCAGCAAACTTATTGACCAAAACTGAGCCTTTGATTCGACTCACCAGCCATAATGCTTGCACAGTAATAAAGACTCTTGTTTATGTGGGGCGTACAACAAGTGCAAGATGGATAATTATGGTTAGGAAACAGAGATATCACAAAAAACATGTAAATCCCATCCAAATTGTAGCATATATAGATTCATGGCAACACAATCAAGATACATATATTTAGCTCAGCCTTCAACACATAAAAACAGATTATGGATGAGTCGTGACTGTTTGGTTAAATATGCAAAGGTTTAAATAAAGACAAAGGAAACCATGAACCGGTGTTTAGATTTTAGCTAAAAATGTATAAGCATATGGCTACCTTAAAGCAAGTAATAGACACACACACACACACACATATATATAAAATCTGGTTTCTGATTTGTATTGGTATTTGAGTTCAGGGATAATGAAATTTGAAAATATTTATTAGGTATAAAAAGATATTTGTGTTGGTATCTGAGTTTAGGGATAATGAAATTTGAAAATATTTAGTAGGTATAAAAAGATAAAATTCATTATTAAGTTTGATAAAGAGAATTAAGTTGATTTCGTTATATCTTTATGTATTCAAGCAAAACCAAATAGAAACATTTTGTGGAAATTATTTTTTAAAAATATTTAAAAAAAAATTATGGGCAATTAAATTAGTTACTTATTGAGATTTAACCATTTTTTTTAAATCATCAAATGCAATGAATGTGTATAATAGAAGTCCAAACAAATTTGGAAAATGAATCAGCTTGGCATATTACAGTAGTTGATTTGAAGAATCAAGCTTTAGAGGTGCTTAGGTATGTGCTCAAAAAGTGTGAAATTTATGACTAGAATGCATGTATTTCAACTCTTTACTCCTAACAAGAATAAGATACAATGAAATAAATCATCTATTTACTCCTAACAAGAATAAGATATGATGAAATAAATTAGTGAAATCATTGTGATTGACATTAGATACAACAATCCATAATAAACTAAATATTTATGAGAAGAATAGGAATTTGCTTACTTGCAATAGCAACATAACTGATGTCAATTCTAACTCATTACCATGTATATGATAACATATGTTCCTTAATAAATGAGGATGCTCGAGCTATCAGTGGGTTAGTGTAGAAGTAGATGCCAGCTAGTTCGCTGTCAGTAGAGTATATATTTAGTCGTCCGCCACTAGATTTCCTCTGAATTTTCATCGTTTGAGCTTTGATGTTGAATGAAAGAAAACATGTAAATTTCTACTGCACTTTCATGGCTCCAATCATGGTAGAAATAGTAGAAAAACAAAGAAAGTAGAAAAGCCCAAAAGCTGGAGATGATGGTAGAAGGAGATGACATAATAGGTCTGCTGAAAAAGACAATAGCCAGAGTTATAATCAAGAAGAAGTGAAATACTTAAACATCTTAATTTTCTCTTAAAATATTTTCTTAGTAATATAATAGTTGATTGATTGTAAGATGAACAAGGTGTTTACTTAATCTCCCCTTTTGTCTATAAAAGAAGTTGTATAAGTGTATGTGTGAATAATTCAAAATAAATACTGTGTTTGGAATCTTCCAATCTTGGAATAGTTTCCATAACTTTAAAAACTCTTATTTTCTTCAGAAAATGAAAAAAAAAACAAGCTAATTTGAATGAAACAACATTTCAAAGAAAATCTGGATTTTGAATGAAACAAAACTGTAAATATAAGCATACCTTGGCAGAAGAATAATACGGGTATGAATGATCAGCGGGAGGACTGGAATAAGAAGTTGTAGGCGAAGAACTAGTAGAGAAGGAGCCACTAGACGTTGAACTAGTAGATGATGAACTAGTAGACAATGTTCTAGTTAATCCCAGATTGTAAATTGCGGTTCCATCTGGATGAAAGAGCCCATAATTCTTCTCGGACGCTGGTCCAGTTTTCATATCTTCATTGAATAATGCAAATAGGTAAGCCTGCAAAACAAGTTTGGGTCTCAAAGGAGTCCCCTGGCTCCGAGAGAGAAACTAAATAAAATTCCCATTATACATCTGAGCATTCTGAAGAGTTTCAGCTACATAACTGTAAAATGTTCAGAATCATGAAAATGCAATCGGTACGAGTGACTTCTAGCAGGGGCATTATACAGGCTTCACCTATACACACTAATGCACAACATTCACATTTTCCTCTTTCTTGGTTTGGAAGATCTTCAAATAAGGAGTAAAAGAGACAAGAAAACCAAGATCTGAGGGTCCTACACTATACATCAAGGCCCCATTGATGCATAAAATTTCCCCCACTTAAAACAGCCTCACAAAGTCTTCTTTACAGCAGGTTGTGTGAATAAAGAGGTTGAAGTCAGAATCAAAGGAAACCCAAATAGTTCGAATTGAAAAATATATGCAGTCATTAACAGACAGATGAAAACATGGGTTCCTTTCAACAACTTCACTAATGCAAAAAAGAAAATGGAAGCTTATTTGGGTGGAAGCAGTGTTGAAATATTTGTTAAAGGGACCTTCAGCTTCATAACTGCAAAATGCGAAGCTTCCTTTTCATGGGAGTTCACTCGTGCATGAGCTCAGGGAACCTATCAATTTACTTTATTGATATGCCACATTTTCTCTTTCTTAATTTACCAGTTTTATAGGTCTACTGGGCACTACCTCTCTGCCTTAGTCCATAGTTCATCACTTTGATCCGCGTGAAGAAGACTAATCTCTTAAGAGCTGTAGAATTCAAGCAGTGCACCTATTTAACTAAACTAGTCCCCCCCATGGAACCACCCGAAGCCATCCTAGAGTCTTTATTGATCACACTCTAGATTGGATTTCTAAATTTCACCTTATTATAAATGAATGATTCTTCCACGCACTTTGATCTGAGTGAATCCTATCTTGAAGCTGTAGATACATAAATGCATTAAGAGACTCTCATAAAAAGTAGGGAGGAGTTATTGGGAACCAACAACAGCCCCATTTTTTGGCGGGTCGAACCGTTCTTAGTTCTTGCAGGGGGGCTACCCTATAGCTCTTTATTACTTCCTACCAGCCTTTAGTTTGGGTTTATAGAACCGGGCGGGTGCCAATTAACAACACACCAAAAGTGCCACGATAAATAAATCCAAAGACAGGAGGACGCGGTTTTATGAACGCGTATCACCTCACTCAAGGGACGCTTCCTCTTTTTGCCATTGCTTTGTAACCTGCCCAAGTTTGGCAAGGGACGAGAGGTGGAAAACTGTCTCTTTGAATGGAAAAGAGGTCTCTAAAAAACTAAAACACTCCCGGTCTAAGGATCTTACAAAACCCTCCTTCTAGCCTTCTACAACTTCAAACAAACCATAGAAGCCTGTATCTAGATAGAAGTTGGTGAAGTCCCTGGCTCCAAAGCTTGATTGTCTTCCTCATAAATCTCTCACCTAGGGAGTCCCAGTGCCTCACATCAAACATAGGCAAATATAAAGTATTTCAAACTGCACCCTGTTAGTGTGTCAGTGTGTACAGGTTGGTAAATTGTCAGTCCACTAAAGAAAAAATATCTATAAATATAATAATATAGTTAAAATAAGTTGTATTTTTATTTTATTTTTAATTTTTTTAATTCCTCCCAATGATAATATTAGTCTAATCAAAGCCTCTGGTGCAATAAAACTTCAACAAATATTAATATATTTTATTAAATAATTAGAATTAAATCAACATTGTGTTCAATATAATTGTACAAATTAATAGAGAAAAACCAAACATATTAAAGACTAAAAAATACAAAACCATAACAATAACAAACCCATTCATATATTCCCTAAGAAAAAGTAGGTACTAATAAGATTAGAAAATACAAATTAAAAAGTAGGTACTATTAAAATTAGACATACAAATTTATACCAAAGCAACTAAACTTTATTTTTTTCGTAAATAAGATTAAAAATGTAAATTAAAAACTAGGTAATAGATATACAAATTTATACCAAAGCAACTAAACTTTATTTTTTTCGTAAAGATGGAAGTGATTATTTTAGAAGTTCTATTTTATGTTATTAGAATGAATTGAATTGCATTTCATATGTTAAAAAATGGTTATAAAGTGTAGGTTATGTTTGGTAGATTTGATTTATGGTTTTTTTGGATTCATAATATTTGGTAACTTGTTAAAAAATGGTTATAAAGTGTAGGTTATGTTAGATAGATTTGATTTATGGTTTTTTGGATTTATGGTATTTGATAACTCATGGTATTGTTTCACAGTATTGTTTATTCAAAAGTCTATTTAAAAACTTAAACAACTTCATTGTAAGGTGTCTAAAAAAATTAGTATTGACTTGCCAGTATTATGTGACCACTCCATTTCCTGAATTTGCAGCGGAGATAGAGAAGAAGCTTAGGGAATTTCCAGCGGAGAGTAGAAAATTGAGCTTGGCCGTGGATCCTTTCATACAATAGATTGCAAAGTTATAGGCACGGGCAGCCTTTTCCGGGCTGTCGTAGAAGCCCAGCCAAATTCTGCCTGCCCTTGGAATTAGGCATTCGAATTTCGGTCACTCACTTTCCTGGTTTCGCGTGCAGCATTTTGGGAATCAGTTCTTCAAGATCTGGACAGTGCAACTCTAACTTTAGAGGATTTGCACTAAACTTAATCGAGTAAATGGCCTAAATTTGAATGCAAACAGAATGAGAGGAGAGGTTGTGACCCTATAAAAAAAACCCATGAATTTGCAAGTTGTAACTTGTGAGTTGAATTCAGGTCAGTAAAGAAATGGTTCATGCCTTTCAAAAATGAAGACAGTATATCTTGGACAGTCTTACATTGGGATTGATTTTTGTAGCAGCAAATGAATCTAGACTGTAAATGCTTTGACTCTGATTGCACAGAGAGAGAGAGGGGGATATATTAGATTTGCAAGTCGTAAGTTGAATCCAAGTCTGTATTACATAACTCTTTGTAGAAACCAGCATAGATCCATCTTAAACCTGTATAGGGATCCACTTTATTGAGGTGTATTTCTTTTTTAAAATTTAAACTCAAGAAATTTGATATCTCTTGATTGATAGACCCTGGTTTAAGTTTTAAGTTTTTATTTTATAAACGAACATCGATTTTTTAAATACTTTTCATAATATTTTATTTTATGAGTCAACATGGATTTTTTTAAAATACTTTCATTAATTTTTTGTTACAACATCTCCCCCATACTGGGTTGTAGAGCACCTCGTTTCACTCGGTGCAATAATTCATGCCTTCGAAAATGAAGCTACTATATTTTGGATGGTCTCAGATTTGAATTGTTTTTCAGTGGCAAATGAAGTAGTTTGATGCATAAAACCATGGAAGTAATGACTAATCTAGTTAAATGTAGCCATTTGTTTTTTAAAGGACATCTTTACAATGGGTATGTTAACATTTGTTACTGTTAGTGAAAAAAGTTATGTAATAGATCTAAGGATCTTTAAATCAAGTACTAACAGAAAAAGTTGTATTCTTGGTATAAATTTTGACTTATTTACCTAAAATTTTCTAATTCAAGAGAAAGCTCATGCAAGAAAGAGTAAGTCCACAACTACGCATATAGGACTAGGAGTTAGTATCTCTTTCACCACACTACCCAAGTATCTCGCTCTTTTCTAGATGAATAATCATCAAATTAAAAAAAAAATTAAAAAAATAAACAAGGATAATTATCAAATTCTTTTATAATCTCCAATCAATCTTGATATTTGCAAATTTGGCATTCAACTAAAAAAAATTAAAGTTCAAACTCCTTGCTATGATGATTGTCCGGGACATTGCCACTTAAATTCATTTTTTTTATAAAATGTCTTAATTTAATTTAGATTTTATATTTACAATTAGAAAAAGTATATATAGTTAAATTCATTTTTTAATAAAATGCCTTAATTTAATTTAGATTTTATATTTACAATTAAAAAAAAATTAGTTATTTTATTATAAATTTAAATATCTTTTTTTATTAATTCTTTAGAAAATATATATACAAACTTATCATTGACTTGTATTTTTTTTATCTTTTACTTACAAATATCAAACTCATCACCTTTTCAAATATCAAACCCATCACCTTTTCATTTTAGTTCATCAATATCAAGCGAGTTAATATTCAATGAGTTCTCTTTTATGAAATGTCAAATTTCAAATGAAGTTTTTATAATGAAATAATGTTAAAAATTTGAATGGAGTTAATAATAGGATATTAAGTAATAATGTTAAAAATTTGAATGGAATTAATAATATGATTCATAGTATTAATGATGGTTAATCAAGTCATTTTTAGTGTTAAGTATTTATTAATCAATATAGATTCATCTTAACTCTAGTTCTATCAAGCTTAGCTTTAGCTTTATCAAGCACCGAGGATGATCAAATCCTTAATGGAAAAACAAAAATTACCACATTGAAATCATCTCATCCAAAAAATTTAAAAAATATTTACACCATCAAAATGGTAAATCCTAATAAAGTAATAATCATGTTTAGTTATAATCATATATTTTTTCCATCACAATCATTCACGTGCCAACTATTCCAATTTGGAATCCTACAAATAGGAAAAAATCCATTTATTCATCGATTATGAAGTAAAATAGTTTTTCTTAACAATACACAAATTTCATATATATTTTCCATCACAACACTTGCCAACTCTCAAATTTGGAATCCTACAAATAGGCAAAAATCCATTTATTCATTGATTATGAACTAAAATAGTTATTCTTAACAATACATAATCATATATATTTTCCATCACGGTCATCCACTTGCCAACTATTCCAATTTGGAATCCTACAAATAGGCAAAAATCCATTTATTCGTTGATTATGAAGTAAATTAAGGAATTACTAACTAATATACAAAGATTTACTTTCTTGTAACTACTTGCCAAAAGATTTATTTAAAATGTCAAGATGTATGAATGGAAATTGAAATTGAAATTCAAGGTATATTTATATAAATGTATTTGGCAATCTAACCAATTTAGATTTGGAGCAGAGTGTGCCTGGTTTTATAATTTTTGTATATATTTAATTTTTGGAGCATCGACAATAAAAGGGTTCAACATTGTTTCATAGCAAACATTGAAATCTAGTAGCAACAAGAAGAAAAGATACACAGGTCTTGAAGACAATTGAAAGACTATTTCTTACAATAAACGGAAAACTAACATAATAACATTACTTATACATTTTATCATTCATATTGTTATTATTACCAAGATTAAGTTCATTTGGTTGATCAATTATGTAACTAAGATAAATAAAACTCATCATATAAGAACCACAATCAAGAAGGAAAATCATTTCAAGGTGTATTATAAATTATATAGAAGGACCAGTGACCGATCCCTAGTACATTGCCGTCTCCACTAGAATGGGAAATTCATGAAGAGTACTTGTCATTTATTTTATCTTCATTAATGAAATGCGTGTTGGTATTATTTGGCATCATATTAAGGCAATTTTCATTTATCAATTGGTTCGTTGTGTTCCAAGATAGGAGTTTGCAAAAAATTGTGAAATTACTAATGTTAAATGCATTTTGAGTTGGTATTAGCTCTCTAGCATTCTCTTTTAGGCTGCATTTTTCATGCTATGAGATTACATATTTTCGAAGAGTTCATGGAAGAGTTTGGTATTTTGTGGCATGCTAAGGTTGCCACACGCGTGGCTATGATAATGGGAGTTTGGTTTCCGATTTCATTTTCCATATGTAGACTTTGATGGCGACACCTCCATAGTGATGCACTACTTGAGCTACATTCATTTCTCTTGCTCCACTTTAATGAGTGGATATAAGAGATCACAACACTATGGATTCTTTCTACTTCACTACCCAATGAGGTTTATTCATTGCTTCCCTTGCAATCAAATGATCGATTTCAAGTAGTTCTCTCTTGCCCAACAGAGACGCATATCAATCCAAAATCTAAGTCAAGGGTGCCATAACAATTGCAAACGTTGGAATAATCAGTAATCCATCAAATGTTGTAAAAAAAAATAAAAAAATATGGGAATTTCAAATAGTTACTCAAGAATCAATATTCTACTTCATCCATTAGATCTCCATTGGTTTAAACTAGTGTTGTTAGTTGGATCCGTCTATCTTTGTTACTGCCTTTCTTTGTGCTTGAGATCATGTGTGTAGATGGCTTGGCTTTGTGGATCCTTACAGTGGTAATAGTTCTCATCTAGCTAGTCAATGTCTACGGTTAGATCTAGGTCTCATGAAAGGTTTGGACCTAGAACTGGATATGCTTATATACAAGCTATGGCTCTAAGACACTCTTTTTGATCTTGATAGTTTCATTCTCTAACTTGTTCTAATATCTAAATAAAGTAAATGCACTATAATAATTGCTACCATTATTATGTAGAGGCACCTAAAGACACTCAATGACCCTTCCTTGATTTACTAGAGTTTATAAGATTGAAGATTCCAAACTCATCATATTTCTCTTGCTCTACATAATATCTTTCATGCTACTGGGAAAGCTCAATCTCTTTGTCCATTAAACAAAATAGAGGACTCATGGCCTCGAAACCTTAACCTAGTCATCAAAACCCATCCTAGTCCTATATAGTAAAGCATCTTGGGAACGATTATCTTTTACCCTTCTTGATTTACTAGGACTTGATGTATGAGATATGCCAAGATTCACGATAGATTTTCTTAACCGTGGTGCCATGGGTGCTATCACTAGCATAAGTATTGGTTCATTTGTCATGAAGGCACACTTTCTTTCATGAGAAAAGTGGGTACACTTTACAATAGTCTAACTGTTGAGGCCCATTCGGATGCCCCTTGGCATGCACGATTTATCCCCTAGTTTCAATGGCTATAAAATCCTTGGTAAGTGTTGATTTAGGGTTTCTCTTGGTCGCACCTCTTTTTCTTGTTCCACCCATCGTTGATCACACAACCACTTATTGAACATGCTAGTTGAACCCCTTTGTTGTGAATATAACTACTTAGTTGTGTTGGTTTATCCCTCTAGGTAGCTATAAAATCCTTGGTAAGTGTCGATTTAGGGTTTCTCTTGGTCGCACCTTTTTTTTCTTGTGCCACCCATTGTTGATCACGCAACCACTTATCGAACATGCCAGTTGAATATGACTACCTAGTTGTGAATATGACTACCTAGTTGTGTTGCTTTATCCCTCTAGTGCTACCGCTCCAATTTGTCGAGTGTTCCCATGTCGATCAAGTAAGGAAGTTATGCCTACTAGAGGGTGAGGATGTTACATCAACAACTTTTCCCTGGCTAACTTGTCAAAATAGTTTGTGGATCAAGGAAGGGGATACATGTTATTGATTGTTTTATTTTTCAATGCCTTGTATTCCAAGCACAATCTGAGTTCTTGGTTGTGATTTTTCATTGAGAATAGGACTGGTGAGTCATAAGGAGACCGTGAAGTTCTGATGAAGCTTTCATTTTTAAATTTTAAATTTTAATGACAATTTCATTTTTCTTTATTATAACACAGTCACAATACAATTAATAAATTTAAACGCATCTTTAAAATATAACAATACTTCTTTTCCTTATCCGAACATGATTTTAATTAACGTAAAATTCCATGATCTAAAATATAATGAATCTTTACTCTAAGACATATCTTGACTTACGAAATTCCCACTATCTCGGCACTCTGCAATCTTAGGTGTGACTCAGTCCCTTTGTTTTTTAGCAATGTAAATGTACAAGGACGTCCTTCGATTTTAGCAATGTAAAGATGAATGGATCTAATATCTGAAAGTGTATGTGCAGATCTATTTTGCAAATTTATCTAGTATAAGAATAAAAATTATATTGATGAATTGAAATTCGATGCATATATAATTCAATATAAGACTTCATATCTTCTAACTGGGAGTGACTGCGCAGATCTATTTCATCGAATTTAGCAATGGTAAAAAGAAAGAATCATTTCTGCAAACTAGAAATCTAAAGGCGCAGATCCGTTTCAATGTAAGAATTCATATCTACTATGTGGAAGTGAAACACAGATGCAATAGTAAATCTAAATCGATCCTTAGGAATTCAAATGGAAATCTGGAAACATGAAAATAATTCTGATTCTATCTTTTCCAGAAATAAAAATGCAGGTGCAATAGTAGATTTAAATCGATCCTTAGGAATTCAAATGGAAATATGGAAACATGAAAATAATTATGATTCTTATCTTTTCCAGAAATGAAAACGCAGCTACCTAAGAGATCTAAATCAATAATACCGATCGCCAAATTTCCCTAGGCGCACCGAGGCTCTTCTTAAACAAAATAGATTTAATATAAATAGTGACTTTCTCAGCATATACCAATTTTATAAATCCAAATTAAATAATATAGATCGCAATATTTTTTTCATCTTCAATATATATAAATTTTAAAATTTAAACGGCAATAAACCCGCAGATCGCCAATCTTTCTTCTTCAACAAAAATACATATTTTTATAAAAAATTTATTCAACTAGTTTTGGGAAAAATCGTACATTTGCAGACTTAGTAAACATAACTTTTCATCTATGTATGGATCTAATTTAAAAAAAATAAGAGTTTAAAGGAATAGAACATGTCGAGAGGGTTGTTCCAGCTGTTGACGAAGTTATCGGAAAGGTTGTCATCGATACAATCAAAATATTCCAGAATTTACCGAAGACCCCTCAGTTGACCTCCCTACCGTATCGGGAGTAATCTTCTTCCTCCCGAACCCCCGAGAAATTGAGGTCGTAAGAACATACCAGCCTTGACCATCCAATGGGATCTCCCATTCCCCAGAAATATATTAACCAAACTCCAAGGAATCATGTAATATCCCGATTTCGACCCCATTGCATTAAAATGTAATGATGTAATATTGTTATAAAATCATGGTGAGGAGATCAAGGCCAAGGCCCCACCATCGATTTAATGATGCATATGGTTTACGTGCTAGCCATGCACAATGGCATTGCAAATATCATGTAAATATGCATTTTAATAAAATACCCACAACTAGCTATGCAATGCAACAAGAGATGGGGGCGTGATTTTACAAGGAATTGGGAGGGAAATATTCAAACCCTTGGAGCCAATCAAGTCAAGCCAAGTGTCAATGAGATAACCCATAAAACCCTCAACTACCGATGTTGACTTTGTACCCAATCATTTATTTCTTCCAAGAGTTGGTTGAAGTAGTTAATGCCTTTTGGAATGGAGAGGTATGGATGTCCAAATTCGGGTATGGGCAATCCACCCTTTATGGAAATTCATGTTTTACTTCTTGGGCAAGAAAAGAGCTACGAAATTTCTCCCCAAGCCATTATTCACCATTGCCTTGCTCCCTCACATAGTCTGAGCTAGTTGGGGTGTTTTACCTCCACGTTTTTATGGTTTTTCCTTGTTTTTTCTAGCTGGGAAGAGGGCGTTTTGGTGTTGCAGAGCTGCTGGGAGGATGGGAGCTCAATTTGGGATTTCATTGAGGCCATTCTGGCCATTGGATAGCTCATAACCCGTGGGAGAAATTGGTTTTTCTCCCTGTGGTCGAATTCCCCTTTCCACAGTCCGTTTTTCGTGTGCCCATGGTTTGGGGAAAACCCATGGCCATCTTATTTGTACATCCCATTGTTAAAAATGTGTATCCATGCCTAATGATTGTGTTTTGTTGTGTGTAGATAGAATATGTTGGGGTATGGGTTATGGGTATCCTTTGTTTTGGCTTGAGCTTGAGTGCAAGCATCCAAAAAAGAGTAAGGTTCAGATTTAGCCTAATAAACCCATCTATGTACTGGCTTGGCTTAGATGCAATGATTATTTGGTTGTGCATGAGATTGAGAGTCCCATTTTCTTGTAAAAATCATGCCCAGCTCGGGGGTGGTCTCTGAGTGCTGAAATAATACAGGCTGGGAAGAGACCTATGGTTGGGTGGTACGTTGCAATGACATAGCTAGTTGCTTGGGACAATTGCATAATGAAGATAAGTATTATCTATGTGTATTTACTTCTGCAGTGTTTTAATTTGATTATTGTTAGTGATATGTTGAATGCCTATGAAATATGTGTGGATGATGTTTTATTCCGTTGTGCATGTTTGCTTTGATTTGCGTCTGCACACATTGGTTTTATTCGTATGAATCTAATGAATGGGGCTGAGTTATGTAAAATCACTAGAAGTATAGTCATGTTCTCTTCCGTGTGTTGGGTCAACGGGAGGGGACGTGACAGATTGGTATCAGAGCAATGGTTACAACATTGGTCCTACATGGGATAGATCTAACAACTTGCAGAGGTAAGAACCTTTCCTTCCTAGCACTAATCATCATAAAAGAAAGAAAAATTTCAAATTTTCAAAATTTTTCTAACTATTTTGAGTTTCTGCTAAGTCTATGTCGGTGTAAAAGAGAAAAAATTTGTGAAAAGGTCGGCGACCAGTCACGAGTTTTTGGCGAAACAATCAGTGACCAATCACTAGTTTTCGGAGAAATGATTGGTGACCAATCACGAGTTTTTAGTGAAACGGTCGGCGACCAATCGCGAGTTTTGCTTCGAAACAGATCAACGATCGAAAAAAAATTGTGAGTTTTACTCCGAAATGGATTGACTATCGGCGAAAAATTGCAAGTCTTGCTCCAAAATGGATCAACGATTGGCGAGAAATTGTGATTTTTTCTCTGAAACGGTCGGCGCAAGATCGTGAGTTGCGTCGATTGGCGACAAAGACCAAGTTGTGCCGAAAGGGTCAGCGGAAAAGGGTGAGTCCGTCGATTGGCAAGAAAAGAAAAACTCGCCAAAATGATCAGCGGAAAAGGGTGAGTTGAGCCAATCGGCGTAAAACAAGTTGGAGGAGAATTGCCAAACCCACCGAAACAGGTCGGGGAAAAAGCCATAAGTCCGTTGAAACAAAGAATTTCAGCATTTTTCCAAGAAGATTCTAGGTGCCAGAAATTGAAAAAATGCCATGGGACTTATGCGCTAGATTGCGCGAAATTGGAAGATTTACAACAACAACAACAAAAACGAGAGCATTGCCCTCGACCCGCAAGCCCCCTTGATCCCCGTCGTCCCCTAAGACGTCGTCGATGGTGATAAATTTCTATGGTAATGACAAGATTCATAGAAATGGAAATGTTGCATCATGGGTAAATCATCATCGTGGGAAAGTGCAATGTTGATAAAAAGGGAAATCTCTCACCTTAAACTATTTATGTTTATAACATAATAATTGTATGCTTGGAAAGTAGCAAGAATGAATGTTATACACGCATATATATATATATAGAATTGCTACTTGGTGAGAAAATCATAGCTAATAATTGCTTGTTTGCATGGTAGAGAGGCCATGAAATTGGATCAACTATGATGTGGAAGAGGAAATTCCATGCTATAATGAGGAATTTGAAAGGGAGAATTCCTTAACTCCTCTCTTTCTAGTTTATGAGCCTTATATACATAAAATTATGGCATAGGAATGCTGGAAATGCAAGAGATTAGATAGATGAAGTGAATATGCACTAGTTGGAATATTAATAAACATTGCACAGTGCATGTGAAAATGTTTGTGCATGTATATGATATTTCATATTTCTAAAATAGTGAGGTTTTACATATGCAATGGGCCACTTAAGCTAATTATTGTGGTTGCTAATAATTAGTTGTGTTCGCATTGGTTGTAGGACCAAAGACAACCAAAGCATGGATAAAGATGTACATGATGATGTTGCATGTGACCAACAACCTTATGAGAAGGGTCGGTGTAACAAATATGTGATCATAAGGTTGGAAAAAGGACTGTGTAGCATTGGTAAGAGGACAACTGATAACATCAAGCGATGTTAATGACAGCCATGCAGGTAATAATTATTTGTGCTTACTTGCATGAATTTTGAAAGAGGATTTGGTAAGATCCCTTCAACTATGTTGATTTGGTTTGCGCGTGGTACTGAGTGCCTGAATGTTAATATCATCCTACCGAGTATGTTGAGGTGTGGGTAAGTAAAGGCAAGGAGACTTACACCCTATAGTTTCTTAGAAACCTCAATGCATTCATATGAAATTATATCATGCCATTTGTGTATGTTGGTTGTGAGTTTAACAACCAAAGCAAGTGATGAATTATGATCCTATTGTGGTAGTGTATGCCATATGAGATAGTCATGGTTAAGGCCATAATGTGGTTGGCATGGTAATGCTATAGTACTACACAAGTATTCCATGAACTCCCTATTAGTGTTAATTTGGGATGAAACCTCTTTTCCAATGACCAAGGAGTGAGTAAACTCTTGACGTGTTGTTTGGGTGGAGAAGGAAGGCACCCAGATAAGTTAATCAAGTGACTGGGGAGATGGTTGGATGATGTGTTAAGGGAATAGCCATACTTTCCAAAACATCATGGTGGAATTCATGACATGACATTGTGGTATTCATGAATCCATCCAAGAAATCATTGAGTGAGTGCACATTAAAAGATTATGTAAATGTTATGAATATGAATTCATATGTGTGGGTGCACATGTTAAGATGCATTCTGTGAATGGATGGTTGTGATATATATGTTTCATTGCAATTAGATAATAGATGAAATGGTGAACTATTGTTAATCTTGAGACAATTTCATGATTTGTTGTGAATGCAGGAGAATGATTGCATGAAGAAGGTAGACATGTTGATGGGCTACCAGAGTGCTCTATTGGAAGGACAGAGTTGAATAAAAAGAATATAGTTGTGAAGTAATGAATATTGGATTTTTTATTTAAATTGTAGGGATAATGTGTCTGTGTCTTGCAATTTTATTATGATAATGATGCATATATAGATATATATATTTCATTGCATTTCAAATGTTAATAGTTGAAAGTGTTTGAATTATTGAGTGTTATAATTCTGAGAGCACTTCAGTGACTGTTGTAGCAATGAAAATATTATATGCATAGATACTCACAACATGTTTGGTTGATTTAAAGTTTCAGATTCCGGGTATAAATTTTTTGCGTATGGCAATGAGGATAAGTCCATAGTAAAGACTGGAATCTACCATATGTAGAAGCCAAAGGTTATGAGAAGGTTCTCATGGTTGTGAAATTTAACTTATGCATGAAACAAATCTGAAAATATTCTGATTTAAGTTTATGAGGATAATCTCATGGTTGCAAATATAATTTCTGTAGGAAAACAGATTTGAAATTTTGCTAATAATTGCTAATGACTGTTTGGATTATATAAAGTTGTGTCAGGATTACATGTTGTATGTGGATGTTCATGTATGGTAGCAAGCGTAAAACCATAATGGACAGAGTGATACAACTTACGAGAGACAAACAATATGAGGATGGCATCATGATTAAACAAATCAATATTTGTAGGAGACATAATTGTAAATTCATGTTTGAATTTAATTATTAATGACATTGATTGATTAGGGAAATCAGATTTGAATTTGATTGTCAAAATGTTGTTGATTGTTTGGATGTTTGAGGAGTGTGCCAGGAAGAAACGTTGTAGGAATACCATGTGTCATGGTCTGCAGAAGCCAAACTCCATGGGAAGGATCCCATGCTTTGGAAATGGGTTTCAGGTGAAACGCCATTGTAAATTTTGATAATGTCTCAACTGAACTGCATGTTGGTAAACCATGTGAGTGAGACAGTAAAATTATGCTAAGAAGGCATATGCGGAGTATGGAATGTGAAAAGATTGGGGTGGAAAACCAAAGGACCATTGACTCAGAGAAGGGAGCCCCCATTCTTCGCAAATGAAGAAAAGATACATCTGTAAAACGGATTAGTATTCTGTAGCCCTAACTAAGAATATACATGTCTGGTTATTAGATTTAATATGCAGAGCATGCTTTATTATTTTATTATTATTCCAAACTGCTTGAGTGTGAATAGGGCCTACATGACTCACATTGGAAAGGGAGCATACCTTTCGGGTGTTGGTTTATGTTAAGGGTTGTCAATATTGACTACACCCTAAGGGAATGGACGCATTCTTGGTGTTTCAATACTTGATAGTGAATGTTATGAAATATGGTTACAATTTTAGAGCAGCAATATTGATGAGACTGCTTATCCTTCTTGTGCTATCAGCTTACAAAGATGCAATTTCGTGTTGCACGTTAAGAGGCAAAGTGAAGAAAAGGTACTCAAGAAGACTGTATGGGTAGTGGTAACCTTTCTACGGTCACACTAAAGGACACTAGAAGGGATGGATAGGCCTGAGGAGCTATGTAGTAGAAAAGGGGTATAATCCTTGTGTAGTGTGAGAGGGTATTGTGGGGCCATGCTAGCTTGTAGTCAAGAAATTCACCTATAGAGTTACTAATGGGAACCGCTCGGTTGCACAGGAGAAGGAATCCCATCTTTGTGTGGATGAAGAATTGATGTGTGTGTGAAGGGTTGTGGTGATATTGATGAAGGCATAAAAACTCTATTGGGTCAGCAGTAAGGTGGGTTACCGAGATTGACTAAAATCCCTGACCTAGACATGGTCGTGGTGCAGTTTCCTTCCATTGGCTGATGACCTAGAAGGATGTGATGGCTTGGAAATGGAGAGGGAAAACCAGGTATGAGACCGGTTTGGCACCACCAATGCTTGGTAAATCCAGAGAGTAAACTGGTTGTTCATTAACTACTTGATGTTGTGGAGAAGCATGTGTGTTGGCCAAAAATCCACCCCACAGGTGATCCAAGGCTTGTAAAGCAGAGAAGGAAACTTGTGGAGTAGCGAGGAACTGCCCCATACATATAAGTTTTTAATTTTCATTCATTTTTTATTTATTTCGGATAATGAAAATTTCATGACAAGTCTTATGACAACCAAGATGATACGTTGTTGTTTCTCTGTTGGAAACCTTGGTAATTGCAGGAAGCAAGGACCCTGAAGGAACCATAAATGTTTTATAAATCCATTTGGTGCACTGGTTGGACATTAAATGTTGTGGAGCAGCTAGTGTGCTGGCCAAACATTCCTTAAACAATTGATAAAACTAGTCAAAGTGCTGGCCTAGCATATTGCTAAATGGGATGTTTGATAAACCTAGTTGGAGTACTGGTCTAGCATATTGCAAAATGGGATGCCCGATAAACCCAGTCGACGTACTGGCCTGGAATTTCCTATTCGAATAGTTGTGGAGTAGCCTACGTGTTGGCCCAACATTCGATATTGTATCCACGGGAAATCCAAGGCTTGTAGAGCAAAGAAGGAGCCTGTGGAATAAAGTGAAGACATCCAATACAGATAAGTATTTGGTTATCTTGCAGCTTCTTACTTATTCAATATGAATACACGTGTGTATACAGTTTGGTTATGAGTTCTTAAACTCTCATTTAGAGATAAATCCTATGAAAATAAACTAAACATGTGAATTGATTCAATGTTTGAGTTTAGGTATTGCTGGAAGCAAGGACTATGAAGGCATACTAGGGATGCATGTGGACATGTGACCATCCTAAAGAGCTCAGTATGAGTAGTAATGAAAGATGGTGTTAGTGGAACTGTGTGGGTCCTAGCAGCCAAAGGTTCTGTAGGCAACAATGGGGAAGGGTTCCCTAGTTGAAAATCCTTAAACAGGCCTTAGACACTAAGTGTCATAGCCAGGAAAGGGCAAGTCAAGAATTCACATTGAAGTGAAATAGGCTAAGGAGCATGAAACCACAATGGTGGTGTAGCTTCAGATTGGAACACGACTAAGAGGGGGAAACTCTTACTCTTCTCTTTCCTTTTTTATTGATGCATTTTAGAAACATGAGATTTTTGAGTGCATGTCATGGCTGGAAATAGATTGTGTTTAATTTACTGAAATAAATTGTGAATGCTGAAATATTTATTTCCCTATGAAAGGATGAACATGAATGAGTTCATATGTATGTTAGGAAAGCATGACAAGTGTGAAATTCTCATGTGTAAAGCATAGACATTCCATGTCAATTGGGAAAATAATTGACTAATTTTAATATTTTGTTATGCTTGGCCTAACAGGAATTTCCATGATGAATCTCACCAGTGAGAAATTGAAAGCCATTGATTGCAGCTATTACCAGCCAAGTGTTGCTAGTCAGAAAAGTGATAGCCAGTTGTGCATAATGATCATGGAAGTAGGCCAAAAGCTATTTGATTTGGCTGAAAATATTCCTCAAATAGTTTCCAGGACAGTAAGAAAGATGGCATCCATGAAATTCCAGACTTGTAGATCAACTGGAAGGTAAATCAAAGGAAGGGATTGTTGTGGAGCAATGCCCACCTACAGAGATGGAAGATCAAAGCCAGCAGGAGCAACTTGTGGAAGCTAAAGGACTTGGTCCTAAAAGTTCAAAGTAAAGAGATGAAACATAGGACAAACCTACCACATTTTGTGAATTTTGGGCATCTGTAAAGTGGATATATATTCCTAATTGTTCGAACACTGAGGATGATGTTATTCCAAGGTGGAGGGGATTATAATATCCCAATTTCAACCCCATTACATTAAAATATAATGATGTAATATTGTTATAAAATCATGGTGAGGAGCTCAAAGCCAAGGCCCCACCATCGATTTAATGATGCATATGGTTTACGTGCTATCCAGGCACAATGGGATTGTAAATATAATGTAAATATGCATTTTAATAAAATACCCACAACTAGCTATACAATGCAACAAGAGATGGGGGCATGATTTTACAAGGAATTGGGAGGGAAATATTCAAACCCTTGGAGCCAATCAAGTCAAGCCAAGTGTCAATGAGATAACCCATAAAACCCTCAACTACTCGTGTTGACGTTTGTACCAATCATTTATTTCTTCCAAGAATTGGTTGAAGTAGTTAATGCCTTGAGGAATGGAGAGGTATGGCTGTCCAAATTCGGGTATGGGAAATCCACCCTTCATGGAAATTCATGTTTTACTTCTTGGGCAAGAAAAGAGCTACGAAATTGCTCCCCAATCCATTATTCACCATTTCCTTGTTCCCTCATGCAGTCTGAGCTAGATGGGGTGTTTTACCTCCACATTTTTATGGTTTTTTCCTTGTTTTTCTAGCTGGGAAGAGGGATTTTGGTGCTGCAGAGATGCTTGGAGGATGGGAGCTCGATTTGGGGTTTCATTGAAGCCTATTTTTCCATTGGAATGCTCATAACTTGTGGGAGAAATCGTTTTTTCTCCCAGTGGTCGAATTCCCCTTTCCACAATCCGTTTTTTGTGTGCCCACAGTTTGGGGAAAACCCATGCCCATCTTATTAGTACATCCCATTGTTAAAAATGTGTATCCATGCCCAATGATTGTGTTTTGCTATGTGTAGATATAGTATGTTGGGGTATGGGTTATGGGTATCCTTTGTTTTGGATTGACCTTGAGTGCAAGCATCCAGAAAATAAGAGGGTTCAGATTTAGCCTGATAAAACCAGCCGTGGACTGGCTTGGGTTAGATGCAATGATTATTTGGCTGTGCATGAGCTTGAGAGTCTTCTTTTCCCTTGTAAAAATCATGCCCAACTCAGGGGTGGTATCTGAGTGCTGAAAGAATACAGGCTAGGTAGAGACCTATGGTTGGGTGGAACGTTGCAACGACATAGCTAGTTGCTTGGGACAATTGCACAATGAAGATAAGTATTATCTATGTGTATTTACTTCTGCAGTGTTTTAATTTGATGATTATTAGTGATATGCTGAATGCTAATGAAATATGTGTGGATGATTTTTTATTCCGTTGTGCATGTTTTCTTTGATTTGCATATGCACACATTGTTTTTATTTGTATGAATCTAATGAATGGGGCTAAGTTATGTAAAATTGCCAGAAGTGTAGTCATGTTCCCTTCCTTGCGTTGGGTCAGCGGGAGGGGACGTGACAAATGACGCTTAAGTAGAAACTTTGATTACAAAGCCCATCCAACACTAAGGAGCAAGAGAGACTCTCTCCTTCTACTCCCTCTCTTTTATAGCCCAAGTCTTGCATGATATGTGTCCTCTCATGCAAAAATAAATTTTAATTTAATAATTCATTATTATTTATCCTCATGCAACAAGTGTCACTCTCACATCAATGTGCACCTAAATCCCTTAATTATCTCTTTTTTGTCTACCCAGTTTAAATTTCTAAATCCTAAATCAATGGGTGTAGGTGGAGTTGGTCTTTAGATGAGTGTTTATTCTATTTTTTCTCCATCATTTGTTAATTAGAATATTATTTGCAATTTTAATCTCATGCATATCCATCCTGACATAATGGGTGCATATCTACCCCAATTGCCCCTTTTCTAAAGTTCATAAATTAAATATGCTCTTTTATTGAATTTCTAAAATTCTATATGCAACTTTTAATATATGCACATAACTGTTTTAAATGAAAAAGTGAGAGTAATAATTTTCCCGTCATTGTCTAGGTACCTCTTCGGTGGGTCCTTCCAACAACCTTATTTTCTTCGCGTGGCAAGTACTATGTAGCAATCAGGGAGTCAATACCGCGATATATCGACTACACTTCCTTAGAGACTAGTGGTGGTTTGAAGAATAAGATCCTTCTTATTGTGCGCCCCTTAACCTCTAGTACATGACCAAATCGTTATGGCCTCACCTGTACGACACAGCATTCCTCAGGTGAGATGAAACGATTTGTGACCCATGCATGGAGTGTTATTTTAGGGTCGACAGTCCATCATATTACCCCTAGGTATTTTTCCCATTATTATGACCCTTATTATTCCATTGTGAGTCAGTCGGTAAATCTATTTACCTACTACTACACACACTCAAAGCGCACATTAGTAGCACTGCACCATAAAAATCGTTTCATCATGCATCATAATATTCATTCAATTTTATCATTCATTCACATATATGGAATAAAAAAGAATCATTCATTGCATTTACATAGAACAACATCATAATCTGTCAGTCAATCAATCATATCTATCATTCATTTGTTATTCAACCACTTTCATAAAATAGTATTTAAAGAATAATCTATGGTTCATGTTTTATTTAACTGGGTCACTTCAAATTTGGTGCGCTCAATAGTCTACTATGTCAATGTATTGAGGCAGGCGTTACATACACCCCCTCTTATTTGAAACTTTTTATCGAATTCAAAACAAAAATGGAAAGTTCTAACGCATTTCAATTGCGTCTTCCCAGGTTGCAGAACTAGGGCTATAACTATCCTAATGAACTTTAACCTGGTCGATCACACGGTGTCTAAGATTCCATGTTCGACGGTCCAATATGCATATCGGTTCAGCCGTCACGGCCCCTTCGTACGATATATGTAAATTTCTCATGTCGATAATATGTGTAGAATCAAAATCATAATGCCTAAGTGCTGATACATGAAAAACGTTGTGCATCCTATGTAGAGATGATGGTAGCACGAGATGGTAGGATACTAGTCCTATCCGTTCTAATACTTCAAAGGGTCCTAAAAATATAGGAGACAGTTTGGTCCCTTTCCCAAATTTAATAGTGCTCTTTTGCGGTTTTACTCGCAAAAATACTCGGTCCCCATTATTATAATCTCTATCAAGTCTATGTGCATCAGCATATCTCTTTTGCCGATTTTTTGCTTCTTTCACTTGAGCACGGATATCTGTCATCTGGTCTTCCATCTCCTGAATCACCTCAGGTCCTATCAAGGTCCCATCCTCTAGTCTATCCCAACTCGAGAGTGTCCTACATGGTCGCCCATATAGAAACTCGTATGGTGCCATCTATATGGAACTTCGATAGTAGTTGTTATAGGAAAAATCTACTATAGGTAGAAACTCCTCCTAATGAGTCTATTGATCCATTACATACATCCTCAACATGTCCTCCAATATCTGTTTTACCCTCTCAGTCTATCCATCAGTCTCAGGGTGGTATGCAGTGCTAAAGTTGAGTCACGTTCCCATAGCTTCCTGGAATGTTGTCCAAACTATGCCTATGAATACTGATCCCCGATCATATATTATCTTCTTTGGTACCTCATGTAGTCGTACTATCTCATCAATGAAAACTCTAGCAATTTCTGGTGCTTGATAAGTATTTTTAATGGTGATAAAATGCGCACTCTTTGTGAGAGTGTCAACCACCAAAAAAATAGTTTCATGCAATTTGCGGGTCAACGGTAATCCCACAATAAATTCCATGGATATAACCTCTCATTTTGATTCAGGAATGGCGTGAGGTTGAAGTAATCCTACGCGATGTCTATTCTTTGCTTTAACTAACTAACATTGCATGCATCTAGAGACAAAGTTCACTATGTCTCTCTTCATTCCATGCCAGAAAATAAGGGGTACAAATACGCATACATTTTTCTCACTCCTAGATGTGCTCTATACACCGCTCGGTGGGATTCTACCAGGATCAAGCTCCTAAGCTCATCGTTCATTGGTACATAAATACGGTTGTTGTATATTAACAATTTGTCACTTTCCAATGAATAACCCTTATACTTTGGTAATTCCATCTGTTCATTTTCTAGCTTAGTCTTCACCTCATTGTACCAGATGTCTGCTTGTTGTATTCCAAGTATATTCTCCCTCAAATTGGTCTTCACCGAGATCACTGAAAAGAGGCGGGGTATGCAAATAAGCGCATTCGGTACCTTATTCAAGGTTCCTTTCACGCAGGAAATGTGGAAATCATACTCGCTCAGTTACTCGGACCATCTCCTTTGTCTGGAATTTAAATCACTCTGGGTGAATATGTACTGTAACCCATGATGGTTCGTCTTAATTTTGAACTTCCTTCCTACCATATAATGTTGCCATAAGTGTGACGCATGCATCACAACAGTCAATTCCATGTCATGTGTTTCATAGTTTTCCTTGTGTGACCTGAGTCTTCAGGAAGTGTAGGAAATCACTCTACCCTACTTGATTAATACACATCTGATCCCTTCCTTTAATGCATGAATTCATACTAGGAAATCCTTCTCCATATCCGACACTCTTAGGATCGGTGTCATCATTAGTAATTCCTTCAATTTTTCATATGCTTTGGCACACTTTTATGTGCATATAAAATTCCGAACAATTTTCTTCAATTCTGTGATGGGTCCTGCAACCCTCGAGAACCCTTCCACAAATATTCTGTAATATCCTCCCAATCCCATGAAGCTCCTCACTTCATGCACATTCGTCAGTGCTGGTCATTCCCAAATAGCCTCTATCTTTGTGGGGTCTACAGCTATGCCATCACCATAAATAATTTGTCCCAAGTAGTGGATTTCCTTCTGGAAGAAAGAACACTTCGACATCTTCCCATATAGTTGGTTCTCTCAGAGACATTGCAATACCAACTTGATATTCTCTTCATGTTCCTCTTGTGTCTTTGAGTAGATTAGAATGTCATCGAGGAACACTTGCACAAACTTTTCTAGGTATTGGCGGAACATGTCGTTGATCAAGTTCATAAACACACTAGGTGCATTGGTCAGCCCAAAAGGTACAACTACAAACTCGTAGTGTCCAAATAACTTTTTGAAAGAATTCTTCGAGATATCTTCCTCCTTGATCTGGAACTGATGATATCTTGATCACAAGTCAATATTCGAGAATATTGTTGCACCTTTAATCTGATCGAACATGTCATCGATCCTAGTTAGAGGGTACCGATTTCTCACAGTATCTCTGTTCAGCTAGAGGTAGCCTATGCAGAGACACCATGATCCATCCTTCTTCTTGAAAAAAAGTATTGGTGCTCCCCACGAGGAAACGCTCGATCTAATCAATCCCAGATCCAAGAGCTCTTGTAGTTGTATCTGTAGTTCTTTCAATTCTAGTACAAACATTATGTACGGGGTTCCTACGATAGGTTCACTTCCAAGCTTTAATTCAATGTTTAAGTATAGTTCACTCTGCGATGGTAGTTCGGGTAAAGATTCTGGGAATACATCCATGTATTCTGAAAATAAAGGGTGATTGACTATGTCATATTTGTCCTCATCCTTGTTCATTTCCATCATGGCATAAAGCTGACATCCCTTCCTCGTGATTTTCTTCAGTTGCAACATGGAAATCATTCGCAGGGATACTTTATTCTTCTTCCCCACGAGGACCTTCTTATGACCTTCATCATCATATAAATTCAACTCCTTGCTTCGGAAATCTACTAATGCGGCATGGGCTTCCAGCCAATCCATGCCCAAGATCAAGTCATAGGTTCCTAGGGTGGTTGCATAGAAAGATGTTCTAGTGCGACATACTCCTAAATCTACTTCACAATCTTCTAGCTTGAGCCCTATGCTCTGGGTATTTCCGGATTCCATTTCGACTAAGTTGAAATCGTCTTGAGCACATACCATCATATTACTCCTCTCTAATGCATAATGAGAAATAAAGCTTTCAGTGGCACCAGGGTCTATGAGTAAAGAGAATGTCATACCATTAATTATACATGTTGTCTCTAGTACAATATATTGATGTTCTTCCTGGTGGTTATTAATTGTTGCATGGATGTGATGCGCTCCTCCCAGATCTGTTGCAGTAGTCTGAGGTTGTTTATGTCCCTGTCTCTGACTTTCCTGCTGCTGAGGGAAATCACTTTGGTAGTGTGGGCCTCCGCACTTCTAGCACCCCTCTCTCGGTCCTTTCTTCGTTCTTCCCGCCTGAAAGTTGTTGGTATGAGGCCCCAATTGTGTCGACTTTCCAAATGATCTTGTATTGTCCTTTTTGAAAGGTGGCTTGTACGACATTCTTTTATCCTTATAGGGTTTCTCATGGATAGGTCCCCTGTTATTATTTTACTTCCCATCGTACATCCTGGATGGATTTGTAGGTGGTCCACCTCTATTTTCTCTTGGAAAGCTTTTCTTGGATGAGCCCCCGCTCATCAGTTCCTCTTCAGCAATTAAGGCTTTATGTACTGCATAATGCAAGGTCTACGACATGAGGATGCGGGGTGCATACCTCAAAAGTTCCATGAACCTAATCTCGTACTCTAGTACCTATCTGACGCCCTGTAGGAGGGCATTGAAATCGTGATCTGTCTCTCAATTAATTCTTCCGATAGGTAGTTCTTGCAGAACTGTTCCTCGAACAACTACCAAGACACTTCATTGATATATATCCCCAACTGTGGTCATAGAGTCTTCCATGATAACAGTGCTTCCCCCTTCAATTGAAGGATATCCATATGTACTTTCAGATTTGAGGTGTATTCCCTCAAGGCGAAACACATGGTCATCTTCTGTAACGAAGCCTCTGCTGCGGTCCCTTCAATGGAACCCCAAAACTCTTGAAATCTTACTTTTTCCAGTTCGCGATGCATACTAGCCGGTGGTGGATTTTGAGGTTCATTTGCAGGAATGAGATGTCAGTCTTCTTCGCGTTCTAGCAGGTTCATCAGTGCTTCCGACATCCTATGGAATTTTCTCATCATGGTCATAACTTTGCCGATGGGTAGGTTAATAGTTTCCTCGGTTCTTGGTGGCATGGCTACTAGAGTTTGTGGGGTTGGTGGATGTGTCGCTCATCCCCGTCCTCTCCTTGTCCTGCCTCTAAGACCTCTTCGGTCCATGATAATGTCTATAGAGTCATGGGAATACGATTTCAATTAGTTCCAATTTCAAAATTTCATAAGAAGTTAAAACTTAATCTTTGTGGAAGATGTTTTGCTCCTAACTAGGTTCGACATGGCTCTGATACCAAAATGTAACGATTGTTGTCATTCAACGAAGCATAGTTGTAATATATTTTTTTATGTATGTATTCTTCTATCCAACTTTAAACTCTTAATCAATCTTCATTTCCAGGTTTAAGGTACAATCAACCACAGTCTTCCTATAATAAAATTTACAATTTTTCCAAGGATATATTCAAGATATCAATTATTTCATATCTTATAAATTCCTCTCCTTTGTCCAACACTTCATCCAATTTGTCATCTCTGACATATCCTAACTACATCTCTATGTAAGTATTAGATATTCAATTCAGCTTCATATCAATATTTTAATAAGAGGGCCTACTATACATAACATAACTTTAAACTGACCTTTCCATACAACCTATAGATGTAATTTCTTCTAACTTGAACTTTTAATTATGAGCATTCCTCCTTATCAATATATAACATATACTTCCTTCCTTTGACATTCAACTACAATCGTCATTTTCTTTCCCATGATAATATAAATAAAATATAATGAATTTATACTTCTTTATCACATGATAATATAAATAAAATATAATGAATTTATACTTCTTTATCACATGGCAATCATAGAATGTAACAAATGTAAACACAACTGAAAATAAAAACACTTCATTTTCTTTATCATAGTATGAATTCAATTAAAATGTAACTTGTCATACTTTTAAATTATTATAAAAACTTCATTTTTCCTTATTATAACACAGTGACAATACAATTAATAAATTTAAACGCAACTTTAAAATATAACAATAGTTATTTTCCTTATCCTAACATGATTTCAATTAGCGCAAAGTGCTATGATCTAAAATATAACGAAGCTTTATTTTCTTTATCATAATTTGATTTCAATTAAACTTTAACATGTCGTACTTTGATTTCAATTAGCGCAAAGTGCTATGATCTAAAATATAACGAAGCTTTATTTTCTTTATCATAATATGATTTCAATTAAACTTTAACATGTCATACTTTTAAATTATAATGACAATTTCATTTTTCTATATTATAACACAGTCGCAATACAATTAATAAATTTAAACGCATCTTTAAAATATAACAATACTTGTTTACCTTATCCTAACATGATTTCAATTAATGCAAAATGCCATGATCTAAAATAAAATGAATCTTTACTCTAACACATATCTTGACTTACGAAATTCCCACTATCTCAGCACTCTGCAATCTTAGGTGTGACTCAATCCCTTTTTTTCTTAAATAAAAACACAATTTAGCAATGATTAAAACGAAGGATTGAAATCTGTAACTTACCTATCTTGAATTACAACGACAGTATTAGCAGACTTCTAAACATGGAGGGTGAGCTCAAGTGAAGGCCTTGTACTTAGGATTCATTACTGATCATGGTTAAAGTTGACTTGGTGTTAATGATTAGATTGACAGCGGAGACTTCAAGTGTGAGATGGTAGTGGTCACGCTGGCAATGAAATCTAGGAAGGCTTGGTGTAAGAGTTGAGTTTGAGAGGCTTAACAATGGAACAAACGTTAACTCACTACAAGAGAGTTAAGGAAGGGACTTGGTGTTTACCAGCCTTAACATTGAGAGGAGATACAATACACAGTGATATACCTTTCGGAAAATAGAAGGAAAATTCAGTAATAATGTTTAACTAAAAAGGAGGAGTAATGAATACCAGTATGAGTTCCTGCTATACAGTTCCATTGCGGAAAGTATAAATTGACAAAAGATTGTGCATAGGATTAGGATAAGCATAGAGTCGAGCTGGATCTTTGGTCAATTTTCCTAGATATCACACTATGGATCTTTGGTCAATTTTCCTAGATAGAGTCATGGCTAAAAGCACGAGTTGGAGTGAGGTCAGCTTTCCTCAGGTCGAAAGAAGAATCGATTACCATATCCATAAAAAAAATGCATAAGGATCCATATTTCTGAGGTATCTATACAGATGCGAGAGTTACGGGGTTACAATACTAAGAATGGTAGTAACCGACTAGAAATTAGAATCACACAGAGTCCATTCTTCAGGTCAACATTATAGAGATTCAAATCGGCCAACTAGAAATAGAGAAATGTGTAGCTTTGTTCCTGGATTTTAACCATGTAAAAATTATTGGATTTACTGACTGGATAATCAAAATGTACAGGGATGTATAAATTTATCCAGTATAAGTATAAAATTTATATTGACTAATTGAAATTCGATGCAGATGTAATTCAATATAAGACTTCATATCTGCTAACTGGGATTCACTGCGCACATCTATTTCATCAAATTTAGCGATGTTAAAAAAAAAATCATTTCTATGAACTAGAAATCGAAAGGTGCAGATCCATTTCAATGTCAGAATTCATATCTGTTATATGGAATTTAAATGAAGATGCAATAGTAAATCTAAATTGATCCTTACGAATTCAAATGGAAATCCAGAAGCATGAAAATAATTCTGATTCTATCTTTTCCAGAAATAAAAATACAGGTGCAATAGTAGATCTAAATTGATTCCTAAGAATTCAAATGGAAATCCAGAAACATGAAAATAATTTCCAAAAAAAAAAATGCAGGTGCAATAGTAGATCTAAATTGATCCTTAGGAATTCAAATGTAAATCTGGAAACATGAAAATAATTACGATTCTTATCTTTTCCAGAAATGAAAACGCAGCAAAATAAGAGATCTAAATCAATAATATCGATCACCAAATCTCCCTAGGCGCACCGAGGCTCTTCTTAAACAAAATAGATTTAATATAAACAGTGACTTTCTCAGCATATACAAATTTTATAAATCTAAATTAAATAATACAGATCGACATATTTTTTTCATCGTCACTATATATACATTTTAAAATTAAATGGCAATAAACCCGCAGATTGCCAATCTTTCTTCTTCAACAAAAATACATATTTTTATAACAATTTAATTCAACTAGTTTTGGGAAAAATCGTACATTTCCAGACTTAGTAAACATAACTTTTCATCTCTGTATGGATCTAATTTTAAAAAAAATGAGTTTAAAGGAATAGAACCTATCGAGAGGGTTGTTCCATTCGTTCACGAAGTTCTTGGAAAGGTTGTCGTCGATCGAATCAAAATATTCCAGAATTTATCGAAGACCCCTTGGTTGACCTCCCTACTGTATCATGAGTAATCACAACAAGAAAATCCATCTTTTAGCACCACAAGTTAGCACCACTTATAGTTTGTGGTGTAAATGTGGTGGTATTGGCACCACTTACATTTATGTGGTGTTAAAGTGGTGTTATTAGCACCATTTATATTTTGTGGTGTTAAAGTGGAGGTATTAGCACCACTTATATTTTGTGGTGTTAATATGGTGGTATATTAGTTAATATTATTGGAAATTGAGTTTTACCTTTATGAGAAATGCCATGTTGGCAAGTACCATAAAGTGGTGCTAAGCTATTATTTTCCACATGGACATGTACACTTAGGATTTAATTATATGGATTTGCACCACAAACAAATTCACAAATAATTATTTTGAAAATAACTCAATTCAATATTTATTTATTTTTTCATCAATTAAAATAAATGATCAAAGATTAATTTATGAGTTTTTGCACCATACTTACAAGAAGTTCAAATATTTATATTTAGAATATTTAAGCAAATAAATTCACATGATTCATTTATGAGGTTTACACCACAAGCACAACAAGTTCAAAAAAATATTTGGAAAATAGCTCAATTCATTTATTCATTTTTAATATTATTTAAACATATAAATACAATCTACAAATAAATAAAAACAATTATTTTTAATTTATTAATATTATAAAGTAGTAATAAAATTATTTGAATCTAAATTGGATTATTCATTTGGGATATTTTTATCTTCTTAATTTTTTTTTGATAGAAATTAGTATTATTATTAGGTTTTTAACACAAGACATGGGTCTTAGATCCATCTATATGATTAATGGAGAAAACCTCTACCTAAGGCCCTAAAAGAACCTTTTAGAAATCTAGGACCAAGAAAGACACCACAAAGGTCCCCACACATATTCCTAAGAGTATTCTTAGCCTCTAAGTATGGGCATTCACACTATTATAAGTTTTTAATCACTAGGGATAGGTCCAATGGCCCTCAACATTGTTGAACGAACAATCATAGGCCTTAGCCTAAAGGAATCTTAAGCATAAATAAATGTCATGTTGTCAAGTACCATATAGTGGGGCTAAGCTCATATTTGTCACATGCACATGTACAAAAGGAATTTAATTATGATGATTTGCACCATGAACACAACAACATCACAAATAATTATTTTTTGATAACTTAATTCAATTTTTTCATTCAAATAAATTCCCATGATTAATTTATGAGGTTTTAAACCACCATCATAGCAAATTCAATTATTCAATTATTTGTTTTTATCACTATTTAAACCAACAACCTCACATGATTCGTTTATGAGGTGTTGCAAAACAAACACAAGTTCATAAATAATTATTTTCTAAATAGCTTGAAAGTGGACAATTCATTTTCAATATTATTCAAGCAAATAAATACCCATGATTCTTAAATTTGAAAAATAATTAAATACAACCATTTTTAATTTATTACTATTATAAAATATTAATAAAAATGATTTGAATTGAGATTTCATTACTTGATAGGGCATATTTTTATTGATATTATTAAATTTTCTAATGGATATTAATATCATTACTAGGCTTTGTGCACAAGGCATGCGAATCTAGGACCAAGAAATATGGTCAACACACATATATTCCTAAGAATATTCTTAACATCTATGTGTGGATATTGATTGTGTTATAAGGTTTTGATCACTAGTGATAGGTCTATTGGCCCTCGACCTAGTTAAGAGAAGAAACCTAGGCCTTAGCCTAAATTAAACTTCTAGGCATGTAGGGATAATAATGATTTGTCACACTACCATAAATGACTTTTTGAGAAGATCTATGGCCTTATAATTGGGATAATGGGGGGAGTTGGAGGAACTAAAACTAGGTATAAGTCTTTAGGGAATAAAGATGATTAAGGAAGGAACCCCATGCCTTGGACCTTAGAGGAAACTCTAGGAATATAAGATTAACAAGTATACCTTGAAACACCACATAAGGCCTCTTAAGGGTATCCTTGGCTTGCTATTGGGGGTATTAATGTAAGTAAGAGGTTGTTTTTAAGCACTAAATATGGGTGTTTAGGCCCTTAACATGTTTGAGAGAGGAAACCTAGGCCTTATTCCCTAGTAAAATATTTTGTGCATCCAAGGAAAAATACAATAGCTCAAAACACTACACATGACATATTGGGTTTTTATTTACCTATAAGTAAGGAAATCAACACGGTCCATTATGATTTTTTTGCTAGTATGCATGTGTCTTAGGTTTTTGCATAATATCATAGGAGGAAACTTGGGCCTTAAACCCTAAGGGAAGCTTTAAACCACACCCATAAACTCCAAACACTATCATTGGCATCTGAGCATTCATGTAAGTGATGCTAGGTATGCAAACCTTAGACATAGTGATGAGAGGAATTACAAGAACTAGGCCCTAAAGGACGGATTTAGGCATATCGGACTAATAGCAATGACTCAAACTATCACTTAGCAAATAATGCAATGTATAAGATATCATTGTTCTTAAAGTGGGATATGGGTGGAAATATGTGTTTTTGTGTACTAGCGATGGGCCTGAGTAAATAGTTGGGGAAGAAATTGAAAGAATTATAAGCATGCATGTATTTACACTTCCTTGAACACTATGCATGAATTTACAATAGTATCTATCGCACTATGTACCTAGGTCTTGTGGCCCTTAGGCCTTGGACATAGTCATTGGAGGAGACTTGAACCTCCGACTATAAAAGAATCTTATAACCATATAGGGTTGAGTAGGTTTCCTCCACCAACCACACATGGACTTAAGGTATCATTGGCCAATGATACAAAATATTGGCACCATTAGGTGGTTTTTAGAATTATGTAGGTGTCCCGGGACCTTGGGAATGACATTCTACAAGAGAAGACCATGCCTTTGGCCCTAGAGAAACCATTGAGGCAGCCAGATCCTTGAACAATGCCTCAAAGAACCATGCATGGTATCCATGGTTATATATATTTGGATCCTTGAACAATTTGCCTCAAAGAACCATGCCTTTGACCCCAAAGAAACCATTTAAGCATACAAAGCCATTAATAATGCAAAAAATCACCATACATGGCTTCAGAGTGTATCCATGGTGCTATGCATCCAAGTCATTAGGACTTGGGGCATTGGACATGGTCAATGGAGGAGACCTAAATCTTGATCCCTAAAGGAATCTTCTATCCATCCAAGGATAAGAAGGATACCTCATCCAACCACACATAGCCTCCTGAAGGTAGCATTGGATTATGATTGAGGATCTTAGTACAATTAGATGATTTTGAGTAATATCTATTTGTGTTAAGGCCTTGGGAATGATATTCTAGGGAAGAAGACAATGTGTTTGACCTTAAACTAATTCTCATGGCATTTAGAGCCATGAACAATGTGTCAAGGCATCATGCATAACTTCGTAGGAGTATCCATGGCACTATGTATCTAGTTATTTTCCGTTGGGTCCTTAAACATGATCAACAAAGGACAGTTGATCATCAATCCCTAAAGGAATGTTCTAGCCATCTAAGGTTAAGGAGGTGGTATCCACCAACCACACATGGCCACTTGAACCTATGATTTAGGATGTTGGTGACAATAAGTTGTTTTGAGTAGTATGTAGGTGTCTCAAGGCCTTCAGAATGATGTTCTAGGTAAGAATACTATGCCTTTGTCCCTAAAGAAATTGTCGAGGCATTCAAGGCCATGAACATTGCCTCAAAGCAACATGCATGACTTTGGAGTGGTATCTATAGTGCTATGTATTTCGATCTTGTGGCCTTAGAGCCTTGGAAAATATGGTTAGTGGAGGAGACCTAAACAGTAGGCTCTAAAGGAATCTTCTAGGAATATAGAACTAAGTAGGTTTCCTCCACTGAACACACATGGTCTATTGAGGGTATCATTGGCCTATGATTTAGGATGTTGGTGCCATTAGGTGGTTTGATAATTATGAAGGTGTCCTAGAGCCTTCAGAATGTAATTCTAGAGATGAATACCATACCTTTAGTTCTAAAGAAACCATTGAGGCGTATAGAGCCATGCACAATGCTTTAAATAACCACGCATGAATTTGCATGTGTATCCATGGTGTTATGTATCTAGGCCTTGTGGTATTAGGGCCCTGAACACGATAATGGAGGAGACCTGCAACTCAAGCCACAAAGGAATCTTCTAACCATATAGGGACAAGAAGGTTTCCTCCACCAAAAACAGGTGGCCTCCTGAGGGTATCATTATCCTTTGATTGGTGATGTTTGTGCCATTAGGTGATATTGATAAATATGTACATCTTGGGGCAATGGGAATGTATTTCCAAGGAAGAAGACCATTCATTTATCCCTAAAGAAACCATTACTGCATTAGGGATATTCATGCCATTAGGGGATCTTAAACACTAATAATAGGACTGGAGGCCCATGGCATGTGTAAGAAACCAAAGCCTCTTTCCCTAAAGGAAAGGTTTAGTCATCTACATCCAAGAACAATGACTTTAAATACCACACATGACCTCTTGATGGATTCATTTGCATTTGAGTGGTGATATGGATTCCATTAGCACATTTTGAGCTCTAGGAATTGATCTTGAGTACCTTGACATGGTTGGGGTAGGAAACTTGGGCCTTAATCCCTAAAGGAAGATCCTAGGCATCTAATCCAAAGAGTGACACTTTAAAATAGCGCACATGGCCTCTATGTGGGTATATGTATGGCATTAGGTGGTTTTTAATAGTAGGTATAATTCTTGGGGCCCTAGCGATGATTAATGGATGAATCCCATGGATAATATCATAAATGAGGTTTTTTGGCATCTAATTCCTAAATGATGCATTGAATCACCACACTTGACCTCCAATGAAATCCTTTCCCTCCAAGTGGGGATGTTAGTTATAAATGTTTTGCATCATTAGGTATGGATCTTGGTGCCTTGACATGTCCAGGGATGGAAACCAAATCCATAACCACAAAAATAATCTTCTAGGCATCCAAGGATAAATGACACCTAATATGTCTCTAATAACAACATTGAACCTCTCTTGGTTATATTTAGCATCTAAGGAGTGATATGGGTGCCATTGTGAGGATCTGAGAACTATTTATGGGTTTTAGCATAGTTGACATGGTCGATAGAGGAAACCCAAGCCTTAGACTCTAAAGTAAGCATTCATGGATTAAGGCAATGAACAACGCATCAATCAATCACATAAAATTGATCTAGGGAATCTTAAGTATTCCAATGGAAATATGGATACCATTAGTAGGTTTTGAGATTAAGGGATGGGACTCAAAGACATAGGCATGGTTTGAGAAGGAATACCATCATCTCATGCATAAAAGATATTTATGACTCATAAACCATGCATAAGGTCCAATACCACCACATAATCATTGTAAAGTGACCCTTTGGACGACATGTTTCATATAGGGGGCATTACTATCATTTCTGTGATGTGTATTGTTCTAAAGTTCTTTCTCATGTTTTTGGACTAGAAACTAAGGTTGTATGCCCTAAAATATGCCTCTCCATGGCCAATGAGACATGTAGAAGGCCCGGGATTAGCTCATATGTCCTATGGATTTTCTAACTCAAATCATGGTTTGGAGTTAGAACCTATGAAATTTCATGGTATTGATTTCTTTAGGGCTCATGACTCATGAGATATGCACGGGGCCAAAAACAATGACTCATTTCTATAGAGGGAATTGTGAGGGACAAAACATTGAATCATTGTTATAGAAGGATTGCTTAGTTAATGAGAGGTATATGATTGATTTGAGGTAAACTAAGAGAGACTCTCCCAAAAACTTTATTAAACTCATAGATATTGACAAGTCTCTGTGGTTAAAGAACAATGCCTTGATCAACCACACATCAATTTGTCGAGCGTATCCTTGGCCCATGTATGTGTCTTAGGGCCTCAGACATGGTTGTTAGACAATGCGTAGTCCTAATGCACTAAATTCATCTTAATGGAATATAGTCCCAAGAATGATTCCTTGAACTAAAGCACATGACCTCTCAAGTGGATATTTGACCTCAAAATGGTGATGTGGACACCATTATGGTTTTTTTAGCACAAGTTATTGTTCACAAGGCCTTCAACATGGTGGATAGAGGAAAACTAGGATTTAGGCCCTAAAGGGCCATTTTGTGCTTCCAATGCTAATAACAATGTCTTGAACAAACACAAATGACCTCATAAGGCGATCCTTGACCTTCAATAGAAAATATTGGAACCATTATGCTATTTTGAGAACTATGTATAAGTATTGAGGCCTAAATCAAGATAGAGTCATGAAACATTAGCCTTAGCCCGAAAATGTAGCCTTTGAATCTCAAGGGCCATGAATAAACCCTTGACATACCACACATGGCCTCTTTGTAGGATACTTGGCCTCTAAGTTGTGATATGGCACCATTAGAAGGTTTTTAGCACCAAGGATGGGTCATGGGACCATATACATGGACAAGAGAGGAACCTAAGCCTTAGGATGTAAAACAATATTTTAGGTGGCCTACTTCAAGAACAACACCTTGAACCATTGCTCTCGATCTCTTGAGAGTATAGTTTTCCTCTGAGTTGGTATATGGGTAGGTAGGGACAACAACATCACGTTGAAACATCACACATGATCTCCCGAGGGTATCCCTAGCCACCAAGTGGAGATATGGGCACCACTAGGAGTTTTTGAGCACTAGGTTTAGGTGTTGAGGTATTAACCATGGTCGGTGTAGGAAGCTCATGCATTGTGATATATAGGAAAATTTTAGGCCTAAAGGTATAACAATGATGTCTCTAAACACCAAAGATAACCTCTCGAGGGGGTATTTGTCCTTATAGTCAGAATATGGGCACTGTTAAGAAATTTTTGAGCATTGGGTATGGGTATTGGGACCCTAGACATGGTTAAGAAATGCAAATTTTAAAAGACACCATAATTCCAAAATTTTAGCACGAGTATTAGAACATGAATCACATCCCATCCATATATGGAAACAATGGATATGATTTAATTTTAAGAGGGCTCCTCCACCACATTCCCCCGGTTAAGAAACACCATCAAAGAAACCCACATCATCATCAGGAAGTATGGGTATGGGTATGGGGCTCCTCTCACAGAATATTAATTACATTAGGAGGCTTTGAACAATAGGTATGGGTCTCGAGATTATAAACATGGTCTATGAAAAAAATATTTGCAGCCTTACACCCTAAAGGAAACTTCTATGCATAGAGGTCCAATAACAACAACTTAAACCACAACAACTGAGCTTTGAAAGATACACTTCACCTCTTTGTGGGATATCAATTACATTAAAAAAGAAATTCAACATTAGGTACATGGGACTTCGAACTCAGAACAAGGTTGGGGGGAGAACCCTAAAACTCAGGCCATAAAGGAAGCTTGTAGGTATCTAGGGATTAGAGAAACAACTCAAGATACAAGATAGAACCTCTCGAGGGTATCCTTATCTCCTAGGTGGGGGTAAGGGAGCCATTGGAATATTTTTAGTATTAGGTATGTTTCTAAGGAATTTGGCATCGTTTGGGAAGAAAATGTGGGATATGACTCCTAAAAAATATTATAGCACATCAAACCACCACCCAACACCTCTCAAGGTTATCCACACCTTTGAGTGGGGATACAAGTTCCATTAGAAGGTTTTGGATACTTTTGGTTTTGGACACCTTGAAGCTTACTTTTGGCCTTACCCCCTAAAGGAAGCTTCAAGGTGTCCAAGGCCAAACGTAATATTTTAAATAAATGCACATGAACTCCCTAAGACATCCTTGGCCTCATAGAAAAGGTGTCATCATATTTAGGAGGTTTTGAGCATTAGATATGAGTTTGAGGGCCTCAACATTATGAAGGGAGGAAACCCAAGACTCATCCCCTAGAGGAATATTCTAGTCATTCAAGGACAAAAACAATGCCTCAAACCACCACAAAGGACCTCCTGAGGGTTTCATTTGACTATCAATGGGAATAAATGAGTGGATATATTAGGGATAACAATAGGTATGGGTCTCATGTCCTAGAGATAGATGTGGGAGGAAACTTAGGCTTATTCCCTAAAGGATTTTCTAGGCATCCAAGGCCAATAACAATGTCTAAGAGCATCACACATGACCTTCAAATGGTATATTTCCCCTCAAACTGAGATATGTGTTCCATTAGGAGTTTTTTAGCACTAGGTATACATCCTAAGGCCTTGTACATGGTTAGGAGTGAAAACTTGGGTTCTAGACTAAAAATAATATTTTGGGCATCCAAAGCATGACCTCTCAAGGGTATCCTTGGTCTCCAAGTGCAAATATAAATGCCAATAGAAACTTGTGAGAAATAGGTACGGGTCTTAGAACTTTGGACATGGTTGGGGTAGGAAACTTAACTCTTGGGACCTAAACAAATATTCATGCATCACAGGTTACAATCAATGAATCACCACACATTCACTAAAAACAAAATTAAAAAAAACAATATCTACTTATAAAAAAAATAGTTAGCATCTCCATAAAACTCTACATACATGCTTTCTAAAAACACAAAAAATAAATATGAAAAAAAAAAAAAAAAAAAAAAATTATAATAATTTTTTTTTAAACTAAATTTTCAAACAACCTATTGATAATAAGCTAAGTCTCATATATATATATACCACTAAAAAATACATCATACTTCTATAAAACAAGCACACAAACATTAAAAACAAACAAATAAAGAACTATCTAATATACAACAAAAAAAATCCAAAAAACACATACATAAATTAAAAAACAAACAAATAAATAAACTTTATGATGTAGACTTCATTATTATTTTTTCTACTCTTCATAACCCTACACACGTTTCTTTTTTCACTATTGTTATAACAAGGAATTAGCCATTTTTAAATTGCCCTAAAGTTTTCAACCCAAAATTATGCGAGCCTTAAAACTTGGTCAATCGTTTGCTTTCTCGGTCGATAGCTTAAAACACCCTAGGTCGTATTATAGGAAAAAATGCGCTCAATCGGCTATGAAGACTGACTTAATAATGATTGGTTGGTGGAAGGTAATGTCCCCATCGTTCATTCCTCCATGTGGCGATAAATTTGTGTCTTACTTGCGTGATCGCGGCACAATTATTAAGGTGGAAAATTCGCGCGGGCTAAGGGTTATCTCGCTTTTCATTCATCTGGTCGGCTTCTATATGCTCCTGTCTGAAATGGGTTGGGGGGTTTCTGGGCTAGGGTTTCATGGCCGCCATTGTTAATAGTAGGAGTCTTGGCCACCGATGCCAAAAGAGACTCACTCTACTAGACTAATGCAGAATCCAGTCTCTCTATTCATTGGTAGCTCTATTAACTGGAGGGGCTTTCCATTTGATTACAATGTTTGTGTATGGTTGGTCAGCTCTTCGAACTACTTAGCCTCAACATTTCTCACCTTCCAATTAAATAATATACTTCACATTGCTGGGTTTTCAGATTTATTATTTGTTCCATTTCATATGAAATTACGCGTTCTTGGACAGTGTTAATGAAATTATGAGGGGTACATTACAGAGCATTACGACGGAGTGATCGGCACATACCTGTCATGATGGATGAAGAGCTCTATTCGATCGTGTGGGAGGAGGGATTGGTGGATCTGGTGACAGTGTCCATGGGAGTCTACTGGTTTGATCTCGAGACATTCTACTCTCAAGTGAAACGAGTCCTATACAAACCAGCAAGTGTGATCGATGTGCAGAATTATGGTACAAATCATAACATCAATAGTGTTGTGGATGCAATGTATAGGGACTACATTGAAATGGCCAAACGTTATAGCTAGAACCCTAGAGTTCAGTATGTGTTGGAGGGATATGGGACTCTTCCTTTTCCATTCAAGATGGTGCTGGAAAATGGGAAGGGTGGCGAGGTAAGTCCAATCGAAACGATTATGAAGAGAGAGGTTTCGTTGGACAAATACTTTGGATGGTTCAAATCTTCATTTGTTTTGACCAGTGTGAGATAGAAGGGTGTTAATATTCTGAATGAAACCATCTTGAGAAAGTTTAGAGACGCACAGGGTGATGAAAATAAGACTCACACTCTCAAATATGAGATGTATATGCTCACAGGCACATGCCTCTATTAGTTGATCTTTTATATGTGCAAAGCTGGGGTAGGCATGAATACTTTATACTCAGTCTTTTAGCTTTCAATGAAAAATATCCCAGTGATGGTAAGATACCGAGGGCTCATTCCATATTTGCTAGTATACATTATTACATTTCCAATAACATCGGGTTTCTCTTGTTTGAAAAAAAATGCAGGGTCGAAAGAGGGGGGTTCTGAGTGTGAACGGCCAAGGGGAAGTTTTCAATCCTCGAGGATTCAATTTCTGTCATGGAAGTCCAGCTTTCCCTGGTAAATAGCTCTTTGTGTTTTACTATTAAAATATTTTTACCTTTCTATTCTTTATTTAACGTGCAATGGCTTCTTTTAGGTGGACACTAAAATTTAATTCACACTCTGTTTCCCTTGTGAACATGTCCTTTCCCCTGGCATTGGCACGTTCAACCCTATCACTTGAGCGCTTCAGGTATGCATGCTTGGGTCACATTTATTTTCTCTAGCACAAGGTTGTAGGTCTAGGTATGCGATAAAATGTGAGGTTTATTACTTTGGTTCTGATAGTGGCCGCATAGCCATCCCTTGTACCTGTACCTTATACCCCCTCAGGGTTTTGGCTATTGATGTATATATAAAGTGGGCTTTCAAAAATTAATTAGGTGTGCACAATTCTGGGCTTCACAATATTAGGTTTCCTGGGATCGGCCCCTTCCTTGTTGATTTGGTTACTATGGTACCCTTACTAGAAAATTTATGAAGGTTTTATATAAAAAAACATGTTATTAACTCTGAACCCGTCCACTGTATCATTCAATAATGAAAATGTTACCTATTTACTGTGTATATATATTGACCCACATCTCGTCTTGTCCTCAGGAATGCGTGAGATAGAGTTTCTTTGTATGAGATATTGTTTTTTTTGTTTGAGAGAAGCATTAAGGGTTCTTGCTCTGGTGTAATGGATGTTGCAGGTGCAAACTCTTTCGTCAATTCAAACTAGGGAAACCTGATTCCTGTGGAGAGTGTGCAATAGCTTGTCAAAAATCATGTCAACCCACAAGAAACTGTTCCCCACCGATACATCAGGTCCCAGGCAGAGAGGTCCACTACGTCCTTGTTACTTGTCTCTCTTCAAACTGCGATCCCTGTAATCGACATGAACAAATTGAGTATCTTGCAGAGAGAAGATGATCAGAGACTGCAAGAAATGGCCAGGATTTCCAATGCCTTCCAAGAATGGGGCTTCTTCCAGGTATGCAATTTGCAATTGATTCATAGTTGCTAAAGTTTATAAAGTTGTACATATCCCACCCCTTATCTTAGTCCATTTGAATTTGAATCTGTGATTTGTAATTTCCTGAAACATTGTTTTTTTTTTCACAGAAATGGATGAGGAACTTTTATTATCAAGAAAAGAAAGGTTACATAAACGGCTGATGGATTGTTCCCATAACAGGAAGGCATCCGTCACTCCTTGTTCATCTTTGATGGGATTATAACTGTAGTGAAATTTCCCTAATGTATGAGTGCTATAGCACTTTAAATATTGGCCCAGAAGCAATGAGCAAAAAAATTACATTTCTCTGTTTTAAATAGTCACTAAATTAGAAGCCTAATGGTTCCTATAAAACAAAAGATTTCTAGAAAACGCAGAGCTGTTCAGACTTAAAGAACAAAAATTACAAAAAAAACATCAGAGTTTGAATTTGGGTTTTCATTAGCACGAACTTTCCATCATTTTTTTCTCTGTGCACGCCAACTTGAAACGAGTATTTCTTGATCTTTGAATAGGTGGTCTCAAAGTTTTGAATTGGGCTACCCTTTTGTTGGTGAATCCAGCGAAAAAAACGTGCCAATCTGTAAGTGAAGAAAACGCAGACACAAAGGGTAGACAGAAAGTTCCAGCGATTTTCAACGTGGATTGAATGGTCTTCATATCCTGAGAAATTTGTGGCAACATCATTTCTGCATAATCCAGCCATCGAGTAATTTAAAATCCTGGCGTTTTTAATGAGGTTTGATACAGAGTTCATAAAAGATTCCTGTAGATGGATTTGATGGGAAATCCCGAGGCCATTGATAAAGTGCCAGAAGTATGCAATATCCATAGAATTTCGAGCTGTTCAAGTATTTCCTGAAACATTGTAACTAAACGAATAGTGTAAATGATTCATTGTTACTAAATTTTACAGAGTTGTACATATTCTACTCTCTGTGGAATTTGAACATGCCATTTGTAATCTCCTAAAACATTACAACTTAACTGTGTAACTGATTCATTGTTGCTAAAGTTTTCTGGAGGATTGATGTTAATGCAATAATGTTTCAGATAGTGAACCATGGGATTTCTCGTTCTTTAATTGAGGATATAAAGACTGTAGCTAAAGAGTTCTTCAATCTTCCATTAGAAGAGAAACATAAGTATCCTCCCCAAGAAGGAGTCGTTCATGGATATGGTAAAATTTTTGTAATAGCTGAGGATCAAACGTTGGACTGGGGTGACTTGCTTGCTTTGGCACTCATGCCCGAAAACCTTAAAAATATCTCCCTCTGGCCAACCGTCCCCACAAATTTCAGGTTGGATGATGTAAGCACATGAATTGATTGTTATTGATCAGATTGATGAGTATTGTTATAAATAGCTTAATTGATTGATTGTCAGGGATACTATTGAGTTATATGCAATAGAGGTGGAGAAACTCGCTCAAGAGCTGCTGAGTTTGTTCGTTGAAAACCTAGACAATGAATGTTTTAAATATGGTTTTGTGGAGCTCCAATGTTTATCATGAGCTTTTTTTTACTTTTCTTACACATTGTATATGAACAAGTAGAGATGGCAATGTAATATATTAACACATAGGGATCATACCAAGTAGATATAATAGTTCGCTGGAGCTCAAAGAATGGAGACCTTTTTATTTCAAACTTGCACTACATAGAGTCCCGGCACTAGAGCTACGGCTAAGCACAGCTCTGTAGAGCTAGGCTGCTATTGTAGATATAGCAGCTGTTTTTTCTCTGTCTAGGTCCACCCTTCCCCGGAGGTGAATCTACTAATATTTTTCGTTGCAAGAACTTATCCATGCGGCATCATATGTGGAAATTGGAGTTGTTATAGAAATAGAATTGGATTGAAAATCTAGGGACAAGTAAGTAAAATGTAGATATGTAACATCATATATTAATACTTTAAACCTGCCATAGCGTTGCCAGAACGTAAATATGCCAATATATCAATAGTAACATGTGGATATACGAATCCAAGTGGAGAAATGTGTATATGCGTTTGAAACTTGCTGTTACCCCATAGCAAACTTAGATATGGCGCTTCTAAGTTCTCACGTAGCCACAGATTTGAAAAAACGTAGACAGGTAGAGTATGTGAAAACGTATATATGCATGCAATTTTCTCTCTTACTATGGCAAGTAGTTGTTCTTCTGCTCTAACCTCCTCTGTGTAGTATAGTACCGTAAGCATTTGGATATAACCTCCTTCCTCTTGGCTTCAGCCTTCTTACTATTGGCTTCGGTCGGATTGTTGTGCATATAAGGCTAGGTTTCCCCCAGCTAGAGAGGTATTCTCCTGCAGATGTTGAAAGAAGAGAAATGTCCCAACCAGAAGAATAACATGGAGATATACAGGTCATTCCAATCTTTGCCTCTATCAAACACAACCTCCTCGAAACAGAGATGAAGGTTTAAAATTGAGCGAAGCTTGGAGGCCTATGTTGCATAGACTAAAATAATTGAAGGGCCGTCTGGAGCTTGAGAAAAAGGGATAACTCCGTTCTGAAAATTGTTCATGCATCAATTCATGCATTGAAGTTTAAACCAAATAGGATGCTTATGATCAATCACTATGAATAGAAATTGGTTTTTTAATTTATCTTTGATAAAAGTGAATGCTAACTTCCAGCAAATTGAAATTCAACGATTATGTTACATGGAAACATAAACTGGTTAATTTATCTTTGATAAAAGTGAATGCTAACTTCCAGCAAATTGAAATTCAACGATTATGTTACATGGAAACATAAAATGGTTTTCTAATATGTGATGTGGCTTCAAGTATGTCTATTTAATGTACATAATTATTGATTTTCTTAATGATGATTTCAAATAAAATAAGCTTTTAGAAAATGTTTTAATATACATTTTTAACTTGTTAAGAAGTATATATGTGTGTGGTGTGCAAAAAAATATAAATCACATATTATATATAAATATATATAATATGTGATTTATATTTTTTTTGCACCACTTATTATTTTATGGTGCTTTGCACCATATACAAGTTTGTATATATTAAATAATAATAATAATAATAATTTTGGTGTTTTGCACCAAAAAGTCGTAATCCATGTTGGATTGGTTTTGGTGTTTTGCATTTCAAAAATTCAATCCACCTAAAATTGGTTTTGGTGGTTTGCACCATACACCATGGAATGCCACATATTCATTTAACACCAAAAACAACTTTTTTACAAACACCACTTTTGCACCATAAATCTTAGCACCACTTGCGTATCCCCACATTATCACCACTTTTACACCACTATTTGAAAATTGAGGATTTCCCAAATCCTTTACAAATAGTGGTGCTAATGTGAGGCTAAAATGCCCTTTTTCTTGTAGTGAATATTCTTCCTCCCGAACCCCCGAACAATTGGAGTCGTAAGAACACACCAGCCTTGACCTTCCGATGGGATCTTCCAATCCTTGGACATATATGAACCAAACTCCAAGGAATCACGCTTAAGTAGAAACTTCGATTACGAAGCCCATCCAACACTAGGGAGTAAGAGAGACTCTCTCCTTCTCCTCCCTCTCTTTTATATCCCAAGTATTGCATGATATGTGTCCTCTCATGCAAAAATAAATTGTAATTTAATAATTCATTATTATATATCCTCATGCAACAAGTGTCACTCTCACATCAATGTGCACCTAAATCCCTTAATTATCTCTTTGTTGTCTCCCTAGTTTAAATTTCTAAATCCTAAATCAGTGGGTGTAGGTGGAGTTGGTCTCCAGATGAGTTTTTATTCTCGTTTTTCTCCATAACTTATTTTAATTTGAATATTATTTGCAATTTTAATCTCATGCATATCAATCCTGACATAATCGGTGCATATCTACCCCAATTGCCCCTTTTCTAAAATTCCTAAATTAAATATGCTCTTTTATTTAATTTCTAAAATTCTATATGCAACTTTTAATATATGCGCATAACCATTTTAAATGCAAAAAGTGAGAGTAATAATTTTCCCGTCGTTGTCTAGGTACCTCTTCAGCGGGTCCTTCCGATAACCTTCTTTCCTTCGTGTGGGAAGTACTGTGTAGCGATTGGGGAATCATTACCGCAATCTCTCAACTACACTTTCTTGGAGACTAATGGTGGTTTGAGGAATAAGATCCTTCTTATTGCGCGCCCCTCAACCTCTCGTACACGACCAAATCATTATGGCCTCGCCTGTACAACACACGCTTCCCTAGGTGAGCTGAAACTGCTTTCGACCTATGCGTGGAATACTATTTCAGGGTCGATAGTCCATCATCATACCCCTATGTATTTTTCTCGTTCTTATGACCCTTATTATTCCATTGTGATTCAGTCGGTAAATCTCTTTACCTGTTACTGCACACACTCAAAGTGCACATTAGTAGGGCTGCACCATAAAAATCGTTTCATCATGCATCATAATATTCATTCAATTTTATCATTCATTCACATACATGGAATAAAAAAGCATCATTCATTGCATTTACATAGAACATCATAAAATCTCTTAGTCAATCGAGTATAGCTATCCTTCATTTTTTGTTCAACCACTTTCATTCAGTAATATTTAAATCATAATCTATGGTTCATGTTTTATTTAACTAAGTCACTTCAAAGTCGATGCCCTCAATAGTATACTTTGTCAATGTACTGAGGTGGGCATTACAATCATCACTTGTTCCTTGAATGGAATGATAACTACATTTGTCCTCCTTAGAAAGTATTACCCGAGGATGAATTGAAAGTCGACCACAACCAACCAAAAGCAATATGACCAAAAACCCTCCTGAGATTCAAAAACATCTCCATAAAGTGTGCAATAAATGTTATTCAAGGTTAGCAACATCCTCCATTAAAGGATTTCTTTAAAAGGGTGCTGCTCCAAAAAAAATCCTTATAGCAATAAAAGATATCCCATGATGACTTCCAAGTAGGAAAAATGTCCTCCAACAAACTATGTCCTAATCATGTGGACCAAATTTCAAATGGTGTCCAAAGAACTCACTGCTGGATAAAGAGTAAAAATATTTCATCTTTAAATCATATCAATGGAAAGAATTTGAAGATGAAAAAGAAAAAATGAAATTTTGCAAATTCTTTTGAATTCTTACTGTAATTTCAACAATCATAATCTGAAATTCAATTTTTTTCACCGAATTGGGTGAATACACTGAAAAAGGGATCAACTTTCTACATGTTTGGCTTGTTCCAATAGTTCAATGCTTGTTGATGATGGCAGAGGACACCCGCCACCTCAGGTGGCATGATGTGGCATGATGCGAAATAATAGAGGCTTGAGCTTAAGAGGAGAACAAAGGATGGCACTCTTCATTTGCAAATCAGGTATGTGCACTTTATAATCTATAGCCCTGGTTATCTAAGTAGAAATGTTATGGTTGTGCATGGAAAAAGGCTCAGAGGACATCCAAGAGATATGGTACAAGAAATAGTATGCTAATTTTACCAAAGTAAGTTAATAAGTGGATAAATTTTTTTTTTGGACTTTTTTCCAAATATAATAGAAATTTTTAGGAAGATGGAGTTGAGAACTTTAATCATGAGAATGCTATTAAAATTTTTAATTGAATTTACTAAGATCAAGATTGTCATTTTTAAAAAAAATAAGTGAATCAAAATGGAACTTTATCTTTTCGAAAAAATGAACTCACCAAAAAGAAATGAAATTGTCTACTATTAAGTCACTTCAATTTTATGACCCAGTAAACCATAAATCATAACCATTTCAAACAAAAAAAGCCCCTTAAAGCTATATCTCAAAGAATTTGTAATCCAACAATATCACAAATGAAATGTTAAATCATGCACTTGTTAGATTCAGGGAGAGGTGGCATGACAGGGACAAAGTCCAAGCTTGTCGGAGATGAGGTTTTGTGAAGAAGCCATTTCATTTTCTAGAATCCGCTGCTACAAGTATGAGATTGGAGAAGGAGAAGATGGAGGATCTACTTTCTTGAAATCACATGAATGAAGCTCTTCACAGACATTACCAGTCATTAATAAAGAAGAACTCTTGAATACAGACACAGTTGGAAATGGTTAGCAACCTGAAACTGTCAAAGTGTGGGATTCCCCTCTTCTTTGATCTAACTCGATGAAAAGTGGCTTAACCACTTGCCACAATAGAAACTGTTCATCCAATATAACTTAGCTAAACTAAAAACAGGAACCTCAAGACAAACTCCATTTTCAAACCGTACATCCAAATCAACTAAAATAACTCACTAAACTCATAAAATATTATATATATGGTTCCCAACAGTAATACTTATATTCATTGCCAATAGCTATTTTTTGGCTAAAGCCTAACGTAAAAAAAATGAAATCTAAAAAGTTATTTGTTGTGTTAAATTTATGGAATTAATGGATCATAATGAAGATGATATTTTTTGCAGCTTCATTCGAATACCCTGATAATGGGTGGAGTGTCCACTCGAAACAGCAAATGGTTTTCCTAAAGTCCACAATGAAATTCCATAAACTTTAATACAACGATTAACCACTGTGAAAACCTCCATACCAAATAATTTGTGCCATGTAAGTCGTTTGTGTTATGTGCTATGTTCTTTTTACTTATTATTAAACAATTTTATCAAGAAACAAACATAAACATAATTTCATCCACATATGTCTACGAGATCTGAAAAGGAAAATGAGGTTACATGGATAACACAAAATTTTCTTTTCTTATAGTGTTCAATGTAAAAATTTCCAGCTAATGTAGATAAATCTTCTAAATTAGCCTTGCTTATGTCAAGGGAACTTAAAAACATTTCATAGGTGTCTGCAAAACAAAATAGTTTGTGTGTATTCATTAAATAGAAAGACACATAAATCAGTAAAAAAACTTTAAAAAACATAGATTTAAAGAAGCATGCTGAATAAATATTCCACTTGAATTGTCAATTTTCCATGGTCAATAAGTGTGGTTTACATTATACTCCTACCACAAAGGAGCTATCCCCTCCTGATAGTACTCCACACTAGCGTCGGAAATGTTTTACTCCTCTGGTAAAAGATGCAAACTCCTTCGGAAGTTGCTTCATAATTTTGAGGTCATTGGCCAAAGTATTTGTAAAATACTCATAAAAAACATCAAAAAAATTGCTGCAACATTTCAATTTTCAATTTTCCAACATTCCAAATTGTAAGACCAAAAGGAACTTGCAGAGGCACAACAGAGCTACCTTTCATAAATTATATTAAAATATTTTACAGAGATAAAAAATAGTATCCTCACCTTCAGTTCTTCAAGAATGATCATTTTCCCAGTTTTAGAATACTAATGTAGCATTGATAATGCGAGTAACTACGAACATGTCACAGATTTGCGATTCAAGTCAAGAAATGAACACTGCCATAATGCAAATTTTTCGAGGATTTGATTCTTGAAAAATTAAGGAAGGTATATATTTCAGTTTTAAATCGACAAAGAGCATCTGAAAACAAACATTAATAACAGGAAAGGATTGACAAAAAATCTAATCTGCCTGTGATGGTCCTCTCGCTGAAAGAGGAGATGGGTCATTATGGAACATGGTTGAAGATAGTAACATCTTATTGTGGAATGAGGCAGGCGATGTAGGGTTTCAGGAAAAGGCTGTAAATTAAATAAGAAACATCTCAAAGAAGATTTTCCCTCTATTAGATCCACAAAAAGCATGTTTACAATCTGGTTGGCAAGAACCGATAGAAAAAAGCAAAACCTAAAAAAACAATCAATTATGCAATTCTATGACGAAATTGGGCACCCCCTGTTGTAAGTTGAGTTTCCAATGGCCCCTAGATGATTGGGGGTTCGCGATTAACATGACTCCCCACACTGTCGATCTCAAACATGGGACCTATACCATATGAACAACTATGCTCCCATCATTTGCAAAATCCTCAAACTAGCCATTTGGGTTGAAAGAGAAATCAAGAAACAAGGTGACCTTATATGCAGGCCCTGATACCCAAATAATCGAAACCCTTGACAACCAATCATCTGAATCGACTAAAAAATCAATCTACTAATTACATAGACTTTATTCCTCTAAATATCCTTGTGAGTTTGGGTGTTTAGCGGGCCATGCCCTCTCTGTCTTCTTTATAGATATAAAGTTTTGAATATCACTCTTCTCTAACAAATGGTGAATCAGATCCCACGTAGCTCCATTATAGGGAAAACGTGATAAACTACTCCATAATGCTACATCAGAGACAAAACCCTCGAACAAAACTCAAAGCTAGGCCAAATCTCTAGAAAGAATCAGACTCCACGCTGTGGTCGAATTTGTCATGTCCCCTCCCATCATCCTAGTGCAAAGGAGGTAACATGATGAACATATCGAGCTTATTTGACGATCTCAGGCCCATACATTACTAAGAAATTCATGGATAAATAAAAACTTATGTGTGCAAATTCATACTCAATATAAACACAGCAGAATTAAATCGTATTTACACACATACAATTGTAATGCATCAACATATATATCAAAAGTAGATGATGATTCAATATCCAGAGAATCAATCCCCTTCTCATGCTATGCACAGATTTCATATCAATTCCATTAACATGAATAATTATCATTCAGGATTAACACCTTGCAGAACACATAATGCATATAATTTAAACACAGAGAACACTTATCTTTGAGATGAAGCTTTCCAAACAGCTAGCTATGTGAGAGCAACGTTCAACCCAACTATAGATCTCTGTCTAGTCTATATTCTTTCAGTTGAGAGATCACCCTCGAGCTGGGTTGTGTATCCACTAAGGAGGAACTAGATGGGCTCACTCACAGCCATGGTTTCACTCAACAACTATGCTAAGCCAACACACACTTGGGTTTATCAAGCATACAAAAGACAAAGGAGGGAAATGCTAAGCCAGTGAGCTCAACCACAAAGCTACAGGCATCTCAAGATAATTGAAATAGTCAAGGCACCCACAATACCTACCACACCCAACACAAGGAAGGTCCCCTTCTCTGCTGCACAGTCCCTCAGGCGTCCCTTCCCTCCAGTGCTCTTCATGATGGGTATATAAAGGTCCAAGCTACTAAATCATTGAGATTACATCCTTCACTGGTTTTATCAAGCAAACCCAACCTCTACTCAGTCATTCACACTTGGATTTCTCACAATTCTGTCATCAATTAACTCAATCCTGTCACTGGATTTCTGGGCTATAGAAATTGGGTTTTCCAATGGATTTCAGGGTGTCTAATACTCTCAAATTCACCCCAAGGTTCATATCTATGGATGCCCCATTGGATTTTACTGTCAATACGAAATTCTGGGCGTTTATGACTCTTCAAAACGTGGGTTCTTGCAAAGTTGCGATTTCTGGTTTTTCTCACTACTGGGCATGTGTAATGGATGAAAACTGATGTTGGGATGTTTAACAAATGGAATGGGAATGAGGAAGAACCAATTCCCATGAGGTAGAGTGACTTTTGGTACAAGAAAAAAAGAGCCCATACCCGCCATACGAATTTTTGGGCTGCCCATGCTCCATTGAAGCCATGGACTGAATTCTTCAACAACTTCCTTACAACAGAATTAAATGTCAGCAAGGAAAGTCAAATGGGTTCACAAGATGATATTTGGCAGCATATGGTTCATCCCCACAACTCCCTCACCACTCCCTAGTGGAATACAGATGGCCCTTTCTCATTCGTTGCTTCCATAGCTAGTTTTGGTATTTTATTGCAATATCAAATATTTACATCATTTACAATATTCAATGGTTTAATAGCTCATGGGTAATAAAATATCAAATACTTGTCCATTTTAAATAAAATCCGAACATACATTAGCGGGGCCTTGGCCTTGAGCTACATTGCATGCATACAATATTTACATTAAAAGCCAATATTTCATAAGGATCAAAATTAGGGTATTACAAAATCTCTAGATTTTGCGAAATAAAAAATTCCGGATTCTAGTGAAAAACCTTGAGCCAAATTGTCGAAGTTGTAAAGCCTGCAAGCCAAATCATCGAAGTTGTAGATAACTCCAAATGTAAGATATCAATTTTCCATTTTATAATAAAAAATGAATTTAATTATATATAGATAAAAATGGCAGTGGCCCCATTTTCAAGCGGCGGCTGAGAATCTCATTTGCGTGGAAAGATAAGAATATTCGTTGACTGAACTTTCATGTCAGAATTTTCAGCAGCTCTAAAGAAAATTTAGAGCGATCCACTCCCCAGTCTTCATGTAGCTGGAAGAGAACCCCATAATCCTCCATAGACACATTTAAGGGAGGAAAATCATCCAAAGTTATAGGCTCGCATCTCTCCAGATCTTCAAGAACCGAGTCCCAAAATGCCAGACCCTGCTCCACCGAAACCTATTGGCCTTCAACAACGGATTCAGCTTCCGAAAAGGAGGAAGAGTACGCCGCGTCATCTTCGGAATTTAGCGCGAATTCTTCTACGGCGGCCTGAATTTGTGGCGGAGATAGAGAAGAGGGGTAGGGAATTTCCGGCAAGGAGTCTGGAAAATTGAATTTGGAATTGGATGCTCTCAGACAATAAACGACAAAGTCATAGGCGCGGGTAGCCTTTTCCAGGGTGTCGTAGGAGCCCAGCCAAATTCTGCCCTTGGAATTGGGCATTCGAATTTCCGACACCCATTTCCCCCATTTTCTCACTCGAGTTCCCTTGAACTGCCGCGACTTCAGTGAGCGGTTTTCGGGTCTGCTGTGGCTGTTCTGATTTGAAGAGTATTTAGCCATGTCGGGTTGTTGCGAAGGTATCAGGGCTGGAACTGAGAGTGTGGTCGTGAAGTTATAAGGATTTAAAACAAGAGTTTATGACGGTGAGAAGATTTGAACTCGGGACGCATAGAGGTGATACTACAGTAGTGCAATGAACATCTATGAACGGATGAGGCTGAAAATGTTTGAAGGGAAGCAGGTATATGTAGAAAGATTGCGTGAGCATTTTGTTGTGTGCAACTGGCTGCTTAAATATTAAATATTAGCATACGCGAAAGGACATAAAATGGAAAGATGATGACATCCCTGAATCTGAACCTAATTTGATTAGCTCATTAGTTTTTGGTTTCATTCGTTAGACATGACATGATGACGTGGTTACTTCTAGAATTTTACTACTTAGATTTTTCATTATATAGTTATATATATTTTAGAATTTAGAGTGGATTATCATTTTTATTTTTGTTTCTTTTCCAGCGAAAAAAATCTACTATTGTTATTCATTGTATGAATCAAATAGTACAAAGTTGTTCGTGATTCAACATATGAATCAAGTGCAACATAATTACATCCATATATATCAAGATCCCTTCAAAGAGTTCGTGTCACCAATATAGCCTGAAGCTATAGAGAAAAACTTACAAAATTACAAAATTAGCAGATCATGGAAGCAGAAAGCAAAATCAAGTAACATGCAGCCCTGAAAGTACTCCAAAAGATCAGTCAAAAAAATATATGGAACCACTGTCCTGGAAGGAGTTCTCACACCATTCCTCCCAAAAAAGATACCCTTCTAAACCAGAAAGCGCTTGCTTGGATAACTTGTCAGCAAGTGAGTTGTGTTCTCTGAAGATATGTTCAAATGAGATGTTCTGTTGCTTAGAAATTTCAGTGCAAGTCCGGAGAGCCCAATGACGAAGATGCATGACATTGAGCATGGACTCACCTGCAGCCCATTTTATGGTAACCTTGGAATCACCATAAACCTTTATATTAACCAAACCAAACTTGTTTGCAACTTTCAGAATGCACCAGAGTGCCATTAACTCTGCTTTCATATTAGTTCCAGCACCACAGTTGAGTCTAATTATGAAATAATGAGACTCATTAAGGTAGATGACTCCTCCAAAAGCACATAGACCAGCTTGAGAAGCTCCATAAAAAAAAAGAACAGGTTGATTCACTTCAAAATTGAAGTGACTGACTCTGTCAATCTTCGTCATATGATCATCTATCTTGCAAGAATCAAACATTTTCAATGCAGTCAAACTACATTTCAGAACATCTGGAATGTCATTGCTAAATATGGCACAATTCCTAGAGTACCAAATTGCCCATGAGATACATATGGCAATGAAGAAATGCTTCTTACAGTGCCTGTACCAATTAAGCAAACAAATATTAAAAGCCCCCACGTCCCAGCACTGAGTAATATTCAGATAGAGATCACTTCCCAAATCATGGAAGTAAAACAACACTTGACAAAGAGGTGTTGTTTAGTTTCGGCTTCCTTTTTGCAAAGCACACATAGGCTAGGACCAGACCAGCCCCGCTTACAAAGATTCTCCCAAGTCTTTAATTTGTCTTGTAGGAGGAGCCAGGTAAAGCATTTTAGTTTTAAAGGAATGTCCCACTGCCAAAGACGCTTGTACCACCAATCCTGTGGGTAGCAGAACCTGTCTTGAACAATACGGGAGTAGGCTGATTGTGCTGTGACAACACCTGTAGCAGGATTCCCGCCCCATACTAGCTGATCGGCATCATGATTCAAGCTAATACCTGCAGATTTTAAGATGCTAATGTATGCATCCCAAGCACGTGCTAAGTGACCAGATAACCCCAGAGCTCTTGCAGTCATCCATTTTGAAGAAATTGCATCCCCATTCTTGTGCAGAAATATTTTATTTAATGTGGACAAACCTAAAATCTGAAGATACCGTGAAATGGAAAGAGGGAGAATATAACAATCCTCCATTCCAAGAATGGGATCAATCCCAACACGGATCAAATCACCTGATCCCACCTGCCAGATAAGATCCCTGTTAATCCAATGAAAATTTTTCATAAATCCACGCCACATTGGAGAGAAGTTCCAGCTTGCTAGCTTGGGGTTTCTGATCCAGCAGAGAACATCCTTTTTAACATAGTTGCAATGCATAAGAGTAGACCAGAGGGTCTTTCCGAACAGACATCTCCATAGGATTTTAAGCCTAAGTGCAATGTTGAAGGTGCCCAAATCTTTTATGCCCCAACCCCCAAATCGATAGGGTTTAGAAATAGAGTCTACAGCAACCATGGTAACCTTTTCACTATTTGCAGACCCGAACCAAAGGAAGTTGAAGAAATATTTTTTCATGGTTTTGATAATGGCCGAAGGAACCTCCAGTAAAGAGAACCAGTACACAGGAATATTGGAAAGAACCGACTTCAATAAGATGAGCTTGCCACCTATAGACAATAATCTGAATGACCAATGAGCAATGCGAGACTCAATTTTACACAATAGCCAAAGCCAGTCTTTAATTTGATAGTTTTTCGGCTTACGGAAAAAACCGAGATATTTAAAACCCTGAGCCAGATCACAGCATTTGAAAGGCACCATCAAGAGAATATCACACAGATGACCATCATGAATAGAAAGGTGATAGAAATTGGATTTGTTAGTGCTGACTTTCATACCTGAAGTGCGACAGAAAAGATGGATAATTTCATTGTATGTAGTCCACTCCTCAACTGTATCCACACCTGCCACTAAAACATCATCTGCAAAAAGGATATGTGTGATGACACAATCCTTCGCTAACTTAATGCCTTTAATCTGCCCACTCTCTAAGGCTTGATTAATCAACCTGCTGAAGCCATCCATGATCAAAATGAATAGGAGAGGAGATAAGGGACACCCTTGTCTGATCCCTCTGGAACAACAGAAAAATTCTGATGGGCTTCCATTCACCAACACTGAAATGTTCATGGAGGAAATACAAGCTATGATCCATTTGATAATCAAAGGAGGAACCCCAATTCTGATGAGAATCATTCTAAGAAAAGACTAATTTACCCGGTAATAAGCTTTTTCCAGATCCATTTTAAGAAGCAATGCTTTTTTCTTGTATATCTTGATACTATGCAGGAGTTCTTGAGAGATGCCAATGGCATCATGTATCTGCCTGCCTGCAAGAAAACCAAATTGCTCAAAGGAGATGTGCTGTGAAAGCACAGTCTTTAGCCTGTCAGCAATGATTTTTGATATAAGCTTATAGAGCAAATTGCATAGAGCTATCGGTCGATATTCACCAAAAAACCTAGGTTTGTCCTTTTTGGGAATAAGAGTAACAAAGGTAGCATTTAATCCTCCCGGAATGTAACCGTTGATCCTGGAGTAGTTAACCAACTCTTTTAGCTCATTCCCCATCAAGTCAAAGAAATGTAAAATATTGAAGGAGAATGGGGATAAGTGTATTGTCTAGATTAATTTTATAGTAGTCGTTCAAAATTAGAAATAAACAATTAAAAAAAAATCTGAGCATACTGAAAACAATTATAAGCAATTGATTTTATAGTAATTGATGTATGGATAACTTAGAGATCATGCATACATGAATAACAGATAATGACAAACAACTCATTTAACTGAAAAAATTAATACAAATATGAATTAATAAATCTGATGCAATCTTTAATACAACTGTTACATAGTTATTTCTAAAAAACAAATCTTTTACTTCGTTTTAATTAAGTAAGAGATCTTTAAAAAAAAAATGAAAAGACCAATTGATTTAATTTAAGTTGTATCTTAATTAATTGGAGCTTTCACCTCCTGACTTGGTTCATGCGAACACAAGTGAATCTTGAATGCGTCATTGATCTCGTCATCCCGACTCTAAAGACGTTGACAGTGTTTGAATTTGAAACCGTCACATGTCAATTTGCAATTAAAAGGTTTGACCATTAAAAACTCATTTCATTGTAGATTTTGACGAGTTTGACATCAGTGGCGGATGGAAAACGGAAAATTTGGATAGTTATTATTGTCCAACTTAAAATTGGAAGGGCAGTAAATTTGACTTCAATAAATAAAATCATAAACATCCTCTACTTTGTACAATTGCAATTTGTTTATTGATGAAAAAGATTACAGGTATCATCTGCCTCTAGTGGTTATATTGTAATCGTTCGAGGATTTTTATATGGTTATATTGTAATCGTTCGAGGATTTTTATATTATTTTTAAATTTGTATGATGGTTACTTTGTATAATTGCAAATTTTTTATTAATGAAAAAGATTACAAGTATCATCTGCCTCTGGTGTTTATATTGTAATCGTTTGAGGATTTCTATATTATTTTTTTATTTGTATGATGGTTTTTAATATATATATAATCTTATTATTTTAATTTAAAAAATATTCTATTTAAAAATATTAATATAATTAATTTTATATGGATTTGACAATTATTATCATATTAAAAAATATAGTGATTTTTTTTTTAAATGGCATCTATCCATCTCTTTATATGTTATGGGCATCCTCCTACTTTGATTAGCAACGATTTCCATTATGATTTTGATATCATGATCTCTAAAATAATCAATTAATATATAAAAAAAATAGCCATGAGGTGTAGGGTTTTTGGTTTGAGTGAGGTTTCTAGGTTATATGTTTAAACTTCATGGTGAAGGGTTGAGGGTGTGAGTCAACCGTGGGGTTAAACTTATAATTGATTTGATCGAAGCCAAGGTTATTTTTTTGGCTGGGACCGTAGTATTTGCTTGTAAGTGGTGCTGTCGTCCTTTAATATCTCGTGTGACCAGGGTGAGGACAGATCATTCTCACATTTAATATGTAGGCTGGCCCTGGCCCAGATTTACTATAGATAAAAATTAAACCAAGCTTTTAGCTTGTTTCCAAATGTAAGTTTACCATGGTTGAAAAAAAAACATAAAGAAAAAATAGGTAATCTACATAGACTTAGAATCGATGACTACGGAATAAAATTCATAAGAAATTGATGTATGAGATGTAAAGTTTGTCTTTGCCTCCTTAAATTCACGTTGCAACATAACCATATGTACTTTCTTATCCTTCATTTTAACCAACAGAAAACTCTAACCTCTTTGAATTCACATTCTTGTGGACTATGGAAACCGATGCAACCTGGAAACAATATTTGAAACAGTGGGCGAGTTGTCGCGGGCTAGGCATTGGCCATTGAAACTGACGACGTGACATGGCAGTGAATTTGAGGACGTGCAAAGTAACCAGTGGGAAAATAATGGGAAGCTTTCCTTTTAATGAAGTGGAATCTAATTAACCTCGTTAATCCAACTCATTAATGATAAATTTGATGGATTTTTAAATACAAGAATGTGGATGGATTAAATTCTATTTATTCATTTAGTGGACACGATTAAGAATATATTGGTATCAATCTATTATTGTCGTTGAATGAAGCTTTGTGATTAAAAATATAATTAATCTAATAACTTCCATCTCATTCCAAAATAAAAACACCTATTGACATCATTATATACATATTTAAAAAAAATGAATTTAAAAACCCAATTTTAATTGTGTTAAAATGTAAAGAGTGTATATTTTTTCCAACTTAATTAATATGGCCATTTTAATACTTAAATGTATAAAGAGTAGAACATATATTTTATGTTTAATGATGTATGAACAAAAGTTTTATTGCACCATAGTGAAGTGCTTACAATTCAGTATGGTGGAGATGTTGTCATTTGATGTGATGTAACGTGACATATATATATATATTATCCAACTCAATTAATATGGTCATTTTAATACTTAAACATATAAAAAATAGAACATATATTTTATGTTTAATGACGTATGAACAAAAGCTTTATTGCACCAGAGGGAAGTGCTTACAACTCAGTATGGGGGAGATGTTGTCATTTGATGTGATGTAACTTGACATATATATATATATATATATATATATATATATATATTACTAGGGGAATCAACAACTGGAGTTGGGTTGGTACTCACATGACACAAGGTCCAGGGATCCAATCTCGCTACCACTATACCCCTAGGTGCATCCACAAGGCCCGAACCATGGCACACATGTAAATTTGGGGGGATTTGAATACGTGACCTTCCATTTACAACCAATTACAACTTCTCATCTTTACCACTTGAGCCACCCCCATGGGCGTAACGTGACATATTTTAATAATAAAAAGATAAATAAATAAAAAAGCATGTCGGCTAAAAATTAAATATATATTATGTTAATCTAATTATCATGATTATTCTTTGATTTTTTTTTATCCTAAATTTTTAAACATCAAGAAAAAAATTACACCTCAAGAAATTGGATCGCTCTCGGTGGTTAATAGATCTAGGTTTGGGTTTAAGATTGATCTATGCTGGTAATATTTAATAATTAAAATGTTTTAAAAATCATTTTACTACCAAATTTCATATTTTCATAACAACTCTTTTTTCATAACAACTCTTTTTAAGCATGTCATAGTTTAGAGGGTCAATGCACTCCACAATATGGATGAAAGCCTTAACATTCCTAAATTTGGAGGAACAAGAATGTCCAATGTACACAAGGGTAATCATTGAAAACTAAATTAATTAATTATTTGATTGCTCTTAGTATTATTGATGTTTCCTTTAGGGTATAAATTAATAAGTTGCCTAAAAGGTAAGAGCTAAGTTCTTTCAGTTAATAAGTTATTGTTTTTGGTTAAGATTTTGTCTTTCTTGGTGTAAGGAAACATGTTAATGATACAACATACATAGGCATTTGGAAAGGGTATAAGTCTACCTCCTTACACACCAACAATGGGTTATTTTAGGTTGTATGGTTTTCCTTGAATAATAGTGATGAGTCAACTGGTAGTTACAAAATGCAGGGAACTAAGTTATGACAGGTTTTACCATCTTAAGTTTTTTTTAATAAATTACCAAACTCATTTTTTCTAGTGAGATAGGTCTTTTTTTCCATCAAGAAAAATTTCACCCAAAATTTAGGTTGTTTTGATCCTTCATCAACAGAGACGACCATCCCTCCAATAAGTGTTTCCTACCGATAGTGAGATTGACGTGTGACACATGAGGTTGTGTGCCACTATATTTTTCGTAACATCATGCATACCCTTCTCAATCATATGCCACTCTCTTTCAAAATGATGCATGCTATCTCCCTCCAACAATGACAATGAGCCCTTCTTATCCCATGTGTACTCCCAATGTTCATCTAGTGATCAAATCCCAACTCGTGATGATGGTAAACCAACTCAGATGTGACATGGGAGCTTATAATGATAGAGTTAAAGTGCATGGTTGGGAAAGGGGTGGCTCTCACTTTACATGTGGTCGCCCTCCCTCCCGGGACGATATCTAGCATGGATGATCTTCTAGATCATGTTTGGGTTGTACTATGATGACTTTGCAAATTGACTAGGGATACATTCATTCCTACCTTTCAAAGAGATTGTTTCCCCACCCTCCTATTATGCACTTAAAAAACCGTCCACATCACTTGTCTCCTCTCTATCCTTCTCATTGTTTGTCTCCACTCCATTCCTCTCTACTATACTCCAAGCATTTGGTCCCACTTCACATTGTTGGACAATGTATTTTTGGCTTGACAACTATCAAGGATTTGATAGATCACATCAACTCTTCTCTACTTTGTTCATTTTTCGGACTCACTCCACTCCTCTTTGCTCTATATTTCAAGCATTTGGGTTCATTCCACTCCTTGTTTATTTTAGTTGTTGGAAAAATTATTTTTAGCTCGACTCCTCTCGATAGTTTGACATTTAAAAGCCTCTAATGTATGTAGAATGAGAATGTAGATTACATAGAGAGTGAAACAAAAAAGCATATCTTTTGCAAAGTACTTCGATAGTGTATTCCTCATGTTTTCCAAGTCTATGTATTTGGTTCACAGACTTGTGTTTTACTCCAACCTAGATTTTTCTATCTTCCATGTCATGAGAGGATAACCTACCTTTTTTCTATCTTCCATGTCATGAGAGGGGTCAAATTCCATGAATCCTACATGGCTAACTTGAATGATGAGAATATTAATTAGGATGATAATACCCTAAAATATTAGGGTTTACTATTATGTCAAGTTTTATGGTTGGCAAGAAGGACATAGTGAGATGCCAAGTCTATGTAATGACTACAATGTTTAGGCCTTCTCTCATTTCAAAAAAATAAAATTGAAATAATAATCGTTTGTATAAAAAAGGAAGTGTCGAAAGATTTAGGAGATAAATCATAACTTGCATTGCTTTCCTCCTCCCTTTGAATAGTTCATGGGAGGGAGAAGCTAAAATTTCCTATAATTTCTTTTTTCGTTTTCATGAGTACAAGAAAAAATTCATACAAAATTAGTTACATCATGGAATGCATAAATAGTACATGATTTATACTAAGGGAGAATCCAAGTTTCATTGATGGCCTAAAAGGATATTTGATTCTACATCATATTCTCTTTGATCTCAACTAGATTTCCTTCCCTGGTGAGAGGAGGGGTGGTATTTAGGGATTTATTTAGGACTCTAGGGACTGTAAGAGATTCATATGTCTCATATGAATGTTCATGCAACACTGGAATAACAAGAGGGACTACATTCTTTCCTTGCTCACTACAAGATTTGAACCCAAATTCCGACGAGAAAATCCGATGACCTCCGATGAAAAGGACTGTGTCGTCGGATTTCACCTTAAAAATTACAAAATTTGATGATTTTTTTGTAAATTGATAGAAGTAGCCGTCGGATATCCGACGTCGCTATGAATATTCGACGTCTCTGAGGATATCCAACGAGGCACCTGGAATAGTTACCAACGTTGTCAGATATCCGAACGAATATTAAGCCCGAGGATGTTGGATATCTGACCTCATATTAAGCCCTAGGATGTCGGATATCCGACTCCAAGCGATACCTGAGGATGCCGGATATTCGACTGATTATGATGCACTAGCTCGTCGGTGATCCGACATCAACTCTCCAATGGTAACTAAGTTCAAGGCGTCGAATATTTGACGGAGGGATGACTTTTAAAACCTATAAATATCGAAACATTCCGACATGTTTGCTATACAAGAGATGGTTTGCGGAAGTTTTTTTATTCGTCGGACTGTTTTTCATTATTTCCATTGTTTTTGTGATTCAATCGAGCGAAGTGTGGAGATTCATTTTCTAAGATCGATAATCTTCATTCAATCTCTTTACGAGAAAATGTCAACTAGCAATATTCCTGATCCAAACGAACAAAATCGACAATTGCTTGCTAGATTGTGGGAAGGAGTTGAAAGAAGGGGTGATGGGAAATGCTATTGTCCATGTAGCCTATGCAGGGGCTTTAAGAGGAGAAGAATTTTGATCACAACAGCTAGAAAACATTGTAGGGAGCATGGGCACGCTGAGGGGGTACATGAATACCATCCATTTGTAAGTTTTGCATTATATATGTTTTTATTTTGATTGCTTTTGTAAATGTATGTATTATTTTAATGTTTCTTTTATTAACTTATATCTATTGATCGTGGTTTCAATAGATGGGGACTAACATGGACAATAAATATTATTTTAATATTTAATATTTATTATAATATTTTTTTCTTTTGTGCGTGTTGAATCTAGGGTATAGTAGAATAACTCATTTAATTGTTCGTTAGTGAGACTAACCCACTCGCCGGGGAAAGCACTTAACTCTCTAGATTTGTGACACTTTCCATCATGATAATAGAAATAACGACTATATTGGCATGCTGTAATTTCTCTTATATTTTCTCTATAGAAACCATAGCATCGTTTATCTTACCTTAGTGGACAGTATGATAAATTTTGAGTTATATTTGAGTAGCTTTGCTCAATAATTGGGTCAATTATTATGTCTCTTGGATAGTTTGGATGCACCTATTTGACCATCAGTACAATTGGTCATTGTTCTTTTCATCCCAACAGTATAAAATTTGTTACATTTTAAATGCATCACATAAATGTTTACATTTTGCGTTTGAATTTCTTATATTAACTTTTATCTATTGTTGGTTTCATGTAATTATAAAGGAAAGACATCCTATGGCATATCATCTGGAGGAAGTCCTTCTAGAACAAGTATCGGAGGAACATGGAGCTATGAATATAAATGGAGAACAAGTTAATGATCACATTGAATAAGATGATCATACTGATAACATAGTTGAAGATGATGTTACAAATACTTTGATCCATGATTCATTTAATGTTAGAATGGCTGGTGATGATGATGATCATCATGAAAATGATGAACATTTTGATGATATTCATGATATACCTCTTCTTGATAAGGCATACAAACCCCTTTATGAGGGCTCCAAGACAAATCTTCTCTCTGCTATATTGTTGATAATGAACTTGAAGGTTATGAATGGTCTTTCAAACATATCAGTCACACAGATGTTAAGGTATGTAATATATTCCATCAAAAAATATATATGATCATGTATTTGATTGTTAATTCATATATAAGTCAAATTATTACGGATGAAATGTGTTTCATTAATATTATTTCTATATTATATTAACTAGATTTTTATTTTTATTTCTTGTAGCATGATAGGTGAATATTTGTTACCACTGTCAAATATTTTACCTCGCACATATCGATATTTATCTACCATCATGAAAGAAATTGGAATGCAGTATGAAGCAATTCATGCATGCCCCGATGACCATGTTCTATATTACAATCAACATGAATTTGCAACAGAATGTCCTGAATGTCATATTAGTAGATATTGCACAGATCAAGTAACTAAAAAGGTGCCTCACAAGGTTCTACGTTATATTCCCATTATTCCACGTTTGCAACGACTGTTCAGGTGCAAAAACATAGCGCAGTTTATGGATTACCATGCATGGAATAGAATTCAAGACGACATTATTCGGATTCCTACAGATGGGTCTGCATTTAGAGATATGGAGGAAAAATGGCCTCCCTTTAAAGAAGAACCTCGTGATCTTAGGATTTCTTTAGCAGCATATGGTGTTAATCCATTTCCAGAGATGAGATCCATTTACTCGGTGTGGCCTATTTTTGTTATCAACAACAACATTCCTCCATGGTTGACAATAAAGAGGGAGCACATAATGTTATCGATGATTGTTCCAGGTACGAACCTTGCAGTTTCTTTTTTAATGTAGTGGTATCCCATTTGTCGTATTTTTGTCGCATAATTTCACATATATATATATTTAATGTTTTTCTATTGTTCAATATGGTTTAATATAGATCTAAATGGTACGTCTCATAATTATATTTTTGATATGTTCAAATCAATCAGGTAAGTACCAAGTCAAAAATATGAATGTATATATCGAACCTCTTATTGACGAGCTACTGAAGTTATGGAATGGCATCACTATGTATGACGTATCTAGACCAATACGACAAAGGCAATTTCAATTCCATGCAATGCTTGTATGGACAATACATGATGCCCCAGAGTTAACCCATTTTTTTGGTATGTAATTATAAGTTCCACTTTATTCAAGCATTTAATTTTACGAACTACTAGTTAATATACTATGCACACATGTTTTTCTAAACAATCCAATAATTTTGTATATAATTATAATTGACATAGATATTCCATCTCTTTATGTAGGTCTTCAGACAAAAGGGAAATTTGCATGTCCAGTTTGTGGTCCTAAGATCAAATCTCGTCATTCAAAAAGCTTAGGAAAGGAGGTGTTTGATGAGTATAAGCTCTTCCTCTCTAAGAATCACAGGTATCGAACTACCGAAAAACATCTATTCAATGGCAATCAAGAGACTGCATTAAAACCGCAGAGAATGACACCTCACCTATGGAAGTTGCAATATAATAGAAATCGTCAAGGTACGTATAACGAATCATCGTATATGATATGTTATATTGTGTGTTGTTTACTGTAATTGACATTGATTAATGTAATTTCATGATTGTCGTTCATTTGATCATGAAGGCATTAATGGGTTTCCACGAGGAATGAAAAGTTATCCTAAATAATTTAGTAGGTTGCCCTACTATGAGCACCTACAAATTGCTCATCTATTTGATACAATGCATATCGAAAAGAAGGTGACTGAAACATTATGGAGAATATTGGATGGAAGGAGTGACAAAGAAAAAATTGTCAAAATTTGCAAAGACATTCAAGATAGCAACCATGCAATGAAAGACGTCATTCAATTTCATAGCAATGGAGAGAAAATTAATATAAACTCACTTCCATGGATGTTAACGGACCAGAAAAGTAATGTTGTAAAAGACTTCATTCGAAAAATTAAATTTCCCACCGGATTTTGTGCGAACATGAAGAATATCATTACAAAGAAAGCTGATTTCGCAGGGGTGAAAATGCACGATTGGCATGTCTTCATGAAGGTAATTATTATGTTATGCATTTAATTTTTTTTTTTTTTCTTATTCCAGTGAATATGGTTGGTATTTTTGTTTGTCTACTCTTTGTCGATAACATGAAACGATTTGTATATTATTGTTATAGTATGTTCTACCTCTCTCTATCCCGGACAACTTCGACAACAATGTCAAGCAAATAATATATAGTCTCGGGAAATACATGAGGTAAGTGGTGATTTTTTCCATGCGCTTAGTGTTTGTTTAATTCAACATAGAACTTATATTTGATTTTCGTTCTCTAACTCATGTTACGTAAAATAATGTTTTTTTTATTTAATCTATTGATTGGATTGTTATGTGACTTGTAGATGGTTGTCATCTAAATAATTCCATAAAGAAGACATAAAGTATTGGAGGAGAGAAATTCCTCGTCTCATGTGTGAAATGCAGAAGCATCTACCTTCGACATTTTTCAATGCACAGGAAGACTACCTCATACACCAAGTTGAGGACATTGAACTGTGTGGACCTGCACACTCAAGGTCCATGTGGATGGTTGAGAGGCACTTGAAATTTATGAAGGGTTTGGTTAGACAACGAGCATATGTTGAGGGTTCTATGATGGAGGGATATATGGTATACCAAAACATGTTGTATATTAGTGAATATATTCTTATGTTAGCATCAAAGATCAATTTGCGTCGCATTTGTCATCCAGAATCCAATAAAGATTTCGAAGGGGAGTACCCAAAGGGGAAAGGTAGATCGAGGAAGGTGAAAGGTAATATGACACATTTGACTATTGATTTTTATGTATATATATCATACATATTCTATTTTTATATTCAGTATTTTGCATCAATTTAGAGTGTAATTATATACTTTGTTAAGTGACTATACATTTGTATTGAATTTTAATTTTATTTTCATCAAACAATTGGTCGAGAGTGGGATGCAATTCATGTATACATCGCAAACAATCTTGACTGGATGAAGGTATGGATCGAACGATGTGAACAATCTGGTCATGGAATATCATGGGAAGGTGTGGCTTCATTGGTTAAAGCTGCACATCGCAATGGAGACACAAATCTAACACAAAGGGAAATCGATTTAGAAAGAGGTTTAAAAGATAAGCAGGTAAGCATATTAATCAACCACGCTATTTTTTTTTTGTAAAAAATATTGTCGTTGTACGTCATGCTGATTTTTTTCCTTGTATGGCATTATAAACATGCACTAGTTAATCATAAATATTGGATCATTATGTAATCTTTTCCTATATGGACTGTTGTAGGTAAAACACCATAAGGCTATATGGTGCAATGGATGTAGATATCACATCAAAAAGTTGGATGAAACGAAGAAAACATCTGATTGTGGGATATCTGTAGTCTTTCAGGTGACTAATGTTTCTTCTAGAAGTGAGAGACATCCATAACTCTCTGAAAATCGATACTATGGGTATCTGGAAGACATTATTCAGTGTGACTTTAACTCCTTCAAGGTGTTTCTGTTCGTTGTCAAATGGCACAGGTGTCGATTGAATAATCCTGATCTCGATAAAACAATTATTGAACATGATAATGGATTTACCATGGTAAATATAAGGTTGTTTGAGCCAGGAATGGAGCCCTATGTTCTTCCAACCCAATGTGAATAGGTATTTTACTCTGAGGTTCCAGGTAGAGCGGGTTGGTCATTTGCTGTGAGACATGATCCAAGGGGAAGGCCGGTAAAGTATAACGTAGATGAAGGTAATGAAGACGTTCTCGAAGAAGAAGACGCCGTTGAAGATGATCATGATCAACATGATTTAGATGATCATGTTCCAGAAGAATATGTCAAAGAACTTCTTAAATCAGATGATGTATCAGACAATGTCCATGAAGATGATATCGACGATGACATGATGATCATAACTGACATCGACGACGACGATGACATGGCCAATCCTTACAATGTTGAATCTGGATCATCGGATGATAGTACAGACGATGACTAAGATGAAGAAGATGATGAAGATCATTGAATTTTACGAGGTATGCAGTAATAATAAATTAACTGTTTCTTAGTGAGTTTCCATTTTCCTGTATGTTATGATTAGAAACATTGCTTGTTATAGAGTATGACAAAAAACACATTTAAAATTTTTCTAAAGAGATATTTTTGTTGGGTTATGGGGAATTGAGAGTGATGTGAGGGGGGGGAGGGGCCATAAGAGCTTCCACCTTCATGTGGTTGGCCCTGTTTAGTAGAGAATATTAAATTATTCTTGAAACAGAGAGAATCTTAGTAAGGAAATGCACAATTATCAAGACTCAAACATCATCATCATCATCATCATCATCATCATCGTCATCATCACCATCATCTTCATCATCATCATTTTTTTTTCTTCATTGACATCTTCATAATCTTCATCATCATCTTCATCATCGTCATCATCATCATCATCATCATCATCGTCGTCGTCGTCATCATCTTCATCATCATCATCATCATCATCGCCTTCATCATCATCATCATCTTAGATAGAAATTCTATGTGTTTTATCCTTGGAGGTCACATGTTTAAATTTGGAGGGGTTAAGGTATGTACACATCCATAGAGTAAGAAATCAATTTTTTTTATAAAAATGGGGTTCTTTGTCTCACATATAAGATTGTCTCATACATCAATTTGTCATCGCTCAACAAGCTACCAAAAGCTACGTCATTGTATGATATCCGATGCAACTACCTAGAAATACCAACAGTGTTTGTCATCGGTGGTTTAGCGAGCTCGTCGGATTCTCTTGAAGTCAAAAGTCTGATATCCGACGCCTCTTGCCGTCGGTGGTATGGAGAGGTCGTTGGATTCATCATCATCATCATCTTTATATTCATCATCATTATCTTCATCATCATCATCATCATCATCATCGTCATCATCATCATCATAATCATAATCATCATCATCATCATCATCATCATTTCTTCATTTTTACCATCAAGGATAATCTATTTTCCCAAGTTGTTTCCCATCAAAAGTTTTTTCATGGGGCCAACGCTGAATTTCTTTAAATACGTGTTGGCTTGTACTAAAATTTGGCATGGTTAGACTAGACGCATGCATTGACATTCTGGGAGAGTTTCCGGACTCAAACATGACTGACACTAACCATTGGAGCATCAAAAACCATACCTATAGATTAAATAATGTGCTACATGGGGACAATGTTGAAATTTCTTAAATATGTGTTGGCTTGGACTGAAATTTGGCATGGTTAGTCAAGATGCATGCATTGACAGTGTGGGAGGGTTTCCGGACTCAAACATGACTGACACTAACCATTGGAGCATCAAAAACCATACCTATAGATTAATTAATGTGATACAATATGGGGCCAATGTTGAAATTTTTTAAATATGTGTTGGCTTGGACTGAAATTTGGCATGGTTAGTCTAGACGCATGCATTGACAGTGTGGGAGGGTTTTAGGACTCAAAATTGGCTGACACTAACCATTGTAGCATCAAAAACCATATCTAGCCTATAGATTAAATAATGTGATACATGGGGCCAATGTTGAAATTTTTTAAATATGTGTTGGCTTGGGATGAAATTTGGCATGGTTAAAATAAATGCATGCATTGACAGTGTGGGAGGGTTTCTAGACTCAAACATGATTGACAATAACCATTGCAGCATCAAAAACCATACCTATAGATTAAATAATGTGATACATGGGGCCAACGTTGAAATTTTTTAAATATGTGTTGGCTTGGACTGAAATTTGGCATGGTTAAACTAGAGGAATGCATTGATGGCGTGGGAGAGCTTCCAGACTCAAACATGACTGACACTAACCATTGCAGCATCAAAACCATACCTTTAGATTAAATAATGTGATACATGGGGCGAACGTTGAAATTTTTTAAATATGTGTTGGATTGGACTGAAATTTGGCATGGTTAAACTAGAGGCATGCATTGACAGTGTGGGAGGGTTTCCAAACTCAAAAATGATTGACACTAATCATTGGAACAAGAGATATACGGACTATAGATATTGGAACAGTATCAATTGATATCATGAGAAACAATTTGATCAATTGCTGGTCTATTCCTCATCTTGTTGTGTTGAACTGGCATATTTGAGGATGAATTTCTTGTTTGATGGGTGAATTTTCCTTAGAAGAATTGTTTGAAGTCCTTGTTGTGTCATATAGGTCAAGAGAATCTATATGTCAATTCACTTCTATTGGATGCATTAGCATCTTGTTGGTATGGTAGGAAACCTATTGGTAGCATCATCATCATCATCTTCATCATCATCATCATGATCTTCATTATCATCACCATCTTCGTCATCATCATCATCATCATCATCATCATCATCATCATCTTCATTCATCGTCATCCTCATCATCATCGTCCTCATCTTCATCATCATCATCGACGTTGTCATCATCATCAATATCATTTATGTTTAAAGACTAGCCAATTTCTGATTTTGATATGTGTCTTTCAAAGAAGGATAAGACACTAATTATTTAGAAGCATCAATGTCAAAGACTAATTACCATATGTATTTGACCATAACATTTCTAAAATATTTAAAGACTATCCAATTTATGATTTTCATTTGAATCTTTCAAAGAAGGCTAAGAATCACCAATTATTTTGAACTCAATTTATTTCTTGAAGTGTTTCCTTTAAGCTCAAAGAAAAATTAGCTTGAAGATGTAAGGCATCACAAGTGACCCACTTGTGTTGGAAAAATGACTTTCCAAGGGAAAAGAACTAAACGTTCACACTTCCATTTGGCTAAGCTTTTCTACTACCTTCAAAGAGAAGCATTACAATTGGTTCGAAGAGGTCGGGAACCACAAGTGGCATGCTTACATAGGTGAAATGAACCTTTATGGCTGAACAAGTTAAACATAAACACTTTAATTTTGCTAAGTTATGATATGGAGCTACTCTTTCGTTAAAACCACCTAGGACTTACACCTTGGCTTATCTTCTAATTCATACCCTCAAGGGAATTGAACCTTGGAGGTTGTGCTAACATGTTGGCATCTCTAGCACTAAACCATGATCCCATCGACAAATATAATCAAAGTCTTATTGGGTTTCTAAATGAATTCATCCAATATTTAACATATAGGGTTTATCATTTGCTATTTCTCTTGTATCTTTTTTGCACTATCTTCATTTAAATCTCAATTGCTATCAAATTAGATAACAAACATTTTGGTCTCATCATTAAGAAATATGGTAACATCATTGATGGAACTTATTTATTTGCTTTTCCATTCATGTTTACATTGTTTTTCAAGTTACCTATAAATGTAATTTAGGTAGTGTGATTTTTATGGTGTTAACATATAAACACATGGAAATGGAATCAACCCTAAGTCAAGTGGAGCCTTGCAACTTGCTACATGTTTGAGTCTCGACAATATTCCTTTGAAATTTAATAAGAACACCAAAGAAGTTTGTTAATGGTTGGATTTGAGAATTTTCTAGGTGCGATTAATTAAGATATTAGGGCTCTAAAACAATTCATGTATCTACCTCTATGTTGAAATCGTTTTCCATGCTGATGTAGTCGACCACCTTCCTTATTGTCTTACCAAAAGGCATGATAATGAGGAAGAAGGCGTAAAATTATGTAATTCACCTTCAAAGAGTGCCTTGCAATCACATTGGTAAGGAATCATAAGAAGATCACAAAAATCCAATGTGTCACATCCCCATTTAGTGTCAATTAAAGACTTATATGGTAAATTTAATATGAGACTTACTTATAGTTGTCTCTTACTCTTTGCATATTGACACATTTTATATTTTATGGTTGTCTCTGTGCCTTGACCCAATTGATATTATAAGGTGAGGAGGTGCATGCACAATAATCCTTAGTTATGAATATGAGATCATGAGGATTTAAAGAGAAGAGTATGTAAAGACAGGTAATTTTTATATGTATTTTCGTGGTAACTACCGAGGACAAATGTGGTGAGAAACCACAAGCGTTTGGAAGGACGAAGGGAGATTACATCATGATCATTCCACTTATAAAATTGAAGACTCTTCATGAGACAAAAATTGTTTTTTTAATTTTATTAATAACCATTGTGATGCTTTGGTCCAAATGATTTTCTAACTAGTTGTTTCTCCATATAGTGTGCCAAGTGCCACCTCTCTATATCAATTCATAATAAAAAAACTTAATATAAAACAATATATAATATAAAACACTATATAATATAAAACAATACAAAATAAAATAAAATATTATATAATAAAAAAATAAGATAAAAGACAAAATATAAAACAAACTATATATAATACAAAAAAAATCACTTACCATTTCACTTTCAATTCGACACGCCCCCATTTCAATTTCAATTCGACACCAGGAGGAGCTCTGCAACTCTATGAAACCTACAGCGGAGAGCTGGAGGAGAGCATGATTTGATACCCCATTTCAATTCGACACATGCGATCAGGAGAGGTGCTCTGCAATATCAATTTCCAAACCCTAAACAATTTCAATTCGACACAAAGGAGCTTGAGAAGGAAGATATGTCCTTGGTATGTCTATGAATTATATGTTTAATGCATACATGTGCTTGTCATATACAATGATATCTTTTCCAAGATTGCTTTCCTGTCCCGCATGCTTGCAACCTGTTAGGGTTCTGGAAATATGATTCCATGGATTCGACTTGGGTGGTTGAATGAATATCACACAAAGCCAAAAACTTATCCATATGTTGATCCAGGTTTCTAGAACCATCTCCATTGAAAATGGGAAGGCATCCAGCCAGTAAATATGGCGATGAATGCTTCTCACCCTATTGGGTCAAAGGGATCATCCTTGGTCTTTGACTATGGGTTACTGGCCTTTTCATTTTAAGTTATTTTCACCTTTTCATTTATGGAGCTTGTCTCAATGATTTCCAAGGTTGTGAATAAAACTCCCATTTGAATCTTTCTCAAGGTACATGAAGTCACCTTATCTCAATTTGCTCAAAGGAAAATCATTGGTCCACTTTAACCACCACTTTTGTTCTTCACAATGCACTTCTTGAAAAATAAGTCTCCCACTTATCCACTATGCTATATATTCATGAAGTCTCTTCTTCCTCCATGGAGGTTCGACCCTCCAGTGTGGTGTAGAGAGTCATGGATGTAAAACACATTCATTTTTAAGCTATTTTTTTAGTTGTAATTTACCAAGGTTTCCAATTACATCATTTTGTTTTCAATGATGATTGTCTAGGCAGAGAGGGTGGAAGGAAAATGAGGGGAATGGAGTGAACCAAAGGGTGGTTAATAAATGATTAGTGAGCATGTTATAAGCCCATAATTACATACAGTGCCCCTTTAGTAGAGATCTTATTTATGCAGACAAAGGTTCCCCTAATCTCAACAGGATATAAGAGAAATCATGACAACAATTATCCTGTGTCATTGAAAGCTGATATTTGCTGTTGTTTATGGTCAAATTGGGTTTTGATGCTACTTCTACCTTCAAACTCAACCTAGAATTTACTATAGCATGCTATTCATCGATTTTCAGTGGCTGTGATATGACTTTTGACCACCATTTGTGCTCAAAACTGCCTAAAAGGTGCCCAAGTTTGAGTACTAAGGAATTTTTTATGCTGGAATTAAACTTGGAACCCAAGAAGAAGGTTGTTTACATCATGAATTATGTCAAGAATTGTTATAGGTCTCTTTTCATGCCTAGAAAGCACCCAGAATTAGGGATTTAAGGTTGGTTGTTGCTCTTATTCATACCCATATGTCAAAGTATATTTGTTTTCTTCCTTTTGGAGGTTCACAACATTTCACAGGGATGTCCAAATACTTCCAAAAATGTTGTTGTTCAAGTATTCCATCATGTTATCATGTGCCCTAGAATACTAGGGGAAATACTCATTTTCTTTCCTTGAGTCCATTTGAGGTGAAATGGGATCCCTTTTAAACTAGGACTGACCTCTAACATGATAATTTTGTTCTCTAAAAGCTGGTCCCACAAAGTAATGGGAAACTTTCCCTTGCTTGACCTTGTTGAGGTCATTGTCCATGGAATTGAGGATATTTTTTACCTCTTTGACTATCATGGGGTCTTTTCGATCCGAAGGATGAAATCTTGGGTTCCTTACCTCTTCTTCTCTCCACATATTCTCTTTTATAAGGGGGGTCATATTATTATTTAATGAAATTCTTGGAACTCTCATGTTACTTGTCAAATATTCAACATCATTGAATAGGATCTCAAGGTTAGTGGACCTTCTTTCTAGTAGTTGGAGAAAAAATTTAGCCTTGAAATAGGTATCATACAATACCATGGAAGAAACTTCTAAGGTATTAACTGCATAAGGAATGAGGTGATATATTTTACAAAACCTATTGTCTAGCTCTCTTGTGTCAACAACAACCTTTGCTTGCTTTGTTTTAGTATGGATTTCTGGATCTTGCGTTTATGTAGCAACCTTTTCTTGCTCTATTTCAGTATGGATTTCTGGACCTTGCATTTCCGCAACAACCTTTTCTTGCTCTGTTTTTGTGTGGATTTTTGGATCTTGTGTTTCCACATCATGCATTTCCACAACATATTTATATTCTTGTCTTTCCACATCAGGGATTCCCATAAAATCCTCCCAAGGCACTCTTAGCTTCTCTTGTTGCAGGGCATCCTTTACTAGGAGCTGAATTGCTCCATGATGAGCAAGGCTCGTCAATTTTCATATATGCATATATCCCTCTTTATCTATTTGAGTCAAGATCTTGGATAATTAAATTTTTTCTAGATACATTGAGGATACAAGGTTGCAATCTTCATTTTCATATTGCTCTAGTTTCATAGAAGGATTTATAGGAACATCATTTGAGTAAAAAATCCTCTCAAGAGGACCTAGCCCCTTTGGGATGTAATTAGTTTTGAGTTGTATAACATTTGAACGCCAATAATTTTTGACAAATTTACTCTTATAGCATTCAATATATATAGTTCTTCTTCACCAACATCTGCCTCTTCTACTTCATGTAGATCAATTCTTCATTTCCTTCAATGTGCATATCTGCCTTTGACATTGACCATTGCTGGGGCAAAAATATAACAAACCAATTTTCTTGTAGGTGGCATTAATGTTCAGCTTGAATTCTGGGTAAGAAAGGAAACTACCAAGTGCAATTAACCAATAAAATGAATGAATGGCTAACAATTGTCCCTGTGGACATTGTTTCAAAAGTCAGCAATAAATGCACTTGTCACAGTGCCTTCACTCCAAAAACATGTGCTATAGGGATGGTATACTTATTAGGCATGTTGGTAATATACCCATATCTCACTATCACCACTACTTCAGTAAGATATGCCCATAATTTATGTTGTTTGCATGGCTGCAATTAATCTAGAACTACCTTTTCTAAAGTCATGGTATGTTTAATCAGCAAACCAGGCTTTAGTATTATTTCCAGAATTGCATAATTTGTCAAACTACTTTTCACAGTCTTCCAAAGGAAGCAATTCCTTTAGATATGTCATCATTGGATCCTATCTTTCCATCTAATATCTAAATTGAGGAAACTAATCTAATTCCCTCTCTTGCATCCCACATTCTAGGAACTTGGTGGAACATTGCTACACAAGCCACCACGTATTGTAAATGTGGGATATAAAAGTAAGAGGGATGGGTTTTCATGAAATTAAATCTATCCAATATCCGGTGGAACTCCAACCATAGTTCTAGAAGCACTTTACCTTCTAAAAAAAAGGCATAGGTTCCACATCCAAAAGTGTTGTTATTCTAAGTAGTCGTAATATCTAGAAACCCTATGTTTTGGTTGAAAACAGTCTACTAGATAGAGCTTGATATGTGTTATACAAAAGACACTCTTTTGGTTAACACTCATCAAATTTGACAAAATGAATTCTCATCGTTTCAATCAATTGAAAGTATCTGCACTAGTGGACCTACATAATAGTTATAGGCCACCTATCCTTGTGAGCGCTAGATGCCTCTTTGTTCGCACTAGCACCTTATTTCTAATGAATTATAATTGATATCGATATGACTGGATAGATCATGAAATGCCCGATTCTCAGAGATTTGGATACAAGCTTGATTGTCATAGTAAATCATGGTAGTGCTCAAATTAGAAGTTGTAGCAGAACCTGGACAACAATAGGGTTTTTGCCTTATAGAATGTGTAGCACTTCTGTCCTCAACATCCAAGTCACCATCTATGTCACTTCTACTGTTCGCACAAATTGTAGGGCATAGAATTCACCTCTATTAGTTGTCCCCTGGTTTGTTGAATACTTAAAGAAAAATAATGTTTGCTTGTTTTTTGAAGGCTATATCTTTAAAAATATTTATAGAACAATTAGCCTTATCAAATTGTCATTAGCCTATTCCTCTCCTATATATGTGCTAGAAAATGATGTTCTGGAATAATCCTACAATTTGGACCAGTTCTTCATAGATGGATAACAAGAGGATTTTATTTGGATCCATTTTTAACCTGACCCAATACTAATATTGAGTCTCCAAACACCTGTAACTTCCTAATTCCTTTTGATAGTGCAAGAAACATATTCAGTTTTATATCCTTCATTTATGTGAAATTATTTGTACTCTGACCCAAACCTGCTGCAAATTTGTACCAATGTTGTTATGATAGATAAAATGTTCCTCCTGCACCCCCCTAGCTGGTACACCTTGTGAAGATCCATCAAAATAGGCCCAACTCCCTATTCTGTTTATTGCTTCTTCCACCACCCTTCTAAACTTTGGTATACCCTCAGACTGTAGGAAGAGCATGAGGATAGCTAGAATTTTTGTGACATCAAATTATGGAGCAATATGATTGTCATCAAATATGGCACTATTTATTCCATCCATGTTCCCCATATCATTAAGGCTGCTAAAGCTTTGTATTCTTTCAATATACCATTATTTATCCATATTTGGAAAGCATCTTGAAATTGAAATCCATTCCAAATGAAGTTTATCCTAGTAACATGTGATGCATGGACCCACATTCTCCTTATATATGGACACAAAATAAAAATATGCTCAATGTATTTATTATTTTCCTTATGGAGGGGTACTCTTTCATACTTAACATCCCTCTAGTTTGGGAAAAATTTCAACATTTGTTTCCACATGTGAATACTTTTATTGGTTATTATGTGGACATGGAAGGTTGCTTGATTTTCCAAAGTGGACAATCTTGATGGGTGCAAACCCCCTTTGATGACCTTGCTTGTTGAACAAGTAATCTTGACGGAAGCCTTTGAAGGAGGCTAATGTGGGCATCTTTTGGCTGCTTTGAGCACTTGGTGGGTTGAAAGTCCATGAGTAAGGTATGGATTCACTCCTATGGTACTAGCTCGTAATTGAGGATATCAGTGGTTGGGATCAAAAGGACTACAAATCCATCCTTAATGTAAAGTCAGATAACCTTGTAGGTTGGAGCTCCCATAATGTTTTTCTTTCATGGTGCCACCATATGAGTTTTGAAAGTAAGATTAATTGGACCCATCCCATGATGAAGTAGAACCATGTGAGATAGATCCTATAACACCATTAGCATCATGATATTCTCCTATTGTATCATGATAAAAATAAATATATTTGTATTTATAAATATATTTTCTTTGTTCAACTTGGACCTCTATTGTTTTTATCCCAAAACCAGAAGTGATTTAACTCTGTGTACCCACGCCTTCTGTCTGAGGAGTGTTTCCAGCGGTCTTGAGTTTCAGCTTGGCAACAAGCCTCAGACAGCGGGTGTGGGTACACAGAGTCTAGATTTTCTTCCAAGCGTGGGATATCACACAAGAGGAACTGGGCTTAGTTGATAGTAGTCTGTCTGCAATCAAACTTTGAGCTTAGTTGATAGTACTCTGTCTACAATAAAATTTAGAGGAACTGAGGAAAATGAACATGACCATAAGCTGATTGATGGGAGTTCTAGTATAAGGTAATTTGTTTCCAATTTAATTATTTGATATTTGAAATTCCAATTCAACTAATGTGTGGGATAGATGTGCCATAGATGAAATTCTTAACATCTCAAGGAATTAGATCTTTGACCAAACACTAGGAATGACAAACTTGGGTACTAAGAAAGAAATAACAACAACCAATCATTATCATCTATATGGTTGTATGAGGAAAGTGTCAATTCCCATAGGCAATAGCTTGGGGGCATTGATGTCAAGGTACTCAATGCAAGCTAAAGGGGAAATGATTAGTATTTCTCATGATGTAAAATTAAAGGATGTATTGCTCATGATTAGGATACTCTTGTATTTATAGTCATAAAAAAACAAGTTGTGGTATAACTTCCCCAGTTGTGGTTACTATTTTTTTATTAAGCTCATGAACATTTATATGCAGTTTATTGTTTCTACTATCACTATGTTTTTTTGATGAATGATTGAAGAATGTTATAAGTGTGCCTAAAGAATTATGAACATGGATATATACAATTCCTTATATTTATTATCACTTTGTTTTATGTGATGAATTCATTTGCATGACTTGAGTATATCTGAAGCTATCCTTGGGGTCCAATGAATGAACTTGAACACTTGCTGCATTCATTTAATTTGAAAGAGTAGTTATAGTTTGAGCATATGGTTTTTCTTCAACATGGTTCTATGTTCTACACACAATATCCAAGCTAATTACATGCAACTCCAGCCTTCAATCAACTTGTGGTTAATGCCTTCAGAAAGATGGTCAATACAAGTTCGATTTACATAAAGGATGAAAATGTTCAAATTTATGTGTGCATGGGGAAGAGATCCAATATCATTCTCTGATCTACCTTAACTTGGCATACAAATTATGAATTCCAAAGAAGGATGGCACATTGTCACAACCTGATTTTAGCATGCAATTCTAAAATGGGAAGGAACACACTATACATCAACTCCAATACATTCGGGAAGGATATCAAGACACATGTAGCACATAGATTCTCCAATCATCTTCAACTAAATCGATATCATAGAAGAATGATGCATTTCAATAAATTATACTATGTTTTTAGCAATTCTCATCAAGAATTATAAATTATAAATTATACTTTCAGTAGTATGAGACTTCTTTCAAGAAAGTGTGACCTCCCTTTTTGCTGTGTGAGATTTCATTTCAAGCATGTGATTTTATTTCAGCAGTATGATTTTTTTTTGAAGATAGTGTGTTGATTTAGCTTTGCAGTTGTGTGACTTTAATGGTGTGAATTTTCCAGATTTAGGACAAGGATTTTTCAATTGGTGTGATTTGCAAAGTTTTCAATATAGTACAACCCCTATCATCCATGTTCTATTGTTTTTTTTTATCACTCCTATGTGTTTGTATATTTGCATCCCCATACCCTTTGAATCTTTAGATGGGCATAATGAGACCTAACTATGTTGAGTGGAAAGCCAACATGGCTCTCTTCGTGACATCCAAGAATAATAGTATATCTATTGATGTCCAAATAATAGTGTATTTTTAAAAAAAAAATATCATAAGGTAGTCGGATATCCGAGGACACGGTGAAGGTAACCGACGTTCTTGCCATACGTTCGGTGACAAAGAACGTCGGATCCCAGGCATTTTCTGATGTAAATGGCGTTAGATATCCGACGCCAATGGCGAGGATATACGATGTTCATGCCATACCTCCGATCCGACGCCAACGGTGAGGATATACGATGTTCGTGCCATACCTCCGACGGCAAGGAATGTCAGATTCCTGCCCTTTCCATGTGTAATGGTGGTCGGATATCCGATTCCCACACCTAAGGTATCCGATGTTCTTACCATACATCTGACGGTAAGGAACGTCGGATTCCATTCATTTCCATGTGTAATGGTCGTCGGATATTCATTGCCCACACCTAAGGTATCCGACATTCTTTCCATACATCCGAAGGCAAGGAATGTTGGATTCTAGCCACTTCCATTTGTACAGGGCGTCGGTTATCTGACGCCCAGTCTGAAGATATCCGACTTCCTATGAAGTGCCGAAAGTCAATTATCCGACTTCGTCATGGTCGGTTATCCAAATTCCTCGTGGCGTCACATAACTGACGAAGTTCCAACCATGGGATTTCATCCGACATTGGACTGACGTTAAAAAAATATGGAGGTTGTCAGATGATCGACCACAAGATGTAGAAAATATGACTTTTTGGCCGTCGGATTTTGGGTCCAAAAAACCTAGTGGCTCCACATGGTCCTCCTCTTCCCTTTCTCCCTTCTCTATTTCCTTTATGTCCTCTTCTTCTTCTTTTGATTCCTCTACTTCTCTCTCTCCTCTACATCCATATTTTCTAATGGGGAATTTCCCTATGATGGATCCACACCACCTTCAAGATGAGTTAATACAGAGATGGGATGGGACTTTGATGGATTTGCACCACTTTCATAACAAATTGTTCCATATTTGGGATCTCCCATCATTTTCTCTTCCCCTTCACTTTCCCTCTTGAATTCATCTAGATTTTCAATAAATTTAAATTTATTATTACTTGAATTGAGTGGTCCTTGTATTAATTCAATTGTTGTGGTTCCTTGCATTAGGAATTTATGTGCCTACTAGGAACCAACTCAAACTCGAATTCTTTTTCTTTTCTTTTCTTTGGGGGAGGTTACTCTTGAATTTTTGGGTAGTTTTTGTGCAAGTGCCCATAAAATTGATAGGCATTGCACTTGAAAGGAATATGCTCAAAATATAGGGTTTTCTACTATGAAATATCAAGCACAACAGATCTATGGAACAAACACAATAATTACTAGAGATGCATGCAACAAAATGTATGGAAAAAATGTGCAGAAGGTTTACAACAGTAAAATAATCTCATATAATCAGAAGATAGTTTACAAGGTGTAACAATGGCTACAATAATCCAAGCAATTCGAATTCCAAAGGTGGTCATTTGAATTGGTGCATGAGAGTGGCTTACTAGGCAGTTAACACCACTCGACACATCAGTTAACCACTTAACTAATCAATAATTGACTCTAACTGAATCTGAAACTAACTAACTGAGTCTAACTCAATGCATAACTCAACTGAATGCCAAAAATAGGAGAGGGCACCTTCTGTCTACAATTTAACTGAATAGTAGGTGAGAATAACACCAGATGAAGTCAAACAGTGTAGTAAGGCGCCCTAGTATCACCAGTTGGCTGAATAAACTAGTAAATGATGTCAGTTGGACTGAGTAGTGCACATTAGTCATGCAAATTACCCCTTGAATGGTGGAGGAGGCTTAGATGATGGCCCGAGAGGATAAGGGTTACAGTGAAACACATTTGGTGCAGGAGGTAGCTGAAAGGTAAGGTTATGTTGCTTGGTATTTTTGTGTAATTGTTTTGTACATTTTTTGTATTTAATATATATATATATATATATAGGTAGAAAGGTTATAATTGTTGTTTGTTGATTTTTTTTGTATTTGTTTTTTATGTATTTAATATATATATATATATATATATATATTGAAAAACAAAATTTATTTTAAAATTAAAAATAAGTTTTTATTTAAAAAATTAATAAAAAAAATTTAAATTAAAAATTTAACGACAATCTTAGTGACGATGACGTTGATGACATTGGTGTCGATGATGATGATCATTGTCATCATAATTACCACCATCTTGATCATCACCATGATAATCATTGTCATCATCATCATCATCAAGATCGAGAATATCATTTTCATCGTAAGCATCATCATTAATGTCATCGTCATCATCATCATAAACAACGCCATTGTCATCGTCGTCGTCGTCATCATCATCATCATAAACGTCGATGTCATCCCTATTCATCAGCACAACCATCACAAACAACAACATCGTCATCCTCATCATCTTCATCATCATCATCATCACCATCATTATCATCATCACCATCATCATCATCATCATCATCATCATCATCATCATCATCTTCATCTTCATTATCGTCATCATCATCATCACCATCATCACCATCCCCATCACAATTGTCATCATCAATATTCATCATAAACAACAACATCATCATCGTCACCATCATCGTCATCGTCATCATCGTTTTTGTCATCATCATCATCATCATCATAAGCATCATGATTAACGTTTCAGTTTTCATTAATCATCATCACCATCATCATCATCATAAGAAGCATCATTAATGTCATCGTTTTCATTAAAAGAAATCAATTACCAAAATCATAAGACAAGTTAATAAGAAATCAATTACCAAAATTATAAATCCCAATACTCTCATTTATTGAAGAACTTTAAACAAAAAAATGAGACACTAGCACCATAAAGTTTCAACAAGAATCCAAACACTAAGAAACAAAACCAAATCCTAAAGAGGGAGTATAACTAGTCATAATTATTTTTGTAGACATCATTAGTCAACTGATCGCTCCTCTTTGTGAATTAGAGTTGAGATGCTGAGTTTGTACTTTAAAAATTCATTTAGTTTTATAACTACAACCAAACCATCATGAAATTAACTACATATAATTCTAAGATACTCATTTCAGTAACTATCTAGCCACATTCATTACAACCCACTACAGAAATTAAAGTTAAAACTTGCATAGAGATTCATCATTGTCATTTCCTAATTCAAACCCAAGGAAATATTTGTTAATAGGTAGAAGAGATTGTAATATACCTCCTTGTAATAATTATAAGAAAAAATTGTTGATATAAATAGAATACTTTTAGAAATGCACATAGTGCTATTGACATGCATACAACACCTATATGAACTTTGGGCTAGTACTATGATGGATTGTTGGATTGGAATATCTCTTTAGTAATTCAATCGGTAGAATCTACAAAAATACAATGGGTTGACTCCTCAATGAGTAGCATCTATGTGTAACATGAATAATTTATTCTATTATGTAGTGCTTATTTTATAGTGTGAACAAATAAAATGCAATGTTCAAAAAATAAGTGTTATTAATTTTATTTTGAGAATTTGAGACACTTACTATGCATGCCTTTCTACATGCTAAAAGAATAAGAAAAAACTTACATAATACAAAAAAATGCATTCTCTAAATTTCCCTATAATTTCAATTCATTTTTCCCCTATGTTTTCATGCATACATGATCAATCGACAAAAATAATCAAGTCAAACTAATCTCCACTATTGGTTATAAATCGCCAGTGAGACTTAAAAACTATAAATATATGAGATGGGTATTCAACACTTCAATTTATCACGGGATAAACTACCTTATGCCAATTGATAAATATTGATTTTCAGCTTCTATCAATTGATAACACATGACATACTTCATATAATGCCCTAAAACATAAATATAGAACTTCCATTAGCTAAATACATGTTGATTTGTTTATGATTCAATAGAGAAAATCTAAAAGAGATTTGTAAGTCTTATGTGGATTCATCCTATGAAAAAATGTATCCTAAAGTTGTACTCAACATTATTGATAAAAGGTTCCTTGATGTAGATAGTAATTGACAAGTGGATAAACACGGGTCTTTGCTAACTAAATAAGATTGTAGAAATATCAAGGAACCACCAAGAATGAAAATGGCATGCCATGATGGGAATTTGAAACCAATGGGAAAATTCCAACAAGGATAAGACCTAAAGTGGCTACAAGAATCAAAACAAAAACAACAAAATTAACTCCATTAGCCAAAATAAACTTATGCTCCAAAATACTACACTCCCTAAAGAAAACTTATAAAATATGGATGAGAGAGAGAGAGAGCGGTTAAGACTCTAATTGTGGAGACCTCGCGGTATAGTAATTTTGATATTTATTGTTGATAGACATAGGTTTTCATTTAATCTACCTAATGCCAATATAAATGATAATAGAACAAATCATGTCAATGTAATTAATCTATGTAGGGAGCATAGTTAATCAAATTTCATTTTTAGAAAAGATCTTATCGTTCCACATTGCTAAAATAAAATCTCTATGTGAACTTATGAAAATTATTATGTGCATAGTATTTTTCAATCCCAACCTACTCTATTACAATTTGACCAACCTCTATGTTTTACTTGTCGATCTAAGCAAATAGACATAACAATTAAATAAATTTCTCACATCTTAGTGCAATTGGAAAATATGCATTAACTCCTCTGGTTTTCACCTTGCCAAAACTACACCACCTAGTAGTAATTGTATGCAAGAGGAGAGGGAAAGGCACCAAGCATCTCTATTGTTGTAACAAAAGACATTTTACCCACAAATATGGAACAAAAAGGAACACACAACTTATCTATCAATGATGTAACCAAAAACCAAATAATTCCATGACCTTCTATGTGGAGAAATAATATCAATTGAGTGAACTCAACAAAGATGGGTTAATGTGAAACTAACTACCAAAATTAAAAATCCCAATACTCTCATTTATTTAATAACTTGATACAAAGAAATGAGACCCTAGTACCATAAAGCTTCAACAAGAATCCAAACACTTGAAGCAACAAAACCAAATCGTAAAGAGAGAGTCTAACTAGTCATAATTAATTTTATAGGCACCATTAGTCAATGGATCACACCTCTCTTTGAATTAGAGTTGAGATATTGAGTTTGTAATGTGAAAAGTCCCCCAGTTTTACAAATGTGAAACCAAACCATCATGAAATTAACTACACACAATTATAAGATACTCACATGCCTAACTATCAAGCCACATTCGATACAACCCACTAAGCAAATGAAGGTAGAAAAATAGATAAGGATTGCACAATCAAGCACTGCATGCGCACACTTCTCAAAAGGAGTGGATAATGTATTTTGATCATTCACACCACATGGACAAGGAAACTTCTATTTTTATTCATTAATTATTTTAAATTTGCTATATTCTTGCATTTTTTTCAAAAACTAAATTCTCCAACATTAATAATTCTTTGTGTAAAAAGTTTGTCTTTTTATATAAAATATGCTTAGATTGATAAGATTCGCCAAATTTTAAAAGGATAAATAGTAAATTGAATGCTTTTTAAGAAAAAATGTATGATTTTATGAAACAAAAATATTCGCCTAAAATATTATACTTATCTATATAATTTTTATTCATAAAAGCTTTCCCTTTGATAGTCCCACAACTTTATAGACAAGATGACAATGCAGTTAAATTTTGTCTTGACAAGTTTGTCGTGAAGTACCTTAACAATCATTTTCTGTTGTTGGTGGGGGCGTTTGTGACCCTAAGAACATATTATATAATTTTTATTTTTATTTTTAAATGCACGAAGAAGGAAATAAGGCCATTTGTGCTTATAGCCAAAAGTAATGATATAGGAAACAATTGGCATGAAAGGATACACCTTCTAAATTTTCAAATTTTCAAAGTACGAAATTGATGGTTAGGTTGACCATTGTTCTTGGCATTCCTATGCTTGTTCCTCATCAAGGTGTATGTGAGGGTTATGTTCTTAGTAAGCATTTTTTATAAATGTTTGAGAAAACAAAGTCGTGCTAGGAAAAGACATAGATGTATCTTGTGCACAAAAAACTTTGTATGACGATCGACCATCATTTGCTAGTGCAATGTATGTTTTAACCTTTACTAATGTTTTTTCAATATCTACATGGATTTATTTTCCCAAAAAACAAAGAGATGGTCTTTGGGAAATTCAAGTAATTTAAAGGGAATTGGTTAATAATCAATGTGGTAAACCAATAAAATGTTTGAGCTTTTATAATGGAGGAGAGTATGTGGGTAATTAAATTTAGGATACTTATCATAGAAGGTGTCTTTTGGAAAATACCATGCTACTTATGCAGAAGAATACTCTTCAACATGATGTTTCTTATGATGATCCTCACCCAAATCTACAAACTTAAGAAAATTCAATCAATAGTTTGTAAATATGTTTGTTGGAACCCAAATTTCGGTCCTTATGTTGTTTCCCTCTTCCTCTGTCCTCATGTGATGCAAGTCGGGTCGGTTGGACCTTCTTGCTTAACAATAACACCCAACACACACACATTCACATGAACTGGATGTAAACATGATTTCGGAAGCTGGCTTCTATTACTTCAATTGAATTACGGTTACAATGCGAAAATGAAAGGAATGTAAAACAACTAAACTATGTCGGCCTCAGCCTATTACAATATACAAAAGTAATGGTGTGCTCTCTGTGTGTGTCAATATTCACCCTCTCCTAGCTCACTACGAAACTCTGAGTTATGGATCTGATCTCTTCTATGCTATGTTTATGTGTGACTATTCTCTCCAATCTAAAAACTCCCAAGTGACTAATCCCCTCTCCTGTGCTTGCGCATTGGTATTCTACTACTGCTCTGCTAATCATCCCGAGGTCCACTCCAATCCCCGAGACACTCTTCCTATGTCCACTGAATCCTCCCCGATCCTGCAGACTTGTAGTTATTAGTTATTCTGCTGTGCTGCACAACCTCCACCTGTGGTGACATATGGCATGTATTCAACCACCTTCTTAACTGCTCATAACTTCCTTAGCAACCCCGAACGACTACCAAGTACTCTGCTTGACTTTCCACGAGTCCTTCCGACTCTGCTACAGTAGTAGGTCCCATCACTGACCTCGACCATACTGTATTTCGTCATCCTTCAACTTACCCGTCTTCTTCACTTCTCTTCCGCATCTTTTCCAGTTCGCCCCTTCCTCCACGCTTGGATTCCACCTCAAACCTGTCGATGCCGCTGTTCGAAAGCTTGTCGATCCTCGACATCTTCGATGAAACCCTATTTTATATCAACCTTGAACATTTCGACTCTCAACCTTCTCCTCCTATTGACGCACCTTGACAACTTCTGCTCAAGTTATTGACTTCGACAGTGAATCTTCCTTTCGCACTAGTAGTCGTCGACACTCCCTTTGGTCGATTTCCTGTCGATCATCTTCGACTGTTTTTCCTAGGTCTCGATGCTCCTGCATCAGACTCCCCAGGTGAAAAAGAACTCGATTGCTCTGTCAGTCTCCTGAACTCTTCTTCGAAAATCCATGTCACCTCCTGCAACTCATCATATTTCCAATGCACTAAGTATTCCTTCTTTCGTGAATTGGGCATACGCCCCACTTCCTGTTCCTCCAGTATTTCGGTGATTTCCTCCTTGTTGTGTCGACCTGGTATCTGTACTGTCCAGTTGATGTTCAACACTTATGAGCTTTTGCTACTTGAACCTTCTTCAAATTTTTACAGATCTGAGACATTGAACATTGGTGAAATGCTCAAGTCTTTCGGCAGCTCCAACACATAAGTGTTGTCCGAAATATTCTTCAAGATCTTACATGGTCCAAACTTCTTCAGCTTCATCTAGTAATATGTTCCTGTCGGAAATATATCCTTCCAAAAATGTGCATAGACTAAGTCTCCTTCGTTGAATGACTGTAGCCTCGGTCGCATACTCTGTCTTCACCGAATCTATCCATGTTTCGTGAACTGTCACCATGTTCAGCAGTGTAACTCTTCAACTCAGTGCATCGACAATATTGTTTGACTTTCTTGACTTATGTCGCAACATGAAGGTATATCCCTGCAGCAATTTGACCCACTCCATGTGCCACTGATTCAACTTCGATTGAGTGTTCAAATACCTCAGTGCTTGATGATATTTGTACAACAAAAATTCCTTGGGAAACAAATAATGCCTCCACTTCTTCAATGCTTGGACAATAGCATAGAATTCCTAGTCATAGACCAAATATTTCTGCTTTGCATCATCCAAATTCTCATTGAAGAATGCAATTGGTCAACTCTCCTGGCCTAACACTGCTCCAATTGCCATTCCACTTGCGTCGCAATCGACTTGGAAAAATTTGTCGAAATATGGGAGTGCTAACACTGGGCTCTTAGTGACCTTTTCCTTCAAATTGTTGAAAGCTCTCTGGGAAGCTTCCGTCCACTTAAACTCCCCTTATTTTCTCATGCACTCTGTCAAAGGTTCACATATCCGACTGAATCCCTTGATGAATTTCCTGTAGAAACTGGCAAGTCCATGGAAACTTCTTACTCCAGTCGCACTTGTCGGTTCCGGCCAATCCAATATTGCCTTCACCTTCTCTGGGTCCATCACTAACCCTTTACTCAAGATTACGAATCCCAAGTACCAATTCTTCCTTAATGAAGAAACACTTTTTCAACTTCACCATCAACTTCTCTTCTTGCAACTTCTGCAATACTTGTCGAATGTGCCCCAAGTATTCTGTCTTGGTTTGACTAAATATCAGGATGTCGTCTAGGTACACTACAACGAACTTACCTAAGAATGGATTCAGTCCTCCTTCATCAACCGCATGAATGCACTGGGTTTGTTAGTCAATCCGAATGGCATGAATAATGTAATGTCCCTTGTTAGGAATTTTATTAAAATGGCAATTTTTCACTTTTTTCCCTAGTTTGACCTTTGACTAGTTTTGAGCTCTAGGTCCCCAAATTGCTCCAATTGCTCCCAAATATTCTGAGAAGGTATATGGATGATTTTAGAACATAAATATGTATTTTAAGGATTCTTTTGGACCTTTAAAATACTTCTGCAAATCCTCTTTCAATTCTGGACAATGTAGGGAACTTTACTAGTAATTTCCCTTTGACTAGTATTTGTCTCTAGGTCTCGAATTGACTCCAAATGCCTTCACATATTCAAGGAGGGTGTATGAATGATATTAGGACTTGAATATGATTTTCAAAGATGATATATGGCCACCAAAATACCTCTACAAACTCTCTTAAGATTCTGGACCAAGTATGCAATTTTACTAGTAATTTGGGGTTCAAATCCCCCTAGGGTTAGTACTGAAAATGGCTTCCCAAATGCCTCCAAACCCACTAAAATTTCTGAACAGAGGTAGGTAATGTATTAAGGATGTTATTAAGGTCTCATGTGAACCATTAATTTATTATTATATTTGTTCCAACCCTCTCCCATTCAACTGCAAAAACCACCAATTCGACCCTTGGGGAAATGGCACTATTTCTTCTCCCAATGCAATTAAATTGAGTAAAAATACTTCAAATGCTCAAGTAAAGTACATGAAACTTGTAAAATACATCCATGGTAGTCCATTAATCACAAATGCATCAGATAATCATCCATTCATTCGAAATCATCATCAATACATTGGTTCACAACAAGGTAGTGGGGAAATGACATTGTTCTTCCATTAAAAATGAGATTTGTAGATTTCTACTTGGAATTTCGACCTGAAACTTTCTGGAGATGAAGAACTGAGTATTTAATTCATATTACAAAATAAATGTGGCATGATAAGCTCCCCCAAAGAGTACAATAGCTCACCAAAAACGCCCTCCCTCAAGGATCAAGAATATGCCATCAAAACTAGAAATGGTTGAGAGAATGTGATGCAATAGAAGAAGCCATGAGCTTCCCTGTATCTTACACCTACAAATAGATAATCCATTAAATCTCCAAATGAAAGTTCTGAATGGCCTTTCCAATTACCAACTTGGATGGGAATCTTTCACCCTCGAAATTGGCTAAGGCAACAAACTAGTCATCCACTAACTCTCACTCTATACAAATGCAATTGCAAATTCTACAAATGATCAAAAGATGGTTTCATTATTTTTTATTGACATTTATAAATTTCTAATGTCCTCCATGGGTCAAATTCCTTCCAAGAGACTCATGCCAACTCAAGTTGGGAAGAGATTCCAAAGAACGCCACTTGTACAACAATTCCTAGTCTCCCACTTCCACCAAATCACATGTGGAAGCATCTTAGCTGCCCTGACACCCTTGAGCACCCTCTCGGAGTCTATTTTTAGCCCTGACATGTCGTATATGTCATATTTCAGCCTTCAGGTCTGATTTGTGTCATAGGTGTCATAGCATCTTCATCAATGTTGTCATAGAGCTAGGGAATCTAGCCGAAGTGTCTCACTAGCTCCAAATTGCCTCTTCCTCTTCCATGGGAGTTATTCTTCCTCTATATTTTGACCTCTTTGACTCATTCCAGTATTATTGACTTTATAAGTCATCCCAAGAACATTAGGCTTCCCATGGATTCGAAATTGCAAGAAGACGATGCCACGTGGTACATAAATTCTAGCTTGTGTGGGTCCCACTTCCTCCATGTGTCTTCATGATCAAATGCCACTTTGATTTTCACTTGTATATGTTTATTTATCTACTTTATTAAATATTTATTCCATCCTAATGTTCCAACATCATTTATTATCCTCATTATTCCAAATCCCAAAGCTTCCACCCTAAACCTAGGAAACTAGTAATTTTCCTCCTTGGCAATTATTTGACCTTTAGCTCAATTTGACAAACTCTAATGAATAGGGTCAATTTGCTTAGGCCATTGTGACCCAATTCCAAATTTGGGATATGAAAAATCCTCCCTTCCCAATATTGCTTGTCCTCAAGCAATTTCAAACATGGGTGTTGAAGAACCTGCTTTCTGTATAATTCTTTGAAGTTGCCATTGAATTGCCCAACCTTGAGTCTTTGAGTTTCCATGAAGATTTTAGAGAGGAACCACCATGCTTGCTGTTGCACTACTCTGATAAAAATCACTTTATTAAGTGGGAAATCCATCTCCCATACTGCTCATTTCCCCAAAAAATTGAAACCAATGAGACAAAAATTATTCCAGGGTCCCATTGCTTGTATTGCACCCCAACAATTAAGAGTGCTCTCCAACCCATACCATCAGATAAGAGGATTCCTGGATCCCATTTTCTTGTATCCATTCTTCCAAACATCATGAGTACAAAATATATATCATCAAGGTACATAACAACATAAGGAAAATGTACATCAAGGAGGTGCTTCATCAAAGAATCATGAAAGTGCTTATACCTCCAAGCAAGTAGACCACCATTTTCCAAGTGCATACAAGCTTCAAGTGACCAATCGAATCTACTCCAATGACATAGTTGAGGATCCCATGTCCTATAATGCTACTCCAAAAGGATGAGATATGCATCAAAATATTCAGCCATGTATTCTTTCATCCAAGAAGTGAATGAAGAATCTCCACTAAAATCTGAACCAAATAATGAGCAAAAAAAACAAGGAGACTTCAAATGACTCAAAGAAGTTTCACCCATACATCCATGAATGTGAGAATAATAAAGATATATCAAAGTATGTGGCTGCCAACAAAAATGTTCTCCACTCATAAATTTATTCACCCAAGTGTTGGATGAAGTTCCTCCGACATCAAATGAACCAAGTGTTGAGCAAGAAAAACCATGAGTCTTCAAGTGACTCAAATGCATATCATAGGTGCATCCATGTAGATGTGCATCATCATAAAGTGACAAATGATGCTGCTGCAAATGTGAATAAGAATGTGCTCCAACCATGTCATCGTAAAAGGTAAATCTAGGAGTTCCATACTCCTCATGTGGCACTATCAAAAAGAACCCTTTCACCCATATTTCATTGAGACTAATGCTGCAAAACATGGAATTGTAGGATGTAGGAGAATGAACTAACTCACCCAAATGATCAAAAAGTGCAGAAGTTTCATCATGGGAAGGATCCATATGGGTAGTATCATGCATCTCCTTCAAAAGTGTGAAACCTTTGTCATAGATTGGTTCCAATGTAGAGGAATCATGCTCTTCTTTAAAAATTGCATAACCTTCATCAAGAGACAATTCAAGTTCCTCTTCAACCACATCAAGTGTTTGGATCTCTTCAAGTTCATATTCAAACACATCAAGAACATTCAAATTTCCACATTTATCATGATCCACCATGTCATGAGATTCCTCCAAACAATCTACCATTTGACAATCTGAGACATAGGAGGAAAAACAAGTATCTTGCAACTTTTCAAGAAGTTGCTCATTTTGAAGTGTGAGCCTATGAATATCCTCATTATTCTTAAATTATGCATCATGTAACAATTAATTAAGCTCAAACAAATGGTTTCTATCAAAAAGAAAAGACATGAAATTACCTTTGATGTGGCACATTGCTCTTTGAATCTTCTCCATGTCTTCAAGGAAGGATGTTTCCTCCAATGAAGTAGCTCTCCAACAAGAATTTGACACCAATGCTTGAGTGTCATGGAGAATGCTAAGGGACTCTTGGATATTATTTTCATTCATCTTTAAGGACCCTTCAAGAAAATTAGGCTCTTGCAAATGAACCTCCTCATCTTCTTCATTTTTGCTTGGACCAACTTCATGAAGCTCAAGTGGTGATGGGGAAGTTGATCTTGGTTCTTCTTCAACTGCTACAAGGTCTTCATTATCATGCTTAATGTAACTTGGGCTTGCAGCAACACTTTCACAAGTGATCTCTATGTCACCAACATAGAGGTGTGAGTACCCATCAATAGGTACTCCTTCATAGTTTAAGCATCCATCAGTAGATGCTCTTTGGTTCATGTCTAAGCTAGAAGGTGTCTCGAAATGATCTTCCATATTTTCAATAGAATCTTTTTCATGCTCTTGTGATGTCTCTTCATTTTTATCCTTCAAGCAAGATGATGCATTTTGCCCCTTGTTTTCCTTATGATCAATATCTTTGGAATCTTTTTTTGAAGAATTCCCAAAAGCTCTCCTCAAGTGGGACATAATTTCATGCACACATATATGATACTCACTCCAAGGTTCTTTACAAAAAGGGCATAAACCTTTTTTTACTAATTCCACATCTTCATTTTTGGGCCTATTTTCAAAAACATGTTCAGCATAGTACTCAAAAGACATGGCATTTTGTGTATTTTTGCTCAAAGCAAGATATTCTTGATATTTTTGATATTGTTGGGGCAAGGTTTTATATGTTGCTCTCCATCTTTGGAACTCACTCATAGAATTATCCTTGGTTGGTGTGACACACTCATATTCATCAGATTTAAATTCATAAGAATAATCTTCATTTCTCTTGAAATTGTAAGAAGTGTTGCATGATGGCACCTCTTCCTCGTACCATTCACATTCTGCTTCATATTGCTCATAAGCATCTGCATATTCCTCATAAGAATTGTACTCATAGGATTCATCATAATAGTAAGACATAGCTGCCAATTATTCTTGAATGTATGTACATAATCTACAAGTGCAAGGACCATGCTTTGATACCACTGTAATGTCCCTTGTTAGGAATCTTATTAAAATGACAATTTTTCACTTTTTTCCCTAGTTTAACCTTTGACTAGTTTTGAGCTCTAGGTCCCCAAATTGCTCCAATTGCTCCGAAATATTTTGAGAAGGTATATGGATGATGTTAGAACATAAATATGTATTTCAGGGATGCTTTTGGACCTTTAAAATACTTCTGCAAATCCTCTTTCAATTCTGGCCAATGTACAGAACTTTACTAGTAATTTCCCTTTGACTAGTATTGATCTCTAGGTCTCGAATTGACTCCAAATGCCTTCAAATATTCAAGGAGGGTGTATGAATGATATTAGGAATTGAATATGATATTCAGAGATGATATATGACCACCAAAATACCTCTGCAAACTCTCTTAAGATTCTGGACCAAGTATGCAATTTTACTAGTAAATTGGGGTTCAAATCCCCCTAGGGTTAGTACTGAAAATGGCTTCCCAAATGCCTCCAAACCCACTCAAATTTATGAACATAGGTAGGAAATGTATTAAGGATGTTATTAAGGTCTCATGTGCACCATTAATTGATTATTATATATGTTCCAACCCTCTCCCATTCAACTACAAAATCACCAATTCGACCCTTGGGGAAATGGCACTATTTCTTCTCCCAATGCAATTAAATTGAGTAAAAATACTTCAAATGCTCAAGTACAGTACATGAAACTTGTAAAATACATCCATGGAATTCCATTAATCACAAATGCATCAAAGAATCATCCATTCATTCGAAATCATCATCAATACATTGGTTCACAACAACGTAGTGGGGAAATGGCATTGTTCTTCCATTAAAAATGAGATTTATACATTTCTACTTGGAATTTTGACCTGAAAGTTTCTAGGGATGAAGAACAGAGTATTTAATTCATATTACAAAATAAATTGGGCATGATAAGCTCCCCCAAAGAGTACAATAACTCAACAAAAATGCCCTCCCTCAAGGATCAAGAATATGCCATCAAAACTGGAAATGGTTGAGAGAATGTGCTGCAATAGAAGAAACCATGAGCTTCCCTGTAGCTTACACCTACAAATAAAGACTCCATTAAAGCTCGAAATGAAAGGTTTGAATGGCCTTTCCAATTACCAACTTGGATGGGAATCTTTCACCCTTGAAATTGGCTAAGGCAAGAAACTAGTCATCCACTAGCTCTCCCTCTACAAAAATGCAATTGGAAATTATACAAATGATCAAAATATGGTTTCATTCTTTGTTATTGACATTTATAAAGTTCGAATGTACTCCATGGGTCGAATTCCTTCCAAGAGACTCATGCAAACTCAAGTTGGGAAAAGATTCCAAAGAACGCCACTTGTACAACAATTCCTAGTCTCCCACTTCCACCAAATCACATGTGGAAGCATCTTAGCTGCCCTAACACCCTTGAGTGCCCTCTTCGAGTCTATTTTTAGCCTTGACATGTCATATATGTCATATTTCAGCCTTCAGGTCTGATTTGTGTCATAGGTGTCATAGCATCTTCATCATTGTTGTCATAGAGCTAGGGAATCTAGCCCAAGTGTCTCACTAGCTCCAAATTGCCTCTTCCTCTTCCATGGGAGTTACTCTTCCTCTATATTTTGACCTCATTGATTCATGCCAAGTATTATTGACCTTATAGCTCATCCCAAGAACATTAGGCTTCCCATGGATTTGAAATTGCAAGAAGAGGATGCCATGTGGCACATAAATTCTAGCTTGTGTGGGTCCCACTTCCTCCATGTGTCTTCATGATCAAATGCCACTTTGATTTTCACTTGTATATATTTATTTATCTCCTTTATTAAATATTTATTCCATCCTAATGTTCCAACATCATTTATTATCTGTAAAATTAGTCACAGCAGATCTAATGAACAAGTAAATCAATCACAACAGATGAACATAGAAAATATGGTGCAAAACTGTGCAAAACATGCAGCAGTGCTCTCTATCCCAGAAAGGGTGAATGAATTACAATACAAACTGTTACAATGAACAGAGCAATTCGAATTGCCTAAGGAGGTCATTCGAATCACTGAATGGAGTAGCTTGACTCTGTCTAGGAGTCCTCATCAATCATCGGTGGTGCTCATCAATCACACCAACCAGTTATCCAGGTGTCAAGCTGAGTCTAACTGATCATAATAAATGTAACTGAAGTGTGTAGCACTGATATAGGATCTGGAGGCTCAGTGGGGGCGCATGGGAGGCTAACTGGAGTCAGAACAAGTCACCTAATCGAACTGGAGGTCAATCGGAGGTGAAACAGTCAGTCAGGAGTGAAATCGGAGTGAAATCAATCAGAATCGGAGCTAAATGAATGTAACTGGAGTGAATCTGCAGTGGTAGGTGAACAAGTGCGCCCTTCTCTGTCAGTAGGTGAGAAGAGGGTGCCTTTCAGCTTAGGAGGGCTAAAACTCTGTGGAAAGTGGCTCCCGGGTGCTAGAAGAAGGTGGATAAGGTGCTGGAGGCATCAAACTGGTGACTGGACTGCATATCCTGAAATAGATCATGCAAGATCCTGAAGTAGATATGTATCCTGAAATAGATGATCCTGAAATAGATATGTATCCCGAAATAGATGATGGATATCCGAACACCCCCCCTCAAGCTAGACTATGATGTGCCAACTAAAATAATGTGGGGCCCTGGTAACTAAGACCAAAGGTCACCCCAATACAATAATCCAAAAAAATGCTGAAAAATAAACTAAGTGAGGAAAGAGGGAAAACCCAGTGGGAAGAAAGCCCCCCCTCAAGTCTAAAGCATAATAATGAATCAATCTGTCTCCACCATGATGGAACTCACCCCCAACAGTGAACGGAGGTAAGAGAACTTCTTCTCAGTGAAGCTCTTGGTGAAGATGTCTGCAATTTGCTCATCAGTAGGGCAATATTGCAGAAGGATGGTGCGTTCATGCACCAACTGTCGAATGTAATGCATATGAATCTCAATGTGCTTGGTCCTCTGCCGCTGAACTGGATCTGTGGAGATCTTGATAGCACTTTGATTGTCACAAAATAGGACAGTCGAAGTAGTGCCACCAAAACCAAACTCGGAAAGAATACCCTGCAACCAAACTGCCTGAATGCAGGCATTGACTGCCCCTCGATACTCTGCCTCTACTGAAGAAAGTGCAATGGCTGCTTGCTTTTTGCTGGACCAGCAAATAGAACCATGACCAATCATGAAAACATAACCGGAAGTGGACTTCCGATCAATGCTATCACCTGCCCAATCTGAATCAGTAAAACCAATGAAATCTAGCTCAGAATCTGCAGCATAATGTATGCCAAACTGTCTCGTACCTTGCACATACTGCAAGATCCGCTTGGCTGCTCGCCAATGAAGCTCATGTGGCTGCTGCATATATCTTGACACGGCACTCACGGCATATGAGATATCAGGCCGTGAATGTGTCAAATAAAGTAGTGAACCAATCAACTGTCGATACATACTGCAATCTGCAAGCGGTGTGGAATCTCCCTCCTCAAGACTGATTCCTGAGAGGAATGGGAACGGGGCTGCCTTACATTCAGCCATATTAAACTTCAATAATAGGTCGGAAGCATTTTTTGCTGAGATATAGTGATCCCATTGAAATTTTGAGCTATCTCCAAGCCCAAAAAGTGACTCAGCAAGCCCAAATCGCTCATGTCAAAAGCTAGATTTAAGGCAGATTTTAGCTTGTTTATTGAAGTAAGTGTGCTACCAGTAATAAGCAGATCATCAACATAAAGTACAATAACCAACAAATTACCTTTAACTCGCTGAAGATAGACATTCGGATTAGATTTGCATCTTTGGAAATTCTGAGAAAGAAGGAAGGAGTCCATCTTTGCGTACCAAGCTCTTGGGGCCTGTTTTAACCCGTACAAAGACTTCTTCAATCTACAAACCAATGATGGATCTGATGTATAACCCTCTGGCTGCTGCATATAGACCTCTTCAGCAAGGTCTCCATGTAAAAATGCACTCTTCACATCCATGTGATGCACCTCCCAGTGCTTGGATGCGGCAATAGCTAAAACAAGGCGGATGGAATCCATCTTTGCAACCGGTGCAAAGGTCTCTGTGTAGTCCACTCCTTGGACTTGGGAAAAACCTTTTGCCACCAACCTTGCTTTATATTTGCTGATAGTGCCATCAGCAGCAACTTTAGTACGGTAGACCCATTTACACTTCACTAATTTTCTTCCAGGTGGAAGAGAAACTAGCTCCCATGTATTGTTCTTTTGAAGAGAACTGTACTCTTCATCCATGGCATCTTTCCATCTCGGATCTCGATGGGCTGAATAGTATGATTGGGGATCTGAACCAGCCATCAAATAACAAATCTCAGGAAGAAATGGATCAGCAATAGAAAGAGCCATACCTGCCCTTTGAAAGTCTCCTCTTGTTCGTCTCGGATCAGCAGGATTTCCAAGATTCGAACCAGCAGATTGTAGAGTATTTTGGGCCCACTTTGGTAACTGAGGGGGATCTGAATGGTCAGATTCTGAACCTGATATATCATGATCATCATATGCTGCTACAATATCAGAAATATCAGAACTCATACCTTCATTTTCGCTGCTCGAATCTTCTTCTGGTGAAGGCGGTGAATCGGCAGTTTTCTCCTCAACTAGTTGCAATTCTTGAAGCGGTTCTTCAAACTGCACACTGGGCTCTATGAATATCTTTTTAGATCTGATATCCATGAGTTTATATGCTTTTGATTCTTCCCCATATCCTATCAATATGCACTCGATACTTTGTGGATCCAAAGCTCGTCTCTTCTCAGAAGGAATTCTAGCCCATGCAGTAGAGCCAAAAACTCTCAAATTTGACACATCCGGTTTGTGACCAAAGAATGCTTCGAAAGGAGTCATACCTTTCACGGATGAATGTGGAACTCGGTTCTGTATATATGCAGCAACATTGATTGCTTCAGCCCAAATATTTGCAGCCAAACCTTTAGATTCAATCATGCATGTAGCCATCTCTTTCAGTGACCGGTTTTTCCTTTCCGCTACACCGTTCTGCTGGGGTGTGTAGGGAACTGTATGTTGGATCTTGATTCTGCTTTGGGCACAAAGTTGCAGCAACTCGGACTTGATATATTCCCCACCATTATCAGATCTAAGAGCTTTGATCTTGCTCTCAGTGGTGGTCTCAACATAAGCCTTAAAATCCTTGAATTTTCCAAGCACTTCTGACTTGTTTTTGAGAAAGAATACCCATGTAAAGCGAGAATAATCATCAATAAATGTCAAAACATACCTTGAACCATTTAATGACATATGGGGCAGTGGACCGCTGATATCAGAATGGATCAATCCCAAAATAGTAGAGGCTCTGCTAGCCTTGCCGCGGTCGAATCTGTGCTCGGGGTGCTTCCCAATAATGCAACCGGTGCATATTCCCTTCGAGGAACGGAGTTGTGGAAGCCCATCAACCATGGATTTATTTGATAGCAGCAGAAAATACTTATAATTTAGATGTCCAAATCTTTCATGCCAAAGCCTACTAACCTCATTACCATGTGTGCGAAGAGCAGTGGGCTTTGCAAGCGGAATAAAGTGCGAAAACTCATAACATTTTGCAGTGTGGTTTGCCTTTCCAACCGCAACTAGTCTTCCACTTTTGATATCAGAAATTTCAACTGTATTAGGGCTGAATGTGACTTTCTTTGGATCACCAGTATGTGTCATTTGATACACAGAAAGGAGATTCGAAGCTAAGGAAGGCACATAGAGAACATTCTGAAAGCATCCATGATCTACATGAATCGTACCTTTGCCCTTTGAAGAAATTTTTGAGTCATCTCCCAAATGGATGGGGATGGAGCTGTTTGGATCGAATGAGGAAAAAGAATCAATATTTGCAGCCATATGATTTGATGCACCCGAATCTATCAAGAGAGTGGGCTTCGAAACCGTTGCCATGAGTGCTTGTCCTCTTTCATGATCGTCATTCCGATCCTTCTTCCTTGCACCGTCAGGAAGGGTTATGTTGTTCTTTTCCAAAAGGAGGGCCATTTGATCTATAGTCTTCTTCATACATGAACTTTCGGGATGAAAGCCACGGTTACAATAAGTACATTTAGATTTTTGGTTACCTTCTTTGCCCTTTTGCTTGGATTTCGAACTGGATGGTGCATCCGTTTGCTTGCCTTTGTCTTTTTGCTTGTGAGGCTGGAATTTGGGCTTCTCCTTCTTTAGCTTTCCTTTACCATTCGAGATCTTGGGTCCTTGAACAAATAGGGCTGAATCTTTGGAGCTTATGGACCCCATTTGAATCAACTTGTCATGCTCTTTCGTAACGGACTCAATGAAGGCATTCAAGGTAGGCATCTTCCAATTCGGGGTAGTTAGCCGACCGGAATTGAAAGTGGAGACAAATACCGAATAATCTTTCCCAAGCTTGCTTAGAATGGAGAGGATCAACTATTTATCCTCTTTGATAACACCACTGTTCTTCAATTGCAAGTTCAAGTTCTTGAATTTTGTGAAGAATTCATTGATGGTCTCGAAATTCTCAGGATTAAGGCCAATCAATTCATTCTCTAATTGAAAAGCCCTAAGCTCATCCTGCTTGCCGAATAGTGTCTCAAGTTGCTCCCATATGGCCTTTGGAGTCTTCAATCCACTAAGATGGAAGTGAAGATCTTTGGAGATGGAGAGACAAAGAAGACCGTAAGCTTCATCAAGCTTATTGTAGTGTTTGGTTCTTTCTGCCACATTGTTTGGCTCCAATTCAAGACCAAGAGTGACTCGGTAGTATCCTTTTGAACGTAATATGATCTCCATATCATCTTTCCAATCAAAATAATTGAATGGGGTGAGGATAGGCTTTGAAGAAGAGTATTCCATTGCTAGGAGCGAGTCAAATGATGAAGAAGAAGCTTGCATGCAGACTATAGCGAATGGAAATGCTGTAGGGAAGCTTGCATGCAGAATGTAGCGAGTGCACTTGGAGGAGATAATTAACCTGCAAATCACATAAGAACAATCACAATAAGGTCGAACAATCCACCCTTTGAGAGTTGCATCACACCTGGGATTGGATTTCAAGCAATGTTGAATAGGTCCAATGTATCAGATCCAGGAATTATGTGGTAACTCAAGCTTCTGGAGTGGTATTGGAGTATTTTTCAAGCTTTGCATGCACAGGAGCGAATGCCCTTGAGATATCTCATGCCAAACTTTTTGCAATTTTTAGCAATTCAGTCAAATCTTCTTGTATAAACACCTGTAGAAAAGAGATCTTGTCCCTGCAATGGCTCTGATACCATGTAAAATTAGTCACAGCAGATCTAATGAACAAGTAAATCAATCACAACAGATGAACATAGAAAATATGGTGCAAAACTGTGCAAAACATGCAGCAGTGCTCTCTATCCCAGAAAGGGTGAATGAATTACAATACAAACTGTTACAATGAACAGAGCAATTCGAATTGCCTAAGGAGGTCATTCGAATCACTGAATGGAGTAGCTTGACTCTGTCTAGGAGTCCTCATCAATCATCGGTGGTGCTCATCAATCACACCAACCAGTCATCCAGGTGTCAAGCTGAGTCTAACTGATCATAATAAATGTAACTGAAGTGTGTAGCACTGATATAGGATCTGGAGGCTCAGTGGGGGTGCATGGGAGGCTAACTGGAGTCAGAACAAGTCACCTAATCGAACTGGAGGTCAATCGGAGGTGAAATAGTCAGTCAGGAGTGAAATCAGAGTGAAATCAATCAGAATCGGAGCTAACTGAATGTAACTGGAGTGAATCTGCAGTGGTAGGTGAACAAGTGCGCCCTTCTCTGTCAGTAGGTGAGAAGAGGGCGCCTTTCAGCTTAGGAGGGCTAAAACTCTGTGGAAAGTGGCTCCCGGGTGCTAGAAGAAGGTGGATAAGGTGCTGGAGGCATCAAACTGGTGACTGGACTGCATATCCTGAAATAGATCATGCAAGATCCTGAAGTAGATATGTATCCTGAAATAGATGATCCTGAAATAGATATGTATCCTGAAATAGATGATGGATATCCGAACATTATCCTCATTATTCCAAATCCCAAAGCTTCCACTCCAAACCTAGGAAACTAGTAATTTTCCTCCTTGGCAATTATTTGACCTTTAGCATCAATTTGACAAACTCTAATGAATAGGGCCAATTTGCTTAGGCCATTGTGACCCAATTCCAAATTTGGGATATGACAAATAACCACTCATATAGCCCTTCCTTAGTCTTGAATGTTGTCTTCCATTCATCTCCTTCTCTAACCTGAATCTAGTGATAACCGCTCTTCACGTCGATCTTCATGAAGTATCTCGCTCCACTCAAGAAATTCATTAAGTCATCCATTCTCGGCAATGGAAACTGGTACTTGATCATGATCTTGTTGATGGCTTTAGAGTCTATACACATCCTCCATTCTCCACCCTTCTTCAACGCTAATATTGGTGGTAATGCACACGAACTCAGACTCTCTCTGATCAATCATCTGTCCAACATCTCTTGGACCGGTCGATTGAGTTCTTGACCCTCTACCAAAGTATTTATGTGTGGTGCCTTGTTTGGAAAGATTGATCCCAGAATCAAGTTGATCTGATGGGATATGCTTCTCATCGGTGACAATCCCGTAGGCACTCCATTGCCTACTATGTTCCTAAACTCATGGAGCATTTTTTTGACTTCGACTAGAATTCTCTCCACTGTCGACCTCTCGACACATGGCCCTTTCGAAATGATGGCGAAACATCCCGACTGCTTTTCCCTTTCCACGAGGAATTCCTTGGTTGTACACATATGCACTCGCTTCTCCCAAAAGTTGCTCTCGCCTTGCTTACAGTTGGCTTGGTCCTCCTGCTTCTGCTTCAGAGTCCTCTGCATTCCATATTTCCACACTATGACTATGTTGCCCCAACCATCATAGATCATCTTCTGATCATATTGCCATGGTATCCCTAACAACAGATGACCTACGTCCATTGGGATTATGTCGCACAGTACATTGTCTTCAAGCTTCCCGACCTTAAAGTTAATCAGGCACTATCTGGTTACTTTGACATGATGTCCTTTCTACAATCAAGAGATCTTGTAGGGATTTGGGTGTTCCTGACATCTCAAACCCGCTTTGTCGATGACCTCTATCGACACAAGATTCTCTATACTTCCACCATCAACTATGGTCTTGCAATACCACTCGCTAATCCGCACTCTAGTTCGAAAGATAGCCTTTCGCTGTGCTGAATCTTTCTCGTTGCGTCGGTCCTCCTGAACCAACGTCCTCTTGGTCTTCATGGCTTGAACCTTTCTTTTCCCATCCTCACTTTTTTCGAATGTCAACTCCGCCCTCTCGTCGACTTGCTCATCTCTTCGATGTCTGGGTTTCAACTCCTCTGCAGCATGCAGGTTCTCTGGGAATTCACATGTCTTGTTTCCGACTCCGCGAAACTTGTAACAAACCACAGCTGTTCTATCAGCTCCTTTTTTGTTGGTTGGACCATTTCGACCATACGCACCTCGACCGCGTGTCTCTCAACCATTGCGTCGATTTTCTTTCTCTTTCTCTCTAGTTGGTGTCCCTTCCGCACATCGTTTGTCTTCGATGACTTCTCTCATGGTTCCGATGCTTTGGCCTTTCGTGGAAATAGTATTCGCACCCTGACTAATCATTCTACCTCTGGTCAATGCAGATTTCCTTGACAATTTCTCTTCTACCTTCAGAGCTAACTGGTAGGATTCACCCACCACTTTGAACCTTGATAGCTCAACTCATCCTGTATGGCATACTTCAAGCCATTTACATATCTCGCGACAGCTTCTTCTCCTTCGTCGGTCTATCCTGACCTTATCAACAATCTGTGGAACTCTTCTATGTACTCTTTCACGGTCATCTCTTTTTGTTGAAATTTCTACAACTTCTGGAACAAGGAAATCACATAGTCGCCTGGCAAGAACTTCCCTTTAAGCTTGGCAACCATCCTGTCCCAAGAATTGATTTTCTCCTTTCCTTTCTTGACTCTGTCAGCCTGCACATTGTCCCACCACAATGAGGCATGACCTTTCAACCTCAGACATGCATTCTTAACACATCTGGGATCCTCGATCTTCTTTATGTCGAAGTATTTCTCCATTTATCTGAACCAATCGATCAAGTCTTCTGGATCCAGACTTCCTGAGTAGGTATGCACATCTATCTTTTTCCAACCTCTCATCTCTATCAGAATATTCATGATTTTGTCTTCTGGTTCTTCTCCTGCTGCTTCCCATGCTTCCACCTCTTCGACCTCCTCGTTGTTGTGGTCTAACGCATCAAGAACACATCCACTCCTTTGGATTTCTTTGATAGCTATGCCTTCACTAGTCAAAATTCGCATTGTTCGCATGCATTCATCAAACATCTCACGATCAACCGTGACTATAGCACCATGCGCTCTTCATCCAACTCCTCGGACACTAATGCCTATGTGATCCATTTTCAACCTTACCTGAAACTCCCATTCATCCAATCGCAACCAAACTTTCACAAGTTGTGCACAACTCTACCCAACCGCAGCTGGAGTTGTTAACACACTCGACACTAGATTCCACTTCCAACATCCGATACCAACTGATGCAAGTCAGGTCAGTACCGCTACTTCAACCAGAACCACTTCCGGGATCCGATACCAACTAACACAAGTCAGGTTGGTATCACTTTCTCTCCTGCATCCAGGATGCTTCAACTCAACCGGAATCACTTCCGGGTTCAGATACCAACTGACGCAAGTCAGTTCGGTCGGACCTTCTTGCTTAGCAATAACACATGACACACACACGTTCACATGAACTGGATGTAAATAGGATGCCAAAAGCTGACCTCTATTAATTCAATTGAATTACAGTAACAATGCGAAAATGAAAGGAATGTAAAACACCTAAAGTCTATTGACCTTAGCCTATTGCAATATACATAAGTAATGGTGTGCTCTCTATGTGTGTCGATATTCACCATCTGCTGGCTCACTGCGGAACTCTAAGATATGGCTCCGATCTCTTCTGCGCTCGATTGATGTGTGATTGTTCTCTCCAATATATAGATCAACTCCCGAGTGACTGATCCCCTCTCCTGTTCCTGCACACTGGTCTTCTACTGCTACTCTGTTGCTCATCTGGAGGTCCAATCCAATCCCCGAGACACTCTTCCTATGTCTGCCAAATCCTCCCCGATCCTGCATACCTGCAGTTGTCAGTTCTTCTTCCGTGCTGCACAACCTCCACCTATGGTGACATCTGGCATGTATTCAACCACCTTTTTGTTATTGGACAATCTACTCGAGCGGACACGAGCCATATCTCCCTAGCTCAATGTGAATCTAGAACAAATAAGAACATAACATAAAGCTACATTGCTAGATCAGATTAGAGATCGAGTAATTAGATGTCTTACCTTCAGATTTGTAGATCTTTCTCCTCATCATTGCTTTAAGCTTCGTAGTCGTTAGATCCGTAGCTGCAATACCTGTCAAAACATGTAGAGACAAAACAAGCAGTAAAACATATCTAAACACTAACTGATCTAAGTAAACAATTAAGGAAGTAAACTATAAACATCATCAAAACAACGACTTTTGTGAAAAGAGTTTATATTACTATATAAATAGTGAGATGTACAAAGTAGAGAACCAATTACAACTGAAGCCTTAATGCTACAATCCTCGTCCAAAAAGACAAGCCAAAGCCTCCAAAGGAAATGTATTCCTCCCAAGAGATGGATAGGGATCACCTAGGCTAATTCCACGAGCATGTAAGTGCTATAGACTTCCTCCTTTTGGAATGGAGAGGAGCTTTGTATTTATAGGAGCAAGTGGATAGAGTAGTTTGAGGATCATGGGGAAAGGGCTAAGGGATCCTCCCTTGATTTTAGGGAATAGTAGGACAACTCACCTAGGAGTTAGGGATAGGGATCCACATCATCCAACTTCTAGAAATCACTTGAAAGCCACCTTTATCCAAATTAACCAATCCTGGCGCAAGATGCATGAGGGAAAATTGCGCCTGAGAGGGGAAGAGTAGGCTGCACAAAGGAAACCTGAGCTACCTACAAAGTCTACCAGACTACATCCTGCGACTGACCTAGTTGGGCACTTCTTTCTCAAAGACAACCTACATCGTCCAAACTAGACATTGTGGACAAAGGGAATAAACTTGCTCTAAATGAATTCTTAATCAAGGAAACTTCAGGGATCAAGGCATTGAGTTGACATGGGACTCATGATGATGAGATTTAGGTGTAACACTTCTTAACTGCTCATAACTTCCTTAGCAACCCTGAACGGCTACCAAGTACTCTGCTTGACTTTCTGCGTGTCCTTTTGACTTTTCTACAGTAATCGGTCCCATCAATGACCTCGACCATACTGTATTTCATCATCCTTCAATTTATGTGTCGACTTCACTTCTCTTCCTCGGCTTCACCAGTCTGTCCCTTCCTCCACACTGGGATTTTGCCTCAAATCGGTCGATGTCGTTGTTCGACAACTTGTCGATCCTCAACGCCTTCATTGCAACCCTATTTTTTGTTGACCTTGAACATGTCGAATCTTGAACTTCTCCTCCTGTCGATGCACCTCGACAGCTTCTACTCGACTTATTGACTTCAACAGGAAATCTTCCTTTCGCATTAGTGGTCGTCGACACTCCCTCTGGTCGGCTTCTTATCGATCATCTTCGACTTTTTTTCCTAGGTCCCGATGCTCCTGCAAAATCATGTTGTTTCCATATTTCATGTTGTGATTCATGTTTGATTCTGGAAACCATCCCACACAGTTAATGCATGCGTTTAGTCTAACCATGCCAAATTTTAGTCCATACAAGCACAAATTGAAAAAAAATCAATGTTGGCCCTGTGTAGCACATTAATTAATCTATAGGTATGGTTTTTTATTGTAGATTTGTATTTTCAGTCATTTTTTACTATGGAAACCCTCCCACACCGTTAATGCATGTGTCTAGCCTAACCATGCCAAATTTCAATCCATGCAAGCACAAATTGAAAAAATTTCAATGTTGGCCCCACTTAGCACATTAATTGATCTATAGGTATGGTTTTGGATTATCAAATTGTTTGTATCAGACATGTTTGAGTCTAGAAATACTCACACCATCAATGCATGTGGCTAGTCTAACCATTCTAGATGTCAGTACATGCAAGCAAAAATTGAATTAATCTATACTCAACATTGTAAGGATTGGCCATATCATCATCGTCATCGATGTCAGTTATGATCGCCATGTCATCATCGACGATATCATCTTGGTGGAAATTTTCTGCTATATCATCTAATTCAACTAATTATTCGGCATCTTCCTCTGGAACATGATCATCTAACTCATGTTGATCATCTTCAACATCATCTTCTTCTTCAAGACCCTCATCATTACATTCCTCTACGTTATACTTTACCAGCCTTCCCCTTGGATCGTGTCTCACAACAAATGACCAACCTCGTCTATCTGGAACCTCACAGTAAAATACTTGTTCACATTGTCTTGGAAGAACATAGGCTACTCCATTCCTAGATCAAACAACCTTGTATTAACCATGGTAAATCCATTATCATGTTCAAAAATAGTTTTATTCGGATCACATTGATTCAATTGTAACCTATACCATTTGAAAACGAACATAACTCCTTTGAAGGAGTTAAAGTCACATTGAAGAATATCTTCCAGATACCCATAGTATCGATTTTCTAAGATTTTTGGATGTCTGTCACTTCTAGGGGAAGCATTGGTTACCTCAAAGACTGCAGATATCCCAGAATATGATGTTTTCTTCGTTTCATCCAACTTTTTTATGTGAAATTTACAACCATTGCACCACATGATAGCCTTATAGTGTTTTACCTACAACAAGCCATACACGTAAATATTACATCACGAATTGGTTACTAAGAGCATGTTTATGCCCTGCAGGGAAAAAAATCAACGTGTACATCAATATATTTGCAAAAAAAATAAATAGTATGGCTGATTAATATGCTTGCTTGCTTATCTTTTAAACCATATGCTAAATCAATTTCCCTTTGTGTAAGATTGGTATATCCATTGCGATGAGTTGCTTTAACTAATGAAGCTATACCTTCCCATGATATTCCATGACCAGATTATTCACATCGTTCAATCCATACCTTCATCCAATCAAGATTGTTTGCAATATATAAATGAAGTGCATCCCACTCTCGACCAACTGCTTGATGAAAATAAAATTAAAATTCAGTACAAATGTATATTGACTTAACACATTATACACTTTTAATTGATGCATATTGAATATTAAAAATAGAATAAGTATGACATATACATAAAAATCAACAGTAAAATGTAATATTTTAATTAATCTCCACTAGCTAATAATTACCTTTCACTTTCGTCGATTTACCTCTCCCCTTCAGGTACTCCCCTTCTAAAATGTTATTGGAGTCTAGATCACAAATGCGACCTAAATTGATCTTTGACACTAATTTAGGAAGATATTCACTAATACACATCATGTTCTAGTATACCATATATCCCTCCACCATAGAACCCTCAGGACGTGCTCGTTGTTTAACCAAATCCTTCAAAAATTTCAAGTGCCTCTCAACCATCCACATGGACCTTGAGTGTACAGGTCCACACAATTCAATCTCCTCAACTTGGTGTATGAGGTAGTGTTCTTTGGCATTGAAAAATGTTTAAGGTAGATGCTTCTTCATTTCACACATGAGATGAGGAATTTTTCTCCTCCAATACTTTATATCTTCTTTATGGATTTCTTTAGATGACAACCATCTACAAGTGATGCAAACCAATCATGAGATTTAACAAAAAAAAATCATATTACATAACAATTAATGCAAAAATGTCAAATATAAGTCCTACAATGAATTAAACAAACACTAAGCGCATGCGAAAAATTGCTACTTACCTCATGTATTTCCCAAGATTATATATAACTTGTTTGACATTGTTGTCGAAGTTGTCCGGGAGAGAGAGTGGTAGAACATACTGTAACAATATACAAATCATTTCATTTTTGTTTATAGAAAGTAGACAAAAAAATACCAACAATATGCACTATAATGAAAAAACATAGCAATTATATGCATGCCATAATAATTACCTTCATGAAGATATGGCAATCATGCGTTTTCACCCCCGCAAAACACCTTTCTTTGTTATGATATTCCTCATGTTTAAACAAAATCTAGTGGGAAATTTATTTTTCGCATGACTCTCTTACAAAATTACTTTGTTGCTCCGTTAACATCCATGGAAGTGAGTTTATATTAATTTGCTCTTTGTTGATATGAAATTGAATGACATATTTCATTACATGGTTTCCTTCTTGAATGTCATTGCAAATTTTGACAATTTTTTCTTTCTCACTCCTTCCATCCAATATTCGCCCTAATGTTTCAGTCACATTCTTTCCGATATGCATTGTATCAAACATATGAGCAATTTGCAGGTGCTCATAGTATGGAAACCTACTAAATTGTTTAGGATAACTTTTCATTCCTCGTAGAATCCCATTAATGCCTTCATGATCACAACGACCATCATGAATCATAGTTTATATATTACAGAAATCATTGTCAATTACTGTAAACAACACACAATAAAAAAATTTCATAACATTTCATATACGATGATAGATATACAATTTGATCTGTACGTACCTTGACGATTTCTATTATATTGCAACTTCCATAGGTGAGGTGTCATTCTTTGTGGTTTTAATGCAGTCTCTTGCTTCCCATTGAACAGATATTTTTCGGTAGTTCGATACCTATGATTCTTACAAAGGAAGTGCCTATACTCATCAAGCACCTCATTTCCTAAACTTTTTGAACAACGAGATTCGATCTTAGGACCACAAACTAGACATGCAAATTTTCCCTTTGTCTTAATATCTACATAAAGAGATGGATTAACTATGTCAATTATAATTATATATAAAATGAATGGATTATTTAAAAATAAATGCAATTAAAGTGAAACTTATACTTACAAACCCAAAAAATGGGTTAACCCTGATTCATCATGTATTGTCCATACAAGCATTACATGGAATTGAAATTGCCTTTGTGTTAGAAAAACAGGATCGCAGAGCAATAACAATAAACAGAAATGCAAATATAATCACACACACATTACAAGAGAGACACAGCTATATCGTGGTTCACCCCAACTTGGGATACGTCCACACTGAAGTTGCTAGTCCTTATTATTATTCTGTCCAGCAAAGTGAAGGGATACAACCTGCAGCACAGCCGCTGCACTTCCTCTTCACTATCTCACAGTCTCTCTTCTTGATCTCAGAGATATTTACAATGCATAAAACCTAATACATCTTGACCTATTCGTTTTACAATGTCTTTCTTTTATAGGGGAAATACAATGGGAAAATACCACGGGTTACCCAAAACCATGGGAAAATACCATGGGTTACCCCAGACCCCCTTAGGGTCATGCCGGGATCATAACCAAACCTCGGGTATGGACACGACTGAATACTAATATCTCTGAATCTAGAGATCAGGCTCCACAACCAAGAATCTCCCACTTGGAGGCTGATCACAACAACTCCACCGCTACTGCACTTGTTGGACTTGGACTTGGAAACTTTCTTCTCTTCACCTTCATGCTAGAAGGCCAACTGAAACCGAGCAGGAACTAAGTTTCTCTCTGTTCACTACCTTTGTGATCATGTCTGTAGGATTTTGGCTAGTGTGTATCTTTTGTAGCTTCAACAGTTCATCTTCCAGAACAGAGCGTATGAAATGGTACTTGAGATGTATATGTTTAGTCCTAGAATGGAATGCTGAGTTCTTTGCAAGATGAATGGCACTCTGGTTGTCACTGTACAACCTGCTATCCTTCTGATTCTTACCCAATTCCTCCATAAACCTTTGCAACCAAATCATCTCTTTACTAGCCTCTGTAACAGCAACATACTCTGCTTCTATCGTTGAAAGTGCAACAACCTTCTGCAGTATCAAAATCCAACTTACTGTTGTTCCACCTACAGTAAACGCATACCATGTGGTGCTCCTCTTGCTATCCTTATCACCTTCCATATTTGCATCAACATATCCCTGTAGAACAGTGTCTGAACCTCCAAAACATAATTCCTGAGTGGTTGTACCTCTCAAATACCTGAGAATCCACTATACTGCCTTCCAATGTTCTTTACCTGGATTGTTCATATATCTGCTCACAAATCCCACTGCTTGTGCAATATCTGGTCTTGTGCACACCACAACATACATCAAGTTGCCAACTTTTGATTGATAGGGAATATTGGACATGTAATCTATCTCTTCCTGTGTCTTGAGACACATTTCCTTACTTAGACTGAAATGGTTGGCCAAAGGTGTACTTACTGGTTTTTCATTCTGCATTCTGATCCTCTCCAACACTTTTTGTATGTACTCACGCTGAGATAATGTCAATTTGCGATTTTTCCTATCTCTCGTTATTCTCATACCAAGGATTTGCTTTGCAACACCCAAATCCTTCATCGCAAATCAATTAGCTAGCTTCCTTTTGAGTACATTTATATCTTGCATGTTAGACCCTGCAACAAGCATGTCATCCACATACAATAACAAGATAATATATCTTTCATTGTCTAGTTTCTTGAAATAAACACAGTAGTCAGAATGACATCTACTATATCCTTGTTCTGTCATAAACCTGTCAAATTTTAAGTACCACTGCCTTGGAGCTTGCTTCAAGCCATACAAACTCTTTTTCAACCTGCATACCAAGTTATCCTTACCTTTGACCTCATACCCTTGTGGCCTGCGTATATATATCTTCCTCCAAATCCCCATGGAGAAAGGCTTTTTTTACATCTAACTGTTCAAGATGCAAATCTTCTACCGCCACTAGACTTAAGATAGTCCTAATTGAAGTCATCTTAACAATAGGAGAAAATATTTCATCAAAATCTATACTTTTCTTCTGTGCAAAACCCTTTACAACAAGTTTGGCCTTATACCGCTTCTTACCTCCTTCTTCTTCCTTCAACCTGTAAATCCATTTGTTCTGCAATGCTCTTTTACCAGCATGCAACTGAACCAGATCCCAAGTTTGGTTTCCTAGCAATGAGTCTATCTCCTCATTCATGCCTTGCTCCCACTTCTTTCTAGTTTCCACCTGCATTTCTTCTTCATAACATTCTGGTTCACCAACATCAATCATCAACAAATAATACATTGAAGGAGGGTATCGTTCAGGTATATCTTCTTGCAGTTGCAGGAGTTTCAGGCACTTGCTGCTGTTCTTGATTTTCTGGCACCTTTGGAACTTCATTTTCTGTAATTTTATCAAGTACTGTGTAGTCTAGGTTTTCCTTTTCCTGTTTCTTTCCCTGCAACTGATGTTTATACATGACCTTTTCATTGAATATGACATCTCTACTTCTAATGATTTTGTGATTTTCATAATCCCATAAACAATAACCAAAATCATCAACCCCATATCCAATAAAGGTACACTTCTTGGATTTAGCTTCAACCTTTGTTCTATTTTCTTTATCAATATGGACAAATGCTTCACAACCAAACGTTCTCAGAAATGAGTAGTTTACCTTTTTATCTGTCCATGCCTCCTCTGGAATATCACCATCCAAAGCACTTGAAGGTCCTCTGTTTATTAAATAAACAACAATATTTACAGCATCTGCCCAAAACTGTAAGAGCAACCCTGCATGCAATCTCATACACCTTGCACGCTCCATGATCATTCTGTTCATCCTTTCAGACACACCATTTTCTTGTGGTGTTCCTAGGACTGTCTTCTCTCTATGAATCCCATGGTATGAACAGTAACTATCAAACTCCTTGCCGCAGTACTCACCTCCATTATCAAATCTGAGACACTTCAACCTTTTTCCTGTCTCATTCTCAACCAAAGCTTTCCACTTCTTAAAAGTAGCAAACACATTAGATTTCTATCTAATGCAATAAACCCAAGTTTTCCTAGTTGCATCATCAATAAATGTAACATAATAATGAGAGCCACCAAAAGATTGTACTTGAGCTGGTCCCCATACATCTGTATGCACAAGTTCTAACTTTTCATTCTTCTTCTGTTTCCCAACCCTGAGAAATTTGACTCTCTTTTGTTTTCCATAAACACAGTTTTCACATAATTCCAAACTTACCCTCTTCAAATCTAGCAACAACTTCCTTGAGTGGAGAATCTGCATCCCCTTCTCACTCATGTGGCCAAGCCTATGATGCCACAATGTTGTATCTGTTCCTGTGGAAGCTAAAGAGATAGAATGGTCAATATTATGAGGACATAAATACAACGTACCTATTATGCCTCCTTTTTCTATCACCATCGATCCTTTAGTGATCTTCCACCACTTTTCTCCAAATGTAGATAGACAACTACCATCTCCCAACTGCCCTGTTGAGATCAGATTTCTTTTCATAGCAGGAATATGCCTAACATCTTTTAACAACCAGTCAGTTCCATTCTTAACTTTTATCCATACCTTACCCATTCCAACATTTTTACATGGCTCATCATTACCCAATAAAACATGTCCAAAATTGCCTGGAACATAATCATGAAAGTATTTCCTATGGGGTGTAGCATGACATGAAGCCCCTGAATCTACTACCCAATAATCACTAGTATTATCTAATGCAAGAATCAAAGCATCTTGTAACACATCACCTACTACATTTGCTTCCTAGGTAGTTTCCTTTTGTGCATCTCCTTTCTTCTTTAGAGATCTGCAGTCTTTCTTAAGATGTCCTTTCTTTCCACAGTTCCAACACTATATCTTGCCCAGTCTGGACTTGGATCTTCCCGTTTTAGACTTCCCACGATTACCTTGGCTTTTTCCTCTCTCCTTTTGTCTTCCCCTGGTCTCCATGGTCAACGCATTACCTGATGTCTCACCTGTGTTTTTTCTTTGCATTTCCTCCCTAGAATAACACCAATAACATCATCAAATTTCAAGGTGTTTGAACCAGAGACAGAGTTACTTACAGCCATGACCAAGCTATTCTAGCTTTCTAGCAATGAATACAAGATTAGAAGAGCTCTAACCTCATCATCAAAGGTCACACTTACAGAACTTAGTTGATTTGTAACTGTATTAAAGTCATTTAAATGATCAGTAATAGATCCACCTTCAGACATCTTCATATTAAATAAACATTTCATTAGAAATACCTTGTTGGAGGCCGAGGGTTTTTCTTACAGCTTACCCAGTGCGCTCATCAACCCCTCTGTTGTCGTTTCTTTTGAGATATTGAAAGCCACCGATGAAGCCAAGCTCAGTCGTATTGTTCCCAGAGCCTTTATGTCAAGAACCTCCCATTCTTCGTCCTTCATAGACGCCGGCTGCTTTGCTCTTCCTCCAATGGTAGGAATAGATCCTTCTAGTACAGATAGTCCTCCATTTGCATTTTCCATAAATGAAAATTTTGGCCATTAAACTTCTCGACCTTAAAATTTCCTTCTTCTGCCATTGCTACCACTCGAAATAGAAACCCTAGCTTCCGGTGGGTTTATATACGAAATAGACCTTTGGCTCTGATACCAATTGTTAGAAAAACAGGATCGCAGAGCAATAACAATAAACCGAAATGCAAATATAATCACACACACATTACAAGAGAGACACAGATATATCGTGGTTCACCCCAACTTGGGCTACATCCACACTGAAGTTACCAGTCCTTATTATTATTCTGTCCAGCAAGGTGAAGGGATACAACCTGCAGCACAGCCGCTGCACTTCCTCTTCACTATTTCACAGTCTCTCTTCCTGATCTCAGAGATCTTTACAATGCATAAAACCTAATACATCTTGACCTAGCCGTATTACAATGTCTTTCTTTTATAGGGGGAATACAATGGGAAAATATCACGGGTTACCCAAAACCATGGGCCCGTAAACAGCTAGCGAAAACAACTCCAAAAAATTTTCTTGGGGGATACGCCCCCCAGCCGATGGTGTGGACACTCCCCTAGACCCCCTTCGAGTCGTGCCGAGATCATAACGAAACCTGGGGTATAGACACGGCTGAATACTAATATCTCTGAATCTGGAGATCAGGCTCCACAACCAACACTTTGTCGTATTGGTCTAGATACATCATACATAGTGATGCCATTCCATAACTTTAGTAGCTCTTCAATAAGAGGTTTGATATATACATTCATATCTTTAACTTGGTACTTACCTGATTTATTTGAACATATAAAATTCATAATTATTACAACCATTTAGATATATAAACCATACACAAGAGAAAAATAAAAAATATATATGTCACACTATGCAACAAAATATGACAAATGAGATGCCACTACATAAAAAAAGAGTTGTAGACACATACCTGGAATAATGATTAACAATATTATGTGCTCCCTCTTTATTGACAACCATGGAGGAATGTTATTGTTGAAAAAAAAATAGGCCACACCAAGTAAATGGATCTCATCTCGACAAATGGATTGACACCATCTGCTGCCAAATAAATCCTAATATTACGAGGTCCTTCTTTAAAGTGCGGCCATTTTTCCTCCATATCTCTAAATGCAAACCCATCTATAAGCATTCGAATAATGTCATCTTGACTTATGTTCCGTGCATGGTAATCCATAAATTATGCTATGTTTTTGCACCTGAACAGTCGTTGCAAACATGGAATAATGGGAATATAACGAAGAACCTAGCGAGGCACCCTTTTTGTTACTTGATCTGTTCGATATCTACTGATATGGAATTCTGGACATTCTGTTTCAAATTCATGTTGATTATAATATATAACGTGGTCATTGGGGCATGCATTAATTGCTTCATACTGCATTCCAATTTCCTTCATGATACCAGGTAAATATCGATATGTGCGAGCTAAAATATTTGATGGTGGTAACAAAAATTCAGCTATTAAGCTACAAAAAATTAAAATAAAAAACAAGTTAATAATATAATATATAGATAATATTAATCAAACACATTTCATCCGTATTAATTTTACTTATGAATTAACAATAAAATTATTAGACGAACAATGATAACCTTTAGCGCGATCATATATATGTGATGGAATATATTACATACCTTAACATCTGTGTGACTGATGTGTTTGAAAGACCGTTCATAACCTTCAAGTTCATTATCAACAATATAGCAGAGAGAAGATTTGTGTTGGATCCCTCATAAAGGGGTTTGTATGCATTCTCAAGAAGAGGTAAATCGTGAACATCATCAAAGTCATCATTTTCATCATCATCATCATCAACATCCATTCTAACATTAAATGTATCATGGATCAATGTATTTGTACCATCATCTTCAACTATGCTATCAGTATGATCATCTTCTTCAATATGATCATTAACTTGTTCTCCATTATTCATAGCTCCATGTTCCTCCGGTACTTGTTATGAAAGAACATCCTCAGGGAGATATGTCGTAGGAGGTCTTTCCTTTATAATTACATGAAACCATCAATACATATTAGTTAATTTAATAAATATTAAAATGATACATACATTTACAAAAATGATCAATATAAAGACATATATAATGCACTAGCTACCAATGGACGATATTCATGTCCCCCCTCAGCTTGTCCATGTTCCCTACAATGTTTTCTGGCTGTTGTGATCTTTATTCTTCTCCTTTTAAATCCCCTACATTGACTACATGGAAAAGAACATTTCCCATCACCCTTTCTTTTGATTCCATCCCACAATTTAGCAAGCAATTGTCGATTTTGTTCCCCTGCCAGGATCAAGAATCTTGTTATGTGACATTTTCTCATAAAGAACTTGATTGAAGATTATTGATCTTAAAAAATCAATGTCCACACTTCACTATTTTTAATCAAAGTAACAATTGAAACAATTGTATATTTTTATACAAAAAACATTCCATGCAAATAATATAACTTCCGCAAACCATCGCTTGTATATCCAACATGTCAGAATGTTTACAAAATTTATAGTTTCTAAAATTAAACCATCATAGGATATTCGGAGATATTATTATAGTTACCGTTATACTTTATATGTCGCATATCCAACGATGCCCGTCGGTTGTCTGACGAAAATCGTTGGATAACCAATGAGCGTCGGATATCCGATAATTACATGTATCAATTTAAAAAAAAAAAGCAAAATTCGTAATTTTAAAGGTGAAATCCGACGACACAGACAGTTTTGTCGGAATTCATCGCATTTTCTCGTTGGATTTTGGGTTCAAATTTAGTTGTTTTATATTTCCACTAGTATCAACCAACACCTCTAAATCTAGATGAGGACACATACACACAAAATAGGATGATCTCTATAAAACTAATTCTATTAGTTAAATGAATTATGTCTTTGTACCATTTGTGTTTTGCTTGGAATACATACATATATATATATATATATATATATATATATATATATATATATATATATATATATATATATATATATATATATATATGTATGTATTCCAAGCAAAACAAAAATGGTACAAAGGATGATGTGTTTTGTACCATTTGTGTTTTGCTTGGAATACATATATATATGTTGGGGGGGGCGTATTTCACTTACAAGATTGTCACATATTCATTTGTTGCATGCTTGGGTTATGGGTTATGGAATTATCGAATTTTTCCTCTAGACATGCTTAATACATGTTTAATAGATGATTTTCTATACTATACTGCTGCAAATCAATCATTTTTTAGGAAACTTAGAAGAACAAGAAATTTTTTTTACTCCAAGATATTATTGATAAGGTCTCAAGCAATGTTGCAAAGGTAGTGACATCCACAATATTGCAAAGAAGGGATGCCCATAAATAGACAAGTAGGAAAGTTCATAACGAATAGTTACATCCATTGCCATGCAAATACTTCATTGAAACTTAGGTGGTTCTTAGATTTAAAATAGGACAAAATATAATGTAAACTTAATGTTCAAGTGAATTGTATCATTAATTCTTTTCAATTTTTCAATATTACTTCTCTATATATTTTGTTTACTAAGGGAATTGGCAACTGGGTTGGGGATTGTACTCATGTGACATGGGGTCGATTATCGTCCACTACCATTATATCCCTAAGTGCACCCACACTACCCCTACATAGGTGCATAGGTTATTTGGGGTTTGAACCCACGATGTTACAAAGAGTGCCTTAACAATGCACCCTATCACCAAATCAAGGAATACCTTAATAATGTATCCTATGACCAAATGATCTACACCTCAAAGACTACTTCACTATCAAATATTTATTTAAAATTTAATATGAAATAAACTAAAATGAAAATATGTATTGAAATTTCTTCAAATATATTTGTAAGGAAAAGGTTAAAAAATACAAATCCATAACAATGATAGAACCCCTTCATATATTTACTAATAAAAAGTAGGTACTAATAATATAAGAGAATACAAATTAAAAAGTAGGTACTATTAATATTAGACATACAAATTTATACCAAAGCAACTAATTTTTTTTCTTTCGTAAAGATGGAAGTGACTATTAAATTAGAAGTTCAATGGAAGTGACTATTAAATTAGAAGTTCAATTTTATGTTATAAGAATGAATTGAATTACATTTTACATGTTATTAGAATTTAATTGAATTAAAAAAAATATAAGTTGTCTAAAATGATTCAAAAAATGTTTGTAAAGATGGAAGTGACTATTTTAGAAGTTTAATTTTATGTTATTAGAATCAATTGAATTATGTTTCATATGTTTTTTTTTTTGTTTTTTTGTTCGATTTTCCATTCTAGGATTGAAGAAGAACCTCCTATCAGTTTTGGTTCTTGAAGATAAGGGCTTCTGAGTTATCTTCATGAATAATCAAGCACTATTATTTCCGAAGAACAAAAAATTGAAATATACAATAGTGATTGGAGTTAGAGATGGAGGTCTCTACAAGGTACCTGAGAAGTACATTCAAGTTATAGTTTCCAACACTATCAGTCCATGCGAGCTATGGCATAGGAGGCTTGGTCACCTCCACTAGAAAGTGCTACCAAGATTACAAAAAATGGTGAAAGGTATGATTGTATTTGATTTTGAGCATGATAGTGTATGTATGGGTTGCGCACTTGGGAAGAATGTTAAAAAGAGTTTCTGTAGCAGTACTACTAGATCTAAAGGGATTTTAGATTTATACATTCTGATGTATGTGGTCCCATGTCATCCCCTTCCTTGAGTGGCTATTTATATTATGTCTTTTTATAGATGAATTCTCTAGAAAGTCATGGATTTATTTCCTAAAGGCTAAGAGCGAAACCTTTAGCAAGTTTCAGGAATTCAAAGCCCTGGTTGAGAATCACACAGGAAAGCACATCCATCCTTTGAGATCTGATAATGGAGATGAATTTCATTCACATGCGTTTAATTATTTTTTAATGTTGGAACATTAAAAACCCACTTTAGACTTAGGATAAAATACATTAATCATTTTTTAATAATTTCCTAGGTTTAGACTAGGTAGTTGGCCTAATTTCGGCTTCTTATGCCACCACATGCCATCATGATTCATAGGGGCATACTTGGATAGATTCTAGATAAGATCTCAACTGAGTCTTTCTGATTTTATGCCATTCCTAGAATAGTAGTGCGCTTCCTGCTTTAGACAATTTTACCTACCTTTTTCTGCTTTTAGTGGATAAGGTAAAGCTAGTTTGACTTGGCAAGAAGATCATTTTGGCCAACTTGCCCTCCTCTTTATTTTCTCAAAATACCATGATAACATTCCTTTTTAATCACTCACTAGTTTTGATTCATTATTTAGCTAATTCATGAGCCTCTTGACTGATTTGGAAGGTGATTTTGATACCTTGGGGGTTTTTATGCTTTTAGTAAGAAGCCTACCTTTTTAAGATTTTCAAACCTGCCTCTAAGGCACTCGAATTCTCTCTTGAGGATGTATTATATATTGTAAACATATTGATGAATAAAATACAATGGTTTTTTCTCAAGTTATCTTCGCTATTCTTTTTCTCATATTCTCTGAAAATATTCCATGTGAAATTGTCTTATTAAATCTAGATCTAGGCAATCTAAATTCTCACATGGTATCAAAGCTAGTATGATTCAATGAAATTTATATAGTTTTTTTGTAGTTAATTCCCATCACCAGGAGTGTACCAACATGGATCAAAACCAAGCTGTTATTCTTAGTCCCTTCAATTGCTTTGATTGGAAGGTCCACACGATCATCCAACTTCAAAGGAAAGGAATTTATAGAGTCATTGTGGGGATTGAAACTGAGCCAAGTGTTGTTGCAAAAAAATATAAGTGGTTCAATAAGATTGATGAATATTATGGGTTTATTTTCCTCTCTATCTCTCCAGATATTATATTCCATGCTGATACTCTGACCACTCCAAATCAAGTATGGACAAAGATAGAGCCTCTCTTTGGAAATAAATATGAGCTTAGAGGTTGTCTATTGAAAATCAAGTGTATCTCACTGGGTCCATGCAATTTCAAAACAATAGAAGAATTAATCTCAAATTTTAAGAACCTAGTGCTTTAGCTCAAGAAGTGTGGCATTGTGAAGAAAGAAGAGTAGCTAATCCTTTCCATTCTTTCAAAATTGAGTCCCGAGTACTCACTATTTGTGTCTACATTTCATGCTGCAAATATTGCAGTTCCCGACTAGAAGATGCCAACCTTGGATGCATTCATCAACTCACTCACTAAAGAGTAGGAAAAGCTAGTCCAAATAGGGGATTTGAAACCCTCTAAGGATCATGCACTTTCTTCTCATGGAGAAAAGAGTTCCAAGAATTTCAAATCCAAAGAAAAGCAAAAGATGAAGGAAAAGATGGAGTTAGATGAAGAGGACTCCAATTCAACTAATGAAGATTCCAAAGCCAAGAAGATGAAGAAGAAAGATACATCCAAGTGTTCTTATTACTATAAAGCTACCCGTTCTAATAAATCTTGTTTTAGGAAGAAATTGGACATCATGACCAAGATGCTTGAAGAACATAATATTGATGTTCCTGATTTTGCAAGAAAAGAAGAAGGCACGATTTCCGTTGAACAAGAACAATGTCTCTGTGCTACTCACAAAGGTAATGATTTGTATGCTCTGAGTGCTCAAGCCAAAAATATTTCCCATGTATCTTATTTTGATTCCCATTCTGATATATCATAATTAGAAACCTTCATCCCTTCCTTAGAATAATATCCAATCAGTTTACCAAAGTCTCCTCCCAAACCTAGACATTTTTCATTAGTTTCTTATTTGTCTTATGAAAGGTCCTTCCACCTCCATTCAAATATTTCATAATTTGATTTGAAAGATGATTTACATACTGATATTAAGGTTATGACACCTTCCACACCATTTATCAACCATTGGATGCACAAAATACCATACAACCACCAAGGTTTTCAGTTGAAAAACCACACAATTCCATGGTTTCCTACATTGTGTCGCTTGTCTTTGTTGTTCATACGTCTTTCATATATTTCATTGGTTGGAAATATGTATTTATCCAGCATTGGACTGTTGTTCCACGGGTCTGGACCTGATCTCACCATTCATGGTTCAAATTTAAAGTCCTCGAATCCTTCGGACTCGCCCAGCTGTAAGTGTGATCCAGTTGCTCACTCTTTTTCTATTGTGACCCTAAATGATCATGCAGATATTATATCATTGATGTTTGGTGCTCCATATGACTTCTATTTTTATATTTCAAAGTCTCATGAGATACTTTTAAGAGTTAGGAATGTGATACATCAGTTTGAGAAGAAGGTACATGGTTTGGTTCACCATATTGTAGCTGCCCAAGAAATTGATCTTGTTGAGTCCATTGGTTCTCTTTGGGAAGGAGTTTGCATAGATCTCTTTTCCATAATTGATTATGTATCCAAATCAGATAAAGTATGTTTTAACAACAAGATCCATTCATATGATTCTCCTCCATCACCAAATTTTGAGTTTCATAAGGCTTATGCACATGTTTTTTGCCTACACTACATTGATACATTTCTGCATGATCATGGCATCCACAGCATCTTCACCAAGTCCGTTACCTAGAAGCACTTCATTCAGCTCATCCAAATGAAGAACAATATAGTGTGAAGACATTTTTCTTATTTCTATGCCATGTCCATTTTTTACGTAGGGTTTTTTTCCCATGAGGTTTTCCATGTTTCCTCGTTTTACAAGGAAAAATATGTTTTTTTTGTAAAGGGTGACCATAAGCCTTTGTTGCTTGGACCATAATTTTTCTTTCATATCACTCTAATTCAGGCTTAAGGGGGGGTTGTTGGAACATTAAAAACCCACTTTATATTGAGGATAAAACACATTAATTATTTTTTATTAATTTCCTAGGTTTAGACTAGGTAGTTGGCCTAATTTTGGCTTCTTATGCCACCACATGCCATCATGAGTCATAGGGGCACACCTGGATAGATTTTAGATAAGATCTTGACTGATTCTATCTAAATTTATGCCATTCCTGGAATAGTAGTGTGCTTTCCTTCTTTAGACAGTTTTACCCAGCTTTTTTTTTTCTGTTAGTGGATAAGGTAAAACTAGTTTGAGTTGGCAACAAGATCTTGGACAACTCACCCTCCTTCTCTTTCTTCTCTCCAAAATCCATGATCGCATTCATTTTTCATCACTCAATAGCCACCATTCCTTATTGATCTAATTTGTGAGCCTCTTGACTGTTTTGGAAGGTGATTTTTCTACCTTGGGGGTTTTATGCTTTTAGTAAACCTGCCTATTTTGAGCTTTTCAAACATCCCTCTAAGGCACTTGAATTCTCTCTTGAATATGTAGTATATATTGTAAACATATCGATGAATAAAATACAATGAGTTTTCCTCAAGTTATCTTCTCCATTCTTCTTCTCATATTATTTGAAAATATTCCAAGTGAAATTGTCTTATTGAATCTAGATCCAGGAAATCTAAATTATGAGACAATAGTGATGCAGGAATATGTTGACATTTAAATATACACTACAACCCTCAGTAAAATGGGGTTTATGAAAGGAAGAATAGAACCATATGTGAGGCTGCAAAAGCCATGATGCATGATCAATACATGTCTACCTCATTATGGGAAGAGGCTACCAATACAAAAGTATATATCTAGAATAGAAGTCCTCATGCCATTTTGTATGAGAAGAAACCTGAATAAGTGTTCACTGAAAAAAAAATAGATATTTGACACTTGAGGATATTTGGGAGTCCTGTATACATTCATGTACCGAAATATAAGAGGACTGAGATGGAACCATCATGAAATAAGGGAAACTTTGTTAGTTATAATGAATCATCTAAAGGTTGCATAATATATGTGCCATGTGAAAGACACATTGAGCTCAGCTGAGGTGTGACCTTCCACTAAGAGGAAGCATTTAAGTTATCAAAAGAGATTCAGTATGATACAAAAACAGAGGAGTGTGAGACTCCTATGATGGAGGACCCAGATACTAATTCTCCCCATTCAGATGTTCGAAGGGAGAATCTAGCAGAGTTCTCAGATTTTCTATCTCCTAATGAACTAATAGAAATGGTTGATGAACCTCCTTCCAAGAGGAGGTATGCATGGTGCCATTATATACTACAATATAAATAGAGGCATGGAGCACCATTAGGATCTTCTAGAGAGTGAAAAAACCCTAGCATATCTTCAGGGTATATTGCACAGATGAGTCACATCAGATATTTATAGCCTTCCACCTATGAAGAAGCTGTAAAGTAGCAAGTATGGAAAGATACAATGGTAGAGGAATACAAGTATATTATGAAGAATGATGTTTTAGAAGTTGTTCCAAAACCTGAAGGGAATTCCATAGTTACTTCTATATGGATTTACAAGATCAAGCATGCTGCCGATGGCAATATTGAAAAGTATAAAGCCAGACTTGTTGCCTGAGGTTTTTCTAAGAAAGAAGGCATAGACTATGAGGAGAAACTGCGCTGGACTATGGCCAGGTAGACCACTATTTGAGTTGTGATCTCACTTGCATTTGTTTTAGATGGAAGCTTCATTAGATGGATGTGAAGACAACCTTCCTCAATGGTGAGGTTGAGGAAGAGGTTTACATTCAGGAGCCCGAGGGGTTTTTGGTTCATGGGAAGAAGTCCCATGTGTGCAAATTGAAGAAAGCCTTGTATGGGCTTAAGCAAGCTCCCAGAGCTTGGTATTCGAGAATTGATAGCTATCTTCAGAGATTGGGCCTCTCTTAGAGCAAAGCTAATCCAAATTTGTACTTCAAAGTAGTGAAGAACCAACCATTGATATTGGTTCTATATGTTGATGATTTGTTCCTTGCTAGAGAGGAACAATTGATTGCTTGATGCAAGAGGGAGCTCACTTCTAATTTCAAGATGAAATACTTAGGTCTTATGCACTATTTTCTTGCCCTTGATATTTGGAAAAGAAAAGATGAAATATTTCTTTCTCAAGGGAAGTACATTGTTGATACATTGCGTAGGTTTGGCATGATGGATTGCAAATTCAAGAGAACTCCGATAGTTTCCAATTTGAGGAAACTACATGAGTCAGATTCTGTATTGGATCCAACGAACCCCACTTTGTATAGACAAATTAATTGTTCATTGATGTACTTGATACACTTGAGACCAAATATATGTTATGTTGTAAGTATTATGAATCAGTTTATGTCTAATCCGAGACATGGACATTGGGTTGATGCTAAACATTTTTTTAGATACCTTCGAGGTACGATTTCTTATGGACTCTGATATGCCTCCAGTGGAGGGGTGTTGTTACTTGGTTATACTGACTCTAATTGGGGTGGTAGCATTGTGGACTAAAAGAGTACATCTGGCTATTGTTTTAGCTTGGGTTCTGCTATGAAATCTTGGTCCAACAGGAAGTAGGGCTCTGTATCCCAAAGTACTACAGAACAAGAGTATATTTCTTCTAGTACTTCGTGTCGAGAAGCAGTGTGGATTAGGAAGCTACTTTCTAGGTTGTTCGGTGAGAAGCTTGATTCTACAGTCATTTGGTGTGACAATCAAAGCTACATCAAGATTTATGAAAACCTTGTGTTTCATGATAAGTCGAAGCACATTGAAATGAAGTATCACTTCATCAGAGACATGGTCCAAAAAGGTACAATGAAACTTTAGTACATTTCTACTGATGAGGAGATCGCAGATCTATCAACAAATCCTCTGTGAGTGACAAAGTTCAGGTACTTCTGAGACAAGCTTGGTATGGCAAAGAATTCCTCCTTCATTGAGAGGGAGTTTTAAATGCACAACATCGTGATTCATTCTCCAAGCTAATCTTGTGTACATCCATGATTGGGCCTCATGTGTTGAGGTAGGGATCTTGAGTTGGACTCAAAAACATGGAGTACATTCATGATTTGGACTCAAGAATGATTAAACCTTTAGTTGTAAAAGGTTAATCATCATGTGTTGAGGTCAATGCCTTGATGTATCAAAGTGATGATGTTGTAAAGTCTTGTTGGACAAGGCTCAGGACTTGTGTGTCAATTCAGATTCTCATGTGGACCTGCAGTTATAGTAGGCACCCATGGGGTGGACCTCCATTTATAGAGGTAGATGCTTTGCATGTTGAAGCATTAACATTGTGTGATGTATTACTAACCATGGTCATCGATTGCTATTGAATCTCCTTTAGAGTTTGGCCACCTCTAGAGTGAATTAGGTTAGCATATGATCATTTGGTCCAAGTGTAATATAATATGATCATAGCATCTAACAAATCTTATATGATAGATAATTAAAGTTAACACATATTGACCATGCAGTAAAGATAAGAGATAAAGATAAATGCATAGAGAAAAAGAGAATTCAAATTGCTCATTACATGACTAAGTGAACTCGAATTTTTAGCTTCAGTTAAAGCCACAATGTATACCTAAATTAATTAAAGAACTCACAGTGGTCACTACAAGTAAATCAATCAGCATGATTTCAGTTAATAATCGTTAAGTAAGTGTTAATAAAGAAGGACTAGGTAACTAAAGCGTTTTGCATTGATTACACTTTAGTTAAACTAAAAGACGACACTTTAGTAAATCAAGAGAGAACTCAAATTGATCACTACAATGATGTAATATTTTTTTCTATCTTTAATTTAGGTGAATAAACAAAAACATGTTTTTTTTTCTATGTAAAAAATAATCATTAAATATGTTTATGTTCTAAATACATTTATCTTAACACTAAAAGTGAATTGATTAACCATCATTAATATTATAGCAATCCATAGAATATACATTAATTTCCATGAAATAAGTCCCACTTTCATGAAGAATAACTTATTTGATATGAAGAATAACTTATTTGATCCCTTAACAACAACGCTACATGGCGAAACCTTCTTTAAGTCAGTACTGTCACAACAAGCACTCACCGAAGCCGCGGAAGTTCAAAGGAATTAGAATGAGAAAATGGGGGAGCAGGTGTCCGAAATTCAAATGCCTAATTCAAAGGGGAAATTTTTGCTGGGCTCCTACGATTTTTCCGTCTATTATCTGATATAACCAAGGCTGCCCGCTCCTGTGACCTTTCCGTCTATTATCTGACAGGATCCAAGGCGAAGTTCAATTTTCCAACGCCTATTCTCTATCTACGCCGCAAATTCAAGCCACCGCAGCCAAGTTCGCCGAAGAAGAATTCCGGCAAGTTCCGAAGATAACAGAGCGTTCGAAGGCTGAATCCGGCATTGAAGGCCAAAGTGAACTCGCTGGGGAGATCTGCAATCTCATTCATGCGAAGTGATATCCTCTTGCAGTACTCATTATGAACCGTTGGGAAATGTTGCAGAGTTTGCCCTGCCTTCAAAAGACAATTCTGCTCCTTCTCGGCAATATTCATCGCCATCTCACGAATATCGCCGTCAACTCTTATCAGTTGCCCATCTGAGGAGTCCCAGACACTATCATTGTCCATCTCCTCATCAGTAGCATTGTGGAAGAAGCGGCGATCCAGAAGAAGGTTAACGTAGGTGCGGCGATCCAGACACTATCATTGCCCATCTCCTCATCATTGCCCATGTCCATTAAATGGCTCTCCTGTCGAGACACCGTCGTGCGCGTCCTGGTTGGGGGCGGTGGAGTAGGCTTCTCGCTTCTGTAAAGGAATTATACAGCAGTTGCAGCCATATCTTGAGGACCTCCTGCGCCTCTCTCCGTTCGTCCGGGAAGAGGGTGGTAAGATCGAGCAGAAGATTGAGCATAGGCTGAGATTGAGCATAAGGAATTAATAGTATTAGAATAAAGGACTATTTTGATCACATGAACTCTAAAGTAGAGTTGAAAAATATTCATCATAATTATAACTAGACTCATCTTAGCTAGACAAATCTTTCAGCACACTACGTAAGTATCTCGCTCTTTTCTAGAAAGTTGTTCCAATAAAGATGATTGAGATGAATAATCATCAAATGAACAAGGATAATCATCAAAATCTTTTATACTCTCTAATCGATCTTGATATCCGCAAATTTGGCATTCAATTATTAAAAAAAAAATTAAAGTTCAAACTCCTTGCTAGGATGATTGTTCGGGACATTGCCACTTTTAAATTCATTTTTTTTTATAAGATGAGTTAATTTAATTTAGATTTTACATTTACAATTAGAAAAAGTATATATATATATATATAGTTAAATTCATTTTTTAATAAGATACCCTAATTTAATTTAGACTTTACATTTATAATTAAAAATATTTAGTTATTTTATTATAAATTTGTATATCTTTTCTTATTAATTCTTTAGAAAATATATATACCAACTTATCATTGATTTGTATTTTTTTTATCTTTTACTTACAAATATCAAACCCATCACCTTTTCATTTTAGTTCATCTATATCAAGCGAGTTAATATTCAATGAATTCTATTGGATGAAATGTCAAATTTCAAATGAAGTTTTTATAATGAAATAATGTATTAAGGATTATTAAGCTAGAGAAGGATTAAATCCTTAATAAAAAAACAAAAATGACCACATTGAAATTATCTCATCCAAAAATTTTAAAAAATATTTACACAATCAAAATGGTGAATTGTAATAAAGTAATAATCATGTTCAGTTATAATACAATACAGTTCATGTTCATGTTAATTACATGTGAGAGAATGCCCCTAAAGTTGCATTAATTAATTACATATGAAGTAAAATACTTGTAATTTACCCATTTATTTTTTGCAATTATCACAAAACTAATATATAATTTATTGTTCTATTTTATCTTAACTACATAATTCAACCATATTGACTTTTATGACTTTTATGGTAAAAAATTCTGACATAATAAAAAAAACTGTATAGTCAATGTATTGTTAACTGTGAATACGGGATACCTGGCCGACTACTTGTAATGGAGTTTGATAACAAATTTTGATTTCGAGATGGACAAACTTCGAAGGTTTTACTGAATTCTGGAAAACTGGTTACTTTACCTTTTTCAAATCTCTCTCCTCCAAGGCTCTATCTTATCATAACTACGTGCTGCACGGTTTTAAAATTTTAGTTAACAAACAGTAATATTATGTTAAAAGTTTCAATCTAAAAATACACTTTAGATAGAATTTATGAGATTTAAATTAAAATATATTTATTTCACTTTTCAAATTTAAAGTTAATATATTTTAATTTGTATATAAATTATTATTATTTAATAGTAGTTATTATACTTGCTGCAGGTAAGTATATAGCCATCGCTTCACATTTAATTTCAATTAACTTTTTATTATTTTGTTATTTGTAAAAATATTTTTTCTATTGTTTTATATAGTTTTATAAATATTCATATATTAAATTGATTATTTTAAAAAATAAAAATCAATTTTTAAATTTTTTAAATATAAATATTTAATTTGTCATTAGTTCAAAATCTTGAATTGACTATTTTCTCCTAATTTTACATCTAATTGTCAGAATAAAAAATGAAACAAAAAAACTTTTATTTGAAAACTGTCTCTTTAATAAAAAAAATATTTCAGCAGCAGTCAGACTCTAAGCTTAAAACAGATCTCTACTATCACCTTCGTCAACGTACTTAATCAACAATAGAGAATATCATGACTGGTTACTTGCAACTACTAAAGTAATCTGCGATTTGGCTCTTTCGAGCGTTACTTAAAATTTCATCATAATTTTTGTTCAATAATCAAGCGTAAAAGTTTATTTCTAAGGCCATTGCCTAAAGCTTCGACATAAAGATATAGCCTACCATATAAAACAATCCTTTATTCATAATTAACGTTTTATATCATCAACATAAGAGGATAAATAAATAGGAGTCCTTTAAGGTATAATGAACGCCGAGTTAATTAAATACACGTGTCCACAAGTTTTTTTTTTTCACAGAAAAATATAACTTATTATTAATATACGAAATAGTAAAATATGTCCAGCTGTCAGTCCATAACAAAGTCATAACAGAGCTATCACAAGTAGCCCCCGGAACATTCCGGTTACATCCCCATAATGTATCAATAAAACAACCAGAAAATGTCATAAAAAGGTGCCACAACACCCAAGCATCTCCCATAAGACACACCCAAGCATCTCCCATAAGACAAAGCTCTATGCGTCCAGCATCATAACAGAAAACATCATCAAAAATACATAAGTGTCATATAAAGTCCAATATATAAAAAACCATATATGCCTAGCATCAGAGGCATCCCCAACAGATAAGTAGACGCCAATATCGGAGTGTAATACAGAGATTACAACCGATCAGAGCAAAACGGAACAGCACCTGCAAGAAGATGATATAAAGGCCGCAAAAATATGATAGTATATAGCAATGTCCAACAAGTAATTGGACTCAGCAGTTTTTAAGAATCTGCACAAGGAAACTGAAAGTCATATAAATATTACATGCCGCAAATACCAGAATGGAAAATATAAATATCAAACAAAAATGTCAACAATCCTCATGTCCAATGTAACAGTTGAGAACCATGTGAAAAAAGTAGATCATCTCGCCATTCCTGCCACATGATGACCCCATTCTGAGAGTTAAGAGCCCGCTTAGAGAGCATATCCGCCTCCAGATTCACCTCTCTATAGATATGTTCAAAGTGAATGAGCTTACGAGCTGCTTCCAGCCAATGATTGAGCAGAAGCACATTCAGGGGAGAAGTACCCCGAGTCCAAGAGATAATAGCCCGCGAATCACCAAAAATAACAAGAGAAGAAATCTTCCTTTGTCGGGCACAAAATAGTAAGAGCCAAAGTGCGCAAATCTCACTTCTAGTATTAGATCCAATTCCCAGATTTAGCCAATAGTGAAACGAGATAGTGTTGGAAATGTGGAGTGTTGCGCCAGCTCCCCCAATGCCATTCTGGCACACAGTAGCCCCGTCAAAGAAACCACAGGGAAAAACCAAGATTGGAGGAGCCAATCTGTTTTTCAATAACCGAGTCTTCATGCCAATCCCCGCACCAAAAGAAGTTGTGTATTCCTTATGAGCAGCTAAGATCTTATAGCATAAAGCTGCTCCGTGGGGTTTTAAGTTTTCAAAGATGCAAGCATTACGGGTTTTCCAAACCTCTCAGATCAAAAAGTACGGAAGTTCAACAAAATCAGTGGGAAGCCGAGACCAAGCCTCCAGACAAGCACATAGAGTATGTTCACCCCATCTGAATTGGACACCGACTCTAATTGCAATTTGCTCCCAGAGACCCCTAATGAAAGAGCATGTCGATAAAAGGTGATCAACCGTCTCCTCCAAATTGCAGCAGAGAGGACACCAACCCGGGCCATTGAATCCGCAACGGCATAAGTTATCCCAAGTGATAATCCTATTAGATAACGCAAGCCAGATAAAACACTTTATCTTGAGAGGAATGACCAGCTTCCAAATATATTTCTCCCACCAGAGAACAACAGAAAATGATTCGGCAAACAATGCATCATAAGGCAATTTTGCAGAAACCTTTCCACAAGACACATCCCATGACCAAATCAATCTGTCAGCCGAATCAGATAACTGTATGTTTGATTGATAAAAGGACCTGATATAACCATCCCATTCCAAGCCCAAAGAACCTGATAGTCCCAGCTGGGGAGCCGTTTGCCAGCGTGAGGCGACCACCCAATGATAAATGGCGATAGCTCCAGTGACTTATGTGCCCCTCAAAATGCCGAACGAGCCAAGTCCAGTCCTTCACTAGGTAATTAGCTGGCTTTAAGAAGAAGCCAAGATATTTCGTTCCAAACTCCAACTCCAGAAAATTAAAGGGGAGAATAGAGCGAATGGAGCATTCCATATCCATCGATAGGGAGTGTTTTAGGAAACGAGATTTTACATAATTGATGATCATACCAGAAACCAAGCAAAATAAATCAAGGATCCTCTTATATTGTACCCACTCAGCAAGGATACCATTACCGAAGAGCATTACATTATCCACAAACAAGGAGTGTGTAACAGATATATCTCTAGTAATTTTAATGCCTTCAATCAGCCCATCCATCTTTGCCTTATGTATGGATAAACTCAGACCTTCGATAACCAAGAGGAAAAGGAGTGGTGATAGTGGACACCCCTGACGAAGGCCCTGGGAGGCCTTAAAGAAGTTTGTAGGATGTCCATTTATCAATATGGCATAATTAACCGAGTTTACACAGGCCATAATCCATTTCATCACTTTCCAAGGCAGACCAATCTGAATCAGTATTAATCTCAAAAAATCCCAATTCACCCTATCATATGCTTTCACCAGATCCAACTGAAGAATGAGTGCATCAAGACGCTTCTGTTTTATCATGTGGAATGTTTCCTGAGTCACACCCACCGCATCATGAATCAGACGGCCCTGCAAGAATCCATACTGCTCCATAGAAATGTGCCGGGAAAGGAATGGTTTGATCTGGTCAGCAATAATCTTAGGAATAATCTTATAGACTAAATTGCAGAGTGCAATAGGTCTAAACTCATTATAGCTATTCGGGTGGGATGTTTTCGGAATTAGGGTCAAATATGTTGTGTTGAGAGCCCCAGACACTAAGCCTTGTTTCCGAGATTCCTCAACAGCCAATCTGATATCCTCCCCCATAATATCAAAGAAATGTATGAAAAGTTCCACCGTCCACCCATCTGGCCCAGGTGATTTATCTTTAGCAAACCCACCCAATGTGCTTTCCACATCGCCCAGAGAAACTTCCAAAAAAATATCATCCCCCTCCTCATCATTGAATATACGAGGATACTCCTTAATAACTTTAAATTGTTCAGCCATAGATGTATTTTTAAAATAAGACCCCATCGGGTCTCTACGAGCCACATTGCCCCAGACCTCACCATCCCCCCAAGTAAAATTAAAGTCCCCAGCAATAATTAAATTTTCCAATTCCAGCAAATGACCCGAAACCGCTTCATCCCAAAAAGCCAGCCGATCAGAGTACGGCCCGTAGCAGTTGATAATATTTACATTTTTCTCCACCCCCCTGATATTGCCAGATAATAGGATACCCATGGAGATGTAAGAAGGATTTAACCTCAAAACCGAGGGGTTCCAAGCCGCTAAGAGACCCCTCGAAAGACCAACATCGTCCACAGTACAAACCATCCATCCCGGCTTAACCTTGTTAAAAAAACAACGTGCCTTTTCACCGCAAACCATAGTTTCCTGGAGAAGTACCAAATCCGGATTTGTAATATGAAGAACTCTCTTGAGGGCCAATTGTTTGGGCAGCCCCCCCACACCCCGGATATTTAAGGAGAAAAATATCATTTTCGAACCCTTGGAAGGGCTTTCATTCCTCTAAGAGCCCGGGTATCAGTAGATTTGGGGGAATCCACAGGATCACGGCCATCCACAATCCCCCCCATGGTGACCTTCTTATTTTTCCTAGCACTCCTCGTTTTAAGAGGAGAGAGTTCCGGGGCCAAACCACCCCTACATGCCCCTTTTTGTATACATTTATCCCCCATTGTACCAGTGGAAATCACAGAGTTATTTTTTCCCTCCCCCACCAAATCAGAAGTCGGCACATCACATGAACCTCCCAAATCCCCTCCAAGTGGTCTAGACTCATCTAACTGCCTGTTGTTATAGAATATCGGGATAGGAGTCTTCTTCACCATCTCTGAATAAGAGGGAATAAGTATTAACCTTTCACTGGGCTCCATAGTTTTGCCCAGACCCCCAACCTGACCACCAGACCTCGACAGAGCCACCGGGCTCACACCATCGGATCCCCCAATCATGTTATCGGTCTCTAGTTTGGGACCCGGCAGACGCAATGCCACACCCCCATCCCCACCAGCACCCCGACCCATAATAGGAGCCTCCGAATCACTTGATAAAATAACAGTCGGGGAGCCAGTAAGAGGAAACCCAGGAGAGACCGATTTGATAGGGGAGGTGTCGATAGGACAAGTCGCAATCTCATTCACAAACGACTCGTTCTCAGAGACAGGGCCATCATCCCCAGAGGATTCATTTGAAATGTGAGCAGATCCAGAAGAGTTTGTTTTCATGTGTTGATGGCGACTCATATAATTTCCATTATTTCCATTGTTTAAATCAAGAGCATTAATAAACGAAATATCCAACTCATTCAAAGAATGGAATAAGTTAGGGTCATGTGTTTCTAACTTACGGAACAGAGCCGAGTCCGGAGCATCCAGAGTGGGTACCTAGTTGGAGAAGCCGTCCATCGAGCCAGTAGTGTCCAACTCAATATCACTGCCATTGTCTAACGACCAGAAAGGACCCCCATCCCTGAGACGACCAGAAGAAGCCGGCGCATTGCATTGACGCCACAAATGCCCAACTTCTTTGCAGTTTGAACAGCAGAAGGGGATACCCCAATAATCAATGATCTGAGTAATCTTCCGGACACGCCAATTGATGTTAAGCACATCAATTAGCCCCAAGGAAATATCCACCTCCACAAGAACCCGACCCATGCGCCGGTCAAAACCATTTATGTGCTCATCCTCGACATTTAGGAACCTCCCTAAACAATTTCCAATGGCTTCAAAAGCCCCTCGATTCCAGAGTGCAAGAGGAAGCCCGGGCAGAAGGACCCACAAGTGCCTTAGACGCACCGCAGCAGTTTCAGGATCGAAATCGGTTTGCCATTTTTGCAGCATTAGGCTCCCAGAACCGTGTAACCATAGTCTCTCCATAATGAGAGTGCAGTGTGCCTCATCAAATTTGAAACCGTACCACCCACAAGCCAAAGCAAAGATTTTCGGAGTGTAATTTAGCAGGGGTCACCACTTCGCCACAACCCACCTAACAATGTCCCGCCTATTCATAGCATGATATGAAAATTTCCCCACCAGCGCAGTCATGTTGTACTCCACGACCTCCTCCAACCCAATGTCCCGTCCCACTGTTAACTAGGATTCGCCAGGCCTGCGAAAATATTTCCCATTTAAACGACGAGCCGCTCGGGAAGATGAACCAGAGTTTGTTTTGATACCCACATCAGGGTAGTCCCGGCCACTGCCGACAGAAGGGTCCGACCCCCCCGTTTCACCATGTGTCCGCCATCCCGCCAAATGTCCCCTATGTGTTTTGCCACGGGGAGCCACCTGTCGGCCCACCGGGTTAAGAGCCCACTTCCCTTTAAGCTGTTCATGAAAGTGTGCATCCGGTTTGAATAGACCGGCTTCCTCTATCATATAGTCAGAGACATTGAGATTGTTATCCTCCGGGAGGATAGGTTCCGACAACATTTCTCCCATTCCGGCAGCTATAAACCAGATCCCATTTCCAAATCGGCCAAAAAGATAACAATGCCCTTTCCCCCGTCAAATGTTTATCACAATGCAGCTAAAAAAACGGAGACAGCAGCAATGGATGCTGCTACAAAGGAAAAAATAATTATTACACACAAACCCCCAAACCGCCCATGAACCTGGGAACGCGCAGGACCACACGCCGACCACACGCTAGTGTCACCGGTGCCTGATTTGTAGTTCCAACGAGCAGGACAGTATTCAAACTGGACCAATGCAAAGAGGAGTCTCAACCCAAAACCGTCTCAATAAACGCTGACGGATAAGATGACTGCAATACGCCAACACCAGTGTTCCTTCTCACCGCCAGACACCATCCATTCAACACCGCAGGAACCCTAGCCGCAACAAAGAAACCCTAGCCACGCCCAAAAACCCTAGTTGATCGCCGCGCTCATAGCCCATCCTAGCAACAACAGTTTTTTCGGCATATATTTCCTTCATTGACATTTTGTGAAGATTGCAAAAGTGGAAGGACACGCATCCACAAGTTGTAAAAGGAAAGCATGGATGCAACCACGAGTCACTATCATGCATCGATGCCAGTTGGACCCGGCCCACTAGGGATCTTAGGATGTTATTTGCGTTTTTATAGATTATTATTGCTTCGTAGCTGAAGAATACATGTGGATTGATGAGGCGAAACTATTTGTGATTGGCTGCCTTGTAAATATAATTCCAATATAATCTATGCACCTTGTCTTGCCCCATGTTTTTTTTTTATGTATACGTGTCCTCTGTACGTCTTTCCTGGGATTCATTAATACTATATCTGATACGATTCAATCGAAGCAAAAAGAGTCACGTGCCAAGTCATGTGTAATAATAGACTTATTTAATTTCTTAAAATAGCAGATAGATAATTTTATATTTTATTAAAATATTTGAAATAAAAATATTTTAATATAGTTTATCAAGATACATCAACTTTCCTTTCCACAAATTTTATGCAACATATCAAATAATTAATTAAAAAAAAAAAATTGTAGACTAAATCAAATTACTATAACACTAATTTATGAACTTCCTAATATCTATTTGATTATAATTTAAATTATTAACCCAAAATAATCCCAACAACTATTACTTACCAACCATACAACTAATTTTAGTTTTTAATCATAGATCAATTAACCCACTATTATTTTTTTTTCAAAAATTATAACTTTATTATCATAATGAAATTACATTTTCTCAAAGTTTGAGTGATACGGATATCACAATATCAAAAAGCAACTAATCCTAAGTTATTAATAACTCATTTCATCCTCATTAAAGAGTATTTCTACTTATATGAAGATAAGTAAAACAAAAATATCTATAATTAGCTCATTACATCCTCATTGGAGAGTACTAATATAACTGGTCCTAATATAACTGGTCCTAATCTATAATTAGCTCATTATATCCCTAACCACTTAAATGGCTAATTAGTACATCCTTCAACCATTGTCAAACTAACATCTTATAATACAAAATGATTTATCTTAATAAACAACTTTAACAACTTATTCAAACTTTTCTCAAGAGGCAATTTTTTTTTCTTCAGAATATAGTAGAGTTAGGAGGAATTGAACCCCACCCCACCCCACCCTGAACTTTCTAAGAGGCAAACTTTGCTAAATTAAAATTTAACAATAAAATTTTTATTAGAAAACCTATAAAGTCTAGATATTATTATTAGTTTGGAGTTGAAAAAGAAACTAACTAAATTATTACTATTAGAAGTTGTGAAAAATAATTGTAAACAAGTAATGTTGTCCACTAGTAATTGCAAATAAGTAAAGTTGTAAATGTGCATCAATTAAAGAGCTAACAAGCTAATCCTCTCTTGCACACAAGTAATCCAAAATAATGGTTGTGAAGTTCTAATTTAAAAGAAACAATGGATGAAGATAATCATGGGGATGTAGAAAAAGCTACTCCATTAGATCCTTGGCCACGATTAGTATTGCAAACTAAAAAGGTTTTTAAAATTTTAATTTACCCTTACATGATATTGTTAATGCTTTATTAATAGTTGCTAAGATTTAGATCTCTCATTATATACTTCAATTTCTTTGAACTACATACAACTATTTTATTTAACATTTCTAAGAGGTAGGTATAAGCAACTTCGTTGCTAATTTCACTTGTTAAATTATGTTTTTAAGTATTAGTTATTTAATTAGTTTATTAATTAGTATTTGGTAACATAGTATTTGATATATGTTAAAATTTTAATATAGTTTGTGTTAATATATTTTTTATACTATATTTTGTATGTTTAATAGTTAATATTTTTTAGTATGTGGTTTTTTTAGTAGATTTTTTTTTAATATATAGTTTGTTTTTGTCAGTAAGAAATTTTATATTATATCAAAAGAGTATTACAACGGGTGCAACCTGCTCCATAACACAGGCTTGTACAACCAAAAACTTCATGCGGGACCAGACTTGCAAAATCGACCACGAAAGAATGAGTCAATACATCCTGGTCTCATGAAAATCTTCTTAACCCTTGAAGTGTCTAAACCAGAGACTTTGAGATACTACATACCCATAGTGAACCCAAGAAATAACTATTCCAAAATCATCCTTACATGGGCTCGCAGGCCCGGACACAGCATATCTTTGAAAAACATCTAAGCCTGAGTTAACCAAAAACCATCTAGACTTATGACTTGAACTATCTACCAGAAAGGGAAAAATAGGCACCAAAAACAAACATCAGTTAATGATGAACGGAGCCTCAGGAGAATTCCCCGGATGGGTGGATTCAGTCGAAGACGGGGGACACGGAGGAGGTCGGAGCTCCATCGCATGCAGAAGGAAGTCCATCTTCCAATTCATCGCGCGAGACTCCTCCAGAAGCCGCTGCGTCAGAAGAAGCGAAACCGAATCCTCTTTAAGAGCTTGATGATCACAAATGGAAAAACCCACAAGGTTTTTCATCATCCAGTAAAGGGCCACTGTCCGTTCATACAGGCTAAGCCGACCCGTAGTGTTACTAGGGTCCATAATCCAATTTTCCAGTTGTTTACGTTCCCCCAAGAGAGTCTCCTTGCTCAGCCTCATCCACCATTGGCATTCATACTCTCAGATATCCCTCTGAATGTCCTCAGGGATATGGATGGAGAAAGCAGTGGCTTCACGACGAGCATTCAAGCAAGCCCGGGAAACCCCACTACCCAGCTCACCAGAAGGATCACCCCGCTGCCATTTCTTACTGCGGCCAATATCCACCCCAACCTCCGAGCATAAATTTTTGACTCCCTAATCCTCAATCCTCTTAACAGAGTCTGGTTCCATAACTAAGTAGATAGACAACACTTGCATGCATGCAAAGGGAAGGCAATGATGAGCCCTTGCGCTGCCCTGCTCCTTCATATAGACACATTTGCCACCTTCCCTCATAATTAACCAGGTATGATCAATTAAATGGTGGTAGTACCAATAGTGACACTCTCCCCGCAAAGCACCAACTTCGCTCAAATCTCGATCCATTATCCCTCTGTCTGAATTATTTCTCAAAGCTATGGAGAGGACACCTCCCAAACCATTTAGCATGATGAAAAGACACTTCCACCTCCATTTTTTAAAGGTCGGGACGATCCATATATGGGAATGATGGCTACGCGTCCCAAATTCGCTCCGCCTGATGTCACCTCGCATGAGTGGCACGAAAGATCGTCATGTCAACATCCAGGGTAGCCTTGCAGCTGTCACGAACATCTAAGTCTGGTAAAGCGTCCCATGAGTTAGCACTGATCTTCATGTGAACACCAATTAAAAAGTTTGCCAGCACATCTGCCAATTTGTTACACTGCACTTAACGTGTGAAAAGGTTAGCGCCATACCCTGTGATAGAACTAAGGAAATATCAGCCAGTTTGCTCTCAAGGCGCAAGGACGAGGCCACCAAGGAACTTGATTTGCCACATTATATTTTACTTGCCATCTAGAGGATGATCCTTGAGTCTCCCTCCACAATTAGAGGGGTCCAACCGTGCTGGTGAGCCATCCTGAGACCCTGCAACAACCCTTCCAACTCCACAGCATTATTCGACTCCGTTCCCAAGAAGTCCGCCATGAAACCTCCCATAGTACCATCAGGGCCACGGAAGACACAACCATAGCCTGCAGGACCAGGGTTACCCCTAGAGGCACCGTCAAAGTTCAATTTGTAAAAACCATCAGGGGGAGGGGACCAGGTGGTCGGGCTTACCGACGACTGAGATGAGTGAATGGATTTTCCATAGTAGGGGAGAGGACCCAATATGCCCCATTCTTGCAGAATTCTTGACTCAGGATCGATGGTTTCCCTGTCCGAGTTGTCCCAGTGTTGAAGCTTAAGAGTTTCCAGAACCTTATTCTTCATCGCCTCCTAGGTCCTGCCAACGTCTTTTGCTTTATCCTGAAATATCCTGGAATTCCGTTCGAGCCATATCTCCCACAAAAGGAAAAACAGAAAAATTTTCCATAATCTATTCACCACTCAGCTCTAGAACGGGTCCTTAGACCATCCCGAGATGGAAGAAACCGGATCATTTCGTTTCCTGTCCGAGCGTCGAAAGCTGGTTGCACCACGGTGCCACAGCTCCGATGCAAAAGAGCACGATTCAAGGAGGTGTGATATGGTTTCTTCATCTTGGTTGCACATGACACACAGGTGAGGGCCTAGGATACCCATTTTTTTAAAATTCTCCCCAGTTAGGATACGTTTGTTCAGCGCTTCCTCAATCCGCAAAACTTCCTCCTCCGGCCCTAGAGGGATCCACCACTCGTGATTGTGCCAAACTCTGAAGTTTTGTTCCTAAGGATCATCATTCCAAAGGTCCCTAACCCTGACCATGTTCCTATTAGCGCAGCTCTGAATTACACTAGGAGCATCGACAAAGATCCCATGTGTTGATGTATATGTAACTTCACAATGTATTTCATTGATATATTTATTGTACTCCTATAGAGATGTATTATTCCTCTATACGGAAGGGTCGTCATTTGTATTGACAAGTGTCGCAAGTATGTTAACTTGCCGATGGGTTATTAGACCACCTTGTAAGTGGTCGGCCCGATATAATGTAATATGAAGTTATTGTACCTAGCTAGACAAGTCGGCCCCATAAGGTTATTGGGCAAACAGGACATGTATAAATAGATATCGGGAGATCTCTATTTGGATCACTTCAGAACTCACACTTCCTTCACTTGGAAAGTGGTGCACATGTGAGGAGGAGGATCAGCTGCTAAGAGGAGTCTATCTCTTGTACTTTGGTTGTACTTTGGTTGTGCTATTTCTCTATCTATCTCTGAGGAAGTTGTGGGGTTTTTTACCTTAGGGTTTTCCCCACGGAAACTCTATGTGTCTATTGCCTCTCATGCTTTTGCTTCTTGTGATGATTGACATGCTTGTTATGATTGATATGCATTAATATATTGTACATGTTATTCTCTCAGTAAAGATCCTAGAGTATTGTGAATTAATGCTCAAAATTTAACATGGTATCAGAGCTAACCTGAGAAGAAGACATTGTGCAGTGACGGAAACTAGGGTTTCTTGCTTATTGGGTTTCTCTCCACAGATTTTGGAAAAGCAGTATAGTAGATTGACTCTACTCATTAAGGAGAATCTATCTGTCCAATCAGAATTCAATTATGAGCATTTTCAGATTTGGCCCTAAAAATTAGGGTTTCCACAAAAATAGGCATTTCTGAAATCCGAAGACATAGCTGGAAGCTCCTTGGAAAAATCGAAGTTTAGAGCTTTGGGTCGAGATTTTTGGCTGGGTAAATCTCCAGGAAACTCAAACCCTAATTCAGGGTCCTCCCTAGTGAACCCGAGAAGACTAAAAGGCATTTTTGAAGGGTGAATCTTTGCAGATCTCAAATTATGAATTCATCAAGCTGATCAGATCATCAAGGCGCATCTTTCTATCCTTTCAGAAAGTTGAAATTCACTTTTTGAATTTTTAGGGTTTTTCTGACAAACCCTAATTTGGGACCAAATCTAGTTTTTAGCAAAGCAAGTGGTAAGACCTAAATCTCTTCTATTTCCATTTGAAGTACTCTTTAAAATGTCTTACCACACTAAGCTTGAAGATAAGCTTGAAGGGGCTGATAACTTCTGAGCCTGGAAGTATAGGATTGGGTTAATCCTGGAAGAAAATGAATTGGACTCCTACATCAGCTCTGACGTCCCTGTCCGAGAGGATGAAGAGGCTAAGTTATTGCATAAGAAGAACTTGGTCAAGGCAAAGAGAATCATTGCTGATTCTATCAAAGACCATCTTATAAAGGGAAGAACATAAATCGGAAGATGACTCTGCGGAATCAATTGAAAGGGGTCAAGATGTTGAATGGAGAGACCATTCAATCTTACTTCTCCAAGGTCTCTCAGATCAAGGAACAACTTGAAGCTGTGGATGGTGAAGTTGTTATGACCACTCTGAATGGCCTACCTAGGTCATGGGACTCCTTTATTCAAGGAATCTATGCAAGAAAGAAATTGATCTCTTTCAGTAGACTGTGGGAGGAATGCTCTCAAGAAGAAGCTAGGCTTGTGGCACGAGAAGAAAAGATGGGGAATGAAGATCAAGCTCTCACAGCTCACACCAAGGGAAGCAAGGTTAAGAGGGAGAAATCTCATAACAAGAAAGATTCTCACCCTTATCACAAGAAGAAAGATCTATCTCATGTTCGATGTTTCGAATGTAATGAAATGGGACACTTTGCTTCAAATTGCCCCAAGAAGAATAAAGACAACAACTTCAACAAGAAGAAGAAGAATAACAAAAGAAGATATCATGCTCATGTTGCTGAGGATGATGAACCTCACAGGAAGAAAGCTAGAGCAGAAAGTGATGATGGTGACTCATCAAGTGAAGAAGAGTATGTTCTAATCTCTGCTCTCACAGGTACTATTTATCATGGTTGTAATGATTGGCTAATTGACAGTGGGGCTTCTAAACACATGACTAGGTTTAAAGAATCTTTTGTAAATCTATTTGAACATGAATCACCCCATAAAGTGAAACTTGGGGATGATTATCAATACCCTATCAAAGGAATTGGGGAAGCCTCCTACAACCTAGACTTTGGAAAGTCTTTGAAGATGAAAGAGGTTCTTTATGTACCTGGGCTCAAGAAAAACTTACTCTTTATATCTGCATTGGATGCAAAAGGCATGAGGGTTGCATTTGTAGATGGCTAAGTCCTAATGTGGCCAAAATGTAAAACTATAGATGATGCAGTGATGATTGGAGAGCAAGAGGGAGGATTGTATAAATTGAAGGGACAACCTGAACATGCCATGGTACATGAATCCATGGATCCAAGTGAACTTTGACATAGAAGGCTTCCTCATGTGCACTATAGAGCACTACCAATTGCAAGCAAAGCTGTAGAGGGTCTTCCTGAAATCAAGACCAAGCATGAAGGTGTTTGCAAAGGATGTGCAAAAGGAAAGAACATACAGAAGGCATTTCCAAGCAGTGAAAGCAAGGCAAAAAGTATCTTGGAAATTATCCACTCCGATGTATGTGGTCTGATGTCATCCAGTTCTCTGAGTGGGTATGCTTACTATGTCTCTTTAATTGATGACTTCTCCAAGAAGACTTGGGTTTATTTCTTGAAGAACAAAGATGGAGTGTTTGACAAGTTCAAGGAATTCAAAGTCTTGGTGGAAAATCAAACTGATAAGAAAATAAAGACATTCAGATCAGACAATGGCGGATAATTCAGTTCAGGTGACTTCAAGAAGCTATGCAGTGATTCAGGGATTAAGAGGGAGTTGACTGCTCCCTACAATCCACAACAGGATGGAGTTGCAGAAAGGAAGAATAAGAACAATCATGGAGGCAGCACGGACAATGCTGCATGACCAGAATCTGCTTATACATCTATGGGCAAAAGCAGCTAGGACAGGTAATCCAGGAAGCAAAGATCAAGAGGAAGCACACTCCAGCAGTTCATGCAAGGAAGCAAATATTGAGAGGGAGTCCACTCGACAACAAACAAACAAAGATAAGTATTTCAATTGTCATTTCTTGTATATTTGATTGTTTAAATAATACTGTTCAATGATGTATATACTTATGTTCCTAGACTTAGGTTGTGTATTTTGCATATTTGCATTAATGAACAGTATACTACTAATATGCATATGATGGGTAAGTGGGCTATGGCACTGTACAACATTCCATTGCTACTTATCTAGAATGAAACCTCTTTGCTGACATGTTGGGACTCGTGCACACTCTTAATAATGTTCTGGTAGAGATTGGAAGGCATCTAGAAAGTTACGAGATATGGATAAATGTTGTATTGAAGCAGTGGCTTAAATAATTGCATGACTGTATGACATATTTATTTATGTGAAAGAATTTGTTCTGAAAATTATGAGATTTTTCTAATCATGCAATTTAACTTGTTTTGTAGGAAAGATCGTATACCTTCACCTACAAAAGAAGGGCTACAACATTTGTTCAAGCAACAAAATTATCTATTGAAGAAATTGAAGTTCCCAGGATATGGGAAGAATGCCATGATCCATCGATCATGAAGAATGATGTTTGGGATGTTGTCCCAAGAACTGAAGGGAAGTATGTTGTGACTTCCAAATGGATCTACAAGATCAAGCATGCTGCAGATGGCAGCATAGAGAAATACAAGGAAAGATTCATAGCTCGTGGCTTCTCTCAGAAAGAGGGAATAGATTATGAAGAAACTTTTGCTCCTGTAGCCAGGTACACTTCCATCAGATCAGTACTTGCTCTGGCTGTAGTGATGAAATGGAAGATACACCAGATGGATGTCAAGACAACTTTCTTGAATGGTGTAGTCGAGGAGGAAGTGTATGTGGAGTAGCCACTCGGTTTTGAAACACATGACAGGGAGTCATATGTGTGCAGATTGAAGAAAGCCTTGTATGGATTGAAGCAAGCTCCTAGGACTTGGTATGGTAGGATGGACAGTTTCCTATCCAGTTTGGGCTTTACCAAGAGTAAAGCAGATTCCAACCTTTATTACAAGGTTGAGGAAGGCAATCCAATGATACTACTTTTGTACGTGGATGATGTGTTTGTAACAGGTAATGATAGTTTGATTGCTGATACCAAGAGGAAGCTTGCAGCCAAGTTCGAGATGAAGGACTTGGGGATGATGCACTATTTTCTAGGCATGGAGGTGTGGCAGAGTGCAAATGGTATCTTCCTTGGACAAGCGAAGTATGCAGTAGAGATCCTGAAGAGGTTCGAGATGATGGACTGCGAGGCCATGGCCACACCTATGGCATCAAACCTGAAGCTTCTGTGTGATGCTTCATCTGAGCCTGTTGATGTCACTATGTATCGTCAGATGATTGGGTCTTTGATGTACCTAATGAACACTAGACCAGATATTTTCTTTGCGGTGAACACATTGAGCCAATTCCTGACAGATCCCAGAGGTGTTCACCTGGTTGATGTAAAGCATATTCTGAGGTACCTGAAGGGTACAGTTGACTATGGGCTCAAGTATGATGCGAATCAAAAGTTTAACCTGCAGGGTTATGTTGATTCAGATTGGGCAGGCAATGTTGTAGATAGGAAGAGAACATTTGGGTGTTGCTTCAGTATGGGATCAGGTGTGATCTCTTGGTTTAGCAGGAAGTAGTCCTACGTAGCACTGAGTACAGCCGAGGCCGAGTATGTTGCAACATGTTTGGCTAGTTGTGAGGCAGTATGGCTCCAGAAGCTACTGTCTGAGTTATTTGATCTCCCGTTGGAGGCTACTAGTATCTTTTGTGACAACCAAAGTTGTGTGAAGCTGTCTGAGAACCCGTTGTTCCACAATAGGTCGAAACACATTGAGATCAAATATCACTATATCAGGGATATGGTGCAAAGAGGAGCAGTGAAGCTCCTGTATGTTGCGATGGATGAGCAGGCTGCAGATATGCTGACGAAGCCACTATCCAGAGTGAATTTCGAGTACTTCAGAGCGAGGCTTGGTGTCCTTCGGATCGATGACACTTCGAGGAAGAAGTGATGGACACATCTGCTGGAGCCATTCCAAGCATGGTGAGAGGATGATCCTTCCCATGGCTATGGATGTAAGCACTGGATGATGAGCATGAGGATGATGCTCCAGTTACTACTCTGTATATGCGTCAGTTGGATGCTTTGATCAGTGTGATCATGTATTTGTATATGCATCATGTTGGATGCTTGATATGATCAGTTGGATCATGTATTTGTATATGCATCATGTTGGATGCTTGATATGATCAGTTGGATCATGTATTTGTATATGCATCATGTTGGATGCTTGATATGATCAGGTGGATCATGTATGTATGTATCAGGTGGATGCATTGTATGATCAGGTAGATCATGTACTTATGTATGATCAAGTAGATCATGTACTGATGTATGTATCAGGAGGATGCACTGTATGATCAGGTAGATCATGTATGATGATATGTATTAGGTAGATACTTTGTATGCATCAGATGGTGATCAGGATGATCACAGATGACGAGCTTCAGGATGTTGCTCTAGATGATATGCATCAGGTTGATGCTATGACGATGATCAGGATGATCATAGATGATGAGCTTCAGGATGTTGCTCCAGATGATATGCATCAGGTCGATGCTATGATGATGATCAGGATGATCACAGATGACGAGCTTCAGGATGTTTCTGCATATGATACGCATCAGGTTGATGGTATGATGATGATTAGGTTGATCATGTGATGATGTACATCAGGATGATGTATAGTGAGTATTAGTTTGATACTCTATGGTTGTGGGTAGGTTGTGCAGGTAGCATAGAAAAGACCCTTTAAAAACCAGACAGGTAGAGCGGTGTGCTCATAACATCCTGGGTTACTCTGTCGAGATTCAGACAGGTAGAGCGGTGTGCTCGTAACATCCTGGGATGCTCTGAGTAGGTTTTTCTATAGTTTCGCATAGAAAAGATCCTTTAAAATCTAGATAGGTAGAGCGGTGTGCTTGTAACATCCTGGGATGCTCTATCGAGATCTAGACAGGTAGAGCGGTTTGCTCCTAACAACCTGGGATGCTCTGAGTAGGTTTTGCGAAAGTTCACATAGAAAAGATCCTTTAAAATTCGGACAGGTAGAGCGGTGTGCTCGTAACAGCCTAGGATGCTCTATTGAGATCCAGACAGGTAGAGCGGTTTTCTCGTAACATCCCGGGATGCTCTGAGTAGGTTTTGTGAAGGTCAACATGTAAAAGATCCTGGGAGATTTGATAGGTTGAGCAGTGTGCTCGTAATCAGTCCTGGGATGCTCTTTCGAGGTTTTGTTGAGGCACGTAATCAGTCTTGAGTATTCCATAGTATGTCCATTGATGATGAATACCTACAAGTGATGGGCCTACATCCAGTATGAAAAAGGACTGGCTCTGTAGAACTTCCTATGACGAGTAGATTTAGAGATTGATCGAGATAGCAGCAGCAGTGACGATGACGATGATCCGAGGATGATGATTCGCTGATGATGATCCAGAGAAGAAGACTTGTGCTAGATGATCTGTGTCAAGAAATACCTTCCTAGTTAAGAGGGAGTGTTGATGTATATGTAACTTCGGAATGTATTTCATTTATATATTTATTGTACTCCTATAGAGATGTATTATTCCTCTATACGGAAGGGTCGTCATTTGTATTGACAAGTGTTGCAAGTATGTTAACTTGCTGATGGGTTATTAGACCACCTTGTAAGGGGTCGACCCGATATAATGTAATATGAAGTTATTGTACCTAGCTAGACAAGTCGGCCCCATAAGGTTATTGGGAAAATAGGACAATTATAAATAGAGATCGGGAGATCTCTATTTGAATCACTTTAGAACTCACACTTCCTTCACTCGAAAAGTGGCGCACATGTGAGGAGGAGGATCAGCTGCTAAGAGGAGTCTATCTCTGGTACTTTGGTTGTGCTATTGCTCTATCTATCTCTAAGGAAGTTCTGGAGTTTTTCACCTTAGGGTTTTCCCCACGGAAACTCTGTGTGTCTATTGTCTCTCATGCTTTTGCTTCTTGTGATGATTGACGTGCTTGTTATGATTGATATGCACTGATATATTGTACATGTTATTCTCTCAGTAAAGATCCTAGAGTATTGTGAATTAATGCTCAAATTTTAACACCAAGTGAGGTCAGTTGCTGCCATGAATCGTCCCAAGCTAAGGCTCCACTGCCATCCCGAATCTCCCAGAAGCTGTGGTCTTGGACCAGATTCTGCCCTTGGGTAGCCGAATTCCAAATGTGAGACCCATGGCCTGGTTCAGAGAATCTAATTAGATCCTCTTTTTCCCACTCAGTAGCATACTTGGAGTGCCACAGTCTTTCCCATTGTTCCTCCTTATGGGATACCCACCTCCACCAGGTTTTTGCTCCCGAAACAACATTAACCTGTTATGGGTCTCTAAGATTAAGGCCACCTTGGTACTTCATTGAGCATATCTCTTCCCATTTAACCAAATCCCACTTCCTATTATCTCTTGACCCATTCCACAGAAATTGTCGCTGAATTTTCTGAAGCTCTTTAAGAATAACTTTGGGGGCTAACATAGCTGAGAAGAGATAAGTGGGCATAACCTGGAGAACCGATTTCAGGAGAACAAGGCGATAAGCAAAATTCAAGGGGCGATACGTCCAGTTAGAGAGACGCTTCCTCATCCTATCCACAAGTGCTCTCCACGAGCCTTGCTTAACTCGAGAATTCACTAACAGAGGCCCCAGGTATTTGGACAGAAGGGAGCTTTCCAAAAAACCCAAAATCCTGCAAATGTTTCTTCTCGTAATTTTGGGAGTGTGAAAAGAGAACACCTTAGATTTCTGAGCATTGACTTCAAGATCAGAGGCTCTGCCAAAGGTATCTAGACACCTATGAATAGCCCGAGCCTCCTGGACAGAGGGATGTCCCATAAGCATGGTGTCATCAACGAATTGGTGATGGGTCTGACAATCTGCTCTAGGATGAACGATCAGACCCTATAGCTCATGATTTCCTTGCATAGATTTAACGGTTCTTCCAAGGCCCTCCGCCATAATAATGAAAAGAAAAGGGGAAAGGGGATCCGCTTGACGAATCCCTATTGAGGGTTTTAAAAGGCCTGTGGGAACACCATTGAGAAGAATGGAAGAGAAGGACAAGGAAACTAGATTCACGATCCACCTAGTCCATCGCTCAGAGAAGCCAAAGGCTTGCAGCATAGGTCTCATGAATTGCCAATTTAGTTTATCATAGGCTTTGGCAATGTCCAGTTTTAACATCATCCCTGGGATTTTGTCTCTCTTTAAAGAATGGAGCACCTCGTAGACCAAGATAATGCCATCCATAATCTTCCTTCCCTCTACAAACCTTGACTGTTCAGGCAAAATGATGACTGGAAAGATTGTTTTTAAGTGGTTAGCAATTACCTTCGTAACAATCTTGTATATGACATTACATAGGGCGATGGGTCTAAACTTATCGGGGGAATCAACTCCCTCCGTCTTAGGGATAAGGGTAAGGAAAGTAGCATTAAACGCCAGAAGGATCTTTCCATAACAACAAGAGGACTCTACAATTTTCCAAACCTCCGACTTCACCAGATCCCAGAAATGATGAAAAAAATTAGTAGTAAATCCATCAGGCCCTGGGGCTTTACCATCAACCATCTGAAATATTGCCTCCTCAACCTCTTCCATGGTGACAAGTCTCAGAAGGAGATCGTTCTACTCCTGAGTCATGAGGGGGGGAATATTGTTGGTAATTAACTCAATATCTCTTTGTCTCTCTACCACATTTTCATTCATGATATCTTGGAAGAGATAACTCAGTTCACCTTCAATATCCTACCTAGTTTCCAATTTAATCCCTTCCCTATTCTTAAGGCTAAGAATTCTATTTTGCTATCGATGCTAAATAGCATATCGATGGAAGAACTTCGTATTACGTTCCCCATCCTGCAGACACTTCACTCTCGCCTTCTGCCTCCATAGAATCTCTTCCTGTTTCTCCCTCTCCAAGATTTTATTATGGACCAATATTTCCTCCTTCTGGAATTCAGGAGTGTAACCCTCAAGCATTCCCGACTTTAGGATCTCCTCCCTGTGAGCTTCAAGGGATTTCTTATCCTCGAAGATATTCCCGAACTCCTCCTTATTCCACTACTTGATTTTGGGTTTTAGGGATTTTAGTTTATGCTGAAAATTGTACATATTGTGGCCTTCACTCGGACCCATTTCCCCCCACCACTGAGTGACTTTCTCCTTAAAATCCGGGTGGCTTAGCCAAAATTGTTCATAATGAAATGGTTTTTTGAATTGATAACCCAAGCCACTTCACCATAGGTCAATGGGCCAATGGTCAGAATATGAGGCCAGGAGAATTGACGAAGCAATCTCACTCCCAGATTCCATCACCGATTCTGAGATGAAAAATCGATCAAGACGAGAGGCAATGTGGCGATCTCCCTGCCTCTTGTTGTTCCAAGTAAATTTTCCATCCCCTGGGACAACATCAACTAGTTTCAGTTGTTCAATGGTATCCCTGAACCGAATACATTCGTCATCCAGATGCCTCCTTCCCCCTTTCTTTTCATCGAGAGAGGATATAAGGTTAAAATCTCCGCCAACGATCCAATGCTCTCCCGCAGACAACTCCTTCAACCAATAGAGAGAATACAGAAAGGAGGATTTAGAACCAAGGGTACGGGGGCCATAGACATTAGAGAGAAACCCCGAAACCCTAAACCCAACAACTTGGAACTTAGCAGAAAGGAATATGTGGTTTCCAAAAAATTCAGAGAGACTTATTTTATTAGGGTCCCACAGGATGCCTATACCACCCGCAAAGCCATTTGCATCAATCCCTACTACTTCACAGTTTCTCCAAATCTTCTTACTTTTTTCATGCAACTTAATACTCGAACATTTTTTTTCTTGGAGAAACACAACTGCAGGATCAGACTCCTTGATATTCTTCCTCAGAGTTTTAGATTTCTACTGGCCGTTTATCCCTCTTATGTTCCAGGACACAATCTTCATTAAACAAGGGAGAGGAGAGAATTACAGACCTAGGGCCACCCTAATAGTAGGGTATTGGCCCGATTCTACCAACTTTAGTCTCGCAGCAGCGATTCTTTGCCTATTAGATTTCCGACCTAGATTTTTGGAGTTCTCCTTATGCTTCCTTTTGCAATCCTTTTGATATCCAGGGCTAATTCCAAGTCTCTTAGGTTCCCTGGCTTTAAGTATGGCTTCCTTTAGCAAGATCACCTGATCCTGAGGGACATAACCAGTTTTAGGGTCATCACATGCTTGTTCAATCCCATCAAGATCTAGCTCCCCTATGTCCATCTCTTTAGTTTCTTCATCCGCAATATCACTAATAACCGCCAATTTTTTTTCATTGACAGGCAACACAACAGGATCTGAGGAGACAAACTTCTGCTTCAGGGGTTGATTGTCTTGAGGGGTCTTGCATTGCTCCAACTCGTTATCCTCTATTTGTTCATTAAGAACTTTGAAAGAGTTAGTCGTCATAATCTTCTTGGATCCTTCCAGGGTTCCCTGTTTTCTTCCACCCCATTTTCTGGTTTGCACTTTGGTAAAGCCCAAATCCACATTCTCATCAACCATCTTAGGGGTTGGTTTAGGGTTATTCAAAGGGTAGTCCCAGAATAAGTGGCCATGCTCATGACATCTACGACATCTGAAAGGGATTTGTTCATAATCAAGGGTTTGAACCCACTCCTCATCTTCCCACATCAGTTTAATGGCCTCTGTAAGATCCCTTGAAATATCCATATAGACACAGATCCGGGCATAAGCCGTGTATCTTTGAGCCTTCGTTTGTTCAGAGATTTTAACAAAGGTTCCTAGATTGTTCCCGATATCTTCTAGGATCTCGGTTTCCCAATATTCCGAAGGCAGGGAGTATAGCCTCATCCATACCGGGGCTATCTTCATATCTTCTTTCTCGGGGCAGAACTTTTCTTTCCATGGCCGTAGAAAAAGGCTAGTAGAGTAAAAGAAGTAGGGTCCGCCATTAAGAATCCTGTTGCAATCATCCAAGTTGATGAAATTTATCGTGAAGAAGCCTTTCGATCCAAGCTGAAGGTTATAGTGCCCTTTAGGTTCCCAAGTGGAGTTAATCCACCAGATCAGGGACTTTTCAGATGGTAAAACCCCAACAAATTTCCCAATGAGGGCATGGTCCTGCATCTTCTGAATCCTATCTCTCAACGTATTGGATCTAATAACCATCGAAGGGATGGTCGCAGCCTTGGGTATGCATTGACCCAACTTACCACCCACTTGAGGAAAACCAGATTCTGTCTCCTGCACCTTTTTTCCAACACCACCCAATCCATCTACCGGAACTTGGATCCCCCCTACTTGAAAATCAGATTGAGAAGAATGTTGGGGGGCCGTAGGACTCCCCTCCTTTGAGTCAATCATATCCGCCGTCAAACCAACCGTCTACAAAAACACCATAAACCTAGCGCAAAATGTCATGATTCTTGCAAGAACAAACAAATTGGCATTCTTTGATACTAATATATAGTTGTTTTAATGTTAGTATATCTAGTATATTTTTTAAAATTTCATTTAATTGTTTTATAATTTTTGTTGATACTTTAATTATTTTTATTTTTTTGTCTGTAGGATAAATTTAATACATTTCAACCATCTAAATCTAAAGCTCGTGAATATAGATATTTATTTAAAAAATTAGATTGGAGGATCTATTGTAAAGAATGTGATAAAATAGGTGCAACATACTACCAACCTACTATCGTATTTTTACCCTATTAGATTTTTTCATTACGTATTTTTTACGTATCAAATCATCATAATTTGTACTCGAATTATGTTACTATGATCTTAACAATACATAATCATATATATTTTCCATCACAATCATCCACTTGCCAACTATTCAAATTTGGAATCCTACAAATATGAAAAAATCCATGCATTCATTGATTATGAATTAAAATAGTTATCCTTAACAATACATAATCATATATATTTTCCATCACAATCATCCACTTGCCAACTATTCCAATTTGGAATCCTACAAATAGGAAAATATCCATTTATTCATTGATTATGATGTAAATAGTTATTCTTAATCCATAATGATTCTATTTTGAATATATGTCTCTCTTGTGGATCAAATTAAGGAATTACTAACTAATATACAAAGATTTACTTTCTTGTAACTACTTGCCAGAAGATTTATTTAAACTGTGAGGAAGTATGAATGGAAATTGAAATTGAAATTCAAGATATATTTATATAAATGTATTTTACAATCTAACCAATTTGAATTTGGAGCAGATGTGTGTCTGGTTTTATAATTTTTATAATTATTTAGTTTTTGGAACCGACATGTGACAAACATGACACATCTCATCCACTTTGGGCTAAAGCGCTAAGATTGTTATTGACTAATAAAAGAATTCATAACACAAACATATTCAATGTTTAATCTTTGCATGGTTCCTTAAGAGTCACACTCACCTCGAAACACATTGTTTATGGACATTCTATCTTCAAAAGATCTAATACTACCTTGCTAAGTAATAGTGTTTTTCTAATCTCATGTAAGCTAGATGGATTGGTTTCCCCATCATGCAATGTTCATTGGTTAACTACATGCATCTAGATGTCAAGCTTGGTTGTGATATTCAAAGTAGCATTTTTAAGAAAAAAAATAAAACAAGACAAAGGGAAACATACGCTACCATCACAAGAACATAGCATGACGTTTAGGCAATTACATATTTGGTATGTTTCAAAGCAAGCAATGAATTCCAGTAGCAAAAAGAACAAGAGATACTTAGTTCTTAAAGACATATCTTACAATATAAGCAAAATATCATGAAAATAATATGAAAATTCCATCACGATTTGTAGGTGGAGCGTCAACAATAAAAGGGTTCAACATTGTTTCGTAGCAAACATTGAAATCTAGTAGCAACAAGAAGAAAAGATACACAGGTCTTGAAAACAACTGAAATACTATATCTTACAATAAACATAAAACTAACATAATAACACTATAAATACATTTCATCATTCATATTGTTATTACCATCTTTTCATCAAGATTAAGTTCATTTGGTCGATCAATTATTGAACCAAGATAGATAAAACTCATTATATAAGAACCACAATCAAGAAGGAAAATCATTTCAAGGTGTATTATAAATTATATAGAAGGACCGGTGACCGATCCCTAGCACATGGTCATCTCCACTAGAATGGGAAATTCATGAAGAGTGCTTGTTATTGATTCTTTCCTTTTAGGTTGTGGGGACTATAGGAATCAACTTGTCATTTTTTGTATCTTCATTAATGAAACATGTGTTGGTCTTATTTGGAATCATATCAAGGCAATTTTCATTTATCAAATGGTTCGTTGTGTTCCAAGATAGGAGTTTGCAAATAATTGTGAAATTACTAATGTTAAATGCATTAATATTATCATTGAGTTGATATTGGCTTTCTAGCATTCTCTTTTAGGATGCATTTTTCATGCTATGAGATTACATCTTTTCGAAGAGTTCATGGCAGAGTTTGGTGTTTTGTGCCATGCTAAGGTTTTCACACCGTTGCTATGATAATGAAAGTTTGGTTTCCGATTTCATTTTCCATATCTAGACTCTAATGGCGACACCTCCATAGTGATGCACTGCTTGAGCTACATTCCTTTCTCTTGCTCCACTTTAATGAGAGGATATAAGAGATCACAACGATATGGATTCTTTCTAATTCACTACCTAGTGAGGTTTATTCATTTCTTCCCTTCCAATCAAATGATCGATTTCAAGTAGTTCTCCCTTTCCCAACAGAGATGCATATCATTCCAAAATCTAATTCGAGGGTGCCATAACAATTGCAACTGTTGGAAAATCATTAACCCATCAAATGTTGTAAAAATAAATAAAAAATATGGGAATTTCAAATAGTTACTCGAGAATCAATATTCTACTTCATCCATTAGATCTCCATTGGTTTAAACTAGTGTTGTTCATTGGATTTGTTTGTAGGACCCCGGTCCTAGTTGATCTAAGTTTATAAATAGAGATCCTTCTTTCACTATTACGTTTTTGTTTTAGGTCTCTGTTTTGGTTTCTAGTTTAGGTTTAAATATCATGCATGTAAAATAATATAAAACATTTACATTTACAGGTCCGAATAACTATGGTGTTGTTTAATGGTTTCTAACTCTTAGAATATTGCAGGTGCATCAGCATATAATATGTGACAATTTACACTAAATTAAATTTTCATTAGCTCATGAAATAGGAAATATTGACAGAGTTAGAAATGGGTCATTATACCTGTAGGGAAAATACCTTTAAATAGCTAGTAGATCCATTTTTTTGCTACTTCCTTTGCCTTGTTTTGTTGCTTCCTTTTCCCTATTATATCCCTACAACCAAAGGCCTTTCCAAACCCTTGAAACTCAACCGACCAGACAATCTGGTATGCCACCCTGCCAACTGGCGAGGTCTCGCTGACCACCCAGCTCCAAAGGTACCCCTTTGGACCTTTGAGCCCAAATCGAGTACAAGCCAACCAGTTCTATCCCTTCCGAAAATCTCCAACAAGAACCCCTTCTTCTTCCTCTCTGAAATTTTTTCTATATCTCTGCCCCAAAATTTCCCCAAAACATGCTAAGGTGAAGATCCCTTCTTCTTACCCTCTTCTCGACCTTATTCCCATTTTCTTTGCTGACTCTTTCCCTATGCCATTAATACCCTATCTCTAACATAAATATTCCAACCCCCATGTCAGTCCTTGAGCCCATCCCCATGACTCTCATTAAATCCATTATTTTATTAATTAAATTTATTTATCATTAGAATTAATAGTTATTATTCCTTAAGTTCTTGGGAAAATTGCTTACGTAGAAGTCAACCTAATTTATTTACGGGGTTTCACCGCCTTGTCACTTATCAAATCGGTCATAAATTCTCATTTATGTATAATAAATTCCAAATTTCATTATATCCATGGTAATAATAACCTAGTCATTTAATTAATGATTAACACACTTCTAATATGTTAATTACCCTTTAATTATAAATTCAAACTAATTTAATTTATCAATTATCAATAATAATCATATCAATATAACTCACATCATTATGAATGCACATTTATCTTAATTAATTAATACTTAACAAAGACTTAATCAATTCCTTCACCTAGTTCCATATTAATTACACCATAGTTTATAATTAAACTAATTAACAACCATTGCTAACAATAATGATTAATATTAACCGATCAATTTAATACTAACCTAATTGACATGATAATTACATTTAAAATTTTAACCCTATTAAATAAATTTAATAACAATCAATCAAGCATTACTAATTAATTGCAATAGTTACTACCTAGGTTAACCATAACTTGTTTATTAATCAACAATAATTAATCATTAATCAACAATAATTAACATTAATCAACAATAATTAACATTAATCAATATTACTAGCATTAATCGGCAATAATTAACATTAATCAACATTATTAACATTAATCGACAATAATTAACATTAATCAATATTATTAACATTAATCGATATTAATTAACATTAATCAACATTATTAACATTAATCAACAATAACTAACATTAATCAACATTATTAACTTTAATCGACAATAATGAATATTAAGTTACTCATTCGACCTATTCCAGTATTTTAATCATTAATTTACTAACTCGACGTATTAATTTAATCTATTGGTTAGATAAGTAGTAATAATGTAATTAATGCCTAAACATTATAGTAAGTATTATTTCACACAATTTATAAATATGTAGGAGAGTTATGTAAGCATAGCTACTACTTACATACTTTGCATAAGTACACTAATAGTACTAAATCACATACACCAATCATGATCAAAAAAATTTCTTGTTCACTGACACATGTTTAACATAGTTTGCAAGGTACAATATTTTACCTAACTGCATCTTATTAAGTTACAAAAATTCATACATTACTGAGTTACGACACATAATCAATTAAGGGTTTTCCACATACACAGTTAGATATCGTTTTCACCCAGAATTCGAGCTACACCTATCTACCTACATCACAAATAACTTCCACATCCTATCCTTTCCTCCGCTGGGACTACCCTGAAGTGTCAAGCCATGATCGGCTCCAGCTAGAACCTGTAAGCAGAAGTGTCGACTACATCGACCAAGCTTCCCTAGCAGGAAACCACCAATCATAATCACACACCTTGGGGAGCACACCGTAGCACAACCCTCCTATGAATCTGGGTTTCAGGGATAAACGGTGGGTAAATACTCCACCCCCTTAATGGAACAAGGGACTATGTCTACTCGACATAATAACTGTGTTGCACTTGTACTCAGTTAATCATCGTATAACCAATATGGGCGATTGAGTTTCCTGAAGCCCTACCCCACCCATACATCATAATAAAATAGCATAATAATCATGCGAAGGTAAATAATGCATCACTTGCATACCATTTATCCTTCTGATTCCATGTCCCGGAGGCTCTCCCACCTCGTACGATCCAGCTATTACTTAGCCACTTTAACTTGTAAGTCAGTCCTCATCATAAAATCTAGAATATTGTGCACAAATCCTTAACATGTGCACATACATTTCATAAAAAAATAACAACAATAATCAATTCTTTTATTCACCATGCACCTGGCATAACATTCATTCATTCAACATATAACTTTAACAGTATCCACGTACCCATCATTCATTAACTTGCATTATGAGACATAACTAACACATGATACATATCTAACATGACTGCATACCATAATACTAACATCACACACTCACACACACACACACACACACAGATATATATATATATATATATATATATATATATATATATATATATATATATATATATATATATATATATCCACAAAATAATAGAACCATATGTCCATAGTGTCGTCAAACCAACGAAGTCTCACAATCAAGCAAATACAACATGTAACGGTAGTTCAGGTAGAAATATCAAAACGGGGCGTTACATACACCCACCCTTCAGGAAACTTCGTCCTGAAGTTATGGTCAAAATAGTGTGGGATAATCACAACACATGGTCTCTGCGTCCTCCTTCTTAGCAGAACCTAGGGTATACTTTCCCTATTGGGCCGCCTCCTACTTATACATAACGACATCTACAAAATTTACTCATTTAATCTTATTGGAGATGTCCCTATATTTTGTTTAACATTTACATAGGTTGTTGGTTTGAATACTCAAGGTTCATTACCATACTAAATCCATAGAATAGGCAGCATCCTTGTTAAATTAAATTAATTTGTACATTCTATAATGTGATTCATAAGGATACCTTGTCTTATATATAAATTTTAATTTGATTCTAAGTCATTTGTCATGACTCTTTAATCAGATCTCATCTTTAGTTAATTTCACTTGACTTACACCATTTCTCTATATCAAGATTTATTATTTGTGATAAATTATGAAGTCAACATGCTCTTTCTTGTTGGTTTAAATGATACACCCTTTGAGGATGCAGTTTAAATATCATGGAGAAATTTCCATATCATCATAAACAACTTTTGCAAGTTCAACTAGAACTTATCCTCTACTTCATTTCCATTTATCTTGTAATCCTTACATCATTGTCCTATGTTTGGTACTATTTCTCTAACTATCCCTTACCTTGATGTGCTCATTTCCTTCATTGTCATATCTATGTTAATCGACTAATCATATATACTATATTACTTTCAGTATATAAGTTACACTTATTAGTTATTCTTATGTATAATCCATTAATTACACAAGACAACGACTCTTAATTATTTGTGCACACTAACATTATAGTCCCTACTCGTCATTACTTATACTATTTTAAACAATACTCTCATCACTATAAGCAAATGATCTCATCAGTTCTTATCACACCTTACCAGATACTATGGTTGTTTCTCATTTTCTTTAACCCTCTCACTCATCTTAATGGTCACTTGTCATTGACATGCTTATAATTGATATGTTGCAATTTTGTTGTTGTCGTTCTTGTTGTTTTAGTCATAGTAGTAGTTGTTGTTGTTTTGAAACATATACAAATTCATTTAATGTCCAATATCACTTGTTGTGTGATACCTTTTATTACTCATACATGAATAGGAGAAATCTTGAAACTAACACATCATCAACAACACATGCTAATGTGAGGTACTTTAGGTCAATATCCAAACTACGCACACTTAACAATGTCCTTCAAAATCACTATATAACCATACTTAAAGCTAACAATTAGGTTAAAAATCAAGTCGAATTCATTCCAAAATCTAAATTATCCACTAAGTAAATGACTACTTCTCAGTCATACATCACACACCATCTTCCCATCAATGTATTACATTATGAACCACTTTCAAGAAATCTGACTTATGCATCTTGCAATATATCATTTTTTGTAGTTGTTTACAACTTATATTTTTTTTACATAAGGTCATTCCCTTACATGATAGCATCACACCCTCACGAATTTCCTCCTAGCACGACTACATAGATTCCTCATAAAATTTTACAATCTTACAACCCCATCTATTGTCGATCAACTTTTAATTTATCCTTATAGAGTGAAGATGAAGATCATGCAATTACTTGACGTACCAAAATTAATTTTATGTCCTACCATGACTTGATGAAACATGCACATATTATTCTATTACAATCTTCTCTTATTATTACTGTTGACTACTTTAGTTGTCACAATCTCTCACTAATATATCGTGTGTCATTATACTCTTCCAGTTAGGGACTAAGTTAAATGTCCAAATTGCATTTATGCCACATTAATAATTTGCTTCCTTGATACCCCTATGGATAGTGCATTCCATGATTTATGAATATGGCACTTATATTTCATTGTCTATATATACACGTTTACGAAAAATTTGTATTACTTTACCCCATAATTATAGTATAATTACTAACTTTTTCCTTCATCATTTTTTTACTCTCTTCGCATAACCCTATCTGCCTTTGTTGAGGTAGTTCCCTTTCTACCTTAATTATGACCCTAATCTCTCATATATTAATATGAGTTATTTCATGCACATTCATAAATATAATTTATAAATGCACTCCACTTCATAGGTGTTCCTCATACTAAATACAGAAGCATATTACCATCTATTGCATCGAGACATCTTACATTGTATTGACTCACGTATAAATTTTAAAACTACCTCTCTATCTACTTGTATTATATTAATGATTGCATTTATCACCACCTGGCCCACATGTACATTGTTTATGGATTGCTCCCTTATTAGGAATATTTTATCTTATGCACCTACTCATTTTAGTCTTCCTGCCGCATTAACTACTCCCTTCCTTTGTCTTTACTCAAGTTAATCATTATTCCCCTCTTACTATCTGAATGACTATCATAATGGTGCTCATCTTACTATACACACTAGTTATCATCGACCTATACCAACTATGTTAATACTTTCATTTACTACATCCACAACATAATTTAAGAATCAACTTCCTACATGGATCCATGACTGCAACCTAGGATTACTATCATGCAATTATTACTCACAAGTTACTTGTCCTTAGTAATTTCTTCTCAAGCTATAGCTTTAGACACATGCGACACTGACCATTTATGGCCTCCAACCCATTACTTGCCCCTATCTAGATATTTTAGTTCCTTCCAATTATTACAATTTACCCTTATCGATAGAAGGAACATCCTCCTTGTTCACGATTAGATTCATCAACCTATTTGATGATTATCACTCATCGTGACACACCAAGTCTTAATGTCGTGAGTCATGGGTAAGACACTATGGCTCAGGAAAAAGGTAGGGTATCGCATCATCATCGTAGCTTAGTTAGTCATCTATGACTGCACCTACTGCGGGGTCACAATTGTCGTGATTCTCTACATGAACCCTCTTATGTTACTTACTTGACTTAAATCAATTTAACTAGAGTCGCTTCCTAACCCTGTAATTTATCATGCGACAATTTTCAATTCGACTTAAATCTACAGTTTAAACCTATAAGTTTATTATAAGAATTTAACATATAAAGTTAATTAATTAATTTATTAGAATTTTACTAATCCTAACATTGGATTTAAATTTAAAATTTTAATTAATAATTTTATTTATTATGTTTAACATATAAGACTAAACCAATATAATTAATATTAATTCTAATTTGTAAATAGTTCATTAACATAAAATTCAAAATATAATTTTGTTAATAAAATTTAACAAAATTCAATTTAAATCACTAACTTTAAATAATTAACCATTTAAATATTTAAAAATAAAATAAAATTATTTTTAAATTATTCAAATATTTCAACTAATATATATTAAGTTTAACATTTAATCTAACCCTAAGATCTTCATGGGAAGGTCGCACACTTGCATGAGGACCACATGTCCCCATTCGGGCATCCCACTGCTTAACAATAATACTAAAGGAAATATAAGAGGGCAAGCCCTTGGGTCCCATTCATTTTGATCATCGAATTTTTTTAAGAGGGAGCACTGCTGGTGAACTATGCAGCTTTCTTGGCTCTCCTTGTGCCACTAAAGTCACATGTTCGGCCTCACAGAATATTATTCAATGAGCTATGCCGAGGTTTTCTCCTTCTCCAAAGTTTCTTGGTTATGTTTTCCCTTCTTTTCCCTTTTTCTTTTAATAGTCTCACTCGTTCTTGGGTTTTCTTATGGTTTACTTAGGGTTTCTCTCCGTGCGAGTGGTGGCCTCTACACGCCCTCCTTTTATCCCTCCTTGTAGCCTATCATGGGGTATCCTTTGCAGCTATGCCTCCCCGTGCACTTGCGTCGTTGGTTAGTGTATTAATTTTTTTTATTTTTTTATAATAAGTATTATATATATATTTTTTCTACACAGAGGGAGTTCAGAGCGGCGGTAGCCCAGCTGGGCGCTGTTAAGATTCAATATGCTAAGACAGAAAATATCAGCATTACATTTCATTTCACAACAATAGCATATACAGGATCACTAAAAGAACAACAAGCACAACATAAACACAAGAGACAGATTTATCCTGGGAAACCCTCATGGGGAAGAAAACCCAGCAAAGCTTCCTCAATATAGATGACTAGAAAATACAAAGATGTAAACCTCAACCATGAGCTCCTTCTCCTCCATATCAGATCTCTTCCTCACCTATGCGCTAATCACAAGTGATTGTAGTGTGTGTTAAATGAGGAACACGCCTCCTCTATTTATACACAACTCCGACTTGACTTTTACACTAACTAGGTCGGCCCCAACTTTAACCACTGGGTTAAACACCCCATTACAACTAACTCTGGGCCGAACCCACTAGGGAAGTCTAATAACCCAAGTTACCACATTCCGACGGAGGAATAAACATCTTTGGATATACAATAGGATCTTCGTGGAGGAATGAAACATCTCCGGAGTAATAAAGTACAAATATAATATTCTTAGAAGTTACAATATTTCAACACTCCCCCTTAACGAGAAGGATATTATAACAACATCTGCAGGAACAAGGAGTCATCAACATCATACATGATACATCTATAAATCATTGGAAGCTTTCTTTATACATCATCAGTAACTCAAGCAGTTACTGGAACATCTTCCATACTAGAACATCAACATATTCAGTACTGAATCTTCATCTTCTGTAGCACTCGAACAACTACAGTAACATCATCATCATATGGATCACTCGATCAACAGCCTCATCGTCTGGATCTACTGATCAACATCATCATCATCATCATTTGGATCTCTCGATCAACAACATCGTCATCTAGATCATCACGATCAACAGCATCGTCATCTAGACTATCACAATCAACAATATCGTCATCTAGACCATCATGATCAGCAACATCATCATCTGGATCGTCACGATCAATAGCATCATCATCTAGATCATCACGATCAGCATCATTGTCATCTAGACCATCACAATCAACAGCATCGTCATCTAGACAATCACGAGCAGCAGTATCGTCATCTAGATGATCACGATCAAGAACATCATCATCTAGATCATCATGACCAACATCTGGATCCTCTCGATCAACAACATCAACATAGCAGCATCCTCTACAATGTACAATATCCTATTACGGGATGATTAATCCCTCTCACTTTAGGACATAGGTCCAAGGATGATACAATCTTGATCCACTTACAGGATGATCAATCCCTCTCAATTTAAGACATCTCTCATGTCTATGGACGATGCAATCCAGATCAACTTACAGGATGATCAATCCTTATCTCTTTAAGACACCTCACCATGTCTAGGGACGATGCAATCCCAAATCAACTTACAGGATGATTAATCCTTATCACTTTAAGACACCTCACCATGTCTAGGGACGATGCAATCCTGAATCAGCTTACAGGATGATTAGTCCTTATCACTTTAAGACATCTCACCATGTCTAGGGACGATGCAATCTCGAATCAGCTTACATGATGATTAGTCCTTATCACTTTAAGACATCTCACCATGTCTAGGGACGATGCAATCCCGAATCAACTTACAGGATGATTAGTCCTTATCACTTTAAGATGTCTCACCATGTCTAGGGACAATGCAATCGTATCATGTACATTTTGAACCAAACGCTCAGGGACGATGAAGTCCTATCATGTACATTTTGAACTAAACATTCAGGAACGATGCAGTCCTATCATGTACATTTTGAACTAAACGTTTAGCGATGATGCAGTCCTATCATGTACATTTTGAACTAAACATTCAGGGACGATGCAGTCCTATCATGTACATTTTGAACTAAACATTCAGGGATGATGCAGTCCTATCATGTACATTTTGAACTAAACGTTCAGGGACGATGCAGTCCTATCACGTCCACTAGGGACCACTTTCTCGGAGACATATGTCTACGGATCTCTTTTAGGACATGTGTCCAGGGATGATACAATCCCACCTCGTCCACTTAGACAAAGTCTAAGGACCATATATCAACCTCATCATCAGAACTAGTAACCTCATCATCGACCTCATCGTCGGAACAGGCAACCTCATCATCGATACAAGTATCCTCGTCATTGATACAAGTATCCACATCATCGATACAAGTATCCACATCATCAATACAAGTATCCTCGTCATCGATAAAAGTATCCTCGTCATAGATACAATATCCTCATCATCGATACAGTATCCTCATCATTGACCTTACCGTCAATATATGCAATCTCATCATCGACCACATCGCTCCCCCTTTCGAGGAGGGTCCTTTTGAACGACACCAAGCTTGTCTCAGAAATACTCAACCTTTACTTGAGACAAAGGTTTGGTCAATACATCAACAACTTGTTCGTCAGTGCTCACATACTCGAGCTTAATAGCTCCTGTCTGCACCATATCCTGTATATAAAAATATTATATCTCTATGTGCTTTGACTTATTATGGAACACTGGATTCTCTGCCATTTTGATCCAACTCTGGTTGTCACATAGGATCACAATGGAGTGCATCTCTAATTCAAACAATATTGATAACAACTTTTAAAGCCATACCGCTTCTCAACTAGTAGAGCAAGCAGCTATATATTCTGCTTCAGTTGTGCTGAGAGTCACACTAGACTGCTTCCTGCTAAAACACGAGATCATGGCAGATCCCAGACAATAACATCCACCCAATGTGCTCTTCCTGTCTGACACACTTCCATCCCAATCAACATCTGTGTAGCCATACAATCTAAAATCATGATCTCCAAGACAATATAGACCAAAGTCTATCGTACCCTTCAGGTACCTCATCACATACTTTGCAGCTATTGAGTGAACATGTCTAGGTTCCACTAGATACTGCCTCAAGGTGTTCACAACAAAGCATATATCTGACCTAGTATTCATCAGATACATCAATGACCCAATAATCCGTCTGTACAGAGTTACATCCACTAACTTTGATGAGTCATCAACTAACAACTTCAAGTCGGAACCCATGAGAGTGGCCATGGTTGTACATTCCAACATATCAAATCTTCTCAAGATTTCCACAGCATACTTTCCCTGGTTGAGAAAGATTCCTTTTGAGCCTTGCCATACTTCCAGACCTAGGAAGTAATGCATCAATCCGAGATTTTTCATCTCAAATTCTGTAGCTAGCTTCTTTCTTTCCATGATCTATTTCTCATTCCCTATCAGAAAGAGATCATCCACATATAATAATAGTATCATCCATAACCTTCAGGTAAAGGTTAGGATCAGCTTTACTTTTGGTAAAGTCCAATCTTGTCAAGAAGCTATCAATTCTCCCTCTGTGACTGAACATCATTCCTACTCTGAGTGATCTTCTGCATATCTATCTATGCCATCTCTCGTCAGATGGATCTACTGATATGAGCCTCAAGATCATTCGAACTCTTTGATGAGTTCCTTCTCGCATCCATGTCATCTGTATATAGAAACCATCTTCAACCTTGTAGCAAAGGTTTAAATCCACATCACCCATGGTGATCATTAAGCTCATCAAATGACTATCGATCCTGGGTACCCGTATAGAGCTTTCTTCAATTGAATCCTGGGAGTTTTCTCGATTTGCATTTCTTCTTCAATTACACCATTAAGATAATGGTATTATCTAGCCACTCGTCATGATTCTCTTCCTCTTTCTAAGAGAATCTTCTAGCCACGAGCCTTCTATAGTATAATTGATTTGTAAGTCTTCTCATCCATCACTTGTTCGGTATTCATCAGTGTTCATGATCTTTCCTACAAATCAAAGTTAATTACATGATTAGTAATACTTCATAATCATCAAATCATGTTGACATGATAATCTATTATGCATATAGATATTATTCACATAGTTATGCAACTATCTTGACCAATACTTTGGCACAACACTTTTCCATATCATATATGCATACAGTGGTTATCTAGATGCCTTCCATCTCTACCAGAACATACTATCAAGAGCGTGCACAGCTCTCAGCATGTCAGCAAAGAGGTTTCATTCTAAATAAACAACAATGGAATGTTTGTCCAACTTACCAATCATATGCATATTAGTAGTATACTGTTCAATGCTATATGAATGCTTACACTCAGCATGATATATTCTAGGAATACAAATATGCACACAACTATTACGAGCAATATCATTTACTATTTCATAGATTCAAATAACAACTCAAATACTTATCTTTTATGTTTGTGTGGATTCCTCGCTTCTATATGTCTTTGAACTTCTATTCATTCTGCACCACTATACATGCTTAAGTGTGCACTAGTGTCATCCTCATGATCTCATACATAAACATACATTCATTAGTATAATTCTAATACTATCAAAACATTATAAACTTAAGTATGTATGGTCATGATAATTTTATACATAGGTATACTAAGATCCTAACACAATAGGATTCTAACTTGATATAGGAAAACATACCTGGATTATCATGCTTGGTTATGTCTTAACATACCCAAACAATATCTTCTTTGTTCTCTTCCATGATTTAGAGACCTTGTGCTAGAACCTACATATCTCATAAGCATAGTAGAACAAAGTCATACATACCTCGTAAGTAGATCTTTTATGTGATCAAAGACTATGGCTGAGTCTTTGTCTTTATGTCATCATGGTCATAGAACTTGATTTCTCTTTCTTGATGTACCTGTATCTTGTTAGCAGACAACATCATCCTCATAAAACACCACAAGTGCATTAGTACAATCATATAACCCTAATCAATGAATGTCTTCTATCATTCACATGCATTCATACTTTTACTAGGGTGATAAGACAATTCTAAGATTAATCAAGATTGTACTAACCTCATAAAATTAATCATGAACAGATTTCAACACATACCTGTATTTCCTTAAGTCATACCTATGGATATTTCTTGTAGTCTTCTTATGTAAGGCCTTAGCCTCATCTCCCCCTGAAACTGGAAGTTCTTCACTTATGTAGGTGTCCAATTTTCTTCTAGGATTAACTCAATCCACTTTGATTTGTTGAGACTGGATTTGGAGCTGGATTACGGTTTGTCAGAGAAACCCTAAAAATTCAAACTTTCAATTTCAATCTTTTGAATGGATGGAAAGATGTGGCTTTCTGAGCTGATCAAGCTGGTATACTTCAATTTTGAAAAACTGCAAAATTTGACCCCTCAAAATTTCCTTTGAAACTTATGGATTCACTGGAAAGGACCCCGAACTAGGGTTTGATAAAGCCCACCCTTCTTCCCAATCAAAAGGTTCGATCCAAAGCTCTAAACTTTGGTTTTTCTAAGGAGCTTCAAGCCGTGGTCACAGATTTCAAAAATTCCAACTTTTGCAGAAGCCCTAATTTTCCACCTTTCCGATCAAAATCCCGAACTAGGGTTTGATAAAGCCCACACTTTTGACCAACCAAAAAATTCGATCTTGGTCTCTAAATTTCGATTTTTATGAGGAGCATTCAGCCATGGTCTCCGATTCCAAGAATTTCAACTTTCTCTGAAACCCTAATTTCCCACAGCAGTGACGATTCAAGAATGAAGGTGCTCAAAATCCAAATATGTTTTGACAGAAATATGCACCTGATTGTTTCTGGTATAAATTTGAACTTACGAATCCACAGGTTCTAAAACTTCTTCCTGTGGTATCCTGACCTGTCCTCTTTCCAACCCCAAAGGTCTGAACACAATTGGATTCTTTGAGAGAGAGTTATGCCAAGTGTCGCAACGTAACCTGTTTATGGGATAAAACATGAGAGTGAACTTGTACGGCGTGCCATGTGTCACTGGTTCAACTTCGGCCTCTGAAAAACATTACTTTAGAAACTAAAGTCTGTGCTCTACCTGTCACTTTTTACGAAATTTCATTTGGAGCTTCCTAGCCCAAGTTGTGACCTTTTTTCCTAGGTCACCTGTTTATGACTGAGATCTGGAAGAGGCAGAAACCTTAACTTGTACTGATCATAACTCACAAAGTACAACGAGTCTGAGGTTGTCCTTTGGAAAAAAGGTACATGGGGATGTTATATACGACCTGTAAAGGTTTCAGATCCTGAACCTTCACCAAAATGGATTTATAGCGAAAGTTCCACGATGACTTGTTTTTGCTATAAAAAACCCTAACCTTCAAATTGTCGCAAGTGAAGCAAGTGTCGTAAGTGCCACACATTGCCTTCCTTCAGGTTAGCTCTGATACCATGTTAAGATTCAATATGCTAAGACAGAAAATATCAGCATTACATTCCATTTCACAACAATAGCATATACAGGATCACTGAAAGAACAAGAAGCACAGCATAAACACAAGAGACACAAATTTATCCTGGGAAACCCTCATGGGGAAGAAAACCCAGCAAAGCTTCCTCAATATAGATGACGAGCAAATACAAAGATGTAAACCTCAACCATGAGATCCTTCTCCTCCATATCATATCTCTTCCTCACCTATGCACTCAGGCCAACAACCAACTCAAAACACCCACTGCAACAACTGTGCTACAATAGGTGGAGTATCAACAAAGATGGTCAGAATACCAACAAGCAGCAGGTTTCCTAAAAATAAAAAATGGTGGACTCACTAGACCAAAGGGAGGTAAAGGAGCATGCAAACACCTAACTAAAAGTATTCTGACTCAACTAAACATATCCTCTGCAAGGTGATGAAATCCAAGTCAGACAATATGAGTAGAAAAGCCAAGTGGATATGATATCCCCCTACCGGGAGGGACACCGGGTAGTCAATCCTAGAAGAATGGCAACTAAGATACCCAGTTCATGACACGTCCAGAAAGGTGAATCTACCGTTTAGTTTGTTTACCGCAATACCCCTATACAGGGATATCCCGCGAACCGCGAAAGGTAGCCCTTCGGTTACTGAATGGAGTGCGGTATTCCACTCAGGCCTCCGGAACCAGTCCCCCGACTTCAACCCTCCTAAGGGAGAGGCCCTCTGATAAACTGGTCGTGACCGTGCCAAAAAGTACTAGGGGATTTTGGTTCCCTATTTGGACAACAACTATGTCTCAAGTGAAAGTAACTGAGGGGTGTTATTGGAAGCCTATCCCCCCGATCCTACCTAACTACAATGATTCTTTTGTGTTCCCCAAGTGGGGTTAGAATGTTGGTTCAGTTAGGTACTTTTTAAGGCTCACTTGAATTATGTGACAGAGTGTGTGCTCGTGAGGTGATGAACCCAAAATAGAAGTGCCACAAGGGGGACAACTTCTAACTATCAATAATACTGGAATTGAAACTTTAACTTGCAAAATTTTCTGAATTAAAAATACTGAAATTTTAAAAAGATTCTGTAAAGGGAACAGAAATTATGTTGCAGAAAGGCTGTAAGGAAGTGGGGCTGCAGGTAGGACAGAGGGCTATTCAGATGCAGAAAATATTGCAGCAAATGGGGCCGGGCTCAAACTAGGAAAAATGCAGAAATCAGACCACGGGTCTGTGGCGAATCAGAACAGGAAGACCGCGGGTTTGAGGGAAACAGACGCGGTCAGGTCGTTGTTTTCGGGCCAACAGAGGCAGTCGGGACGCAGGAAACAGGGAAAAATAAGCAGTCGGGTCGCGGTAAAATGGCTAACAGACGTAGTTGGGACGCAGGAAAGGGGCTAAAAGCCGCAGTTGGGACGCGGGAAAAAGGCCGACAAGCGCAGTCAGATCGCAACAAACAAGCTGATTAGCCGTGATCGGATCGCAGGTAACCGACTTGAATCCGCCGGCAGGGCGTCGGAAACCGTCTGAGAGCCGCGGTCGGGTCGCAGGTAAAGGCCTGAAAGACGTGGTCGGGATGCAACTGCAGAGGGAAAAGACACGATGTACGGCGGCCGAAAGGGACAGCCGAAAGGAAAAAAAAAATTTAAACGGAAACCAGAAATTCAAAATCTAGGGGAGTCGCCAAAACTGTAGCTAGGGTTTTACCCCTAGCTTGTGCAAATGAGCACCTACTAAGGAGAATGGACTCCTTAGTAGCAGTTCAGTAAATGGAAATAATTAAGCTAAAACAGAAATAGAAACTACTCTAAAACATGTGCATGAAAAATAAACAACAATTTGTAAACAAGGGTTTTGTATTAATATTACCTTCAATGTGAAGGTTGATGAAGCTCCTTGCAATGTCCAAGAGGGTTGCTCCAAGCTCCAATGTGCTCCTTCTCTTTCTCCAATGGTGGAAATGGGCCAAAAGGGGCTCTCAAGGTGAAAGTGGCTCAATGGTGAGCTAGGGTTTCAAGAGAGATTTTGGCAGAGTAAGGGTGCTTATGATTATGGATATGAAATAAGGGATCTCCATCACCTATTTATAGTTTTTTGGTGGTGGAGTGCTAACCCATGGTTTTGGGAAACACATGGTTTAGGGCAGCTGTATAGGGTTTTTTCTTCCTTTTCCTCATTATTCTATATTTTTTATTCCCTTTTTAGGGGGTTTTTGCTATTTTTAGAGGAATTTTGGATATTTTTGGAGGAAAAAGGGATTTTTTAGCCTTTTTGAGGCTATTTTGAGGGTTTTGTGGCCTTTTGGAGGCTTTTTAGTGGGATTTTAAGGGAAATATGGTAGGAAAATGGACAAATGAGCCATATAATGTGGTAGATGAGGTAGTGAACACTTTTTGGGTGTTAACAGATTGCCCCCTGATGTGCGAGGGCAAGAGCTCATCGTATGGCCGATGGACATCATAAGTCGTGAATGGTTTTCCTGGGGTGTGGAGAGAAGAGAAGAAACAAACGGAAGCCCGGAACAACAATCCCGAACAACTGCAAGAACTAAAAGTACATAACCTCAATAATGGATGAGGAATCATCTGATCATATGGACGAGGTGGGCATTCCCATGCTCGTATCAGGATATAACATAATAATAACAATGGGGTCCAAAAAATGGGGACCTGAAATATACATGACCTCAAATACTGACTGAGGAATAATCTCAAGATATGGACGAGGCAGGCATACCGATGCTCGTATCAAGATACATAAACATAACTGTGAGGCCCGAAAAGGGGGACCGGTAAGATACATAACCAATGTGTACATCATAAGAGTCCAGAGGGGACACAAATCTGGGACATACTGCTGGGCTGATCATGTGTGAATTGAAGAATAGGTGCACTGGAACAATCAACAGTGCTACTGAGTGTGGTACCAACGGGGCTGATGAGCTGCTGGATCAGAGTGACAAGGGGTACACTCACAATGGTACACTGAACTGGAACTGAACTGGGTACTCAAGGAAGCATATAACTGGATGGCTTCTGAATACAATCGCCAACGCAGCCCGGACATCCACGGGAACATATAACTGGGCGTTCCGAAGTGACTCACCAATGTGCTAGAGTCGGGGGAAATCCGGGGTCTTCGACTAAAAACTGATGGGATATAATCCTACGCGATCCTCAACGATGCGATCAAGGTGCTGAAGTCAAGCATGTGAGGAACAACCACTCGGAGAGGCAATGATGACTCCTCTCAGAATGATCCGTAGGCACTTACCACAGATGGTGAGAAGTCCAAGGCGTAGGGACCTCTGGGCCTATCCTCTAGAATAGAGGGGTTGTCGTCAACAGAGGGAGACCTGCAACTATCAAGGCAATGATGTTTCCTTGACAGGAGCGCGAGGTGGAGAACCGAAATGTGATAGTACTGATGGCAGGACTGACCAAACTATGGGGGGATAACTGGGCAAGTAGAGTGGTTGGACTCAAACTTCCTTTGTTCAGAGTATGATAATGGAAATGATCTGGCAGCATATGAAATTGACTGAGGGGAAAGGGATCAGAGCTGTATTGGATCTGGGAGGGTGACTAGTCTGAGGGAGACTCAAGCGGCTATAAAATGGCAGGAGACTGCAGAATACTCTGAACAAAGGCGACCTGATTGGGGGTGCTGCCGAGATGATCGATCAGTGTGCCAGGAGGCACGGGAGGAGACTTCTTCATGGGTTAAGGGACTAGAAGAAGTTTGTGTAAAATGATACTGTCGTGTGGATTTTACGAGCCCAGGACAGTTCATGCTCGTGGTTACTTTCAATTTTAAGGAGTCTGAAAGCGATAAGAAGACTCTGAAATGATGGAATGGTACTGTCGTGTGGATTTTACGAGCCCAGGACAGTGCATGCTCGTGGTTTCTTTCAATTTTAGAGAGTCTGAAAGCAAATAAGAAGACTCCACGGGATTGCTTTTTCGTATGTTTAGTCTCGAAGGCCCAAAGAAGCATAAAAGGATGCAATGAAGAACTCTTCTAGCCGGTGTGACTAGAGTATTCCTTTTTCGTAATTAGTCTACCAGGTCCGGAAAAGGGTTAAACTTATACCAGATAGACACCCTTTCAGGTACTTTAACGAGCATGAAAGGAAGCAAGATTGCTCGGCGATCTTTTCATTCTTTTAGGAGTCAGAAAAGAGCTTAACGGAAACTCCCTAAGTGCCTTTTTCATAAAGGACTTGTCCGGCCCGAAAAAGGGATAAAATTATACCGAACAAAAGGAATGGCCAGGCAAGGAGGAAGTGTTCAATCAAGGAACATTTATGATGACCAGGAATGAGGGTGGGGGGGAACACTGGTGGGCCTCCTTGCGGGGTGAATGGAATGGTGGAAAAATAACGAAACATTTGCAGTATGACAAGAGTGGAGGTCTCATGTAAAAATATGGAACAGTCCGATGGCGGCCGATGTGGTGCGCAAACCGAGGCAGCAAGATGTCGGGACACAATGTTGAAAATGTACCAAGTGAGAGAGAGAAATGATCTCAAGCATCATCACGAGCTCGAAAAAATGAATCCGGCAATATAAAGGGTGTCAAAAACGGGTAACGGTCGATGTGGCACGCACATCGAGGTGATGAGGGCGTTTTGGAAAAATACCCGAAAAATCGAGGGGTGAGAGCGAGAAATGATCTCAAGCATCACCACTCGGACAAATGAATCCGATAAAATATGTGAAAAATAGAGAACGGCCGATGTGGCATGCAAACCGAGGTGACTAGTGGCGTCTGAAAAATGGGCAAAAAATGACGGGGTAAAAATAATGCAACGAGGTGACCATCATGATGGTCTCGTCGTGCTGATTCCAGTGGTGGAAACGGTTTGAAAAATGGACTCCGTATGGGTTCAGAATGGCCGTAATAAGAAAAAGTCAACTGACTATAAATAGTGGTGGGTCCAACATGACATGTGTCATTTGTACGGTTTGACTTTGATTTGTGATCAGAGTGGACCAGAGCTTAGGTGGCATTTCTGGACGATCCGACCGGCCGATTTCAGATCCGGGAGATACAGGTATTCCGTCAAACTCATACCTGCATGTTTTTTAGGGTCGGGGGTTGGGTAGTGGGTCCCAGGGCTTATTTGTATGGACCACATTGGGTGAACCGCGGGTTAGGGGGTCGAAACCACGGTTGACAACCGTGAGTTTCGGGGTGAACCACGCGGTTGGCAATCGCGTGTTTCTTGGATGGATACGCGATCTAGTACCGCGAGTTCCAAGGAGGAACACGCGGTTCCAAACCACAGGGTTAGGGCTGACAGGCGCGGTTAAGAACCGCGACTATAGGCCTGACAGCCGTGGTTGGAAACCACGGCAGGAAGCTCAAAAGCCGCGGTTTTGGGCCAAGCTATTAGGGTCTTCCGGAAGAGGGAACAGGACTTATTTATGTGATATGAGTCTGATGAGTCTACTTTGTGTGATTGACAGGATGCCGCAGGTGCTCTGGAGAGAGCGAGAGATCCCCGATGAGATTGTGGCCATGGTCCGAGGGGAGCGCCATGTGCGATCTGTGCTGGGGATGTGCGGACTACTGAAGTTCACACAGATACCCATGATACGGTCAGCAACGTTGCTGCTGAACCGACTGATCAGCTTCTGGGAGCCGGAAATACAAGCTTTCCGGGTACAGGGTGAGAGGGTGGACCTCACCCTGACCGATGTATATTTTCTGACGGGTTTGCCCTGTCTAGGCAGGGAAGCAGACACACAGCCGCGGGTTGCCGCAGATGTCGACATGGAGGACATGTTGGAGAGATACTGTGGTCCTGAGCCGAGGGTACATAGGAATGCACTCCTGGTGAGGGACCTACAGGAGCCAGCAGTGCAGGCCATGGTAGCATGTGTGGTCCGGGTATTGGGGTCCCAGTCACCTGAGAAGGTGTCTGGGGGTCAGATGCAGATCATAGAGCGTGTACTGGATGAGGTATACTATGCGTGGGGCCAGATGTTCCTGACCTGCGTTCAGTGGCAGCTGACGGCAGTGAAGGAAGCTGGTAAGGGCTTTTGTTTTGGTTCCTTCTTGTGTGCCTTCTTTATGCAGAGGGTACCCACACTGCGGCCACGGGTGCCGATCAGGGCAGGAGGTATGAGGGAGCCGCGGATGGTGCGGTGGGGCGAGATGATGCGTCGCCGTGGTGGCGTCGACGTGGGTAGGTATTTTACGTAGGAGTTGTACTTGTAGTGGCTCCAGATACCATTGACACTGGACGACTTCCCGTATCAGGACATGGACTTCACGGGAGATCCGGAGGCGCCACGAGCACCAGGACAGGCATGGGGTCCCGATGGTACGTATGTGTTTTTGCTTGCATGTTATGTATGTCAAGTTTTATTTATATGATAGTAGATTGATATACTGTGACTGACATATGGGTGATCTTGCAGATGTGGGCCCGAGGCCGCCTCCAGGACATGTGGCACGGAGGGGTATTGTGGCCGTCCCAGCTCTGCCTGGGCGAGGCGAGGTCCATCGCCGTGATGCGGAGGGGACACTGGAGTCGGTACGGGCACTACTAGATCATTTGCTGATAGGGGTGACCGACGAGGGATGGCGGGATGTCGATCCGGACATGGTTCAGGACTGCATGAGGGCACCCCGAGAGTTCAGATCCATAGTGATCCGGGGTGGCGATCTTGGTGGACCGGGTATGGGCACAGGAGCCCAGAGGAGATGAGGACTTGTCGGAGGAGGAGCGAGGGGAGGACTCAGAGGCAGCCGATGCAGGCAGTGATGCAGGATACGACTCTCATTAGGGAGTACAAGGGACTCCCCTCGAGTTTTGTAGCTATGGCATGTATTTTGATGAGGCTTTAGGGATGTATAGCTGTTTTTTGTATAGCTGAGTACAGGGGTACTCAGGACATGTATAGCACTGAACATGTATATTTATATATATATATATATATGCACGTGGATGCACCTTTTTGTATGATGTTGTTTTATTTGTACGCACGTGGATGCGTTTTATGATTTGTGATATGTTTACATTGCACGTGGATGCAAGTAGGCTAGGATGTTAGGCACGTGGATGCCCCGTGTGTGTTTTATGTGATGCGACATGATGTATGTATGTTTATGCACGTGGATGCCCCTATGGATATGAATGTGGTGTATGTACATGGATGCAAATGTTGATGCGATGCAATCTTTTTGGGGTTTTAGATATTTTTATGAGATGTTATGGGATGATGATGCATGATGTTACATGGTGTGATTGATATGCCAATCTAGGATGTTGTTTGCCATTTGATCTGCGACACTATTTTGAGCTCTTGGGACATGAGTGAATGTTATGGATTCAAACTGTCGGCTGAGTTGTTTTGCGCACAGGAATTTTCTAAAAAGGCAGGGATCACGCACCTGGTAGCAGTTGTTGAGCTGGGAGATAAGTAGCTGGGAGTCGAGGAACACATGAAGGTGACATATGCCCATCTGGAGGGCAACATTCAAGAGACCGATCACAGCATCATACTCTGCCTGGTTATTGGTAGCAGTGCCTATACATATTCCGTCAAGGTGAATCATCTCGTTGGAAGGGGAGTACAAGACCCATGCTGCAGAAGCCAAGTTGGGAGACCAGGGGCTTGCGCCGTCAGCAAAGTCAGTGTAACAAGGTGGAAGATGGTCCATCTGTGGTCATGCAAAAATGATGAATGTAAGATGATGGTAAAAAAGTGAAAAACAAAAAGAGAGCAAAACTGTACAATACGGACCAATAAGGCCGCGGTTTCATTTATGGGTAAAAACGCTTAAGATACAACCCATTACGAGGGTTGCGCAAAGGATGGCCTTCGGAGTCAGCTAAGATGTATGCCCCCTTGCCGAGGTAGGTATGCACGATGTAAGGGCCTTGCCACATTGATTCAAACTTCCCTTTCCCAGTTTTGTCATGGGCTTGGTCATAGGCGAGGACGAGGTCCCCTTCATGGAAAGTTCGAGGGTGAACATGTTTGTCATAACCGGCTTTGGAGCGGTTCTTGGCAGCTTCGATGTTCTGGAGAGTGGCACGACGGTCTTCATCAGCTTGTTCGAGTGTCAGCAAACGCTGCTCGAGGGGGGAGGTATCAGGGAGAAGCTCAACGGCGATATGTAAGGCAGGAATCTGACACTCGATGGGGAGGACAGATTCAACACCGTGAACTAAGTGAAAGGGTGTAAACCCAGTGGCGGTCTTGGTGGAAGTACGGTAAGCCCATAAGGCAAGGAACAGCATGTGGTTCCAATTGGACTTATGCTTGTCAACCGTTTGTTGGAGGATGGTTTTGAGAATTTTGTTAATGGCCTCTACTTGACCGTTCCCTTGGGGGTAGTAAGCAGAGGAAAATTGGTGTTCAAATTTGAGGAGGGTGGATAACTCACGCCAGAAGGCATCTTCGAAGTGTGAACCATGGTCTGAGACCAACTGTTTAGGGACCCCGAATCGAGTGATAACATGGTTGAAAAAGAAACGGGTAGTGGTATCAGCAGTACAATTGAAGGTAGGCATGGCTTCCGCCCATTTGGTGAAGTAATCAACGGCGACAATGATATAGTTGTGACCGTTGGCAGACGAGGGTCTGCACTCCATGAAGTCAATGGCCCACTTACAGAAGGGACCAACGGTGACGACTGGGTGTAACGGAGCAGGTGGTGTCCGGGCCTTAGGGGAAAAAAGTTGACAGTTGTGGCAATGCTTGACCGCAGTAATGCAGTCGGTGAAAAGTGTGGGCCAAAAGTATCCGGCGCGGACAACCTTTTGGGCAGTGGCCATCCCTGAGAAATGGCCTCCGCAGGCGCCGCTATGACAGTCGTTAAGGACGTGTTCAGCTTCCGCGTGTGTAAGGCAATGACGAAGAATGGTGTCAACCCCTCACCGGTAAAGGACATCGCCTAAGAGGAGATATCGAGAGGCCTGGTGACGGATACGAAGACGACCATTACGGGTGACTTTGGGTCTGAACTTCTGCGTGCGCAGGTATAACAAAATATCACCGTACCATGGGTCATCAGACGAGATAGTGAACAGGTGATTGTCGGGTAACTCATCGGAGATTTGTTTGTCCGGGAGAAGGGAAGGGAGATCAGTAATGAGCTAGGCAAGCGCGAGGGCTTTAGTGCTCTTAGGTGTTTTGAAGGTAAGGTCATATTCTTGGAGGATAATGACCCATTTAGCAACACGACCTTGCAGGAGCCGCCGGTTTAGAAGATATACCATGGGGTTAGAGTCGGCGATGACTATGGTATGACTCATTAAGGTATAGTGTCACAATTTTTGGACGGAAAAGACCACTGCTAGGGCAAGTCTCTCCTCATATGGGTAACGTAGGGGTGGACCAGACAAGGTCTGGCTGACGTAGTAAATGACGTGCTCCTGGTGAGAAGCGTCTTCTTGAACCAAGACTCCAGATACGGCATGCTCGGATGCCGAGACGTATAGGATGAAATCTTGAGAGAAATCCGGAGGGGAGATGAGAGGGGCTTGTGTGAGAGCTTTCTTGAGGGCTTTGAATGCAGCTTCTGCTTGCTCATCCCAGATGAAGGGTATGTGGGTATGGAGCAGGCACAGGAAACCGTGAACGGTAGTGGCGTAATTAGGAACGAAGCGTCGAAGGAAGTTGGATCGCCCCTGCAGACTTTGGAGCTGCCGGAGCATGCGAGGAGAGGGAAGGTCTAAGATGGCTTGGACTTTTAGAGGGTCAACAGTAATTCCTTTCTGGGAAACAATGAAACCCAGCAATCGGCCTGCTGGAACGCAAAAGACACACTTGTGTGGGTTCAAGCGGATTTGGTATTTGCGACAACGCAGAAAAAACTTGCCGAAGGTCGTTAAGGTGGTCTGATCGTTTCCGGGAACGAGCTGTAAGGTCATCAAGGTAGACTAATAGGATATGGACCAAGTCGTGAAAGCAATAGGTCATGGCCCGCTGGAAAGTGGCACCAACATTTTTGAGGCCGAAAGGCATGACGCGATAGGAAAAGGTGCCCCATGGGGTAGTAAAGGCAGTTTTGTACTGGTCTTCCTTACGGATCTGAATCTGATTATATCCGGAAAAACCATCCATGAAGGAGAGGACCTCATGCCCCGCACACGCATCTATGAGCTGGTTGATAAATGGCGTGGGGAATTTGTCCTTGTAACAAGCACGGTTTAAGTCACGGAAGTCAGTGCATACTCGGATGGTGCCTTGTTTTTTGTTAACGGGAATGGGGTTTGAAACCCAAGTGGTATAGGCAATAGGATAAATGAACCCTGCCTTGCGCAGCTTCTCAATCTCAGCTTTGACAGCTGGGAGCTTTGAGGGATGAATGGGGCGTTGTTTCTGACGAACGGGGGGTACATCAGGCCATGTGTCAACGTGGTGCTCTATAATGGCGGGGTCAAGGCCGGGCATCTCGGTATAGGACCAGGCAAAGACGTCACGGAATTCTCTGAAAAGGTTTATGTAGTCCTCAATCTCTTGTTTACTGCAGAATGCTCCTAAAGTGATGAGTTCAGGGGCACGTCCTGGGGCAGCGATATCAACTTGGATGACGGGTGAAATGTTGGCCATGTTACCTTCCTCGAAGGCGTCAGGAGCAGGAATAGGGTCCTTGAACCAGTCAACCTTAGTGGGAAGGAAGTCTTTGGATTCAACCGCAAATTGGGTAGCGGTGCTAGAGGAAGATGCTTCTGGGATGAAGTAGGAACGATGATGCATATCATCCCATGGATAATCCAAGGCGGTAAGGGCCTCAAGAACCTCCTCATCGGTACGGAAAGTTTGCGTCGTCAAATCGGTTGACGAGGGGGTAGTGGTTGAAGAGATCATATAGATGGTATTAACCTCTTCAGAAGGGGAAGAGACCCGGGGGTAGATCTCCTCAATGGTGGGTGGTGCCGTCTCAAGATCCAGATTGTTCATCTCATAGAGAGCCGCTCTGTAATCCGGGAGATCAGGATAATGATGGGAGTAATGCCCGTAAACACTGCATATGGCAAAGGGGTGGTTAGTGCGTAGGGACTTGGCTTTAGGCTTAGGAGTGGGGTTTAGTTCGACAGTTGGGATGTTGGGGTCATCGTCGAGCATCTGCATGTGTTTCTGTAGGGCTGGTAACTGTGGACACTGGTGAGTCGCATGGCCCAACTCATCGCACAACAAGCATTTGGGAGGAGCACGAAATACTGGGGGGTTTTTTACTGTCTTGGGAGGTGGGACAGCAGTGTAAGGTTGTGGACCTCTGCCCCCAGTGGGTTTGGGAGTAGGAGGGGGAGTCGTGGAGGCCAAAGGGGTAGAGACACCAGGAGGTGGCTGAGAGGTAGTAGCCATGGGTTGCACCGGTTGGAGGACGACGTCTGGTGTCGGCGGGCGAATGGGAGGCGAAAGATACCATACGGGTAATCCCAAAGTTAACCCAGGGAGGCTAAGGGTAGCCATGACCGGGGCGCTTACTACTCCCGATGGAGGGACTAGGAAGGGGATCGTATGGATAGGTGTAACACCAATGTGGCTAGGTACCAATGGTGGTTTTGGCAACAAGGGTTGTTGATTATTAGGTGGTTGGTTATCATGGGACAAGGTACATAAGTCAGACACGTCCGTGGGGGCTGATGGAGGCGGAATAGATTGGAAGGTGGAGGTCATCGGCGCGTCTGAATAAACTCCAGGTCCCGTAGAGGAAACAAATGAGGTGGAGGCACGAGAAACAGGTTGTTCAACCATGGGGAGAACATTTTCGGGTGCCGCGGGAGCACTGGGATCATAGTAGGTGAGCTGGTCAACCTTGACCACGTGTCCCTCATGGGGGAACATCATGGTGCGAAAAATGGAAGAGGAAACCGCCCGCATGGCATACATGTAACTGCGGCCAAGTAAAAGGTTATAATCCAATTGGGCATTGATTACCTCAATGTCGATCAGGACGGTTTTACCACCTAACTGGACGGGGACATTGGGTAGGAGGCCTTGGGGCTGGGCCGACCGACCGTCGTAGGCGCGTAATGCAATGGTGGACTGCTGGAGAGTAGGGGATCCCAACTTCTACCATACGAATGTAGACATAACGCATGTGGAGGCACCTTCATCGATGATGCATCGATGGATGACAAGATTCCGAACGGAAACAGAAACTTGGAATGCTAAGGAGGAAGGCAGGCGTGGCTCGGATTGGTCCAAATCAAATGCCATTAAATTCGAATCATGTGGGTCAATCACCCCAATGGCGGATAGTAGAGTCTTGCGCTGAGAAGGGCAGTTCTTCAAGACTTCTAATGCAGACATGGCTGCGGGAGATTGGGCTAAGTCATCGACGATGTTGTAGTTTGATGCAGCCCGCGCATTGGGGTTATTGTTGATACGGTGAAGCGGGGAAACGAGGTGCTTTGGGAGCGCCCTCTAGTGGAGGTGGAGGTATACGTAACACCTGATCTGTGGGATGGGCGTTAGTGGGTTTATCAGTGGGAGGTGCTTCAGTGGTGGAGCCATATTGGTTCCGACGGGTCTGAAGGTTGACGTCAGCTGATGACATCATCAACAAGTGGTGGGTTCCTGAGTCAAACATGGGTTGATCAGGAGCAGCGTACGTGATTGGATGTTGGGGTTTCACATTGGCTTGGGGGGGAGCCAACGGCTGAGTGTTCACGATGCCTTGGGTTGGTAAGGGGTTTTGCAGAACCAAAGGTGGCTGCTGAGGCTGAGGGGGGTTAGGTGGCGCCTGAGGAACCGCATGCCCTTGGCGGTGGGCATCGTCAACCCAGAGCTGCCAATCTCGCTCTAAGTGTGTGAAAGCATGCATGCAGTGTCCATAGACCCCGCAAATAGAACAAGGGTGGTTCGTTCGTAAATTGGGGGTTTTAGCCTGCTTGGGCGGGCGATCAGGGTTTTGATTAGCGGGGGCCGCATTGTTGTTGTCGGGGGGATTAGCTGGTTGACCAGCGTGGTCTGCAGGTTTGTTGTTCCCACGATTACGGCCCTTGCCGTGGTTCTGTTGGCCCTGGTTGTGTTGGTTGTTCTGGTTTTGCCGCGGGTTTTTGTTGGGCGTAAACGTGCCCTTGGGAAGCCGGTGGATTTTGAGGTTGCGCAGGTGCAGGAGCAGGCTGCGGGGGATGATATGCAGGTGGAGGCTGAGCAGGTGCAGCAACTTGAGGGGGTTGCTGATATGGCTGCGGAGCAGGTTGTGAGTTTGCCGCAGGGGCTGCCTGTGGCGGGTAATAAGCGGGTTGGGCTTGTGAAGGTGCAGGAGCTGGGGCAGCCTGCTGGTCGTAGTAAGGCTGAGGTGCGACTGGGGGAGCATAAGCGGGAGTCGCATGACCGAAGCACTGAGGTGGACATGAGGGTCCATGGTGATGGTGATGTGGCATGGGAGCATACGAGTTGGTTGCTCCAGACTGTGAGGTAGCCCCTGAAAGGTCGGGGCCAGGGGTAGGGCGTGCAATGGAAAATGGTTGAGGATGCGAAGAAACACGGCCAATGATACCGTCTGCAGCGTGGGATGCCCCCGGCGCATCGTGCTGGGAGGACTCGCCGCGAGGGGCATCAGGTATAATGGTATAAAGGTAACCCGACTGGGCGTAAATGAGGGCGAACTGTTGGGCCTTAAGGATGGCCTCTTCTTCAGACTGGGGTCTTTCTGATGCCACATCCTTAGCAATGACAGGTAGAAGGGATTTGAGGAACCAATCTAGGAAGATACGGTCGTCTAGTTTGATCTTGCATAAGCTACGGCGTCGACGCCACTCATGGATGTGGTCTGTGATGTGGGTAGCCATGTTTTGTCTACAAGATAGAAGGATCTCAACGCCCGCGTCATAGCGGACAGGAAATTGGAAGAACTGCAGGAAGATCGAGGAAAGGGAAGCAAAGGTGGCATGGGTCCCATGCGGTTGCTCGATATACCACTTGGCTGCAGAGCCAGTGAAGGTGCGCTGTAAGAGACGGAGGCGAACAGAGTCATCCACTATGGAGTTAGAGGAACACCATAGGTGGAAAGACATGATATGGTTTTGTGGGTCCTCACCGGCCTTGCCCTCGAACTTAGGGATGTCAGAGGGGAGCTTGGTAGGCATATGAGGCCACGTAGGGTCGTGTCGAATAGGATCGTTGGTCAATCTGGCCAGGTCAGGTAGGTTGAGGCTAGCCATGAATGGCAAACTGGAAGAAGGATGTGACACAGTAGTGGGTTGGACCAAGTTGGGGCCAATGCCCCCAAGTGGAGGGACAGGATTTGGGATGGTGCCCCCAAGTGGGGGAACGGAGGTAGTATAAGAGGGGCCCGCACCACCATGGGTAGTGTGAGCCACTGATGTAGTAGGGATAGGGATTCCCGCTGCGGGAATAGGTACCGTGAGGGGAACGGTAGAAGGGGACCCCATGGAGGGCATACCCAAAACAGGTGTAGTAACTGGTGTAGTGGTGGATATGCCACCAATGGTCCCTATAACAAAAGGAGTGGAAGTCGTGCCAGCCATGGGGCTAGTAGGGGCAGTGTAAATAGGGTTCTCAAACTCTTCGTCAGAATCGGAGGTAAAGTAAGGAGCGTCAATATCTGGTGACGGAGTCCTATGTCGCTGACGAGTGGAGTCAAGTGACAAGGCTCTAGATCTGTGATGGGTGGTATCAACGGATGATGATCGGAATCTATGACGGGTGGTGTCAAGTGAACAGTGCTGTGGGGGCTCGCCCCTGAGGCACCGAGAATGTCTCGGGGACTCAATGGTGACAGATGGTGTCAAATCTCTGTGGGTTGACGTGAGTAGAAAAACAGCTCAAAAAAGCCTAATGCAACCGAGTGTGCAGAAGGAGAGCTAAAAAACAAGGCACTCAGGCCAACAACCAACTCAAAACACCCACTGCAACAAATGTGCTACAATAGGTGGAGTATCAACAAAGATGGTCAGAATACCAACAAGCAGCAGGTTTCCTAAAAATAAAAAATGGTGGACTCACTAGACCAAAGGGAGGTAAAGGAGCATGCAAACACCTAACTAAAAGTATTCTGACTCAACTAAACATATCCTCTGCAAGGTGATGAAATCCAAGTCAGACAATATGAGTAGAAAAGCCAAGTGGATATGATATCCCCCTACCGGGAGGGACACCGGGTAGTCAATCCTAGAAGAATGGCAACTAAGATACCCAGTTCATGACACGTCCAGAAAGGTGAATCTGCCGTTTAGTCTGTTTACCGCAATACCCCTATACAGGGATATCCCGCGAACCGCGAAAGGTAGCCCTTCGGTTACTGAATGGAGTGCGGTATTCCACTCAGGCCTCCGGAACCAGTCCCCCGACTTCAACCCTCCTAAGGGAGAGGCCCTCTGATAAACTGGTCGTGACCGTGCCAAAAAGTACTAGGGGATTTTGGTTCCCTATTTGGACAACAACTATGTCTCAAGTGAAAGTAACCGAGGGGTGTTATTGGAAGCCTATCCCCCCGATCCTACCTAACTACAATGATTCTTTTGTGTTCCCCAAGTGGGGTTAGAATGTTGGTTCAGTTAGGTACTTTTTAAGGCTCACTTGAATTATGTGACAGAGTGTGTGCTCGTGAGGTGATGAACCCAAAATAGAAGTGCCACAAGGGGGACAACTTCTAACTATCAATAATACTGGAATTGAAACTTTAACTTGCAAAATTTTCTGAATTAAAAATACTGAAATTTTAAAAAGATTCTGTAAAGGGAACAGAAATTATGTTGCAGAAAGGCTGTAAGGAAGTGGGGCTGCAGGTAGGACAGAGGGCTATTCAGATGCAGAAAATATTGCAGCAAACGGGGCTGGGCTCAAATTAGGAAAAATGCAGAAATCAGACCGCAGGTCTGTGGCGAATCAGAACAGGAAGACCGCGGGTTTGAGGGAAACAGACGCGGTCAGGTCGTGGTTTTCGGGCCAACAGAGGCAGTCGGGACGCAAGAAACAAGGAAAAATAAGCAGTCGGGTCGCGGTAAAAATGGCTAACAGACGCAGTTGGGACGCAGGAAAGGGGCTGAAAGCCGCAATTGGGACGCGGGAAAAAGGCCGACAAGCGCAGTCAGATCGCAGCAAACAAGCTGATTAGCCGCGGTCGGATCGCAGGTAACCGACTTGAATCCGCCGACAGGGCATCGGAAACCGTCTGAGAGCCGCGGTCGGGTCGCAGGTAAAGGCCTGAAAGACGTGGTCGGGATGCAACTGCAGAGGGAAAAGACATGATGTACGGCGGCCGAAAGGGACAGCCGAAAGGAAAAAAAAAAATTTAAACGGAAACCAGAAATTCAAAATCTAGGGGAGTCGCCAAAACTGTAGCTAGGGTTTTACCCCTAGCTTGTGCAAATGAGCACCTACTAAGGAGAATGGACTCCTTAGTAGCAGTTCAGTAAATGGAAATAATTAAGCTAAAACAGAAATAGAAACTACTCTAAAACATGTGCATGAAAAATAAACAACAATTTGTAAACAAGGGTTTTGTATTAATATTACCTTCAATGTGAAGGTTGATGAAGCTCCTTGCAATGTCCAAGAGGGTTGCTCCAAGCTCCAATGTGCTCCTTCTCTTTCTACAATGGTGGAAATGGGCCAAAAGGGGCTCTCAAGGTGAAAGTGGCTCAATGGTGAGCTAGGGTTTCAAGAGAGATTTTGGCAGAGTAAGGGTGCTTATGATTATGGATATGAAATAAGGGATCTCCATCACCTATTTATAGTTTTTTGGTGGTGGAGTGCTAACCCATGGTTTTGGGAAACACATGGTTTTAGGGCAGCTGTATAGGGTTTTTTCTTCCTTTTCCTCATTATTCTATATTTTTTATTCCCTTTTTAGGGGGTTTTTGCTATTTTAGAGGAATTTTGGATATTTTTGGAGGAAAAAGGGATTTTTTTAGCCTTTTTGAGGCTATTTTGAGGGTTTTGTGGCCTTTTGGAGGCTTTTTAGTGGGATTTTAAGGGAAATATGGTAGGAAAATGGACAAATGAGCCATATAATGTGGTAGATGAGGTAGTGAACACTTTTTGGGTGTTAACAGTGTTAAATGAGGAACACACCTCCTCTATTTATACACAACTCCGACTTGACTTTTACACTAACTGGGTTGGCCCCAACTTTAACCACTGGGTTAAACACCCCATTACAACTGACTCTAGGCCAACCCCACTAGGGAAGTCTAATAACCCAAGTTACCACATTCCGACGGAGGAATAAACACCTTCGGATATATAATAGGATCTTCATGGAGGAATGACACATCTCCGGAATAATAAAGTACAAATTTTAATATTCTTAGAAGTTACAATATTTCAACAGGCGCCCCCTCCTCCTCTCTGCACTTCGTTGGTCTGGTTTAAACGCTTAGTTTTGGTTTTTTTTATGTTTATGATTTTTTTTGAGTAATAATTAAATTTAAATAGTTTTTTTTACATAGGGGGATTGGAGCGGCGGCTTCCCACCTGGGCTCCCCCTCCTCCCTTCTCTACAATTTTTGGGGCTTTCCCCACGGTGGCCTATGGACGCACAAACCAGCTACTGGCCCAGGCCGCGCTGGCCGAGCTGCTGGCCCATGACAGTGCTCAGGCCGCGCTGGCCGGGTTGCATTCCCACGGCCGCAGCCAAGCTGCTTGGTCGGGTTGCATCCAATCCTTGCTGGCCAAGCTATTGGCCCATGGTCGAGCTCAGGTCGTGTTGGTCGGGCTGCATGCCCACGACTGCAGCCTAGCTGCTTGGCTGGGATGTTCCCAGGCCGCAATGGACAAGCTGTTGGCCCATGGCCGCGCTGGCCGAGTTGCATGCTCACGACCACAACCTAGCTTCTTGGCCAGGCTGCGCCCAGGCCGCGCTGGCCCATGTCTACGCTACATGCCCACGGCCGCAACCTGTTGCTGCCCGTGAGCCATAGCTTGGGCCGACAAAAAAAGTTCAATGTTTTGTTTTGTTTTTATTTTATCTATTTATTTTTTATATGTATTTTTTTATATATCACTCTTATATATAAAAAATTTTGTTTATGAATTAATTTTTTTTAATAAGCTTTTGTTTATATATATATATATATATAATGTATTTTGTTTTTATTTGTTTCCAAATCAAAACTTTTTTTTTTTTTTTTCAATTCGAATATGTAAAATATATATATGTAAAACAAATATATATATATATTAAATTTAATTATATTTGAATATATATATATATATATATATATATATAAATGTTTTTGCATATATGTTCTGTTTCTATATACAAAAAAAATTTCAAGCTCTCTTATTTTAATTTTAATTTAAATTAGAACTTCGTTTTTATATTTAATTTCCTCATATATATATATATATATATATATATATATTTGTTTATAAGTTTAAAAAAAATTGTTATGGCAAAATTTGATATCTATAGATATCTGTAAATGTGTATCAAATTTATCTTCATCCCCCTTTTAATTTACTTGCAGGAGCAATGAATAATTTACCCTAACTATTTATTTTTCTTTGTTGTTATTATAACCATAAGTTCTAACTCTTCTCTTGGTTTTGTGCAGGTCCAAGACTTCTGCAACCCATAATACTTGCACAGGAGTCATGTTTTTCAATAATTTTGTTTTTTAACATGATGTTCAAAGTTTTAATAATATAAATTTTGTTTATATTTCGTGTGTGTATATATATATTATGGTTTTGTTCTATTTTTTTTTTTTTTTGGTTTGAAATTCGTATATATATATATAACACATATATAAAGTTTTGCTTATATTTACAAACTATTATTTATTTATTTATTTATATACATGCTTACACACACACACACACACACACATATATATATATTCAATATTTAAGAAAATTTTACCCTTACTCTGTTGCTATAAATTTCGCATTTATTACTTTAATTATTTTAGTGTCTCATCTTTTGCAGGTGCCGGAATTAGTCCATGGCTTCTAGCAGAAGTTGCTCGACATTTTGTTTCATATTTTTACACATAATAATATTTTTTTTGTTATTATTTGGTAATTTTTATGCTAATTAGCAATTAGCTTACGGCAAGGTAAATCCCTTTGCCTTTCACTTGTTATTTTCACTGCAATGAGCCCTCTGATTCCAAATTTGAAACCATGGCTCTGATACCATGTGTAGGACCCCCGGTCCTAGTTAATCTAAGTTTATAAATAAAGATCCTTCTTTCACTATTTCCTTTTTGTTTCAGGTCTCTATTTTGGTTTTTATTTTAGGTTTAAATATCATTCCTGTAAAATAATATAAAACATTTACATTTACAGGTCTGAATAACTATAGGTGTTGTTTAATGGTTTCTAACTGTTACAATATTGCAGGTACATCAGCATATAATATGTGACAATTTACGCTAGATTAAATTTTCATTAGCTCATGAAATAGGAAATATTGACAGAGTTGGAAATGGGTCATTATACCTGTAGGGAAAATACCTGTAAATAGCTAGTAGATCCATTTTTTTTGCTACTTCCTTTGCCTTGTTTGGATGCTTCCTTTTCCCTGTTGTAGCCCTACAACCAAAGGCCTTTCCAAACCCTTGAAACTCAACTGACCAAACAATCTGGTATGCCACCCTGCCAACTGGCGAGGTCTCGCAGACCACCCAGCTCCAAAGGTACCCCTTTGGACCTTCGAGCCCAAACCAAATACAATCCAACCAGTTATATCCCTCCCAAAAATCTCCAACAAGAACCCATTCTTCTTCCTCTCTGAAATTTTTTCTATATCTCTTCCCCAAAATTTCCCCAAAACATGCTAAGGTGAAGATCCCTTCTTCTTCCCCTCTTCTCGACCTTATTCCCATTTTCTTTTCCGACTCTTCCCCTATGCCATTAATACCCTATCTCTAACATAAATATTCCAACCCTCATGACTCTCATTAAATCCATTATTTTATTAATTAGATTTATTTATCATTTGAATTAATAGTTATTATTCCTTAAGTTCTTGGGAAAATTACTTACGTAGAAGTCAACCTAATTGATTTATAAGGTTTCATCGCCCTGTCACTTATCAAATCGGTCATAAATTCTCATTTATGTATAATAAATTCCAATTTTATTATATGCATGGTAATAATAACCTAGTAATTTAATTAATGATTAACACACTTCTAATATGTTAATTACCCTTTAATTATAAATCAAACTAATTTAATTTATCAATTATCAATAACAATCATATCAATATAACTCACATCATTATGAATGTACATTTATCTTAATTAATTATTACTAACTAAGACCTAATCAATTCCTTCACCTAGTTCCATATTAATTACACCCTAGTTTATAATTAAACTAATTAACAACCATTGCTAATGATAATGATAGTTTTATTATCATAGATTAACATTATTAACACATAATTAATATTAACCGATCAATTTAATATTAACAATTGACATGATAATTACATTTAAAATTTTAACCGTACTAAATAAATTTAATAACAATCAATCAAGCATTACTAATTAATTGCATTAGTTACTACCTAGGTTAACCATAACTTGTTTATTAATCAACAAAAAATTTAATCATTAATCAACAATAATTAACAATAATCAACAATAATTAACATTAATCAATATTACTAGGATTAATCGGAAATAATTAACATTAATCAACATTATTAACATTAATTGACAATAATTAACATTAATCAATATTATTAACATTAATCAACATTATTAACATTAATCAACAATAATTAACATTAATCAACATTATTAACATTAATCAATAATAATTAACATTAATCAACATTATTAACCTTAATTGACAATAATGAATATTAAGTTACTCATTCGACCTATTCCATTATTTTAATCATTAATTTACTAACTCGATGTATTAATTTAATCTCTTGGTTAGATAAGTAGTAATAATGTAATTAATGCCTAAACATTATCGTTTAGTATTATTTCACACAAATTATAAATATGTAGGCGAGTTATGTAAGCATAGCTATTGCTTACATACTTCGCATAATTACACTAACAGTACTAAATCATATATATCAATCATAATCACGAAATTTATTGTTCACTGACACATGTTTAACATAGTTTGCAAGGTAAAGTCTTTCACCTAACTGCATCTTATTAAGTTACGACAATTCATACATTACTGAGTTACGACACATAATCAATCAAGGGTTTTCCACATACATAGTTAGATCTCATTTTCACCCCAACTTCAAGCTACACCTATCTACCTACGTCACAACTAACTTCCACATCCTATCCTTTCCTCTGTTGGACTACCGTGAAGTGTCAAGCCATGACCAGCTCCAGCTAGAACCCATAAGCAGAAGTGTCGACTACAGTTACCAAGCTGCCATAGCAGGCAACCACCAGTTATCATCACACACCTTGGGGAGCGCGCCATAGCACAACCCACCCATGACTTTGGGTTTCGGGGATAAACGGTGGGTAAATCCTCCACCCCCCTAATGGAACAAGGGACTATGTCTACCTGACATAATAACTGCGTTGCACTCGTACTCAGTTTGTCATCGTATAACCAATCTTGGGGGTTGAGTTTCCTGAAACCCTACCCCACCCATACATCATAATAAAATAGCATAATAATCATGCGAAAGTAAATAATGCATCACTTGCATACCATTTATATTTCAGAGTTTATGTCCCCGAGGCTCTCCCACCTCGTACCATCCAGCTATTACTTAGCCACTTTAACCTGTAAGTCAGTCCTCGACATTCAATTTAGAATATCGTGCACAAATCCTCAACATGTGCACATACATTTCATCATAACATAACAACAATAATAAATTCGTTTATTCACCATGCACCTGGCATAACATTCATTCGTTCAACATATAACTTTAACGGTATCCACATACCCATCATTTATTAACTTGCATATCTGAGACATAACTAACACATGATACATATCTAACATGACAACATATCATAATACTAACATCACACACTCACATATATATATCGACAAAATAATAGAACAATATGCCAACAGTGTCATCAAACCGATGAAGTATCACAATCAATCAAATACAACATATAACAGAAGTTCAGGTAGAAATGTCAAAACGGGGCGTTACATTGTCTATCTTTGTTAATGCCTTTCTTTGTGCTTGAGATCATGTGTGTGGATGGCTTGGATTTGTGGATCATTACAGTGGTAATAGTTCTCATCTAGCTAGACAATGTCTATGGTTAGATCTAGGTCTCATGAAATGTTTGGACCTAGATCTAGATATGCTTATACAAGCTATGGCTGTAGAACACTCTTTTTGATCTTGATAGTCTCATTCTCTAACTTGTTCTAATATCTAAATATAGTAAATGCACTATAACAATTTCTACCAGTGTTGAGTAGAGGCACCCAAGGACACTCAATGACCCTTTCTTGATTTACTAGAGTTTACAAGATTGAAGATTCCAAACTCATCATATTTCTCTTGCTCTACATAATCTTGCTCATGCTACTGGGAAAGCTCAATCTCTTTTCCCATTAAATAAAATAGAGGACAAATGACCCCGAAACCTTAACCTAGTCATAAAAAACCATCATGTTCTTATATTGTAAAGCATCTTGGGAGTGATTATCTTTTACCCTTCTTGATTTACTAGGACTTGATGTATGAGAGATGCCAAGATTCATGATAGATTTTCTTAAACATGGTGCCATGGGTGCTATCACTAGCATAAGTATTGGTTCATTTGTCATGAAGGCACACTTTCTTTCATGAGAAAAGTGGGTACACTTTACAATATCCTAACTGCTGAGGCCCATTCGGATGCCCCTTGGCATGCATGATTTATCCCCTAGTTTCAATGGCTATAAAAGCCTTGGTAAGTGTCGATTTAGGGTTTCTATTGGCCGCACCTCTTTTTTCTTGTGCCACCCATTGTTGATCACGCATCCACTTATCGAACATGTCAGTTGAACCCCTTTGTTGTGAATATGACTACCTATTTGTGTTGGTTTATCCCTCTAGTGCTATCGCTCCTATTTGTCGAGTGTTCCCATGTCGATCAAGACAGGTAGTTATGCCTACTAGAGGGTGAGGATGTTACATCAACAACTTTTCCTTGGCTAACTTGTCAAAATAGTTTGTGGATCAAGGAAGGGGATACATGTTATTAATTGTTTTATTTTTCAATACCTTGTATTCCAAGCACAATTTGAGTTCTTGGTTGTGATTCTTCATTGAGAATAGGACTAGTGAGTCATAAGGAGACCATGAAGTTCTGATGAAGCTTGCCTCTATTAACTTCGACAAATGCCTCTTCAACTCTTCCAACTTCAGCAAAGACATTTGATATGGAGCCTTTGTCATGGGTTCGACCCTCAATTGAAGCTCTATACAATGATAAATGACACATCTTGGTGGGAGTCCTTTTAACAAGCTCATGGGCATATGATCCGGAAACTCATCCAACACATGGGAAGCATTGGTGGAATTGGTGTCCTCATCTCCCCTTCCTCACTTTTCTTCAACTTGTAACATAAAGTTATGACCCTGGTCATCAAGGCACTTCCTTGAGACTTGTCATAGAGGTTAGCTTCACATTTTTGTTAAGTTTTCTTGTTATTGCGTGCACAACACAAGGATTCTTTCCACCGAATATCATTGTAACGCTCGTCGTCGTTTGACGAAGCACAGTTGTAATTTTATTTTATTTTGTAGGTATTCTTCTATCCAACTTTAAACTCTTAATCAATCTTCATTTCTAAGTTTCAAGTAAAATCTTCCACAATATTCCTATAATAAAATTTACAATTTTTCCAAGGATATATTCAAGATGTCAATTATTTCATATCTTATAAATTCCTCTCCTTTGTCCAACACTTACATGCAATTTTTCATCTCTAACATATCCTAACTACATCTCTATGTAAGTGTTAGGCATTCAATTAAGCTTCATATCAATATTTTAATAAGAGGGCCTACTATACATAACATAACTTTAAACTGGCCTTTCCATACAGCCTATAAATGTAATTTCTTCTAATTTGAACTTTTAATTATGAGCCTTCCTCCTTATCAATATATAACACATACTTCCTTCCTTTGACATTCAACTACACTCATCCTTTTCTATCCAATGATAATATAAATAAAATATAATGAATTTATACTTCTTTATTACACGGCAATCATAGAATGTAACAAATGTAAACACAATTGAAAATATCAACACTTACGAAATTCCCACAATCTCAGCAGTCCGCAATCTTAGGTGTGACTCAGTCCCCTTTAAAAAAAAAACATGATTTAGCAATGATTACAACTAAGGATTGAAATCCGTAACTTGCCTATCTTGAATTACAATGACAATATTAACGGACTTCTAAACATGGAGGTTGAGCCCAAGTGAAGGCCTTGTACTTAGGATTCAGTACTAATCATGGTTAAAGTCGACTTGGCATTAATGATTGGATTGCCAGCGGAGACTAGTAAAGAACAATCAATTACCATATTCATAAAAAAAAATGTATAAGGATCAATTCGACTAGTAATCAAGATTTCCCAGGTAGCTATCCTCGTTAATTAAAACAAATTGGAAATATACATATGCTAGAGTTACAGGGTTACAATACTAAGAATGGTAGTAACCGACTATAAATTAGAATTACACAGAGTCCATTCTTCGGGTCAACATTATAGAGATTCAAATCAACCAACTAGAAATAGGGAAACGTGCAACTCTGTTCCCAGATTTTAACCATGTAAAATTTATTGGATTTGCTGACTGGATAATCGAAATGTACATGGATGTACTTTGATTTTAGCAATGTAAAGATTAATGGATCTACTATCTGAACGTGAATGCACAGATCTATCTGAACGTGATTTTAGCAATGTAAAGATTGACTAATTGAAATTCGATGCAGATCTAATTCAATATAAGACTTCATATCTTCTAACTGGGAGTGACCGCACAAATCTATTTCATCAAATTTAGCAATGTTAAAAAAAAGAATCATTTATGGGAACTAGAAATGGAAAGGTGCAGATCCGTTTCAATATAAGAATTCATATATGCTATCTGGAAGTGAAACACAGATGCAATAGTAAATCTAAATCGATCCTTAGGAATTTAAATGGAAATCCGGAAACATGAAAATAATTCTGATCCTTACGAATTCAAATGGAAATTGATCCTTACGAATTCAAATGGAAATCTAGAAACATGAAAATAATTCTAATTCTATCTTTTCCAGAAATAAAAACCTAGGTGCAATAGTAGATCTAAATTGATGCTTAGGAATTCAAATGGAAATCCAGAAAATGCTTAGGAATAAAAAAAAATGATTTTAAAGGAATAGAACCTGTAGAGAGAGTTGTTCCAGTCGTTAACGAAGTTCCCATAAATGTTGTCGTCGATCCAATCAAAATATTCTAGAATTTACCGAAGACCCCTCGGTTGACCTCCCTACCGTAACGGGAGTAATCTTCTTCCTCCCAAATCCCCAAGAAATTGGGAATGTAAGAACATACCAGCCTTGACCTTCCAATGGGATCTCCCAATCCCCAGAAAGATATTAACCAAACTCAAAGGAATCACACTTAAGTAGAAACTTTGATTACAGAGCCCATCCAGCACTAGGGAGCAAGAGAGACTCTCTCCTTCTCCTCCCTCTCTTTTATATCCCAAGTCTTGCATGATATGTGTCCTCTCATTCAGGAATAAATTTTAATTTAATAATTCAATATTATTTATCCTCATGCAACAAGTGTCACTCTCACATCAATGTGCACCTAAATCCCTTAATTATCTCTTTGTTGTCTCCCTAGTTTAAATTTCTAAATCCTAAATTATTGGGTGTGGGTGGAGTTGGTATTCAGATGAGTGTTTGTTCTAGTTTTGCTCCATAACTTATTAATTTGAATATTATTTGCAATTTTAAGCTCATGCATCTCCATCATGACACAATGGGTGAATATCTACCCCAATTGCCCCTTTTCTAAAATTCATAAAATAAATATGCTCTTTTATTGAATTTCTAAAATTCTATATGCAACTTTTAATATATCGCACAACTGTTTTAAATTCAAAAAGTGAGAGTAATAATTTTCCCGTCGTTGTCTAGCTACCTCTTTGGCAGGTCCTTCCGACAACCTTATTTTCTTCGTGTGGGAAGTACTATGTAGCGATCGGGGAATCCTTACCGCGATCTCTCGACTACATTTCCTTTGGAGACTAATGGTGGTTTGAGGAATAAGATCCTTCTTATTATGCGCCCCTCAACCTCTCATACGCGACCAAGTCATTATGGCCTCGCTCGTATGACACAGGTTTCCCCTGGTGAGCTGAAACGGCTTCCGACCCGTTCATGGAGTGTTATTTCAGGGTCGATAGTCCATTGTCGTACTCCTAGGTATTTTTCCCATTCTTACGACCCTTATTATTCCATTGTGATTCAATTGTTAAATCTCTTTACCTACTACTGCACACACTCAAAGCGCACATTAGTAGCGCTGCACCATAAAAATCATTTCATCATGAATCACAAAATTCATTCAATTTTATCAATCATTCACATCTATAGAATCAAAAGGCATCATTCATTTCATTTACATAGAACATCATCATAATCTGTCAGTTAATCGAGCATATCTATCATTCATTTTTTATTCAACCACTTTGATTCAATAGTATTTAAAGCATAACCTATGGTTCATGTTTTATTTAACCGGGTCACTTCAAATTCGATGCCCTCAATAGTCTAATGTCAACGTACTGAGGTGGGCATTACATACACCCCCTCTTATTTGAAACTTCGTATCGAATTTCAAAACAAAAATGGAAAGTTCTAACACATTTCGATTGCGTCTTCCCAGGTTGCAAAACTAGGGCTATAACTATCCCAATGAGCTTTAACCTGGTTGATCACACAGTGTCTAAGCTGCCGTGTTCGATGGTCCAATATGCATATCGGTTCAGCCGTCACGGCCCCTTCATATGATATCTGTAAATTGATCATGTCAATAATATGTGCAGAATCAGAAACATAATGCCTAAATGTTGATACATGAAAAATGTTGTGCATCCTATGTAGAGATGATGGTAGCACGAGACGGTAGGCGACTGGTCCTATCCGTTCTAATACTTCGAAGGGTCCTACAAATCTAGGAGACATTTTGGTCCCTTTCCTAAATTTAATAGTGATCTTTTGCAATTTACTCGCAAAAATAATCTGTCCCCAATCTTATACTCTTTGTCGAGTCTATGTGCATCAGCATATCTCTTTTGCCGATTTTGTGCTTCTTTCAGTCGAGCACAGATATCTCTCATCTGGTCTTCCATATCCTGAATAACCTCGGGTCCTATCAAGGTCCTATCCTGTAGTCTATCCCAAATCAAGAGTGTCCTACATGGCTGCCCGTATAGAAACTTGAATGGTGCCATCTGTATGGAACTCTGATAGTTGTTGTTATAGGAAAACTCTACTAGAGGTAGAAACTCCTCCCAATGAGTCTGTTGATCCATTACATATATCCTCAACATGTCCTCCGATATATGGTTTACCCTCTCAGTCTATCCATCAGTATCAAGGTGGTATGCAGTGCTAAAGTTGAGTCACGTTACCATAGCTTTGTGGAAGCTGGTCCAAAATATGCCTGTGAATACTGATCCTCGATCAGATATTATCTTCTTTGGTACCCCATGTAGTCATACTATCTCATCAATGAAAACTCTAGCAATTTCTGGTTCTTGATAAGTGTTTTAAATAGAGATAAATTTGCACTCTTTGTGAATATGTACTGTAACCCATGATGGTTCGTCTTAAGATCGAACTTCCTTCCTACCAGATAATGTCTCATTAACCGTAATGCATGCATTACAATAGTCAATTCCATGTCATGCGTTGCATAGTTTTCCTCATGCGGCCTGAGTCTTTTGTAAGTGTAGGAAATCACTCTACCTTCTTGCATTAATACACATCCGATCCCTTCCTTTGATGCATTAGTGCATAATAGGAAATCCTGCTCCATATCTGGAACTCTTAGGATTGGTGTTGTCGCAAGTAATTCCTTCAATTTTTTAAATTCTTTGGCACACTTTTATGCCCATTTAAAAGGCCAATCCTTTTTCTACAATTCTGTGATGGGTCCTGCAACCCTCGAGAACCCTTCCACAAATATTCTGTAATATCCTTCCTGTCCCATGAAACTCATCACTTCATGCACATTCGTCAGTGCTGGCCATTCCCAAATAGTTTGTATCTTTGCGGGGTCTACGACTATGTCGTCACCAAAAGTAATATGTCCCAAGTAGTGGATTTCCTTCTGGAAGAAAGAACACATCGACAGCTTCCCATATAGTTGGTTCTCCCAGAGACATTGCAATACTAACTTGATATGCTCTTGATGTTCCTCTGGTGTCTTTGAGTAGATTAGAATGTCATCGAGGAACACTTGCATGAACTTGTCTAGGTATTGGTGGAACATGTCGTTCATCAAGTTCATAAACACACTAGGCGCATTGGTCAACCCAAAAGGTACAACTACAAACTCGTAGTGTGTAAATCGCTTTTTGAAAGCAGTCTTTAGGATATCTGCCTCCTTGATCCGCAACTGATGATATCCTGATTGGAAGTCAATATTCGAGAAGATTGTTGCACCTTTCATCTGATCGAACAAGTCATCGATCCTAGGTAGAGCGTACTGATTTCTCATAGTAGCTTTGTTCAGCTAGTGGTAGTCAATGCAGAGATGCCATGATCCATCCTTCTTCTTGAAAAAAAGTATTGGCACTCCCCATGGGGAAATGCTTGGTCTAATCAATCCAAGATCCAAGAGATCTTGTAGTTGTATATGTAGTTCTTTCAATTCTGGTACAAATATTCTATACAGGGCTCTTGCAATAGGTTGAGTTCCTAACTTTAATTCAATGGTGAACTCTAGTTCTCTCTGCGGTGGTAGTTCGGGTAAATATTCTGGGAATACATCCATGTATTATGAAAATAAAAGGTGATTGACTATGTCAGCGTTTTCCTCATGCTTGTTCATTTCCATCAGGAAATAAAGTTGACATCCCTTCCTCAAGGTTTTCTTCATTTGCAACGCAGAAATCCTTCGCAAGGATACTTTATTCTTCTTCCCCACGATGACCTTCTTATGACCTTCATCATCATAGAAAATCTACTAATGTGGCATGGGATTCCAGCCAATCCATGCCCAAGATCAAGTCATAGGTTCCTAGGGTGGTTGCATAGAAAGATGTTCTAGTGCGACATACTCCTAAATCTACTTCACAATCTTCTAGCTTCAACCCTACACTCTGGGTATTTCCGGATTCCATTTCGACTAAATCAAAATCATCTTGAGCACTTGTCACCATCTTACTCCTCTCTAATGCAGAATGAGAAATAAATCTTTCAGTTGCACCAGGGTCTATGAGTAAAGAGAATGCCATACCATTAATTATACCTGTTTTCTGTAGTATAGTAGATTGATATTCCTCCTAGTGGTTATTAACTGCTACGTGGATGCAATGTGCTTGCCCCAGATCTATTGCAGTAGTTTGAGGTTGTCTCTGTCCATGTCTCTGACCTGCCTCCTACTGAGGGCAATCACTTTGGTAGTGTGGGCCTCCACACTTCCAGCATCCCTCTCTCAGTCCTTTCTTTGTTCTTCCCACCTGAAAGTTGTTGGTACGAGACCCCAATTGCACCGACTTTCCAAATGATATTGTATTGTCCTTTTTGAAAGTTGGTGTGTATGACATTCTTGTAAAATTAGTCACAGCAGATCTAATGAACAAGTAAATCAATCACAACAGATGAATATAGAAAATATGGTGTAAAACTGTGCAAAACATGCAGCAGTGCTCAATATCCCAGAAAGGGTGAATGAATTACAATAGAATACAATATCTCAATGAGCAATTCGAATTGACTAAGTAGGCCATTCGAATCACTGAATGGAGTAGCTTGACTCCAACTAGGAGTCCTCATCATCAATCGGTGGTGGTCATCAATGCACAAGAACCAGTCATCCAGGTGTCAATCTGAGTCTAACTGAGTGTGTCATGTGTAACTGAAGTGTGTAGCACTGATTAAGGGAAGGAGGCTCAGTGGGGGGTGCATGGGAGACTAACTGAAGTCAGAACAAGTCATCTAGTCAAACTGGAGGTCCAACGGAAGTGAAACAGTCAGTCGGGAGTGAAACTAGCCTCAAATCAGGGAGAATTGGAGCTAACTGAATGTAACTAAAGTGGAACTGCAGTGGTAGGTGAACAAGTGCCCCCTTCTCTGGCAGTAGGTGAGAAGTGGGCGCCTTTCAGCCTAGGAGGGCTAAAACTCTATAGTAAGTGGCTCCCGGGTGCTAGAATAAGGTGGATAAGGTGCTGGAGGCATTAAACTGGTGACTGGGATGCATGCAAGTGCATGCAGGTGCATGCAAACCCTAGATTTTGCATGCAAACCCTAATTGCATGCAAGATCCTGAAAAAGATGATGTGGATATCCGAACAGCCCCCCTCAAGCTAGACTATGATGTGCAAAAAATAATGTGGGGCCCTGGTAACTAAGACCAAAGGTCACCCCGATACAATAATCCAAAAAATGCTGAAAATAAACTAAGTGAGGAAAGAGGGAAAACCCAGTGGGAAGAAAACCCCCCCTCAAGCTAAAGCATAATAATGAATCAATCTGTCTCCACCATGATGGAACTCACCCCCAACAGTGAACGGAGGTAAGAGAACTTCTTCTCAGTGAAGCTCTTGGTGAAGATGTCTGCAATTTGCTCATCAGTAGGGAAATATTGCAGAATGATGGTGCGGTCATGCACCAACTGTCGAATGTAATGCATATGAATCTCAATGCGTTTGGTCCTCTACCACTGAACTGGATCTGTGGAGATCTTGATAGCACTTTGATTGTCACAAAATAGGACAGTCGAAGTAGTGCCACCAAAACCAAACTCGGAAAGAATACCCTGCAACCAAACTGCCTGAATGCAGGCATTGACTGCCCCTCGATACTCTGCCTCTGCTGAAGAAAGTGCAATGGCTGCTTGCTTTTTGCTGGACCAGAAAATAGCACCATGACCAATCATGAAAACATAACCGGAAGTGGACTTCCGATCAATGCTATCACCTGCCCAATCTGAATCAGTAAAACCAATGAAATCTAGCTCAGAATCTACAGCATAATGTATGCCAAACTGTCTCATACCTTGCACATACTGCAAGATCCGCTTGGCTGCTCACCAATGAAGCTCATGTGGCTGCTGCATATATCTTGACACGGCACTCACGGCATATGAGATATCAGGCCGTGAGTGTGTCAAATAAAGTAGTGAACCAATCAACTGTCGATACATACTGCAATCTGCAAGCGGTGTGGAATCTCCCTCCTCAAGACTGATTCCTGAGAGGAATGGGAATGGGGATGCCTTACATTCAGCCATATTAAACTTCAATAACAGGTCGGAAGCATATTTGTTCTGAGATATAGTGATCCCATCAAAATTTTGAGCTATCTCCAAGCCCAAAAAATGACTCAGCAAGCCCAAATCGCTCATGTCAAAAGCTAGATTTAAGGCAGATTTTAGCTTGTTTATTGAAGTAAGTGTGCTACCAGTAATGAGCAGATCATCAACATAAAGTACAATAACCAACAAATTACCTTTAACTCACTGAAGATACACATTCGGATCAGATTTGCACCTTTGGAAATTCTGAGAAAGAAGGAAGGAGTCCATCTTTGCGTACCAAGCTCTTGGGGCCTGTTTTAACACGTACAAAGATTTCTTCAATCTACAAACCAATGATGGATCTGATGTATAACCCTCTGGCTGCTGCATATAGACCTCTTCAGCAAGGTCTCCATGTAAAAATGCACTCTTCACATCCATGTGGTGCACTTCCCAGTGCTTGGATGCGGCAATAGCTAAAACAAGGCGGATGGAATCCATCTTTGCAACCGTTGCCATGAGTGCTTGTCCTCTTTCATGATCATCATTCCTATCCTTCTTCCTTGCACCATCAGGAAGGGTTATGTTGTTCTTTTCCAAAAGGAGGGCCATTTGATCTATAGTCTTCTTCATACATGAACTTTCGGGATGAAAGCCACGGTTACAATAAGTACATTTAGATTTTTGGTTACCTTCTTTGCCCTTTTGCTTGGATTTCGAACTGGATGGTGCATCCGTTTGCTTGCCTTTGTCTTTTTGCTTGTGAGGCTCGAATTTGGGCTTCTCCTTCTTTTGCTTTCCTTTACCATTCGAGATCTTGGGTCCTTGAACATATAGGGCTGAATCTTTGGAGCTTATGGACCCCATTTGAATCAACTTGTCATGCTCTTTTGTGACGGACTCAATGAAGGCATTCAAGGTAGGCATCTTCCAATTCGGGGTAGTTAGCCGACCGGAATTGAAAGTAGAGACAAATACCGAATAATCTTTCCCAAGCTTGCTTAGAATGGAGACGATCAATTGTTTATTCTCTTTGATAACTCCACTGTTCTTCAATTGCAAGTTCAAGTTCTTGAATTTTGTGAAGAATTCATTGATGGTTTCGAAATTCTCAGGACTAAGGGCAATCAATTCATTCTCTAATTGAAAAGCCCTAAGCTCATCCTGCTTGCCAAATAGTGTTTCAAGTTGCTCCCATATAGCTTTTGGAGTCTTCAATCCGCTGAGAAGGAAGTGAAGATATTTGGAGATGGAGAGACAAAGAAGACCATAAGCTTCATCAAGCTTGTTGTAATGTTTGGTTCTATCTCATAGATTGCTTGGCTCCAATTCAAGACCAACAGTGACTCGATAGTAACCTTTTGAACATAATATGATCTCCATATCATCTTTCCAATCAAAATAATTGAATGGGGTGAGGATAGGCTTTGAAGAAGAGTATTCCATTGCTAGGAGCGAGTCAAACTGATGTAGATGAGCTTGCATGCAGAGAGTAGCGAATGCAAAAGAGGAGTTTGCATGCACGGTGTAGCGAATGCAAAGGAGGAGCTTGATAACCTGCAAATCACAATCAAACCAAGAACCGTAAGGTCGAACAATCCACCCTTTTAGAGTTTCATCACACCTGGGATTGGAGATCAAACAATGTTGAATGGGTCCAATGTATCAGATCCAGGAATTATGTGGAAACTCAAGCTTCTGGAGTGGTATTGGAAGTATTTTTAAGCTTTGCATGCACAGGAGCGAATGCCCTTGAGATATCTCATGCCAAAACTTTTTGCAATTTGAGCAATTCAGTCAAATCTTCTTGTACAAACACCTGTAGAAAAGAGATCTTGTCCCTGCAATGGCTCTGATACCATGTAAAATTAGTCACAGCAGATCTAATGAACAAGTAAATCAATCACAATAGATGAATATAGAAAATATGGTGTAAAACTGTGCAAAACATGCAGCAGTGCTCAATATCCAAGAAAGGGTGAATGAATTACAATAGAATACAATATCTCAATGAGCAATTCGAATTGACTAAGTAGGCCATTCAAATCACTGAATGGAGTAGCTTGACTCCAACTAGGAGTCCTCATCATCAATTGGTGGTGGTCATCAATGCACAAGAACCAGTCATCTAGGTGTCAATCTGAGTCTAACTGAGTGTGTCATGTGTAACTGAAGTGTGTAGCACTGATTAAGGGAAGGAGGCTTAGTGGGGGGCGCATGGGAGACTAACTGAAGTCAGAACAAGTCATCTAGTCAAACTGGAGGTCCAACGGAAGTGAAACAGTCAGTCGGGAGTGAAACTAGCCTCAAATCAGGGAGAATCGGAGCTAACTGAATGTAACTAAAGTGGAACTGCAGTGGTAGGTGAACAAGTGCGCCCTTCTCTGGCAGTAGGTGAGAAGTGGATGCCTTTCAGCCTAGGAGGGCTAAAACTCTGTAGTAAGTGGCTCCCGGGTGCTAGAATAAGGTGGATAAGGTGCTGGAGGTATCAAACTAGTGACCGGGATGCATGCAGGTGCATGCAGGTGCATGCAAACCCTAGATTTTGCATGCAAACCCTAATTGCATGCAAGATCTTGAAAAAGATGATGTGGATATCCGAACAATTATTTTATCCTTATAGGGTTTCTCATGGATAGGTCCCCTGTTATTATTTCACTTCCCATAGTACATCCTAGGTGGATTTGTAGGTGGTCCACCTCTACTTCCTCTTGGAAAGTTCGTCGAAGAAGAATTCCGACAAGTTTTGAAGATAACAGAGCATTCTTTTCCTCCATTTCGAAGGCTGAATCCATCATTGAAATCCAAAGAGATTTCGGGTGCATCATTTTGGGAATCAATTCTTCAAGATCTCGACAGTGCGACTCTAACTTTAGAGGATTTACTCTAAATTTAATCTAGTAAATGGCCTAAATTTGAATGTAGGGAGAATGAGAGGAGAGGTTGTGACCCTATAAAACAAACGAATCAATTTGCAAGTTGTAACTTGTGAGTTGAATTCAGGTCAGTGAAGACAGTATATCTTGGACAGTCTTAATTGGGAGTGATTTTTGCAACAACAAATGAATCTAGACTGTAAATGCTCTGACTCTAATTGCAAGTTGTAAGTTGAATTCAACTCAGTATTACATAAATCTTTGTAGAAATAATTCGTGCCTTCGAAAATGGAGCTCCTATATCTTGGATGGTCTCAGATTTGGATTTTTTTTCACACATATGGAGGTACTATAGTTTGATGAGTAAAACCATGGAAGTAATGATTAATCTAGTTAAATGTAGCCATTTGCATTCTTGGTATAAATTTTGACATATTTACCTAAAATTTTGACTAACAAAAAAAGTTGTATTCTTGGTATAAATTTTGACTTATTTACCTAAAATTTTATAATTCAAGAGTCTGAAAGCTCATGCAAGAAAGAGTTAGTATGAATCATAATCTCTTTCAGCACACTACGCAAGTATCTCGCTCTTTTTTTGAAAGTGGATCCAATAAAGATGATTGAGATGAATAATATTTAGTGAAATTAAAAAAAAAGAAAAGAATGAACAAGGATAATCATCAAGTTCTTCTATAATCTCCAATCAATCTTGATATCTGCAAATTTGGCATTCAACTATAAAAAAAAATTGAAGTTCAAACTCCTTGCTAGGATGATTGTTTGGGACATTGCCACTCTTGTTTGTATATAGTTAAATTCATTTTTTTATAGGATGCCATAATTTAATTTAGATTTTACATTTATAATTAGAAAAAGTATATATATAGTTAAATTCATTTTTGCACCGAGTGTAAACGAGGTGCTTACAACCTAGTATGGGGGAGATCCTGTAATGGATGTCACATGTCACATGTCACATGTAATGTTTTCAAAAGTAATAAAATGTAAAAAGTAATAGTATGGGGGAGATCCCGTAACAGATGTCACATGTCACATGTCACATGTAACGTTTTCAAAAGTAATAAAATGTAAAAAGTAATAGTATGGGGGAGATCCTGTAACAGATGTCACATGTCACATGTCACATTTGTCACGTTTGTAGTATGGGGGAGATCCTGTAACGGAGACACATGTCACATTTGTCACGTTACATTACAACCCTGTATGGGGGAGATGTTGTAACATTTGTCACATTTGTCACATTTGTCACGTTACGTTACAACCCAGTATGGGGGAGATGTTGTAACGTTTGTCACATTTGTCACGTTTATCACATTTGTCACATTTGTCACATTACGTTTCCATGTAGGAGTAGCACAAGAAAGGGATCCAATTGCCTCGAATTAAAAAAATTAAAAGAGAGGGATCCAATTTCTTGAGGGGTAATTTTTTTCTTAATGTGTAAAAAATTTAAGATAAAACAAAAAAAATTACACCTCAAGAAATTGGATCCCTCTCAGTGCTTGATAGATCCGGGTTTGAGATGGATCTACGTTGGTTTAATAAGATGCCCTAATTTAGTTTAGATTTTACATTTACAATTAGAAAAAATTTAGTTATTTTATTATAAATTTGTATATCTTTTCTTATTAATTCCTTAGAAAATATATATACAAACTTATCATTGACTTGTATTTTCTAATCTCTTACTTACAAATATCAAACCCATCACCATTTCATTTTAGTTCATCTATATCAAGTGAGTTAATATTCATGAGTTCTATTTTATGAAATGTCAAATTTCAAATGAAGTTTTTATAATGAAATAATGTTAAAAAATTGAATGGAGTTAATAATATGATATTAAGTAATAATGTTAAAAATTTGAATGGAATTAATAATATGATTTATTTAATAATACGATGGTTAATCAAGTCATTTTTGGTGTTAAGTATTAATCATCATAGATCCATCTTAACTCTAGTTCTATTAAGCTTAACTCTAGCTCTATCAAGCGCCGAGAAGGATCAAATCCTTACAAGAAAAACAAAAAATAGCACATTGAAATCATCTCATCCAAAAATTAAAAAAATATTTACACCATCAAAATGGTGAATCATAATAAAGTAATAATCATGCTAAGTTATAATACAGTTCATGTTCATGTTCATCTTAGTTACACGTGAGAGAATGCACCTTAAGTTGCATTAATTAATTAGGTATGAAGTAAAATACTTGTAATTTACCATTTATTCTTTACAATTATCACAAAACTATTATGTGACTTATTGTTCTATTATTATCTTAACAATACATAATCATATATATTTTCCATCACAATCATTTGACTTGCCAACTATTCCAATTTGGAATCCTACAAATAGGAAAAAATCTATTTATTCATTGATTATGAAGTAAAATAGCTATTCTTAAAAATACATAAATTTCTTATATATTTTCCATCACAATCATCCACTTAACAACCACTCAAATTTGGAATCCTACAAATAGGAAAAAATCCTTTATTCATTGATTATTGATTGATTATGATAATGGAAGTTTGGTTTCCGATTTTATTTTCCATATGTAGACTCTGATGGCGACACCTCCATAATGATGCACTGCTTGAGCTACATTCCTTTCTCTTGCTCCACTTTAATGAGAGGATATAAGAGATCACAACAATATGGATTCTTTCTAATTCACTGCACAATGAGGTTTATTCATTGCTTCCCTTGCAATCAAATGATCAATTTCAAGTTGTTCTCCCTTGCCCAACAGAGATGCATATCAATCCAAAATCTAAGTCAAGGGTGCCATAACAATTGCAAATGTTGGAATAATCATTAATCCATCAAATGTTGTAAAACAAAATAAAAAGATGGGAATTTCAAATAGTTACTCGAGAATCAATATTCTACTTCATCCATTAGATCTCCAATTGTTTAAACTAGTGTTGTTCGTTGGATTTGTCTATCTTTGTTACTGCCTTTCTTTGTGCTTGAGATCATCTGTGTGGATGGCTTGGCTTTGTGGATCCTTATAGTGGTAATAGTTCTCATCTAGCTAGACAATGTCTACGGTTAGATCTAGGTCTCATGAAAGGTTTGGACCTGGAGCTGGATATGCTTATACAAGCTATGGCTCTAGAACACTCTTTTTGATCTTGATAGTCTCATTCTCTAACTTGTTCTAATATCTAAATAAAGTAAATGCACTATAATAATTTCTACCGGTGTTGTGTAGAGGCACCTAAGGACACTCAATGGCCCTTCCTTGATTTACTAGAGTTTACAAGATTGAATATTCCAAACTCATCATATTTCTCTTGCTCTACATAATCTCTCTCATTCTACTGGGAAAGCTCAATCTCTTTGTCCATTAAAGAAAATAGAGGACTCATGGCCCTGAAACCTTAACCTAGTCATCAAAACCCATCCTGGTCCTATATAGTAAAGCATCTTGGGAATGATTATCTTTTACCCTTCTTGATTTACTAGGACTTGATGTATGAGAGATGCCAAGATTCACGATAGATTTTCTTAAACTTGGTGCCATGGGTGCTATCACTAGCATAAGTATTGGTTCATTTGTCATGAAGGCACACTTTCTTTCATGAGAAAAGTGGGTACACTTTATAACAACCTAACTACTGAGGCCCATTCAGATGCCCCTTGGCATGCATGATTTATCCCCTAGTTTCAATGGCTATAAAATTTTTGGTAAGTGTCGATTTATGTTTTCTCTTGGTCGCACCTCTTTTTTCTTGTTCCACCCATTGTTGATCACGCAACCACTTATCGAACATGCCAGTTGAACCCCTTTGTTGTGAATATGACTACCTAGTTGTGTTGGTTTATCCCTCTAGTGCTACCTCTCCAATTTGTCGACTGTTCCCATGTCGATTAAGTAAGGAAGTTATTCCTACTAGAGGGTGAGGATGTTACATCAACAACTTTTCCTTGGCTAACGTGTCAAAATAGTTTGTGGATCAAGGAAGGGGATACATGTTATTGATTGTTTTATTTTTCAATGCCTTGTATTCCAAGCACAATCTGAGTTCTTGGTTGTGATTATTCGTTGAGAATAGGACTGGTGATTCATAAGGAGACCATGAAGTTCTGATGAAGATTTCCTCTATTAACTCTAACAACTTCCTCTTCAACTCTTCCAACTTTAGCATAGACATTTGATATGGAGCCTTTGTCATCGGTTCGACCCTCAGGTCAAGCTCTATACAATGATAAATGACACATCTCGGTGGGAGTCATTTTAACAAGCTCATTGGCATATGATCCCGAAACTCATCCAACACATGGGAAAGCATTGGTGGAACTGGTGTCCTCATCTCCCCTTCCTCACTTTTCTTCAAGTTGTAACATAAAGCTATGACCCTGTTCATCAAGCCACTTCCTTAAGACTCGTCGTAGAGGTCAGCTTCACATTTTTGTTAAGTTTTCTTGTTGTTGCGTGCACAACACAAGGATTCTTTCCACTAAAGATCATTGTAATGCTCGTCGTCGTTTGACGAAGCAAGGTTGTAATATTTTTTATTTATTTTTTAGGTATTCTTGTATCCAACTTTAAACTCTTAATAAATATTCATTTCTAAGTTTAAGGTACAATCTTCTACAATATTCCTATAATAAAATTTACAATTTTTCCGAGGATATATTCAAGCTATCAATTATTTCATATCTTATAAATTCCTCTCCTTTGTCCAACACTTAAATGCAATTTGTCATCTCTAGCATATCCTAACTATATCTCTATGTAAGTAGTAGACATTCAATTCAATTTCATATCAATATTTTAATAAGAAGACCTACTATACATAACAGAACTTTAAACTGACCTTTCCATACAACCTATAAATGTAATTTCTTCTAATTTGAACTTTTAATTATGAGCCTTCCTCATCAATATATAACATATACTTCCTTCCTTTGACATTCAACTACAATCATCCTTTTCTTTCCAATGATAATATCAATAAAATATAATGAATTTATACTTCTTTATCACAGGGCAATGATAGAATGTAAAAAATGTAAACACAACTTAAAATAACAACACTTCATTTTCTTTATCATAGTATGATTTCAATTAAAATGTAACATGTCATACTTTTAAATTATAATGAAAATTTCATTTTTCCTTATTATGCCGTAGGCGTTTCACCAACGAGAAGCATGACCATCCACGTCTACTAGATTCCTTGCTTATAGAGCGAATGGAATCCTGCCACATGTTTTCCGCTTTGGCCCCAGATATTTTGGACTCTTACGGCTTTCTCTGTAGGATAATTCATATTTTATCTTCAGCCATATTTGTTGACGTTCAGGCCATCCGAACCAAAGCACCCTGACGTGGTGGTTGTTGATATATTATAAATGGAAGATGCATATTCCAAAATTAACTGATATCCGTTGGTGACCATTATTGAATGAAATATCATATATTTGTAGATCATAAAGCTTTTGGAAGGTTGTTTCAAATTTTTAATGAACTTCGACCCATTAAAAAATGAAGGTTAAGCATACATATTCCCTAAAAGTGAATGTCTGAATATGGGAATAAACAAAGAAAATATTAATTTGACTATTAAGTAATCTGATCGAAATGGTCGATAGTTTAGGCGAATCTGGGCTATTACAATACTCAGCTGACCTTTATTATTGCTTAGATTAAGTTGCTCAGGTGTCAACAAATTGGGGGTTTCAATGGTAGATGATGATTATGCCCCTGATTATGATGACTCGACCAATGCAACTGACTAGTTTGGAGACTCGACCAATGCAACTGACTGGTTTGCAAAGATTGTGCATCCATTCTCAAATAAAGGTGAAAATGAATTATGTCGTGGTAATGAAGCATTTTCAGACTATTTGCAGGTAACGTTACTTCGGGAAATTTATGTTTCCGTTAAATTATATTGCTGTTGACCTAGGAAACGAGTGTGCTCAATCAAAAGACCATCGACTCACTAAAATATTGCTTTATGTCTACCTACCGAATAGAGTTGGACGACCGACCTTGTCACATTTTTGGTGGGATCATGCTGACCGCTTTGGCTGGCGTCGGTAGAATTGGGCAAAGTTTTCCCATATGGTCGATAAACAAAATTATATGCTATTTGGTCAAGTGATAAGTCATTTTATTTGAGAATATGCGACCAAAACAGGGCTTTCGTCTATACTTGTGGAATGTATATGTTAAAGTTTAGTCTGGTCGAATGATGAATTCTACAAGAAATGACTTTATCTATATTAACTTTATCTAGCGACCATTTTTCAAATTCGACCAGACTGAACTTTAACATATACTATGCCACATGTACCGATGAAAACTCTCTTTTGGTCGCATATTCTCAAATAAAATGACTTATCACTTGACCAATTGCATATACTTTTTTTTATCGACCATATGATGTATAGACTCAAACTACATGTCTCGACAATGTTACATCGACCATATTTTTAAATAATTACTCGATTATTTTTACATACTCAACCAATTAATGCGTAAGATAAACATCAGATGGGATTGAATTAGTGATCTTGATTATATGCCCTTCATAGCCATTGATCATATTTTACAATTCGACCAAAAATAAGTATTGGTCGACCAAATACAATATAGATAAAGTCACTTTGTAGTGGACTCGACCAAAATTGCTTCGACGAAACTTGAGGGTCAACCACTTATCCCTTATTTGGTGTAACTATTCAGGTCGACGGACTAACTGTCAAAGAACCAGTCGATAAGTCGCGGAATAGAAAGTCAACAAGTAATTTCGATGGTCATTTTGCATCAGTGGTGTTTGACGAATGGTTCCAAATGGTCGAGTACCTTCGACCCATTTCGCTTGAAAGTGTTAAGAGTCACAATGAAAAGGTGGCTACCAATACCTGTCAGCGCACAAATACAACCAAACTGGACAATATTTGGGTTGATGCAGTGTAAGCAGGCGGTCGAGCTTCTCATGGCAAAATCTCACGAGATGTACATTTTTTATTAAAAACTTGAGCATTCAATGATGGATTGGACATTGAACAACCTTCCATAACATTACCCACGTCAACATTTATTTCTTTGGGTTTAATCCATCACGAAGTTATGAACTTTGGTTGAGTAGTATCGATCTCTGCCTATCGATGTATATCTAGATTTGACGGATTGGACCTCCTATATTTTAATGCAACAATGGTTAAATGTCGCCAACCATTTCGATGAAAGTTTTAGAGTCATAGGGAAACAATCGCTACTGATACCTTTACCTTCCCATCCCCTTTCAACTTCAACCCTACCTTTACCTCCCATAGTAGTTCATCTATTTCAGAAAACAATGCCCTTGATCCCAAAAACCCTTCACTTGGCATACCTTCCTCGCAAAATCCAACCCCAAACCTTGTTGCACCTATTCTTCAATTCACATCGCTCAATCCTTCCAACAAAACTTGGACCATTCAAGGACGAGTTACTGCAAAGACAATTATGAACACCTTCACAAACCAAAAAGGCCCTGGTCAACTCTTTGGGTTTGACCTTGTTAGTGCTACCAAAGATGAGATTCATATCTTTGCTTTCAATGAACTAACCACCTCATTATATGACCAAATACAAGTTGGCATAGTTTGCATGGTCTCAAATGGCACAATCAAACCAGTCAACCCAACATACAACCATTTGAAAAGTGATTTCGAGATTTTCCTTAACACCTCCTCAAAAATTCAACGATGTTTGGAAGAGTTCCCACTGATCCCTTTTCATTGCTTCCACTTTAAATCTATCCATGACATCAAAACTACACCCCCCAATTCCATGGTTGACCTTATTGGAATTGTCATTTATGTTTCCCCTGATTCAACTATACGCAAAAGGGATGGCTCTAAAACTATTCGCCAAACAGTTTGATTGAGCGACATGTCCGGGTATAGCATAGAAATAACACTTTGGGGGGATCACTGCACAATTGAGGGTGCCCACCTTGGAAACCTTGGAGGTTTCTCTACTCCCCCTATCCTTGCAATAAAAGGTGGATGTGTTACAGAGTTCAATGGAAAAACCATTGGAACAATCTCCAACACCAACCTTGTTATAAACCAAGATATCCAAGAAGCTCAACTTCTTCAATCATGGTTTGCTGACAATGGATTTCGTTCAGTGTCCCCATCTTTGCGCAGAAAATCCAACTCGTCTTCTCCTAGCTCCTGCAAATGCATATCCATCTCTACGCTACAATATCTCGAACCCTCTGAGGAAGCAACTTGGTTTTTGATTACTGCTACAATCACCCATATTAACATCAATGACTTTCATTTCCTTGCATGCCCTCTATTTATCGATGGAATACAATGCATGAAAAAAATTTCCCACAAAGTTGGTCGTGTTTGGCATTGTGCAAAATGTGATGGGGAGTTTACAGAGTGTGCTTATCGATACATACTCAAACTTGACCTCATGGATGCTATTGGACAATTACACGGTATCATAGCTTTTGATGATGTTGCGCAACAACTCATGGGGGTCTCTGCAAAAGATTTGTGCATTCTATCAAATGATCCAACATCTCTCTTGGAAATTGTTCAACGTATTTGTGCTCGAGAGTACCTGCTAACATTATCAGTAAAAACAAAGACTTTTAATTTAAATGCTCGCTTGAAGGTGATTCTTGTCATGTCAGAGAACGCTCCAGCATCATTAGCACTTGTTGATCCACTTGATGAAAGCGAAGACATTGTGCCTAATAAACGACCAGTTGCTCGAAAGCTTTGAACTCTATCTTCAAAAACCTCTTCAATTCCGACTCTCTATACATTCTGCCTCATACTTAGCAACTACAAATTTTTGTATATACACCACTACCTAAGTGGTACTTGTAACCAGCAATGACCAGTTTCAAATATTATATTAATTAGTTTATTGTAACATTGTGTTAAATTACATATTTATTTCACTGTTATGGAGAAAACTTCCTATGGCTTGGGGCAGACCACAACAGACATCTGACTACCAGAAAATGTCTCAATTCCCAATGCAATGTTATATAAATGAAAATGCTAAGATAATGGAGAAAAGACCAACCTTTAATCGGATGTTCGATGTAGATCCCCGTTGAGCTTTCAAATTCTACACTTGAACCTGCAAATTAGTCTCAACAACAAATACAAGCAAGTGCATATAATATGTGAAAGACATTAGCATAATCAATAGCATGATCCATGATATCATAAGCAAATATAACCCAATGTAATTTAACAATATTCACAACATCAATTGGATGAGAAAATGAGTATTTCCATTAATGAATAACAAGTAGTACAATATACGACCTCTTGCCAGCAACCAATCTGAACTAAGAACTGGGTCTCTCCACTTGTGCCTCCACCACTTCAATCCTCCATGTAATGGAAAACTCAAACTAGGATAGCAGTTTGGTAGGTGAACATAAGGAGTTCACAACAACAAGGATCAATGAGTGTAGACTCAAGTCACGACAAAAATCCATTAGAGTTATCTTGCTCTCTCTTTCTCCTCCCTTCCATATGCCATAAGAGCTCAATATATAGCCTTCCAAAGGTAAGTGAAAGGACACATCAAGGCATTTTAGGGCGAATGGAGGGCCAAAGGTCACCCTAAGACCGCTTTTCGGGAGTAAAAAGTAATTTTCTAATAATTTTTATCATTTTACTTGGTACCCGTGGGCTTTAGTGGAACAGCTTGCATGTATGCTGACTAAAGTGGAACAACTAGCGTACAGGAAGAAAAATAGGGAAAAAGTGTTTCTGAAGGACATAAAGTGAATTTGAGTCAGTGAAATCGATCCTGAAGGCCAAAGAGTGCTGATGCTCACAAGGTGAAAAATTACGTTGTAATAGATGCCCCCTAATGTGTGAGGTCAGAGAATGGTGCTACGATGGCTGAAATACATTATAAATCTCAGAAGTGGAGTGATGGAGACACAATTGGAGAGATTAGCTCACTCGTCATAATACAATAGCATCTCTGAGTACATGTCAATGTAGTACAACAATCTGATACAATGGCCATGAATAGGTAGAACATCATGAATACATGTCATAAGTGATCATAGCCATAACCATCTACAGCAAGATATGGTCTCCTTTTGAAAAGGAAACAACTGGTGCAATATTGGAGGTACAAACTACTGATGTTTGAGAGGTGATATCTCAGATGTAAAGTCACGATCATAAGTAGCATACTGAATGCCACTACCGCCCAGGGTCTTCTACCCAAATCATCTACGGTGCAGGTCCCATCAAGTGAATAAAGGTGTTCAGGTCGAACCTAATGTGACATCGTCTGATTACCGATCAATGATGTATACCGTTAATAGATGCGAGATAACCCACCAATAATGAAAATGGGCATCAAGGCACAGAGTACAATCATAAGAGTGTGAATAGAAGTGTTCAAGTCGAACACTAAGATTGTTGATGTATATGTAACTTCAGAATGTATTTCATCTATGTATTTCATACATATTTATTGTACCCTTATAAGAGATGTGTTATTCCTCTATAAGGAAGTGTCGTCATGTGTATTGACAAGTGTCGCAAGTGTGTGTACTTGCCGATGGGTTATTAGACCACCATGTGTGGGGTCGGCCTTGAAATATATATTATATTATGGATGTACCTAGCTAGACAAGTCGGCCCCATAGTGTAACTGGGCAAACAGGTTAAGTATAAATAGAGATCGGGAGATCTCTATTTGGATCACTCGGAAACTCATACTTCTCTCACTAGAAAGTGGCGCACTAGTGAGGAGGAGGATACTCTGCTACTAGGAGACTATCTCAATGTATTTTGGTTTTACTTTGGTTGAGCCACTTCTCTCTCTATCTCTAAGGAAGTTGTGGGGTTTTTCACCTTAGGGTTTTCCCCACGGAAACTCTATGTCCCTTGTCTCTCATGTTTTTTATTCTTGTGATGCTTGACATGCTTGATATGATTGTTATGCATTGATATACTGTACATGTTATTCTCTCAATAAATATCCTAGAGTATTTTGAATTAATGCTCAAAATTTAACATGGTATCAGAGCTTGCCTGAGAAGAAGACATTGTGCAGTGACAAAAACTAGGGTTTCTTGTTTATTGGGTTTCTCTCCATAGATTTTGGAAAAGAAGTATAGTAGATTGACTCTACTCATCAAGGAGAATCTATCCGTGCAATCAGAATTCAATTCTCATTTTCAGATTTGGCCCTAAAAATTAGGGTTTCCACAAAAATAGGAATTTATGAAATCTGAAGACATAGTTGGAAGCTCCTTGTAAAAATCAAAGTTTAGAGCTTTGGATCGATATTTTTGGCTGGGTAGATCTCCAGGAAACTCAAACCCTAATTCAGGGCTCTCCCTAGTGAACCTGGGAGGACAAAAAGACAAATATAAAGGGTAAAGATTTGCTGATCTCAAATTATGAATACACCACGCTGATCAGCTCATCAAGGCGCATCTTTCTATCCTTTCAAAAAGTTGAAATTCACATTTTGAATTTTTAGGGTTTTTCCGACAAACCCTAATCTGGGACCAGATCCAGTTTTCAGCATTTCAAGTGGTAAGACCTAAATCTTTTCTATTTCCATTTGAAGTACTCTTTAAGATGTCTCACCACCCCAAGCTTGAGGATAAGCTTGAAGGGGCTGATAACTTTTGAGCCTGGAAGTATAGGATTGGGTTAATCCTGGAAGAGAATGAGTTGGACTCATATATAAAAGAACATTCCTATCCCAGAGGATGAAGAGGCTAAGGTATTGCATAAGAAGAACTTGGTCAAGGCAAAGAGAATCATTGCTGATTCCATCAAAGACCATCTCATACCCCATGTGTCTTCTCTAAAGACACCCAAGGAGATGTTTGACTCTTTGACCAAGCTATTTGAAGGGAAGAACATAAATAGGAAGATGACCTTGCGGAAGCAATTGAAAGGGGTCAACATGTCGAATGGAGAAACCATTCAATCCTATTTCTCCAAGGTCTCTCAGATCAAGGAACAACTTGAAGCTGTAGATGAAGTAGTGGATAATGGTGAAGTTGTTATGACCACTTTGAATGGCCTTCCTAGGTCATGGGACTCCTTTATTCAAGGAATCTGTGCAAGAAAGAAATTGATCTCCTTCAGTAAACTGTGGGAGGAATGCTCTCAAGAAGAAGCTAGGCTTGTAGCTCGTGAAGAAAATATGGGAGGTGAAGATCAAGCTCTCACATCCCACACCAAAAGAAGAAAGCCCAAGAAGGAGCGCTCTCACTACAAGAGATCCTATCACAACCAACAAAAGAATAAGAAGGATATAAGATGTTTCACATGCAATGAGAAGGGTCACTTTGCTTCAGAATGTCCCAAGAACAAAAGGGATAAAATCAACTCCAGCAAGAAGAAGAAGGGCAACAAAAGAAGGTACCATGCTCATGCTTCTGAAGATGATGAACCTCCAAAGAAGAAAGCTAGAGCAGAAAGTGATGATAGTGATGATGACTCATCAAGTGAAGAAGAGTATGTTCTAATCTATGCTCTCACAGGTACTATCTCCCATGGTTGTAATGATTGGCTAATTGACAGTGGTGCTTCCAAACACATGACTGGGTTTAAGGAATCTTCTGTAAACCTATCTGAACATGAATCACCCCATAAGGTGAAACTTGGGGATGATTATCAATACCCAATCAAAGGAAGTGGTGAAGCCTCCTACAACCTAGATTCTGGAAATTCTTTGAAGATGAAAGAAGTCCTTTATGTACCTGGGCTCAAGAAGAACTTACTCTCCATCTCTGCATTGGATGCAAAAGGTATGAGGGTCGCATTTGTGGATGGCCAAGTCCTAATGTGGCCAAAGGGAAAGACCATAGATGATGCAGTGGTGATTGGAGAGCAAGAGAGAGGTTTGTATAAATTAAAAGGACAGCTTGAACATGCCATGATGCATGATTCCTTGGAGCTAAGTGAACTTTGGCATAGAAGACTTGCACATATGCACTACAGAGCATTACTAATTTCAAGCAAGGCTGTAGAGGGTCTTCCTGAAATCAAGACCAAACATGAAGGTGTTTGCAAAGGATGTGCAAAGGGTAAGAACATTAAGAAGGCTTTCCCAAGCAGTGAAAGCAAGGCAAAAGGTATCTTGGAAATCATCCACTCAGATGTATGTGGTCCTATGTCATCCAGTTCTCTGAGTGGGTATGTTTACTATTTCTCATTTATTGATGACTTCTCCAGGAAGACTTGGGTATACTTCTTGAAGAACAAAGATGAGGTGTTTGATAAGTTCAAGGAATTCAAAACCTTGATGGAGAATCAAACTGACAAGAAGATCAAAACATTCAGATCTGACAATGGTGGAGAATTCACCTCAGGTGACTTCAAGAAGATTTGCAGTGATTCAGGGATTAAGAGGGAGTTGACTGCTCCTTATAATCCACAACAGAATGGAGTTGCAGAAATGAAGAACAGAACAATTATGGAAGCAGCAAGGACAATGCTGCATGACCAGGATCTACATATGCATCTATGGGCAGAAGCAGCTGGAACAGATGTATATGTGTAGAACAGAACACCCCACAAGATATTGGACAACAAGACACCGGAAGAGGTATTTTCTAGTAAGAAACCTAAAGTCAACCATCTCAGAATATTTGGTTGTCCAGTATACACTCATGTCCCAAAGGAAAAGAGGACCAAACTAGATCCTTCAGGAAAGAAGGGTATCTTTGTGGGTTACAGTGAAAGCTCGAAGGCTTACAGAATATACTTTCTAGGGTTCAAGAAGATTGATGTCAGTAGGGATGTAACATTTGATGAAAACTCAGCATTCATCAAATCAAGGAAGGAACCTATCGAAGTTTATGAAGAACCTAAGGAAACTAGATTTCAAGACACTACCATGACTAAAGCAATTCCAGAAGTTGTTCGTGAGTTTGAATATCCGCAAGAACCTGTAGATACACCCCATGAGGATAACTCTCACAAGAGGAAACCTGCATGGGCTAGAGAGCTCATTCAAGATGCAGAAAGATTTTCCATTCCAGAAGAAGAACACAAAGCAAAGAAGAGAACCAGATCACATACCAGCTATGTTGCTTTACTCTGTGAAATTATGAACAAAGAACCTTCCAGTTATGAAGAAGCAGCGGAAAAGAAAGAATGGAAGGATGCCATGGTTGAGGAATACCAATCAATAATGAAGAACGATGTCTGGGATGTTGTCCCAAGACCTAAAGAGAAGTCTATTATGACTTCTAAATGGATCTACAAAATCAAGCATGCTGCAGATGGCAGTGTAGAGAAATACAAGGCAAGATTCGTAGCTCGTGGATTCTCTCAGAAAGAGGGAATAGATTATGAAGAAACTTTTGCACTTATAGCCAGGTATACTTCCATCATAACGGTACTTGCCCTGGCTGCAGCAATGAAATGGAAAATACACCAGATGGATGTCAAGACTGCCTTCCTGAATGGTGTAGTTGAAGAGGAAGTATATGTGTAGCAGCAACTTGGTTTCGAAACACATGACAGGGAGTCATATGTGTGCAGATTGAAGAAAGCCTTGTACGGCTTGAAGCAAGCTCCCAGAACTTGGTATGGTAGGATGGACAGTTTCCTATCTAGTTTGGGCTTTACCAAGAGTAAATCCGATTCCAACCTTTACTATAAGGTTGAGGAAGGGAATCCTGTGGTTCTACTCCTATATGCGGATGACCTGTTTGTAACAGGAGATGACAGATTGATTGCAGATACAAAGAGGAAGCTTGCTGCTGAGTTCGATATGAAGGACCTGGGGATGATGCACTATTTCCTAGGTATGGAGGTATGGCAGAGTACAGATGGGATCTTCCTTGGACAAGGGAAGTATACTGTAGATATCCTGAAGAGGTTCGGGATGATGGATTGCAAGGCCATGGCCACACCTATGGCATCGAATCGGAAGCTTCTTTGTGATGCTTCATCTGAACCGATTGATGTCTCTATGTATCGTCAAATGATTGGGTCCTTGATGTACCTGACGAACATGAGACTAGATATTTGCTTTGCGGTGAACACATTGATCCAATTCCTGACGGATCCGATGAGTGTTCACCTGGTTGCTGTAAAGCATATTCTGAGGTACTTGAAGGGTACAGTTGATTTTGGGCTCAAGTATGAAGTGAATCAAAAGTTTAACTTGCAGGGTTATGTTGATTCAGATTGGACAGGAAGTGCTGTAGATAGGAAGAGCACATCTGGGTGCTGCTTCAGTATGGGATCATGTGTGATCTCTTGGATTAGCAGGAAGCAGTCCTGCATAGCACTGAGTACAGTTGAGCCAGAGTATGTTGCAGCCTGTTCAGCTAGTTGTGAGGTAGTATGGTTACGGAAGCTACTCTCTGAGTTATTTGATCTCCCATTGGATGCTACTGGTATCTTCTATGATAACCAAAGTTGTGTGAAGCTGTCTGAGAACCCAGTATTTCATGACAGGTCGAAACACATAGAGATCAAATATCACTATATCAGGGATATGGTGCAGAGAGGAGCTATGAAGCTCCTGTATGTTGCGATGGACGAGCAGATTGCAAATGTGCTGACGAAACCACTAGCCAGAGTGAAGTTCGAATACTTCAGAGAGAGGCTTGGTGTTTTTCGGATTGATGACACTTCAAGGAAGAAGTGATGGACACATTCGCAGAAGCCATTCCAAGCATGTTGGAAGGAGGATCCTTCACATGGCTGCGGATGTAAGTGTTGGATGATGAGCATCAGGACGATGCTACAGTCACTGCTCTGTATATGCATCAGGAGGATGCTGGATATGATCAGTTGGATCATTTATATGTATAGGTGTGTACGCATCATGTTGGATGCTGGATATGATCAGTTGGATCATTTATATGTATATGTATGTACGCATCATGTTGGATGCTGGATATGATCGGTTGGATCATTTGTATGTATTTTGTATATGCATCATGTTGGATGCTTGGACCATGTATCTATATATGTATCAGGTGGATGCATTGTATGATCAGGTAGATCATGTATGGTGATATGTATCATGTATGATCAGGTGGATCATGTATTTGTATTTGTATCAGGTGGGTCATGTATTTGTATTTGTATCAAGTGGATACATTGTATGATCAGGTGGATCATGTATGATGATATGTATCAGGTAGATACTTGGTATGCATCAGGTAGATGCATTGTATGATCAGGATGATCATGGATGATGAGCTTCAGGATGTTGCTCCAGATGATATGTAGCAGGATGTTGTAGTGATGATGATCAGGATGATCACGTGTACATCAGGATGATGTATGGTGAGTATCAGGTTGATACTCTATGGATGTGGATCAGGTTGTGCAGATGAGCATATAATTTGGCCCTTGGAGATTTGCAAATAGTCTTGCAAGGTTTTTCCTATGGCATGTAATTTCGCCCTAGGATATCTGGCAAATGCTCTTTCAAGGTTTTTCTCTCGGAGGACATATAATTTGGCCTTAGGAGATTTGCAAATAGTCTTGCAAGGTTTTTCCTATGGCATATAATTTGGCCTTGGGATATCTGGCAGATGCTCTTTCAAGGTTTTGTCCTATGGCATATAATTTGTCCCTGGGAGATCCGATAGGTTGGACTGTGTGCCTATAATAAGTCCTGGGATGCTCTTGCAAGGTTTTGCCATGACCACATATAATCTGTCCCTGGGAGATGCTATAGGTAGAGTTGTGTGCTCGTAACAGCCTGGGATGCTCTTGCGAGGTTTTGTGGTGACCACATGTAATCTGTCCCTGGGAGATCCTATAGGTAGAGCTGTGTGCTTGTAATAGCCTGGGATTCTCTTGCAAGGTTTTGTGGTGAGGTCACATATAATATGGCCCTGGGAGATCCTATAGGTAGAGTTGTGTACTCGTAACAGCCTGGGATGCTCTTGCAAGGTTTTGTGACGCACGTAATAAGTCTTGAGGATTCCACAGTACGATCAGTGATGATGAAGACCTGCAGGTGGTGGGCCTACATCCAATATGAAAAAGGACTGGCTCTGTAGAAATTCTTATGACGAGTAGAGTCAGAGATTGGTTGAGATAGCAGCAGTAGTGATGGTGATGATGATAATGCATCGATGACGATGATCCTGAGAAGAAGACTTGTCTAGCAGATCTGTGTTAAGAAATACCTTCCTAGTTAAGAGGGAGTGTTGATGTATATGTAACTTCGGAATGTATTTCATATATATTTATTGTACCCTTATAAGAGATGTGTTATTCCTCTATAAGGAAGTGTCGTCATGTGTATTAACAAGTGTCGCAAGTGTGTGTACTTGCCGAAGGGTTATTAGACCACCATGTGTGGGGTCGGCCCTGAAATATATATTATATTGTGGATGTACCTAGCTAGACAAGTCGGCCCCATAGTGTAACTGGGCAAACAGGTTAAGTATAAATAGAGATCGGGAGATCTCTATTTGGATCACTCGGAAACTCATACTTCTCTCACTTAGAAAGTGGCGCACTAGTGAGGAGGAGGATCATTCGCTACTAGGAGACTATCTCAATGTATTTTGGTTGTACTTTGGTTGAGCCATTGCTCTCTCTATCTCTGAGGAAGTTGTGGGGTTTTTCACCTTAGGGTTTTCCCCACAGAAACTCTATGTCTCTTGTCTATCATGTTTTTTATTCTTGTGATGCTTGACATGCTTGATATGATTGTTATGCATTGATATACTGTACATGTTATTCTCTCAGTAAATATCCTAGAGTATTTTGAATTAATGCTCAAAATTTAACAAAGATGAATCCACCGATCAGGGGACATTGATATATTCCCAAAACTGTCGATGGCGAGAGAACCCACCACTAATGACTACAAGCTTCAAGGTACTCAACTGAACTCTAAGTCTCAAATTCTGGAATAAATGAGTTGAAGTCGATGGAATGAAACTCGCTAGGAGGGCATTAAGGAATCCCCCATCAACCAGCACGAGGTAACAGCTATGCTGAAAGATTTGGAAGAACTCACATGAAACAGACTGACTCAATAAGGATGGCCGACATGCAATGGTCAAGAGATCTAAGGAGTGGTCGACTCTGGTTTTAGGACTTTCTTTGAACAAGAGCATGAGCAGATGGATAGATTCAAGTAGCATATACTCGAAATAGACTGTGCGATTCAGGAGGCATCAACAAAGGGATCCATAGTGACTAGAAGATTAATCAATTGGTGGAGTAAAACTGAGAAACGAGTATAGCTCCTAAGGTCCTACTATAGGCCCGACTCATAATGTATGGAGTGGAATGAATGCTCTGTTCAAAGGCGACACAACAGCTTCCAACAATAAGAAGTAAATATTCTCCCATCCGGCTTTTTGGAATATTTAATTTTTTTGGTCTTTTTCATATTTGTAAAGCTTGAAAAAGAATAAAATTGCTCATAGTACAACAAATGAGGGAACGAGTGTCAAGCAGTGGGTGGACTAGTATCAAGCAGTGGAACATACCTATGATCAATGCAAGGAATCATGTGCAACATGTAGACATTTGTGGGGTGTTCCCTCAGGGTCAAAAGGTCATCAAATTGTGAAGAGAAAATGGAAGCTCTGCAGGGCTCGACAGGGAAAGTGCTCAGGCACCAGGTTAACAATTGAGTAAGCGAGAGCTGGAACAAGGCTCAAGAGGCAATTAGGATGATGCAATGCAATCACAACTTGATAAAAAATGGGGGGAGTCCTTATGGGAGATGGCCAGCATAAGACAAAGTAGAGTATGAGTCTTTATCGCAAAGTCATGTCGTCACTACAAAGGACTCTCGGTCTTAAGGAAAAACGACGACATGGGCACCATAATACAAACAGGGTTCTAACTATGGTACCCATATTTGGAAAGGCCCTACCACCAAATAACGACACTTCTATAGCAGTGTGAAGACTCCGTGTCGGTTAAGAAGCGGGGTCGCACCTAGGGTTCATGAAAATGGTCAAAAGTTCAAATGCATAATGCATGTGAAAATGACATGTAACCTATATGCCAGGTGTGAAATATACCCGTTTTAGGCGTGAAATGATAAAAAATAAACTCTCGTCGAAGAAATCTGGTAAAAAATGCTACTCTAAGACATTACATTAGTCCAAAATAGCTTAAAACAGCGAAAACAGCTTTAAATGGAAGCGAATCAACAGACCCGAAAAACCAAAAGAAATATAAACTATGTACAGAAGCAACTATACAATAATATACAGAAGTATTAGTTCAAGCTAGAAGCTCAAGCGTAATATCGCTTGAGGTAGAGCCCATTTCTAGGCTCCTTCAAGACGTTCCCTTCATAATCTTCCAATTCGTATGCTCCTTTTTCCAGGACACGCCTCACGATGTAAGGACCATGCCACATGGGGTTAAACTTGCATTCCCCCAGGGATTCTTTAGCTTGGTCATATAAAAGGACCAAGTCACCTTTATCATATTGCTGGAGATGGACAGACCTGTCATACTGAACCTTGACACGACGTTTATTGGCATCTATAGCCACATCGGCATCTCGACATTGCTCGTCAAGCTGCTCAAGGTGGATTAAGCGTTACTCAATATCTGAAGTATCAGGGAGGAGCTCTATGGCTAGTTTGAACGAAGAGATTTAGCATTCAATCGGTAAAATAGACTCCACATCAACTGAAATGGTGAGAACCCAGTGGCAGTCTTGACTGCGATTCGATATGCCCACAAAGCAGGATATAACATAATATGCCAGTTGTTCTTGCTCTGTTGGATGGTTCATTGGATAGTGGTCTTTAAAAAATTATTGACTGCTTTGTACCAACTGAAGTGGTGAGAACCCGGTGGCAGTCTTGACTGTGATTTGATATGCCCACAAAGCAGGATATAACATAATATGCCAGTTGTTCTTGCTATGTTGGATGGTTCATTGGATAATGGTCTTTAAAGACTTATTGACTGCTTCAACCTAACCATTCACTTGGGGGTAGTAAGAAGATGAGTGTTCTTGACGAAACCCAAGCTTGAGTGACAAATCCTCTGTCATTTTGTTCTGAAAGTGACTACCATGGTTAGTGACAATCTCTTTCAGAATACCGAACCGAGTAATAATCTAATTGAATACGAAATGGGCTGCTATAGCACCATCGTCTTTTACGGTAGTCATGGCCTCAACCCATTTGGAAAAGTAGTCCACGACCACTATGATATGGTGATGCCCCCCAGCCGAAGCTGGTTTGCAATCCATGAAATCCATCCCCCACTTGGTGAAGGGACCGACAGTAATGACCGGATGAAGGGGCACTCGATGTGAGTGTATATTCCGAGAAAACACTTGGCAAGGGTGACATCTCTTTATAGTGTTCATACAGACCCTAAAGATCAAAGGCCAAAAGTAACTAGGTCGCATAATACGTTGGGCTGTTGCAAGCCCGGATAAGTGACCGCCACACGCTCCAGCATGGAAATCATTAAGCACACGCTCCGCTTCTTCATGATTCAAATAATGATAGAGGATAGAATTCTTTCCTTGACGATACAAAGTGTCACCGATGATGGTATAATCTTTAGCATGGTGTTTGAAGGAAACTCGTCATCGCTTGTCTCGTGAATAGTGTGAAGGAAACTTCAAATTTTGAAGATATATAATAATATCCCCATAACAAGGGTCCTCAGACGAGATAAGAAATAAGTGCTCATCCACAAAGGAATCTTCATAGACAATATCCTCATCCAGTCGCGGAAGGTCCGACATGAGCTTAGTAAAAACCAAGGATTTCACCGACTTCGCCGAAACAAAATCGAGATCAAAATCCTGAAGGATCACAATCCATTTATTGTACTTTCCCCCTATAAGACGTCATGATAGCAAGAACTGAAATGGATTGATATGTGCTATGACTATGGTTTTCCTAAGCATGATGTAATGCCGCAACTGTTGGACTGCATGAACAGTCGCAAGCGCTAACTTTTCCACATGAGTGTATCTTAGTTCAGCGTCTACTAAATTTCGACTCAGATAATAGATCACATGCTCCATGAGGACATCATCAACTTGAACTAAGACCATGCCAATCGTTTCTTGAGATGTAGCCACATAAAGTATAAAATATCTAGCAAAGTTGGGTGGACTAATTAGAGGGGTCGATACCAAAGCTTTCTTAAGAGCATCAAAAGACTGCCGAGCTCGCTCATCCCAGATAAACGGTGTGTATTTCTTCAACAAGCGCATGAAACCTTGGTAAGATTAGCATAATTCACTACAAAGCAATGTAGAAAAGTAGCTCTCCCTTGGAGGCTTTGAAGTTGAAACAAGTTGCGCGGAGGAGGAGACCGAAGTATTTCCTCAACTTTAAGAGGATCAACTCTGATACCCTCTTTCGAAACTATGAAACCTAGAAGGCAACCCGTTTTCACAACAAAGACGCACTTATTGGGATTTAACCGAATCTTGTAGCTTATGCATCTTTCGAGAATTAAACGGAGGTGCTTGGGGTGGTCCACTCTTTTGCGAGAATGCCTAGCAAGATCATCCAAGTATGCCTCCACTATGTGTTTAAGGTCATGAAAGGTGTAGGTCATAGCACGCTGAAAAGTGGCTCCAGCGTTTTTAAGGCTGAAGGGAATCTTCTGGTACGCAAATGTACCCCAAGGACAAATGAACGCAGTATTATGTTGGTCCTCAAATTTTATCTATATTTGGTTATATCCTGAAAAGCTGTCCATAAACGAAAAAACTTTGCTTCCCGCACAAGCATCCAAGATCTGATCTATGAATGGGGTGGGGAAATTGTCCTTCAGACATGCACGGTTCGGGTCTCTAAAATTAGTTCATACATGGATAGTTCCCCGCTTCTTATCCACAGGAACGGGATTCGACACCCATTCGGTAAGGGGAATTGGGTAGATAAAACCAGCCTTAAGTAGTTTCTCCACCTCTACCTTGATCGCGGCTGCCTTTCGAGGGTTCACAACACGAAGGCGTTGTCGAACCAGTTTAGCATTGGGATATGTTCTAATTTCGTGTTCGATAATGCTGGGGTCTATTCCTAGCATCTCCTCATATGACTAGGTGAAAGCTTCCTGTAATACCCCAATTTTGACCCTTATGAAATATTGGATTTTAATCTAAATATTGTATACATGCGATGTATGTTTCCCTAGCGCGGAGCTCAAGGACAAGGCCCCTCTAGTGTATGTTTGGATTTTATTTGAAAGGGACAAGTATTTGATATTTTATTACCCATGAGCTATTAAGCCATGGAATATTGTAAATTATGTAAATATTTGATATTGCAATAACATACCAAAACTGGCTATGGAAGCAATGAATGAGAAGGGGCCATGTGTATCCACTAGGGAGTGGTGAGGGGGTTGTGGGGATGAAGCATATGCTGCCAAATGTCATCTTGTGAACCCATTTGAATTTCCTTGCTGACATTTAATTCTGTTGTAAGGAAGTTGTTGAAGAATTCAGTCCATGGATTCAATGGAGCATGGGCAACCCAGAAATTCGTATGGCAGGTATGGGATATGTTTTTCTTGTACCACAAGTCACTCTACCTCATGGGAATTTGTCATTCCTCATTCCCATTCCATTGTTGAAGATCCTAGCATCATTTTCATCCATTACGAATTCTCAGCAATGAGAAAAACCAGAAATCACAACTTTGCAAGAACCCATGTTTTGAAGAGCCATAAACACCCATAATTTGGTATTGACAGTAAAAATCCAATGGGGGATCCATACGTATGAACCTTGGGGCGAATTTGAGAGCATTAGATACCATGAAATCCATAGAAAAACCCAGTTTCTATAGCCTAGAAGTCCAATGACGGGATTGAGTTATATGATCACCGAATTGAGAAATTTCAAGTGTGAATTCTAAACAAAGGTTGGGAATGCTTGATAAGCCCAGTGAAGGCTTGAATCTCAAGGATTTATCAGCTTGGACCTTTCTATGCCCATCCTGAAGAGGACTGGGGGAAGGGATTCCTGAGGGACTGTGCAGCAGATAAGGGGACCTTCCTTGTGTTGGGTGTGGCAGGTACTGTGGGTGCCTTGACTGTTTGAATTAACTTGAGATGCCTGTAGCTCTATGGCTGAGCTCATTGGATTAGCATTTCCATCCTTTGTATTTTGTATGGTTGATAAACCAAACTGTGTGTTGGCTTAGCATAGCTATTGTGTGAAACCATGGATGTGAGTGAGCCCATCTAGTTCCTCCTTAGTGGATGCACAACCTAGCTTGGGGGTGATCTCTTAGCTGAAAGAATACAGACTGGACAGAGATCTATGGTTGGGTGGAACATTGCTCTCACATAGCCAGTTGTTTGGACAGCTTCATCTCAAAGGTAAGTGGTCTCTGTGGTTTATATTATGATCATTATGTGTTCTGTTTTGAATGTTAATTGTCCATGTTAATGAAATGAAATGATTATCTTAATGCAATTGATATGAATTTTGGGCATAGAATGAGAACAAGATTGAATTCTCTACATGTTGATTCATCATATGCTTGTGATAGATATGTTGATGCATTCTAGTCTGTGTGTGTGTTATTATGTTTTAATTCCATTGTATAATTTAAGTATGCATTTGATTTGAATGGAAAAAATTTAGTCTTATGGCTTTGGGAAAGAATCAGACACCCCCATGTTACATTCATGTTCCCTCCGTGGTTTGGAATGATGGGAGGGGACGTGACACTTCCCGAAGTTCCTTAAACAACTCAGTGTAAATGCTAACCTCCTCAAGAGAACAATCATCACCGATGTGTTCTCTACCTTTCCAGGAGTAAGAGAGATGTTTATCGGTATAGTAGGGGAAATATTAGCCACGTTCCCCTCCGCGTAAATCCCATGTGAATCCCAAGGAGCCATAGGGTGACCAACAATCTCGGCAAGACTCGTCCTAAACTCGTCTTATTCCATAAGATCAGGGTTGGGAAGAAAATGAGAGTGATGATGCATATCTTCCCAAGGTCTCTCACTACCACACATGGCCTCAACAATAGCTTCATCCAAAGGTCGAGTACTGTCAAGACAATCGTGCGAACAAGATGAGTTGACTGCCCATTCCAGCAGCATAATGGGACCTTCCTCCTCTGTTCGGGAAGAGGAAAGATCTGGCTCTGCAGTGGCTTGTTGAATATTTGGATATACAAGCTCAGCAGCAGACAGTGGCATAGCCATTCCAACATGTCCAATGTCTCCAAACGTGGAACTCATGGAAGGTAAGGTCCATGGATCATCAAAATACAAAGTCCGGAATGGTACATTATTCAATGGAGGAGGCGCATTATCGGAAATGGTTCCAATAAAAGCAATGGGTGTAGGGAAATCAAGGTATCCCAACAATGAGGGGTACAATCCAACACCCATGTTCCCAGTTGTCGGCTGAGAATCTGTAACTTGGGGGACCACTAATCCCGTGGATGTTATGGAATAAGGACTAACAAAATCCAGCTGGTCGACTGTCACAATCTTGCCTTTGTGTGGAAAGCAAATAAGTATGGGGCATATAAGTACTACTTGTAGCAGGAACCATGTTGTAATGACCATAGTTGTGAGGTATGTTCCCACCTCCTGCATAAGTACTATTGGTAGCAAGAGTGGTTGTATAATTGTAAAGTATATTCCCACCCCCTGCATAAGCATTACTAGTAGCAGGAGCAATCGTGTAGTGACCATAAGTATAAGGTATATTCCCAACCCCAACATTTGCATTACTAGTAGCAGGAGCAGTGGTGTTTTGATCATAAATATAAGGTATATTCCCACCACCTACATTATCATTACTAGTAGCAGGAGCAGACGTAAAAGTATATGATATGTTCCCACTCCCGGTATTAGGAGGATTGTTAACATTAACAAACGTGGTTCTGGGTTGATGTGTAGAGGCATGTGTATTATACTGTGGAATGTGAGTCGTATTGTGAACGGTATTCCCACCAGGAGGGATAGTCCTAGGAGGCAGTCTTCCTCCAAGATTTGGAATGTTTGGAGGAATGTATCCCGTCCCATACTAATGTGTGTGAGTGGAAGGTGCAGTGCTCCAAGCGAGGGTAGTTCCCCCGGTGGGTGCAGTGTTTCCAACACCATGACTAGTGCTAGCATGACTGCCAGACGTGTTGGAAGTATTAATCGTGTTCAAACCAGGCATACCAGGAGAGAACAGGGTAGTGTTGGTCGTAGGACTTGTGTTAACATGTGACTCGGGCATCCCATATAGGAAATTACGTGGATATGAAGGATCGAATGGGTCGTCATTGGGTAGAGCCCAAACAAACTAGGTTGGGTCTCAGGTTGTGGATCACCCCCCCAAGCCTCTCTAGGAGTGGGGGTGTCAGAAGTGTCTTCTACTCTACCCGATGGAATCGTAGGGATTTCTCCCATGCCAGAACCAATGGTAAAATCAGCACAAAATGTATCAAAAGAATCGGAGAGGGCCTTCCTGTGTCCCCTCTGAACACGACGTGTAGCTTCTGTAGCCGGTAAACCAGCCAACCGATGAGACCAGTGGAGAGTAGTACCTCGCGCCACTATACCTATGAAAGGTCAATAAATCAAAGCGTCCCCTAACGACCAAACTAACGATCAAAGAATCAAAGAGAACACACCTAAGAAACTACATCCAAATGCACACAAACAGGACTGGCTCAAGGAACTCCCGACGCTATAGTCGGTATGTCTCACCTAGGAGAGGCTTGAGACTCCCAAACTATAATCGGAGGTAACAAAATCAGTTATAAGGGTTCCTAGACTTCACTGCGTGCACATGGTCAAATCCCTATACAACAGGAAACTGTGTTGTCCAACCCCTATTTGACTTAGGACAAACGCAGTATAACCACTACAAATGCCTTATGCGATACCTAGGTAAGGAAACTAAGGTCACCAAAATATAACCAATGCTCAGGGGGACAATTGCAGGTGGGATCTTTCGTATGGGAAGGGTAGCAAATCTCGAAACTCAAGAGGTATAGATCCCTCAAGAGTCCTCAGATACGAACAAATCCTGGAAATATCTCCCACGTTCAGCCAGTATTGGAGGGCTATCTCTGCAACCAACCTCCCGCAACCTTGTGCTTAACTCTGGTCTAAGTAGAGCTTCCTGAGAACACTGATGTATATAATGGGTTTCACCACTCCCTGGTTAGACACATAATGTTCCGTCTAGTAGTCTTGGATTGTTAACTCACAATGATCTATTCCAAGACTCTAAACCTATACTAGTTGGTGCACCCTATAAAGAAAAATCGTTCTACTCAATTTTAAGACTAAGCGTTGATTTTAAATGGTTGTGATTACTCAAAGGATGTGGTCGTGAAACTGATGATGTATATGACTCAATAGTATGCACAATCGTCAAACTATAGACTCATCTATCCAATAAAAACAATGCCACTAAAATGATAAGCAATCCAACGCTTCGAAATAAAATGCAATTCTTTTAAGTTTCCAATACACAAGCAAATCCTAGATGAAAGCACAAGCACTCAGATGCAAAATGCAATATGGAAAACAAATATTTTTGTATTTTCTCTTATAATGGAAAGGAAAATGCAAAACTATGTTTTTGTATTTTTCAATAAAATGGAATGAAAAATGCAAGCGAAATATACCTATTTGGTTAAAGAAATGCAGAGCATATCACCAAGAAAACCCAACAAAACCCAAACAGTGAGACTTAGCCAATGTAATGAGCTAAAAAATAAAAAATGATGTGAAACCAGCAAGGCTCAAAACACAGAGAAAAAGGGACCTCTGGTCACAAACGGGGCATGGAATAGTCAGGAATCAGGCCAATTAAGATTCAGGAACACTCAGAACTAACCCAGCAACAATCCAAGTCCATAAAACAATCAAACCCGGAGTTGTACGCTACTGTCGAAGGAAAAAATGCGGGTAGACGCGAGTTATAGTGAAGACAGAGGCGGGTAGACGCGGGTTAAACTAACTTGACCTACGTACAAGGAAAGGCAAATGGGCAAATAAAGAGTCCAATGACCCAGAAAAAAACTTGTTTTCTATAGTGTTTCCTAATGGCCAAGAAATGACACAGAGATTCGAAAAACAACAACTCTAAATAAGGACAAATGCCTAAAAATCCCCTAAAATGTATGTTCTACCAAGCGGAGTCACCATTTCTGTTACGGAGAAAAATTCCTATGGCTTGGGAAAGACCACAACAAATAGCTAACTACCAGAAAATGACTCAATTCCCAATGCAATGCTATATAAATGACAATGCTAAGATAATGGAGAAAAGACCAACCTTCAACAAGATGTTCGATGTAGATCCCTGTTGAGCTTTCAACTTCTACACTTGAACCTGCAAATTACTCTCAACAACAAATACAAGCAAGTGCATATAATATGTGAAAGACATTAGCATAATCAATAGCATGATCCATTATATCATAAGCAAATATAACCCAATGTAATTTAACAATATTCACAACATCAATTGGACGAGAAAATGAGTATTTCCATTAATGAATAACAAGAAGTACAATATACGACCTCTTGCCGGCAACAAATATGAACCAAGAACTGGGTCTCTCCACTTGTGCCTCCACCACTTCAGTCCTCCATGTAATGGCAAACTCAAACTAGGATAGGATTTTGGTACGTGAACATAAGGAGTTCACAACAACAAAGATCAATGAGTGTAGACTCAAGTCACGGCAAAAATCCACTAGAGTTATCTTGCTCTCTCTTTCACCTCCCTTCCATATGCCATCAGAGCTCAATATATAGCCTTCCAGAGGTAAGTGAAAGGACACATCGAGGCGTTTTGGGGAAAATGGAGGGCCAAAGGTCACCCTAAGACCGCTTTTCAGGAGTAAAAAGTAATTTTCTAATGATTTTTACCATTTTACTTGGTACTCGCAGGCTATAGTGGAACAACTCGCGTGTACGCTGGATAAAGTGGAACAACTAGCGTACAGGAAGAAAAATAGGGAAAAAGTGTTTCTGAAGGACATAAAGTGAATCTGAGTCAGTGAAATGGATCCTGAAGGCCAAAGAGTGCTGATACTCACAAGGTTGAAAATTATGTTGTAACATTTACTCTATCTTGGCACTTTCAAATTTTTACTTAGAATTAACATTGCTTTGTCAAGTTTATGCTTCTTTTCTTTATAAACATTGTTCAGGAGAATATGTATTCCTTTCTTGCAACAACTTCCTATAGATTATCCACAAACACTCTTCAAATGATTAAATATATAGTATGTTTCTCTTACACAAAAGACACCATAAAGTTCATAACCACCAAACATTTTTTTTGTAGGCATGTCAACCAATGATGACAATGATCAAATCAATGCACGCAAAAGAGTTCTCTATGCTCAAAAGAAAAAGGATAACAACAAGCATCAACGCCTTCTATATAGAGTTGCTCGTCAACTTGTTCATATCCCTTCTCGGTTTCACACTGTTCAACCTCCCCCGACACCTTCCACACCATCCGCATCGACATTAACACATCCAACAAATAGAGACCTAGATGGTGCACAATAGAGGTTCCATACAATATTGGACAAACTATCTCCCATGAATGTATGCTCTATATGCATGGAGTCTTATCCTGGAATTAAAACAAAACAATATTCTGGTGCATATGCATGTGCTCGGTGCATTGCAGAAAAAAAATGGCCACCGATATTCCTTTGCAAACAACATGGATCCCAGGATACAGCCACCAGTGCTAGCCATCCTTACTCAAGTTGAAGAAATGCTCATTGCTCGTGTTAACCCAATTTTACAAGTCACTCATGCTCATGGGGGACAATATACATATTCTGGCCATACTATTAGCTTTCTGCAAAACATTACTATCATACATTGACATCCTTATTTTTCATAAATGCAGTCCTATGAAGAAGCCTTATGACTTCTTTGTTAGTCAAACACGTGTTCTTGTTGCTCTCCAATACAAGCTTTCAAATGACCCCTACTATAAATATGTTCAAGTTATCTTCTTTTCCTATTGAACCAACCGACATTTCTTCACTCCTTTGTTATGCCACACCCAATCACCCAGCTTCCTTGAACCCCATGAAGAACAATCCTCTTCCTTTATATCTACACAAACAAATTGTAGAACTGAGGTTGATGAAATCAAACGCTTCTTAGGGAAAAGCGATGCACCAAATCTACCGTCCATTGACTTCCTCCCAATAGAAATTTCTCCTATCAATGAGTACAACACAATAGGCCTCCTCTCAATGGCCTTCCCAACCTTGTTTCCCACTGGAGTCGCAACGCTTAAACAATCACACATTCAAGAGGTTGGTATGGACAATTATGCACTGCACCTTCTTCGATACCATGACAATAGATTCGGCCAACATCCTCATTTCCGTTATTACATTTATAACCTCATCATGCGCCACCGTAGCCATTCTACTGCTTCTGTGTTTGTAAAGCGCAACATTGAAGATACATTGCCTCCAACAATCACAGAACTTGTACATCAATTACAAGACTTGCCGGATGCCAAAATCGCAGAGCAAGTCATGCGCTTTGGCTCAACCCTTGTGGGACATGCTCCTACTGGAACAAAAGCAGGTGTGAACTAACTAACATGATCACTCAACAAGGGACACCAACATTCTTCTTCACTCTCAGTGCAGCTTACACAAAGTGGCCCGATTTGCATTCTTTGATGCTTGGACAAGCTCCACCCACTTCAAATGAACAATACCAATGGAGAATTCGAAAACTTATAAGCAATCCACACATTGCATCTCAATACATGGACAATAGATTCAAAATATTCCTAGAAGAGGTTCTTCAAAAAGGCATTTCTACAAAATATTATTGGTGCAGGTTGGTAACAAATCATATTCCCATTAAATTTCAATGTATTCAAAACCTCAAATGTTTATTCCTGATATTTATAATTTTCCATATAGGTATGACTGGAAACATAGGGGATCTATGCATATACATGGTTTCTTATCGTTGAACGATGCAACCAATATGGACATGTTAGACTGGGCAGATGCTACCAAGGTTGAAGATGCAAAACTGTACTTTCACAAGTTTGTTACAGCATGGAATCCTTGAGTCAACCATTTGCAAACCCCATGCTTCCAAGCCTCTACTATAACTGATCCATGCACCATTGGAACAAATTCAATACTTGCAACAAATCACTTGGATGACTATGAAGAAGTTGTTAATTGTGTCCAAAGGAACACGAAATGCTCAGAATCTTCTTGCCTCTGCAAAAAAGGATCCTCTCTTCAATGCCGTTATGACTTCCCCTTTCATCTACAACCTGCCTCTTCATTATTCATTGATGCAAATGGTCGGAAAACCTACAAGCCTACAAGGAATGATGCCCTCCTAAATATTCACAACCCTACCATTATCTCTATTTGGTGAGCTAATGTTGATTGCCAACCTGTTCTCTCTAGACATGTTGTCCTCAAATATATTTCAAAATATGCAACAAAGGCAGAGCCCAAATCAGAAAGCTACCATGCACACCTTTCTTGTCTTGCACATGAAACTCCAATTGATGCCCCCATACTTCAACCAATAAGACGTTTCTTGTTAGAGACTGTTGCAGATCGAGACATTGGTGGACAAGAGACCTGCCACATGCTCCAAAAACTCCCTCTTTGTCTTTTCAGCCATTCCTTTCTATCTTTGAATGTTAGCCAAGGTATTTTCCACTGTATTTCCAATGAATCTCTTGACACCCCACCAACACCCACCTTCATTTCTGCTTACATGCAACGACCCCCTGCACTCGAACAAATTACCCTTCTTGAAGCTGCTCGCTCCTGGTCATACTCAGCTCGTAGAAAGCACTCCCAATGGAAACCAATCTACCCTCCAAAAATTGTTCGTGTCTTTCCTCACTTCACAACCATTCCACCAATTATTGCAAATTCCTTTGTTTCCTTTTGTTGGAGTGAGCTCCTCCTATACAAACATTTTCGCAGTCTCCACGATGACATTGGATCCACAGCATTTGTCATAACTTCTAATTGGCTTCACATTAAAGACACATACACTGCATGGCATGTTAATCGTTTTCCAGAAGCCCCCAATACACCTCCCTCCGATGACTCTACTCTTGCTTTCAACCACTTTCCCTCAGCCCCTTCCATGGATGAATGGGAACTCCTTTCTCAACTCCACCCTGGAAACAACCTTTATGTCGATGACCTTGACATGCTTGGCCATCGTGACTTTGACAAAGAACACAATTGGACCGAAAACCATATTCCTTCACACATGCATGCAATATCCATATCATTCACTGACTTGAATCGATTGTCCACCCACGTACAACCAGACACCTATTCATCTTCATGTTCTCCTTCCTCCTTGTCTCTCACACAATGAATGGCCTTCGATCTTATCATCGCATACTCCACAAATGCTACAAGCCCTCCCCCACTCAAAATGGTCATTCAAGGCACTGCAGGAACAGGAAAGTCTTTCTTGATTTCTTGCCTTAGATCTACACTCCAACATGCCTCTACTGATAAACCTTCACCCTTGCTCTTCTTTGCTCCCATAGGTATTGCTTCCTTTAACATACATGCACTTACAATACACTCTACACTTCCCATACCCATTACTGATATGCACCCTCTTGAAGGAAAATCCCTTTCAAGCTTCCAAGAACAATTCTGTCATATCCGATACATCATCATTGACGAAATGAGTTTCATTGGCCCAAAAATGTTAACCCGTATGGATGACAGCTTACGTCAAGCCTTCCCTTCCCAATGGAAAACCCCCTTTGGTGGTTGCTCTATCATCTTCTTTCGTGATTTTGGACAGCTACCCGTTGTAAAGGACATCCCCATGTATGTTGGAGCATCACGAGGAAATGCTCTATGGCGTACTTTTGACACTTTTGTCACTCTTTCAACCATATTTCGACAACAAGGCAACACTCCTTCTCAAGTTTCCTTTCGTCAACTCCTACTGAATCTTCGAAATGTAATACCAACTCTTGAATATTGGAACCTCCTCATGTTAAGGACATCCTCGTCCCTTTCACATGAAGAGAATCATACATTTGACCAATGCACTCATTTGTACACAACTAATACCTCTGTTGCATTGCATAACAAACAAATGCTAAAACTCCTTAACATGCCAATTGCACATTGCTTTGTAGATCAAAAGAAACAACATGTGCATACCTCGATAGATGATGAACAACTTCCATTCAAGGTTCTACTAGCAATTGGTCAACAAGTCATGTTGACATCCAACTTGTGTGTCTCAGCAGGTCTTGTAAACGGCTCACTTGGAAAAGTTATTGCAATTGTCTACAACTCCAATGATAAACTGCCTACATTGCCATCTTATGTTGTAATTGACTTTCTCCACTACAAAGGGCCCCCATCGGATTCTTCCAATCCAAATTATGTCCCCATCCCTCCTATAACAAGGGGTTCACGAAGGAAAGTACCACTTCAAATGGCATGGGGTTTAACAATCTATAAAGCACAAGGTATGACCCTCCAAAATGCAACAATAGATATTGGAAACATTGACTGACAAGGCCTTACATTCACTGCAATATCAAGAGTTAAGCCTTTATCAGGCCTTCGCATATCTCCACCTTTTTCCTTCTCTAGGTATTCTCGAATGAAAGATAGTCCCTATGTGCAACGCGGAATAGAAGAAGAGAAGTTGGTTGCTTCAAAGTCTTTGCATCCACCTACTCCATAAAGTTACATTCTTGGTCCTTTGCATCTGTACTGTGCATACCTATTACTTTACTACCTTCTTCTTTTTGCAAAATGAATTGTCTATTTTTTTCATATCTTCTATTCTTATTGCTACCATCATTGAATATTTGCCTATATAAGAGAAGATAATACTACTGTATAAAGAAAACAAGAGATTTAATCCTCATATCAACATTTTTCTTGTACTACTCTATCTTATTTACTTCAATGTGTTGTCATAACTTTTTTCAAACCGACCACATCACAACATTTCATCCCATGTTAGTCTTTTTTGCAATAAATATAAATTGTCGCAATATATATACTTCACTATGCTACAATGCATTGTTTGAATATATAAGTTTTATTGCGTTCAAAAGATATCCTCTAATGCTTTGTTGAAATCCCTTGAAAATATCTTATGTTCCCTTAAGTAATATGCACCAATGATGGCATCGACCAAAAAGCATGAAACGGTCAGGATGCATGGTCGGTCGTTATTGTCTATCTTCAGGAAACTCTTAATTACACATGATTACTGTATCCAAGTTGACAACCAACTATTTGTCTTCGTTGTCAGTGGTTGACAGTTTCAATAAATTTATATACATGTAATCGTCGACTTTTTTGGTCGTCGGTCTTTTTATCTCAAACGAAGCACTCTTAGTCAATTCTAATGCTGGTCGCATTGCATATTTGACATAAGCAAGAATATCATCTTGGTTGGCGCTCAATCATTGGTCACTGCTCAATGGACGCTCCACGGAATTCAATGGTGGAAAAACTTTCTTCTCAACTATTCTTCAATTATCGCAGCAACTATCTGCTCGAATGCCAAACCCCGATGGATTACACAAGGACTGCTCACCATCGTGGATATTAATGTATTTTGCAGACAAAGGGTAAAACATTGATCATTTTCTTTGTATTTTCCATTATTCTGTCAAGTAGTATTGCCAAGAAATGAACCACTCGAATATTAACAATGTGGGCGAATTGATGGACATTTCGTTTTGCTCGGCTCCATCAATATTTGTAATAAGTTATTTTGAAAACCTTATTTTTAAATTTCCTATGAGAGTTTTCTTTTTAAAGTAGACATTTTTTGTAAAAGAGTCGAATCTTTGAAAACTAGTTGAAGATCGATTGCTTTAATGTACTCGATATATTTGCTTGGTCGATATCCTTGTTTTGGCTGGTCTTCAACACCAGCTCAGTAAAAATTAGTTGATGTGATCGATATGGTTGATACCCTATTGGTCGATATTTTGTTCGATGGGTCGAAGTATGTGAAAGTCTTTGTAAATCAAGTCGGTTTCTTGCAGACCATTGTCAGTCAAGTTATGCGACAAAAAGAGAGTTTTGGTCGATACATGTGGCATAGTATATGTTAAAATTGAGTCTCGTCTTATGATGGTCGTCTCCATAATATATGTTTGATGATACTTGTCAAATTTGGTCAAATATAACTGATGTATGTGGTTGACGACTGTGGTCAATCCTCAAGTCTGGTCGAAACAATTTTGGTCGAGTCCACTACAAAGTGACTTTATGTATATTGTAATATAATACTTAGATATAATCATATTAATTTATACCTAAAGATTCTTTAGTATAACTATTGAAACTGTATGTTTTCAAATCAGGCATGTCTAAAGAAACTGAAAAAAGGAAGGCCAAGCAGATCGAGCTTCAAGAAGAAACAACTCCAAAAATACAAATCGAAACACTATTTGAAGACACAAAACCCATAATAGGAAGCACCCCTGAGTTCAAATGGGGCCAACTGTACATAGCTATCAGAGATGATAAAATACCTAATTTGACTATGGAAGAAGGCATGATTTATCAAAACATCAAAAGGTCCATCCTTCACAAGGCAGCTACATGGCCAAAATTGTTTCCCTGCTCAGAGGTGATTGTGTGGATTTTGCCCCATGTAGATACTACTACAAAGATCATTTCAAATGCCACTGGAGGAGGGCTTGCATCCTTCCAGCCAGTCTACCTTGCATCTGCATACAGGCTGCCTACATCCAAAGTATTCCTAACTGATGATTGGGTAAGACGTACCAATATAGATAGTGCTCCTAACAGACAAACAACTTAGACCCAAATCTAACGGGGAATATGACAGCGAAAACTTAATGACCCCCTATCAAATCATAGTTCTATTGTTGAGCAGACTCTTCGGTCAACCAAACTCCAACATCTATAAACTCAGTTGGGTTCCATTTATATACCATGTTTCCACACATGGTATAGTCTTCAATTGGGCATATATTATTTCAAACAGTATGGCGTCAACCATTTCTGCAGCTCAAACCAGTCTTTCAGAAGGGAAGTCACAATTCTTCATGTCTGGCTACCTCATCGATTGTATATTAGTCAGCCACCCTTTTCCTAATTTGGGATGTACTTGGAATCCGAATGAGACTCCCATTCATGTAGCATATCATATGACTTGGGATCATTGATATGAAGGCTACTACAAATTACTATGTGAAGAACTAATCATTCCCCTTTATTCACTAGTATTCAATAAAGAAGCAAATTGTATGTTAGACAATGCCTTGGATGTAATAGCTGAATATGGAGACTATTACTTCTCATAAGAAGGCACATACATTAGAATGTATGGAGGCACCTAACCTCCTTCTCTATTGCCGAAATATGCTACAGTTTACATAGTGCATAAAGAAGCGATGAGACAAGTGTTCATCAATGAAATTGGTCACTATCTGCATGACAAAAAAAAAGCTTCTTACCCACCTGTACCATTCAACATTGGTGGATACAAATTTCCTAAGATAAAGGTAGTGGAAGCCTTCATTTCAAACTTGCAACCTTTTCACTTTGGAACTAAACTTTTTGTAAAAAACGACAAGAAATGCAAGGTGGTTAAACACTGTGCTTCTTGTAACATCACTTTCAACTACTCGAATCACTTTCTCAAAGAAGGGTAAATATATAAAAGGGTAAACAATATGACAGCGCTGCACAACAAACTAAATCCGAAGAGTGCATCTACTTCTACCCAAAATACAACCAAAGAAAACCAAGCAAAAATGCATAAAAAAAGTGAAGAGGCGAAAATACTACAAGAACAACTATGACTGCAGTAGGAAGAAGCACTGGAACAACAACAAAACAAAGCAAAAAAAAAAAAAAACCAGCAGCATCAAATACAACAAATGGAAAAAAAAATACGTAAAAAACACAAAGTCTACACAATGAAGCCGAACAAGCCCTTTGTAAGAGAGAAGCTGAAGAAAATACAACTCAATAAGACCATAGCACAAAAGAGGCGCACGATAAGGTCCAACATGCATATGGTCGAATTCCTTAATCCCACCTGACTAGCCACAATCAAAAAGTTCAGACAAAGAAAACACGATCTCCTGACGCATATCTACCAGCAAAAAGTAGTCGGGATCTCTGACCAATAGTTGAACAAAATCGACATCCGCGCAACGATGAATAGAAAGCCTATCACATGGAATTAAATACCTTGTCAAATCATTCTTAGATGAAGCCATCTACTTCGCATTCTTCCCCTCCTGGTGTCACCCCAACCGAACTTTTGCATCCATCAGATACCTTACCACTCATACCAGAAATATTGTCCCCTTTAATCATTCGAAAACCATATAGCAGTTATATTCCTAACACTCCTTCCCCAGTCAACGAAACACATTTATCGCCGACTTGTCAAATCGCTACTAGTGTACCATTCCCCACCGCTACCAACGGGACCACAACAACATCAAAAGTAATGCAACTTCTTGAGCCAACAGCACAAACAACTAAAGCACCATTCGAGCCAGTAGAACAAGCAAAACAAGCAACAACTAAAAAAGTACACTTGACAAACACAATAGTCATATCAAGCAGCTCAATACAAGCAGAAAATTCTATTAGTGAGGCAGAAGAAGAGACAAAACAACCATCACCAATAGTCGAGACATGAAAACACTCAGAAAAACAATTAGCGGTCCCAAAATGGAAAGGAAAATTCAAGAAAAAGTAAGCTAAGGACAAACGACGCTATCAAAAATATCTTCAGCAACAACAAGCATTTGGACCACATATCTCAATTGGGTCGCTTATCTTTACATATCGACCAATTTGGACCGATCTCGACATACCATCCACAAAAGACACTAGAAATAAAGCTCGATTTACTGACTGATGCAATCAACCGAGAACACCGACATAGACCACTAGCAGTAGAAGACCGTGTTCACCAACGGGAAGAAGACCAAACTATATTTTTGACAAAGTGTCAAGACTTAGCGCAACAGGTCATACCAATTCCAGTCAACTTCGATAATACTAGCACACTTGATAAAGCATTTTAGTTGTTCCAATATATAGTGTCGGCATTACCTGAAGAGCTCACCAGGGACTGACAAAAACAAGCCATAGTAATAGCACCACTGATGTGGAAACAGTTTGAAGCATTCAACTCAGCACATGATCAGCTCATCTAGTATAATCATCAAGCAGAGACAGCAAACAACATTCTCCACAATTGGTACAAACATTATGGAAACGTCTTTAGACAAATGCAGGAGACCCGGGACTTAATTAACACTCTTCATCAACAACACCAAGTAGTTGATAAAACTATGGCCCCAATGACTGAGAAACAACTGATAATGGAAAATTGAAAATTCGAGAAATTGAAAAAAAGTGAACAACAGTGGTTGAGCCATGCCCGTCATAACCTTCACAAAGTAGAACAACTCTGACCACATCTTAAAACACTGCTTTAAGATTCCAACGAAAAAATAGAGCTTTTGGGTCCCGACCTAATTCATCTATAGGGCAGGAATACTCAAGAACAAATAGCTAACCTATCAAGCCTTACAACAACAAGTAGCGACTAGTTCCAGTCCAGACAAGTCATAACAACTACATTTATCAGTTAAAGCACAGTCATACACAAGTTTTGTTCAGTAATTTTGCACATCTCCTCCTTTCTTCGTGACGAAGAAATATTTTGATAAGAGGGAGATGTTGAAAGAGCCAACTATTTCCAATGTAAGTGTGAAAATCCTCACAGCAGATCTAAGAGTTGATGTATACCTCACAATGAAAGAATTTAGGAATAAGATTAAGAGTGGTCAATGCAGTAAAATGAGCAACAAAATAATGATATAGTAGAACTCGGAGAGAAGCAAAATAACTTCACACACACTAATTCATTAATCACAATATGGACAAATAAGTAGTACAATACATGAGGATTCGAATGCCAAGGTGGAAATTTGAATTAGCCTTCATGGAGTCATCAAAAGATCACTGGAGTGTCATCGGAGCACAACTAGAAGTCTATCTCATCATTAGTGGAGTCATCAATGCTCAAGTAATTGTCAACCATCAGTCAAACTAGGTCTAACTGAGTGTGGTAGGTGTAACTAGAACTAACTGAATGAAGGAGGCTCAGTGGAGGGCGCATGAGGAGCTAACTAGAGTCAGAATGGGCATTCAAGTCTCACTGGAGGTCCATCAGAGTGATACAGTCAGTTGAGAGTCAGTCTAGCCTTAAATCAAGGAAAGAACTAATGATAACTCAATTAACTGAAGTGCAACTGAGTGGTAGGTGAGAGAGGATGAGTGGCTTCCTTAAATCAAGGAGGAACAGCGCACTAAGCTCTAGGAGGGCTAAAACTGATATGACAGAAGCTCTCGGGGGCTAGCTAACTGAGGCTAGGTGCTGGGACTGACGAATGGGATGCATGCAATTGCATGCAGAATGCATGCTGCAGGCAGAAATGCATGCAAGACTGTAAACGCAAATAATGAAAATGTTGGTAGGGCTAGGATGGAGTATAGGAATATCCTAACACCCCCCCTTAATCCATCCTGGGCACTAGTAACTGAGACCAAAGGTCACCCAATACAATGAATAATAACAGTCAATAAACTGAGGAAATGGGGAAAACCTCATGGGAAAAATACCCCCCCTCAAAATAGACTGTAAGGCACACACAAAAATAAATGCTCCAAACTCAAGCAGGTGTGATGCTTGGTCATATGTCTGGAGGCATCTTCTTCTTGGGAATAAGTGGATCATGCTCAAAAGGCATGTGCTTGTACTTGCTCTTCAGATCAAATCTGATGAGAACAAATCCAAAAATATGAGGATGATCCTTGAATCTGTGATTCGAATCATCTGAGGTAGGATCAAATCTATGAATGTGCAGATAGTCTTTTGTCATCTCCTTCGAACCTCATGGGTGAGATTATGCCAAAAAGAACCATCAAATAATAGTGATTGCTTGGAATCCAAATCAGCTCCAAGACTTGATAAATGGTTTCTTGAGATCTCCTTTGAACCAGCAAGGGTGAGATCAAAACCATCATATGCATGAGAAATTATCCCAAGTAGTGATTGCTTGGATTTTAAATCAGCTCCAAGACTTGAAACATGGTTTCTTGAGATCTCCTTTGAACCATTAGAGGTGAGATCAAAACCAGTAAGTGTGTGAGAAATTATCCCAAGCGAATGGCAATGGCCATTATCTTCAATAACCTTCTGAAAGCATGAAATAATGATCATATAGTAGTACATAAAAGGTGAGTGATCAAGGAGAGCGAATGCATTACCTCCAATGGATGATTTTAGCTCCGAAACATTCAATAGATCATGATGCAAACCAACAAACTCTTGTGCAAGAGAGGATTTAGGACCTTCTGCAATTTCTAGAGTGTGAGCTGGCACATAATTCAAAATAGAAGAAATTTGGAGCATGAGTGTAGAATCTGCATGTTCTTCTTCTTTGTGGACAACTTCAATATGAGATATGTTTGATACTGGTTCATGATCAATGAGATCATCAAGGAGGGAAAATGCATCACTTTGCTTGCTCTTGAAAGGGTTTGGACCAATCCCTTCATTCTGCTTGCCAAATCTTTCATCCAAGTGGGCCCATAGCTCTTTTGGAGATGAAACATCAGGGAGGTCATATAAAATGCATCGAGACATATCATAAATCATGGTTGCACAAGCTATTTCACCTTCATTTAACCAGTCATACTCTTCTTCAGAGGATTCAAACTCTCTTTCAAAACAATAATCAAAGAGACCATGTCTCTTCAAATGTGCTATCATTTGTGGTTTCCATTCATCATAGTTGAATGGAGAAAGAGGATTAATTCATGATGAATACATGGAAGCTGTTTCAAGACCTGCAAAAACAATAGAAAATATCTGCAGCTGCTACTGCTGCAAAAATGCAGAAACGGCTGCAACTGCTGCACTCGAAATCTTGATAATAACCTGCAAAAAACTCTCAGGAATGGAGATAAACAATACTCTCAACATGCTCTGATACCATGTGAAAATCCTCATAGCATATCTAAGAGTTGATGTATACCTCACAATGAAAGAATTTAGGAATAAGATTAAGAGTGGTTAATGCAGTAAAATGAGCAACAGAATAATGATACAGTAGAACTCGGATAGAAGCAAAATAACTTCACACACACTAATTCATTAATCACAATATTGACAAATAAGTAGTACAATGCATGAGGATTCGAATGCCAAGGTGGCAATTCGAATTAGCCTTCATGGAGTGATCAAAAGATCACTAGAGTGTCATCGGAGCACAACTAGAAGTCTATCTCATCATCAGTGGAGTCATCAATGCTCAAGCAACTGTCAACCATCAGTCAAACTAAGTCTAACTGAGTGTGGTAGGTGTAACTGGAACTAACTGAATGAAGGAGGCTCAGTGGAGGGTGCATGAGGATCTAACTGGAGTCAGAATGGGCAGTCAAGTCTCACTGGAGTTCCATTGGAGTGATACACTCAGTTGAGAGTTAGTCTAGCCTTAAATCAAGGAAAGAACTGATGATAACTTAATTAACTTAAGTGCAACTAAGTGGTAGGTGAGAGAGGACGAGTGGCTTCCTTAAATCAAGGAGGAAGGGCGCACTAAGCTCTATGAGGGCTAAAAATGATCAGAGAGAAGCTCCTGGGGGCTAGCTAACTAAGGCTAGGTGCTGGGACTGATGACTAGGATGCATGCAATTGCAAGCATGCATGCAGAATGCATGCTGCATGTAGAAATGCACGCAAGACTGTAAATGCAAATAATGAAAATGCTGGTAGGACTAAGATGGAGTATAGGAATATCCTAACAATAAGTCGACAGGTCGGATCGACCATTCGCTAAATGTCGACTGGTTGCACCAATAATACAGTTCTATAAGTGAATGTAAACATCAACGGTTAACTATAATCTATCTATGTATGATTCTGCCCTTACTGAGAAATAAAGTCTACTGCTGACTAATAAAGCCTAGTCATCTGACATTGGTCATCATCTCTATGGCATTCATTGTTGCACCTCAAGGGGAAAATGCTACTTATAACACAGTCACAATACAATTAATAAATTTAAACGCAGCTTTAAAATATAACAATATTTCTTTTCCTTATCCTAACATGATTTCAATTAACGCAAAGTGCCTTCATCTAAAATATAATGGAACTTTATATTCTTTATCATAATATGATTTCAATTAAAATGTAACATGTCATACTTTTAAATTATAATGACAATTTCATTTTTCTTTATTATAACACAATCACAATACAATTAATAAATTTAAACATAGCTTTAAAGTATAACAATACTTATTTTCCTTATCCTAACATGATTTCAATTAACGAAAAATGCCATGATCTAAAATATAATGAATCTTTACTCTAAGACATATATTGACTTGCGAAATTCCCACTATCTTGGCACTTCTTTTCCTTATCCTAACATGATTTCAATTAAGGAAAAATGCCATGATCTAAAATATAATGAATCTTTACTCTAGGACATATATTGACTTGTGAAATTCCCACTATCTTAGCACTCCACAATCTTAGGTGTGACTCAGTCCCCCCCCTTTTTTTTAAAAGAAAAACACTATTTAGCAATGATTACAACTAAGGATTGAAATCTATAACTTACCTATCTTGAATTACAACGACAGTATTAGCGGACTTCTAAACATGGAGGTTGAGCTCAAGTGAAGGCCTTGTACATAGGAATCATTACTGATCATGGTTAAAATCGACTTGGCAGTAATGTTTGGATTGACAGCGGAGGCTTCAAGTGTGAGATGGTAGTGGTCACACTGGCAATGAAATCTAGGATGGCTTGGTGTAAGAGTTGAGTTTGAGAGGCTTAATAATGGAACAAACGTTGACTCACTACTGAAGATTTAAGGAAGGGACTTGGTGTTTACCAGATGTAACATCGAGGGGAGATACAATACACAGTGATATACCTTTCGGCAAATAGAAGTAAAATTCGGTAATAATGTCTAACTAAAAAGGAGTAATGAATACGAGTATGAGTTCCTGTTATATGTTTTCATTGGTGGAAAGTATAACTTGACAAAATATTGTTCATAGGATTAGGATAAGCATTGAATCGAGTTGGATCTTCGGTTGATTTTCTTGATTTCATGCTATGGATGTCGCCTTTAGTTGTGGCTAAAAGCATGAGTTGGAGTGAGGTTAGCTTTCCTCAGGTTGAAAGAAGAATCGGTTTCTTGTTTAATACATATTTAATAGATGTTTTTCTATACCATACTACTTCAAATCAATCATTTTTTTAGGAAACTTAAAAGAACAAGAAAAAATTCTTTACTCAAAGATATTATTGATAAGGTCTCAACCAATGTTGCAAAGGCAGTGGAATCCACAATATTGCAAAGCAGGAATGCTCATAAATAGACAAGTAGGAGAGGCCATAACGAATAGTTACATCCATTGTCATGCAAATACTTCATTGAAACTTAGGTGGTTCTTAGATTTAAAATAGGAAAAAATATGATGTAAAATTAATGTTCAAGTGAATTATATCATTAATTTTTTTCAAATTTTCAATATTACTTCACTATATATATTTTTTTATTTGGGGAATCAGTAACTAGGTTGGGGATCGTACTCGTGTGGCATGGGGTCGATTCTAGTCCACTACCATTATATCCCCAGGTGTACCCACACTACCCCTATGACCAAATAATCTACATCTCAAAGACTACTTCACTATGAAATATTTATTTAAAATTTAATATGAAATAAACTAAAATGAAAATATGTATTGAAATTTATTTAAATATATTTGTAAACAAAAGATTAAACAAGAGTTGCGTGCAGCTTAGCCCCTGCCTTAAAAACAAAAACCAATATTAAATATCAGTAAGACACAATAAAAATTAAATAAAATGATTTTCAAATTCAATATAATTTAGTTATAATGACATTTGTTAGCACATTTTGCCGAAAAGAAGTCTCAAATCACCTAGTAGTCAAAACACATTTGAATATTAAATGTCAAAATGGTCAATCTTCAATGTGTCGTAATTTTTAATGTTGATAGAAGAATAAAAATCCTATGCATAATTGTTTGGACCCAAGAAAAGTCAACTTAAAACTATTGGAAAAACAAACACATGAAAAGACAACTGAGAACTTGGAATAATGTGTATCTCGAGAGCTATGTGATGAATGAAAGTTTTTGTTTCCTTATTTTTATAAATGTTTGCATTAAAATACTTTAACAGTGAAGGGGGGAAATTGGGAATATGTGTTTCTTATGATCAAATCTAACTTTGGTGAAATGTGATACTATAAGAGACCAATATATATATATATCCCAATGTGAAGGGTTAATAGGCATGACTTTAGTATCTGTGAAATATGAGTGTAAATAGAACAAGAACCATAAGGTATATGGTGAACACTACTATTGTTATTGTTTACTTATTTTTCATTATTTCATTTCCCTCAACAAGCAACATGCATTTTCTTCTTTTTGTATGTGATGAACCATAACTACATATTAAAGAGATGAAAATTTCTCACATAGTGGTAATGTTGGTACAAGTTGGATACATCAAAATGCCCACATTTAAAAGAGGATTTGACAATAGGTTTCCTATATTCAATTATAAATCTAGAAGAAGTCGCACTATGATCTATCTAATCATTATAATCTCCATATAAATCTACAAATTTATAGCATTCAATGGCATGTCAAACTTCACAATAAGTTTCTCATCACAAAAAGGATGAAAGAGATTTTAAAATAATAATTTAGTTCATTAATTATCAATATAACTTGATTAAAAAGGAAAGATTATTTTTTAAACATTAATCAAATGACGCCTTATTATTTTTTTATAATTGGACAATCACCTTGAATTGACGATTTTTATAATTGTCGAGCATTAAAATAAATCAAAAAATAAAATCGTATGTTCAAACTTTACCACCATACAACTTCACTCCCCAATTTACCTTGCATGACAAGTAATCACGTACTATTTCTGCCCAGTGCAACTTCGTATTAATGATCCCCACTAAGCTTACATGTACACCCCAACATGTTTTACATATTCCATTCCACCAATTTCGCTGCCAAAAACCAACAAAGATGACACTTCTCCACTATTATGGGGCCCATTTTGACTAAATTTAAAGAATTATAGAAACACAATAAAAATTTTCGTAGATAGAATAATCAAACATAATTAGCATAATCCTAAAATTAACATCAACTAGACACAAGGAATCCATATTCTGGCGGCATAAGATGACGAGAATTCTCTTGTTAAGAAAAAAAGAATGGTACATTGCCCATAAAACAACGTCGCACAATGGACTTAAAATAGCAATGTAGTCAAAATACTCGATTACCAACCACACTAAACTAATAATTTACTCTCCTGCAGCATCAACAACGCATCCATTTCCTGCGATAAGACCAAGGCGAAGAGAAAATATAAATTCCAATTGCAAAATTTCATAAATTCTCTACCAAATCACATTTGAAGCGGTTGTGGTATATTGTAATAATGACCACATTCAAAACTCAGATATATAAAGAGTAAAGAAAATTGAAATCCTTATTTTTTAATTTTGAAGACACATTGTTATGTATACCAAACAAAATTCGCAAGGATCAAATTTATATTTTAAATTTTAAGATACGTGGTGGTTTAGTGGTAGGTTGGAGCACTAATAAGTTGTGATCTAATGATAAGTTGGAGCACCTAAATCACAATGATGATCATGTTCAAAACTTAGTGGATCAACTTCACTTGGTAATGCTGCTTCTTGATGGTTAATAATAGTCCATGCTAATGTTGTTGATGCAGATTAATCATTAGACTAGGTGACACTCATCATGTTGTAACATTGACATTCCCACTCTCTCAGTCTCTCTGGTGCAAAGGACTTGAAAGAAAAATACATAATTACAATAACCCATGAGTAGGTTGGTTATGATAAGGGTCTCATGCTCTAGGGATGGTAATGATTATCAAAGTTAGTGGCAACTACAGTTCTCATGCTTTGGCATCTACTTTCCACTAAAATCTACAACCAAAATGGTTACTGGAAAAGGTGTAAAGGTACCTTGTGAGCAGGTTCTAGCTAGAAATGATTTATTAGGTTTAGCTTGAGGACAACAGACAAAAATTTGGCTAGAGCTTCACTAGGAATGAAACATGTCCAAGATAGGATCCTTGGATTGGGTTAAATGATGGAGATTAAGTAGCATGCATTGGGTGTACTTCTGAACATGGGAAGAGTCCTGCTCCTCTGAAAGAAGGTGTGCGGATTGGGTAAAATGGTGGAGGAGATTAAGTAGAGCATCCACTGGGTGCACATATGAATGTGGGAAGAGTCGTGCTCCTCTGAAAGAAGATGTGTGGATTGGGTTAAATCATGGAGGATATTAAATAGCATGCACTCGGTGCACATATGAATGTGAGAAGAGTCCTTCTTCTCTGAAAGAAGGTGTGTGTAATAAGGTCACACAATTTGGACTTGGAAACAACTCCATAAACCTAAAGGGAAAAGTTAATTTGCAAAAAATGACTATAAAAAACGAAGGAATATAAACAAAATAAAATCTGGAACATAAAACTCAGTAAAACTGGACAAACTCATTGAAAATGGGCTTATAAAAAAATCAAGAAACATGAACTCAGCAAACTTATTGACCAAAACTGAGCCTTTGATTCGACTCACCAACCACAGTGCTTGCACAATAATAAAGACTCTTGTTTATATGGGGCGTACAACAAGTGCAAGATGGATAATTATGGTTAGGAAACAGAGATATCATGCAAAAAATGTGAATCCCATCCAAATTGTAGCATATATAGATTTGTGGCAACACAATCAAGATACATATATTTAGCTCATCCTTCAACACATCAAAACAGATTATGGATGAGTCGTGACTGTTTGGTTAAATATGCAGAGGTTTAAATAAAGACAAAGGAAACCATGAACCGGTGTTTAGATTTCAGCTAAAAATGTATAAGCATATGGATACCTTAAAGCAAGTAATAGACACACACACACACACACACACACACACACACATATATAAAATCTGGTTTCTGATTTGTATTGGTATTTGAGTTCAGGGATAATGAAATTTGAAAATCTTTATTAGGTATAAAAAGATATTTGTGTTGGTATCTGAGTTTAGGGATAATGAAATTCGAAAATATTTAGTAGGTATAAAAAGATAAAATTCATTATTAATTTTGATAAAGAGAATTAAGTTGATTGAGTTATATCTTTATGTATTCAAGCAAAACCAAATAGAAACATTTTGTGGAAATTATTTTTTTTAAATATTTAAAAAAATTGTATGGGAAATTAAATTAGTTACTTATTGAGATTTAACCATTTTTTTTTAAATCATCAAATGCAATGAATGTGTATAATAGAAATCCAAACAAATCTGGAAAATGAATCAACTTGGCATATTACAGTAGTTGATTTGAAGAATCAAGCTTTAGAGGTGCTTAGGTATGTGCTGAAAAAGTGTGAAATTTATGACTAGAATGCATGTATTTCAACTCTTTACTCCTAACAAGAATAAGATACAATGAAATAAATCATCTCTTTACTCCTAACAAGAATAAGATATGATGAAATAAATTAGTGAAATCATTGTGATTGACATCAGATGCAACAATCCATAATAAACTAAAGATTTATGAGAAGAATAGGAATTTGCTTACTTGCAATAGCAACATAATTGATGTCAATTCTGATTCATTACCATGTATATGATAACATATGTTCCTTAATAAATGAGGATACATATGTTCCTTAATAAATGAGGATACATATGTTCCTTAATAAATGAGGATTCTCGAGCTATCAGTAGGTTAGTGTAGAAGCAGATGCCAGCTGGTTCACTGCCAGTAGAGTATATATTTAGTCGTCTGCCGCTAGATTTCCTCTGAATTTTCATCGTTTGAGCTCTGATGTTGAATGAAAGAAAACATGTAAATTTCTACTGCACTTTCATGGCTCCAATCATGGGAGAAATAGTAGAAAAACAAAGAAAGTAGAAAAGCCCAAAAGTTGGAGATGATGGTAGAAGGAGATGACATAATAGGTCTGCTGAAAAAGACAATAGCTAGAGTTATAATCAAGAAGAAGTGAAATACTTAAACATCTTAATTTTCTCTTAAAATATTTTCTTAGTAATATAATAGTGGATTGATTGTAAGATGAACAGGGTGTTTACTTAATCTCCCCTTTTGTCTATAAAAGAAGTTGTATAAGTGTATGTGTGAATAATTCAAAATAAATACCGTGTTTGGAATCTTCCAATCTTGGAATAGTTTCCATAACTTTAAAAACTCTTATTTTCTTCAGAAAATGAAAAAAAAGCGAGCTAATTTGAATGAAACAACATTGCAAAGAAAATCTGGATTTTGAATGAAACAAAACTTTAAATATAAGCATACCTTGGCAGAAGAATAATACGGGTATGAATCATCAGCAGGAGGATTGGAATAAGAAGTTGTAGGCGGAGAACTAGTAGAGAAGGAGCCACTAGACGTTGAACTAGTAGATGATGAAACAGTAGACAATGTTCAAGTTAATCCCAGATTGTAAATTGCAGTTCCATCTGGATGAAAGAGCCCATAATTCTTCTCGGACGCTGGTCCAGTTTTCATATCTTCATTGAATAATGCAAATAGGTAAGCCTGCAAAACAAGTTTGGGTCTCAAAGGAGTCCCCTAGTTTCGAGAGAGCAGCTAAATCAAATTCCCATTATACATCTGAGCATTCTGAAGAGTTTCACCCTTTGAAGGCCATCCAGTTTCAGAGAATGTGACTTCTATATTAGCATATCCTAGAGCAGATAGTGTAGAATAAACAACATCAATCTGAGCATATAACATTTTGTTATAGCGAATATTATTGTTCAAGTCAACAACACCTGCATTTTGTTGGAATAGTACATAAGCCAGGGATATCTGGCTTGGGTCACCCTTGTATGCAAAGTATGGATAAGCATTTATGTAGAAAGGAAAACCAATCTGAGACAACAAATCCAAAATGGGTTTCATTAGGCTCTTCAGATTTGATGCAAAGGAACCAACAAATGATGGAAATGAATTCCCAAGTACAGGAAGAGAATGGGGTGTGGTAATTTTAATATCAATGTCTGCACCGCTGTTGACAATGGCCAAATGAATGTTTTTCATTTCAGGAACCAGGTTTTCCATTAACTGTGTGTCAGTTCCTTTGTAAACCTCATTCCTACTGCTATGCCTGTGATCTTTGTGGATGGTAAGTAGGCCTTAATGTTTTCATTTACCCATTCAGTGGCTTTAGTTGGATCTGTCATGTTGCCAACGTATTCATTCCCCATTCCAATAATCAATTCTATACCAGTGTTTGCAAATGCTTTGAGAACCGTCTCGTTTACACTGTAGAGTTTTACTTTGTTCACATTGTTGGTATACAAAAGACCCACTACTAGTTCTGGTGATGGTAAGTCATCTGCAACTTGTCCATAGTTGATTCCTGTTGTGGAGGAACTTATGTTTGACAGAACATTCGAAATATGCAGTCCTGAAAAAGATTTAACATAAGTGTAAGATGCAGCATCTAATGTAAAAATTAAAGCATGAATTGGGACATTTTCTATAGACTAGGATAAATCACAGTAACAATGGAGGATATCTCCCATAGACAGCTGTGCAAGGCACTTCCAACATGCTGATGAGGAATACAATGTTAATAGTAGTTTTAATCCTTCTTTTTATGGGAGCAATTCATATCCTTTCGTTTCATTGCCTACCAGACAGACTCACAAATAATGACATATTGAAGACCTCTCAAGCTATGGTGAAAACATGGGTGCCTAATAAGCATGGAGTTATGTTTCATCCCATTTCTTTTTTTTTCACTGGCTATCAGAAAGACTCACAAACGATGGTATATTAAAGACCTTTGAAGCTGCGGATGGGTGCCTAATACACATATAGCTCTGTTTTATCCCAGAGCTTCATAAACTCCCAAAGGCTTTTGGTGTAAGGAGAGCTATGGAGAGAAAATATCTTGAGAATCAAACCATGTTTTCTTTTTTCTATATTTTTGCATCAAAGATAGATCCTCTGAAAAGGAGCAATATTGGAAGGAAGGCACTGGTGTCTTTGTTAAAGAAGACCAGCTACATAACTGTAAAATGTTAAGACTCGTGAAAATGCAATCGGTACGGGTGACTTCTAGCAGGGGCATTATACAGGCTTCACCTATACACACTAATGCACAACATTCACATTTTCCTCTTTCTTGGTTTGGAAGATCTTCAAATAAGGAGTAAAAGAGACAAGAAAACCAAGATCTTAGGGTCCTACACTGTACATCAAGGGCCCATTGATGCATAAAATTTCCCCCACTTAAAATAGCCTCACAAAGTCTTCTTTACAGTAGGTTGTGTGAATAAAGAGGTTGAAGTCAGAATCAAAGGAAACCCAAACAATCCGAATTGAAAAATATATGTAGTTATTAACAGACAGATGAAAACATGGCTTCCTTTCAACAGCTTCACTAATGCAAAAAAAAATGGAAGCCTATTTGCGTGGAAGCAGTGCTGGAATATTTGTTAAAGAGACCTTCAGCTTCATAACTGCAAAATGCAAAGCTTCCTTTTCATGGGAGTTCACTCATGCATGAGCTCAGGGAACTTATCAATTTACTTTATTGATATGCCACACTTTCTCTTTCTTAATTTACCAGTTTTATAGGTCTACTGGGAACTACCTCTCTGCCTTAGTCCATAGTTCATCACTTTGATCCGCGTGGAGAAGACTAATCTCTTAAGAGCTATAGAATTCAAGCAGTGCACCTATTTAATTAAATTAGTCCCCCCCATGGAACCACCCGAAGCCATCCTAGAGTCTTTATTGATCACACTCTAGATTGGATTTCTAAATTTCACCTTCTTATAAATGAATGATTCTTCCACGCACTTTGATCTGAGTGAATCCCATCTTGAAGCTGTAGATACATAAATGCATTAAGAGACTCTCAGAAAAAGTAGGGAGGGGTTATTGGGAACCAACAACAGCCCCATTTTTTGGTGGGTCGAACCGTTCTTAGTTCTTGCAGGGGGGCTACCCTATAGCTCTTTATTACTTCCTACCAGCCTTTAGTTCGGGTTTATAGAACCGGGCGGGTGCCAATTACCAACAAACCAAAAGTGCCACGATAAATAAATCCAAAGACAGAAGGACGCGGTTTTATGAATGCGTATCACCTCACTTAGGGGACGCTTGCTCTTTCTGCCATTGCTTTGTAACTTGCCCAAGTTTGGCAAGGGACGAGAGGTGGAAAACTGTCTCTTTGAATGGAAAAGAGGTCTCTAAAAAACTAAAACACTCCCGGTCTAAGGATCTTACAAAACCCTCCTTCTAGCCTTCTGCAACTTCAAACGTGGCCATCTTCAGCGCTAATGTGAATGTGGCTCACGCGCAGACGTGAATGTGGCTCACGCGCAGACGTGGCCATCTTCAGCGCTAATGTTGGCACACAGCACATGTGAATGTGGCTCACGCGCAGACGTGGCCATCTTCAGCGCTAATGTTGGCACACGGCCTATGTGAATGTGGCTCACGCGCAGACGTGGAAGAAAACCTTAGCCTTCAGAAGGTCGTTTTCAGGCTAGAACAATAGGAAAAAATAAAAAATATGATCGAATTATGAGCGTCAAGTCATCCGTCCGCAGACACAGTGTTTTGGCACAATTATTATATATACTCAAAAACTATACAAGTGTTTCATTTGGATTTTTTATAAATTTTAATTTTTAATTTTAGAAAAGTCACATTTCAACAGGACTTATTAATCAAATCAAATTTATTAGCTAATCAAAAATAAGAATTATATAATTTATAAAATTTAAAATATAATTTTTTATTTATTTTAAAATCAATTTAATAACTAAATTTTCTAAAACAATAGAAAACTATATAAAAATTTAGAATGAAAATTTGTAAATTAATTAAAAGTTAAATGCAAACTGGTTTCGGCAGGTATAATAATGTTAAAAATTTGAATGGAGCTAATAATACCATATTCATTAATAATGTTAAAAATTTGAATGGAATTAATAATACGTACGGATTCACAGTATTAATGATGGTTAATCAAGTCACTTTTAGTGTTAAGTATTAAGGTAGAGAAGAATTAAATCCTTAATAAAAAAACAAAAATTACCACATTGAAATTATTTCATCCAAACATTTTAAAAAATATTTATACTATCAAAATGGTGAATCCTCATAAGGTAATAATCATGTTTAGTTATAATACAATACAGTTCATGTTCATGTTAGTTAAATGTGAGAGAATGTCCCTAAAGTTGCATTAATTAATTAAATATAAAGTAAAATACTTGTAATTTACCTATTTATTCTTTGCAATTATCACAAAACTAATATGTAATTTATTGTTTTATTTTATCTTAACCATAGTAGCATAATTCAACAGTACTGGCTTTTTCCGTACAGAAATTCCAACATATTATTAACGGTAAATACAGAAACCTGGCCGACGAGTTATAATGGAGTTTCGAATAAACAATTTTTATTATATATATTAACATGATTTAGAGAGTTTGATAATAGATTTTGATTTTGAGCTGGACAAACTTCGATAATGGACGCGGATACAGGTTTTACTGAATTCTGGAAAACTGATTACTTTACCTTTTTCAAATCTCTCGCCTCCAAGCCTCTATCCTATCATAACTACGTGCTGCACGGTTTTAAAATTTTAGTTTCCGTAGAGTTACTGTTACCAAACAGTAATACTATGTTGAAAGTTTCCATCTAAACATAAGTTCCAATCTAAAAATAGACTTTAGATAGAATTTATGAGATTTAAATTAAAATATATTTATTTCAACTTTCAAATTTAAAGTTAATATATTTTAATTTGTATATAAATTATTATTATTTAATATTAGTTATTAAATTATGTTTCTAAGTATTAGTTATTTAATTAGTTTATTAGTTAGTATTTGGTAACATAGTATTTGATATATGTTAAAATTTTAATATATTTTTAATATAATTTATGTTAATATATTTTTTATACTATATTTTTAATGATTAATAGTTAATATTTTTTAGTATATAGTTTTTTTAAAATATATAGTTATTTGAATGTTATGGTATATCTAGTATATTTTATTAAATTTTATTTAATTGTTTTATAATTTTTGTTGATATTTTTATTATTTTTATTTTTTTTGTGAATAGGATAAATTATGTTTTTAAGTATTAGTTATTTAATTATTTTATTAGTTAGTATTTGATATATGTTAAAATTTTAATATAGTTTGTGTTAATATATTTTTTATGTTTAATAGTTAATAGTTTTTAGTATATAGTTTTTTTTTTAGATTTTTCGTTTAAATATATAGTTATTTTAATGTTATGGTATATTTAGTATATATTATTAAATTTCATTTAATTGTTTTATAATTTTTGTTGATATTTTAATTATTTTAATTTTTTTGTTTGTACTATAAATTTAATACCTTTCAATTATCTAAATCTAAAGCTCATGAATATATATATTTAATTAAAAAACTAGATTGGAGGATCTATTGTAAAGAATGTGATAAAATAGGTGTAACGTACTACCAACCTACTATCATATTTTTACATTATTATATTTTTTTATTACTTATTTTTTACATATCTAATCATCCGAAAATTCGAATTATGTTACTATGATCTTAACAATACATAATCATATATATTTTCCATCACAATCAGCCACTTGCCAACTACTCAAATTTGGAATCCTACAAATATGAAAAAGTCCATTTATTCATTGATTATGAATTAAAATAGTTGTCCTTAGCAATACATTATCATATATATTTTCCATCACAACCATCCACTTGCCAACTATTCCAATTTGGAAACCTACAAATAGGCAAAAATCCATTTATTCATTGATTATGACTTAAATAGTTATATTCTTAATCCATAATGATTCTAAGATTGTTATTGACTAATAAAAGAATTCATAACACAAACATATTCAATGTTTAATCTTTGCATGGTTCCTTAAGAGTCACACTTACCTCGAAACACATTGTTTATGGACATTCTATCTTCAAAAGATCTAATACTACCTTGCTAAGTAATAGCGTTTTTCTAATCTCATGTAAGCTAGATGGATTGGTTTCCCCATCATGCAATGTTCATTGGTTAACTACATGCATCTAGATGTCAAGCTTGGTTGTGAGATTCAAAGTAGCATTTAAAAAAAAAAAAACAAGACAAAGGGAAACATACGCTACCATCACAAGAGCATAGCATGACCTTTAGGCAATTACATATTCGGTATGTTTCAAAGCAAGCAATGAATTCCAGTAGCAAAAAAAACAAGAGATACTTAGTTCTTAAAGACATATCTTACAATATAAGCAAATTATCATGAAAATAATATGAAAATGCCATCATCATTTGTAGGTAGAGCGTCGACAATAAAAGGGTTCAACATTGTTTCATAGCAAACATTGAAATCTAGTAGCAACAAGAAGAAAAGATACACAGGTCTTGAAGACAACTGAAATACTATATCTTACAATAAACAGAAAACTTACATAATAACACTATGAATACATTTCATCATTCATATTGTTATTACCATATTTTCATCAAGATTAAGTTCATTTGGTTGATCAATTATTGAACCACGATAGATAAAACTCATTATATAAGAACCACAATCAAGAAGGAAAATCATTTCAAGGTGTATTATAAATTATATAGAAGGACCGGTGACCGATCCCTAGCACATGGTCATCTCCACTAGAATGGGAAATTCATGAAGAGTACTTGTTATTGATTCTTTCCTTTTAGGTTGTGGAGACTATAGGAATCAACTTGTCATTTTTAGTATCTTCATTAATGAAACGCGTGTTGGTCTTATTTGGGATCATATCAAGGCAATTTTCATTTATCAATTGGTTCGTTGTGTTCCAAGATAGGAGTTTGCAAAGAATTGTGAAATTACTAATGTTAAATGCATTAATATTATCATTGAGTTGATATTATCTCTCTAGTATTCTCTTTTAGGATGCATTTTTCATGCTATGAGATTACATCTTTTCGAAGAGTTCATAAAAGAGTTTGGTATTTTGTGGCATGCTAAGGTTTCCACACACGTTGCTATGATAATGAAAGTTTGGTTTCCGATTTCATTTTCCATATGTAGACTCTGATGGCGACACCTCCATAGTGATGCACTGCTTGAGCTACATTCCTTTCTCTTGCTCCACTTTAATGAGAGGATATAAGAGATCACAACAATATGGATTCTTTCTAACTCACTACCTAGTGAGGTTTATTCATTTCTTCCCTTCCAATCAAATGATCGATTTCAAGTAGTTCTCCCTTTCCCAATAGAGATGCATATCAATGAAAAATCTAAGTCGAGGGTGCAATAACAATTACAACCGTTGGAATAATCATTAACCCATCAAATGTTGTAAAAATAAATAAAAAAGATGGGAATTTCAAATAGTTACATAAGAATCAATATTCTACTTCATCCATTAGATCTCCATTGGTTTAAACTAATGTTGTTCGTTGGATTTGTCTGTAGGACCCCAGTCCTAGTTAATCTAAGTTTATAAATAGAGATCCTTCTTTCACTATTTCCTTTTTGTTTTAGGTCTCTATTTTGGTTTCTAGTTTAGGTTTAAATATCATGCATGTAAAATAATATAAAACATTTACATTTACAGGTCTGAATAACTATAGGTGTTGTTTAATGGTTTCTAACTGCTACAATATTGCAGGTGCATCAGCATATAACATGTGACAATTTACACTAGATTAAATTTTCATTAGCTCATGAAATAGGAAATATTGACATAGTTAGAAATGGGTCATTATAGGTCTGTAAATAGCTAGTAGATCCATTTTTTTTGTTACTTCATTTTCTATGTTGTAGCCCTACTACCAAAGGCCTTTCCAAACCCTTCAAACTCAATTGACCAGACAATTTGGTATGCCACCCTACCAACTAGCGAGGTCTCGCCGACCACCCAGCTCCAAAGGTACCCCTTTGGACCCCCGAGCCCAAACCGAGTACAAGCCAACCAGTTCTATCCCTTCCAAAAATCTCCAACAAGAACCCCTTCTTCTTCCTCTTTGAAATTTTTTCTATATCTCTGCCCCAAAATTTCCCCAAAACATGCTAAGGTGAAGATCCCTTCTTCTTCCCCTCTTCTCGACCTTATTCCCATTTTCTTTGCCGACTTTTTCCCATTAATACCCTATCTCTAACATAAATATTCCAACCCCCATGTCAGTCCTCAAGCCAATCTCCATGACTCTCATTAAATCCATTATTTTATTAATTAAATTTATTTATAATTAGAATTAATAGTTATTATTCCTTAAGTTCTCGGGAAAATTGCTTAGGTAGAAGTCAACCTAATTTATTTACGAGGGTTTCACTGCCTATCACTTATCAAATCGGCCATAACTTCTCATTTATGTATAATAAATTCCAAATTTCTTTATATCCATGGTAATAATAACCTAGTCATTTAATTAATGATTAACACACTTCTAATATGTTAATGACCTTTTAATTATAAATTCAAACTATCAATTATCAATTATCAATATAACTCACATGATTATGAATGCACATTTATCTTAATTAATTAATACTTAACTAAGACTTAATCAATTCCTTCACCTAGTTCCATATTAATTACACCATAGTCTATAATTAAACTAATTAACAACCATTGCTAATGATAATGATTAATATTAACCGACCAATTTAATACTAACCTAATCGACATGATAATTACATTTAAAATTTTAACCCTTCTAAATAAATTTAATAACAATCAATCAAGCATTACTAATTAATTGCAATAGTTACTACCTAGGTTTACCATAACTTGTTTATTAATCAACAATAATTAATCATTAATCCACAATAATTAACATTAATCAATATTACTAGTATTAATCGGCAATAATTAACATTAATCAACATTATTAACATTAATTGACAATAATTAACATTAATCAATATTATTGACATTAATTACCATTAATCAACATTATTAATATTAATCAACAATAATGAATATTAAGTTACTCATTCCACCCATTCCAATATTTTAATCATTAATTTACTAACTCGGCGTATTAATTTGATCTCTTGGTTAGATAAATAGTAATAATGTAATTAATGCCTAAACATTATAGTTCATTATTATTTCACACAATTTATAAATATGTAGGCGAGTCATGTAAGCATAGCTATTGCTTACATTCTTCACGTAAGTACACTAACAGTACTAAATCACATACATCAATCATAATCATGAAATTTATTGTTCATTGACACATGTTTAACATAGTTTACAAGGTACAATCTTTTATCTAACTGCATATTATTAAGTTACGACAATTCATACATTACTGGGTTACGACACATAATCAATCAAGGATTTTCCACATACAAACACCAATTTCATTAAATTTGGACTTATTCCAGTCCAAGTCACTTTGAAGACGGGTAAAAAACAACCTTTCTAGACTCCAAAATCAAGCAAAATCCGGTTCCAAAACTGCCAAATCCAGGTTCCAAAAGTCCCAAAACCGGTTCCAAAACTGCCAAAACCGGTTCCGAAAGTGCCAAAACCGATTCCAAAATTGCGAAATCCAATTCCGAATGTGCCAAATCAAGGTTCCTAAAGAGCCAGATCCGGTTCCGAAAGTGACCAAACTGGTCCCGAAAATGCCAAATCCGTTTCTAAAAGAACCAAAATCCAGGTTCCAAAACCATACTTTTTCTTTTGATATTGGTGTCTGTATAATATGATGGTCATTTGAAGTTGAATGTCATTAACCAACACCCCATTTTTTAATGAGGCTCGAGATAAATGAATGAAGGGGTGGCCGACCCTTCTTTTTCCCACTATTATTTTTATACTGCGGAAGGGGCGGCCGATCCTTCTTGTCGTCATTCGAAAGTTGGGATAAATATTGTTTACATGTTATAACATAGGGAATGTCCCCATCCCTACCATATACTGTGGAAGTCGGTAGTGGAGAAATGTTGTCCCAACCTTCGTAGATTAATTGTTTTTCATTTCTCTTTTAAATGAAGGGTCGACCGACCCTTCTTATGCTTAGTATTTTTGCAGTCTTCACCATTCAGGATATAAATTATTTGACAGCCTAAACTTTGTCGGTTGAATATTTGCACAATTCCCCCATAAATGAAGGGGCGGCCAACCCTTCGTGTGCCCAATATTATTTTCATACTAGTTCTAGACTGCCAGAAAGGTCGGCCGACCCTTCTTGTGATTTATATTTTTCCAGTCTTGACCATTCTGGTTATACATGACTTGATCTCTATTTTGGAAGGCCAAAATCTCACACATGTGAGCCTCAAAGAGAGGATTGATGCCATAGGAAGTGATGACCTGGCATCTATGATGACATGGCATGAATGATGACATGGCATCTATGATGACATGGATTGTGTAATAAGGTTGGAAAGACACATGATGGTGTTCTGGTGTATCATTTAGTTTGACATCATTCTCAAAAAGTATGGAAAATTTGTGAAACTTTGGAAATTGACAAAGTATGGAAATAGTAGTCAAAACTGCTCTGATAGAATGCCCACCATAATTCATGGGTTTAGAAAAATTTACGCACCATCATATCATGCTATAGCTTGTTGAAGTGGCTATCTATTTATACATGGTTGCGGATTGCGGGAACTGTTTGAATAATGAATTTGCGACATGTGTTTTCGCAACCCGCAAGGCAAATTGCGGATTACGGAAACTATGGTTTGTTTTTATTTCGAGTCGTAGTCCCGCAAACCGCAATTGCATATTGCGGGAATTTTTTATATATTTTCAAACCATTAAACCCCCGCAACTCGTTGAAGCCTTCCCCAGATTAGATGTCAGTTGTTTCCTTTTATTATTTTTTATCTTCGAAAATTACCTACTGTGTGGATTTTACTGCGAGTTTTTACCAAGGGTCATTTTCACTATTTTTCCAAGCTTGAATTAAGGGTCAGCCGACCCTTCTCGTGCTTAATATTTTTGTAGTCTTCACCATTGAGGATATACATGAATTGACATCAATTTAGCCTATACTTCATAGGTTGTATATTTGCACAATCCCCTCATAAATGAAGGGGAGGCCAACCCTTCTTCTGCCCACTATTATTTTCATACTAATTCTAGACTGCCAAAAGGGTTGTGCGATCCTTCTTGTGTTCACAAGTCTGGATACAGGTGAATTGCTGGATATTGGTGTTCACAATTATCTACTAAACGAAGGGGCGGCTAACCCTTCTTCTGATTTATATTTTTCCAGTATTGGCCATTCTCGTTATACATGAATTGATCTCTATTTTGGCAGGCCAAAATATCACACGATAGGAAGTGATGACATGGAAACTATGATGACATGAAATGTTTGATGAGGCTAGAAAGACACATGATGGTGTTCTTGTGCTATCTGACATCATTCTGGAAAAGTATGGCAAGTTTGTGAAACTTTGGAAATTGACAAAGTATGGAAAAAGTAGTCAAAACTGCTCTAAGAGAATGCACGCACCATCATATCATGCTATAGATTGTTGAAGTGGCTATATAGTTAATATACATGATTGCAGATTGCGGGAACTGTTTGAGTAATGGATTTGCGACATGCGTTTCCTCAACACGCAATTCGAGTTGTAGTCATGCAACCCGCAATTTCGGATTGCGGGAACGTTGTATATATTGCATAACAATTAAACCCCCGCAACTCGTCTTCCGCATTCCCTAGATTAAATCTCATCTGTCGACTTGTCTTAATCTTACAGCCTATAATTAAGCCGACGAAATTAATAAATATGTTGATTTTGTTTCTGTTTCCTTCTATTATTTTTCATCTTCGAAAATTACCTGCTGTGTGCATTTTACTCCCAAATCTGTTTCAAAAATTTCCAAATCCAGGTTCCAAAACCATACTTTTTCTTTTGATATTGCCACTTTTGAAATTGGTTTTTGCGCTATTCTGATATGATAATTATGACGGTCATTTGAACTAGTAAAAAATATACAAATTATCAAATGAATCGGTGTCTGCATTATATGACGGTCATTTGAAGTTGTATTTCATTAACGGACACCCCATTTCAAATGAGGTTCGAGATAAATGAATGAAGGGTCAGCCGACCCTTCTTCTGCCCACTATTATTTTCATAATAGTTCTAATCTGCAAGAAGGGTGGCTCAATCCTTCCTGTGTTCACCATTCTGGATACAGGTGAATTGTCGGATATTGGTGTTCACAATTATCTACCAAAAGAAGGGGCAGCCGATCCTTCTTGTCGACAATCCGAAGTCCTGAGAAATATTGTTTAGGTGTTATAATTTAGGCAATGTCCCAATCCCTACCATATACTGCGGAAGTCGGTTGTGGGGAATTGTCGTGCCAACCTTCTTAGATTTAATATTTTTTCATTTCTCTTTTAAATGAAGGATCGATCGACCCTTCTTGTGGTTAGTATTTTTTCAGTCTTCAATATTCGGGATATAGATAAATTGACAGCATATACTTCATAGGCTAAATATTTGGACAACTCCCTCATAAATGAAGGTGCGGTAAACCCTTCTTCCACCCAATATTATCTTTATAGTGGTTCTAGACTGCAAGAATGGTCATCCGATCCTTCTTGTGTTCACCAGTCTGGATACAGGTGAATTACTGGATATTCGTGTTCACAATTATCTACTAAGCGAAGGGTCAGCCGACCCTTCTTTTGATTTGTGTTTTTCCGGCCTTGATCATTCTGGTTATACATGAATTGAACTCTATTTTAGCAGGCCAAAATCTCACACGTGTGAACCTCAAAAAGAGAATTGACACCATAGGAAGTGATGACATGGCATGTATGATAACATGGAATGTGTGATGAGGCTGGAAAGACACATGATGGTGTTCTGGTGCTATCATTAAATCAGTGTCTCAATTTGACATGTTGTATGAAAACTACAAAAAACTGGTGACTCTGAGAGAATGTCCACCATAATTCATGGCTTGAGAAAAATGCACGCACTATCATATCATGCTATAGCTTGTTCAAGTGGCTATCTAGTCATGGTCTCAGTTTTCCTCAATCATTTCTGAGGAGAAAGTTATAAGTCTGCCAAAATAGGGTTTCAGGATCAACCAAGTTGGAGAAATTCTTAGTAATGACCAAGTGTTGGAAAATTGGTTCAGGTCGCCTTAGGAAAATGCCTACCATACCTCAGGGAGAATGATAAAAGGGCGGTTAGATCAACGGCTATTCGATAAAGGGCATTTACATCGACGGCCCATAATCTTTCCGCGACGCTAACATGCACGACGTAATGGAGGTCTGACCGGTTGCGAAATACCATACCGTTGTACGTGTGTCGTCTCCACATAACTCCGCAATCAGAGAAAGCGGTAAGGAAAACCACCATCCCGCGTTTCAAAACAACCTTCGCTGATGTATAAAAGAGAAGGGCACATCAAAATTTGACTTTTGTGTTGTGAACGACGGAGGATTGGAACATGTATGTGATGCTCGAAAGCAACAGAGCATAGTTTATTCAACCTGTCTGTGCCAGGTAGGTCTTCTTAATTCGTGAAAGTAAATAGAACTGTTTACATAATGGAAGGAAGTAGTCAAACCGTCTATCAGAACATTAAAACTATGAGGATAAGAGAAACCCTAGTGGACAGAGATAGTGACAGAATGAAACCCTAGTATTTCATTGTCTAGTTTCTTGAAATAAACATAGTAGTCAGAATGACATCTACTATATCCTTGTTCTGTCATAAACCTGTCAAATTTTAAGTACCACTACCTTGGAGCTTGCTTCAAGCCATAGAAAATCTTTTTCAACCTGCATACCAAGTTCTCCTTACCTTTGACCTCATACCCTTGTGGCTGCTGCATATATATCTCTTCCTCCAAATACCCATGGAGAAAGGTTGTTTTTACATCTAACTGTTCAAGATGCAAATCTTCTACCGCCACTAGACTTAAGATAGTCCTAATTGAAGTCATCTTAACAATAGGAGAAAATATTTCATCAAAATCTATACCTTTCTTCTGTGCAAACCCCTTTACAACAAGTCTGTCCTTGTACCGCTTCTTACCTCCTTCTTCTTCCTTCAACCTGTAAATCCATTTGTTTTGCAATGCTCTTTTACCAGTAGGAAACTGAACCAAATCCCAAGTCTGGTTTCCTAGCAATGAGTCCATCTCCTCATTCATGCCTTGCTCCCATTTCTAGTTTCCACCTGCATTGCTTCTTCATAACATTTTGGTTCACCAGCATCAGTCATCAACAAATAATACATTGAAGGAGAGTATCGTTTAGGGAGTCTACTTAACTTGGTAGATCTTCTTGCAGTTGCAGGATTTTCAGGCACTTGATGCTGTTCTTGATTTTTTAGCACCTTTGGAACTTCATTTTCTGTAATTTCATCAAGTACTGTGTACTCTGTGTTTTCCTTTTCCTGTTTCTTTCCCTGCAACTGATCTTTATACATGACCTTTTCATTGAATATGACATCTCTACTTCTAATGATTTTGTGATTTTCATAATCCCATAAATGATAACCAAAATCATCAACCCCATATCCAATACAGATACATTTCTTGAATTTAGCTTCAAGCTTTGTTCTATTTTCTTTATCAATATGGACAAATGCTTCACAACCAAACGTTCTCAGAAATGAGTAGTTTACCTTTTTATCTGTCCATGCCTCCTCTGGAATACCACCATCCAAAGCACTTGAAGGTCCTCTATTTATTAAATAAACAACAATATTTACAGCATCTGCTCAAAACTGTAAGGGCAACCCTGCATGCAATCTCATACACCTTGCATGCTCCATGATCGTTCTGTTCATCCTTTCAAACACACCATTTTCTTGTGGTGTTCCCGGGACTGCCTTCTCTCTACGAATTCCATGGTATGAACAATAACTATCAAACTCCTTGCCGCAGTACTCACCTCCATTATCACATTTGAGACACTTCAACCTTTTTCTTGTCACATTCTCAACCAAATATTTCCACTTCTTAAAAGTAGCAAACACATCATTTTTCTGTCTAATGCAATAAACCCAAGTTTTCCTAGTTGCATCATCAATAAATGTAACATAATAATGACAGCCACCAAGAGATTGTACTTGAGCTAGTCCCCATACATCTATATGCACAAGCTCTAACTTTTCATTCTTCTTCTGTTTCCCAACCCTGAGAAATCTGACTCGCTTTTGTTTTCCATAAACACAGTTTTCATAGAATTTCAAACTTACCTACTTCAAATCTGGTAGCAACTTCCTTGAGTGGAGAATCTGCATCCCCTTCTCACTCATGTGGCCAAGCCTATGATGCCACAATGCTGTATATGTTCCTATGGAAGCTAAAGAGATAGAATGGTCAGTATTATGAGGACATAAATACAATGTACCTATTATGTCTCCTTTTTCTATCACCATTGATCCTTTAGTGTTCTTCCACCATTTTTCTCCAAATGTAGATAGACAACCGCCATCTCCCAACTGCCCTATTGAGATCAGATTTCTTTTCATAGCAGGAATATGCCTAACATATTTTAATAGCCAGTCAGTTCCATTCTTAACTTTTATCCATACCTTACCCATTCCAACAATTTTACATGGCTCATCATCACCCAATAAAACATGTCCAAAATCGCCTGGAACATAATCATGAAAGTATTTCCTATGGGGTGTAGCATGACATGAATCCCCTGAATCTACTATCCAATAATCGCTAGTATTATCTAATGCAAGAATCAAAGCATCTTGTAACACATCACCTGCTACATTTGCTTCATGGGTAGTTTCCTTCTGTGCATCTCTTTTCTTCTTTAGAGATCTACAGTCTTTCTTCAGATGTCCTTTCTTTCCACAATTCCAACACTCTATCTTTCCCAATCTAGACTTGGATCTGCTCGTTTTAGACTTCCCATGATTACCTTGGCTCTTTCCTCTCTCCTTTTGTCTTCCCCTAGTCTCCATGGTCAACGCATTACTTGATGTCTCACCTGTGCTTTTTCTTCGCATTTCCTCGCTAAGAATAACACCAATAACATCATCAAATTTCAAGGTGTTTGAACCAGAGACAGAGTTACTTACAACCATGACCAAGCTATTCCAGCTTTCTGGCAATGAACACAAGATTAAAAGCGCCCTAACCTCATCATCAAAGTTCACACTTACAGAACTCAGTTGATTTGTAACCGTATTAAACTCATTTAAATTATCAGTAACAGATCCACCTTCCATACATCTTCATATTAAATAAACGCTTCATTAGAAATACCTTGTTGGAGGCCGACGGTTTTTCATACAGCTTACCTAGTGCGCTCATCAACCTCTCTGTTGTCGTTTCTTTTGAGATATTGAAAGCCACCAACGAAGCCAGGCTCAGCCGTATTGTTCCCAGCGCCTTTTTGTCAAGAACCTCCCATTCTTCGTCCTTCATAGACGCTGGCTGCTTTTCTCTTCCTCCCAATGGTAGGAATAGATCCTTATAGTACATATAGTCCTCCATTTGCATTTTCCATAACTGGAAGTTTTGGCCATTAAACTTCTCGACCTTACACTTTCCTTCTTCTACCATTGCCCCCACTTGAACCAGAAACCCTATCTTCCGGCGGGTTTATCTGCCAAATAGACCCTTGGCTCTGATACCAATTGTTAGAAAAACAGGATCGAAGCGCAATAACAATAAACAGAAATGCAAATATAATCACACACACATTACAAGAGAGACACAGATATATTGTGGTTCACCCCAACTTGGGCTACGTCCACACTGAAGTTGCCAGTCCTTATTATTATTTCGTCCAGCAAAGTGAAGGGATAGAACCTGCAGCATAGCCGCTGCACTTCCTCTTCACTATCTCATAGTCTCTCTTCCTGATCTCATAGATATTTACAATGCATAAAACCTAATACATCTTGACCTAGCCGTATTACAATGTCTTTCTTTTATAGGGGAAATACAATGGGAAAATACCATGGGTTACCCAAAACCATGGGCCCGTAAACAGCTGGTGAAAACAACCCCAAATTTTTTTCTTGGGGGCGTTTCCCCCAAAGCCCCTTCTCGGGGTCTCTGCCCCCAAACCCCCTTTCTTAGGGGCGCTGCCCCTGAACCCCCAACGGGGGCCCACTTGCCCCCACGCCCCCCCAGCCGGGGGTGTGGACACTCCCCTTGACCCCCTTAGGGTCGTGTCGTGATCGTAACCAAAGCTGGGGTATGGACACGGCTGAATACTAATATCTCTGAATCTGGAGATCAAGCTCCACAACCAACACTTTTTCGTATTGGTCTAGATACATCATACATAGTGATGTCATTCCATAACTTTAGTAGCTCTTCAATAAGAGGTTCGTTATATACATTCATATCTTTAACTTGGTACTTACCTGATTTATTTGAACATATAAAATTTATAATTATTACAACCATTTAGATATATAAACCATACACAAGAGAAAAATAAGAAATATATATGTCACACTATGCAACAAATAACGACAAATGAGATGCCACTACATAAAAAAAGAGTTGTAGACACATACCTAGAATAATGATTGACAACATTATGTGCTCTCTTTTTATTAACAACCATGGAGGAATGTTGTTGTTGAAAAAAAAATAGGCCACACCGAGTAAATGGATCTCATCTCGACAAGTGGATTGACACCATCTACTGCCAAATAAATCCTAATATTACGAGGTTCTTCTTTAAAGTGAGGCCATTTTTCCTCCATATCTCTAAATGGAAACCCATCTGCAGGCATTCGAATAATGTTATCTTGACTTATGTTCCGTCTATGGTAATCCATAAATTACGCTATGTTTTTGCACCTGAACAGTCGTTGCAAACATGGAATAACGGGAATATAACGAAGAACCTAGCGAGGCACCCTTTTTGTTACTTGATCTGTTCGATATCTACTGATATGGAATTTTGGATATTCTGTTTCAAATTCATGTTGATTATAATATATAACATGGTCATTGGGGCATGCATTAATTGCTTCATACTGCATTCCAATTTCTTTCATGATGGCAGGTAAATATCGTTATGTGCAAGCTAAAATATTTGATGGTGGTAACAAAAATTCAGCTATTAAGATAAAAAAAATTAAAATAAAAAACTTGTTAATAATATAATATATAAATAATTTCAATCAAACACATTTCATCCGTATTAATTTTACTTATGAATTAACAATAAAATTATTAGACGAACAATGATAACCTTTAGCGCGATCATATATATGTGATGGAATATATTACATACCTTAACATCTATGTGACTGATGCGTTTGAAAGACCGTTCATAACCTTCAAGTTCATTATCAACAATATAGCAGAGAGAAGATTTGTGTTGGATCCCTCATAAAGGGGTTCATAGGCATTCTCAAGAAGAGGTAAATCGTGAACATCATCAAAGTCATCATTTTCATCATCATCATCATCAACATCCATTCTAACATTAAATGTATCATGGATCAATGTATTTGTACCATCATCTTCAACTATGCTATCAGTATGATCATCTTCTTCAATATGATCATTAACTTGTTCTCCATTATTCATTGCTCCATGTTCCTCTAGTACTTGTTATGAAAGATCCTCAGGGAGCTATGTCGTAGGAGGTCTTTCCTTTATAATTACATGAAACCATCAATATATATTAGTTAATATAATAAATATTAAAATGATACATACATTTACAAAAACGATCAATATAAAGACATATATAATGCACTACCTACCAATGGACGATATTCATGTCCCCCCTCAGCTTGTCCATATTCTCTACAATGTTTTATGGCTGGTGTGATCTTTATTCTTCTCCTTTTAAATCCCCTGCATTGACTGCATGGAAAATAACATTTCCCATCACCCTTTCTTTCGATTCCATCCCACAATTTAACAAGCAATTGTCGATTTTGTTCCCCTGCCAAGATCAAGAATATTGTTATGTGACATTTTCTCATAAAAACTTGATTGAAGATTATTGATCTTAAAAAATCAATCTCCACACTTCACTATTTTTAATCAAAGTAACAATTGAAACAATTATATATTTTTATATGAAAAACATTCCATGCAAATAATATAACTTCCGCAAACCGTCGCTTGTATATCCAACATCTCAGAATGTTTACAAAATTTATAGTTTCTAAAATTAAACTATTGTAGGATATCCATAGATATTATTATAGTTACCGCTATACTTTATACATCGCATATCTAACGATTCCCGTCGGTTATCTGACGAGAGTCGTCGGATAACCGACGAGAGTTGGATATCCGACAATTACAGGTATCAATTTAAAAAAAATAAAGCAAAATTCGTAATTTTAAAGGTGAAATCCGACGACACAGACAGTTTCATCGGAATTCATCGCATTTTCTTGTCGGATTTTGGGTTCAAATTTAGTTGTTTTATATTTCCACTAGTATCAACCAACACCTCTAAATCCAAATGAGGACACATACACGCAAAATAGAATGATCTCTATAAAACTAATTCTATTAGTTAAATGAATTATGTCTTTGTACCATTTTTGTTTTACTTGGAATATATATATATGTGTGTGTGTGTGTGTGTGTGTGTGTGTGTTTTGGGGGGGAAGGTTATTTCACTTACAAGATTGTCACATATTCATTTGTTGCATGCTTGGGTTATGGGTTATGGAATTATCGAATTTTTCCTCTAGACATGCTTAATACATGTTTAATAGATGATTTTCTATACTATACTACTGCAAATCAATCATTTTTTAGGAAACTTAGAAGAACAAGAAAACTTTTTTACTCCAAGATATTATTGATAAGATCTCAAGCAATGTTGCAAAGGTAGTGACATCCACAATATTGCAAAGAAGGGATGTCCATAAATAGACAAGTAGGAGAGGTCATAACGAATAGTTACATCCATTGCCATGCAAATACTTCATTGAAACTTAGGTGGTTCTTAGATTTAAAATAGGACAAAATATAATGTAAACTTAATGTTCAAGTGAATTGTATCATTAATTCTTTTCAATTTTTCAATATTACTTCTCTATATATTTTTCTTACTAAGGGAATCGACAACTGGGTTGGAGATTGTACTCATGTGACATGGTGTCGATTCTCGTCCACTACCATCATATCCCTAAGTGCACCCACACTAACCCTACATAGGTACATAGATTATTTGGGGTTTGAACCCATGATGTTACAAAGAGTGCCTTAACAATGCACCCTATAACCAAATCAAGGAATACCTTAATAATGTACCCTATGACCAAATAATCTACACCTCAAAGACTACTTCACTATAAAATATTTATTTAAAATAAACTAAAATAAAAATATGTATTGAAATTTCTTCAAATATATTTGTAAGGAAAAGATTAAAAAATACAAATCCATAACAATGATAAACCCCTTCATATATTTCCTAACAAAAAGTAGGTACTAATAATATAAGAGAATACAAATTAAAAAGTAGGTACAATTAAGATTAGACATACAAATTTATACCAAAGCAACTAAATTTTTTTCTTTCGTAAAGATGGAAGTGACTATTAAATTAGAAGCTCAATTTTATGTTATTAGAATGAATTGAATTACGTTTTATAGGTTATTAGAATTTAATTGATATAAAAAATATATGAGTTGTCTAAAATGATTCAAAAAATGTTCGTAAAGATGGAAGTGACTATTTTAGAAGTTTAATTTTATGTTATTAGAATCAATTGAATTATGTTTCATATGTTTTTCTTTGTTTTTTTTTCGATTTCCCATTTTAGGATTGAAGAAGAACCTCCTATCAGTTTCAGTTCTTGGAGATAGGGGCTTCTGAGTTATCTTCATGAATAATCAAGCATTATTATTTCTGAAGAACAAAAAATCGAAATATACAACAGTGATTGGAGTTAGAGATGGAGGTCTCTACAAGGTACCCGTGAAGTACATTCAAGTTATAGTTCACAACACTATCAGCCCATGCGAGCTATGGCATAGGAGGCTTGGTCACCTCCACTAGAAAGTGCTACCAGGATTACAACAAATGGTGAAAGGTATGATTGTATTTGATTTTGAGCATGATAGTGTATTTATGGGTTGTGCACTTGGGAAGAATGTTCAAAAGAGTTTCTGTAGCAGTACTACTAGATCTAAAGGGGTTTTAGATTTATACATTCTGATGTATGTGGTCCCATGTCATCCCCTTCCTTGAGTGGCTATTTATATTATGTCTTTTTATAGATGAATTCTCTAGAAATTCATGGATTTATTTCCTAAAGGCTAAGAGAGAAACCTTTAGCAAGTTTCAGGAATTCAAAGCCCTATTTGAGAATCACACAGGAAAGCACATCCATCCTTTGAGATCTGATAATGGAGATGAATTTCATTCACATGCGTTTAATGATTTTTGTATGTTGGAACATTAAAAACCCACTTTAGACTTAGGATAAATACGTTAATCATTTTTTATTAATTTCCTATGTTTAGACTAGGTAGTTGGCCTAATTTCTGCTTCTTATGCCACCACATGCCATCATGATTCATAGGGGCATACTTGGATAGATTCTGGATAAGACCTCGATTGATTCTGTCTGATTTTATGCCATTCCTGGAATAGTAGTGCGCTTCCTGCTTTAGACAGTTTTACCTACCCTTTTCTGCTTTTAGTGGATAAGGTAAAGCTAGTTTGACTTGGCAAGAAGATCATTTTGGTCAACTTACCGTCTTCTTTATTTTCTCAAAACACCATGATAACATTCCTTTTTAATCACTCACTAGTTTTCATTCCTTATTTAGCTAATTCATGAGCCTCTTGACTGATTTGGAAGGTGATTTTGATACCTTGGGGGTTTTTATGCTTTTAGTGAGCCTACCTTTTTAAGCTTTTCAAACTTGCCTCTAAGGCACTCGAATTCTCTCTTGAGGATGTATTATATATTGTAAACATATTGATGAATAAAATACAGTGGTTTTTTCTCATGTTATCTTCTCTATTCTTCTTCTCATATTCTTTGAAAATATTCCATGTGAAATTGTCTTGAATCTAGATCTAGGCAATCTAAATTCTCACATGGTATCAAAGCTAGTATGATTCAATGAAATTTATAGAGTGTTTTTTGTAGGTAATTCCCATTACCAGGAGTGTACTAGCATGGATCAAAACCAAGCTGTGATTCTTAGTCCCTTCAATTACTTTGACTAGAAGGTCCACATGATCATCCAACTTCAAAGGAAAGGACTTTATAGAGTCACTGCGGGGATTGAAACTGAGCCAGGTGTTGTTGCAAAAAAATCTAAGTGGTTCAATAAGATTGATGAATATTATCGGTTTCTTTTCCTCTCTATCTCTCCCGATATTATATTCCATGTTGATACTGTGACCACTCCAAATCAAGTATGGACAAAGATAGAGCCTCTCTTTGGAAATAAAGATGAGTTTAGAGGTCATCTATTGAAAATCGAGTTTATCTCACTGAGTCCAAGCAATTCCAAAACAATAGAAGAATTAATCTCAAATTTTAAGAACCTAGTGCTTTAGCTCAAGCAGTGTGGCATTGTGAAGAAAGAAGAGCAGCTAATCCTTTCCATTCTTTCAAAATTGAGTCCTGAGTACTCACTATTTGTGTCTACATTTCATGTTGCAAATATTATAGTTCCCAACTACAAGATGCCAACCTTGGATGCATTCATAGACTTGCTCACTAAAGAGTAGGACACGCTAGTTCAAATAATGGATTTGAAACCCTCTAAGGATCATGCACTTTCTTCTCATGGAGAAAAGAGTTCCAAGAATGTCAAATCCAAAGAAAAGAAAAAGATGAAGGAAAAGATGCAGTCAGATGAAGAGGACTCCAATTCAACTAATGAATATTCCAAATCCAAGAAGATGAAGAAGAAAGATACATCCAAGTGTTCTTATTACTATAAAGCTACCCGTTCTGATAAATCTTGTTTTAGGAATAAATTGGACATCATGACCAAAATGCTTGGAGAACATAATATTGGTGTTCCTGATTTTGCAAGAAAAGAAGAAGGCACGATTTTCGTTGAACAAGAACAATGTCTCTGTGCTACTCACAAAGGTAATCATCTATATGCTCTGAGTGCTCAAGCCAAAAATATTTCCCATGTATCTTATTTTGATTCCCATTCTGATATATCATAATTAGAAACCTTCATCCCTTCCTTAGAATAATATCCAATCAGTTTACCAAAGTCTCCTCCCAAACCTAGACATTTTTCACTAGTTTCTTATTTGTCTTATGAAAGGTCCTTCCACCTCCATTCAAATATTTCATAATTTTATTTGAAAGATGATTTACATACTGATATTAAGGTTATGCCACCTTCCACACCATTTATCAACCATTGGATGCACAAAAGACCATACAACCCCCAAGGTTTTCATTTGAGAAACCACACAATTCCATGGTTTCCTACTTTGTGTCACTTGTCTTTGTTGTTCTTATGTCTTTCATATATTTCATTGGTTGGACATAAATGTATTTATCCATCATTGGAATGTTGTTCCACGGTTCTGGACTTGATCTCACCACTCATGGTTCAAATTTAAAGTCCTCGAATCCTTCAAACTCGCCCAACTGTAAGTGTGATCCATTTGCTCACTCTTTTTCTATTGTGACCCTATCTGATCATGCAGATATTATATCATTGATGTTTGGTGCTCCATATGAATTCTATTTTGATATTTCAAAGTCTCATGAGATACTCTAAAGAGTTAGGAATGTGATACATCAGTTTGAGAAGAAGGTACATGGTTTGGTTCCCCATATTGTAGCTGCCCAAGAAATTGATCTTGTTGAGTCCATTGGTGCTCTTTGGGAAGGAGTTTGCACAGATCTCTTTTCCATAATTGATTATGTATCCAAATAAGATAAAGTATGTTTTAACAGCAAGATCCATTCATATGATTCCCCTCCATCACCAAATGTTGAGTTTCATGAGGCTTATGCACATGTTTTTTGCCTACACTACATTGATACATTTATGCATGATCATGGCATCCACAACATATTCACGAAGTTTGTTACCTAGAAGCAATTCATTCAGCTCATCCAAGTGAAGAACAATATAGTGTGAAGACATTTTTCTTATTTCTATGCCATGTCCATTTTTTACGGAGGGTTTTTTCCCTTGAGGTTTTCCATGTTTCCTCGTTTTACAAGGAAAAATATGTTTTTTTTGTAAAGGGTGACCATAAGCCTTTGTTGCTTGGGCCCTTATTTTTCTTTCATATCACTCTAATTCAAGCTTAAGGGGGGGTTGTTGGAACATTAAAAACCCACTTTAGACTGAGGATAAAACACATTAATTATTTTTTATTAATTTCCTAGGTTTAGACTAGGTAGTTGGCCTAATTTTGGCTTCTTATGCCACCACATGCCATCATGAGTCATAGGGGCACACTTGGATAGATTTTAGATAAGATTGTGACTGATTCTATCTAATTTTATGTCATTCCTAGAATAGTAGTGTGCTTTCCTGCTTTAGACAATTTTACCCAACTTTTTTTTTTTTCTGTTAGTGGATAAGGTAAAACTAGTTTGACTTGGCAACAAGATCTTTTGGCCAACTCACCCTCCTTCTCTTTCTTCTCTCCAAAAGCCATGATCACATTCATTTTTCATCACTCACTGGCCACCATTCCTTATTTATCTAATTTGTGAGCCTATTGACTGTTTTGGAAGGTCATTTTTCTACCTTGGGGGTTTTATGCTTTTAGTAAGCCTGCCTTTTTTGAGCTTTTCAAACATGCCTCTAAGGCACTTGAATTCTCTCTTGAGGATGTAGTATATATTTTAAACATATTGATGAATAAAATACAACGAGTTTTCCTCAAGTTATCTTCTCTATTCTTCTTCTCATATTCTTTGAAAATATTCCAAGTGAAATTGTCTTATTGAATCTAAATCTAAGAAATCTAAATTATGAGACAATAGTGATGCATGAATATGTTGACATTTAAATATATACTACAATAGAACCATATGTGAGGCTACAAATGGGGTTTCTTAAAAGAAGAATAGAACCATATGTGAGGCTACAAAAGCCATGATGCATGATCAATACATGTCTACCTCATTATGGGAAGAGGCCACCAATACAAAAGTATATATCTAGAATAGAAGTCCTCATGCCATTCTGTATGAGAAGAAACATGAATAAGTGTTCACTGACAAAAAAATAGATATTTCACACCTGAGGATATTTGGGAGTCATGTATACATTCATGTACCGAAATATAAGAGGACAGAGATGGAACCATCATGAAAGAAGGGAAACTTTGTTAGTTATAACAAATCATCTAAAGCCTGCATAATATATGTGCCAGGTGAAAGACACATTGAGCTCAACCGAGGTGTGACCTTCCACTAAGAGGAAGCATTTAAGTTATCAAAAGAGATTCAGTATGATACAGAAACAGAGGAGTGTGAGACTCCTATGATGGAGGACCTAGATACCGATTCTCCCCATTGAGATGTTCGGAGGGAGAATCTAGCAGAGTTCTTAGATTCACTATCTCCTGATGAACTAATAGAAATGGTTGATGAACCTCCTTCCAAGAGGAGGTCTGCATGGTGCCATGATATACTACAATATGAATAGAGGCATGGAGCACCATTAGGATCTTCTAGAGAGTGAAAACAACCTAGCATATCTTCAGGGTATGTTGCACAAATGAATCACATCAGATATGTATAGCCTTCCACCTATGAAAAAGCTGCAAAGTAGCAAGTATGGAAAGATGCAATGGTAGAGGAATACAAGTATATGATGAAGAATGATGTTTCAGAAGTTGTTCCAAAACCTGAAGGGAATTCCATAGTTACTTCTATATGGATTTACAAGATCAAGCATGCTGTCAATGGCAATATTGAAAAGTATAAAGCCAGACTTGTTGCCTGAGGTTTTTCTAAGAAAAAAGGCATAGACTATGTGGAGAAATTATACTGGACTATGGCTAGGTAAACCACTATTTGAGTTTTGATATCACTTGCATTTGTTTTAGGTGGAAGCTTTATCAGATGGATGTGAAGACAACCTTCCTCAATGGTGAGGTTGAGGAAGAGGTTTATATTCAGGAGCCCGAGGGGTTTTTGGTTCATGGGAAGAAGTCCCATGTGTGCAAATTGAAGAAAGCCTCGTATGGGCTTAAGCAAGCTCCCAGAGCTTGGTATTCGAGAATTGATACCTATCTTCAGAGATTGGGCCTCTCTTAGAGCAAAGTTGATCCAAATTTGTACTTCAAAGTAGTGAAGAACCAACCATTGATATTGGTTCTATATGTTGATGATTTGTTCCTTGCTAGAGAGGAAAAATTGATTGCTTGATGCAAGAGGGAGCTCACTTCAGATTTCAAGATGAAATACTTAGGTCTTATGCACTATTTTCTTGCCCTTGATATTTGGAAAAGAAAAGATGAAATATTTCTTTCTCAAGGGAAGTACATTGTTGATACATTGCGCAGGTTTGGCATGATGGATTGCAAATTCATGAGTACTCCGATGGTTTCCAATTTGAGAAAACTACATGAGTCAGATTCTGTATTGGATCCAATGAACCCCACTTTGTATAGACAACTTAATTGTTCATTGATGTACTTGATACACTTGAGACCAAATATATGTTATGTTGTAAGTATTATGAATCAGTTTATGTCTTATCCGAGACATGGACATTGGGTTGATGCAAAAAAATTTCTTAGATACCTTCGAGGTACAATTTTTTATGGACTCTGATATGTCTCCAGTGGAGGGGTGTTGTTACTTGGTTATACTGACTCTGATTCGGGTGGTAGCATTGTGGACTAAAAGAGTACATCCGGCTATTGTTTTAGCTTGGGTTCTGCTATGAAATCTTGGTCCAGCAGGAAGTAGGGCTCTGTATCCCAAAGTACTACAGAACCAGAGTATATCGCTTCTAGTACTTCGTGTCGAGAAGCAGTGTGGATTAGGAAGCTACTTTCTAGGTTGTTCGGTGAGAAGCTTGATTCTACCGTCATTTGGTGTGACAATCAAAGCTACATCAAGATTTATGAAAACCTTGTGTTTCATGATAAGTTGAAGCACATTGAAATGAAGTATCACTTCATCAGAGACATGGTCCAGAAAGGTACAATGAAACTTCAGTACATTTCTACTGATGAGGAGATTGCAGATCTATTAACAAATCCTCTGTGAGTGACGAAGTTCGGGTACTTTTGAGACAAGCTTGGTATAAATTTTGACTTATTTACCTAAAATTTTCTAATTCAAGAGAAAGCTCAGGCAAGAAAGAGTAAGTCCACAACTACGCATATAGGACTAGGAGTTAGTATGAAGGATCATTATGAATAATTAATAATATTAGAATAAAGGACTATTTTGATCACATGAACTCTAAAGTAGAGTTCAAAAATATTCATCATAATTATAATTATAACTAGACTCATCCTAGCTAGACAAATCTTTCAGCACACTACGCAAGTATCTCACTCTTTTCTAGAAAGTGGTTCCAATAAAGATGATTGAGATGAACAAGGATAATCATCAAATTCTTTTATACTCTCCAATCAATCTTGATATCTGCAAATTTGGCATTCAATTACTAAAAAAAATTAAAGTTCAAACTCCTTGCTAGGATGATTGTTCGGGACATTGCCACTTTTAAAGTCATTTTTTTATGAGATGAGTTAATTTAATTTAGATCTTACATTTACAATTAGAAAAAGTATATATATATAGTTAAATTTATTTTTTAATAAGATACCCTAATTTAATTTAGACTTTACATTTATAATTAAAAATATTTAGTTATTTTATTATAAATTTGTATATCTTTTCTTTCTTTTTTTTTATAAATTTGTATATCTTTTCTTATTAATTCTTTAGAAAATATATATACCAACTTATCATTGATTTGTATTTTTTTTATCTTTTACTTACAAATATCAAACCCATCACCTTTTCATTTTAGTTCATCTATATCAAGCGAGTTAATATTCAATGAATTCTATTTGATGAAATGTCAAATTTCAAATGAAGTTTTATAATGAAATAATGTTAAAAATTTGAATGGAGCTAATAATACCATATTCAGTAATAATGTTAAAAATTTGAATGAAATTAATAATACGATCTACTTAATAGTACGCTTTAGAGTATTAAGGATGGTTAATCAAGTCACTTTTAGTGTTAAGTATTAAGCTAGAGAAGGATTAAATCCTTAATAAAAAAACAAAAATGATCACATTGAAATTATCTCATTCAAAAATTTTAAAAAATATTTACACAAGCAAAATGGTGAATTGTAATAAAGTAATAATCATGTTCAGTTATAATACAAAACAGTTCATGTTCATGTTAATTACATGTGAGAGAACACCCCTAAAGTTGCATTAATTGATTACATATGAAGTAAAATACTTGTAATTTACCCATTTATTCTTTGTAATTATCACAAAACTAATATGTAATTTATTATTCTATTTTATCTTAACTATAGTAACATAATTCAACCATACTGACTTTTTTTGTACAAAAATTCTGACATAATACAAAAATACTATATGGTCAATGTATTGTTAACTGTGAATACGGGATACCTGGCCGACTACTTGTAATGGAGTTTCGAATAAACAATTTTTATTATATATATTAACATGATTTAGAGAGTTTGATAACAGATTTTGATTTCGAGATGGACAAACTTCGATAATGGACGCGAATACAGGTTTTACTGAATTTTGGAAAACTGGTTACTTTACCTTTTTCAAATCTCTCTCCTCCAAGGCTCTATCTTATCATAACTACGTGCTGCACGGTTTTAAAATTTTAGTTCCGTAGAGTTTCTGTTACCAAACAGTAATACTATGTTAAAAGTTTCAATCTAAACATAAGTTTCAATATAAAAATAGACTTTAGATAGAATTTATGAGATTCAAATTAAAATATATTTATTTCACTTTTCAAATTTAAAGTTAATATATTTTAATTTGTATATAAATTATTATTATTTAATAGTAGTTATTATACTTGCTGCAGGTAAGTATATAGCCATTGCTTCGCATTTAATTTCAATTAACTTTTTATTATTTTGTTATTTGTAAAAATATTTTTTCTATTATTTTATATAGTTTTATAAATATTCATATATTAAATTGATTATTTTAAAAAATAAAATCAATTTTTAAAATTTTTAAATATAAATATTTAATTTGTCATTAGTTCAAAATCTTGAATTGACTATTTTCTCCTGATTTTACATCTAATTGTCAGAATAAAAAATAAAACAAAAAAACTTTTATTTGACAACTGTCTCTTTAATTATCATGGCTGTACTACACCATTTGCAGTATCCCAAGGGTACTACAAGCTAATCCCCATCACGGTTTATCTCTTAGCTTCTCATTTATGCAATAGGTTCATTCTATATACCCTAGTCTAACTCCATACACTTTGGGTTTTCGAATAATGTGCCACAAATTGCATTACATTAGAAGGTTGCCATGTAATAACAATGATGGTTAATTATTGAGTGCAACAACCTTTAGGCAGTGAAAACATACCGAGTCAGATCTTAAACGTAAAACCCATTTGTAATGCGGTCTGGTTCGCTCTTCCAGTCCGATCGATTGATGTTAAATCTTAAACTATAATGTGCTTAAGTAACTATAAAAACTTATGATTTGATTCCTCCTTATCTGGAGAAACTGAGTGCGATTTGATTCTCTAGCAAATAAGCAAGGATGCAATATTTTTCTAATTGGTACTCAGATCTAAAGAGTATAACATATTATGATGCAGTCCAGCTCGCTCTTTCTTTCCGGTAGTCAGAAGGCTTTAATAAAAAAAAATATTTCAGCAGTCAGACTCTAAGCTTAAAACAGATCTCTACTATCACCTTCGGCAACGTACTTAATCAACAATAGAGAATATCATGACTGGTTACTTGCAACTACTAAAGTAAACTGCGATTTGGCTCTTTCGAGCGTTACTTAAAATTTCATCATAATTTTTGTTCAATAATCAAGCGTAAAAGTTTATTTCTAAGGCCATTCCCTAAAGCTTCGACATAATGATATAACCTACCATATACAACAATCCTTTATTCATAATTAACATTTTTTTTTTCCAGCGAAAAAAAAACTACTATTGATATTCAAATTGAATCAAATAGTACAAAGATTGTCTTGATTCTGCTATGGAATCATATACTTCTGTAATATACAGACATGGAAGTAAAGAAAGCTTCAACATAGATCAGCCACCTAATATTATGGCAGTTTTGCTTACAACACAAGACAGATCAACACATCCCAAGTAGACAAAAATTGTTCCCAAAAACTTTGCCAATTAAGGCTGCTACCAGAACCCATCCAGCTGTCCAAAAAACATAGGAAGCTTAACTACCTGCTTAGTCAAAAAAGAAAAGAGTACCACTGTCCAGGACACTATTGTCCCACCACTCCTCCCAAAGCAAAATTCCTTCAGAACCTGTCAGAGCCTGCTTCGATAATTTATCCGCTAGAGAATTGTGTTCTCTAAAGATATGTTCGAACATGATATGCTTGTGTTTAGAAATTTCAACTTGAGTCCGAACAGCCCAATGTCTCAGGTGAGTGACATTGAGTCGAAAGTCACCCGCCACCCATTTTATAGTGACCCTGGAGTCACCATAAACCTTTAAATTGACCAAACCAAAACAGTTAGCAATTTTAAGGATACACCATAAAGCCATTAGTTCTGCTTTCATACTAGTTCCCATGCCACAATTGAGTCGAAAAGTGAAGAAATGTGACTCATTTAGATAAATGGCTCCACCAATAGCACAAACCCCAGATTGTGAAGCACCGTCGAAAAATAAAACTGGCTAGTCCACTTTGAAATTGAAGCTACTGACCCTGTCGACCTTCAGTTTTTGCTCCTCCATCTTACAATTTGTAAACATATTTAAAGCTGTCAAGCTGCAAAGTGTAATATCAGGATAACCATTTTTAAAAATAGCTCTGTTTCTATAGTACCAGATAGCCCAAGGAATACAAAGGGCAATAAAGAAAAATTGTTTGCAGTGCCGAAACCAATTAAGCAAGCAGTTATTGAAATCACCAACAACCCAGCACTGAGTGATATTTAACTTATGGGAGATCACATCCCAAACCTTTTGTGTAAAGGAACAGTTTACAAAGAGGTGCTGCTTAGTTGCTCCATGCATTTTACAGAGGATACAATATCCAGGTCCAGACCAGCCCCTTTTACATAAGTTATCCCAGGTCTTAAGTTTGTCTTGTAAAAGTAGCCAAGTGAAACATTTCAGTTTGATGGGAATGTCCCAAAGCCAGAGCCTCTTATACCACCAGTCTTGAGGATAAATGAACTTCGTTTGAATGATCCTGTTATACATGGTTTGTGCTGTCACCATTCCCGTTGCTGGATTGCCTCCCCAAACAAGCTGATCTTTATCAAGTGACAAAATGACACCAGCAGAACATAACTTCCATGTATAGTCATTCCATAACCGTGCTAAAAGGCCAGATAAACCAAGATCATTTGCAGACAACCATGTATGTTGTGTCTCGGCTCCAGAGTTGGGATAACAAATCGTATTCAATGTAGTCAGACCCAGAATTTGCAAATAGCTGATAATGGAGGTGGGAAGGGAAAAGCAATCATCCATACCAATAATTCGGTCAATTCCAACCCGAACTAAAGCACCCGAACCCACCTGCTAGGAAAGATCACATTTAATCCAGTCTAGTGTTTTCAGAAAACCTCGCCACATAGGAGAAGAATTCCAGCATGTAAACTTTGATTTTCTTAACCATAAAAAAGAATCCATTTTTAAATATTTGCCTCGAATGAGTCTGGACCAGAGAGTTGTTCCAAACAAACATCTCCATAAGCTTTTCGATCTGAGGGCAACATTAAAAACTCCCAAATCTTTGATGCCCCAACCTCCAAACCTATAGGGTCTTGCAATAGCATCTGCTGCCACCATGGGGATCTTATCACAGTCTGACAAACCAAACCAAAGGAAATTATAAAAAAACTTTTTGATAGTCTTAATGATAGACATCGGCACCTCCAATAACGAAAACCAGTAGACTGGAATGCTGCACAATACTGACTTCAACAGAATGAGCTTGGCCCCAATGGATAAAAAACGAAAAGACCAATGTGAGATGCGTGCTTCAATTTTGCGGAGGAGCCAATGCCAATCCTTTATAAGGTAGTTATTAGGTTTAAGATAATAACCCAAGTATTTGAAACCTTGATTCATATCACAGCACTTATAAGGCAACATTGAGAGAATGTCACGAAGCTGAACATCATTTGGATCTAGATGATAAAAATTTGATTTAGCAGTGCTTACTTTCATGCCGGAAGCACAACAAAAATTCTGAATGATTATTTTATAATTGAGCCATTCATTAACAGAATCCACACCAGCAACAAGAACATCATCAACAAACAGGATATGTGTGATTATACAGTCCTTAGCAACCTTTATTCCTTTAATTGTTCAAAGCAATGGCATCATGAATTTGTCTGCCAGCTAAGAAGCCAAATTGTTCGGCTGAGATGTACTGGGAGAGCACAATTTTAAGCCGATCTGCTATGATTTTTGTGATGAGTTTATATAATAGGTTGCAAAGAGCAATTGGTCTATAATCACCAAATGTCCCCGGCTTATCCTTTTTGGGAATAAACGTGACAAATGTAGCATTTAATCCTCCCGGAATATAACCACTGTTTTTGGAAAAGTTCACCAAATCCACCAGTTCTTTACCCATCAGATCAAAAAAATGCAAGTAGAGCTCCACCGGCCACCCATCCGGCCCAGGACTTTTCTCTTTAGCGAAGCCCTTGAGAGTTTGCTCAATTTCATCCAGAGAGATATCTTCCAAAAGACGAGCAGAGTCTTGATCATTAAAACACCGAGGAAAGAGATTAGCAATTCTGATTTGTTCTGATAAACAGCATTCCCCAGAGTCACTGTATATGTTTCCAAAATATGAAACAGCTTCTGCTTTTATATTATCCAAACCAGTATGAAATGTACCCCTGTCATCCACAACTTCCCAAATATGTTTAGAATTTCTTCTGGCTGAAGCATAAGAGTGAAAAAATTTAGTGTTCCTATCACCAAGAGAAATCCAGGTGGCACGACTTTTAAGCAGCCATTCTTTTTCAGCTAGCAAAAGAATCTCTTCTTTCTTTTTTTCACACAGCCTCATGATTTCAAAGTCATCATGTGTAAGAGCACAATGAAAATTGGCCGTGAGAGCAGTCTGAACCTTGTCTTCTAACAACTTTAACTCCAAGTTATCAGCCTTTTTCCTGTTCCTGATCCACTTAGCAACCAAAAATTTTAACTCTTTTAATTTAGAACAGAAATTCAGAATAGGATTAGGGTCGTATGCCGAAAAATTAATCCAGAAATCTCTAACCATAGCACAGAAAGATTCATCTTCTAGCCAGGAAGAATTAAATTTGAAAGGCAATGCAGGAATGCTTCTCATATCCTCCAGCTGAAGTATGATTGGCCAATGATCCGAAAATTTGTAATCATACACCCAAGATCTGTGTTTCTGAAAACTGTCCAATAACTTAGATTTGACAAGAAAACGATCCAATCGTTTATGAACTCCATCTTTACCGAATCTTCCATTTGTCCAAGTAGGGACCATCTTATGAGGCTGAATGTCCACCAAATCTGAATTCTCCATCATTTGCAAAAAGAAGTCTGCAAGCTCATCCAATCTAGATGCACCACCCCACACTTCAGATGAATGGCAGGTGAAATTTAGGTCACCTGCGATAATCAAATCTTGTGAATTTAACAGACTAGAATCTATAAGAGAGGACCATAAAGTGAATCTCTCCCTATAGGGAGCATAGCAGTTGAGCACAGAAAAGGTGTGATGATTGCCACAAAAATGACCTTTAAGAAGGATACCCCAGCGAGTGAAGAAAGGTTTAAAGGCAAATATATTCGGGTCCCAAGCAACGGCCAGACCCCCAGAAAGACCTAAAGAACTTGACGCAGAAACCTCCCAGTTTGGAAGGAGGTTACAAAGTTTCTGAATAACTATGGCTTCGTCACACATTGTCTCTTGAAGGAGGACAACTGCAGGGACAGTAGCTTTAAGGAGAGTGGATAAGGCCTGTACCCTTGACACCTTAACCAGTCCTCGAACGTTTAATGAGAGAAAAGACATCAAGAAATATTCAAGCGGGGGGACACCGCTCTAAGCCCCGAAGCCCTATCCATAGCATCTAGCCTATGCGAGATAGGAGTATATGAATCAGTAGCATTTTGATTCCGACCCTTTTTTTGTTGCCCCTTCTTATAGTAACATTTTGAAAATTAAGGGTGTGAACAGGTTTGGCTGAAGACCCCAAATCTGGATTCTTAGAATAAGAGGGAAGAGGTGGGAATTCCTCCCCACTGGTAGACATAAGATACCCACATTCTTCTAGTATAGCAGTATCACTAGGGTTAGATCAAAGAGCAGAATTATGTGCAGTTTGGTGACTAGCTATACCCCTCTCAACATCACAGCTCTGTTTTAATGAAGATGTAGAAGGTAATTCAGACCTTAAAGACAAATTCTCACCCTCAATATCTGAATAACGAGAATGTAGAGCAAGGGTTTTAGTAGAGGGGGACCCAGTATCAGAGGAAATGGGGATAACATTCATACCCTGACTCAATGTTGAATCACCAAGATCAGCAGAAACAGTCGAAGGTTCCTTGAAAAGTTTTCGGCCAACTTTAGAACAGGGAGGGGTCTGAGCAGAGATAGATAAAGGCAACCCAGTAATCAAATCGTGTCGCATCTGTATATCTCCATTACTAATGCGTTTAGAAAGCAAATGTTCAGAATTCTCAATAAAATTGAGTTCATCACTTGTTAATTCTAGATAACAAATAGGGGCTTTGAAATTTTGCTTACCCGAGATATCAACAGCTGCAAATGGAGTGCCCTTCAGAGGTGGGGTAGGTTCCTGGTCAATCGACTTACAACTGTAAGGGCACATGACCAATTCTTCTACAACTGAAGCAACGAAAGGGTATTTTGAGGTAGTCGAGATGCAGCTTCCATAACTTAGCTCCCCACACAATCTCAACTTCAGCTGGCAAACCCTCCTTCGTCTCTATTTCAAGCATTACTTTCGCAAAACGACGGTCCATCCCATACAAATTTTTCTTATCAAACCGAATGAATCTACCAGCAGAGTTTGCTATCCCCATTAAAACCTGCTCCGACCAAAGTTCAATGGGAAGACCAGGTATGACCATCCAGAGGTGCCGGAGAGTCTGATATTCATGTAATGGATCGAAATTTAAATGCCAGCGCTTTAAAAACAGGGACCCCTTCTTAAATTCCTAGAAACGAGACAGGATTTTGTCAATATGTGCAGCCTTTGAGAAAGTAAAAAGAATCCATTTGTTCATCAATAGATTTATCCTGGGGGCCAAACCAGTAATTGGAACCCACATTTTGTTAACCCATTCCATGATTTCAGACTTGTTCCCAGAGGCATACTCAAAACGACCTACTAACCCTCTATCAGCCAGAATGCCAATACGCTCCAACCCAAAATCCGCATCAATATCATATCTAATAACCTCTGCTTTGGCTTTGAAAGTTTTTAACAGACGACGCGTCTTTGCCTTCTTCCCACATAATTTAACACCACAGGTCGAAACCTTACCAGCCCCAGTAGAGTGTTCCCCCAGAGCAACGGAAGGTGACGGCCCATTAGAACATGGAGAGCGGAAGGTCTCCTCCATTACAAACCCAAGTAGGGTAGCAAAAAACAAGCCAGCTGTCGGTCACTAATGCAGCCAAACTGACAGCTGCCCATTGATCTCAATGGCGACAGAATAGTGAAAAGACCATCCCCACATATGGCAGAGCAAATATTAAAATAGCACGGAATCGCCAAACTAGGGCAAGTCCATATTTAAGCAGATTTAGCGAAAAATCCGATTGACAAGATGATTAGGAGCCTATGGCTAAAAGGCTTGTTCCCACTTTTTTTATCCTTGGCTGGTACTAAGCTGTTTCTTTAAAACAGCTGGACTCCAAGTTGCCGCAGGTCGCTAGATCATCCCATCCATCTTCAAAATCGATAAAATCTGCAAAAAGTCACTGAAAACCTGCAACAAAATCGCCAATAGGATCCAAACCCTAGCCATCCCGAGAGCCATTCATAATTAACATTTTATATCATCAACATAAGAGGGTAAATAAATAGGAATCCTTTAAGGTATAATGAACGCCGAGTTAATTAAATACACGCTTCCACAAGTTGTAAAAGGAAAGCATGGATGCAACCACGAGTCACTATCGTGCATCGATGCCAGTTGGATCTTAGGATGTTATTTGCGTTTTTATAGATTATTATTACTTCGTACTTGAAGAATACATGTGGATTGATGAGGCCAAACTATTTGTGGTTGGCTGCCTTGTAAATATAATTCCAATATAATCTATGCACCTTGTCTTGCCCCATGTTTTTTTTCGATTTATACGTGTCTTCTGTACGTCCTTCCTGGGATTCATTAATACTATATCTAATACGATTCAATCGAAGCAAAAAGAGTCACGTGCCAAGTCATGTGTAATAATAGACTTATTTAATTTCTTAAAATAGCAGATAGATAATTTTATATTTTATTAAAATATTTGAAATATAAATATTTTAATATAGTTTATCAAGATACATCAACTTTCCTTTCCACAAATTTTCTGTACCATATCAAATAATTAATTTTTAAGAAAAATTTGTACACTAAATCAAATTACTATAACACTAATTTATGAACTTCTTAATATCTATTTGATTATAATTTAAATTATTAATCCAAAATAATCCCAACAATTATTACTTACCAACCATACAACTAACTTATTTTAGTTATTAATCATAGATCAATTAACCCACTATTATTTTTTTTTCAAAAATTATAACTTTATTATCATAATGAAATTACATTTTCTCAAAGTTTGAGTGATATGATATCACAATATCAAAAAGCAACTAATCCTAAGTTATTAATAACTCATTTCATCCTCATTAAAGAGTATTTCTACTTATATGAAGATAAGAAAAACAAAAATATAACTGGTCCTAATCTATAATTAGCTCATTACATCCTCATTGGAGAGTACTAATATAACTGGTCCTAATCTATAATTAGCTCATTATATCCCTAACCACTTAAATGGCTAATTAGTACATCCTTCAACTATTGTCAAACTAACATCTTATAATACAAAATGATTTATCTTAATAAACAACTTTAACAACTTATTCAAACTTTTCTCAAGAGGCAAATTTTTTTTTCTTTAGAATATAGTTGATTTAGGGGGAATTGAACCCCACCCCACCCCACCCCACCCCACCCCACAACTTTCTAAGAGGAAAACGTTGCTAAATTAAAATTTAACAATAAAATTTTTATTAGAAAACCTATAAAGTCTAGATATTTCTATTATTTTGGAGTTGAAAAAGAAACTAACTAAATTATTACTATTAGAAGTTGTGAAAAATAATTGTAAACAAGTAATGTTGTCCACTAGTAATTTTGTCCACTAGTAATTGCAAATAAGTAAAGTTGTAAATGTGCATCAATTAAAGAGCTAACAAGCTAATCCTCTCTTGCACACAAGTAATCCAAAATAATGGTTATGAAGTTCTAATTTAAAAGAAACAATGGATGAAGATAATCATGGGGATGTAGAAAAAGCTACTCCATTAGATCCTTGGCCACTATTAGTATTGCAAAGTAAAAAGGTTTTTAAAATTTTAATTTACGCTTACATGATATTGTTAATGCTTTATTAATAGTTGCTAAGATTTAGATCTCTCATTATATACTTCAATTTCTTTGAACTATGTACAACTATTTTATTTAACATTTCTAAGAGGTAGTTATAAGCAACTTGGTTGCTAATTTCACTTGTTAAATTATGTTTTTAACTATTAGTTATTTAATTAGTTTATTAATTAGTATTTGGTAACATAGTATTTGATATATGTTAAAATTTTAATATAGTTTGTGTTAATATATTTTTTATACTATATTTTGTATGTTTAATAGTTAATATTTTTTAGTATGTGGTTTTTTTAGTAGATTTTTTTTTAATATATAGTTTGTTTTTTGTTAGTAAGAAATTTTATATTATATCAAAAGAGTATTACAACGGGTGCAACCTACTCCATAACACAGGCTTGTACAACCAAAAACTTCATGCGGGACCAGACTTGCAAAATCGACCACGAAAGAATGAGTCCAATACATCTTGGTCTCATGAAAATCTTCTTAACCCTTGAAGTGTCTAAACCAGAGACTTTGAGATACTACATACCCACAACGAACCCAAGAAATAACTATTCCAAAATCATCCTTACATGGGCTCGCAGGCCTGGACACAACATATCTTTGAAAAACATCTAAGCCTGAGTTAATCAAAAACCATCTAGACTTACGACTTGAACTATCTACCAGAAAGGGAAAAATAGGCACCAAAAACAAACATCAGTGAATGATGAACGGATCCTCAGGAGAATTCCCCGGATGGGTGGATTCAGTCGAAGACGGGGGACACGGAGGAGGTCGGAGCTCCATCGCATGCAGAAGGAAGTCCATCTTCCAATTTATCGCGCGAGACTCCTCCAGAAGCCGCTGCGTCAGAAGAAGCGAAACCGAATCCTCTTTAAGAGCTTGATGATCACAAATGGAAAAACCCACAAGGTTTTTCATCATCCAGTAAAGGGCCACTGTCCGTTCATACAGGCTAAGCCGACCCGTAGTGTTACCAGGGTCCATAATCCAATTTTCCAGTTGTTTACGTTCCCCCAAGAGAGTCTCCTTGCTCAGCCTCATCCACCATTGGCATTCATACTCTCGGATATCCCTCTGAATGTCCTCAGGGACATGGATGGAGAAAGCAGTGGCTTCACGATGAGCATTCGAGCAGGCCCGAGAAACCCCACTACTCAGCTCACCAGAAGGATCACCCCGCTTCCGTTTCTTATTGCGGCCAATATCCACCCCAACCTCCGAGCATAAATTGGAGACTCCCTAATCCTCAATCCTCTTAACAGAGTCTGGTTCCATAACTAAGTAGATAGACAGCACTTGCATGCATGCAAAGGGAAGGAAATGACGAGCCCTTGCACTGCCCTACTCCTTCATATAGACACATTTGCCACCTTCCCTCATAATTAACCAGGCACGATCAATTAAATGGTGGTAGTACCAATAGTGACACTCTCCCTGCAAAGCACTAACTTCGCTCAAATATCGATCCATTATCCCTCTGTCCGAATTATTGCTCAAAGCTATGGAGAGCAAGGATAATTTTAGGGGCGAAATTTAGCCCATGGGCTATTTTTCCATGTTTTTTTCCAAAAAAAGATTCGCCAATTTGCATTTTTTGAAGGCCCATTTTGCCCAATTTTGGTGGGGTGAACTTTTTTCACTCTAAAAATCGCCAAATTATTATATAAACTATATCAGATCTTTAGAAATTGAAACAGATTTAGAAAAATATCACCAAATATTTTATAGTTGACATTTTAAGAATTGGTAAGATTCACCAAGTTTTATACACTTTTAAATAAGTATGGGTCCTTAAAATTATCCCTGATGGAGAGGACACCTCCCAAACCATTTAGCATGATGAAAAGACACTTCCACCTCCATTTTTTAAAGGTCGGGACGATCCATATATGGGAATGATGGCTACGCGTCCCAAAGTCCCTCCGCTTGATGTCACCTCGCATGAGTGGCACGAAAGATCGTCATGTCAGCATCCTAGGTAGCCTTGCAGCTGTCACGAACATCTAAGTCCGGTAAAGCCTCCCATGAGTTAGCACTGATCTTCATGTGAACACCAATTCCAAATTTTGCCAGCACATCTGCCAATTTGTTACACTGCACTTAATGTGTGAAAAGGTTAGCGCCATACCCTGCGATAGAACTAAGGAAATATTAGCCAGTTTGCTCTCAAGGCGCAAGGACGAGGCCACCAAGGAACTTGATTTGCCACATTAGATTTTACTTTCCATCTGGAGCATGATCCTTGAGTCTCCCTCCACAATTAGAGGGGTCCAACCATGCTGGTGAGCCATCCTGAGACCCTGCAACAACCCTTCCAACTCCACAGCATTATTCGACAAGTTCCCAAGAAGTCCGCCATGAAACCTACCATAGTACCATCAGGGCCACGGAAGACACAACCATAGCCCGCAGGACCAGGGTTACCCCTAGAGGCACCGTCAAAGTTCAATTTGTAAAAACCATCAGGGGGAGGGGACCAGGTGGTCGGGCTTACCGACGACTGAGACGAGTGAATGGATTTTCCATAGTAGGAGAGAGGACCCAATATGCTCCATTCTTGCAGAATTCTTGACTCAGGCTCGATGGTTTCCCTGTCTGAGTTGTCCCAGTGTTGAAGCTTAAGAGTTTCCAGAACCTTATTCTTCATCGCCTCCTAGGTCTTGCCAACGTCTTTTGCTTTATCCTGAAATATCCTGGAATTCCATTCGAGCCATATCTCCCATAGAAGGAAAAACAAAAAAATTTGCCATAATCTATTCACCACTCGGCTCTAGAACGGGTCCTTAGACCATTCCGAGATGGAAGAAACCGGATCATTTCGTTTCCTGTCCGACTGTCAAAAGCTGGTTGCGCCATGGTCCCACAGCTGCGATGCAAAAGAGCACGATTCAAGGAGGTGCGATATGGTTTCTTCAGCTTGGTTGCACATGACACACAGGTGAGGGCCTAGGATACCCATTTTTTTAAAATTCTCCCCAGTTAGGATACGTTTGTTCAACGCTTCCTCAATCCGCAAAACTTCCTCCTCCGGCCATAGAGGGATCCACCACTCATGATTGTGCCAACTCTGAAGTCTTGTTCCTGAGGATCATCATTCCAAAGGTCCCTAACCCTGACCATGTTCCTATTAGCGCAGCTCTGAATTACACTAGGAGCATCGACAAAGATCCCAAGTGTTGATGTATATGTAACTTCAGAATGTATTTCATTTATATATTTATTGTACTCCTATAGAGATGTATTATTCCTCTATACAGAAGGGTCGTCATTTGTATTGACAAGTGTCACAAGTATGTTAACTTGCCGATGGGTTATTAGACCACCTTGTAAGTGGTCGGCCCGATATAATGTAATATGAAGTTATTGTACCTAGCTAGACAAGTCGACCCCATAAGGTTATTGGGCAAACAGGACAAGTATAAATAGAGATCGGGAGATCTCTATTTGGATCACTTCAGAACTCACACTTCCTTCACTTGGAAAGTGGTGCACATGTGAGGAGGAGGATCAGCTGCTAAGAGGAGTCTATCTCTTGTACTTTGGTTGTACTTTGGTTGTGTTATTGCTCTATCTATCTCTGAGGAAGTTGTGGGGTTTTTTACCTTAGGGTTTTCCACATGGAAACTCTGTGTGTCTATTGCCTCTCATGCTTTTGCTTCTTGTGATGATTGACATGCTTGTTATGATTGATATGCATTGATATATTGTACATGTTATTCTCTCAATAAAGATCCTAGAGTATTGTGAATTAATGCTCAAAATTTAACATGGTATCAGAGCTAACCTGAGAAGAAGACATTGTGCAGTGACAGAAATTAGGGTTTCTTGCTTATTGGGTTTCTCTCCATAGATTTTGGAAAAGAAGTATAGTAGATTGACTCCACTCATTAAGGAGAATTTATCTATCCAATCAGAATTCAATTATGAGCATTTTCAGATTTGGCCCTAAAAATTAGGGTTTCCACAAAAATAGGCATTTCTGAAATCCGAAGACATAGCTGGAAGTGCCTTGGAAAAATCGAAGTTTATAGCTTTGGATCGAGATTTTTGGCTGGGTAAATCTCCAGGAAACTCAAACCCTAATTCAGGGTCCTCCCTAGTGAACCCGAGAAGACTAAAAGGCATTTCTGAAGGGTGAAGCTTTGCAGATCTCAAATTCTGAATTCATCAAGCTGATCAGATCATCAAGGTGCATCTTTCTATCCTTTCAGAAAGTTGAAATTCACTTTTTGAATTTTTAGGGTTTTTCTGACAAACCCTAATTTGGGACCAAATCTAGTTTTCAACAAAGCAAGTGGTAAGACCTAAATCTCTTCTATTTCCAATTGAAGTACTCTTTAAAATGTCTCACCACACCAAGCTTGAAGATAAGCTTGAAGGGGCTGATAACTTCCAAGCCTCGAAGTATAGGATTGGGTTAATCCTGGAAGAAAATGAATTGGACTCCTACATCAGCTCTGAGGTCCCTATCCCAGAGGATGAAGAGGCTAAGGTATTGCATAAGAAGAACTTGGTCAAGGCAAAGAGAATCATTGCTGATTCTATCAAAGACCATCTTATAAAGGGAAGAACATAAATCGGAAGATGACTCTGCGGAATCAATTGAAAGGGGTCAAGATGTTTAATGGAGAGACCATTCAATCTTACTTCTCCAAGGTCTCTCAGATCAAGGAACAACTTGAAGCTGTGGATGAAGTAGTGGACAGTGGTGAAGTTGTTATGACCACTTTGAATGGCCTACCTAGGTCATGGGACTCCTTTATTCAAGGAATCTATGCAAGAAATAAATTTATCTCTTTCAGTAGACTGTGGGAGGAATGCTCTCAAGAAGAAGCTAGGCTTGTGGCACGAGAAGAAAAGATGGGGAATGAAGATCAAGCTCTCACAACTCACACCAAGGGAAGCAAGGTTAAGAGGGAGAAATCTCATAACAAGAAATATTTTCACCCTTATCACAAGAAGAAAGATCTATCTCATGTTCGATGTTTCGAATGTAATGAAATGGGACACTTTGCTTCAAATTGCCCCAAGAAGAAGAAAGACAACAACTTCAACAAGAAGAAGAAGAATAACAAAAGAAGATATCATGCTCATGCTGCTGAGGATGATGAACCTCCCAGGAAGAAAGCTAGAGCAGAAAGTGATGATGATGACTCATCAAGCGAAGAAGAGTATGTTCTAATCTCTACTCTCACAGGTACTATTTATCATGGTTGTAATGATTGGCTAATTGACAGTGGGGCTTCTAAACACATGACTAGGTTTAAAGAATCTTTTGTAAATCTATCTGAACATGAATCACCCCATAAAGTGAAACTTGGGTATGATTATCAATACCCTATGAAAGGAATTGGGGAAGCCTCCTACAACCTAGACTTTGGAAAGTCTTTGAAGATGAAAGACGTTCTTTATGTACCTGGGCTCAAGAAAAACTTACTCTTTATATCTGCATTGGATGCAAAAGGCATGAGGGTTGCATTTGTAGATGGCCAAGTCCTAATGTGGCCAAAATGTAAAACTATAGATGATGCAGTGGTGATTGGAGAGCAAGAGGGAGGATTGTATAAATTGAAGGGACAACCTGCACATGCCATGGTACATGAATCCATGGATCCAAGTGAACTTTGGCATAGAAGGCTTCCTCATGTGCACTATAGAGCACGACCAATTGCAAGCAAAGCTATAGAGGGTCTTCCTGAAATCAAGACCAAGCATGAAGGTGTTTGCAAAGGATGTGCAAAAGGAAAGAACATAAAGAAGGCATTTCCAAGCAGTGAAAGCAAGGCAAAAAGTATCTTGAAAATTATCCACTCCGATGTATATGGTCTGATGTCATCCAGTTCTCTGAGTGGGTATGCTTACTATGTCTCTCTCATTGATGACTTCTCCAGGAAGACTTGGGTTTATTTCTTGAAGAACAAAGATGGAGTGTTTGACAAGTTCAAGGAATTCAAGTCTTGGTGGAAAATCAAACTGATAAGAAAATAAAGACATTCAGATCATACAATGGTGGATAATTCACTTCAGGTGACTTCAAGAAGCTATGCAGTGATTCAGGGATTAAGAGGGAGTTGACTGCTCCCTACAATCCGCAACAAGATGGAGTTGCGGAAAGGAAGAATAAGAACAATCATGGAGGTAGCACGGACAATGCTGCATGACCAGAATCTGCTTATACATCTATGGGCAAAAGCAGCTAGGACAGGTAATCCAGGAATCAAAGATCAAGAGGAAGCACACTCCAGCAGTTCATGCAAGGAAGCAAATATTGAGAGGGAGTCCACTCGACAACAAACAAGCAAAGATAAGTATTTCAATTGTCATTTCTTGTATATTTGATTGTTTAAATAATATTGTTCAATGATGTATATACTTATGTTCCTAGACTTAGGTTGTGTATTTTGCATATTTGCATTAATGAACAGTATACTACTAATATGCATATGATGGGTAAGTGGGCTATGGCACTGTACAACATTCCATTACTACTTATCTAGAATGAAACCTCTTTGCTGACATGTTGGGACTCGTGCACACTCTTAATAATGTTTTGGTAGAGATTGGAAGGCATCTAGAAAGTTACGGGATATGGATAAATGTTGTATTGAAGCAGTGGCTTAAATAATTGCATGACTGTATGACATATTTCTTTATGTGAAAGAATTTGTTCTGAAAATTATGAGATTTTTCTAATAATGCAATTTAACTTGTTTTGTAGGAAAGATCGTATACCTTCACTTACAAAAGAAGGACTACAACATTTGTTCAAGCAACAAAATTATCTATTGAAGAAATTGAAGTTCCCAGGATACGGGAAGAATGCCATGATCCGTTGATCATGAAGAATGATGTTTGGGATGTTGTCCCAAGAACTGAAGGGAAGTATGTTGTGACTTCCAAATGGATCTACAAGATCAAGCATGCTGTAGATGGCAGCATAGAGAAATACAAGGCAAGATTCATAGCTCGTGGCTTCTTTCAGAAAGAGGGAATAGATTATGAAGAAAATTTTGCTCCTGTAGCCAGGTACACTTCCATCAGATCAGTACTTGCTCTGGCTGTAGTGATGAAATGGAAGATACACCAGATGGATGTCAAGACAACTTTCTTGAATGGTGTAGTCGAGGAGGGGAGTGTATGTGGAGCAACCACTCGGTTTTGAAACACATGACAGAGAGTCATATGTGTGCAGATTGAAGAAAGCCTTGTATGGATTGAAGTAAGCTCCTAGGACTTGGTATGGTAGGATGGATAGTTTCCTATCTAGTTTGGGCTTTACCAAGAGTAAAGCAGATTCCAACCTTTATTACAAGGTTGAGGAAGGAAATCCAGTGATACTACTTCTGTATGTGGATGATGTGTTTGTAACAGGTAATGATAGTTTGATTGCCGATACCAAGAGGAAGCTTGCAGCCGAGTTCGAGATGAAGGACTTGGGGATGATGCACTATTTTCTAGGCATGGAGGTGTGGCAGAGTGCAGATGGTATCTTCCTTGGACAAGGGAAGTATGCAGTAGAGATCCTGAAGAGGTTCGAGATGATGGACTGCGAGGCCATGGCCACACCTATGGCATCGAACCTGAAGCTTATGTGTGATGCTTCATCTGAGCCTGTTGATGTCACTATGTATCGTCAGATGATTGGGTCTTTGATGTACCTGATGAACACTAGACCAGATATTTTCTTTGCGGTGAACACATTGAGCCAGTTCCTGACGGATCCCAGAGGTGTTCACCTGGTTGCTGTAAAGCATATTCTGAGGTACCTGAAGGGTACAGTTGACTATGGGCTCAAGTATGATGCGAATCAAAAGTTTAACCTGCAGGGTTATGTTGATTCAGATTGGGCAGGCTGTGCTGCAGATAGGAAGAGAACATCTGGGTGCTGCTTCAGTATGGGATCAGGTGTGATCTCTTGGTTTAGCAGGAAGTAGTCCTATGTAGCACTGAGTACAGCCGAGGCCGAGTATGCTGCAACATGTTTGGCTAGTTGTGAGGCAGTATGGCTCCAAAAGCTACTATCTGAGTTATTTGATCTCCCGTTGGAGGCTACTGGTATCTTTTGTGACAACCAAAGTTGTGTGAAGCTGTCTGAGAACCCGTTGTTCCACAATAGGTCGAAACACATTGAGATCAAATATCACTATATCAGGGATATGGTGCAAAGAGGAGCAGTGAAGCTCCTATATGTTGTGATGGATGAGCAGGTTGCAGATGTGCTGACGAAGCCACTAGCCAGAGTGAAGTTCGAGTAGTTCAGAGAGAGGCTTGGTGTCCTTCGGATCGATGACACTTTGAGGAAGAAGTGATGGACACATCTGCTGGAGCCATTCCAAGCATGGTGAGAGGATGATCCTTCCCATGGCTGTGGATGTAAGCACTGGATGATGAGCATCAGGACGATGCTCCAGTTACTGCTCTATATATGCATCAATTGGATGCTTTGATCATTGTGATCATGTATTTTTATATGCATCATGTTGGATGCTTGATATGATCAGTTGGATCATGTATTTGTATATGCATCATGTTGGATGCTTGATATGATCAGTTGGATCATGTATTTGTATATGCATCATGTTGGATGCTTGATATGATCAGGTGGATCATGTATGTATGTATCAGGTGGATACATTGCATGATCAGGTAGATCATGTACTGATGTATGTATCAGGAGGATGCACTGTATGATCAGGTAGATCATGTATGATGATATGTATCAGGTAGATACTTTGTATGCATCAGATGGTGATCAGGATGATCACAGATAACGAGCTTTAGGATGTTGCTCCAGATGATATGCATCAGGTTGATGCTATGATGATGATCAGTATGATCATAGATGATGAGCTTCAGGATGTTGCTCCAGATGATATGCATCAGGTCGATGCTATGATGATGATCAGGATGATCACAGATGACGAGCTTCAGGATGTTTCTCCAGATGATATGCATCAGGTTGATGGTATGATGATGATCAGGTTGATCATGTGATGATGTACATTAGGATGATGTATAGTGAGTATCAGTTTGATACTCTATGGCTGTGGACAGGTTGTGCAGGTAGCATAGAAAAGACCCTTTAAAAACCGGACAGGTAGAGCGGCGTGCTCATAACATCCTGGGTTGCTCTATCGAGATTCGGACAGGTAGAGCAGTGTGCTCGTAACATCCTGGGATGCTCTGAGTAGGTTTTTCTATAGTTTCGCATAGAAAAGATCCTTTAAAATCTAGACAGGTAGAGCGGTGTGCTTGTAACATCCTAGGATGCTCTATCAAGATCTAGACAGGTAGAGCGGTTTTCTCCTAACAGCCTGGGATGCTCTGAGTAGGTTTTGCGAAAGTTCACATAGAAAAAATCCTTTAAAATTCAGACAGGTAGAGCGGTGTGCTTGTAACAGCCTGGGATGCTCTATCGAGATCCAGACAGGTAGAGCGGTTTTCTCGTAGCATCCTGGGATGCTCTGAGTAGGTTTTGTGAAGGTCAACATGTAAAAGATCCTGGGAGATCTGATAGGTTGAGCAGTGTGCTCGTAATCAGTCCTGGGATGCTCTTTCGAGGTTTTGTTGAGGCACGTAATTAGTCTTGAGTATTCCATAGTATGGCCAGTGATGATGAAGACCTACAGGTGATGGGCCTACATCCAGTATGAAAAAGGACTGGCTCTGTAGAACTTCCTATGACGATTAGATTTAGAGATTGATCGAGATAGCAGCAGCAGTGATGATGACGATGATCCGAGGATGATGATTCGCTGATGATAATCCAGAGAAGAAGACTTGTGATAGATGTTCTGTGTCGAGAAATACCTTCCTAGTTAAGAGGGAGTGTTGATGTATATGTAACTTCGGAATGTATTTCATTTATATATTTATTGTACTCCTATAGAGATGTATTATTCCTCTATACGGAAGGGTCGTAATTTGTATTGACAAGTGTCGCAAGTATGTTAACTTGCTGATGGGTTATTAGACCACCTTGTAAGGGGTCGGCCTGATATAATGTAATATGAAGTTATTGTACCTAGCTAGACAAGTCGTCCCCATAAGGTTATTGGGAAAACAGGACAATTATAAATAGAGATCGGGATATCTCTATTTGAATCACTTCAGAACTCACACTTCCTTCACTCGGAAAGTGGCACACATGTGAGGAGGAGGATAAGCTACTAAGAGGAGTCTATCTCTGGTACTTTGGTTGTGCTATTGCTCTATCTATATCTGAGGAAGTTGTGGAGTTTTTCACCTTAGGGTTTTCCCCACGGAAACTCTGTGTGTCTATTGTCTCTCAAGCTTTTGCTTCTTGTGATGATTGACATGCTTGTTATGATTGATATGCATTGATATACTGTACATGTTATTCTCTCAGTAAAGATCCTAGAGTATTGTGAATTAATGCTCAAATTTTAACACCAAGTGAGGTCAGTTGCTGCCACGAATCGTCCCAAGCTAAGGCTCGACTGCCATCCCGAATCTCCCAGAAGCTGTGGTCTTGGACCAGATTCTGCCCTTGGGTAGCCGAATTCCAAATGTGAGACCCAGGGCCTGGTTCAGAGAATCTAATCAGATCCTCTTTTTCCCACTCAGTAGCATACTTGGAGTGCCACAGTCTTGCCCATGGTTCCTCCTTATGGGATACCCACCTCCACCAGGTTTTTGCTCCCGAAACAACATTAACCTGTTATGGGTCTCTAAGATTAAGGCCACCTTGGTACTTAATTGAGCATATCTCTTCCCATTTAACCAAATCCCACTTCCTATTATCTCCTGACCCATTCCATAGAAATTGTCGCTGAATTTTTCAAAGCTCTTTAAGAATAACTTTGGGGGCTAACATAGCTGAGAAGAGATAAGTGGGCATAGCCTGGAGAACCGATTTTAGGAGAACAAGGCGACAAGCAAAATTCAAGGGGCGATACGTCCAGTTAGAGAGACGCTTCCTCATCCTATCCACAAGTTCTCTCCATGAGCCTTGCTTAACTCGAGAATTCACCAACGGAGGCCCCAGGTATTTGGACGGAAGGGAGCTTTCCAAAAAACCCAAAATCCTGCAAATGTTTCTTCTCGTAATTTTGGGAGTGTTAAAAAAGAACACCTGAGATTTCTGAGCATTGACTTCAAGATCAGAGGCTCTGCCGAAGGTATCTAGACACCTACGAATAGCGCGAGCCTCCTCGACAGAGGGATGTCCCATAAGCATGGTGTCATCAACAAATTGGTGATGGGTCTGACAATCTGCTCTAGGATGAACGATCAGACCCTATAGCTCATGATTTCCTTGCATAGATTTAATGGTTCTTCCAAGGCCCTCTGCCATAATAATGAAAATAAAAGGGGAAAGGGGATCCGCTTGCCGAATCCCTATTGAGGGTTTTAAAAGGCCTGTGGGAACACCATTGAGAAGAATGGAAGAGAAGGACAAGGAAACTAGATTCATGATCCACCTAGTCCATCGCTCAGAGAAGCCAAAGGCTTGCAGCATAGATCTCATGAATTGCCAATTTAGTTTATCATAGGCTTTGGCAATGTCCAGTTTTAACATCATCCCTGGCATTTTGTCTCTCTTTAAAGAATGCAGCACCTCATAGACCAAGATAATGCCATCGATAATCTTCCTTCCCTCTACAAACCTTGACTGTTCAGGCGAAATGATGACTGGAAAGATTGTTTTTAAGTGGTTAGCAATTACCTTCGTAACAATATTGTATATGACATTACACAGGGAGATGGGTCTAAACTTATCGGGGGAATCAAATCCCTCTGTCTTAGGGATAAGGGTAAGGAAAGTAACATTAAATGCCAGAAGGATCTTTCCATAACAACGAGAGGACTCTACAATTTTCCAAACCTCCGACTTCACCAGATCCCAGAAATGATGAAAACAATTAGTAGTAAATCCATCAGGCCCTGGGGCTTTACCATCAACCATCTGAAATACTGCCTCCTCAACCTCTTCCATGGTGACAAGTCTCAGAAGGAGATCGTTCTGCTCCTAAGTCACGAGGGGGGGAATATTGTTGGTAATTAACTCAATATCTCTTTGTCTCTCTACCACATTTTCATTCATGATATCTTGGAAGAGATAACTCAGTTCACCTTCAATCTCCTACCTAGTTTCCAATTTAATCCCTTCCCTGTTCTTAAGGCTAAGAATTCTATTCTACTGTCGATGCTAAATAGCAGATCGATGGAAGAACTTCGTATTACGTTCCCCATCCTGCAGCCACTTCACTCTCGCCTTTTGCCTCCATAGAATCTCTTCCTGTCTCTCCGTCTCCAAGATTTTATTATGGACCAATATTTCCTCCTTCTGGAATTTAGGAGTGTAACCCTCAAGCATTCCTGACTTTAGGATCTCCTCCCTGCGAGCTTCAAGGGATTTCTTATCCTCGAAGATATTCCTGAACTCCTCCTTATTCCACTTCTTGATTTTGGATTTTAGGGCTTTTAGTTTATGCTGAAAATTGTACATATTGTGGCCTTCACTCGGACCCATTTCCCCCCACCACTGAGTGACTTTCTCCTTAAAATCCGGGTGGCTTAGCCAAAATTGTTTATAACGAAAGGGTTTTTTGAATTGAGAACCCAAGCCACTTCACCATAGGTCAATGGGCCAATGGTCAGAATATGAGGCCGGGAGAATTGATGAAGCAATCTCACTCCCAGATTCCATCACCGATTCTGAGACCAAAAATCGATCAAGACGAGAGGCAATGTGGCGATCTCCCTGCCTCGTGTTGTTCCAAGTAAATTTTCCATCCCCTGGGACAACATCAACTAGTTTCAGTTGTTCAATGGTATCCCTGAACCAAATACATTCGTCATCCAGACGCCTCCTTCCCCCTTTCTTTTCATCGAGAGAGGATATAAGGTTAAAATCTCCGCCAACGATCCAATGCTCTCCCGCAGACAACTCCCTCAACCAGTAGAGAGAATACAGAAAGGAGGATCTAGAAACAAGGGTACGGGGGCCATAGACATTAGAGAGAAACCCCGAAACCCTAAACCCAACAACCTAGAACTTAGCAGAAAGGAATCTGTGGTTTCCAAAAAATTCAGAGAGACTTATTTTATTAGGGTCCCACAGGATGCCTATACCACCCGCAAAGCCATTTGCATCGATCCCTACTACTTCACAGTTTCTCCAAATCTTCTTACTCTTTTCCTGCAACTTAATACTCGAACATTTTTTTTCTTGGAGAAACACAACCGTAGTATTAGACTCCTTGATCTTCTTCCTCAGAGTTTTAGATTTCTGCTGGCCGTTTATCCCTCTTATGTTCCAGGACACAATCTTCATTAAACAAGGGAGAGGAGAGAATTACAGACCTAGGGCCACCCTAATAGTAGGGTATTGGCCCGATTCTACCAACTTTAGTCCTGCAACAGTGATTCTTTGCCTATTAGATTTCCGACCTATATTTTTGGAGTTCTCCTTATGCTTCCTTTTGCAATCCTTTTGAGATCCAGGGCTAATTCCAAGTCTCTTAGGTTCCCTAGCTTTAAGTATGGCTTCCTTTAGCAAGATCACCTGATCTTGAGGGACATAACCAGTTTTAGGGTCATCACATGCTTGTTCAATCCCATCAAGATCTAGCTCCCCTATGTCCATCTCTTCAGTTTCTTCATCCGCAATATCACTAATAACCGCCAATTTTTTTTCATTGACAGGAAACACAACAGGATCTGAGGAGACGAACTTCTGCTTCAGGGGTTGATTGTCTTGAGGGGTCTTGCGTTGCTCCAACTCATTATCCTCTATTTGTTCATTCAGAACTTCGAAAGAGTTAGTCGTCATAATCTTCTTGGATCCTTCCAGGGTTCCCTGTTTTCTTCCACCCCATTTTCTGGTTTGCACTTTGGTAAAACCCAGATCCACATTCTCATCAGCCATCTTAGGGGTTGGTTTAGGGTTATTCAAAGGGCAGTCCCAGAATAAGTGGCCATGCTCATGACATCTGCGACATCTGAAAGGGATTTGTTCATAATCAAGGGTTTGAACCCACTCCTCATCTTCCCACATCAATTTAATGGCCTCCGTAAGATCCCTTGAAATATCCATATAGACACAGATCTGGGCATAAGCCGTGTATCTTTGAGCCTTCGTTTGTTCAGAGATTTTAACAAAGGTTCCTAGATTGTTCCCGATATCTTCTAGGATCTCGGTTTCCCAATATTCCGAAGGCAGGGAGTATAGCCTGATCCATACCGGGGCTATCTTCATATCTTCTTTCTCGGGGAAGAACTTTTCTTTCCATGGCCGTAAAAAAAGGCTAGTAGAGTAAAAGAAGTAGGGTTCGCCATTAAGAATCCTGTTGCAATCATCCAAGTTGATGAAATTTATTGTGAAGAAGCCTTTCGATCCAAGCTGAAGGTCATAGTGCCCTTTAGGTTCCCAAGTGGAGTTAATCCACCAGATCAGGGACTTTTCAGATGGTAAAACCCCAACAAATTTCCCAATGAGGGCATGGTCCTGCATCTTCTGAATCCTATCTCTCAATGTATTGGATCTAATAACCATCGAAGGGATGGTCGCAGCCTTGGGTATGCATTGACCCAACTTACCACCCACTTGAGGAAAACCAGATTCTGTCTCCTGCACCTTTTTTCCAACACCACCCAATCCATCTACCGGAACTTGGATCCCCCCTACTTGAAAATCAGATTGAGAAGAATGTTGGGGGGCCATAGGACTCCCCTCCTTCGAGTCAGTCATATCCACCGTTAAACCAATCGCCTACAAAAACACCATAAACCCTAGCGCAAAATTTCATGATTCTTGCAAGAACAAACAAATTGGCATTCTTTGATACTAATATATAGTTGTTTTAATGCTATGGTATATCTAGTATATTTTTTAAAATTTCATTTAATTGTTTTATAACTTTTGTTGATACTTTAATTATTTTTATTTTTTTGTCTGTAGGATAAATTTAATACATTTCAACCATCTAAATCTAAAGCTCGTGAATATAGATATTTATTTAAAAAATTAGATTGGAGGATCTATTGTAAAGAATGTGATAAAATAGGTGCAACATACTACCAACCTACTATCGTATTTTTACCCTATTAGATTTTTTCATTACGTATTTTTTACGTATCAGATCATCATAATTTGTACTCAAATTATGTTACTATGATCTTAACAATACATAATCATATATATTTTCCATCACAATCATCCTCTTGCCAACTACTCAAATTTGGAATCCTACAAATATGAAAAAATCCATTTATTCATTGATTATGAATTAAAATAGTTATCCTTAACAATACATAATCATATATATTTTCCATCACAATCATCCACTTTCCAACTATTCCAATTTGGAATCCTACAAATAGGAAAAAATCCATTTATTCATTGATTATGACGTAAATAGTTATTCTTAATCCATAATGATTCTATTTTGAATATATGTCTCTCTTGTGGATCAAATTAAGGAATTACTAACTAATATACAAAGATTTACTTTCTTGTAACTACTTGCCAAAAGATTTATTTAAACTGTGAGGAAGAATGAATGGAAATTGAAATTGAAATTCAAGATATATTTATATAAATGTATTTTACAATCTAACCAATCTAAATTTGGAGCAGACATGTGTCTGGTTTTATAATTTTTATAATTATTTAGTTTTTGGAACCGACATGTGACAAACATGACACATCCCATCCACTTTGGGCTAAAGCGCTAAGATTGTTATTGACTAATAAAAGAATTCATAACACAAACATATTCAATGTTTAATCTTTGCATGGTTCCTTAAGAGTCACACTCACCTCGAAACACATTGTTTATGGACATTCTATCTTCAAAAGATCTAATACTACCTTGCTAAGTAATAGTGTTTTTCTAATCTCATGTAAGCTAGATGGATTGGTCTCCCCATCATGCAATGTTCATTGGTTAACTACATGCATCTAGATGTCAAGCTTGGTTGTGATATTCAAAGTAGCATTTTTAAGAAAAAAAATAAAACAAGACAAAGGGAAACATACGCTACCATCACAAGAACATAGCATGACGTTTAGGCAATTACATATTTGGTATGTTTCAAAGCAAGCAATGAATTCCAATAGCAAAAAAAACAAGAGATACTTAGTTCTGAAAGAAATATCTTACAATATAAGCAAAATATCATGAAAATGCCATCACGATTTGTAGGTGGAGCGTCAACAATAAAAGGGTTCAACATTGTTTCATAGCAAACATTGAAATCTAGTAGCAACAAGAAGAAAAGATACACAGGTCTTGAAGACAACTGAAATACTATATCTTACAATAAACAGAAAACTAACATAATAACACTATAAATACATTTCATCATTCATATTGTTATTACCATCTTTTCATCAAGATTAAGTTCATTTGGTCGATCAATTATTGAACCGAGATAGATAAAACTCATTATATAAGAACCACAATCAAGAAGGAAAATCATTTCAAGGTCTATTATAAATTATATAGAAGGACCGGTGACCGATCCCTAGCACATGGTCATCTCCACTAGAATGGGAAATTCATGAAGAGTACTTGTTATTGATTCTTTCCTTTTAGGTTGTGGGGACTATAGGAATCAACTTGTCATTTTTTGTATCTTCATTAATGAAACGTGTGTTGGTCTTATTTGGAATCATATCAAGGCAATTTTCATTTATCAATTGGTTCATTGTGTTCCAAGATAGGAGTTTGCAAAGAATTGTGAAATTACTAATGTTAAATGCATTAATATTATCATTGAGTTGATATTGGCTCTCTAGCATTCTCTTTTAGGATGCATTTTTCATGCTATGAGATTACATCTTTTCGAAGAGTTCATGGCAGAGTTTGGTGTTTTGTGCCATGCTAAGGTTTTCACACCGTTGCTATGATAATGAAAGTTTGGTTTCCGATTTCATTTTCCATATCTAGACTCTAATGGCGACACCTCCATAGTGATGCACTACTTGAGCTACATTCCTTTCTCTTGCTCCACTTTAATGAGAGGATATAAGAGATCACAACGATATGGATTCTTTCTAATTCACTACGTAGTGAGGTTTATTCATTTCTTCCCTTCCAATCAAATGATCGATTTCAAGTAGTTCTCCCTTTCCCAACAGAGATGCATATCATTCCAAAATCTAAGTCGAGGGTGCCATAACAATTGCAACTGTTGGAAAATCATTAACCCATCAAATGTTGTTAAAATAAATAAAAAATATGGGAATTTCAAATAGTTACTCGAGAATCAATATTCTACTTCATCCATTAGATCTCCAGTGGTTTAAGCTAGTGTTGTTCGTTGGATTTGTTTGTAGGACCCCGGTCCTAGTTGATCTAAGTTTATAAATAGAGGTCCTTCTTTCACTATTTCATTTTTGTTTTAGGTGTCTGTTTTGGTTTCTAGTTTTTAAATATCATGCATGTAAAATAATATAAAACATTTACATTTACAGGTCCGAATAACTATAGGTGTTGTTTAATGGTTTCTAACTGTTAGAATATTGCAGGTGCATCAGCATATAATATGTGACAATTTACACTAAATTAAATTTTCATTAGCTCATGAAATAGGAAATATTGACAGAGTTAGAAATGGGTCATTATACCTATAGGGAAAATACTTGTAAATAGCTAGTAGATCCATTTTTTTGCTACTTCCTTTGCCTTGTTTTGTTGCTTCCTTTTCCTTGTTGTAGCCCTACAACCAAAGGCCTTTCCAAACCCTTGAAACTCAACCGACCAGACAATCTGATATGCCACCCTGCCAACTGGCAAGGTCTCGCTGACCACCCAGCTCCAAAGGTACCCCTTTGGACCTTTGAGCCCAAATTGAGTACAAGCCAACCAGTTCTATCCCTTCCAAAAATCTCCAACAAGAACCCCTTCTTCTTCCTCTCTGAAATTTTTTCTATATCTCTCCCCCAAAATTTCCCCAAAACATGCTAAGGTGAAGATCCCTTCTTCTTACCCTCTTCTTGACCTTATTCCCATTTTCTTTGCTGACTCTTTCCCTATGCCATTAATACCCTATCTCTAACATAAATATTCCAACCCCCATGTCAGTCCTCGAGCCCATCCCCATGACTCTCATTAAATCCATTATTTTATTAATTAAATTTATTTATCATTAGAATTAATAGTTATTATTCCTTAAGTTCTTGGGAAAATTGCTTAGGTAGAAGTCAACCTAATTTATTTATGGGGTTTCACCGCCTTGTCACTTATCAAATCGGTCATAAATTCTCATTTATGTATAATAAATTCCAAATTTCATTATATCCATGGTAATAATAACCTAGTCATTTAATTAATGATTAACACACTTCTAATATGTTAATTACCCTTTAATTATAAATTCAAACTAATTTAATTTATCAATTATCAATAATAATCATATCAATATAACTCACATCATTATGAATGCACATTTATCTTAATTAATTAATACTTAACGAAGACTTAATCAATTCCTTCGCCTAGTTCCATATTAATTACACCATAGTTTATAATTAAACTAATTAACAACCATTGCTAACAATAATGATTAATATTAACTGATCAATTTAATACTAACCTAATTGACATGATAATTACATTTAAAATTTTAACCCTACTAAATAAATTTAATAACAATCAATCAAGCATTACTAATTAATTGCAATAGTTACTACCTAGGTTAACCATAACTTGTTTATTAATCAACAATAATTAATCATTAATCAACAATAATTAACATTAATCAACAATAATTAACATTAATCAATGTTACTAGCATTAATCGGCAATAATTAACATTAATCAACATTATTAACATTAATCGACAATAATTAACATTAATCAATATTATTAACATTAATCGATATTAATTAACATTAATCAACAATAATTAACATTAATCAACATTATTAACTTTAATTGACAATAATGAATATTAAGTTACTCATTCGACCTATTTGAGTATTTTAATCATTAATTTACTAACTCGACGTATTAATTTAATCTCTTGGTTAGATAAGTAGTAATAATGTAATTAATGCCTAAACATTATAGTTCAGTATTATTTCACACAATTTATAAATATGTAGGCGAGTTATGTAAGCATAGCTACTACTTACATACTTTGCATAAGTACACTAATAGTACTAAATCACATACACCAATCATGATCACAAAATTTTCTTGTTCACTGACACATGTTTAACATAGTTTGCAAGGTACAATATTTTACCTAACTGCATCTTATTAAGTTACAACAATTCATACATTACTGAGTTACGACACATAATCAATTAAGGGTTTTCCACATACACAGTTAGATATCGTTTTCACCCAGAATTCGAGCTACACCTATCTACCTACATCACAACTAACTTCCACATCCTATCCTTTCCTCCGCTGGGACTACCCTGAAGTGTCAAGCCATGATCGGCTCTAGCTAGAACCCGTAAGCAGAAGTGTCGACTACATCGACCAAGCTTCCCTAGCAGGAAACCACCAATCATCATCACACACCTTGGGGAGCACACCGTAGCACAACCCTCCTATGACTCTGGGTTTCAGGGATAAACGGTGGGTAAATACTCCACCCCCTTAATGGAACAAGGGACTATGTCTACCCGACATAATAACTATGTTGCACTTGTACTCAGTTAATCATCATATAACCAATCTGGGCGATTGAGTTTCCTGAAGCCCTACCCCACCCATACATCATAATAAAATAGCATAATAATCATGCGAAGGTAAATAATGCATCACTTGCATACCATTTATCCTTCTGATTCCATGTCCCCGAGGCTCTCCCACCTTGTACGATCCAGCTATTACTTAGCCACTTTAACCTGTGAGTCAGTCCTCATCATAAAATCTAGAATATTGTGCACAAATCCTTAACATGTGCACATACATTTCATAAAAAAATAACAACAATAATCAATTCTTTTATTCACCATGCACCTGGCATAACATTCATTCGTTCAACATATAACTTTAACAGTATCCACGTACCCATCATTCATTAACTTGCATTATGAGACATAACTAACACATGATACATATGTAACATGACTGCATACCATAATACTAACATCACACACACTCTCTCTCTCTCTCTCACACACACACACACACACACACACACACACATATATATATATATCCACAAAATAATAGAACCATATGTCCATAGTGTCATCAAACCGACGAAGTCTCACAATCAAGCAAATACAACATGTAACAGTAGTTCAGGTAGAAATATCAAAACGAGGCGTTACATACACCCACCCTTCAGGAAACTTCGTCCTGAAGTTATGGTCAAAATAGTGTGGGATAATCACAACACATGGTCTCTGCGTCCTCCTTCTTAGCAGAACCTAGGGTATACTTTCCCTACTGGGCCGCCTCTTACTTATACATAACGACATCTACAAAATTTACTCATTTAATCTTATTGGAGATGTCCCTATATTTTGTTTAACATTTACATAGGTTGTTGGTTTGACTACTCAAGGTTGATTACCATACTTAATCCATAGAATAGGCAGCATCCTTGTTAAATTAAATTAATTTGTACATTCTATAATGTGATTCATAAGGATACCTTGTCTTATATATAACTTTTAATTTGATTCTAAGTCATTTGTCATGACTCTTTAATCAAATCTCATCTTTAGTTAATTTCACTTGACTTACACCATTTCTCTATATCAAGATTTATTATTTGTGATAAATTATGAAGCCAACATGCTCTTTGTTGTTGGTTTAAATGATACACCCTTTGAGAATGCAGTTTAAATATCATGGAGAAATTTCCATATCATCATAAACAACTTTTGCAAGTTCAACTAGAACTTATCCTCTACTGCATTTCCATTTATCTTGTAATCCTTACATCATTGTCCTATGTTTGGTACTATTTCTCTAACTATCCCTTACCTTGATGTGCTCATTTCCTTCATTCTCATATCTATGTTAATCGACTAATCATATATACTATATTACTTTCAGTATATAAGTTACACTTATTAGTTATTCTTATGTATAATCCATTAATTACACAAGACGACGACTCTTAATTATTTGTGCACACTAACATTATAGTCCCTACTCGTCATTACTTATACTATTTTAAACAATACTCTCATCACTATAAGCAAATGATCTCATCAGTTCTTATCACACCTTACCAGATACTATGGTTGTTTCTCATTTTCTTTAACCCTCTCACTCATCTTAATGGTCACTTGTCATTGACATGCTTATAATTGATATGTTGCAATTTTGTTGTTGTCGTTCTTGTTGTTTTAGTCATAGTAGTAGTTGTTGTTGTTTTTTAACATACATAAATTCATTTAATGTCCAATATCACTTGTTGTGTGATACCTTTTATTACTCATACATGAATAGGAGAAATCTTGAAACTAACACATCATCAACAACACATGCTAATGTGAGGTACTTTAGGTCAATATCCAAACTACGCACACTCAACAATGTCCTTCAAAATCACTATATAACCATACTTAAAGCTAACAATTAGGTTAAAAATCAAGTCGAATTCATTCCAAAATCTAAATTATACACTAGGTAAATGACTACTTCTCAGTCATACATCACACACCATCTTCCCATCAATGTATTACATTATGAACCACTTTCAAGAAATCTGACTTATGCATCTTGCAATATATCATTTTTTGTAGTTGTTTACAACTTATATTTTTTTTTACATAAGGTCATTCCCTTACATGATAGCATCACACCCTCACGAATTTCCTCCTAGCACGACTACATAGGTTCCTCATAAAATTTTACAATCTTACAACCCCATCTATTGTCGATCAACTTTTAATTTATCCTTATAGAGTGAAGATGAAGATCATGCAATTACTTGACGTACCAAAATTAATTTTATGTCCTACCATGACTTGATGAAACATGCACATATTATTCTATTACAATCTTCCCTTATTATTACTGTTGACTACTTTAGTTGTCACAATCTCTCACTAATATATCGTGTGTCATTATACTCTTCCAGTTAGGGACTAAGTTAAATGTCCAAATTGCATTTATGCCACCTTAATATTTTGCTTCCTTGATACCCCTATGGATAGTGCATTCCATGATTTATGAATACGCCACTTATATTTCATTGTCTATATATACACGTTTACGAAAATTTTGTATTACTTTACCCCATAATTATAGTATAATTACTAACTTTTTCCTTCATCATTTTTTTACTCTCTTCGCATAACCCTATCTGCCTTTGTGGAGGTAGTTCCCTTTCTACTTTAATTATGACCCTAATCTCTCATATATTAATATGAGTTATTTTGTGCACATTCATAAATATCATTTATAAATGCACTCCACTTCATAGGTGTTCCTCATACTAAATACAGAAGCATATTACCATCTATTGCATCGAGACATCTTACATTGTATTGACTCACATATAAATTTTAAAACTACCTCCCTATCTACTTGTATTATATTAATGATTGCATTTATCACCACCTGGCCCACATGTACATTGTTTATGGATTGCTCCCTTATTAGGAATATTTTATCCTATGCACCTAATCATTATTCCCCTCTTACTATCTGAATGACTATCATAATGGTGCTCATCTTACTATACACACTAGTTATCATCGACCTATACCAACTATGTTAATACTTTCATTTACTACATCCACAACATAATTTAAGAATCAACTTCCTACATGGATCCATGACTGCAACCTAGGATTACTATCATGCAATTATTACTCACAAGTTACTTGTCCCTAGTAATTTCTTCTCGAGCTACAACTTTAGACACATGCGACACTGACCATTTATGGCCTCGAACCCATTACTTTCCCCTATCTAGATATTTTTGTTCCTTCCAATTATTACAATTTACCCTTATCGATAGAAGGAACATCCTCCTTGTTCACGATTAGATTCATCAACCTATTTGATGATTATCACGGGTAAGACACTATGGCTCAGGAAAAAGGTAGGGTATCGCATCATCATCGTAGCTTAGTTAGTCATCTATGATTGCACCTACTGCAGGGTCACACTTGTCGTGATTCTCTACATGAACCCTCTTATGTTACTTACTTGACTTAAATCAATTTAACTAGAGTCGCTTCCTAACCCTGTAATTTATCATGCGACAATTTTCAATTCAACTTAAATCTATAGTTTAAACCTATAAGTTTATTATAAGAATTTAACTTATAAAGTTAATTAATTAATTTATTAGAATTTTACTAATCCTAACATTGGATTTAAATTTAAAATTTTAATTAATAATTTTATTTATTATGTTTAACACATAAGACTAAACCAATATAATTAATATTAATTCTAATTTGTAAATAGTTCATTAACATAAAATTCAAAATATAATTTTGTTAGATTTTATATAATTGATCAAATTTTGTTAATAAAATTTAACAAAATTCAATTTCAATCACTAACTTTAAATAATTAACCATTTAAATATTTAAAAATAAAATAAAATTATTTTTAAATTATTCAAATATTTAAAAATAAAATAAAATTATTTTTAAATTATTCAAATATTTAAACTAATATGTATTAAGTTTAACATTTAATCTAACCCTAAGATCTTCATGGGAAGGTCGCACACTTGCATGAGGACCACATGTCCCCATTCGAGCATCCCACTACTTAACAATAATACTAAAGGAAATATAAGAGGGTAAGCCCTTGGGTCCCATTCATTTTGATCATCGAATTTTTTTAAGAGGGAGCACTGCTGGTGAACTATGCAGCTTTCTTGGCTCTGCTTGTGCCACTACTGTCACATGTTTGTCCTCACAGAATATTATTCAATGAGCTATGCCGAGGTTTTCTCCTTCCCCAAAGTTTCCTGGTTATGTTTTCCCTTCTTTTCCCTTTTTCTTTTAATAGTCTCACTCGTTCTTGGGTTTTCTTTTGGTTTACTTAGGGTTTCTCTCTGTGGGAGTGGTGGCCTCTACACGCCCTCCTTTTATCCGTCCTTGTAGCCTATCATGGGGTATCCTTTGCAGCTATGCCTCCCCGCGCACTTGTGTCGTTGGTTAGCGTATTAATTTTTTTTTATTTTTTTATAATAAGTATTATATATATATTTTTTCTACACAGAGGGAGTTCAGAGCGGCGGTAGCCCAGCTGGGCGCTGCTAAGATTCAATATGCTAAGACAGAAAATATCAGCATTACATTTCATTTCACAACAATAGCATATACAGGATCACTAAAAGAACAACAAGCATAGCATAAACACAAGAGACACAGATTTATCCTGGGAAACCCTCATGGGGAAGAAAATCCAGCAAAGCTTCCTCAATATAGATGACTAGCAAATACAAAGATGTAAACCTCAACCATGAGCTCCTTCTCCTCCATATCAGATCTCTTCCTCACCTATGCGCTAATCACAAGTGATTGTAGTGTGTGTTAAATGAGGAACACACCTCCTCTATTTATACACAACTCCGACTTGACTTTTACACTAACTAGGTCGGCCCCAACTTTAACCACTGGGTTAAACACCCCATTACAACTAACTCTGGGCTGAACCCACTAGGGAAGTCTAATAACCCAAGTTACCACATTCCGACGGAGGAATAAACATCTCTGGATATAAAATAGGATCTTCACGGAGGAATGAAACATCTCCGGAATAATAAAGTACAAATATAATATTCTTAGAAGTTACAATATTCCAACACTCCCCCTTAATGAGAAGGATATTATAACAACATCTGCAGGAACAAGGAGTCATCAACATCATACATGATACATCTATAAATCATTGGAAGCTTTCTTTATACATCATCAATAACTCAAGCAGTTACTGGAACATCTTCAATACTAGAACATCAACATATTTAGTACTGAATCTTCATCTTCTATAGCACTCGAACAACTACAGTAACATCATCATCATCTGGATCACTCGATCAACAGCCTCATCGTCTGGATCTACTGATCAACATCATCATCATCATCATTTGGATCTCTCGATCAACAACATCGTCATCTAGATCATCACGATCAGCAGCATCGTCATCTAGACCATCACGATCAACAATATCGTCATCTAGACCATCATGATCAGCAACATCGTCATCTGGATCATCACGATCAATAGCATCATCATCTAGATCATCACGATCAGCATCATCATCATCTAGACCATCATAATCAACAGCATCGTCATCTAGACCATCACGAGCAGCAGTATCGTCATCTATATCATCACGATCAACAACATCGTCATCTAGATCATCATGACCAACATATGGATCCTCTCGATCAACAACATCAACATAGCAGCATCCTCTACAATGTACAAGATCCTATTACGGGATGATTAATCCCTCTCGCTTTAGGACATAGGTCCAAGGATGATACAATCCTGATCCACTTACAGGATGATCAATCCCTCTCAATTTAAGACATCTCTCATGTCTATGGACGATGCAATCCAGATCAACTTACAGGATGATCAATCCTTATCTCTTTAAGACACCTCACCATGTCTAGGGACGATGCAATCCCAAATCAACTTACAGGATGATTAATCCTTATCACTTTAAGACACCTCACCATGTCTAGGGACGATGCAATCCTGAATCAGCTTACAGGATGATTAGTCCTTATCACTTTAAGACATCTCACCATGTCTATGGACGATGCAATCTCGAATCAGCTTACATGATGATTAGTCCTTATCACTTTAAGACATCTCACCATGTCTAGGGACGATGCAATCCCGAATCAACTTACAAGATGATTAGTCCTTATCACTTTAAGACGTCTCACCATGTCTAGGGACGATGCAATCGTATCATGTACATTTTGAACCAAACGCTCAGGGATGATGCAGTCCTATCATGTACATTTTGAACTAAACATTCAGGAATGATGCAGTCCTATCATGTACATTTTGAACTAAACGTTCAGGGATGATGCAGTCCTATCATGTACATTTAGAACTAAACGTTCAGGGACGATGTAGTCCTATCATGTACATTTTGAACTAAACATTCAGGGATGATGTAGTCCTATCATGTACATTTTGAACTAAACGTTCAGGGACGATGCAGTCCTATCACGTCCACTAGGGACCACTTTCTCGGAGATATATGTCTATGGATCTCTTTTAGGACACGTGTCCAGGGATGATACAATCCCACCTTGTCCACTTAGACAAAGTCTAAGGACCATATATCGACCTCATCATCGGAACTGGTAACCTCATCATCGACCTCATCGTTGGAACAGGCAACCTCATCATCGATACAAGTATCCTCGTCATTGATACAAGTATCCACATCATCGATACAAGTATCCACATCATCAATACAAGTATCCTCATCATCGATACAAGTATCCTCGTCATTGATACAATATCCTCATCATCGATACAATATCCTCATCATTGACCTTACCGTCAATATAGGAAATCTCATCATCGACCACATCGCTCCCCCTTTTGAGGAGGGTCCTTCTGAACGACACCAGGCTTGTCTCGTAAATACTCAACCTTTACTTCAGACAGAGGTTTGGTCAATACATCAACAACTTGTTCGTCAGTGCTCACATACTCGAGCTTGATAGCTCCTTTATCCACCATATCCTCATATAAAAATATCGGATCTCTATGTGCTTTGACTTATCATGGAACACTGGATTCTCTGCCATTTTGATACAACTCTGGTTGTCACACAGGATCACAATGGCGTGCATCTCTAATTCAAACAATATTGATAACAACTTCTAAAGCCATACCGCTTCTCAACTAGCAGAGCAAGCAGCTATATATTCTGATTCAATTGTGCTGAGAGTCACACTAGACTTCTTCCTGCTAAAACACGAGATCATGGCAGATCCCAGACAATAACATCCACCCAATGTGCTCTTCCTGTCTGATACACTTCCATCCCAATCAACATCTGTGTAGCCATACAATCTAAAATCATGATCTCCAAGATAATATAGACCAAAGTCTATCATACCCTTCAGGTACCTCATCACATACTTTGCAGCTATTAAGTGAACATGTCTAGGTTCCACTAGATATTGCCTCAAGGTGTTCACAGCAAAGCCTATATTTGACCTAGTATTCATCAGATACATCAATGACCCAATAATCCATCTGTACAGAGTTACATCCACTAACTTTGATGAGTCATCAACTAACAACTTCAAGTCGGAACCCATGAGAGTGGCCATGGTTGTACATTCCAACATATCAAATCTTCTCAAGATTTCCATAGCATACTTTCCCTGGTTGAGAAAGATTCCTTTTGAGCCTTGCCATACTTCCAGACCTAGGAAGTAATGCATCAATCCGAGATCTTTCATCTCAAATTCTGTAGCTAGATTCTTGCTTTCCATGATCTATTTTTCATTCCCTGTCAGAAAGAGATCATCCACATATAATAATAGTATCATCCATAACCTTAAGGTAAAGGTTAGGATCAGCTTTACTTTTGGTAAAGTCCAATCTTGTCAAGAAGCTATCAATTCTCCCTCTGTGACTGAACATCATTCCTACTCTGAGTGATCTTCTGCATATCTATCTGTGCCATCTCTTGTCAGATGGATATACTGATATGAGCCTCAAGATCATTCGAACTCTTTGGTGAGTTCCTTCTCGCATCCATGTCATCTGTATATAGAAACCATCTTCAACCTTGTAGCAAAGGTTTAAATCTGCATCACCCATGGTGATCATTAAGCTCATCAAATGACTATCGATCCTGGGTACCCGTATAGAGCTTTCTTCAATTGAATCCTAGGAGTTTTCTCGATTTGCATTTCTTCTTCAATTACACCATTAAGATAATGGTCTTATCTAGCCACTCGTCATGATTCTCTTCCTCTTTCTAAGAGAATCTTCTAGCCACAAGCCTTCTATAGTATATTTGATTTGTAAGTCTTCTCATCCATCACTTGTTCGGTATTCATCAGTGTTCATGATCTTTCCTACAAATCAAAGTTAATTGCATGATTAGTAATACTTCATAATCATCAAATCATGTTGACATGATAATCTATTATGCATATAGATATTATTCACATAGTTATGCAACTATCTTGACCAATACTTTGGCACAACACTTTTCCATATCATGTATGCATACAGTGGTTATCTAGATGCCTTCCATCTCTACCAGAACATACTATCAAGAGCGTGCACAGCTCTCAGCATGTCAGCAAAGAAGTTTCATTCTAAATAAACAACAATGGAATGTTTGTCCAACTTACCAATCATATGCATATTAGTAGTATACTTTTCAATGCTATATGAATGCTTACAATCAGCATGATATATTCTAGGAATACAAATATGCACACAACTATTACGAGCAATATCATTTACTATTTCATAGATTCAAATAACAACTCAAATACTTATCTTTTATGTTTGTGTGGTTTCCTCGCTTCTATATGTCTTTGAACTTCTATTCATTCTGCACCACTATGCATGCTTAAGTGTGCACTAGTGTCATCCTCATGATCTCATACATAAACATACATTCATTAGTATAATTCTAATACTATAAAAACATTATAAACTTAAGTATGTATGGTCATGATAATTTAATACATAGGTATACTAAGATCCTAACACAATAGGATTCTAACTTGATATAGGAAAACATACCTGGATTATCATGCTTGGTTATGTCTTAACATACCCAAACAATATCTTCTTTGTTCTCTTCAATGATTTAGAGACCTTGTGCTAGAACCTACATATCTCATAAGCATAGCAGAACAAAGTCATACATACCTCGTAAGTAGATCTTTTATGTGATCAAAGACTATGGATGAGTCTTTGTCTTTATGTCATCATGGTCATAGAATTTGATTTGTCTTTCTTGATGTACCTGTATCTTGTTAGCAGACAACATCATCCTCATAAAACGCCACAAGTGCATTAGTACAATCATATAACCCTAATCAATGAATGTCTTCTATCATTCACATGCATTCATACTTTTACTAGGGTGATAAGACAATTCTAAGATTAATCAAGATTGTACTAACCTCATAAAATTAATCATGAACAGATTTCAACACATACCTATATCTCCTTAAGTCATACCTGTCGAGATTTCTTATAGTCTTCTTATGTAAGGCCTTAGCCTCATATCCCCCTGAAATTGGAACTTCTTCACTTATGTAGGTGTCCAATTTTCTTCTAGGATTAACTCAATCCACTTTGATTTGCTGAGACTGGATCTGGAGCTGGATTAGGGTTTGTCAGAGAAACCCTAAAAATTCAAACTTTCAATTTCAATCTTTTGAATGGATGGAAAGATGTGGCTTTCTGAGCTGATCAAGCTGGTATACTTCAATTTTGAAAAACTGCAAAATTTGACCCCTCAAAATTGCCTTTGAAACTTCTGGATTCACTGGAAAGGACCCCGAACTAGGTTTTGATAAATCCCACCCTTCTGCCCAGTCAAAAGGTTCGATCCAAAGCTCTAAAATTTGATTTTTCTAAGGAGCTTCAAGCCATGGTCACAGATTTCAAAAATTCCAACCTTTGCAGAAGCCCTAATTTTCCACCTTTTTGATCAAAATCCCGAACTAGGGTTTGATAAAGCCCACACTTCTGACCAACCAAAAAATTTGATCTTGGTCTCTAAATTTCGATTTTTATGAGGAGCATTCATCCATGGTCTCCGATTCCAAGAATTTCAACTTTCTCTGAAACCCTAATTTCCCACAGCAGTGACGATTCAAGAATGAAGGTGCTCAAAATCCAAATATGTTTTAACAGAAATATGCACCTGATTGTTTCTGGTATAACTCTGAACTTACAAATCCACAGGTTCTGAAACTTCTTCTGTGGTATCTTGACCTATCCTCTTTCCAACCCCAAAGGTATGACCTCAATTGGATTCTTTGAGAGAGAGTTATGCCAAGTGTCGCAACGTGACCTGTTTATGGGATAAAACAGGAGAGTGAACTTGTACGGTGTTCCATGTGTCATTGGTTCAACTTAGGCCTCTGAAAAACATTAATTGAGAAACTAAAGTCTGTGCTCTACCTGTCACTTTTTACAAAATTTCATTTGGAGCTTCCTAGCCCAAGTTGTGACCTTTTTTCCTAGGTCACCTGTTTATGACTGAGATCTGGAAGAGGCAGAAACCTTAACTTGTACTAATCATAACTCACAAAGTACAATGAATCTGAGGTTTTCCTTTGGAAAAAAGGTACACGGGGATGTTATATACGACCTGTAAAGGTTTCAGATCTTGAACCTTCGCCAAAATGGATTTATAGCGAAAGTTCCACGATGACTTGTTTTTGCTATAAAAAACCCTAACCTTCAAATTGTCGCAAGTGAAGCAAGTGTCGTAAGTGCCACACATTGCCTTCCTTCAGGTTAACTCTGATACCATGTTAAGATTCAATATGCTAAGACAGAAAATATTAGCATTACATTCCATTTCACAACAATAGCATATACAGGATCACTGAAAGAACAACAAGCACATCATAAACACAAGAGACACAAATTTATCCTGGGAAACCCTCATGGGGAAGAAAACCCAGCAAAGCTTCCTCAATATAGATGACGAGCAAATACAAAGATGTAAACCTCAACCATGAGATCCTTCTCCTCCATATCAGATCTCTTCCTCACCTATGCGCTAATCAGGAGTGAGTGTAGTTTGTGTTAAATGAGGAACACACCTCCTCTATTTATACACAACTCTGACTTGACTTTTACACTAACTAGGTTGGCCCCAACTTTAACCACTGGGTTAAACACCCCATTACAACTGACTCTAGGCCAACCCCACTAGGGAAGTCTAATAACCCAAGTTACCACATTCCGACAGAGGAATAAACACCTTCGGATATATAATAGGATCTTCATGGAGGAATGAAACATCTCTGAAATAATAAAGTACAAATTTTAATATTCTTAGAAGTTACAATATTTCAACAGGCGCCCCCTCCTCCTCTCTGCACTTCGTTGGTCTAGTTTAAACGCTTAGTTTTGGTTTTTTTGTGTTTATGATTTTTTGTGTAATAATTAAATTTAAATAGTTTTTTTTACATAGGGGATTGGAGCGCGGATTCCCAGCTGGGCACCCCCTCCTCCCTTCACTGTAATTTTTGGGGCTTTCCCCACGGTGGCCTATGGATGCACAAACCAGCTACTGGCCCAGGCCGCGCTGGCCAAGCTGCTGGCCCATGGCAGCGGTCAGGCCGCGCTGGCCAAGCTGCTGGCCCATGGTAGCGCTCAGGCCGCGCTGGCCGGGTTGCATTCCCACGACCGCAGCCAAGCTGCTTGGTCGGGTTGCTCCCAAGCCATGCTGGCCAAGCTGTTGGCCCATGGCCGAGCTCGGGTCGTGTTGGTCGGGCTGCATGCCCATGGTTGCAGCCTAGCTGCTTGGCTGGGATGTTCCCAGGCCGCAATGGCCAAGCTGTTGGCCCATGGCCGCGCTAGCCGAGTTGCATGCTCACAACCACAGCCTAGCTTCTTGGCCAGGCTGTGCCCAGGCTGCGCTGGCCCATGGCTATGCTACACTCCCACGGCCGCAACCTGTGGCTGCCCGTGAGCCATAGCTTGGGCCGACAAAAAAAGTTCAACGTTTTGTTTTGTTTTTATTTTATTTATTTATTTTTTATATGTATTTTTTTATATATCACTCTTATATATAAAAAATTTTGTTTATGAATAAATTTTTTTTTAATAAGCTTTTGTTTATATATATATATATATATATATATAATGTATTTTGTTTTTATTTGTTTCCAAATCAAAACTATTTTTTTTTTAGTTTTTTTTTCAATTCGAATATGTAAAATATATATATGTAAAACAAATATATATATATATATATATATATATTAAATTTAATTATATTTGAATATATATATATATATATATATATATATATAAATGTTTTTGCATATATGTTCTGTTTCTATATACAAAAAAAGTTTCAAGCTCTCTTATTTTAATTTTAATTTAAATTAGAACTTCGTTTTTATATTTAATTTCCTCATATATATATATATATTTGTTTATAAGTTTAAAAAAAATTGTTATGGCAAAATTTGATATCTATAGATATCCGTAAATTTGTATCAAATTTATCTTCATCCCCCTTTTAATTTACTTGCAGGAGCAATGAATAATTTACCCTAACTATTTATTTTTCTTTGTTGTTATTATAACCATAAGTTCTAACTCTTCTCTTGGTTTTGTGCAGGTCCAAGACTTCTGCAACCCATAATACTTGCACAGGAGTCATGTTTTTCAATAATTTTGTTTTTTAACATGATGTTCAAAGTTTTAATAATATAAATTTTGTTTATATTTCGTGTGCGTATATATATATTATGGTTTTGTTCTATTTTTTTTTTTTTGGTTTGAAATTCGTATATATATATATAACACATATATAAAGTTTTGCTTATATTTACAAACTATTATTTATTTATTTATTTATACACACACACACACACATATATTCAATATTTAAGAAAATTTTACCCTTACTCTGTTGCTATAAATTTCGCATTTATTACTTTAATTATTTTAGTGTCTCGTCTTTTGCAGGTGCCAGAATTAGTCCATGGCTTCTAGCAGAAGTTGCTCGACCTTGTGTTTCATATTTTTACACATAATAATATTTTTTTTGTTATTATTTGGTAATTTTTATGCTAATTAGCAATTAGCTTACGGCAAGGTAAATCCCTTTGCCTTTCACTTGTTATTTTCACTGCAATGAGCCTTCTGGTTCCAGATTTGAAACCATGGCTCTGATACCATGTGTAGGACCCCGGTCCTAGTTAATTTAAGTTTATAAATAAAGATCCTTCTTTCACAATTTCCTTTTTGTTTCAGGTCTTTGTTTTGGTTTTTAGTTTAGGTTTAAATATCATTCCTGTAAAATAATATAAAACATTTACATTTACAGGTCTGAATAACTATAGGTGTTGTTTAATGGTTTCTAACTGTTACAATATTACAAGTACATCAGCATATAATATGTGACAATTTACGCTAGATTAAATTTTCATTAGCTCATGAAATAGGAAATATTGACAGAGTTGGAAATGGGTCATTATACCTGTAAATAGCTAGTAGATCCATTTTTTTGCTACTTCCTTTTCCTTGTTTGGATGCTTCCTTTGCCCTGTTGTAGGCCTACAACCAAAGGCCTTTCCAAACCCTTGAAACTCAACCGACCAAACAATCTGGTATGTCACCCTACCAACTGGCGAGGTCTTGCCGACCACCCAGCTCCAAAGGTACCCCTTTGGACCTTCGAGCCCAAACCAAGTACAATCCAACCAGTTATATCCCTTCCAAAAATCTCCAACAAGAACCCATTCTTCTTCCTCTTTGAAATCTTTTCTATATCTCTTCCCCAAAATTTCCCCAAAACATGCTAAGGTGAAGATCCCTTCTTCTTCCCCTCTTCTCGACCTTATTCCCATTTTCTTTGCCGACTCTTTCCCTATGCCATTAATACCCTATCTCTAACATAAATATTCCAACCCTCATGTCAGTCCTCGAGCCCATCCTCATGACTCTCATTAAATCCATTATTTTATTAATTAAATTTATTTATCATTTGAATTAATAGTTATTATTCCTTAAGTTCTTGGGAAAATTACTTACGTAGAAGTCAACCTAATTGATTTACGGGGTTTCATCGCCCGGTCACTTATCAAATCGGTCATAAATTCTCATTTATGTATAATAAATTCCAATTTCATTATATCCATGGTAATAATAACCTAGTAATTTAATTAATGATTAACACACTTCTAATACGTTAATTACCCTTTAATTATAAATCAAACTAATTTAATTTATCAATTATCAATAACAATCATATCAATATAACTCACATCATTATGAATGTACATTTATCTTAATTAATTATTACTAACTAAGACCTAATAAATTCCTTCACCTAGTTCCATATTAATTACACCGTAGTTTATAATTAAACTAATTAACAACCATTGCTAACGATAATGATAGTTTTATTATCATATATTAACATTATTAACACATAATTAATATTAACCGATCAATTTAATATTAACAATTGACATGATAATTAAATTTAAAATTTTAACCCTACTAAATAAATTTAATAACAATCAATCAAGCATTACTAATTAATTGCATTAGTTACTACCTAGGTTAACCATAACTTGTTTATTAATCAACAAAAAAATTAATCATTAATCAACAATAATTAACATTAATCAATATTACTAGCATTAATCGGAAATAATTAACATTAATCAACATTATTAACATTAATTGACAACAATTAACATTAATCAATATTATTAACATTAATCAACATTATTAACATTAATCAACAATAATTAACATTATTAACATTAATCAACAATAATTAACATTAATCAACATTATTAACCTTAATTGACAATAATGAATATTAAGTTACTCATTCGACCTATTCCATTATTTTAATCATTAATTTACTAACTCGATGTATTATTTTTATCTCTTGGTTAGATAAGTAGTAATAATGTAATTAATGCCTAAACATTATAGTTTAGTATTATTTCACACAATTTATAAATATGTAGGCGAGTTATGTAAGCATAGCTATTGCTTACATACTTCGCGTAATTACACTAACAGTACTAAATCACATATATCAATCATAATCACGAAATTTATTGTTCACTGACACATGTTTAACATAGTTTGCAAGGTAAAGTCTTTCACCTAACTGCATCTTATTAAGTTACGACAATTCATACATTACTGAGTTACGACACATAATCAATCAAGGGTTTTCCACATACACAGTTAGATCTCATTTTCACCCCAACTTCAAGCTACACCTATCTACCTACATCACAACTAACTTCCACATCCTATCCTTTCCTCTGCTGGACTACAGTGACCAAGCTGCCATAGCAGGCAACCACCAGTTATCATCACACACCTTGGGGAGTGCGCCATAGCACAACCCACCCATGACTCTAGGTTTCGGGGATAAACGGTGGGTAAATCCTCCACCCCCCTAATGGAACAAGAGATTATGTCTACCCGACATAATAACTGCGTTGCACTCGTACTCAGTTTGTCATCGTATAACCAATCTGGGGGGTTGAGTTTCCTGAAACCCTACCCCACCCATACATCATAATAAAATAGCATAATAAGCATGCGAAAGTAAATAATGCATCACTTGCATACCATTTATATTTCAGAGTTTATGTCCCCGAGTCTCTCCCACCTCGTAGCATCCAGCTATTACTTAGCCACTTTAACCTGTAAGTCAGTCCTCGACATTCAATTTAGAATATCGTGCACAAATCCTCAACATGTGCACATACATTTCATCATAACATAACAACAATAATAAATTCGTTTATTCACCATGCACCTGGCATAACATTCATTCGTTCAACATATAACTTTAACGATATCCACGTACCCATCATTTATTAACTTGCATATCTGAGACATAACTAACACATGATACATATCTAACATGACAGCATATCATAATACTAACATCACACACTCACATATATATATCGACAAAATAATAGAACAATACGCCAACAGTGTCATCAAACCGACGATGTATCACAATCAATCAAATACAACATATAACAGAAGTTCAGGTAGAAATGTCAAAACAGGGCATTACATTGTCTATCTTTGTTAATGCCTTTCTTTGTGCTTGATATCATGTGTGTGGATGTCTTGGATTTGTGGATCCTTACAGTGGTAATAGTTCTCATCTAGCTAGACAATGTCTATGGTTAGATCTAGGTCTCATGAAATGTTTGGACCTAGATCTAGATATGCTTATACAAGCTATGGCTAGAGAACACTCTTTTCTATCTTGATAGTCTCATTCTCTACCTTGTTCTAATATCTAAATAAAGTAAATGCACTATAACAATTTCTACCAGTGTTGTGTAGAGGCACCTAAGGACACTCAATGACCCTTTCTTGATTTACTAGAGTTTACAAGATTGAAGATTCCAAACTCATCATATTTCTCTTGCTCTACATAATCTTGCTCATGCTACTGGGAAAGCTCAATCTCTTTTCCCATTAAATAAAATAGAGGACAAATGGCCCCGAAACCTTAACCTAGTCATAAAAAACCATCATGTTCTTATATTGTAAAGCATCTTGGGAATGATTATCTTTTACCTTTCTTGATTGACTAGGACTTGATGTATGAGAGATGCCAAGATTCATGATAGATTTTCTTAAACATGGTACCATGGGTGCTATCACTAGCATAAGTATTGGTTCATTTGTCATGAAGGCACACTTTCTTTCATGAGAAAAGTGGGTACACTTTACAATATCCTAACTGTTGAGGCCCATTCGAATGCCCCTTGGCATGCATGATTTATCCCCTAGTTTCAATGGCTATAAAAGCCTTGGTAAGTGTCGATTTAGGGTTTCTATTGGCCGCACCTCTTTTTTCTTGTGCCACCCATTGTTGATCACGCATCCACTTATCGAACATGTCAGTTGAACCCGTTTGTTGTGAATATGACTACCTAGTTGTGTTGGTTTATCCCTCTAGTGCTACCGCTCCTATTTGTCGAGTGTTCCCATGTCGATCAAGTCAGGTAGTTATGCCTACTAGAGGGTGAGGATGTTACATCAACAACTTTTCCTTGGCTAACTTGTCAAAATAGTTTGTGGATCAAGGAAGGGGATACATGTTATTAATTGTTATATTTTTCAATACCTTGTATTCCAAGCACAATTTGAGTTCTTGGTTGTGATTCTTCATTGAGAATAGAACTAGTGAGTCATAAGGAGACCATGAAGTTCTGATGAATCTTGCCTCTATTAACTTCGACAAATGCCTCTTCAACTCTTCCAACTTCAGCACAGACATTTGATATGGAGCCTTTGTCATGGGTTCGACCCTCAATTGAAGCTCTATACAATTATAAATGACACATCTTGGTGGGAGTCCTTTTAAAAAGCTCATTGGCATATGATCCGGAAACTCATCCAACACATGGGAAGCATTGGTGGAATTGGTGTCCTCATCTCCCCTTCCTCACTTTTCTTCAAGTTGTAACATAAAGTTATGACCCAGGTCATCAAGCCACTTCCTTGAGACTCGTCATAGAGGTCAGCTTCACATTTTTGTTAAGTTTTCTTGTTATTGTGTGCACAACACAAGGATTCTTTCCACCGAATATCATTGTAACGCTCGTCGTCGTTTGACGAAGCACAGTTGTAATTTTATTTTATTTTGTAGGTATTCTTCTATCCAACTTTAAATTCTTAATCAATCTTCATTTCTAAGTTTAAAGTAAAATCTTCCACAATATTCCTATAATAAAATTTACAATTTTTCCAAGGATATATTCAAGATGTCAATTATTTCATATCTTATAAATTCCTCTCCTTTGTCCAACACTTAAATGCAATTTTTCATCTCTAACATATCCTAACTACATCTCTATGTAAGTGTTAGGCATTCAATTAAGCTTCATATCAATATTTTAATAAGAGGGCCTACTATACATAACATAACTTTAAACTGGCCTTTCCATACAGCCTATAAATGTAATTTCTTCTAATTTGAACTTTTAATTATGAGCCTTCCTCCTTATCAATATATAACATATACTACCTTCCTTTGACATTCAACTACACTCATCCTTTTCTATCCAATGATAATATAAATAAAATATAATGAATTTATACTTCTTTATTACACGGCAATCATAGAATGTAACAAATGTAAACACAATTGAAAATAAAAACACTTCATTTTCTTTATCATAGTATGATTTCAATTAAAATGTAACATGTCATACTTTTAAATTATAATGAAAATTTCATTTTTCCTTATTATAACACAGTCACAATACAATTAATAAATTTAAACGCAACTTTAAAATATAACAATACTTCTTTTCCTTATCCTAACATGATTTCAATTATTGCAAAGTGCCATGATCTAAAATATAATGGAACTTTATCATAATATGATTTCAATTAAAATGTAACCTATCATACTTTTAAATTATAATGACAATTTCATTTTTCTTTATTATAACACAGTCATAATACAATTAATAAATTTAAAAGCAGTTGTAAAATATAACAATACTTCTTTTCCTTATCCTAACATGATTTCAATTAACAAAAAATGCCATGATCTAAAATATAATGAATATTTACTCTAAGACATTTATTGACTTACGAAATTCCCACAATCTCAGCAGTCCGCAATCTTAGGTGTGACTCAGTCCCCTTTAAAAAAAAAAACACGATTTAGCAATGATTACAACTAAGGATTGAAATCCGTAACTTACCTATCTCGAATTACAACGACAATATTAACGGACTTCTAAACATGGAGGTTGAGCCCAAGTGAAGGCCTTGTACTTAGGATTTAGTACTGATCCTTCTTATTGTGCGCCCCTCAACCTCTCGTACGCGACCAAGTCATTATGGCCTTGCTCGTATGACACAGGCTTCCTCGGGTGAGCTGAAATGGCTTCCGACCCATTCATGGAGTGTTATTTCAGGGTCGATAGTCCATTGTCCTACCCCTAGGTATTTTTCCCATTCTTACGACCCTTATTATTCCATTGTGATTCAGTTGGTAAATATATTTACCTGCTATTTCACACACTCAAAGCGCACATTAGTAGCGCTGCACCATAAAAATCATTTCATCATGAATCACAAAATTCATTCAATTTTATCAATCATTCAGATCTATAGAATCAAAAGGCATCATTCATTTCATTTACATAGAACATCATCATAATCTATTAGTCAGTCGAGCATATCTATCATTCATTTTTTATTCAACCACTTTGATTCAATAGTATTTAAAGCATAACCTATGGTTCATGTTTTATTCAACCGGGTCACTTCAAATTCGATGCCCTCAATAGTCTAATGTCAATGTATTGAGGTGGGCATTACATACACCCCCTCTTATTTGAAACTTCGTATCAAATTTCAAAACAAAAATGGAAAGTTCTAAGGCATTTCAATTGTGTCTTCCCAGGTTGCAGAACTAGGGCTATAACTGTCACAATGAGCTTTAACTTGGTTGATCACACGGTGTCTAAGCTGCCATGTTCGATGGTCCAATATGCATATCGGTTCGGCCATCGCGACCCCTTCATATGATATCTGTAAATTGCTCATGTCAATAATATGTGCAGAATTAGAAACATAATGCCTAAATGTTGATACATGAAAAACGTTGTGCATCCTATGTAGAGATGATGGTGGCATGAGACGGTAGGCGACTGGTCCTATCCATTCTAATACTTCGAAGGGTCCTACAAATCTAGGAGACATTTTGGTCCCTTTCCCAAATTTAATAGTGCTCTTTTGTAGTTTACTCGCAAAAATAATCTGTCCCCAATCTTATACTCTCTGTCGAGTCTATGTGCATCAGCATATCTCTTTTTCCGATTTTGTGCTTCTTTCAGTCGAGCACAGATATCTTTCATCTGGTATTCCATCTCCTAAATAACCTCAGGTCCTATCAAGGTCCTATCCTGTAGTCTATCCCAAATCAAGAGTGTCCTGCATGGCCTCCCGTATAGAAACTTGAATGGTGCCATCTGTATGGAACTCTGATAGTTGTTGTTATAGGAAAACTCTACTAGAGGTAGAAACTCCTCCCATCAGCATCAAGGTGGTATGTAGTGCTAAAGTTGAGTCACGTTCCCATAGCTTTGTGGAAGCTGGTCCAAAATATGCCTATGAATACTGATCCTTGATCATATATTATCTTCTTTGGTACCCCATGTAGTCGTACTATCTCATCAATGAAAACTCTAGCAATTTCTGGTGCTTGATAAGTGTTTTAAATAGAGATAAAACATGCACTCTTTGCGAATATGTACTGTAACCCATGATGGTTCGTCTTAAGATCGAACTTCCTTCCTACCAGATAATGTCTCATTAACCGTAATGCATGCATTACAACAGTCAATTCCATGTCATGTGTTGCGTAGTTTTCCTCACGCGGCCAGAGTCTTTGGGAAGTGTAGGAAATCACTCTAACTTCTTGCATTAATACACATCCGATCCCTTCCTTTGATGCATCAGTGCATAATAGGAAATCCTACTCCATATCTGGAACTCTTAGGATCGGTGCCGTCACTAGTAATTCCTTCAATTTTTGAAATGCTTTGGCACACTTTTCTGCCCATTTAAAAGGCCAATCCTTTTTCTACAATTCTGTGATGGGTCCTGCAACCCTCGAGAACCCTTCCACAAATCTTCTGTAATATCCTGTCAGTCCCATGAAACTCCTCACTTCATGCACATTTGTCAGCGCTGGTCATTCCCAAATAGTCAGTATCTTTGCGGGGTCTATGACTATGTCGTCACCAAAAATAATATGTCCCAAGTAGTGGATTTCCTTCTGGAAGAAAGAACACTTCGACAGCTTCCCATATAGTTGGTTCTCCCAGAGACATTGCAATACTAACTTGATATGCTCTTGATGTTCCTCTGGTGTCTTTGAGTAGATTAGAATGTCATCGAGGAACACTTGCATGAACTTGTCTAGGTATTGGTGGAACACATCGTTCATCAAGTTCATAAACACACTAGGCACATTGGTCAACCCAAAAGGTACAACTACAAACTCATAGTGTCTAAATCTCTTTTTGAAAGCAGTCTTCGGGATATCTGCCTCCTTGATCCGCAACTGATGATATCCTGATCGGAAGTCAATATTCGAGAAAATTGTTGCGCCTTTCATCTGATCAAACAGGTCATTGATCCTAGGTAGAGGGTACTGATTTCTCACAGTAGCTTTGTTCAGCTAGCGGTAGTCGATGCAGAGACGCCATGATCCATCCTTATTCTTGACAAAAAGTACTGGCACTCCCCACGGGGAAATGCTTGGTCTAATCAATCCAAGATCAAGAGATCTTGTAGTTGTATATTTAGTTCTTTCAATTTTGGTACAAATACTATGTACAGGGCTCTTGCAACAGGTTAAGTTCCTAACTTTAATTCAATGGTGAACTCTAGTTCTCTCTATGGTGGTAGTTTGGGTAAAGATTCTGGGAATACATCCATGTATTCTGAAAATAAAGGGTGACTGACTATGTCAGCATTTTCCTCATGCTTGTTCATTGCCATCATGACATAAAGTTGACACCCCTTCCTCAAGATTTTCTTCATTTGCAACGCGGAAATCCTTCGCAGGGATACTTTATTCTTCTTCCCCACGATGACCTTCTTATGACCTTCATCATCATAGAAAGTCAACTCCTTGCTTCGAAAATCTACTAATGTGGCATGGTATTCCAGCCAATCCATGCCCAAGATCAAGTCATAGGTTCCTACGGTGGTTGCATAGAAAGATGTTCTAGTGCGACATACTCCTAAATCTACTTCACAATCTTCTAGCTTCAACCCTACACTCTAGGTATTTCTGGATTCCATTTCGACTAAATCGAAATCATCTTGAGCACTTGTCATCATCTTACTCCTCTCTAATGTAGAATGAGAAATAAAGCTTTCAGTTGCACCAGGGTCTATGAGTAAAGAGAATGCCATACCATTAATTATACTTGTTGTCTCTAGTATAGTAGATTGATGTTCTTCCTGGTGGTTATTAACTGCCGCATGGAAGCAATGTGCTTGCCCCAGATCTACTGCAGTAGTCTGAGGTTGTCTCTGTCCATGTCTCTGACCTGCCTCCTGCTGAGGGCAATCACTTTGGTAGTGTGGGCCTCCTCACTTACAGCACCCCTCTCTAGGTCCTTTCTTTGTTCTTCCCACCTGAAAGTTGTTGGTACGAGGCCCCAATTGCACCGGCTTTCCAAATGATATTGTATTGTCCTTTTTGAAAGTTTGCGTGTATGACATTCTTTTATCCTTATAGGGTTTCTCATGGATAGGTCCCCTATTATTATTTTGCTTCCCATAGTACATCCTAGGTGGATTTGTAGGTGGTCCACCTCTACTTCCTCTTGGAAAATTCGCCGAAGAAGAATGCCAGCAAGTTCTGAAGATAACAGAGCGTTCTTTTCCTCCATTTCGAAGGTTGAATTCGTCATTGAAATCCAAAGAGATTTCGGGTGCATCATTTGGGGAATCAATTCTTCAAGATCTCGACAATGCAACTCTAACTTTAGAGTATTTGCTCTAAAGTTAATCGATTAAATGGCCTAAATTTGAATGTAGGGAGAATGAGAGGAGAGGTTGTGACCCTATAAAACAAATGAATCAATTTGCAAGTTGTAACTTGTGAGTTGAATTTAGGCCAGTGAAGATAGTATATCTTGGACAATCTTAATTGGGAGTGATTTTTGCAGCAGCAAATGAATCTAGACCGTAAATGCTCTGACTCTGATTGCAAGTTGTAAGTTGAATTCAACTCAGTATTATATAAATATTTGTAGAAATAATTCATGCCTTCAAAAATGGAGCTACTATATCTTGGATGGTCTCAGATTTGGATTGTTTTTCACAGATATGGAGGTACTATAGTTTGATGAGTAAAACCATGGAAGTAATGATTAATCTAGTTAAATGTAGCCATTTTCATTCTTGGTATAAATTTTGACTTATTTACCTAAAATTTTCTAATTCAATACTCTGAAAGCTCATGCAAGAAAGAGTTAGTATGAATCATAATCTCTTTCAGCACACTACGCAAGTATCTCGCTCTTTTTTGGAAAGTGGATCCAATAAAGATGATTGAGATGAATAATATTTAGTGAAATTAAAAAAAAAAAAAGAATGAACAAGGATAATCATCAAGTTCTTCTATAATCTCCAATCAATCTTGATATCTGCAAATTTGGCATTCAACTATAAAAAAAAAATTGAAGTTCAAACTCCTTGCTAGGATGATTGTCTGGGACATTGCCACTCTTGTTTGTATATAGTTAAATTCATTTTTTTATAGGATGCCGTAATTTAATTTATATTTTACATTTATAATTAGAAAAAGTATATATATACAGTTAAATTCATTTTTGCAAAGAGTGTAAATGAGGTGCTTACAACCTAGTATGGGGTAGATCCTATAATGGATGTCACATGTCACATGTAATGTTTTCAAAAGTAATAAAATGTAAAAAGTAATAGTATGGGGGAGATCCTGTAACGGATGTCACATGTCACATGTCACATGTAACGTTTTCAAAAGTAATAAAATGTAAAAAGTAATAGTATGGGGTAGATCCTGTAACAGATGTCACATGTCACATGTCACATTTGTCACGTTTGTAGTATGGGGGAGATCCTGTAACGGAGACACATGTCACATTTGTCACGTTACGTTACAACCCAGTATGGGGGAGATGTTGTAACGTTTGTCACATTTGTCACGTTTTTCACGTTACATTACAACCCAGTATGGGGGAGATGTTGTAACGTTTGTCACATTCATCACGTTTATCACATTTTTCACGTTTGTCATGTTACGTTTCCATGTAGGAGCAGCGCAAGAAAGGGATCCAATTGCCCCGAATTAAAAAATTAAAAGAGAGGGATCCAATTTCTTGAGGGGTAATTTTTTTCTTAATGTGTAAAAAATTTAAGATAAAACAAAAAAAATTACACCTCAAGAAATTGGATCCCTCTCGGTGCTTGATAGATCCGGGTTTGAGATGGATCTACGTTGGTTTAATAAGATGCCCTAATTTAGTTTAGATTTTACATTTACAATTAGAAAAAATTTAGTTATTTTATTATAAATTTGTATATCTTTTCTTATTAATTCCTTAGAAAATATATATACAAACTTATCATTGACTTGTATTTTCTAATCTCTTACTTACAAATATCGAACCCATCACCATTTCATTTTAGTTCATCTATATCAAGTGAGTTAATATTCAATGAGTTCTATTTTATGAAATGTCAAATTTCAAATGAAGTTTTTATATTGAAATAATGTTAAAAAATTGAATGGAGTTAATAATATGATATTAAGTAATAATGTTAAAAATTTGAATGGAATTAATAATACGATTTACTTAATAATATGATGGTTAATCAAGTCGTTTTTGGTGTTAAGTATTAATCATCATAGATCCATCTTAACTCTAGTTCTATTAAGTTTAACTCTAGCTCTATCAAGCACCGAGAAGGATCAAATCCTTAAAAGAAAAACAAAAAATAGCACATTGAAATCATCTCATCCAAAAAATTTAAAAAATATTTACAGCATCAAAATGGTGAATCATAATAAAGTAATAATCATGTTAAGTTATAATACAGTTCATGTTCATGTTCATCTTAGTTACATGTGAGAGAATGCACCTTAAGTTGCATTAATTAATTAGATATGAAGTAAAATACTTGTAATTTACCATTTATTCTTTACAATTATCACAAAACTATTATGTAACTTGTTGTTCTATTATTATCTTAACAATACATAATCATATATATTTTCCATCACAATCATTTGACTTGCCAACTATTCCAATTTGGAATCCTACAAATAGGAAAAAATATATTTATTCATTGATTATGAAGTAAAATAGCTATTCTTAAAAATACATAAATTTCATATATATTTTCCATCACAATCATCCACTTAACAACCACTCAAATTTGGAATCCTACAATTAGGGAATCATCCATCAAATGTTGTAAAAAAAAATAAAAAGATGGGAATTTCAAATAGTTACTCGAGAATCAATATTCTACTTCATCCATTAGATCTCCAATTGTTTAAACTAGTGTTGTTCGTTGGATTTGTCTATCTTTGTTACTGCCTTTCTTTGTGCTTGAGATCATGTGTGTAGATGGCTTGGCTTTGTGGATCCTTATAGTGGTAATAGTTCTCATCTAGATAGACAATGTCTACAGTTAGATCTAGGTCTCATGAAAGGTTTGGCCCTAGAGCTGGATATGCTTATACAAGTTATGGCTCTAGAACACTCTTTTTGATCTTGATAGTCTCATTCTCTAACTTGTTCTAATATCTAAATAAAGTAAATGCACTATAATAATTGCTACCAGTGTTGTGTAGAGGCACCTAAGGACACTCAATGTCCCTTCCTTGATTTACTAGAGTTTACAAGATTGAATATTCCAAACTCATCATATTTCTCTTTCTCTACATAATCTCTCTCATTCTACTGGGAAAGCTCAATCTCTTTGTCCATTAAAGAAATTAGAGGACTCATGGCCCCAAAACCTTAACCTAGTCATCAAAACCCATCCTGGTCCTATATAGTAAAACATCTTTGGAATGCTTATCTTTTACCTTTCTTGATTTACTAGGACTTGATGTATGAGAGATGCCAAGATTCACGATAGATTTTCTTAAACTTAGTGCCATGGGTGCTATCACTAGCATAAGTATTGGTTCATTTGTCATGAAGGCACACTTTCTTTCATGAGAAAAGTGGGTACACATTATAATAACCTAACTACTGAGGCCCATTCGGATGCCCCTTGGCATGCACGATTTATCCCCTAGTTTCAATGGCTATAAAAGTTTTGGTAAGTGTCGATTTAGGTTTTCTCTTGGTCACACCTCTTTTTCCTTGTTCCACCCATTGTTGATCACGCAACCACTTATCGAACATGCCAGTTGAACCCCTTTGTTGTGAATATGACTACCTATTTGTGTTGGTTTATCCCTCTAGTGCTACCTCTCCAATTTGTCGACTATTCCCATGTTGATTAAGTAAGGAAGTTATGCCTACTAGAGGGTGAGGATGTTACATCAACAACTTTTCCTTGGCTAACGTGTCAAAATAGTTTGTGGATCAAGGAAGGGGATACATGTTATTGATTGTTTTATTTTTCAATGCCTTGTATTCCAAGCACAATCTGAGTTCTTGGTTGTGATTCTTCGTTGAGAATAGAACTGATGAGTCATAAGGAGACCATGAAGTTCTGATGAAGCTTGCCTCTATTAACTCTGACAACTTCCTCTTCAACTCTTCCAACTTCAGCATAGCCATTTGATATGGAGCCTTTGTCATCAGTTCGACCCTCAGTTCAAGCTCTATACAATGATAAATGGCACATCTCGGTGGGAGTCATTTTAACAAGCTCATTGGCCTATAATCCCGAAACTCATCCAACACATGGGAAAGCATTGGTGGAACTGGTGTCCTCATCTCCCCTTCCTCACTTTTCTTCAAGTTGTAACATAAAGCTATGACCCTATTCATCAAGCCACTTCCTTAAGACTCGTCGTAGAGGTTAACTTCACATTTTTGTTAAGTTTTCTTGTTGTTGCGTGCACAACACAAGGATTCTTTCCACTGAACATCATTGTAACGCTCATCGTCGTTTGACGAAGCAAGGTTGTAATATTTTTTATTTATTTTTAGGTATTCTTGTATCCAACTTTAAACTCTTAATCAATCTTCATTTCTAAGTTTAAGGTACAATCTTCTACAATATTCCTATAATAAAATTTACAATTTTTCTGAGGATATATTCAAGCTATCAATTATTTCATATCTTATAAATTCCTCTCCTTTGTCCAACACTTAAATGCAATTTGTCATCTCCGGCATATCCTAACTACATCTCTATGTAAGTAGTAGACATTCAATTCAATTGCATATCAATATTTTAATAAGAAGACCTACTATACATAACAGAACTTTAAACTGACCTTTCCATACAACCTATAAATGTAATTTCTTCTAATTTGAACTTTTAATGATGAGCCTTCCTCCTTATCAATATATAACGTATACTTCCTTCCTTTGACATTCAACTACAATCATCCTTTTCTTTCCAATGATATTATCAATAAAATATAATGAATTTATACTTCTTTATCACAGGGCAATGATAGAATGTAACAAATGTAAACACAACTTAAAATAACAACACTTCATTTTCTTTATCATAGTATGATTTCAATTAAAATGTAACATGTCATACTTTTAAATTATAATGAAAATTTCATTTTTCCTTATTACGCCGTAGGCGTTTCACCAACAAGAAGCATGGCCATCCATGTCTACTAGATTCCTTGCTGATAGAGCGAATGGAATCCTGCCACATGTTTTCCGCTTTGGCCCCAGATATTTCGGACTCTTACGGCTTTCTCTACAAGAGAATTCATATTTTATCTGTAGCCATCTTTGTTGACGTTCAGGCCGTCCGAACCAAAGCACCCTGACGTGGTGGTTATTGATATATTATAAATGGAAAATGCATATTCCGAAATTAACTGATATCCATCGGTGACCATTATTGAATGAAATATCAGATATTTGCAGATCATAAAGCTTTTGGAAGGTTGTTTCAAATTTTTAATGAACTTCGACCCGTTAAAAAATGAAGGTTAACCATACATATTCCCTAAAAGTGAATGTCTGAATATGGGAATAAACAAAGAAAATATTAATTTGACTATTAAGTAATCTGATCGAAATGGTCGATAGTTCAGGCAAATCTGGGCTATTACAATACTCAGCTGACCATTATTATTGCTCAGATTAAGTTGCTCAGATGTCAACAAATTGGGGGTTTCAATGTTAGATGATGATTATGCCCCTGATTATGATGACTCGACCAATGCAACTGACTAGTTTGGAGACTTGACCAATGCAATCGACTGGTTTGCAGAGATTGTGCATCCATTCTCGAATAAAGGCGAAAATGAATTATGTCGTGGTAATGAAGCATTTTCAGACTATTTGCAGGTAACGTTACTTCGGGAAATTTATGTTTCCGTTAAATTATATTGTTGTTGACCTAGGAAACGAGTGTGCTCAATCAAAATACCATCGACTCATTAAAATATTGCTTTATGTCTACCTGCCGACTAGAGTTGGACCGCCGACCGTGTCACATTTTTGGTGGGATCACGCTGACCGCTTTGGCTGGCGTCGGCAAAATTGGAAAAAGTTTGCCCATATGGTCGATAAACAAAATTATATGCTATTTGGTCAAGTGATAAGTCATTTTATTTGAGAATATGCGACCAAAACAGAGATTTCGTCGATACTTGTGGCATTGTATTTGTTAAAGTTTAGTCTGGTTAAATGATGAATTCTACAAGAAGTGACTTTATCTATATTAACTTTATCTGGCAACCATTTTTCAAATTCGACCAGACTGAACTTTAACATATACTATGCCACATGTATCGATGAAAACTCTCTTTTGGTCGCATATTCTCAAATAAAATGACTTATCACTTGACCAAATAGCATATACTTTTTTTTATCGACCATATGATGTATAGACTCAAACTACATGTCCCGACAATGTTACATCGACCATATTTTTAAATAATTACTTGACTATTTTTACATACTCGACCAATTAATGCGTAAGATAAACATCAAATGGGATTGAATTAGTCATCTTGATTATATGCCCTTCATAGCCATTGATCATATTTTACAATTCGACCAAAAATAAGTATTGGTCGACCAAATACAATATAGATAAAGTCACTTTGTAGTGGGCTCGACCAAAATTGCTTCGACTAAACTTGAGCGTCGACCACTTATCCCTTATTTGGCATAACTGTTCAGGTCGACAGATTAACTGTCAAAGAACCAGTCGATAAGTTGCGGAATAGAAAAACAACAAGTAATTTCGATGGTCATTTTGCGTCGCTGGTGTTTGACGAATGGTTCCAAATGGTCGAGTACCTTCGACCTGTTTCGCTGGAAAGTGTTAAGAGTCACAACGAAAAGGTGGCTACCAATACCTGTCAGTGCACAAATACGACCAAACTGGACAGTATCTGGGTTGATGCAGTGTAAGCAGGCGGTCGAGGTTCTCATGGAAAAAGCTTACAAGATGTACATTTGTTATTAGAAACTTGAGCATTCAATGATGGATTGGACATTGAACAACCTTCCATAACGTTACCCACGTCAACATTTATTTCCTTAGGTTTAATCCATCACGAAGTTATGAACTTTGGTTGAGTAGTACTGATCTTTGCCTATTGATCTATATCTAGATTTGATGGATTGAACCTCCTGGATTTTAATGCAACAATGGTTAAATGTCGCCAACCATTTCGATGCAAGTGTTAGAGTCATAGGGAAACAATCGCTATTGATACCTTTACCTTCCCATCCCCTTTCAACTTCACCCCTACCTTTACCTCCCATAGCAGTTCATCTATTTCAGAAAACAAAGCCCTTGATCCCGAAAACCCTTCACTTGGCATACCTTCCTCACAAAATCCAACCCCAAACCTTGTTGCACCTATTCTTCAATTCACATCGCTCAATCCTTCCAACAAAACTTGGACCATTCAAGGATGAGTTACTGCAAAGACAAGTATGAACGCCTTCACAAACCAAAAAGGCCCTGGTCAACTCTTTGGGTTTGACCTTGTTAGTGCTACCAAAGATGAGATTCATATCTATGCTTTCAATGAACTAGGCACCTCATTATATGACCAAATACAAGTTGGCATAGTTTGCACGGTCTCAAATGGCACAATCAAACCAGTCAACCCAACATACAACCATTTGAAAAGTGATTTCGAGATTTTCCTTAACACCTCCTCAAAAATTCAACGATGTTTGGAAGAGTTCCCACTGATCCCTTTTCATTGCTTCCACTTTAAATCTATCCATGACATCAAAACTACACCCCTCAATTCCATGGTTAACCTTATTGGAATTGTCATTTATGTTTCCCCTGCATCAACTATACGCAAAAGGGATGGCTCTGAAACTATTCGTTGAACAGTTGGATTGAGGGACATGTACAGGTATATCATAGAAATAACACTTTGGGGGGACCACTGCACAATTGAGGGTTCCCACCTTGGAAACCTTCGAGGTTTCTCTACTCCCCCTATCCTTGCAAAAAAAGGTGGATGTGTTATAGAGTTCAATGCAAAAAGCATTGGAACAATCTCCAACACCAACCTCGTTATAAACCAAGATATCCAAGAAGCTCAACTTCTTCCATCATGGTTTGCTGACAATGGATTTCGTTCAACCTCCCCATCTTTGAGTAGAAAATACAACTCGTCTTCTCCTAGCTCCTGCAAACGCATATCCATCTCTGGGCTACAATATCTCGAACCCTCTGAGAAAGCAACTTGGTATTCAAGTACTGCTACAATCACCCATATTAACATCAATGACTTTCATTTCCTTGCATGCCCTCTATTTGTCGATGGAATACAATGCATGAAAAATTTTTCCCACAAAGTTGGTCATGTTTGGCATTGTGCAAAATGTGATGGGGAGTTTACAGAGTGTGCTTATCGATACATACTCAAACTTGACCTCATGGATGCTATTGGACAATTACATGGTATCATATCTTTTGATGATGTTGCACAACAACTCATGGGAGTCTCTGCAAAAGATTTGTGCCTTCTATCAAATGATCCAACATCTCTCCTGGAAATTGTTCAACGTATTTGTGCTTGAGAGTACCTGCTAACATTATCAGTAAAAACAGAGAATTTTAATTTAAACGCTCGCTTGAAGGTGATTCTTGTCATGTCAGAGAATGCTCCAGCATCATTAGCACCTGTTGATCCACTTGATGAAAGCGAAGACATTGTGCCTAATAAATGACCAGTTGCTCGAAATCTTTGAACTCTATCTTCAAAAACCTCTTCAATTACAACTCTCTATACATTCTTCCTCATACTTAGCAACTACAAATTTTTGTATATAAACCACTACCTGAGTGGTACTTGTAACCAACAATGACCAGTTTTGAATATTATATTAATTAGTTTATTGTAACATTGTGTTAAATTACATATTTATTTCACTATTACGGAGAAAACTTCCTATGGCTTGGGGCAGACCACAATAGACAGCTGACTACCAGAAAATGACTCAATTCCCAATGCAATGCTATATAAATGACAATGCTAAGATAATGGAGAAAAGACCAACCTTCAACCGGATGTTCGATGTAGATCCCCATTGAGCTTTCAAATTCTACACTTGAACCTGCAAATTAGTCTCAACAACAAATACAAGCAAGTGCATATAATATGTGAAAGACATTATCATAATCAATAGCATGATCCATGATATCATAAGCAAATATAACCGAATGTAATTTAACAATATTCACAACATCAATTGGACGAGAAAATGAGTATTTCCATTAATGAATAATAAGAAGTACAATATACGACCTCTTGCCAGCAACCAATTTGAACCAAGAACTAGGTCTCTCCACTTGTGCCTCCACCACTTCAATTGTCCATATAATGGCAAACTCAAACTAGGATAGGAGTTTGGTAGGTGAACATAAGGAGTTTACAACAACAAGGATCAATGAGTGTAGACTCAAGTCAAAACAAAAATCCATTAGAGTTATCTTGATCTCTCTTTCTCCTCCCTTCCATATGCCATAAGAGCTCAATATATAGCCTTCCAAAGGTAAGTGAAAGGACACATCGAGGCGTTTTAGGGAAAATGGAGGGCCAAAGGTCACCCTAAGACCGCTTTTTGGGAGTAAAAAGTAATTTTCTAATGATTTTTGCAATTTTACTTAGTACCCGTGGGCTATAGTGGAACAACTCGCGTGTATGCTAACTAAAGTGGAACAACTAGCATACAGGAAGAAAAATAGGGAAAAGTGTTTTTGAAGGACATAAAGTGAATCTGAGTCAGTGAAATGGATCCTGAAGGCCAAAGAGTGTTGATGCTCACAAGGTGGAAAATTACGTTGTAACAGATGCCCCCTGATGTGTGAGGTCAGAGAATGGTGCTACGATGGCTGAAATACATTATAAATCTCAGAAGTGGAGTGATGGAGACACAATTGGAGAGATTAGCTCACTCGTCATAATACAATAGCATCTCTGAGTACATGTCGGTATAGTACAACAATCTAATACAATGGCCATGAATAGGCAGTACATCATGAATACATGTCATAAGTGATCATAGCCATAAGCATCTATAGCAAGATATGGTCTCCTTCTGAAAAGGAAACAACTGGCGCAATACTGGAGGTACAAACTCCTGATGTCTGAGAGGTGATATCTCAAATGTAAAGTCACGATCATAAGTAGCATAGTAAATGCCACTATCATCGGGGGTCTTCTACACAAATCATCTACGGTGCAGGTCCCATCAAGTGAATAAAGGTGTTCAGGTCGAACCTGATGTGACATCGTCTGATTACCGATCAATGATGTATACCGTTAACAGATGCAAGATAACCCACCAATAATGAAAATGGGAATCAAGGAACATAGTACAATCATAAGAGTGTGAATAGAAGTGTTGAAGTCGAACACTAAGATGAATCCATCGATCAGGGGACATTGATGTATTCCCAAACCTGTCGATGGAGAGATAACCTACCACTAATGACTACAAGCTTCAAGGTACTCAACCGAACTCTAAGTCTCAAATTTCGGAATAAATGAGTTGAAGTCAATGGAATGAAACTCGCTAGAAGGAGGGCATTAAGGCATCCCCCATCAACCAGCATGAGGTAAGAGCTATGCTGAAAGATTTGGAAGAACTCACATGAAACAGACTGACTCAATAAGAATGGCCGACATGCAATGGTCAAGAGATCTGAGGAGTGGTCGACTCTAGTTTCAGGACTTCCTTTGAACAAGAGCATGAGCAAATGGATAGACTTAGGTAGCATATACTCGAAATAGACTGTGTGATGCAGGAGGCATCAACAAAGGGCTCCATAGTGACTGGAAGATTAATCAATCAGTGGAGTAAAAATGAGAAATGAGTACAGCCCCTAAGGTCCTACTATAGGCCCGACTCATAATGTATGGAGTGGAATGAATGCTCTGTTCAAATGTGACACAACAATTTCCAACAATAAGAAGTAAATATTCTCCCATCCGGCTTTTTGGAATATTTAATTTTTTTGGTCTTTTTCATATTTGTAAAGCTTGAAAAAGAATAAAATTGCTCATAGTACAACAAATGAGGGAATGAGTGTCAAGCAGTGGGTGGACTAGTCCCAAGCAGTGGAACATACCTATGTTCAGTGCAAGGAATCATGTGGGAGATGTAGACACTCAGGGGGTTGTTCCCTCAGGGTCAAAAGGTCATCAAATTGTGAAGGGAAAACAGAAGCTCTGCAGGGCTTGACAGGGAAAGTGCTCAGGCACCAGGTTAACAATTGAGTAAGCGAGAGCCGGCACAAGGCTCAAGCGGCAAGCAGGATGATGCAATGCAATCAGAACTTGATACAAAATGGGGGGAGTCCTTATGGGAGATGGCCAGCATAAGACAAAGTAGAGTATGAGTCTTTATCGCAAAGTCATGGCATAACTACAAAAGACTCCCGGTCTTAAGGAAGAATGACGACAGGGGCACCATAGTGCAAATGGGGTTCTAACTATGGTACCCATATTTGGAAAGGCCCTACCACCAAATAATGTCACTTCTATAGCAGTGTGAAGGCTCCGTGTCGGTTAAGAAGCGGGATCGCACCTAGTGTTCATGAAAATAGTCAAAAGTTCAAATGCATAATGCATGTGAAAATGACATCTAACCTATATGCCAGGTGTGAAATATACCCGTTGTAGGTGCGAAACGATAAAAAATAAACTCTCGTTGAAGAAATATGGTAAAAAATGCTACTCCAAGACATTACATTAGTCCAAAATAGCTTAAAACAACGAAAACGGCTTAAAACAGAAGCGAATCAGCAAACCCGATAAACCAAAAGAAATATAAACTATGTACAGAAGCAACTATACAATAGTATATAGAAGTATTAGCGTGAGCTAGAAGCTCAAGCGTAATATCGCTTGAGGTAGAGCCCATTTCTAGGCTCCTTCAAGATGTTCCCTTCATAATCTTCCAATTCGTATGATCCTTTTTCCAGGACACGCCTCACGATGTAAAGACCATGCCACATGGGGTTAAACTTTCCTTCCCCCAGGGATTCTTTAGCTTGGTCATATAAAAGGACCAAGTCACCTTTAGCATATTGTTGGGGACGGACAGACCTATCATACTGAACCTTGACACGATGTTTATTGGCATCTATAGCCACATCGGCATCTTGACGTTGCTCGCCAAGCTGCTGAAATGGGATTAAGCGTTACTCAATACCCGAAGTATCAGGGAGGAGCTCTATGGCTAGTTTTAAAGAAGGGATTTCACATTCAATTGGTAAAATAGACTCCACATCATGTACCAGCTGAAATGGTGAGAACTTGATGACAGTCTTGACTGCGATTCGATATTCCCACAAAGCAGGATATAACATAATATGCTAGTTGTTCTTGCTCTGTTGGATGGTTCATTGGACAATGGTATTTAAAGACTTATTGATTGCTTCAACCTGACCATTCGCTTGGGGGTAGTAAGAAGATGAGTGTTCTTGACGAAACCCAAGCTTGAGTGACAAATCCTCCATCATTTTGTTCTAAAAGTGATTTCCATGGTCAGTGACAATCTCTTTCGGAATACCGAACCGAGTAATAATCTGATTGAATACGAAATGGGCTGCTATAGCACCATCGGCTTTTACAGTAGTCATGGCATCAACCCATTTGGAAAAGTAGTGCACGACCACTATGATATGGTGATTCCCCCCAGCCGAAGCTAGTTTGCAATCCATGAAATCCATCCCCCACTTGGTGAAGGGATCGACAGTGGCGACCGGATGAAGGGGCACTGGATGCGAGTGTATATTCCGAGAAAACACCTGGCAAGGGTGACATCTCTTTATAGTGTTCATACAAACCCTAAAGGTCAAAGGCCAAAAGTAACCAGGTCGCATAATACGTTGGGCTGTTGCAAGCCCGGATAAGTGACCACCACATGCCCCAGCATGGAAATCATTAAGCGCACACTCCGCTTCTTCGTGATTCAAACAAGGACGGAGGATAGAATCCTTTCCTTGATGATACAAAGTGTCGCCGATGATGGTATAATCTTTAGCGTGGTATTTCACACGTCGTCACTCGTCTCGTGAATAGTGCAAAGGAAACTTCAAAGTTTGAAGATATATAATAATATCCCCATAACAAGGGTCCTCAGACGAGATAAGAAATAAGTGCTCATCCACAAAGGAATCTTCATGGACAATATCCTCATCCAGTCGCGGAAGGTTTGACATGAGCTTAGTAAAAACCAAGGATTTCACCGACTTCGCCGAAGCAAAATCGAGATCAAAATCCTGAAGGATCACAATCCATTTATTGTACTTTCCCCCTATAAGACGTCATGATAGCACGAACTGAAATGGATTGATATGCACTATGACTATGGTTTTCCTAAGCATGATGTAATGTCGCAACCGTTGGATTGCATGAATAGTCGCAAGCGCTAACTTTTCCACATGAGTGTATCTTAGTTCAGCGTCTACTAAATTTCGACTCAGATAATAGATCACATGCTCCATGAGGACATCATCAACCTGAACTAAGACCATGCCAATCGTTTCTTGAGATGCGGCCACATAAAGTATAAAATATCTGGCAAAGTCGGGTGGACTAAGCAGAGGGGTCGATACCAAAGCTTTCTTAAGAGCATCGAAAGACTGCTGGGCTCGCTCATCCTAGATAAACGGTGTGTATTTCTTCAACAAGCGCACGAAACCATTGGTAAGATTAGAATAATTCACTACAAAGTGACGTAGAAAAGTAGCTCTCCCTTGGAGGCTCTGAAGTTGAAACAAGTTGCATAGAGGAGGATACCGAAGTATTTCCTCAACTTTAAGAGGATCGACTCTGATACCCTCTTTCGAAACTATGAAACCTAGAAGGTGACTCGTTTTCACAACAAAGACGCACTTATTGGGATTTAACCGAATCTTGTAGCTTATGCATCTTTCGAGAATTAAACGGAGGTGCTTGGGGTGGTCCACTCTTTTGCGAGAATGGCCAGCAAGATCATCCAAGTATGCCTCCACTGTGCGTTTAAGGTCATGAAAGGTGTAGGGCATAGCACGTTGAAAAGTGGCTCCAATGTTTTTAAGGCCGAAGGGCATCTTCTGGTACACAAATGTACCCCAAGGACAAATGAACGCAGTATTATGTTGGTCCTCGGATTTTATTTGTATTTGGTTATATCCTGAAAAGCCATCCATAAAATGAAAAAACTTCGCTTCCTGCACAAGCATCCAATATCTGAGCTATGAATGGAGTGGGGAAATTGTCCTTCAGACATGCACGGTTCAGGTCTCTAAAATTAGTGCATACACAGATAGTTCCCCGCTTCGTATCCACAGGAACGGGATTCGACACCCATTCGGTAAGGGGAACTGGGTAGATAAAACCAGCCTTAAGCAGTTTCTCCACCTCTACCTTGATCGTGGCTTCCTTTCGAGGGTTCACAGCGCGAAGGCGTTGTCGAACCACTTTAGCATTGGGATATGTTCTAATTTCGTGTTCGACAATGCTGGGGTCTATTCCTAGCATCTCCTCATATGACCAGGTGAAAGCTTCCTGTAATACCCCAATTTTGACCCTTATGAAATATTGGCTTTTAATGTAAATATTGTATACATGCGATGTATGTTTCCCTAGCGTGGAGCTCAAGGCCAAGGCCCCGCTAGTGTATGTTCGGATTTTATTTAAAAGGAACAAGTATTTGATATTTTATTACCCATGAGCTATTAAGCCATGGAATATTGTAAATGATGTAAATATTTGATATTGCAATAAAATACCAAAACTGGCTATGGAAGCAACGAATGAGAAGGGGCCATGTGTATCCACTAGGGAGTGGTGAGGGGGCTATGGGGATGAAGCATATGCTGCCAAATGTCATCTTGTGAACCCATTTGACTTTCATTGCCGACATTTAATTCTGTTGTAAGGAAGTTGTTGAAGAATTCAGTCCATGGATTCAATGGAGCATGGGCAACCCAGAAATTCGTATGGCAGGTATGGGATCTATTTTTCTTGTACCACAAGTCACTCTACCTCATGAGAATTTGTCATTCCTCATTCCCATTCCATTGTTGAAGATCCCAACATCATTTTTCATCCATTACGAATTCCCAGCAATGAGAAAAACCAGAAATCGCAACTTTGCAAGAACCCACATTTTGAAGAGCCATAAACACCCAGAATTTGGTATTGACAGTAAAAATCCAATGGGGGATCCGTAGGTATGAACCTTGGGGCTAATTTGAGAGCATTAGATACCATGAAATCCATAGAAAAAACCCAGTTTCTATAGCCTAGAAGTCCAATGACGGGATTGAGTTATATGATCACCGAATTGAGAAATTCCAAGTGTGAATTTTGAATAGAGGTTGGGAATGCTTGATAAACCCAGTGAAGGCTTGAATCTCAAGGATTGATCGGCTTGGACCTTTCTATGCCCATCCTGAAGAGGACTAGGGGGAAGGGATTCCTGAGGGACTATGCAGCAGATAAGGGGACCTTCCTTGTGTTGGGTGTGGTAGGTATTGTGGGTGCCTTGACTGTTTGAATTAACTTGAGATGCTTGTAGCTCTATGGTTGAGCTCACTAGATTAGCATTTCCCTCCTTTGTATTTTGTATGGTTGATAAACCAAACTGTGTGTTGGCTTAGCATAGCTGTTGAGTGAAACCATGGATGTCAGTGAGCCCATCTAGTTCCTCCTTAGTGGATGCACAACCCAACTCGGGGTGATCTCTCAGCTGAAAGAATACAGACTGGACAGAGATCTATGGTTGGGTGGAACATTTCTCTCACATAGCTAGTTGTTTGGATAGCTTCATCTCAAAGGTAAGTGGTCTCTATGGTTTATATTATGATCATTATGTGTTCTGTTATGAATGTTAATTGTCCATGTTAATGAAAAGAAATGATTATCTTAATGCAATTGATATGAATTCTGTGCATAGCATGAGAACAAGATTGAATTCTCTACATGTTGATTCATCATATGCCTGTGATAGATATGATGATGCGTTCTAGTCTGTGTGTGTGTTATTATGTTTTAATTCCATTGTATAATTTAAGTATGCATTTTATTTGAATGCAAAAAATTTAGTCTTATGGCTTTGGGAAAGAATCAGACACCCCCATGTTACATTCATGTTCCCTCCGTGGTTTGGAATGATGGGAGGGGACGTGACACTTCCCAAAGTTCCTTAAACAACTCAGTGTAAATGCTAACCTCCTCAGGAGAACAATCATCACCGATGTAAATGTTCTCTACCTTTCCAGGAGTACGAGAGATGTTGATCGGTATAGTAGGGGAAATATTAGCCATGTTCCCCTCCACGTAAATCCCATGTGAATCCCAAGGAGCCACAGGGTGACCAACAATCTCGGCAAGATTTGTCCTAAACTCATCTTATTCCATAAGATCAGGGTTGGGAGGAAAATGAGAGTGATGATGCATGTCTTCCGAGGGTCTCTCACTACCACACATGGCCTCAACAATAGCTTCATCTGAAGGTAAAGTACTGTCAAGACAATCGTGCGAACTAGATGAGTTGACTACCCATTCTGGTAGCATAACGGGATTTTCCTCCTTTGTTCGGGAAGAGGAAAGATCCAGCTCTGCAGTGGCTTGTTGAATATCTTGATATGCAAGCTCAACAGCAGACAGTGGCATAGTTCCAGGAGGCGGTCTTCCTCCAAGATTTGGAATGTTTGGAGGAATGTAGCCCATCCCATACTGATGTGTGTGAGTGGAAGGTGCAGTGCTCCCAGCGAGGGTAGTTCCCCCAGTGGATGCAGTGTTTCCAACACCATGACTAGTGCTAGCATGACTACCAGACGTGTTGGAAGTATTAATCGTGTTCAAACCAGGCATACTGGGAGAGAACGGGGTAGTGTTGGTCGTAGGACTTGTGTTAACATGTGACTCGGGCATCCCATATAGGAAATTACGTGGATTTGAAGGATCAAATGGGTCGTCATCGGGTAGATCCCAAACAACTAGGTTGGGTCTCAGGTTGTGGATCACCCCCCCAAGCCTCTCTAGGAGTGGGGGTGTTAGAAGTGTCTTCTATTCTACCCGACGGAGTCGTAGAGATTTCTCCCATGCCAAAACCAGTGGTAAAGTTAGCGCGAAATGTATCAAAAGAATCGGAGAGGGCCTTCCGGTGTCCCCTCTGAACATGACGTGTAGCTTCTGTAGCTGGTAAACCATCCAACCGATGAGACCGACGGAGAGTAGTACCTCGCAACACTATACCTTTGAAAGGTCAATAAATTAAAGCATCCCCTAATGACCAAACTAACGATCAAAGAATCAAAGAGAACATACCTAAGAAACTGCATCCAAATGCACACAAACAGGACTAGCTCAAGGAGCTCCCGACGCTACAGCTGGTATGTCTCGCCTAGGAGAGGCTTGAGACTCCCAAACTATAACCGGAGGTAAAAAAATCAATTATAAGGGTTCCCAGAATTCACTGCGTGCACAGGGTCAAATCCCTATACAATAGGAAACTGTGTTGTCCAACTCCTATCTGACTTAGGACAAATGCAGTATAACCACTACAAATGCCCTATGTGATACCTAGGTAAGGAAACTAAGGTCACCAAAATATAACCAATGCTCAGGGGGACAGTCGCAAGTGGGATCCATCGTATGGGAAGGGTAGCAAAGCCTGAAACTCAAGGGGTATAGATCCCTCAAGAGTCCTCAGATACGAACAAATCCTCGAAATATCTCCCACATTCAGCCAGTATTGGAGGGCTATCTCTGCAACCAACCTCCCGTGACCTTGTGCTTAACTTTGGTCTAAGTAGAGCTTCCTGAGAACACTGATGTATATAATGGGTTTCACCACTCCCTGTTCAGACACATAATGTTCCGTCTAGTAGTCTTGGATTGTTAACTCACAATGATCTATTCCAAGACTATAAACCTATACTAGTTGGTGCACCCTATAAAGAAAAATCATTCTAATCGATTTTAGGATTAAGCGTTGATTTTAAATGGCTATGATTACTCAAAGGATGTCGTCGTGAAACTGATGATATATATGACTCAATAGTATGCACAATCATCAAACTATAGACTCATCTATCCAATAAAAACAATGCCACTAAAATGATAAGCAATCCAACGCTTCGAAATAAAATGCAATTCTTTTAAATTTCCAATGCACAAGCAGATCCTAGATGAAAGCACAAGCACTCAGATGCAAAATGCAGTACGGAAAACAAATATTTTTGTATTTTCTCTTATAATGGAAAGGAAAATGCAAAACTATGTTTTTGTATTTTTCAATAAAATGGAATGAAAAATGCAAGCGAAATATACCTATTTGGTTAAAGAAATGTAGAGCATATCACTAAGAAAACCCAACAAAACCCAAACAGTGAGACTCAACCAATGTAATGAGCTAAAAAATAAAAAATGGTGTGAAACCAACAAGGCTCAAAACATAGAGAAAAAGGGACCTCTGGTCACAAACGGGGCATGGAATAGTCCGGAATCAGGCCAATTAAGACTCAGGAACACTCAAAACTAACCCAGCAACAATCCAAGTCCATAAAACAATCAAACCCGGAGTTGTACGCTATTATCGAAGGAAAAAATGTGGGTAGACGCGAGCTATAGTGCAGACAGAGGCAAGTAGATGCGGGTTAAACTAACTTGACCCGCGTACAAGGAAAGGAAAATGAGCAAATAAAGAGTCCAATGACCCAGAAAAAACTTGTTTTCTATAGTGTATCCTAACGGCCAAGCAATGACATAGAGATTCGAAAAAAAACGACTCTAAATAAGGACAAATGCCTAAAAATCCCCAAAAATGCATGTTCTACCCAGCGGAGTTGCCATTTCTATTACGGAGAAAAATTCCTATGGCTTGGGGAAGACCACAATAGATAGTTGACTACTAGAAAATGACTCAATTCCCAATGCAATGCTATATAAATGACAATGCTAAGATAATGGAGAAAAGACCAACCTTCAACCAGATGTTCGATGTAGATCCCTATTGAGCTTTCAACTTCTACACTTGAACATGCAAATTAGTCTTAACAACAAATACAAGCAAGTGCATATAATATGTGAAAGACATTAGCATAATCAATAGCATGATCCATGATATCATAAGCAAATATAACCCAATGTAATTTAACAATATTCACAACATCAATTGGACGAGAAAATGAGTATTTCCATTAATGAATAACAAGAAGTACAATATACGACCTCTTGCCGGCAACAAATATGAACCAAGAACTGGGTCTCTCCACTTGTGCCTCCACCACTTCAATCCTCCATGTAATGGAAAACTCAAACTAGGATAGGAGTTTGGCAGGTGAACATAAGGAGTTCACAACAACAAGGATCAATGAGTGTAGACTCAAGTCACGGCAAAAATCCACTAGAGTTATCTTGCTCTCTCTTTCTCCTCCCTTCCATATTCCATAAGAGCTCAATATATAGCCTTCCAAAGGTAAGTGAAAGGACACATTGAGGCGTTTTGGAGAAAATGGAGGGCCAAAGGTCACCCTGAGACCGCTTTTCAGGAGTAAAAAGTAATTTTGTAATGATTTTTACCATTTTACTTGGTACCCCGCGGGCTACAGTGGAACAACTCGCGTGTACGCTGGCTAAAGTGGAACAATTAGCGCACAGGAAGAAAAATAGGGAAATAGTGTTTATGAAGGACATAAAGTAAATCTGAGTCAGTGAAATGGATCCTGAAGGCCAAAGAGTGCTGATACTCACAAGGTTGAAAATTACGTTGTAACATTCACTCTATCTTGGCACTTTCAAATTTGTACTTAGAATTAACATTGCTTTGTCAAGTTTATGCTTCTTTTCTTTATAAACATTGTTTAGGAGCATATGTATTCCTTTCTTGAAACAACTTCCCATAAATTATCTATAAACACTCTTCAAATGATTAAATATATAGTATGTTTCTCTTACACGAAAGACACCATAAAGTTCATAACCACCAAACATTTTTTTGTAGGCATGTCAACCAATGATGACAATGATCAAATCAATGCACACAAAAGAGTTCTCTATGCTCAAAAGAAAAAGGATAACAACAAGCGTCAACGCCTTCTATATAGAGTTGCTCGTCAACTTGTTCATATCCCTTCTCGGTTTCACACTGTTCAACCTCCCCTGACACCTTCCACACCCTCCTCATCGACATTAACACGTCCAACAAATAGAGACCTATATGGTGCACAATAGCAGTTCCATACAATATTGGACAAACTATCTCCCATGAATGTATGCTCTATATGCATGGAGTCTTATCCTAGAATTAAAACAAAACAATCTTCTGGTGCATATGCATGTGCTCGGTGCATTGCAGAAAAAAATGGCCACCAATATTCCTTTGCAAACAACATGGATCCCAGGATACAACCACCAGTGCTAGCCATCCTTACTCAAGTTGAAGAAATGCTCATTTCTCGTATTAACCCAATTTTACAAGTTACTCATGCTCGTGGGGGACAATATACATATTTTGGCCATACTATTAGCTTTCTGCAAAACATTACTAGCAATGCCACTCTCCTCCCTCGATTACTCTCATACATTGACATCCTTATTTTTCATAAATGCAGTCCTATGAAGAAGCCTTATGACTTCTTTGTTAGTCGAACACGTGTTCTTGTTGCTCTCCAATACAAGCTTTCAAATGACCCCTACTATAAATATGTTCAAGTTATCTTCTTTGCCTATTGAACCAACCGACATTTCTTCCCTCCTTTGTCATGCCACACCCAATGAAACCCCACTTATTCAATCACCCAGCTTCCTTGAACCCCATGAAGAACAATCCTCTTCCTTTATATCTACACAAACAAATTGTAGAATTGAGGTTGATGAAATCAAACGCTTCTTAGGAAAAAGCGATGCACCAAATATACTGTCCATTGACTTCCCCCAAATAGACATTTCTCCTATCAATGAGCACAACACAATAGGCCTCCTCTCAATGGCCTTCCCAACCTTGTTTCCCACTGGAGTCGCAATGCTTAAACAATCACACATTCAAGAGGTTGGTATGGACAATTATGCACTGCACCTTCTTCGATACCATGACAATAGATTCGGCCAACATCCTCATTTCCGTTATTACATTTATAACCTCATCATGCGCCACCATAGCCATTCTACTGCTTTTGTGTTTGTAAAGCGCAACATTGAAGATACATTGCCTCCAACAATCACAGAACTTGTACATCAATTACAAGACTTGCAGGATGCCAAAATCGCAGAGCAAGTCATGCGCTTTGGATCAACCCTTGCGAGACACGCTCCTACTGGAACAAAAGTAGGTGTGAACTAACTGACATGATCACTCAACAAGGGACACCAACATTCTTCTTCACTCTCAACGCAGCTTACACAAAGTGGCCCGATTTGCATTCTTTGATGCCTGGACAAGCTCCACCCACTTCAAATGAACAACATCAATGGAGAATTCGAAAACTTATAAGAAATCCACACATTGCATCTCAATACATGGACAATAGATTCAAAATATTCCTAGAAGAGGTTCTTCAAAAAGACATTTCTACAAAAGATTACTAGTGCAGGTTGGTAACAAATCATATTCCCATTAAAGTTCAATGTATTCAAAACCTCAAATGTTTATTCCTGATATTTATAATTTTCCATATAGGTATGAATGGAAACATAGGGGATCTATGCATATACATGGTTTCTTATGGCTGAACAATGCAACCAATATGGACACGTTAGACTGGGCAGATGCTACCAAGGTTGAAGATGCAAAACTGTACTTTGACAAGTTTGTTACAGCATGGAATCCTCGAGTCAACCATTTGCAAACCCCATGCTTCCAAGCCTCTACTATAACTGATTCATGCACCATTGGAACAAATTCAATACTTGCAACAAATCACTTGGATGACTATGTGTAGCTAGGGTTTTCACCCTAGCTTGTGCAAATGAGCACCTACTAAGGAGAAGGGACTCCTTAGTAGCAGTTCAGAAAAACAGTAAATGAAAGACAGTACAGTAAAATAATAACTACTCTAAACATGTGCATAAAACAGAAAAGACAAGATAATAAAAAAGGTTTTTTGTATTGATTATACCTCAAATGTGAAGGTTGGTGAAGCCTTTGCAGCAGTCCAAGAGGGTTGCTTCCAAGCTTCCAGTTTTGCTCCTTTCTCTTTCTCCAAAGGGATTTGGAAATGGGCCAAAGGGGCACTCAAATGTGAAAGTAGCTCAAGGATGAGCTAGGGTTTTAGGAGTGATTTTGGCAGAGTAAGGGTGTGGTTGATTGTGGATATGAAATGAGGGGCCTCCATCACCTATTTATAGGTTTTTAGTGGTGGAGTGCTAGCCCATGGTTTTGGGCACCATATGGTTTAGGTCAACTGTATAGGGTTTTTGCTTCCTTTTTCCCTCTTTTTTCTCTTTTTTATATTTTTAATTCACTTTTTATAGGGTTTTTGCTATTTTGGAGGAATTTTGGATTATTTTGGGGGAAAAAGGGGTGTTTTGGCCTTTTGGAGGCTTTTTAATGGTTTTTTTGGCCTTTTGGAGGCTTTTTAATGGGTTTTTAAGGTTTTGGAGGCAAATATGGTAGGAAATATGGACAAATGAGTCATGTAATGGGGTAGATGAGGTAGTGAGCACCTTTTGGGTGTTAACAAATTGCCCCCTGATGTGTGAGACTAGGAGCTCATCGTATGGCCGATAGACATCATAAGTCTTTTATGGTTTTCCTGGGATGTGGAGAAGAGAAGAAATGGACTAGATCCCGGAACAACAGTCCCGAACAAACTACAAAAACTGAAAGTACATGACCTCAATAATGAATAAGGAATAATCTGAACAGATGGACGAGGCGGGCATTCTCATGCTCGTATCAAGATATAGAACAACAGTAACAATGGGGTCCAAAATATGGGGACCTGACATATGCATGGCCTCAAATAATGAATGAGGAAGAATCTCAATATATGGACGAGGCAGGCATACCCATGATCGTATCAAGATACATAAAAAATAATTGTGAGGCCTGAAAAAGGGGGACCTGTAGGATACATAGAGAACCACTGTGTACATCATAAAGGTCCAGAGGGGACACAAATCTGGGACATACTACTGGGATGACCATGTCTGAGCTGAAGAACTGGTACACTGGAATAACTACAGTGTTGCTGAGTGGGGTACCAGAGGAACTGATGAGTTGCTGGATCATAGTGACGGGGAGTCATATCCTCAATGATACACTGAATTGGAATGGAACTAGGTACTCAATGAAGCATATAACTGGATGGCTTCCAAATACAATCACCAACGCAACCCAGACATCCACGGAACATATAACTGGGTGTTCCGAAGTGACTCACCAATGTGCTAGAGTCGGGGGAAATCTGGGGTCTTCGACCAATAACTGAAGGGATATAAACCCTGCATGATTCTCAATGATGCGATCAAGCTATTGAAGTCGAGCATGTGAGAAACAACCACTCGGAGAGGCAATGATGACTCCTCTCAAAATGGTCCGTAGGCACTCACCACAGATGGTGATGGGTCCAAGGCGCAGGGACCTCTAGGTTTATCCTTTGGAATAGAGGGGTTGTCGTCGACAGAGGGAGACCTGCAACTAGCAAGGCAATGATGTTTCCTTGATAGGAGTAAGAGGTGGATAGCCGAAGTGTGAGAGTACTGATGGTAGGACTGTCATACTGTGGGGGATAACTAAACAAGTAGAGTGGGTGGACTCAAACTTCCATTGTTCAGAGTATGATGGTGGGGATGAACAGGTAGCATATGAAACTGACTGGTGGGAAAGGGATCATAGCTGTAATGGATCAAGGATAGTGACTGGGATGAGTGATACTCAAGCTGGTGTAAAAAGACAAGAGACTGCAGAATACTCTAAACAAAGGTGACCTGATTGGGGGTGCTACCGAGATGATCGATCATAGTGCCAAGAGGCACGGGGGGACTGCTTCACAGGTTAAGGAACTAGAAGAAGTGTGTGTAAAATGGTACTGTCGTGTGGATTTATACGAGCCCATGACAGTTCATGCTCGTGATTGCTTTCAATTTTAAGGAGTCTGAAAGCGATAAGAAGACTCTGAACTAATGGAATGGTATCGTCGTGTGGATTTGTACGAGCCCAGGATGGTGCATGCTTGTGGTTGCTTTCAATTTTAGAGAGTCTGAAAGCGATAAGAAGACTCCAGGGGCGTGTTTTTTCATGTGTTAGTCTCCAAGGCGTGAAGAAGCATAAAAGGATGTAATGAAGAACTCTTCTAGCCGGTGTGACTAGAGTATTCCTTTTTTGTAATTAGTCTACCAGGTCCGGAAAAGGGTTAAACTTATACTAGATAGACGCCCTTTCAGGTACTTTAACGAGCATGAAAGGAAGCAAGATTGCTCAACGATCTTTTCTTTGTTTTCGGAGACAGAAAAGAGCTTAACAGAAACTCCCTAAGTGCCTTTTTCGTAAAGGACTTGTCCGGCCCGAAAAAGGGATAAAATTATACCGAACAAAAGGAATGGTTAGGCAAGGAGGAAGTGCTCAATCAAGGAACATTGAAGAGGACCAAGAATGAGGGTAGGCAGGAACACTGGTGGGCCTCCTTGCGGATAATGAATGGTGGCAAAATAATGAAATAATTGCAGTATGAAAGGAGTGAATGGCTCATGTAAAAATGTGGAACAATCCGATGGTGGCCGATGTGGCGCGCAAACCAAGGTAGTAAGGTGTCAAGACACAATGGTGAAACTGTACCTGGTGAGAGTGAGAAATGATCTCAAGCATCATCACGAGCTCGAAAAACTGGATCCGGTGATATAAAAGGTGTCAAAAATGGATAACGGTCGATGTGGCACGCAAACAGAGGTGATGGGGGTGTGTTTGAAAAAATACCTGAAAAATATGGGGGTGAGAGCGAGAAATGATCTCAAGCATCATCACGGGCTCAGAAAAATGAATCCGGTGATATAAAGTATATCAAAAACGGGCTACGGCCGATGTGTCACGCAGATGGGGGCGACAAGGTGTTGGGACACAATGTTGATATTGGTCCTGGTGAGAGTGAGAAATGATCTCAAGCATCATCACGAGCATGGAAATATGAATCCAGTGGTGCAATTGGTACAAAAAACGGAGGTCATAAGGACTCCGGAATGGTCAAAGAAAATAACTAGGTTAAAAAATGGTTGCAAATAAAGGTGAACCCACCAAGCCAAGGATGCAGTGGTGGGGAGAAATGATGACCTGTGGGGGCAGAATACTAGGTGTATCAAATCAAATCATATATACAAGTGACATGTGACCTCAAAAATGGTTGAGATCATGCATGTGAAAAAGTGAGCAGTGTTAAGGACCTGCCCCCATGCTATAGGCATGGTTTTTGTGATTGTGGATCACATATGTGTTGGTTTGAACAATGGTATTATTGAAATACTGAGATAGATGTGGTGGAGAAGGTTCAAAATGATTGATCATGCCCCCTATCCCAGGGTCGAGGTAATCTATTATGCCCCCTAACTCAGTGGTGTCAATGTGGTGTTCTATGATAGCGGGGTCAAGACCAGCCATTTCGGTATAGGACCAGGCAAAGACATCATGGAACTCTTGGAAAAAAAATTTGTATGCGCCGATCTCATATTCACTGCAGGAGGCTCCTAAAGTGATGAGTTCAAGGGCACCTCCTGGGGTAGCGATCTCAATTTGGATTGTGGGTGAGATGTTGGCCATGTTACCTTCCTCAAAGGCATCAGGAGAGGGAATGGGATCCTTAAACCAGTCGACTTTAGTGGGAAGGAAATCTTTGGATTCAACCACAAATTGGGTGGCTGTGGTGGAGGAGGACTCTTCTGGGAGTAAATAGGAACGATGGTGCATGTCTTCCTAGCGATAATCCGGGGCAGTGAAAGCCTCTAGAATCTCCTCATCATTGCAGAAACTTTGAGCTGTCAAATCGATTGATGAGGGAGTGGTAGTCGAAGAGATCATATAAATGGTGTTAATCTCTCCGGATGAGGGTGATACGAGGGGGTGGATCTCCTCAATTGTGGGGGGTGCCGTCTCAAGGTCCAAATTATTCATCTCGTAGAGAGATGCTCTGTAATCTGGGAGATTAGGACAGTGATGTGAGTAATGACCATAAATACTGCATATTGCACAAGGGTGGATGGTATGTAGTGATTTATCACGAGGCTTAGGGGTTGGATCGAGTTCGACAACCGGGATGTTGGGGTCGTCGTCAAGCATTTGCATGTGTTCCTGTAATGCAGGTAATTGTGGACATTGATGAGTCGGATGGCCTAACTCATCACACAACGAGCATTTGGGAGGAGCACAAAACACGGGGAGGGGGTTTTAACTATTTTGGGTGGGGGTACAACAGTGTATGGTTGTGGATCTCTTTCCCCAGTGTGCTTGATAAGAGGGGGGGGATTCGTGGCAAGGGGTAGTGACACCGGGAGGTGGTTGACTAGTAGTGGCAATGGGTTGCACCGGTTGTAGGACGACATTTGGCGTCAACGGAGGAATGGGAGGCGAAATATACCACACCGATAATCCTAAGGTTAATCCGGGGAGGCTGAGAGTAGCCATAACCAGGGCACTTACTACGCCCGAGGGAGGGAATAGGAAGGGGATTGTGTGGATGGGTGTAACACCAATGTGACTAGGTACCAATGGTGGTTTGGGTAACAAGGGCGGTTGATTGTTGGGTGCTTGTGTATTGTGGGAAAGGGTACATATGTCAGATACTTCGGTCGCGGGTGACGGGGGTGGAATGGATTGGAATGTTGAGGTCATCGGCATATCTGAGTAAACTCCGGGTCCCACGGAGGAAACAAATGAGGTAGTTGTACCACAAATAGGTTGTTCAACCATGGGGAGAACATTTTCAGGTGCAGCGGGGGCATTGGGATCGTAATAGGTGAGTTGGTCGACCTTGACCACGCGTCCGTCATGGCGGAACATCATGGTACGAAAAACGGATGAGGAAACTGCCCGCATGGCATACATGTAGCTGCGGCCAACTAAGAGGTTATAATCAAGTTGGACATTGATGACCTCTATGTCAATGAGCACTGTTTTACCATCCAACTAAACGGGGACATTTGCTAAGAGACCTCAGGGTTGATCCGAACGGCCATCGTAGGCTCGCAACGCAGTGGAGGACTGCTGGAGAGTAGGGGATCCCAACTTCTACCAAATGAATGTGGACATAACGCATGTAGAGGCACCTTCATTGATAATGCACCGATGGATGACAAGATTCCAAGCAGAAATAGAAACTTGGAATGCTAAAGTGGAAGGCAGGCGTGGTTCAGACTGGTCCAAATCGAAGGCCATCAGTCGTGAATCATTTGGGTTAATAGCACCAATGGCGGAGAGCAAAGTCTTGCACTGTGAAGGACAGTTTTTTAAGACTTCTAGTGCAGACATGGCTGTGGGAGACTGGGATAAGTCATCTACAATGTTGTAATTGGACGCAGCACAAACATTGGTATTATTGTTGATGCGACGAAGTGGGAAGCGAGGTGCTTTGGAGGTGCCATCTAGTGGAGCCGGAGGTATACGTAACGTCTGATTAGTGGGATGAGCATTAGTGTTTTTGTCGGCGGGAGGGGCTTCAGGGGTGGAGCCATATTGGTTCCGACGAGTTTGAAGGTTGACATCGGCGGATGACATCATTAACAAGTGATGGGTACCTGAGTCTAACATGGATTGATCAGGAGTGGCATAAGTGATCTGCTATTGTGGTGGCGCGTTTCCTTGAGGGGGAGCCAACGGCTGAGTGTTCACTACGCCTTGGGTTGGTAAGGGGTTTTGTAGCACCAAGAGTTGATGTTGAGGTGGTGGGGGGTTGGGCGGTGCTTGCGGAGCTGCGTTCCCTTCGCGATGGGCATCATCAGTCAAGAGTTTCCGCTCTCGCTCCAAATGTGGGCAAGCATGAGTGTAATGGCCATAGACCCCACAAATAGAACAAGGATGGTTTGTTTGCAAATTAGGATTTTTGGCTTGCATGGGCGGCCGATCAGGGTATTGGTTGGTAGGTTCCGTGTTATTGTTGTTTGGGGGATTAGGAGGTTGACCGGCTTGGTCTGGAGGGGGGTTGTTCCCACGGTTACGGCCTTTGCCACAGTTTTGCTGGCCCTGTTGGCGCTAGTTATTTTGGTTTTGCTACGGATTCTGTTGGGTGTACACTTGCCCTTGGGCAGCAGGTGGGTTCTGGGGTTGTGCAGGTGTGGGAGCAAGCTGTGGTGGATAATAAGTAGGGGGAGGTTGCGCGGGTGCTGAACCTTGTGGGGGTCGCTGATACGTCTGCGGAACAGGTTGTGGGTTTTCTGTAGGGGCTGCCTGTGGTGGGTAATAAGCAAGTTGTGCTTGAGAGGACACAGGAGCTGGTGCAGCCTGTGGGTGGTAATATGGCTGAGGTGTGACCGGGGGGGGCGTAAGCGGGGGATGCATGAACAAATCACTGAGGTGGACAGGAGGGTCCATGGGAATGGTGGTGATGTGCCATGAGAGCATACGAATTGGTTGCTCCGAATTGAGATGTAGCCCGTGAAAGGTCGGGACCATGGCTAGGACGTGCTATGGAAAAGGGTTGGGGATGCGAGGCAATACGGCCAATGATGCCATCTGCGGCATGGGATGCCCCCGGCTCATCGTGTCACAGGAATCGCCGTGAGGGGAATCAAGTATGATGGTATATAGATAACCTGAATGGGCGTAAATGAGCTCAAATTGCTGGGCTTTGAGGATGGCCTCTTCTTCAGACTAGGGTCGTTCGGATGCCACATCCTTGGTAATGACAAGAAGGAGAGATTTTAGAAACCAATATAAGAAGATACGGTCGTCTAACTTGATTTTGCAGAGGCTGCGGCATCGACGCCACTCATGAATGTGGTCAGTGATGTGGGTAGCCGTGTTCTGTCTGCAAGACAATAGGATCTCAACTCCCGCGTCATAGCGAACAGGTAACTGGAAGAATTGCAGGAAAGTCGAGGAAAGGGAAGTAAAGGTGGCATGGGTCCCATGGGGTTGCTCGATGTACCACTTAGCTGCAGAGCCAGTGAGGGTGCGTTGTAACAGATGAAGGCGGACATAGTCGTCCACTATGGAGTTGGAGGAACACCATAGATGGAAGGACATAATATGGTTCTAGGGGTCTTCACCTGCCTTGCCCTCAAACTTAGGGATGTCGAAGGGGAGCTTGGTGGGCATGTGAGGCCACGCAGGTTCATGTCTGATGGGATCGTTAGTCAGTCTAGCTAGGTCAGGAAGGTTGAGACTAGCCATGAATGGAAAACTAGTAGAAGGATGTGACATACTAGCGGTTGTGACCAGGTTGGGGCCAATGCCCCCAAGTGGAGGGGCTGGGTTTGGGATGTTTCCCCCAAGTGGAGGAACGAAAGTGGTATGGGACGGTCCTGCACCGCTAAGGGTAGTGTGAGTCACTGATGGAGTGGGTATAGGTATGCCAGCTACTGGAATGGGTACAGTGACCAGAATGGTAGAAGTGGGCCCCATTGAGGGCATAACCAAAGCGGGTGTAGTAGCTGGTGTGGTGGTGGATGTTACACCAATGGTCCCTACAAAGAAAGGGGTGGAAGTCACGCCAGCCATGGGGCTGGTTGGTGCAGTGTAAGTGGGGTTCTCGGACTCTGCCTCATAATCAGAGGTAAAATAGGGGGCGTCAAGATCGGGTGACGGAGTTCTATGCCATTGACGAGTGGAGTCAAGTGACAAGGCTCGAGATCTATGATGAGTGGTATCAAGTGATGAAGATCTATGGCTATGACGGGTGATGTCAAGTGAACTGTGCTTTGGGGGCTCTCCTCGGAGATGCCGAGAATGTCTCGGGGACTCAATGGTGACAGATGGTGTCAAGTATCTGGGGGTTGTGTTGAGTGAAAAACAGCTCAAAAACCCTAATGCAACCGAGTGTGCAGAAGGAGAGCTCAAAAGATATGGCACTCAGGCCAACAACCAACTCAAAACACTTACTGTAACAGTTATGCTACAATAAGTGGAGTATCAACAGAAATGGTCAAAATACCAACAAGCAGCAGGTTTCCTAAAAAGATAAAAATAGTGGACTCGCTAGACCAAAAGGAGGTAAGGGAGCATGCAAACACCTAGCTAAATAGTATTCTGACTCAACTAGACATATCCTCTGCAAGGTGATGAAATCCAAGTCAAACAATATGGATAGTAGAGCCAAGTGGCTAAAGGTATCCCCCTACCGGGAGGGACACCGGGTAGTCAATCCTAGAAGAAAAGCAACTAAGATACCCCGTTCATGACACGTTTGGTTGGGTGAATCTGCTGTTTGGTTCTATCGCCGCTGTATCCCCATACGGGTGATACATCGAGAACTGTGAAAGATATCCTTCGGTTACTGAATGGATTGCGGTATTCCACTCAGGCTTCCGGAACCAGTCTAGCGACTTCAACCCTCCTAGGGGAGAGGCCTTCTCGATAAATTGGTTTTAAAACGTGTGTAGCTAGGGTTTTACCCCTAGCTTGTGCCAATGAGCACCTACTAAGGAGAATGGACTCCTTAGTAGCAGTTCAGTATATTAAACTAATTAAGCTAAAACAAAAATTAAATTACTTCTAAAGCAGGCATGAAACATAAACATGAAATTGGAAGAATGGCTTTTTCTATTAATGTTACCTTGAATGTCAAGGTTTGATGAAGCCCTTTGCAGTGTCCAAGAGGATGCTCCAAGCTTCAAGATGCTCCTTCTCCTTCTCCAATGATGGGAATGGGCCAAAGGTGGCTCTCAAGGTGAAAATAGTTCAAAGGTGAACTAAGGTTTCGAGAGAGATTTTGGCAGAGTAAGGGTGCTTGTGATTGTGGATATGGAATAAGGGATCTCCATCACCTATTTATAGTTTTTTGGTGGTGGAGTGCTGACCCATGGTTTTAGGAAACACATAGTTTTGGGCAGCTGTATAGGGTTTTTTCCTCCTTTTCCTCATTATTTTATATTTTTTATTCCCTTTTTAGGGGATTTTTGCTATTTTTGGAGGAAAAGGGGGTTTTTTTTGGCCTTTTTTAGGCTATTTTGAGGGTTTTGTGGCCTTTTGGAGGCATTTTAGGCCTTTTGGAGGCATTTTAATGGGATTTTTTGGGATTTTAAGGGAAATATGGTAGGAAAATGGACAAATGAGCCATATAATGTGGTAGATGAGGCAGTGAGCACTTTTTGGGTGTTAACAGATTGCCCCCTGATGTGCGAGGTCAGGAGCTCATCATATGGCCGATGGACATCATAAGTCATGAATGGTTTTCCTGGGATGTGGAGAGAAGAGAAGGAACAAACTGGAGCCCGGAACAACGATCCCGAACAACTGCAAGAACTAAAAGTACAGAACCTCAATAATGGATGAGGAATCATCTGATCATATAGACGAGGCGGGCATTCCCATGCTCGTATCAGGATATAACATAATAACAATGGGGTCCAAAAAATGTGGACCTGGAATATACATGACCTCAAATACTGACTGAGGAATAATCTCAATATATGGACGAGGCGGGCATACCCATGCTCGTATCAAGATACATAAACATAACTGTGAGGCCCGATAAGGGGGACCTGTAAGATACATGACCACTGTGTACATCATAAGAGTCCAGAGGGGACACAAATCTGGGACATACTGCTGAGCGGATCATGTGTGAGCTGCAGAACTGGTGCACTGGAACAATCAACAGTACTACTGAGTATGGTACCAAAGGGGCTGATGAGCTGCTGGATCAGAGTGACAAGAGGTACACTCACAATGGTACACTGGAACTGGAACGGAGTACTCAAGGAAGCATGTCACTGGATGGCTTCCGAATATAAGCGCCAACGCAGCCCGGACATCCACGGGAACATATAACTGGGCGTTCCGAAGTGACTCACCAATGTGCTAGAGTCGGGGGAAATCCGGGGTCTTCGACTAAAAACTGATGGGATATAATCCTACGCGATCCTCAACGATGCGATCAAGGTGCTGAAGTCGAGCATGTGAGGAACAGCCACTCGGAGAGGCAATGATGTCTCCTCTCAGAATGATCCGTAGGCACTTACCACAGATGGTGATAAGTCCAAGGCGTAGGGACCTCTGGGCCTATCCTCTGGAATAGAGGAGCTGTCGTCGACAGAGGGAGACCTGCAACTATCAAGGCAATGATGTTTCCTTGACAGGAGCGCGAGGTGTAGACCGAAATGTGATAGTGCTGATGGCAGGACTGATAAACTGTGGGGGGACAACTGGGCAAGTAGAGTGGATGGACTCAAACCTCCTTTGTTCAGAGTATGATAATGGGAATGATCTGGCAGCATATGAAACTGACTAAGGGGAGAGGGATCATAGCTGTATGGGATCTGGGAAGGTTACTGGGCTGAGGAAGACTCAAGCTGGGGTATAATGGCAGGAGACTGCGGAATACTCTAAACAAAGGCGACCTGATTGGGGGTGCTGCCGAGATGATAGATCAAAGTGCCCGGAGGCACGGGGGAAAAAACTTCTTCATGGGTTAAGGAACTAGAAGAAGTGTGTGGAAAATGGTACTGTCATGTGGATTTTACGAGCCCAGGACAGTTCATGCTCGTGGTTGCTTTCAATTTTAAGGAGTCTGAAAGCGATAAGAAGACTCTAAAATGATGGAATGGTACTGTCGTGTGGATTTTACGAGCCCAGGACAGTTCATGCTCGTGGGTGCTTTCAATTTTAGAGAGTCTGAAAGCAAGTAAGAAGACTCCAGGGGGTTGCTTTTTCGTAGATTTAGTCTCCAAGGCCCAAAGAAGCATAAAAGGATGCAATGAAGAACTCTTCTAGCCGGTGTGACTAGAGTATTCCTTTTTCGTAATTAGTCTACCAGGTCCGAAAAAGGGTTAAACTTATACCAGATAGACGCCCTTTCAGGTACTTTAACGAGCATGAAAGGAAGCAAGATTGCTCGGCGATCTTTTCATTCTTTTAGGAGTCAGAAAAGAGCTTAACGGAAACTCCCTAAGTGCCTTTTTCGTAAAGGACTTGTCCGGCCCGAAAAAGGGATAAAATTATACCGAACAAAGGAAATGGCCAGGCAAGGAGGAAGTGTTCAATCAAGGATCAATAATGGTGACCAAGAACGAGGGTAGGTAGGAACACTGATGGGCCTCCTTGCGGGGTAGATGAAATGGTGGCAAAATAACGAAACATTTGCAGTATGACAGGAGTGAATGGCTCATGTAAAAAAGGGGAACAATCCGATGGCAGCCGATGTGGCGCGCAAACCGAGGCAGCAAGGTGTCGGGACACAATGTTGAAATTGTACCAAGTGAGAGCGAGAAATGATCTCAAGCATCATCACGAGCTCGGAAAAATGAATCCGGCGATATAAAGGATGTTAAAAACGGGTAACGGCCGATGTGGCACGTACACCGAGGCAACGGGGGCGTTTTGGAAAAATATCCGGAAGATCGGGGGGTGAGAGCAAGGAATGATCTCAAGCATCATCACCAGCTCGGAAAAATGAATCCGATTATATAAAACATGCAAAAAACGGAGAACGGCCGATGTGGCACGCAAACCGAGGCGACTAGTGGCGTCTGAAAAATGGGCCAAAAAATGACAGGTCAAAAATGATGCAACGAGGTGACCATCATGACGGTCTCGTCGTGCTGATTCCAGTGGTGGAAACGGTTTGTAAAGACAAAAAAAACAAGAAAGTACACTGTACAACGTAGACCAATGAGGTCGTTGGTTTCTTTTATGGGTAAAAACGTTTAAGATACAACCCATTACGGGGGTTGCGCAAAGGACGGCCTTCAGAGTCGGTTTCTGTATGAATAGGAAGTTCCTCTGGCCGTGTGTCCATGTGATGGTCGAGAATGGCGGGGTTGAACCTAGGCATTCCGGGAGAGGGCCGAACAAAGACATCATGGAACTCCTGGAAGAGTTGTTGGTAGGTCTCGATCTCATGCTGACTGCAGGAGGCTCCTAAAGTGATGAGTTCAGGGGCACATCCTGAGAGGTTTGAGGGAGGAAGAGGATGTTGTTGCTGACGAACTGGGGTTACATCAGGCCATGTGTCCATGGGGTGCTCTATAATGGCAGGGTCAAGACCAGGCATTTCGGTATAGGACCAGGAAAAGACATCACGGAATTCTCTGAAAAGGTTTATGTAGTCCTCAATCTCTTGTTTACTGCAGAATGCTCCTAAAGTGATGAGTTCAGGGGCACGTCCTGGGGCAGCGATATCAAATTGGATGACAGGTGAGATGTTGGCCATGTTACCTTCCTCGAAGGCATCAGGAGCAGGAATAGGGTCCTTGAACCGGTCGACCTTGGTGGGGAGGAAGTCTTTAGACTCAACTGTGAATTGGTTAGCTGTGCTAGAGGAGGATTCTTCTGGGATGAAATAGGAACGATGGTGCATATCGTCCCAGGGATAATCCGGGGCAGTCAGGGCCTCAAGAACTTCCTCATCGGTACGGAAATTTTGAGTCGTCAAATCGGTTGACGAGGGGGTAGTGGTGGAAGAGATCATATAGATGGTATTAACCTCTCCGGAAGGTGAAGAGTCTGGGGGGTAGATCTCCTCAATGGTAGGTGGTGCCGTCTCAAGATCCAGATTGTTCATCTCATAGAGAGCCGCTCTGTAATCCGGGAGATCGGGACAATGATGTGAATAGTGCCCGTAAATACCGCAGATGGCGCAGGAGTGGTTGGTACGTAGGGACTTATCTTTAGGCTTAGGAGTGGGATTTAGTTCGACAGTTGGGATGTTGGGGTGATCATCGAGCATTTGCATGTGCTTCTGCAATGCGGGTAACTGTGGGCATTGGTGAGTGGCATGGCCCAACTCGTCGCACAGCGAGCATTTGGGAGGAGCACGAAAGACTGGAGGGTTTTTTACTGTCTTGGGAGGTGGTACAGCAGTGTAAGGTTGTGGACCTCTGCCCCCAGTGGGTTTGGGAGTAGGAGGAGGTGTCGTGGAGGACGAAGGGGTAGAGACACCGGGAGGTGGCTGAGTGGTAGTAGCCATGGGTTGCACCGGATGGAGGATGACATCGGGTGTCGGCGGGCGAACGGGAGGCGAAAGATACCGTACAGGTAATCCCAAGGTTAACCCAGGGAGGCTAAGGGTAGCCATGACCGGGGCGCTTACTACTCCCGATGGAGGGACTAGGAAGGGGATCGTATGGATCGGTGTAACACCAATGTGGCTAGGTACCAATGGTGGTTCTGGCAACAAGGGTGGTTGAGTATTAGGTGGTAAGTTGTCGTGGGACAAGGTACATAAGTCAGAGACTTCGGGCGTAGATGACGGCGGAGGAATGGATTGAAAGGTGGAGGTCATCGGCGTGTCTGAGTAGACTCCAGGCCCCGTAGAGGAAACAAACGAGGTGGTGGCAGGAGAAACAGGTTGTTCAACCATGGGGAGAACATTTTCCGGTGCCGCCGGAGCACTGGGATCATAGTAGGTGAGCTGGTCAATCTTAACCACGCGTCCTTCATGGGGGAACATCATGGTGCGAAAGACAGAAGAGGCAACCGCCCGCATGGCATACATGTAGCTGCGGCCAAGTAGAAGGTTGTAATCCAATTGGGCATTGATTACCTCTATGTCAATAAGGACTGTTTTACCACCTAACTGGACGGGAACGTTGGGTAGAAGGCCTTGGGGCTGGGCCGAACGACCGTCGTAGGCGCGTAACGTAGTGGTGGACTGCTGGAGAGGAGGGGATCCTAGCTTCTGCCATACAAATGTAGACATAATGCATGTGGAGGCACCCTCATCGATGATGCACCGATGGATAACAAGATTCCTAACGGAGACTGTAACTTGGAAGGCTAAGCTGGAAGGTAGGCGTGGTTCAGACTGGTCTAAATCAAACGCCATCAAATGTGAATCGGTTGGGTCAATCCCCCCAATAGCGGAAAGTAAAGTCTTGCGCTGGGAAGGGCAGTTCTTCAAGACTTCTAACGCAGACATGGCTGCGGGAGATTGGGCTAGGTCGTCTATGATGTTGTAGTTTGACGCAGCGCGCGCGTTAGGGTTATTGTTGATTCGGCGAAGTGGGAAACGAGGTGCTTTCGCAGCGCCGTCTATGGGAGGCGGAGGTATACGTAACGCCTGATCGGTGGGATGGGCGTTAGTAGGTTTATCCGTGGGAGTGGCTTCAGAGGTGGAGCCATATTGGTTCCGACGGGTCTGGAGGTTGACGTCAGCGGATGACATCATCAGTAAGTGGTGGGTACCTGAGTCAAACATGGGTTGATCAGGAGCAGCGTAGGTGATCTGTTGTTGTTGGGCCGCATTGGCTTGATGGGGAGCCAACGGCTGAGTGTTCACTACGCCTTGGGTCGGTAAGGGGTTTTGCAGCACCAAAGGGGGTTGCTGAGGTTGGGGGGGGTTGGGCGGTGCTTGGGGAGCCGCATGCCCTTGGCGATGGGCCTCGTCAACCCAGAGCTGCCGAGCTCGCTCTAAATGTGGGCAAGCGTGGGTGTAATGTCCATAGACTCCGCAAATAGAACAAGGGTGGTTTGTTCGCAGATTGGAGTTTTTGGCCTGCTTGGGCGGGCGATCAGGGTTTTGATTAGCGGGGGCCGCATTGTTGTTGTCAGGGGGATTAGCCGGTTGACCAGCTTGGTCTGCAGGTTGGTTGTTTCCCCGATTACGGCCCTTGCCGCGGTTCTGTTGGCCTTGGTTATGTTGGTTGTTCTGGTTTTGCTGCGGGTTCTGTTGGGCGTAAACTTGCCCTTGGGCAGCAGGTGGATTTTGAGGTTGCGCAGGTGCAGGAGCAGGCTGCGGAGGATGATATGTAGGTTGAGGCTGAGCAGGTGCAGCAACTTGAGGGGGTTGCTGATAGGACTGCGGAGCAGGTTGTGGATGTGCCGCAGGGGCTGCCTGTGGCGGATAATAAGGTGGTGGGGCTTGTGAAGGCGCAGGAGCTGAGGCAGCCTGCTGATGGTAATAAGGCTGAGGGGCGACTGGAGGAGCATAAGCAGGAGTCGCATACCCGAAGCACTGAGGTGGACATGAGGGTCCATGGGAATGGTGATGTGTCATAGGAGCATACGAGTTGGTTGCTCCAGACTGTGAAGTAGCCCGCGACAGGTCGGGGCCAAGGGTAGGACGTGCTATAGAAAATGGTTGGGGATGCGAAGAAACACGGCCAATGATACCATCTGCAGCGTGGGATGCCCCCGGCGCATCATGATGGGAGGACTCGCCGTGAGGGGCGTCAGGTATAATGGTATAAAGGTAACCCGATTGGGCGTAAATGAGGTCGAACTGTTGAGCCTTAAGGATGGCTTCTTCTTCAGACTGGGGTCTTTCTGAGGCCACATCCTTAGCAATAACCGGGAGAAGGGATTTGAGGAACCAATCTAGGAAGATACGGTCGTCAAGTTTGATCTTGCATAAGCTACGGCGTCGACGCCACTCATGGATGTGGTCCGTGATATGGGTAGCCGTGTTTTGTCTACAAGATAGAAGGATCTCAATGCCCGCGTCATAGCGAACAGGCAACTGGAAGAACTGCAGGAAGGTCGAGGCCAGGGAAGCAAAGGTGGCATGGGTCCCATGAGGTTGCTCGATATACCACTTGGCTGCAGAGCCAGTGAAGGTGCGCTGTAAGAGACGGAGGCGAACAGAGTCATCCACGATGGAGTTAGAGGAACACCATAGGTGGAAAGACATGATATGGTTTTGTGGGTCCTCACCGGCCTTGCCCTCGAATTTAGGGATGTCAGAGGGTAGTTTGGTAGGCATATGAGGCCACATAGGGTCGTGTCGAATAGGATCGTTGGTCAATCTGGCCAGGTCAGGTAGGTTGAGGCTAGCCATGAACGGCAAACTGGAAGAAGGCTGTGACACAGTAGTGCTGTGGACCAAGTTGGGGCCAGTGCCCCCAAGTGGAGGGACAAGATGTGAGGTGGTGCCCCCAAGTGGGGGGACTGAGGTAGTGAAGGATGGTCCAGCACCACCATTGGTAGTGTGAGCCACTGATGTAGTGGGGATGGGTATTCCCGCTGTGGGTATAGGTACCGTGAGGGGAACGGTAGATGGTTGCCCCATGGAGGGCATACCAAAAACAGGTGTAGTAACTGGTGTGGTGGTGGATGTGCCACCAATGGTCCCTATGACAAACGGAGTGGAAGTCGTGCCAGCCATGGGGCTAGTAGGGGCAGTATAAATAGGGTTCTCAGACTCTTCGTCAGAATCAGAGGTAAAGTAAGGTGCGTCACTATCTGGTGACGGAGGCCTACGTCGCTGACGAGTGGAGTCAAGTGACAAGGCTCTAGATCTGTGATGAGTGGTATCAACGGACAATGATCGGAATCTATGACGAGTGGTGTCGAGAGAACCGTGCTGTGGGGGCTCGCCCCTGAGGCGCCGAGAATGTCTCGGGGACTCAATGGTGACAGATGGTGTCTAGTCTCTGTGGGTTGAGGTGAGTATAAAAACAGCTCAAAAATCCTAATGCAACCGAGGGTGCAGAAGGAGAGCTAAAAAGCAAGGCACTCAGGCCAACAACCAACTCAAAACACCCACTGCAACAGCTGTGCTACAATAGGTGGAGTAACAACAAAGATGGTCAGAATACCAACAATCAGCAGGTTTCCTAAAAAAAGAAAAATGGTGGACTCACTAGACCAAAGGGAGGTAAAGGAGCATGCAAACACCTAACTAAAAGTATTCTGACTCAACTAAACATATCCTCTGCAAGGTGATGAAATCCAAGTCAGACAATATGAGTAGGAAAGCCAAGTGGCTATGATATCCCCCTACCGGGAAGGACACTGGGTAGTCAATCCTAGAAGAATGGCAACTAAGATACCCCGTTCATGACACGTCCAGAAAGGTGAATCTGCCGTTTAGTTCGTTGACCGCAATACCCCTATACAGGGATATCCCGCGAACCGCGAAAGGTAGCCCTTCGGTTACTGAATGGAGTGCGGTATTCCACTCAGGCCTCCGGAACCAGTCTCCCGACTTCAACCCTCCTAAGGGAGAGGCCCTCTGATAAACTGGTCGTGACCGTGCCAAAAAGTACTAGGGGATTTTGGTTCCCTTTTTGGACAACAACTATGTCTCAAGTGAAAGTGACCGAGGGGTGTTATTGGAAGCCTATCCCCCCGACCCTACCTAACTACAATGATTCTTTTGTGTTCCCCAAGTGGGGTTAGAATGTTGGTTCAATTAGGTGCTTTTTAAGGCTCACTTGATTTATGTGACAGAGTGTGTGCTCGTGAGGTAATGATCCCAAAAATAGAAGTGCCACAAGGGGGGCAACTTCCAATCTATCAACAATACTGAAATTGAAAGTTTAACTTGCAAAATTTTCTGAATTAAAAATACTGAAATTTGTAAAATGAAATCTGTAAAAGGAATAGAAATTATGTTGCAGAAAGGCTGTAAGGTAGTGAACTGCAGGTAAGACAGGGGGCTGTTCAGATGCAGAAAATATTGCAGCAAAAGGGGCTGGGCTCAAAACAGGAAAAGAGCAGAAATCAGACCGCGGGTCTGTGGCGATTTGGAACAGGCTGACCGCGGGTCTGTGGCGATTTGGAACAGGCCGACCGCGGGTTTAAGGGAAACAGCGGCGGTCAGGTCGCGGCTATCGGGCCAACAGAGGCAGTCGGGACGCAGGAAATAGGGAACAAGACGCAGTCGGGTCGCGGCAAAAAGGGCTAACAGGCGCAGTCGGGACGCACGAAAGAGGCAGAAAGCCGCAATCGGGACGCCGGAAAAAGGCCGACAGGCGCAGTCAGATCGTGGCAAACAGTCTGATTAGCCACGGTCAGATAGCAGGTAACAGACTTGAATCCGCTGGCAGGGCGTCGGAAGCAGTCTGAGAGCCGCGGTCGGATCGTAGGTAAAGGCCTGAAAGGCGCGGTCGGGACGCGACTGCAGAGGGAAAAGACGCGGTATGCGGCGGCCGAAAGGGACAGCCGAAATTAAAAAATTCAAAACGGAAACCAGAAATTCGAAAACTAGGGGAGTCGCCAAAACTGTAGCTAGGGTTTTACCCCTAGCTTGTGCCAATGAGCACCTACTAAGGAGAATGGACTCCTTAGTAGCAGTTCAGTATATTAAACTAATTAAGCTAAAACAAAAATTAAATTACTTCTAAAGCAGGCATGAAACATAAACATGAAATTGGAAGAATGGCTTTTTCTATTAATGTTACCTTGAATGTCAAGGTTTGATGAAGCCCTTTGCAGTGTCCAAGAGGATGCTCCAAGCTTCAAGATGCTCCTTCTCCTTCTCCAATGATGGGAATGGGCCAAAGGTGGCTCTCAAGGTGAAAATAGTTCAAAGGTGAACTAAGGTTTCGAGAGAGATTTTGGCAGAGTAAGGGTGCTTGTGATTGTGGATATGGAATAAGGGATCTCCATCACCTATTTATAGTTTTTTGGTGGTGGAGTGCTGACCCATGGTTTTAGGAAACACATAGTTTTGGGCAGCTGTATAGGGTTTTTTCCTCCTTTTCCTCATTATTTTATATTTTTTATTCCCTTTTTAGGGGATTTTTGCTATTTTTGGAGGAAAAGGGGGTTTTTTTTGGCCTTTTTTAGGCTATTTTGAGGGTTTTGTGGCCTTTTGGAGGCATTTTAGGCCTTTTGGAGGCATTTTAATGGGATTTTTTGGATTTTAAGGGAAATATGGTAGGAAAATGGACAAATGAGCCATATAATGTGGTAGATGAGGCAGTGAGCACTTTTTGGGTGTTAACAACGTGTCAAAAAATACTAAAGGATTTTGGTTCCCTAATGGACAACAGCTATGTCTCAAGTGAAAGCAACCGAGGGGTGTTATTTGGATGCCTATCCCCCTGATCCTATCTAACTACAAAAATTCTTTTGTGTTCCCCAAGTGGGGTTAGAATGTTGGTTGTGTTAAGTAGTATTTTTAGGGATCACTTGAATTAGGTGATAGAGTGTGTGCGTGTGAGATGATGAACCCAAGTAAAAGTGCCATGGGGTGGGCAACTTTCTAACTAAAAATAACAATACAGAATTTAAACTTTGAAATGCAAAATTTTCTTTTTTCAATTAAAATGCTGAAATTTTTTAAAACATATTATGTAAATGGAACATAAATAATACTGCAGAAAAAATGTTGTAGGGAAGTATGGCTGCAGATAGGACAGATGGCTTTGCAGGTGCAGAAAATATTGTAGCAAAGTGCTGGGTTCAAAACAGTGAAAAAAGTGCAATAAACAGATCACGGGTCTGTGGCAAATCTGTGCGGTCGGACCGTGGGAAACAGCTCAACAGTCACGGATGGGTTGCGAGATTTTGGTCGAAAGACGCAGGCGGACCGCGGGAAAAGGGCTGAAAGACGCAGGCGGGTTGCAGAAAAATGGCTGAAAGCCGCAAGCGGGATGCGGGAAAAAGGCCGAAAGACGCAGGCGAGTTGCAGAAAAATCGCTGAAAACCACAAGCAGGACGCGGGAAAAAGGTCGAAAGACGCAGGTGGGTTGTAGAAAAATGGCTGAAAGCCACAAGCAGGATGCGGGAAAAAGGCCGAAAGATGCAGGTGGGTTGCAGAAAAATGGCTGAAAGCCGCAAGCGGGACGCGGGAAAAAGGCCGAAAGACGCAAGCGGGTTGCAGAAAAATGGCTGAAAGTCGCAAGCGAGACACAGGAAAAAGGTCGAAAGACGCAGGCGAGTTACAGAAAAATGGCTAGAAGCCGCAAGCGGCCTGTGGAAAAATGGGTTAACAGTCGCGGTTGGACCGCACGAAACAAGCTAATAGCCGCGGTCAGATCGCAGGTAACAGACTGGAAACCGCCGGTAGATCACCAGAAACAGTCTGAGAGCCGTGGTCGGATCACAGGTAAATGCCTGAAAGACGTGGTCGGAACGCAACTGCGGGGGACAAAAGACGTGGTTTACGATAGCCGAAAGGAAAAAAAAATAGAAAACTATTGCAGAAAATTAAAAACGTTTAAAATTATAACCAGAAATTCAAAGGAACACAAGGGGAGTCGCCAAAACTGTAGCTAGGGTTTTCACCCTAGCTTGTGCAAATGAGCACCTACTAAGGAGAAGGGACTCCTTAGTAGCAGTTCAGAAAAACAGTAAATGAAAGACATTACAGTAAAATAATAACTACTCTAAACATGTGCATAAAACAAAAAAGACAAGATAATAAAAGGTTTTTTTGTATTGATTATACCTCCAATGTGAAGGTTGATGAAGCCTTTGCAGCAGTCCAAGAGGGTTGCTTCCAAGCTTCCAGTTTTGCTCCTTTCTCTTTCTCCAAAGGGATTTGGAAATGGGCCAAAGGGGCACTCAAATGTGAAAGTAGCTCAAGGGTGAGCTAGGGTTTACAGAGTGATTTTGGCAGAGTAAGGGTGTGGTTGACTATGGATATGAAATGAGGGGCCTCCATCACCTATTTATAGGTTTTTAGTGGTGGAGTGCTGGCCCATGGTTTTAGGCACCATATGGTTTAGGTCAGCAGTATAGGGTTTTTGCCTCATTTTTCCCTCTTTTTGCTCCTTTTTGTATTTTTTATTCCCTTTTTAGAGGGTTTTTGTTATTTTGGAGAAATTTTGGATTATTTTAGGGGAAAAGGGGGTTTTTTTGGCCTTTTGGAGGCCTTTTTAATGGTTTTTTTGGCCTTTTGGAGGCTTTTTAATGGGTTTTTAAGGTTTTGGAGGCAAATATGGAAGGAAATATGGACAAATGAGTCATGTAATGGGATAGATGAGGTAGGGAGCACCTTTTGAGTGTTAACACTATGAAGAACTTGTTAATTGTGTCCAAAGGAACACGAAATGCTCAGAATCTTCTTGCCTCCGCAAAAAAGGATCCTCTCTTCAATGCTGTTACAGCTTCCCCTTTCATCTACAACCTGCCTCTTCCTTATTCATTAATGAAAATGGCCAGAAAACCTACAATCTTGCAAGGAATGATGCCCTCCTAAATATTCACAACCCTACCATTCTCTCTATTTGGAAAGTTAATGTTGATTGCCAACCTGTTCTCTCTAGACATGTTGTCCTCAAATATATTTCAAAATATGCAACAAAGACAGAGCCCAAATCAGAAAGCTACCATGCACTCCTTTCTTGTCTTGCACATGCAACTCCAACTGACGCCCCCATACTTCAACCAATAAGACATTTCTTGTCAGAGACTGTTGCAGATCGAGACATTGGCGGACAAGAGACCTGCCACATGCTCCAAAAACTCCCTCTTTGTCTTTGCAGTCATTCCTTTCTATCTTTGAATGTTAGCCAAGGTATTTTCCACCGTATTTCCAATGAATCTCTTGACACCCCACCAACACCCACCTTCATTTCTGCTTACATGCAACGACCCCCTGCACTTGAAGAAATTACCCTTCTTGAAGCTGCTCGCTCTTGGTCATACTCAGCTCGTAGAAAGCACTCCCAATGGAAACCAATTTGGGCCTCCAAAAATTGTTCATGTCTTTCCTCACTTCACAACCATTCCACCAATTACTACAAATTCCTTTATTGCCTTTTGTTGGAGTGAGCTCCTCCTATACAAACATTTTCGCAATCTCCACGATGACATTGGATCCACAACATTTGTCATAACTTCTAATTGGCTTCACATTAAAGACACATACACTGCATGGCATGTTAATCGTTTTCCAGAAGCCCCCAGTACACCTCCCTCCGATGACTCTACTCTTGATTTCAACCACTTTCCCTCAGCCCCTGCCATGGATGAATGGGAACTCCTTTCTCAACTCCACCTTGGAAACAACCTTTATGTCGATGACCTTGACATGCTTGGCCATCGTGACTTTGACAAAGAACACAATTGGACCGAAAACCATATTCCTTCACACATGCATGCAATATCCATATCATTCACTGACCTAAATTGATTGTCCACCCACGTACAACCAGACACCTATTCATCTTCATGTTCTCCTTCCTCCTCGTCTCTCATACAACGAATGGCCTTCAATCTTATCATTGCACACTCCAAAAATGCTACAAGCCCTCCCCCACTCAAAATGGTCATTCAAGGCACTGCAGGAACAGGAAATTCTTTCTTGATTTCTTACCTTAGATCTGCACTCCAACATGCCTCTGCCGATAAACCTTCACCCTTGCTCCTCCTTGCTCCCACAGGTATTGCTTCCTTTAACATACATGCGCTTACAATACACTCTACACTTCGCATACCCATTATTGATATGCACCCTCTTGAAGGAAAATCCCTTTCAAGCTTCCAAGAACAATTCTGTCATATCTGATTCATCATCATTGATGAAATGAGTTTCGTTGGCACAAAAATGTTAACCCATATGGATGACCGCTTACGTCAAGCCTTCCCTTCCCAACGGAAAACCCCCTTTGGTGGTTTCTCTATCATCTTCCTTGGTGATTTTGGACAGCTACCCCCTATAAAGGACATTCCCATGTATGTTGGAGCATCACGAGGAAATGCTCTATGGCGTACTTTTGACACTCTTTCAACCATATTTTGACAACAAGGCAATACTCCTTCTCAAGTTTCCTTTTGTCAACTCCTATTGAATCTTCGAAATGTAATACCAACTCTTGAATATTGGAAACTCCTCATGTTAAGGACACCCTCGTCCCTTTCACATGAAGAGAATCATACATTTGACCAATGCACTCATTTGTACACAACTAATACCTTTGTTGCATTGCATAACAAACAAATGCTAAAACTCCTTAACATGCCAATTGCACATTGCTTTGCAGAGCAAAAGAAACAACATGTGCATACCTTGATAGATGATGAACAACTTCCATTCAAGGTTCTACTAGCAATTGGTCAACAAGTCATGTTGACATCCAACTTGTGTGTCTCAACAGGTCTTGTAAACGGCTCACTTGGAAAAGTTATTGCAATTGTCTACAACTCCAATGATCAACTGCCTACATTGCCATCTTATGTTGTAATTGACTTTCTCCACTACAAAGGGCCCCCATGGGATTCTTCCAATCCAAATTATGTTCCCATCCCTCCTATAACAAGGGGTTCACGGAGGAAAGTACCACTTCGAATGCAATGGGGTTTAACAAACCATAAAGCACAAGGGATGACCCTCCAAAATGCAACAATAGATATTGGAAACATTGACCGACAAGGCCTTACATTCACTGCAATATCAAGAGTTAAGTCTTTATCAGGCCTTCGCATATCTCCACCTTTTTCATTCTCTAGGTATTCTCGAATGAAAGATAGTCCCTATTGCAACGCGGAATAAAATAAGAGAAGTTGGTTGCTTCAAAGTCTTTGCATCCACCTGCTCCATAAAGTTACATTCTTGGTCCTTTGCATCTATACTATGCATACCTATTACTTTACTACCTTCTTCTTTTTGCAAAATGAATTGTCTATTTTTTTCATATCTTGTATTCTTATTGCTACCATCATTGAATATTTGCCTATATAAGAGAAGAGAATACTACTGTATAAATAAAACAAGAGATTTAATCCTCATATCAACATTTTTCTTGTACTACTCTATCTTATTTACTTCAATGTGTTGTCATATCTTTTTTCAAACCGACCACATCACAACATTTCATCCCATGTTAGTCTTTTTTGCAATAAATATAAATTGTCGCAATATATATACTTCACTATGCTACAATGCATTGTTTCAATATATAAGTTTTAATGCGTTCAAAAGTTATCCTCTAATGCTTTGTTGAAATGCCTTGAAAATATCTTATGTCCCCTTAAGTAATATGCACCAATGATGGCATCGACCAAAAAGCATGAAATGGTCAGGCTGCATGGTCGGTCGTTATTGTCTATCTTGAGGAAACTCTTAATTACACATGATTACTGTATCCAAGTCGACAGCCGACTACTTGTCTTCGACTTGTCTTCGTTGTCGGTGGTCGACAATTTCAATAAATTTATATACATTTAATCGTCGACTTTTTTGGTCATCGGTCTTTTTATCTCAAACGAAGCATTCTTAGTCAATTCTAATGCTGGTCACATTGCATATTTGACATAAGCAAGAATGTCATCCTAGTCAGTGCTCAATCATTGGTCACTTCTCAATGGACGCTCCACAGAATTCAATGGTGGAAAAACTTTCTTCTCGAATATTCTTCAATTATCGCAGCAACTATCTGCTCGAATGCCAAACCCCGATGGATTACACAAGGACTGCTCACCATCGTGGATATTAATGTATTTTGCAGACAAAGGGTAAAACATTGATCATTTTCTTTGTATTTTCCATTATTCTGTCAAGTAGTATTGCCAGGAAATGAACCACTCGAATATTAACAATGTGGTCGAATTGATGGACATTTCGTTTTGCTCGGCTCCGTCAATATTTGTAATAAGTTATTTTGAAAACCTTATTTTTAAATTTCCTATGAGAGTTTTCTTTTTAAAGTGGACATTTTTTGTAAAAGAGTCCAATCTTTGAAAACTAGTCGAAGATCGACTACTTTAATGTACTCGATATATTTGCTTGGTCGATATCCTTGTTTTGGTCGGTCTTCAACACCTACTCAGTAAAAAGTAGTTGATGTGATTGATATGGTCGATACCCTACTAGTCGATATTTTGTTCAATGGGTCGAAGTATGTAAAAGTCTTTGTAAATCAAGTCAGTTTCTTGCTGACCATTGTCAGTCCAATTATGCGACGAAAAGAGAGTTTTGGTCGATACATGTGGCATAGTATATGTTAAAGTTGAGTCTCGTCTTATGATGGTCGTCTCCATAATATATGTTTGATGATACTTATCAAATTTGGTCAAATATAACTGATGTATGTGGTCGACGACTGTGGTCAATCCTCAAGTCTGGTCAAAACAATTTTGGTCGAGTCCACTACAAAGTGACTTTATGTATATTGTAATATAATACTTAGATATAATCATATTAATTTATACCTAAAGATTCTTTAGTATAACTATTGAAACTGTATGTTTTCAAATCAGGCATCTCTGAAGAAACTGAAAAAAGGAAGGCCAAGAAGATCGAGCTTCAAGAAGAAACAACTCCAAAAATACAAATCGAAACACTATTTGAAGACACAAAACCCATAATAGGAAGAACCCCTGAGTTCAAATGGGGCCAACTATACATAGCTATCAGAGACAATAAAATACCTAATTTGACCATGGAAGAAGGCGTGATTTATCAAAACATCAAAAGGTCCGACCTTCACAAGGCAGCTACATGGCCAAAATTGTTTCCCTGCTCAGAGGTGATTGCGTGGATTTTTCCCCATGTAGATACTACTACAAAGATCATTTCAAATGCCACTAGAGGAGGGCTTGCATCCTTCCAGCCAGTCTTCCTTACATCTGCATACAGGATTCCTACATCCAAAGTATTCCTAACTGATGATTGGGTAAGACGTATCAATATAGATAATGCTCCTAACAGACAAACAACTTAGACCCAAATCTAACGGGGAATATGACAGCGAAAACTTAACGACCCCCTATCGAATCATAGTTCTATTGTTGAGCAGACTCTTCGGTCAACCAAACGCCAACATCTATAAACTCAGTTGGGTTCCATTGATATAACATGTTTCCACACATGGTATAGTCTTCAATTGGGCACATATTATTTCAGATAGTATGGTGTCAACCATTTCTGTAGCTCAAACCAGTCTTTCAGAAGGGAAGTCACAATTCTTCATGTTTGGATACCTCATCGATTGTATATTAGTCAGCCACCCTTTTTTTAATTTGGGATGTACTTGGAATCCGAATGAGACTCCCATTCATGTATCATATCATATGACTTGGGATCACTGATATGCAGGCTACTACAAATTACTATGTGAAGAACTAATCATTCCCCTTTATTCACTAGTATTCAATAAAGAAGCAAATTGTATGTTAGACAATGCCTTGGATGTAATAGCTGAATATGGAGACTATTACTTCTCATAAGAAGGCACATACATTAGAATGTATGGAGGCACCCAACCTCCTTCTCTATTGCCGAAATATGCTACAGATTACATAGTGCATAAAGAAGCGATGAGACAAGTGTTCATCAATGAAATTGGTCACTATTCGCATGACAAAAAAAAAAGCTTCTTACCCACCTGTACCATTCAACATTGGTGGATACAAATTTCTTAAGATAAAGGTAGTGGAAGCCTTCATTTCAAACTTGCAACCTTTTCACTTTGGAACTAAACTTTTTGTAAGAAACGACAAGAAATGCAAGGCAGCTAAACATTGTGCTTCTTGTAACATCACTTTCAATTACTCGAATCACTTTCTCAAAGAAGAGGAAATATATAAAAGGGTAAACAATATGACAGTGTTGCACAACAAATTAAATCCGAAGAGTGCATCTACTTCTACCCAAAATACAACCAAAGAAAACCAAGAGAAATGCATAAACAAAGTGAAGAGGCGAAAATACTACAAGAACAACTATGACTGCAACAGGAAGAAGCACTGGAACAACAACAAAACATAGCAAAAAAAAAAAAAAAACCAGCAGCATCAAATACAACAAATGGAAAAAAAACATACATAAAAAACACAAATTCTACACAATGAAGCTGAACAAGCCCTTTGTAAGAGAGAAGCTAAAGAAAACACAACTCAACAAGACCAGAGCACAAAAGAGGCGCAAGATAAGGTCCAACATGCATATGGTCGAATTCCTTAATCCCACCCGACTAGCCACAATCGAAAAGTTCAGACAAAGAAAACACGACCTCCTAATGCTTTTCTACCAGCAAAAAGCAGTCGGGATCTCCGACCAATAGTTGAACAAAATCAACATCCGTGTGACGATGCGCAGAAAGCCTATCACACAGAATTAAATACCTTGTCAAATCATTCTTTGATGAAGCCATCTACTTCGCATTCTACCCCTCCTGGTGTCACCCCAACCGAACTTTTGCATCCATCAGATACCTTACCACTCATACCAAAAATATTGTCCCCTTTAATCATTTGAAAAACGTCTAGCAGTTCTATTCCTAACACTCCTTCCCCGGTCGATGAAACACATCTGTCGCCGACTCGTCAAGTCGCTACTAGTGTACCATTCCCCACCGCTGCCAACGGGACCACAACAACATCAAAAGTAATGCAACTTTTCGAGCCAACAGCACAAACAACTAAAGCACCAGTCAAGCCAGTAGAATAAGCAAAACAAGCAACAACTGAAAAAGTACACTTGACAAACACAATAGTCATATCAAGCAGCTCAATACAAGCAGAAAATTCTATTAGTGAAGTAGAAGAAGAGACAAAACAACCATCAGCAATAGTCGAGACACGAAAACACTCAAAACAACAATTAGCGGTCCCAAAATGGCAAGGAAAATTCAAGAAAAAGTAAGCTAAGGACAAACAACGCTATGAGAAAGATCTTCAGCAATAGCAAGCATTTGGACCACATATCTCAATTGGGTCGCTTATCTTTACATCTCAACCAATTTGGACCAATCTCGACATACCATCCACAAAAGGCACCAGAAGTAGAGGTCGATTTACTGACTGATGCAATCAACCGAGAACAACGACATAGACGACTAGCAGCAGAAGACTGCATTCACCAGCGGGAAGAAGACCTAACTATATTTTTGACAAAGTGTCAAGACTTAGCGCAACAGGTCATACAAATTCCAGTCAGCCTTGACAATACTAGCACACTTGATAAAGCATTTCAGTTGTTCCAATCTGTAGTGTCGGCATTACCTGAAGAGTTCACCAGGGACCGACAAAAACAAGCCACAGTAATAGCACCACTGATGTGGAAATAGTTTGAAGCATTCAACTCAGCATGTGATCAACTCATCCAGTATAATCATCAAGCAGAGACAGCAAACAACGCTCTCCGCAATTGGTACAAACATTATGGCAACGTCTTTAGACAAATGCAGGAGACCCAGGACTTAATTAACACTCTTCATCAACAACACCGAGTAGCTAATAAAACCATGGCCCCAATGACTGAGAAACAACTGATAATGGAAAACAGAAAATTCGAGAAATTGGAAAAAAGTGAACAACAGTGGTTGAGCCATGCCTGTCATAACCTTCACAAAGTAGAACAACTTCGACCACATCTTAAAACACTGCTTTAAGCTTCCAATGAGAAAATAGAGCTTTTGGGTCCCGACCTAATTCATCTACAGGGCAGGAATACTCAAGAACACATAGCCAACCTGTCAAGCCTTACAAAAACAAGCAGCGACTAGTTCCAGTCCAAACAAGTCATAACAACTACATTTATCAGTTAAAGCATAGTCATACACAAGTTTTGTTCAGTAATTTTGCACATCTCCTCCTTTCTTCGTGACGAAGAAATATTTTGATAAGAGGGAGATGTTGAAAGAGCCAACTATTTCCAATGTAAGTGTGAAAATCCTCACAACAGATCTAAGAGTTGATGTATACCTCACAATGAAAGAATTTAGGAATAAGATTAAGAGTGGTCAATGCAGTAAAATGAGCAACAGAATAATGATACAATAGAACTCGGAGAGAAGCAAAATAACTTCACACACACTAATTCATTAATCACAATATGGACAAATAAGGAGTAAAATACATGAGGATTCGAATGCCAAGGTGGCAATTCGAATTAGCCTTCATGGAGTGATCAAAATATCACTGGAGTGTCATCGGAGCACAACTAGAAGTCTATCTCATCATTAGTGGAGTCATCAATGCTCAAGTAACTGTCAACCATCAGTCAAACTGAGTCTAACTGAGTGTGGTAGGTGTAACTAGAACTAACTAAATGAAGGAGGCTCAGTGGAGGGCGCATGAGGAGCTAACTAGAGTCAGAATGGGTAGTCAAGTCTCGTTGGAGGTCCATCAGAGTGATACAGTCAGTTGAGAGTCAGTCTAGCCTTAAATCAAGGAAATAACTGATGATAACTCAATTAACTAAAGTGGAACTGAGTGGTAGGTGAGAGAGGATGAGTGGCTTCCTTAAATCAAGGAGGAAGGGCGCACTAAGCTCTAGGAGTGCTAAAACTGATATGAGAGAAGCTCCCGAGGGCTAGCTAACTAACGCTAGGTGTTGGGGCTGATGAATGGGATGCATGCAATTGCATGCATACATGCAGAATGCATGCTGCATGCAAGACTGTAAACACAAATAATGAAAAGCTGGTAGGACTAGGATGGAGTATAGGAATATCCTAACACCCCTCCTTAATCCATTCTGGGCCCGAGTAACTGAGACCAAAGGTCACCCAATACAATGAATAATAACAGTCAATAAACTGAGGAAATGGGGAAAACCTCATGGGAAAAATACACCCCCTCAAAATAGACTGTAAGGCACAAACAAAAATAAATGCTCCAAACTCAAGCAGGTGTGATGCTTGGTCATATGTCTGGAGGTATCTTGGGAATAAGTGGATCATGCTCAAAAGGCACGTGCTTGTACTTGCTCTTCAGATCGAATGTGATGAGAACATATCCAAAAATATGAGGATGATCCTTGAATCTGTGATTTGAATCAGCTGAGGTAGGATCAAATCTATGAATGTGCAGATAGTATTTTGTCGTCTCCTTCGAACCATCATGGGTGAGATTATGCCAAAAATAACCATTAAATAACAGTGATTGCTTGGAATCCAAATCAGATCCAAGACTTGATAAATGGTTTCTTGAGATCTCCTTTGAACCAGCAAGGGTGAGATCAAAACCATCATATGCATGAGAAATTATCCCAATTAGTGATTGCTTGTATTTTAAATCAACACCAAGACTTGAAACATGGTTTCTTGAGATCTCCTTTGAACCATTAGAGGTGAGGTCAAAACCAGTAAGTGTATGAGAAATTATCCCAAGCGAATGGTAATGGCCATTATCTTCAACAACCTTCTGAAAGCATGAAATAATGATCATATAGTAGTACATAAAAGGTGAATGATCAAGGAGAGAAAATGCATTACCTCCAATGGATTATTTTACCTCCGAAACATTCAATAGATCATGATGCAAACCAACAGACTCTGGTGCAAGAGAGGATTTAGGACCTTCTGCAATTTCTAGAGTGTGAGTTGGCACATAATTCGAAATAGAAGAAATTTGGAGCATGAGTGTAGAATCTGCAAGTTCTTCTTCTTTGTGGACAACTTCAATATGAGATATGTTTGATACTGGTTCATGATCAATGAGATCATCAAGGAGGGAAAATGCATCACTTTGCTTGCTCTTGAAAGGGTTTGGACCAATCCCTTCATTCTGCTTGCCAAATATTTCATCCAGGTGGGCCCATAGCTCTTTTGGAGATGAAACATTAGGGAGGTCATATAAAATGCATCGAGACATAGCATAACTCATGGTTGCACAAGTTATTTCACCTTCATTTAACCAGTCATACTCTTCTTCAGAGGATTCAAACTCTCTTTCAAAACAATAATCAAAGAGACCATGTCTCTTCAAATGTGCTATAATTTGTGGTTTCCATTCATCATAGTTGAATGGAGAAAGAGGAGTAATTCATGATGAATACATGGAAGCTGTTTCACGACCTGCAAAAACAATAGAAAATATTTGTAGCTGCTACTGCTGCAAAAATGTAGAAACTGCTGCACTTGAAATCTTTATAATAACCTGCAAAAAAATCTCAGGAATGGAGATAAACAATACTCTCAACATGCTCTGATACCATGTGAAAATCCTCACAGTGAAATAATTTAGGAATAAGATTAAGAGTGGTTAATGCAGTAAAATGAGCAACAGAATAATGATACAGTAGAACTCGGATAGAAGCAAAATAACTTCACACACACTAATTCATTAATCACAATATGGACAAATAAGTAGTACAATGCATGAGGATTCGAATGCCAAGGTGGCAATTCGAATTAGCCTTCATGGAGTGAGCAAAAGATCACTAGAGTGTCATCGGAGCACAACTAGAAGTCTATCTCATCATCAATGGAGTCATCAATGCTCAAGCAACTGTCAACCATCAATCAAACCAAGTCTAATTGAGTGTGGTAGGTGTAACTAGAAATAACTGAATGAAGGAGGCTCAGTGGAGGGCGCATGAGGAGCTAACTGGAGTCAGAATGGGTAGTCAAGTCTCATTGGAGGTCCATCGGAGTGATACAGTTAGTTGAGAGTTAGTCTAGCCTTAAATCAAGGAAAGAACTCATGATAACTCAATTAACTGAAGTGCAACTGAGTGGTAGGTGAGAGAGGATGAGTGGCTTCCTTAAATCAAGGAGGAAGGGCGCACTAAGCTCTAGGAGGGCTGAAAATGATCTGAGAGAAGCTTATGGGGGCTAGCTAACTAAGGCTAGGTGTTGGGACTGATTACGAGGATGCATGCATGCAGAATGCATGTTGCATGTAGAAATGCATGCAAGACTATAAATGCAAATAATGAAAATGCTGGTAGGACTAGGATGGAGTATAGGAATATCCTAACAGTAAGTCGACATGTCAGATCGACCATTCGCTAAATTTCGATTGGTTGCACCAATAATACAGTTCTATAAGTGAATGTAAACATCAACGGTTAACTATAATCTATCTATGTATGATTCTTCCCTTACTGAGAAATAAAGGATACTGCTGACTAATAAAGCCTAGTCATCTGACATTGGTCATCATCTCTACGGCATTCATTATTGCACCTAAAGGGGCAAATACTAGTTATAACACAGTCACAATACAATTAATAAATTTAAACGCAGCTTTAAAATATAACAATACTTATTTTCCTTATCCTAACATGATTTCAATTAACGCAAAGTGCCTTGATCTAAAATATAATGGAACTTTATTTTCTTTATCATAATATGATTTCAATTAAAATGTAACATGTCATACTTTTAAATTATAATGACAATTTCATTTTTCTTTATTATAACACAGTCACAATACAATTAATAAATTTAAACGCAGCTTTAAAATATAACAATACTTATTTTCCTTATCCTAACATGATTTCAATTAACTAAAAATGCCATGATCTAAAATATAATGAATCTTTACTCTAAGACATATATTGACTTGCGAAATTCCCATTATCTTGGCACATCTTTTCCTTATCCTAACATGATTTCAATTAAGAAAAAATGCCATGATCTAAAATATAATGAATCTTTACTCTAAGACATATATTGACTTGTGAAATTCCCACTATCTTAGCACTCCACAATCTTAGGTGTGACTCAGTCCCCCCCTTTTTTTTAAAAGAAAAACACTATTTAGCAATGATTACAACTAAGGATTGAAATCTGTAACTTACCTATCTTGAATTACAGCGACAGTATTAGCGTACTTCTAAACATGGAGGTTGAGCTCAAGTAAAGGCCTTGTACATAGGAATCATTACTGATCATGGTTAAAATTGGCTTGGCATTAATGTTTGGATTGACAGCGGAGGCTTCAAGTGTGAGATGGTAGAGGTCATGCTGGCAATGAAATCTAGGAAGGCTTGGTGTAAGAGTTGAGTTTGAGAGGCTTAATAATGGAACAAACATTGACTCACTACCGAAGAGTTAAGGAAGGGAATTGGTGTTTACCAGTTGTAACATCGAGGGGAGATACAATACACAGTGATATACCTTTCGGCAAATAGAAGTAAAATTCAGTAATAATGTCTAACTAAAAAGGAGTAATGAATACAAGTATGAGTTCCTCTTATACGTTTTCATTGGTGGAAAGTATAACTTGACAAAATATTGTTCATAGGATAAGGATAAGCATTGAATCGAGTTGGATCTTCGGTTGATTTTCTTGGATTTCAGGCTATGTATGTCGCCTTTAGTTGTGGCTAAAAGCATGAGTTGGAGTGAGGTCAGTTTTCCTCAGGTTGAAAGAAGAATCGGTTTCTTGTTTAATACATGTTTAATAGATGTTTTTCTATACCATACTGCTTCAAATCAATCATTTTTTTAGGAAACTTAAAAGAACAAGAAAAATTCCTTTACTCAAAGATATTATTGATAAGGTCTCAAGCAATGTTGCAAAGGCAGTGGAATTCACAATATTGCAAAGCAGGGATGCTCATAAATAGACAAGTAGGAGAGGCCATAACGAATAGTTACATCCATTGTCATGCAAATACTTCATTGAAACTTAGGTGGTTCTCAGATTTAAAATAGGAAAAAATATGATGTAAACTTAATGTTCAAGTGAATTGTATCATTAATTCTTTTCAAATTTTCAATATTACTTCACTATATATATATTTTTTTTATTTGGGGAATCGGTAACGAGGTTGGGGATCGTACTCGTGTGACATGGGGTCGATTCTATTCCACTACCATTATATCCCTAGGTGTACCCACACTACCCCTATGACCAAATAATCTACATCTCAAAGACTACTTCACTATGAAATATTTATTTAAAATTTAATATGAAATAAACTAAAATGAAACTATATATTGAAATTTATTTAAATATATTTGTAAACAAAAGATTAAACAAGAGCTGCGTGCAGCTTAGCCCCTTCCTTAAAAACAAAAACCAATATTAAATATCAGTAAGACACAATAAAAGTTAAATAAAATGATTTTCAAATTCAATATAATTTAGTTATAATGACATTTGTTAGCACATTTTGTAGAATAGAAGTCTCAAATCACCTAGTAGTCAAAACACATTTGAATATTAAATGTCAAAATGGTCAATCTTCAATGTTTCGTAATTTTTAATGTTGATAGAAGAATAAAAATCCTATGCATAATTGTTTGGACCCAAGAAAAGTCAACTTAAAACTATTGGAAAAACAAACACATGAAAAGACAACTGAGAACTTGGAATAATGTGTATCTCGAGAGCTATGTGATGAATGAAAGTTTTTGTTTCCTTATTTTTAGAAATGTTTGCATTAAAATACTTTAACAGTGAAGGGGGGAAATTGGGAATATGTGTTTCTTATGATCAAATCTAACTTTGGTGAAATGTGATACTATAAGAGACCAATATATATATATATATATATATATATATATATATATATATATATCCCAATGTGAAGGGTTAATAGGAATGACTTTAGTATCTGTGAAATATGAGTGTAAATAGAACAAGAACCATAAGGTATATGGTGAACACTACTATTGTTATTGTTTACTTATTTTTCATTATTTCATTTTCCTCAACAAGCAACATGCATTTTCTTCTTTTTGTATGTGATGAACCATAACTACATATTAAAGAGATGAAAATTTCTCACATAGTGGTAATGTTGCTACAAGTTGGATACATCAAAATGCCCACATTTAAAAGAGGATTTGACAATAGGTTTCCTATATTCAATTATAAATCTAGAAGAAGTCGCACTATGATCTATCTAATCATTATAATCTCCATATAAATCTACAAATTTATAGCATTCAATGGCATGTCAAACTTCACAATAAGGTTCTCATCACAAAAAGGATGAAAGAGATTTTAAAATAATAATTTAGTTCATTAATTATCAATATAACTTGATTAAAAAGGAAAGATTATTTTTTAAACATTAATCAAATGACACCTTATTATTTTTTATAATTGGACAATCACCTTGAATTGACTATTTTTATAATTGTCGAGCATTAAAATAAATCAAAAAATAAAATCTTATGTTCAAACTTTACCACCATACAACTTCACTCTCCAATTTACCTTGCATGACAAGTAATCACCTGCTATTTCTGCCTAGTGCAACTTCGTATTAATGATCCCCACTAAGCTTACATGTACGCCCCAACACGTTTTACATATTCCATTCCACCAATTTCGCTGCCAAAAACCGCCAAAGATGACACTTCTCCACTATTATGGGGCCCATTTTGACTAAATTTAAAGAATTATGGAAACACAATAAAACTTTTCGCAGACAGAATAATCAAACATAATTAGCATAATCCTAAAATTAACATCAACCAGACACAAGAAATCCATATTCTGGCGGCATAAGATGACGAGAATTCTCTTATTAAGAAAAAAAGAATGGTACATTGCCCATAAAACAACATCGCGCAACGGACTTAAATAACAATGTAGTCAAAATACTCGATTACCAACCACATTAAACTAATAATTTACTCTCCTGCAACATCAACAACGCATCCATTTCCTGCAATAAGACCAAGGTGAAGAGAAAATATAAATTCCAATTGCAAAATTTCATAAATTCTCTACCAAATCACATTTGAAGCGGTTGTGGTATATTGTAAAAATGACCACATTCAAAACTCAGATATATAAAGAGTAAAGAAAATTGAAATCCTTATTTTTTAATTTTGAAGACACATTGTTATGTATACCAAAAAAAATTCGCAAGGATCAAATTTATATTTTAAATTTTAAGATACGTGGTGGTTTAGTGGTAGGTTGGAGCACTAATAAGCTGTGATCTAATGATAAATTGGAGCACCTAAATCACAATGATGATCTTGTTCAAAACTCAGTGGATCAACTTCACTTGGTAATGCTGCTTCTTGATGGTTAATAATAGTCCATGCTAATGTTGTTGATGCAAATTAATCATTAGACCAGGTGCCACTCACCATGTTGTAACACTGACATTCCCACTCTCTCAGTCTCTCTGGTGCAAAGGACTTGAAAGAAAAATACATAATTACAATAACCCATGAGTGGGTTGGTTATGATAAGGGTCTCATGCTCTAGGGATGGTAATGATTAGCAAAGTTAGTGGCAGCTACAGTTCTCATGCTTTGGAATCTACTTTCCACTAAAATCTACAACCAAAATGGTTACTGGAAAAGGTGTAAAGGTACCTTGTGAGCATATTCTAGCTAGAAATGATTTATTAGGTTCAGCTTGAGGACAACAGACAAGAATTTGGCTAGACCTTCAATAGGAATGAAACATGTCCAGGATAGGATCCTTGGATTGGGTTAAATGATGGACATTAAGTAGCATGCATTGGGTGTACTTCTGAACATGGGAAGAGTCCTGCTCCTCTGAAAGAAGGTGTGCGGATTGGGTAAAATGGTGGAGGATATTAAGTAGAGCATCCACTAGGTGCACATATGAATGTGGGAAGAGTCCTGCTCCTCTAAAAGAAGATGTGTGGATTGGGTTAAATCATGGAGGATATTAAATAGCATGCACTCGGTGCACATATGAATGTGAGAAGAGTCCTTCTTCTCTGAAAGAAGGTGTGTGTAATAAGGTCACACAATTTGGACTTGGAAACAACTCCATAAACCCAAAGGGAAAAGTTAATTTGCAAAAAATGACTATTAAAAATGAAGGAATATAAACAAAATAAAATCTGGAACATAAAACTCAGTAAAACTGGACAAACTCATTGAAAATGGGCTTATAAAAAAATCAAGAAACATGAACTCAGCAAACTTATTGACCAAAACTGAGCCTTTGATTCGACTCACCAGCCATAATGCTTGCACAGTAATAAAGACTCTTGTTTATGTGGGGCGTACAACAAGTGCAAGATGGATAATTATGGTTAGGAAACAGAGATATCACAAAAAACATGTAAATCCCATCCAAATTGTAGCATATATAGATTCATGGCAACACAATCAAGATACATATATTTAGCTCAGCCTTCAACACATAAAAACAGATTATGGATGAGTCGTGACTGTTTGGTTAAATATGCAAAGGTTTAAATAAAGACAAAGGAAACCATGAACCGGTGTTTAGATTTTAGCTAAAAATGTATAAGCATATGGCTACCTTAAAGCAAGTAATAGACACACACACACACACACATATATATAAAATATGGTTTCTGATTTGTATTGGTATTTGAGTTCAGGGATAATGAAATTTGAAAATATTTATTAGGTATAAAAAGATATTTGTGTTGGTATCTGAGTTTAGGGATAATGAAATTTGAAAATATTTAGTAGGTATAAAAATATAAAATTCATTATTAAGTTTGATAAAGAGAATTAAGTTGATTTCGTTATATCTTTATGTATTCAAGCAAAACCAAATAGAAACATTTTGTGGAAATTATTTTTTAAAAATATTTAAAAAAAAATTATGGGCAATTAAATTAGTTACTTATTGAGATTTAACCATTTTTTTTAAATCATCAAATGCAATGAATGTGTATAATAGAAGTCCAAACAAATTTGGAAAATGAATCAGCTTGGCATATTACAGTAGTTGATTTGAAGAATCAAGCTTTAGAGGTGCTTAGGTATGTGCTCAAAAAGTGTGAAATTTATGACTAGAATGCATGTATTTCAACTCTTTACTCCTAACAAGAATAAGATACAATGAAATAAATCATCTATTTACTCCTAACAAGAATAAGATATGATGAAATAAATTAGTGAAATCATTGTGATTGACATTAGATACAACAATCCATAATAAACTAAATATTTATGAGAAGAATAGGAATTTGCTTACCTGCAATAGCAACATAACTGATGTCAATTCTAACTCATTACCATGTATATGATAACATATGTTCCTTAATAAATGAGGATGCTCGAGCTATCAGTGGGTTAGTGTAGAAGCAGATGCCAGCTAGTTCGCTGTCAGTAGAGTATATATTTAGTCGTCCGCCACTAGATTTCCTCTGAATTTTCATCGTTTGAGCTTTGATGTTGAATGAAAGAAAACATGTAAATTTCTACTGCACTTTCATGGCTCCAATCATGGTAGAAATAGTAGAAAAACAAAGAAAGTAGAAAAGCCCAAAAGCTGGAGATGATGGTAGAAGGAGATGACATAATAGGTCTGCTGAAAAAGACAATAGCCAGAGTTATAATCAAGAAGAAGTGAAATACTTAAACATCTTAATTTTCTCTTAAAATATTTTCTTAGTAATATAATAGTTGATTGATTGTAAGATGAACAAGGTGTTTACTTAATCTACCCTTTTGTCTATAAAAGAAGTTGTATAAGTGTATGTGTGAATAATTCAAAATAAATACTGTGTTTGGAATCTTCCAATCTTGGAATAGTTTCCATAACTTTAAAAACTCTTATTTTCTTCAGAAAATGAAAAAAAAAACAAGCTAATTTGAATGAAACAACATTGCAAAGAAAATCTGGATTTTGAATGAAACAAAACTGTAAATATAAGCATACCTTGGCAGAAGAATAATACGGGTATGAATGATCAGCAGGAGGACTGGAATAAGAAGTTGTAGGCGAAGAACTAGTAGAGAAGGAGCCACTAGACGTTGAACTAGTAGATGATGAACTAGTAGACAATGTTCTAGTTAATCCCAGATTGTAAATTGCGGTTCCATCTGGATGAAAGAGCCCATAATTCTTCTCGGACGCTGGTCCAGTTTTCATCTCTTCATTGAATAATGCAAATAGGTAAGCCTGCAAAACAAGTTTGGGTCTCAAAGGAGTCCCCTGGCTTCGAGAGAGAAACTAAATCAAATTCCCATTATACATCTGAGCATTCTGAAGAGTTTCAGCTACATAACTGTAAAATGTTCAGAATCATGAAAATGCAATCGGTACGGGTGACTTCTAGCAGGGGCATTATACAGGCTTCACCTATACACACTAATGCACAACATTCACATTTTCCTCTTTCTTGGTTTGGAAGATCTTCAAATAAGGAGTAAAAGAGACAAGAAAACCAAGATCTGAGGGTCCTACACTGTACATCAAGGCCCCATTGATGCATAAAATTTCCCCCACTTAAAACAGCCTCACAAAGTCTTCTTTACAGCAGGTTGTGTGAATAAAGAGGTTGAAGTCAGAATCAAAGGAAACCCAAATAGTTCGAATTGAAAAATATATGCAGTCATTAACAGACAGATGAAAACATGGGTTCCTTTCAACAACTTCACTAATGCAAAAAAGAAAATGGAAGCTTATTTGGGTGGAAGCAGTGTTGAAATATTTGTTAAAGGGACCTTCAGCTTCATAACTGCAAAATGCGAAGCTTCCTTTTCATGGGATTTCACTCGTGCATGAGCTCAGGGAACCTATCAATTTACTTTATTGATATGCCACATTTTCTCTTTCTTAATTTACCAGTTTTATAGGTCTACTGGGCACTACCTCTCTGCCTTAGTCCATAGTTCATCACTTTGATCCGCGTGAAGAAGACTAATCTCTTAAGAGCTGTAGAATTCAAGCAGTGCACCTATTTAACTAAACTAGTCCCCCCCATGGAACCACCCGAAGCCATCCTAGAGTCTTTATTGATCACACTCTAGATTGGATTTCTAAATTTCACCTTATTATAAATGAATGATTCTTCCACGCACTTTGATCTGAGTGAATCCTATCTTGAAGCTGTAGATACATAAATGCATTAAGAGACTCTCATAAAAAGTAGGGAGGAGTTATTGGGAACCAACAACAGCCCCATTTTTTGGCGGGTCGAACCGTTCTTAGTTCTTGCAGGGGGGCTACCCTATAGCTCTTTATTACTTCCTACCAGCCTTTAGTTTGGGTTTATAGAACCGGGCGGGTGCCAATTAACAACACACCAAAAGTGCCACGATAAATAAATCCAAAGACACGAGGACGCGGTTTTATGAACGCGTATCACCTCACTCAAGGGACGCTTCCTCTTTTTGCCATTGCTTTGTAACCTGCCCAAGTTTGGCAAGGGACGAGAGGTGGAAAACTGTCTCTTTGAATGGAAAAGAGGTCTCTAAAAAACTAAAACACTCCCGGTCTAAGGATCTTACAAAACCCTCCTTCTAGCCTTCTACAACTTCAAACAAACCATAGAAGCCTGTATCTAGATAGAAGTTGGTGAAGTCCCTGGCTCCAAAGCTTGATTGTCTTCCTCATAAATCTCTCACCTAGGGAGTCCCAGTGCCTCACATCAAACATAGGCAAATATAAAGTATTTCAAACTGCACCCTGTTAGTGTGTCAGTGTGTACAGGTTGGTAAATTGTCAGTCCACTAAAGAAAAAATATTTATAAATATAATAATATAGTTAAAATAAGTTGTATTTTTATTTTATTTTTAATTTTTTTAATTCCTCCCAATGATAATATTAGTCTAATCAAAGCCTCTGGTGCAATAAAACTTCAACAAATATTAATATATTTTATTAAATAATTAGAATTAAATCAACATTGTGTTCAATATAATTGTACAAATTAATAGAGAAAAACCAAACATATTAAAGACTAAAAAATACAAAACCATAACAATAACAAACCCATTCATATATTCCCTAAGAAAAAGTAGGTACTAATAAGATTAGAAAATACAAATTAAAAAGTAGGTACTATTAAAATTAGACATACAGATTTATACCAAAGCAACTAAACTTTATTTTTTTCGTAAATAAGATTAAAAATGTAAATTAAAAACTAGGTAATAGATATACAAATTTATACCAAAGCAACTAAACTTTATTTTTTTCGTAAAGATGGAAGTGATTATTTTAGAAGTTCTATTTTATGTTATTAGAATGAATTGAATTGCATTTCATATGTTAAAAAATGGTTATAAAGTGTAGGTTATGTTTGGTAGATTTGATTTATGGTTTTTTTTGGATTCATAATATTTGGTAACTTGTTAAAAAATGGTTATAAAGTGTAGGTTATGTTAGATAGATTTGATTTATGGTTTTTTGGATTTATGGTATTTGATAACTCATGGTATTGTTTCACAGTATTGTTTATTCAAAAGTCTATTTAAAAACTTAAACAACTTCATTGTAAGGTGTCTAAAAAAATTAGTATTGACTTGCCAGTATTATGTGACCACTCCATTTCCTGAATTTGCAGCGGAGATAGAGAAGAAGCTTAGGGAATTTCCAGCGGAGAGTAGAAAATTGAGCTTGGCCGTGGATCCTTTCATACAATAGATTGCAAAGTTATAGGCACGGGCAGCCTTTTCCGGGCTGTCGTAGAAGCCCAGCCAAATTCTGTCTGCCCTTGGAATTAGGCATTCGAATTTCGGTCACTCACTTTCCTGGTTTCGCGTGCAGCATTTTGGGAATCAGTTCTTCAAGATCTGGACAGTGCAACTCTAACTTTAGAGGATTTGCACTAAACTTAATCGAGTAAATGGCCTAAATTTGAATGCAAACAGAATGAGAGGAGAGGTTGTGACCCTATAAAACAAACCCATGAATTTGCAAGTTGTAACTTGTGAGTTGAATTCAGGTCAGTAAAGAAATGGTTCATGCCTTTCAAAAATGAAGACAGTATATCTTGGACAGTCTTACATTGGGATTGATTTTTGTAGCAGCAAATGAATCTAGACTGTAAATGCTTTGACTCTGATTGCACAGAGAGAGAGAGGGGGATATATTAGATTTGCAAGTCGTAAGTTGAATCCAAGTCTGTATTACATAACTCTTTGTAGAAACCAGCATAGATCCATCTTAAACCTGTATAGGGATCCACTTTATTGAGGTGTATTTCTTTTTTAAAATTTAAACTCAAGAAATTTGATATCTCTTGATTGATAGACCCTGGTTTAAGTTTTAAGTTTTTATTTTATAAACGAACATCGATTTTTTAAATACTTTTCCTAATATTTTATTTTATGAGTCAACATGGATTTTTTTAAAATACTTTCATTAATTTTTTGTTACAACATCTCCCCCATACTGGGTTGTAGAGCACCTCGTTTCACTCGGTGCAATAATTCATGCCTTCGAAAATGAAGCTACTATATTTTGGATGGTCTCAGATTTGAATTGTTTTTCAGTGGCAAATGAAGTAGTTTGATGCGTAAAACCATGGAAGTAATGATTAATCTAGTTAAATGTAGCCATTTGTTTTTTAAAGGACATCTTTACAATGGGTATGTTAACATTTGTTACTGTTAGTGAAAAAAGTTATGTAATAGATCTAAGGATCTTTAAATCAAGTACTAACAGAAAAAGTTGTATTCTTGGTATAAATTTTGACTTATTTACCTAAAATTTTCTAATTCAAGAGAAAGCTCATGCAAGAAAGAGTAAGTCCACAACTACGCATATAGGACTAGGAGTTAGTATCTCTTTCAGCACACTACCCAAGTATCTCGCTCTTTTCTAGATGAATAATCATCAAATTAAAAAAAAATTAAAAAAATAAACAAGGATAATTATCAAATTCTTTTATAATCTCCAATCAATCTTGATATTTGCAAATTTGGCATTCAACTAAAAAAAATTAAAGTTCAAACTCCTTGCTATGATGATTGTCCGGGACATTGCCACTTAAATTCATTTTTTTTATAAAATGTCTTAATTTAATTTAGATTTTATATTTACAATTAGAAAAAGTATATATAGTTAAATTCATTTTTTAATAAAATGCCTTAATTTAATTTAGATTTTATATTTACAATTAAAAAAAAATTAGTTATTTTATTATAAATTTAAATATCTTTTTTTATTAATTCTTTAGAAAATATATATACAAACTTATCATTGACTTGTATTTTTTTATCTTTTACTTACAAATATCAAACTCATCACCTTTTCAAATATCAAACCCATCACCTTTTCATTTTAGTTCATCAATATCAAGCGAGTTAATATTCAATGAGTTCTCTTTTATGAAATGTCAAATTTCAAATGAAGTTTTTATAATGAAATAATGTTAAAAATTTGAATGGAGTTAATAATAGGATATTAAGTAATAATGTTAAAAATTTGAATGGAATTAATAATATGATTCATAGTATTAATGATGGTTAATCAAGTCATTTTTAGTGTTAAGTATTTATTAATCAATATAGATTCATCTTAACTCTAGTTCTATCAAGCTTAGCTTTAGCTTTATCAAGCACCGAGGATGATCAAATCCTTAATGGAAAAACAAAAATTACCACATTGAAATCATCTCATCCAAAAAATTTAAAAAATCTTTACACCATCAAAATGGTAAATCCTAATAAAGTAATAATCATGTTTAGTTATAATCATATATTTTTTCCATCACAATCATTCACGTGCCAACTATTCCAATTTGGAATCATACAAATAGGAAAAAATCCATTTATTCATCGATTATGAAGTAAAATAGTTTTTCTTAACAATACACAAATTTCATATATATTTTCCATCACAACACTTGCCAACTCTCAAATTTGGAATCCTACAAATAGGCAAAAATCCATTTATTCATTGATTATGAACTAAAATAGTTATTCTTAACAATACATAATCATATATATTTTCCATCACGGTCATCCACTTGCCAACTGTTCCAATTTGGAATCCTACAAATAGGCAAAAATCCATTTATTCGTTGATTATGAAGTAAATTAAGGAATTACTAACTAATATACAAAGATTTACTTTCTTGTAACTACTTGCCAAAAGATTTATTTAAAATGTCAAGATGTATGAATGGAAATTGAAATTGAAATTCAAGGTATATTTATATAAATGTATTTGGCAATCTAACCAATTTAGATTTGGAGCAGAGTGTGCCTGGTTTTATAATTTTTGTATATATTTAATTTTTGGAACCGACATGTGACAAACATGACACACCTCATCCACTTTGGGCTGTAAAAAGCACTAAGATTGTTATTGACTAATAAAAGCATTCATAACTCAGACATATTTAATGCTTAATCTTTGCATGGTTCTTAAGAGTCACACTCACCTCTAAACACATTGTTTATAGACATTCTATCTTCAAAATATCTAATACTACCTTGCTAAGTAATAGTGTTTTTCTAATCTCATGTAAGCTAGATGGATTGGTTTCCCATCCTGCAATGTTCATTGATTAACTACATGCATCTAGATGTTGGTTGTGAGATTCAAAGTAGCATTTTGAAGAAAGAAAGAAAAAAACAAGACAAAGGGAAACATACCCTACCATCACAAGAACATAGCATGACGTTTAGGCAATTACATATTTGATATGCTTCAAAGCAAGCAATGAATTCCAATAACAAAAACAACAAGAGATACTCGGTTCTTAAAAACATATCTTACAATATAAGCAAAATATCATGATAATAATATGAAAATGCCATCATCATTTGTAAGTGGAGCATCGACAATAAAAGGGTTCAACATTATTTCATAGCAAACATTGAAATCTAGTAGCAACAAGAAGAAAAGATACACAGGTCTTGAAGACAATTGAAAGACTATTTCTTACAATAAACGGAAAACTAACATAATAACATTACTTATACATTTCATCATTCATATTGTTATTATTACCATCTTTTCATCAAGATTAAGTTCATTTGGTTGATCAATTATGTAACTAAGATAAATAAAACTCATCATATAAGAACCACAATCAAGAAGGAAAATCATTTCAAGGTGTATTATAAATTATATAGAAGGACCAGTGACCGATCCCTAGTACATTGCCGTCTCCACTAGAATGGGAAATTCATGAAGAGTACTTGTCATTTATTTTATCTTCATTAATGAAATGCGTGTTGGTATTATTTGGCATCATATTAAGGCAATTTTCATTTATCAATTGGTTCGTTGTGTTCCAAGATAGGAGTTTGCAAAAAATTGTGAAATTACTAATGTTAAATGCATTTTGAGTTGGTATTAGCTCTCTAGCATTCTCTTTTAGGCTGCATTTTTCATGCTATGAGATTACATATTTTCGAAGAGTTCATGGAAGAGTTTGGTATTTTGTGGCATGCTAAGGTTGCCACACGCGTGGCTATGATAATGGGAGTTTGGTTTCCGATTTCATTTTCCATATGTAGACTTTGATGGCGACACCTCCATAGTGATGCACTACTTGAGCTACATTCATTTCTCTTGCTCCACTTTAATGAGTGGATATAAGAGATCACAACACTATGGATTCTTTCTACTTCACTACCCAATGAGGTTTATTCATTGCTTCCCTTGCAATCAAATGATCGATTTCAAGTAGTTCTCTCTTGCCCAACAGAGACGCATATCAATCCAAAATCTAAGTCAAGGGTGCCATAACAATTGCAAACGTTGGAATAATCAGTAATCCATCAAATGTTGTAAAAAAAAAAAAAAAATATGGGAATTTCAAATAGTTACTCAAGAATCAATATTCTACTTCATCCATTAGATCTCCATTGGTTTAAACTAGTGTTGTTAGTTGGATCCGTCTATCTTTGTTACTGCCTTTCTTTGTGCTTGAGATCATGTGTGTAGATGGCTTGGCTTTGTGGATCCTTACAGTGGTAATAGTTCTCATCTAGCTAGTCAATGTCTACGGTTAGATCTAGGTCTCATGAAAGGTTTGGACCTAGAACTGGATATGCTTATATACAAGCTATGGCTCTAAGACACTCTTTTTGATCTTGATAGTTTCATTCTCTAACTTGTTCTAATATCTAAATAAAGTAAATGCACTATAATAATTGCTACCATTATTATGTAGAGGCACCTAAAGACACTCAATGACCCTTCCTTGATTTACTAGAGTTTATAAGATTGAAGATTCCAAACTCATCATATTTCTCTTGCTCTACATAATATCTCTCATGCTACTGGGAAAGCTCAATCTCTTTGTCCATTAAACAAAATAGAGGACTCATGGCCTCGAAACCTTAACCTAGTCATCAAAACCCATCCTAGTCCTATATAGTAAAGCATCTTGGGAACGATTATCTTTTACCCTTCTTGATTTACTAGGACTTGATGTATGAGATATGCCAAGATTCACGATAGATTTTCTTAACCGTGGTGCCATGGGTGCTATCACTAGCATAAGTATTGGTTCATTTGTCATGAAGGCACACTTTCTTTCATGAGAAAAGTGGGTACACTTTACAATAGTCTAACTGTTGAGGCCCATTCGGATGCCCCTTGGCATGCACGATTTATCCCCTAGTTTCAATGGCTATAAAATCCTTGGTAAGTGTTGATTTAGGGTTTCTCTTGGTCGCACCTCTTTTTCTTGTTCCACCCATCGTTGATCACACAACCACTTATTGAACATGCTAGTTGAACCTCTTTATTGTGAATATAACTACTTAGTTGTGTTGGTTTATCCCTCTAGGTAGCTATAAAATCCTTGGTAAGTGTCAATTTAGGGTTTCTCTTGGTTGCACCTTTTTTTTCTTGTGCCACCCATTGTTGATCACGCAACCACTTATCGAACATGCCAGTTGAACCCCTTTGTTGTGAATATGACTACCTAGTTGTGTTGCTTTATCCCTCTAGTGCTACCGCTCCAATTTGTCGAGTGTTCCCATGTCGATCAAGTAAGGAAGTTATGCCTACTAGAGGGTGAGGATGTTACATCAACAACTTTTCCCTAGCTAACTTGTCAAAATAGTTTGTGGATCAAGGAAGGGGATACATGTTATTGATTGTTTTATTTTTCAATGCCTTGTATTCCAAGCGCAATCTGAGTTCTTGGTTGTGATTTTTCATTGAGAATAGGACTGGTGAGTCATAAGGAGACCGTGAAGTTCTGATGAAGCTTTCCTCTATTAACTCTGACAACTTCCTCTTCAACTCTTCTAACTTCAACACAGAAATTTGATACAAAGCCTTTGTCATGGGTTCAACCCTCAATTCAAGCTCTATACAATGAAAAATGACACATCTCGGTGGGATTCCTTTTAACAAGATCATTGGCATATGATCCATAAACTCATCCAACACATGGGAAAGCATTGGTGGAACTAGTGTCCTCATCTCCCCTTCCTCACTTTTTTTCAAGTTGTAACATAAATCTATGACCCTGGTCATCAAGCCACTTCCTTGAGACTTGTCGTAGAGGTTAGCTTCACATTTTTGTTAAGTTTTCTTGTTGTTGCATGCACAACACAAGGATTCTTTCCACCGAAGATCATTGTAACGCTCGTCATTGTTTGACAGAGCCGCATTAGTAGAAATTTGAATGAAAAATGGGTCTCCTCAGGAAAATAGTAAAAAAAGCCATGTAGGCAATTTTTTGTACTATTTCACTTTTATAGAAGCTACCCAGGGTTATTTCACTTTTATCAAAGCTACCTTAGATGTATATTTTATATTAAAATCAATTTATGAGGACCAAGTTTGATGTAGTGTTTTCACCCAAAATAAGGAAAGAAAATTAAATACACAATGCCAACTTCAAAGTTATTAGGTCATGTATTACCTAAAATATGTATGGGTATATTAGTTATGATTAGTTATGATTATATTTAATTATATATTATATATTATTTAAAATTTATTGGATCGTTTGATGGTTATTATATTTAATATTTATTATAATATGATATTATTATATATTAGTTGTGATATTAATTACTATTACTATTATCTATTATATATTGGTCACTTGTTATCTAAAATATGGATGAGTATATTAATTATGATATTAGTTAAAATTTATTGGATCCAAATTTTGATGGTTATTATTAAATATTAATTATAATATAATATTATTATATATTAGTTGTAATATTAATAGCTATTACTATTATATATTGCTCACGTATTACCTAAAAGATGGATGGATATATTAGTTATGATATTAGCTAAAAGTTATTGGACACAAATTTTAACATTATTATAAAATATTAATTATAATGTAATATTATTATATATTAGTTATAAAATTAATTGCTAATACTATTATATATTATATATTGATTAAATATCACCTAAAATATTGATGGGTATATTAGTTATGATATTAATTAAAAGTTATTGAACCCAACTTTTTACTATTATTATAAAATATTAATTATAATATAGTTTTATTATATATTAGTTATAAAATTAATTACTATTACTATTATATATTATATATGGGTCAAATATTACCTAAAAGATTGATGGGTATATTAGTTATGATATTAGTTAAAAGTTATTAGACCCAACTTTTGAAGGTTATTATAACATATTAATTATAATAAATATTATTATATATTAGTTATAAAATTAATTACTATTATTATTATATACTATATATGGGTAAAATATTACCTAAAAGATTGATGGGTATATTAGTTATGATATTAGTTAAAAGTTATTGGACCCAACTTTTGACCGTTATTATAAAATATTAATTATAATACAATATTATTAGATATTAGTTGTAATAATAATTAGTGGAGAATGAGTTATACTCATTTATTAAAATTAGGGGAGAATGAGTTAGGATATTAATTTCATTTTGGTATCCAGGACAATTTGTGTCATCCTGGGCAGAGATTATTTCAATATCCAAGAAAATTTAGGGCATGGATAGAGAAATTATATTATTAAAATAATCCATTATTTTGGGACTATATAATAAAAAATTATTTAAGACATGTACTGCCCATTTTAAGTTGAAATTTCCTCTAACAATTGTAATTTTCTTTTTAGGTATTCTTTTATCCAACTTTAAACTCTTAATCAATCTTGATTTCTAAGTTTAACATACAATCTTCCACAATCTTCCTATAATAAAATTTACAATTTTTCTAAAAATATATTCAAAATATCAATTATTTCATATCTTATAAATTCCTCTCCTTTGTCCAACACTTAAATGCAATTTGTCATCTATGACATATCCTAACTACATCTCTATGTAAGTGTTAGACATTCAATTCAACTTCATATCAATATTTTAATAAAAGGGCCTACTATACATAACATGACTTAAAATTGACCTTTCTATACAACCTAATTTGAACTTATCAGCCTTCCTCCTTATCAATATATAACATATACTTCCTTCCTTTGACATTCAACTACAATCATCCTTTTCTTTACAATGATAATATAAATAAAATATAATGAATTTATATTTCTTTATCACAGGACAATCATAGAATGTAACAAATGTAAACCCAACTTAACATAACAGTACTTCATTTTTCATTTTCTTTATCATAGGATGATTTTAATTAAAATGTAACATGTCATACTTTTAAATTATAATGAAAATTTCATTTTTCCTTATTATAACACAATCACAATACAAATTTCAATTAACGCAAAGTGCCTTGATCTAAAATATAATGGAACTTTATTTTCTTTATCTTAATATTATTTCAATTAAAATGTAACTTGTCATACTTTTAAATTTTAAATTATAATGACAATTTCATTTTTCTTTATTATAACACAGTCACAATACAATTAATAAATTTAAACGCATCTTTAAAATATAACAATACTTCTTTTCCTTATCCTAACATGATTTTAATTAACGTAAAATTCCATGATCTAAAATATAATGAATCTTTACTCTAACACATATCTTGACTTACGAAATTCCCACTATCTCGGCACTCTGCAATCTTAGGTGTGACTCAGTCCCTTTGTTTTTTAAACAAAAACACGATTTAGCAATGATTACAACTAAGGATTGAAATATGTAACTTACATATCTTGAATTACAGCGACAGTATTAGCGGACTTCGAAACATGGTGGGTGAGCTCAAGTGAAGTCCTTGTACTTAGGATTCTTTACTGATAATGGTTAAAGTCGACTTGGTGTTAATGATTGGATTGACAACGGGGACTTCAAGTGTGAGATGGTAGTGGTCACATTGGCAATGAAAGCTAGGAAGGCTTGGCGTAAGAGTTGAGTTCGAGTGGCTTAATAATGGAACAAACATCAACTCACTACTGGAGAGTTAAGGAAGGGACTTGGTGTTTACCAACCGTAACATCGAGAGGAAATACAATACACAGTGATATACCTTTCGAGAAATAGCAGGAAAATTCGGTAATAATGTTTAACTAAAAAGAAGGAGTAATGAATACCAGTATGAGTTCTTGTTATACGGTTTCATTGGCGGAAAGTATAACTTGAGAAAAGACTGTGCATAGGATTAGGATAAGCATAGAGTCGAGTTGGATCAGGCTATGGATGTCGCTTTTAGTCATGGCTAAAAGCACGAGTCGGAGTGAGGTCATCTTTCCTCGGGTCGAAAGAAGAATCATTTACCATATTCATAAAAAAATGCATAATGATCAATTCGACTAGTAATCAAGATTTCCTAGGTAGCTATCCTCATTAATTAAAGCAAATTGGAAATATACAGATGCCAGAGTTACGGGGTTACAATACTAAGAATGGTAGTAACCGACTAGAAATTAGAATTACACAGAGTCCATTTTTCGGGTCAACATTATAGAGATTCAAATCAGCCAACTGGAAATAGGGAAATGCGCACACAACAAGAAAAGCCATCTTTTAGCACCACAAGTTAGCACCACTTATAGTTTGTGGTGCTAATGTGGTGGTATTGGCACCACTTACATTTATGTGGTGTTAAAGTGGTGTTATTAGCACCATTTATATTTTGTGGTGTTAAAGTGGTGGTATTAGCACCACTTATATTTTGTGGTGTTAATATGGTGTTATATTAGTTTTACCTTTATGAGAAATGCCATGTTGGCAAGTACCATAAAGTGGTGCTAAGCTATTATTTTCCACATGGACATGTACACGTAGGATTTAATTATGTGGATTTGCACCAAAACAAATTCACAAATAATTATTTTGAAAATAACTCAATTCAATATTTATTTATTTTTTCATATCAATTAAAATAAATGATCAAAAATTAATTTATGAGTTTTTGCACCATACTTACAAAAAGTTCAAATATTAAGCAAATAAATTCTAGTGATTCATTTATGAAGTTTACACCACAAGTACAACAAGTTCAAAAAACATATTTGGAAAATAGCTCAATTCATTTATTCATTTTTTATATTATTAAACATATAAATACAATTAACAAATAAATAAAAACAACTATTTTTAATTTATTACTATTGTAAATTAGTAATAAAATTATTTGAATTTAAATTTGATTATTCCTTTGAGATATTTTTATCTTCTTAAATTTTTTTGATGGAAATTAGTATTGTTATTAGGTGTTAATACAAGACATGGGTCTTAGATCCATCTATATGATCAATGGAGAAAACCTCTAGCTAAGGCCCTAAAAGAAGCTTTTAGGAATCTAGGACCAAGAAAGACACCACAAAGGTCTCCACACATATTCCTAAGAGTATTCTTAGCCTCTAAGTGTGGGCATTCACACTATTATAAGTTTTTAATCACCAGGGATAGGTCCAATGGCCCTCAACATTGTTGAACGAACAATCATAGGCCTTAGCCTAAAGGAATCCTAAGCATAAAGAAATGTCATGTTGTCAAGTACCATATAGTGGGGCTAAGCTCATATTTGTCTCATGGACATGTACAAAAATGATTTAATTATGATGATTTGCACCATAAACACAACAATATCACAAATAATTATTTTTTAATAACTTAATTCAATTTTTTTCTTTCAAATAAATGCCCATGATTAATTTATGAGGTTTTAAACCACAATCACAACAAATTCAATTATTTGCTTTTATCACTATTTAAACCAACAAGCTCACATGATTCATTTATGAGGTGTTGCACCACAAACACAACAAGTTCACAAATAATTATTTTCTAAATAGCTCAAGTCGAGTATTCATTTTTTAATATTATTCAGGCAAACAAATACCCATGATTCTTAAATTTGACAAATAATTAAATACAAACATTTTTGATTTATTACTATTATAAAATATTAATAAATCTTGAGCTCTAAATGATTCTTCCATCCATCTAAGGGTAAGAAGATTTCCTCTACTAAAGACACATGGCCTCTGAGGGTATCATTCGCCTATGATTGATTATGTAATTGCCATTAGGTGGTTTTGAGTAGTATCTACATGTCTCGGGGCCTTGGGAATGATGTTATAGGGAAAACAACCATGCCTTTTTCTTTAAAGAAACAATTGGGGAATCTATAGTGATGAACGATGCCTAGAGCACCATGCATGACCTTGCATGGATATCCATACCACTATGTATCCATTTCTTGGAGCCTTGGAGACTTGGACATGGTCAAGGGAGGAGACTTGAATCTATATCCATAAAGGAATCTTATAGCCATCCAAGTCTAATAAGATCTCCTCAACCAACCACAAATGACCTCTTGAGGGTATCATTGTCATATGATTGAGGATATTAACACCATTATGTGATTTTGAGAAGTATGTAGGTGTCTTAGAACCTCAGGAATGATGCTATAGAGAATAATACCATGCCTTTGGCGCTAAATAAACAACTAAGGAATCTAGAGCCCTAAACAATGCCTCAAAGCACCATGCATGCCTTTGCAAGGGTATCCATTGAGCTTTGTATCTAGGTGTTATGTTCTTGAGGTCTTGGGCATGGTCAGTGGAAGAAATTTGAACCTTGGGCCTTATAGAAATATTTTATCCATCCAAGGATAAGAAGGTTTCCTCCACCAGCCAAACATGGCCTCCTAAAGGTATCATTGGCCTATGATTAAGGATGACAATTCCAGTAGGCGGGTTTGAAAATATGTATGTGTCTCAATTCCTTGGGAATGACATTCTAGGGGAAATACCATTCATTTATCCTTAAAGACCATTAAGGCATCCCAAACCATGAACAACGCCTTAAAGCACCATGTGTGACTTTGCAAGGGTATCCATGGCACTATGTATCCAAGTCTTGGGGACTTGGGGGATTGGAAATGGTCATGGGAGGAGGCATGAAGCTCAAGCTCTAATGGAATCTTCTATCCATCTAGAGATAAGAAGGTTCTATCCACCAACAACACATCGCCTTTCAAGGGTCATTGGCTTATGATTGAGGATGTTAGTGACATTAGGGTGTTTTTAGGAATATGTACATGTCTCAGGGTGTTGGGAATGGATTTCAAGGGAGGAATAACATACTTTTATCCCTAACGAAATAATTGAGGATTCCACAGCCATGAACAATGCCTCAAAGAACCACACATGACTTTGTAGGGATATCCATGGTATTATGTATCTAGGTCTTGTGGCATTAGGGAATTCAACATGGTCAATGAAAGAGACTTAAAAATAGGGCCCTAAAGGAATCTTCCTGCCATCTGTGTCAAAGAAGGATTCCTGCACCAACCACAGAGGGTCTCTTGAGGGTATCATTGATCTATGATTAGTTATTTTAACACCAATAGTTGGTTTTGAGCGTTAGACACATGTCTCGGGGCCTTGGGAATGACACTCTATAGAAGAGGACCATGCCTTTGGCCCTAAAGAAACCATTTAGGCATACAAAGCCATAAATAATGCTAGAAATCACCACACATGGCTTCAATAGGTATCCATGGCACTATGCATCCAGGTCATTAGGACTTGGGGCATTGAACATGGTCAAGGGATGGGACCTAAACCTCGGTCTCTAAAGAAATATTCTATCCATCGAAGGATAAGAAGGATACCTCAACCAACCACACATAGCCTCTTAAAGGAAGCATTGGATTATGATTGGGGATCTTAGTACAATTATATATTTTGAGTAATATCTACTTGTTTCAAGGCCTTGGGAATGATATTCTAAGGAAGAAGACTATGTGTTTGGCCCTAAATTAATTCTTATGGAATTTAGAGCCATGAACAATGTGTCAAGGAATCATGCATAACTTCGTAGGGGTATCCATGGCACTATGTATCTAGGTTTTTTTTCCTTTGGGCATTGGACATGGTCAGTAGAGGACACTTGATCCTCAATCCCTAAATGAATATTTTAGCCATCTAAGGTTAAGGAGATGGTCTCCACCAACCACACATGGCCTTGGGAATGGAATTCTAGGGAAAAAACCATGTCTTTATCCCTAAAGAAACCATTGAATCATCCAGAGCCATGAACAAATTATGGCTTAATGCACCATGCACGACTTCATAGGGGTATCCATGTCTTGGGGATTTGGGGGCTTGGAAATGATCGTGGGAGGAGATCTACAACTTTAGAACTAAAGGAATCTTCTAGCCATCAAGGGATAAGAAGGTTTCCTTCACTAACCACACATGGAATCTTGAGATTACCATTAGCTTATGATTGTGAATGCTCATGCTATTAGGTATTTTTTAGTATTATATACATGTCTCTAGGCCTTGAGAATGATATTATAGGGAATCAAACCATGCCTTTAGCCATCAATAAATTGTTGAGGTATCCAAATCCATCAACAATTCCTTGAAGTGCCACATATGGCTTCAAAGGGTATCCATGGTGCTATGCATCTAGGTCTTATTTCCTTGATTCCTTCAACATGAATAATGGAGGATATCTAAACCTAGGTCCATAAAGGAAGCTTCTATCTATCCATGGTTATTAAGGTTGCCCCTACCAACAACACATGGCCTCCTAAGGGTATCATTGGCCTATGATTGTGGATGACATTGACATTAGGTGGTTTTGAGAAATATGCACATGTCTCAAGGCCTTGGGAATACAATTATATGGAAGAATACCATGCCTTTAATCCTTAAGAAACCATTTTGGCATCCAAATCCATTAATAATTCCACAAAGCACCACACATCACTTCGTAACGTATCCATGGCACTATGTATCGAAGTATTTGGGACTTAGGGCCTTGGCTATGGTCAAGGGAGGAGACTTGAACCTTGGATCCTAAAGGAATCATATATCAATCTAGGGCTAAGAACATTCCCTCCACCATCCACACATGGTTTCTTGAGGGTATCATTGGCTTATCAGTGAGGTTGATAGTGTCATTAGGTGGTTTTGAGTAGTATTTATGTGTCTAGGGGTCTTGAGAATAATGCTATAAAGAATAAGACCATTTTTTTGAACTGAATAAATTGGTGTGGTATCCATAGCTATGAAAAATAACTCAAGGATACATGCATAGCTTCATAGGGGTTCCCATGGAACTATGTATCTAGGTTTCTAGTCATGGGGCCTTAGACGTGGTCAGTGGAGGAAACATAATCCTTGGGCCCTAAAGGAATCTTCTATCCATCCAAGGCTAAGTAGGTTGCCTCCACCAACCACACATGATCTCCTGAGTGTATCACTGGCCTATTATTTGGGAATTTGGTTCCATTAGGTTGTTTTGACCAGGAAGTAGGTGTCTTATAGTGTTGTGAATTGTGTTCCAAGGAACAATACCATGCCTTTATCCCTAAATAAATCATTGAGGCATCCAAATCCAAGAACACTACCTCAAAGCACCATGCATGACTTTGTAGGGGTATCTATAGAACTATATATCTTGATCGTGTGGCCTTAGGGCCTTGGACATGGTTAGTGGAGGAAACCTAAACCTCGGGATCTAAAGGAATCTTCTAGTCATCTAGGGCTAAGTAGGTTTCCTCCTGGAACAACACATGGCCTACTGAGGGTGTCATTGGCCTATGATTGAGGATGTTGGTGCCATTAGGTGGTTTTGAGCATTATGTAGATTCCCTGGGGCCTTGGGAATGACATTTTTGGGAAGAAGATCATAAATTTGGCCTGAAAGAAACCATATAGGCATCCAAATCCATGGGAAATGCCTCAAAGCATTATACATTACTTCGCATGGGTGTCCATAGTGTTATGTTTATATTTCTTGTGGTCTTGGGGCTTTGTACATGGTCAATGGAGGAGACATGAACTTTGAATTTTGCAGGGTTCTTGGAGCGAAGCTTTGTTGTAGCTTGGGCGGCCAGGGCTTGGCCCAGCTGCCCCTCAGGACGGCGGATCATCTTTCTCGGCGGCAAGCTAATCTTCTTCGACGGCGGACCCCTGACGGCGGCTGATACTCGATGGCAGCGGCGATCTTGGTTTCCTTCGTCCAGATCTGAGCCCTATTCACCTGTTGCTGCCTAGGGCTTGGAGGACGGCGGATCTTCTTTCTCGGCGGCAATAATCTTCTTCGACGGTGGATGCTAACCTGACGGCGGCTGCTACTCGATGGCGGCGACGATCTTCCTTCGTCCAGATCTGACCAGGGATTGGAAGAAAGGAAGCCAAGCTCTCGCTCGGCAGCCATGGCGGCCATGGTGGCCCTGTAACAGTCCTCCGGTGGTGCTCTCGACTACTCTGTAAGAGGCTCCTGTCTTGTCTGCTAGACATTTAGAGGGTTTCTGTGAAGAACTCGACCATTAGCCGGTTACGTGGTGAATTTCGGGTGTATCAAAAACTTCAGAGATTTCTTGTTAAAGAACTCCCGAAAAAGACGCAGGCCGCAGAGAACTCTTTCGGAGTTTCTTGGCACCTGGTGCCGTGCACCTATATTTCGGTTTTCTTGACCCATCTTTTAAATCGCCAAGAAGCTTCAGGGCTCTCGGCAGGCTAATGGCGGTTCTATGCGGCTGGATGCATAGATCACAAGCGGAGCACATCTACGGCGGTGCTCTGGTTTTTGTCTGGCCGTTTTCTTCATCAGGAGATGCTGGCTGATTTCGCCGGTTTGGGAGATCCATTGAGTTTGCTGCTCGTCCACAAACTTGGATCTACTATTTCTTCTGTAGAGGGTTTCGGTTGATGGAAGTTGAAGACGTCTTCTCCATTTTCTTGTGGCGAAGTTTTTCTTTGGGTTTCTTTTTTTTGGTTCAGCTCTTATTAAGCTGTTGTTTTTGCTTATATGGGACAGAAATATGTGAAAATGTAGGGATCCTTGTTGATTCTACTACATGTGCAATATGTAATTTTGATCATCTTTTTGAAATAAAATTACGGACTTTTTCCAAGGAAAAAAAAAAACTCGATATCCAAAAACAATATTTACAACTTAGGAAAAGAAAAAATAATTCTTTCAAGATCGAGTGATGGGGCCTTGGCCTTAATCTCCTCATCAGGTCCATTTACACAGTTACAATTACATTTACCAAACTAGTAATAATAGTAATAGGGGTCAAATTTGAGGGATGTTACACTAAGAAGCTTTCATCCACCAACAAACCCCCCCTAAGAAACCAAAGCCTCATTCCATAAATGAAGGCTCTAGTCATCTATGTCCAAGAACAATGACCTTAAATACCATAACTGACCTCTTGATGGATTCAATTGCATTTGAGTGGTGATATGGATTCCATTAGCACTTGTTGAGCTATAGGTATTGATCTTGAGTACCTTGACATGGTTGGAGTGGGAAACTTGGGCCTTAATGTGAAAATGTTTCTCCCATAGAATGTGTATGGCCCTTTTACAATACCTACGGAAGAGACAATACACTCAACACTTGATAGTATGGTCATCCATAAAGAAAAACACTTAGCATAGAGGGTCCAAAAACACCAAAAAATAAATAAGCTTGAAAATATTTTAATCGAGAAACTCTCTATTAAAGCCCAACAACTTTGAGATGGAAACCATGGAAATCACATGTGCAAACTTACACAACAAAATGATATATGCTTTTTCTTTTTATTCATTTTATTTTTTCACTTTATCTCTTACTACTCCAAATTATGGCCATAACTTTAGTGTGATCCACCTATGTGTGCAAGGGGGAATGTAATGATACGCTTTTTCTTTTTATTCATTTTCTTTTTTTCACTTAGTCTCTTACCACCCCAAATTATGGCCATAACTTTAGTGTAATGCACTTATGTGTGCACGGGGGATGTAATACAAGCCCTACACAATTAACCACTATGTATGAATAATCCATAACAACTTTAAGAATTAAATTGTGGTAATGGGTGAAAAATTCTATTCCCAAAACAACTTTAAAAATTAAATTGTGGTAAGGGTGAAAAATTATTCATTTATGAGAAGTAGATCTAACAATTTTTTTACTTTAATATTTTATGTTTTTTTTCTTAAATTTATTTATTATGTTCTTTCAAAAATTACATAATAGTTCTCAAATTTTCTATATATATAATTTTTTTCAAACAATTATATTTAAGAAAAAAATTTACACCAAAAAATTACAAGCTCAACTTTTACCTTCATATTCTAACCTTATAAAAGTTATTTAAAATTTAACTTGATATTACAAAATTTAAAAAATAGTTTAACTTTAGAAATGATATAATATTTTCATTCAATTTTTCATATATATATTATATTTTTTTTCAAATAAAAATAGTTAGAAGTTTTTTTATAGACAAAAAATATGAGCTCAAATTTTATCTTATTTAAAATTCAACTTAATATTACAAAATTTAAAAAATATATCAATTCTAAAAATCAAATTTGATCTTATTTAAAATTTAACTTAATATTACAAAATTTAAAGAATCATATAATTTTAAAATGATACAATAGTTTTATTTTTCTATAATTTTTTAAAGACAAAGTACATTTAAAAATTCATAAATTTTATATAAAAGTTAATTAAAATTTAACTTTAAAGTATAAAATTAAAAAATTTATATTAATTTTAGAAATGATATAATAATTCTAATTTTTTCATTATTTAAAAACAAATTATTATTAGAAAAATTACAATGAAAAGAATATTAAAAATTACATAAAAATAAAATTAAAAATTACATTCGAGGAATTATAACCATTGTAATTGCCATTATAATTCATATTTAAACTTAAAGGCTAGTGCTATATAACTATGGATATATAACTTCTGTTGAAAAAAAAAACTATGCATATCTCACTTGGATGAACACAAATCTATTTCGACTAACGGTCAAAATGCAAAGTGATTTGCAAATCTCAACAACCACTATTATTATCAATAGCTCAATAAACTGCATTGAGTTGGCGTGATGGACAACCGAATGAACAGCCAGTCAGGTAGGAGGTGCCTCCTAAATAATTGAACCGCATTTAAGATTTCAGTTGGCGTGAGCCGAATGGAAAGTCACTCAGGTCGCGGGTGAATCTAAAAATTTCCCTCCAAAGCAATGCATTTTCCTTTCCCTCCAAAGCTATGCATTTTCCCCCAATTTACTCGTACATGTGGGCTATGCATTTTTCCCCAATTTACTCTTGAATGCTGAATGCTGCCTTGTTAAGCGCTGGTTACTCCATTTTACCCAGTTTACTTAATCCTCGATGCTTGGATGCTTGCTTGTTGAGGTTGGTTACTCCATTTTTCCCCAATTTAAGTGCATGCATCTTGCTTTGCTGGTTTGTTATGTGCTTTCTCAACTGGTCTGATCCGTTTTGTAGCTTGCTGGTCTGTTCGGCTTTCTCAATTGATCTCGGCAACTTTGCTAATCATAGGTATGTTAATTTCTTACCTATATTATAAATTAATTGCATAAAATCCAATATATTGAAGAATATACTGTGTTTTTGAAAAACATCGACTAACGAATACAGTGAAGATCTGATTTGGAAAGGAGCTTTGCATTGGCCCTAGTTTAGGCAAATTAAGAAATGAAGATTTTGTTTCCTTGTCACACCTATAGGAACTTTGCAAGGAAGATTTTTATTTTTGATTAGTAAAAGTGGATGACCATATTCGCTGTGGTTTCTATTTATGCATATTAAGCAGTCCCCAATAAGAAAATAGCAATTTACAGTGCATATAGGAAATCTGGAAGGAAGATTTTTATTTTTTATTAGTAAAAGTGGATAACCATATTCGCTATGGTTTCTATTTCTGCATATTAAGCGGTCCCCAATAAGAAAATAACAATTTACAGTGCCCAGGGTATAAAGAGGCTGGATTTCCATGCCATAACTGAGTAGCCTCGGTCTAGGAATTTGTCCTCTGCTATTAGTGTATTTAGGGTAATAATTACTAAGTATCACCTCCTGCATCTGGCCGCTCAGTACCGGCCAAGCAGTTATATCTCTCAATGAATCTGTGTAAAACCCCAAGACCAAGCCAGCAAGAAGCCAAATTAGTGATAAGGGAGCATGAACCGCTGGTAATCCAGCAGCATGGGGCCTTCACTATAAAAAGGTAATGTTTTTACTTAAAATCGACTATCTGTTTCAACGTTTGCACTCTATCTAATCCCAATGGCCACCTACCTCCCTCTTAAGTAGTCAAATTACCAGCTACTCGATCTAAGGGGGCAAGGTTATAACTTTTTTATTTACCATCCAGCCCAGACCAGCAATCCCAGCCATCTATTCATCCATGCATGAACCCCACCTAGATCCCTCAATAAGCACCCCAGCTCCATACAGCTTCTCCAGCTCTAACCCCGTCCAGTTAACTAGCTATCCCACCAGCCTGTAATAAAATTGAATTCTTCTATCTTTTCCATCCCGCGCCATCAAAGTGAAACGTTATGAAATGGCATCCTTCAGTAAGTGATCGCCTCTTTCTCGGCATATAGTGAAACCACCACCAGGGACTACACGAACCATAAGTCGTAAGCCTTCACCACCAACCCCACCGCACACCAGATCTAACCTATAACAAGCCATCACACAAAAAATAATAGACATCATGTTGTTACATACGAAGATAGACCAATTTTAGTATTATCTTCTCATTCCTTGTCTCATTCTTTGTTCCATTAATAGCGTCAGCGTCCTTGTCTCTTGGTCACTTGGATTCACAAATATATCAGTTGCTTGCGAAGCGGCCTCCTAGTATGATTGTATGTTTTGTCCCTAGTATCACCCCAAAATTGTCTGGTGCGGATTGACCTGAAGGCAGACAGAAGGCGGACTGTGTAATGCTGGGGAATGCGGACTTAATACTTCCTGAGCCTTGGGTGACTAAGTCCTGGTGCGCCCCTACCGTAAGATGTGGGCATTTGCAGATTGGACGGAAAGCGGACTGCATATTGAACTGAATGGATTATATGGGAAATGCTGGGTACGAGGGCTGGTAATGCTGGGGCCATGATCTGGGGAATTATAGGTACGTGCTAGTGGTAGAAGATTCAGTTGTAATTTGCTTCCCGGGAATACTCATCATCAGTGTAGAGAATCCAATCTATTTGGTAACTGGCCTCCCCACTCCTCAGTTTATACAATTAATAAATAAATGCCTATCCTGTAAGATGATACCTGTATGTCTATTGATTGATATCTGTTTCTCTTGCTAACTGGAGACAATGAACTTTACACGGATGGACGGCTTGCCGCCTGGCTAGACCCTGACGCTAGAACGTGAGGCTAGACCCGGCGATTATGCTTCGCAAAACAAGAGACCCAAGCCCAGCAAATTTTAATAAAGAAGAGGTAATCAGCACTGAACTGCATTCAATAGTGTAAATTCAGTACTGAAAGGTGGCATATCAAGATGGTAAATTGGTAATCATTTCAAACCTTAAAACGCAACCACAGCTAAGTTTTTGTTACTTTCATTTTTTTTTATTCATATTTTCATTCTACCGGACATTGAATCGATGACCCGGAGGTCCTAATACTCGTGCCTCGTATTCGGGGGCTTTCTCTCCCGCGTATGATGAGGGCAATGGGAAAGCAAGCAAACTGAGGCAAGGTCTTCTTGGATGTTTTGGAACCTATAAGGAGGAGGTCACCCATAATGAGGCGGTCACTAAACCCCTATACTATAGATATATCCAGAGCTTATATTAAACTCGATATATACGTGTAACTTTTCCATAGCCAAGAGGATGGATAAATAAAGGTTACCCCGTTGGTTAAACCAGAATACATTTTGGTTACATAGCATAGGAAAGTGCCCATATTTGTGTGATTTGCTAGCTGGTAAGCCACCAGTCTCAACAGGCAAATGGAGACTTACAAGTAGTTCTGAAGATACTGTCCTCCTTGTTTAGTATAAATTCCAGGTTTTAGTCTATGCACTTTTCGGAACACTTATAGAGAGATGAATCTTCAGTGTTATATGTACCAACCAAACAACTTCTTATCCATGCATGAGTCAACAAACAATCTGAAGTTGAGCTGGATGTGTCCCCCTCTAGCGAAGAATAATAAGGTTGTGTCCGTCTTCTAACGACTTATATCTCTTGAGTTGTGTCCATTTTCCTTTCTCTCTGTGCATAAGTAGTTGATTAGTCTATCTATAAACTCTATTTATACTAGTTTTTTTTTATACTGAATGCCTCTCCTCTTGCCACTCTTACCTAGTGGTTCCTTTCTATTTGGCTAGTTGACTCTCTATATTTCTATTTGTTGGCGAAGCTGCCTCGTTCAACGCTGAGCAAAGCATAGTGAACCTCTGTAGTTCTAATTCTAATTAGGTGTAGTTCTGGAATGACTGTGCTGTATAGATAGTGTGGACCATATTGTTTCTCTCTGATAACCAGGATGCCCTTGCACCCTTCAAAGGCCAACTACTTTCATAGCCGAGAGGAAGGATAATAAAAGTAGTTTACATCCCATTGTTTTTACCAGAAAACAACATTGGTTGGAGCCATGTTTGTTACTTACAAGCATACATTCATAGGCTATGTTGATTTCGCCAGAAAATATAGAGCCAGTCATTGCTGCTTGGCTTGGTCTCTAACTTGGGCTAGTAAATAGAGAGGGCCCCAGGATAAACTAAACCCCCCCTGTTCACCGTATTCCATTTTCCATACTGCTTGAGCCAGAGAGACCATCGTCTTACCTCTTTTTTTTATCAGCTAGTCTGATGAACCTCCCGGCAATTACCAGCAGCTATGAGAGGCATATATATCTAAGTTTGAGCAAGTTAGCAAGCCAGTTTATTATCCCAGCCTGGATTTCACATCGACCAACCCTTTTTATTGTTCCAGCGAGCAGGTTTATAATCAGCCAGTACCGGCAAGTAACGAATTGGCCAAGCTATTTGGTTTAGCTCAAGTGCTTCCCAGTGTCTCTAGGCAGCAGAGTTCTAAACTAGTGATAGAAATAGAATCTAAAGTCTGAGGTTATGGCGAGACTGGTAGCTTTCAATCAGATCGATGGTGTAAACTTGTTTGAGTTTTCCAAGATAATTTTACCTGCCACAGTAATCGTGACCACTCCCTTGTTCAATCCTAGTATTACATATATAAAGCCCAAGTTTGGTGCATGATCTCTATGGAAATGACGCAGGCACAACATTTTTGTTTGTGAATATTAAGAATATAAATATAGATCCAAATTCTGGTGTAGGAGCTCGGTGGGAAGGGCACATGCCCATTCCTTTGTTTGCAAGTATTAAGTATATATATAGAGCCCAATTCTGGTGTGTGAGCTCGGTTGGAAGGGCGCATGCCCAATATTTTTGTTTGTAAGTATTAAGAATATATAGAGACAGCCAAAGTCTTGTGCAGGAGCTCGATTTGAAGGGCGCAGGCCCAATAATTTTTTTTGTAAATATTAAGAATATATATAGAAATCCAAATTCTAGTGTAGGAGCTTGTAATGTCCCTTAAATCCCCCCCCCCCCCCCGCCCCCAAAAAAAATTGTTAAGGGACACACGTACCAGGATTGAGCCCAGCACAGATTCTAGTGGAAAAGTCATTGTCTTGTTAACTGTAAAAGAAGAGAAAACTCCCATTAGAGTTTCCTATTGCTGCTAGTATATCTTCTGTCCAAAAATGAAAGGGCAGATTAAGAAGCCTTAACCCAAACCTTACAAATTCCAATTAATATTTAAGGTTCTATGTAGTCTAATTTTTTTGTAGGTAATTTTAGTTTTTGTTATTTATTGCACTATTTTCTTTACTTGAAATCCTTTGAGACTACATATTTATATTTTTCATTGCACTAGATCAATATGAGTAAACTTCTTTGTTGAATTTTTTAGGTTCCAATGTCAGACATGAACAATCCTGAATATGGCACATATGAATGGTGGCAAATGGATGTTTTTTGCTCATGCAACCGTTGCTATGGTAGAAGACGTCAAAAACGACATGTTGAGAGTAACCATTTAAAGATAAATGGTCCTATGGAAGGATTTTTGGAGGGTGGTGAAGAAATGAATATAGAAATGCCCACTAGAATTCAAAATAATGATGAAACTATTGGAAGCAACAATAGTTTACCCAATATGGTTGGTGAAGGAAGGATTGATCATAATCCCAACAATGAGAGTATACGAGATGATTGTATGGAAAACGATGGTTCTAATGATGACCACCGGGATGGACAAGAACAAATAAATATTGAACCCAATGCAAGAGAGATTCTAAATTCAATTAATCTAGACACTAATGGAGAACCTCATGATAACAACATTCTACATATGGCAAGGACACCACTTTACCTAGGTGCACGATGCTCTATATTGCAAGCTGTGTTATCCCTTCTTAACTTAAAAGTTGTCCATGGATGGACAAACAATAGTTTCACTGACCTTCTACAGTAAGTGTGTTTTTTGTTGAAAGGAAATTTCAAGTTTATTCTCAATAAATATTTCTAGAACTTTAATGCCACTCTAAACTTTATCTTATCATTGTTGATGGCATTGTTATAGGTTGTTATCAGGCATGCACCTTCCAATTAATAACAAATTGCCTAAATCAAAATATGAGATCATGTCATTAACAAAGGATTTAGGCATGGATGTTGCCAAGTCTTATGATGCATGTCCCAATGACTGCATGCTATATTATGGAGATGGAAAGGATTCCTTAGATCAGTGCCCAGAATGCGGTGAGCAGAGGTACCATACAAGTGCATCATCAAAAAAGGTAGGACGGAAGGTACTTCGCCATATACCTTTAGCCCCACAATTTGAGAGGTTATTTGGATGCAAGGGAATGTCAGAGCTCATGGATTATCATGTGAGGGGAAGGAGCACAGATAGTGTTATGAGGATGCCAGCTGATGGAGTTGTATGGCGTAAGATTGAGGAGAAGTGGCCAATTTTCAAAGATGAACCGAGAAATGCAAGAATATCATTAGCATTGGATGGTGTGAATCCTTATGGAAATCAATCAACACAATGGTCTACATGTCCAGTAATTGCTATCAACAACAACATACCCCCATGGTTGTCAACAAAAAAGGAACATGCTATGTTGACATTGATCATACCAGGTTATACTTTATGGAAATGCATAGTAATTAGTCCATATGGTAATGGAGAGTAATTAATGATGCAAATGACAAATTGAAGTTAATTTTTTTACAGGTCCAAATCAACCTAAATGCATGGAAACATACTTCGAACCTCTAATAGATGAGTTATTGATGCTTTGGCAAGGAATGCATATGAAGGACGTATCGCGTCCTATTGGTTCAAGGATATTTCAATTTCATGCAATGCTTCTCTTCACAATTCATGATGCCCCGGGTCTATCAATGTGTTGTGGTGAGTTATAGTTGGTGTTAATCACCTCATGTTGTATTTATTGATTTTATTTATTTCATAATAACACCTTAAATTATTACTGATCTTGCATATAAAAATAAAAGGCCTTCAGACTAAGGGATCTTATGGATGCCCAACATGTGGGCCTTGCACCTCATCTAGAAGATCGCGACATTTGGGAAAGACAATATATGATGAGTATAGAATGTTTCTAAAGATTAATCACCCATATCGTGTACGAGATAAGGATGAATTTGGTGGGAAGGAGTGCCTTATCAGAGCACCTTTGAAGATGAATCCCAAGAGATGGATGCATGCATATAGAAACACAAATGGTAATTCTCATGTCCATAGTTGAAATGTTATAAAATAACATCTGAAAATAATGGATTTGGTAAATTTATTATGATTTTTCTTTGTGATAGGATCCCTTCCTCCAGGAATGACTCGAAAGACAATATTTTCACAGTTGCCATACTATGAAGACCTACCTATTGTTCACATGTTTGACACAATGCATATAGGGAAGAATGTATCTTCTTGCTTATATAATATGTTATTTGAGAAGAGTTCAATACATGGGAGACAACTAAATAAGCTACAAGTGAGGATGGACCTCAAAGAGGTAGGAAGAATGCCTCATCTTTGGCCAGATGATGATGGTAATTTTGTAGATGATCCATGGTCTCTCACAAAGGAGGGTAAAGGGCAAATGATTAAATCCATAAAATCATTAAGATTCCCAACAGGTTTTGGAGTGAATTTTAAGAAGGCATTCACAAAAGGAAATGAACTTACTGGAATGAAGACCCATGATTGGCATAATTTCCTTAGGGTACGTATGTGCACACTCATTGAAGTTATTTATATTATATGTTATCTGCCTTTAATTTAATTTTTTATTTCATGTGTTATTAATCAACTTGAACATTCTATATGCAGTACCTATTACCCGCCCGCCTTCCAAATAATATGGATGACAACATTAGGAGGACAATCTACAAGCTCAGTAAATTTTTTAGGTATAATGCATGGTCGATATAAGAAAAAGTGTATCTTCATGTATAATGCAATACAATAGGAAGTTGGTCATCTAAAATATTTTCTTCATTTACACAAATGTGGGTTTATATTAGTTATTTCTATTTTAGGTGGGTCACTTCAACAGAGATACACAACAAAGACCTAAAGATGTGGAAGAAAGAAGTCCCCATTCTAATGTGTGACATGCAAAAATATTTCCCAACAAGTTTCTTCAATGCACAAGAACACTACATTGTGCATCTATTACATGAAATAGAAATGTGTGGACCAGTTCAAACAAGAACAATGTTTCCCGTTGAGCGTTATTTAAAGGTTTTGAAAAAGTTTGTAAAGCAAAAGGCTTGTCCTGAAGGTTCCATGCTTCAAGGGTACATGTTGTTCAAATCAACAGTTTATCTCACCGAATTGTGCAAAGAATTAAATATTGAAGGGCCACAACTATGGGACTCAAAACAAAGTGAAAACGTTGAAGGGCATGTATTCACAGGACGAGCAAAAACTAGGAAAATTAAAGGTGATTAAACTCATATCCATATATGGTACAAGTGTCTAAATTTTTATTATGATGGTATTTAATGTGTTTTATGTTTGTGATTGTAGATGCTACTGAAATGGAGGCTTTATTACTATATGTTGCAAGAAACAATGAGCACACAAATGTTTGGAGGGAGGACTATCAAAGGCATCGTGATGCCGAGCAGAGACGTTGTTTGTCATATGTATCTCGAGGTGGTCATAATTCATCGGCATACTCAACAATAATGAAAAAATTTGAAAAGGATTGGCCACCAGCTATTAGTTTAAAATATTTCAGGGATAGAGTAGCAAGGGCATGCAGAGATAATGATGAAAGGGTTACTACATATGCATTGGAAATTCTAAAGGGGCCAGAAGAGAATAAGGTGACACATTACAAGGGGATGTGGTACAAGGGTCGTCATTACCGTGTTCAAAAGGTAGATGAAAATCGACAAACATTTGACTGTGGCATTGCTGCATATTTTACAGTAGATTGCCAGTCACATGTTCATGATGGAAACTTAAAAACAGACACCTTGCGATACTATGGATTAGTTGAAGATATCTTAGAGCTTAACTTCAGATCTTTCAAGGTGGTTCTATTTAATGCTCAGTGGTTTAGAAATATTGTGGTTGGAAATCATCCAACAACATATATGCATGAGAATGGATTTTTCCTCATCAACCATACTAGGTTTGAGCAAACAGATGAACCATATGTTTTCCCTGACCAGTGTGAGCAGATATTTTTATGCCGCCATCCTACAGAATGCTCAAAGTCATTTGTTATTGAGTATAATCCTAGATCAATAAGATCCTTTCAACATTTACATGAAGACCAACCTATCCTGGAGCAAATGTCATCTGATGATAGCTCAGATGATGAGGTTAATGGATAAGAAGACATGATTGGACCTTACAATGTATATTCAACTTATTTTGATGATTAATGACAAATTTTATGAATATTCCTATTTGAAAAAAATGTCCATTGGTTTTGAATTAGGGTTGTTTTTTCATTTAAATCTATTGCATGGATATGTCTAGGAAACTCATTGAGAGTTCTTCTAACATCCAAAAGTTGCAAAACATTTTTTTTTAATTTGTCTTCTAAAGATAATCTAGAGAATTGATTAGGTTCAAAATCTTGTACATTTTCATTTTAAGATATGTATTTAGCATATAAGATACAATTTTTCATATTTCATAATTAATATTTTAAAAGTACATAAATTAGGAAACAATTCTCATATTTAATTATGATGAAATGTTTATTAATTGAAATATAAAAATATAATAAAAGCATTTCATGATTTTAATGTCTCATATTCATTTAGGAAGAAGACACTTGGAAAAAAATTTCTATAAACTTATAAATGATGCCATTTCAAAATTACTAAATGTTAGATGTATTATTATATATTGATTCACAAAACATTTTTATTTTTATTATATGTAGAAAGCTTAATGGTTCTAATAAGTATTTTAGTTCATTTGCATAATTTTTGTTTTATAATACTTTTACTCTATTTCATATAGTTAGATTATTGTTGGTTTCATACTAGTGCAATGAAGTGTATAATACTAGTTCTGACTTTTGGGAAATGTGTTAACATTGAATTAGGTCTCTTGCTTCAATATGAGAACAAAAAAACAAGCAATGTGTACTATTCGTACAAAGAGTGTAAATGATGTTATGAGAAACACGCCTTCTATAGGAACAGATATTACTGAAATACCTTTGAATGGAAGTAGTTTATCTACAACACCATCTTCACATTCAAATTTTATACATGATGTATACATACCGGTAGTAACTGATCCTTGCTATAATGTGGAGCGAACATTAGATACTGGATTTGAAATGGATAAGTTACGATTGTATAAAGAGTGGTTGACTAGGGATGATGTCAACCCATTCATAAGAGATGCAATTCAAATAGCATACAACACAACCATATTTGACAGAGATAATGCAGCAGATACAGAAATAGTTGTTGATGATATGCCAAGGTAAATCATCATTTATTTTATACTTATTAATTTTAGGTTTGTAATTACATATAATATCAACATAATAATATATTCTACCTTGTTTCTTAGCAGTAATACCATTGTTCCAGAAGAAGGCACCAATGTTGATGGAGTGCAAAATCAATCTCCTCCCGTGGATGAACCAGTTAGAGAATCTATTGGTGCATCTCTTGCACCTCCTTTGAAACATCCAAGTGAATATGTTAGAGCAGAGGCAACCAATGGTATGCCATTTACAATCACTTTAAATGAAAAAGGGCAAGTGTTAAATGATGAAGCTGGGAGAACATGGAGAGACATACTTCATCGCGAATCATTGAGATTATTTGGTCCTACAATTACTAGAGATTTTCGTCATCAAGGTAAAACATGAATATTATATATTTTTTCATAGAATGCATGCTTAATTTAGGTAGTATAAATTTATATACTTGACTAAATAGTTCATGTTTCATATTCAAAAATTTATATATTCTACTCATTGTTGCATTCCCTATACTTCATATACAAGATTTCATGTTATTACCATGATACTAGAAACCTTAAAATATCTCATATAGATTAAAATTTTTATATTTATTTTGCAGACAAATCTAAGAAGGATGAGTTAGTATCTCATATGCATAAAGTTTCTGCAATTGTACCTCCCAAGCAAATTCTCCACAGTGTTGCTGAATATATGAAAAATACTAGAAATGCTTTGAGAGGGGAATTGGTTAAAAACAAAAATATAGTCAAACCACATTTCATAGGAGAAGTAGAGTGGAAAAAAATATTGGAACAAGTGGATATTAAAAAAAAGAGGAAATGTGGAACCTTGGTTGGAAAGGACAAATATGCACATACCGTGCAAGCCTCTAGGTTGGCCACACGCCATCGTTTGGGGAAAGGTAGCATGTTGTCTGCAGAGGCAAAATTTGTAAGTTTAATACACTACTATGCTTCTCAAGTAAACTTTATTTTTCTTATAAACATCTTTTCTAACTATTTTGTTATTTTTTTAAAATTGTAGTTGCAGGTATTCAATACTAAAATGTCTGAAGATGATAAAGATTTTGCTTCATGCTATGGTATATCTTCTCTCATCCATCAAAAGGTTAAAGAAGGGCTTCATCCTATCACTGGTTATGGGGTAATTTTCCACCTACAAATTCTTTGTTCTAAATAAATGTTCATGATATGAAACATATATATGTAAATGAAAGTTTTAATGAGTACAATTTGTAGGTATGTTCATCTTATCTTGTATGCTTCTTAGGTAATTGTTTCAGAGGATGAAAGAGAAGAGGAAAATGAATTTTGACTCATGCTTCAACATTATCATATGCTGACATGTTGAATCTACATGGCTTCAAAGGTTAGTTCACTTCAATTATTTTTGCAATCAATAGCATATTTTAGTTATGAAATGTCACTAAATGCATAACCTTTTTATTGTTTTTGCAATTCAGTTAAAGCTATTGTTTGTGTTTTTTTCTCCATCATTTTTTGTATTTTTATTGTTTACAAAGAGAAGTCATCATGTTTATAATTTTCTTTTACCATTTTGGCCATGCAGGTGATGGCAAGTTCCCTGGAAAAATCAAGGATGAACAATATTAGCAACTCTTCAAATGAATTATTAATATTCTCTCTTTCATTTTTCTGTAAAAACAAATTTCAAAAACATAGTCTTCCATTATATTAATATTATGAAAATTATTGTTTTATGATTATCAATTATAATTTTTTTGGAATGGTATTATAGTTTTTATTATGTTTTTTCATTGTATTGAATTATTGATTTTTTAAATGATGGATTAAACCAGATAAACTATAATGAGATGTCTTAATAAACATATTTTATCCTTGTTTATATATATATATGATGCAAAACAATATAAATCACATATATTATAATTTTTCTTTAAAAACAAATTTCAAAACACAGTCTTCCATTATATTAATATTATGAGAATAATTGTTTTGTAATTATAAATTATAAATTTTGCTGAAATAGCATTATGGTTTTCATTATGTCTATTTAATGTATTGAATTATTGTGTTTTAGATGATGGATTAAAATTAAATAAACCAAATAATATATATATATATAAGAGCTTATGGTGTAAAAAAATATAAATCACACACGTGCGTGTGTGATTTATATTTTTTTCACCCTTTATTATTTTATGGTGCTTTGCACCATATATATATATATATATATATATATATATATATATATTAATTATGCGTTTTATTTTTTTTGTACCATTTATTATTTTATGGTGCTTTGCACCATATATATATATATATATATATATATATATATTAATCATGCGTTTTATTTTTTTTGCACCATTTATTATTTTATGGTGCTTTGCACCACTTGTTATTTTATGGTGCTTTGCACCATATACAAGTTTGAGTATAATAATAATAATTTTCGTGTTTCGCACCAAAAGGTATTAATCCATGTTGGATTGGTTTTGGTGTTTTGCACCACAAAATTTCAATCCACGTAATATTGGTTTTTGGTGGTTTGCACCATACACCATGTTATGCCACATATTCATTTAACACCAAAATTAACTTTTTTACAAACACCATTTTTGCACCATAAATTTTAGCACCACTTGCGTATCCCCACATTATCACCACTTTTGCACCACTATTTGAAAATTGAGGATTTCCCAAATCCTTTACAAATAGTGGTGCTAATGTGAGGCTAAAATGCCCTTTTTCTTGTAGTGGCAGCTCTGTTCATGGATTTTAACCATGTAAAACTTATTAGATTTACTGACTGGATAATCGAAATGTACAAGGACGTCCTTCGATTTTAGCAAATTTATCTAGTATAAGTGTATGTGCAGATCTATTTTGCAAATTTATCTAGTATAAGAATAAAAATTATATTGATGAATTGAAATTCGATGCATATATAATTCAATATAAGACTTCATATCTTCTAACTGGGAGTGACTGCGCAGATCTATTTCATCGAATTTAGCAATGGTAAAAAGAAAGAATCATTTCTGCAAACTAGAAATCTAAAGGCGCAGATCCGTTTCAATGTAAGAATTCATATCTACTATGTGGAAGTGAAACACAGATGCAATAGTAAATCTAAATCGATCCTTAGGAATTCAAATGGAAATCTGGAAACATGAAAATAATTCTGATTCTATCTTTTCCAGAAATAAAAATGCAGGTGCAATAGTAGATTTAAATCGATCCTTAGGAATTCAAATGGAAATATGGAAACATGAAAATAATTATAATTCTATCTTTTCCAGAAATAAAAACGCAGGTACAATAGTAGATCTAAATTTATGCTTAGGAATTCAAATGGAAATCCAGAAACATGAAAATAATTATGATTCTTATCTTTTCCAGAAATGAAAACGCAACTACCTAAGAGATCTAAATCAATAATACCGATCGCCAAATTTCCCTAGGCGCACCGAGGCTCTTCTTAAACAAAATAGATTTAATATAAATAGTGACTTTCTCAGCATATACCAATTTTATAAATCCAAATTAAATAATATAGATCGCAATATTTTTTTCATCTTCAATATATATAAATTTTAAAATTTAAACGGCAATAAACCCGCAGATCGCCAATCTTTCTTCTTCAACAAAAATACATATTTTTATAAAAATTTTATTCAACTAGTTTTGGGAAAAATCGTACATTTTTGCAGACTTAGTAAACATAACTTTTCATCTATGTATGGATCTAATTTAAAAAAATAAGAGTTTAAAGGAATAGAACATGTCGAGAGGGTTGTTCCAGCTGTTGACGAAGTTATCGGAAAGGTTGTCATCGATACAATCAAAATATTCCAGAATTTACCGAAGACCCCTCAGTTGACCTCCCTACCGTATCGGGAGTAATCTTCTTCCTCCCGAACCCCCGAGAAATTGAGGTCGTAAGAACATACCAGCCTTGACCATCCAATGGGATCTCCCATTCCCCAGAAATATATTAACCAAACTCCAAGGAATCATGTAATATCCCGATTTCGACCCCATTGCATTAAAATGTAATGATGTAATATTGTTATAAAATCATGGTGAGGAGCTCAAGGCGAAGGCCCCACCATCGATTTAATGATGCATATGGTTTACGTGCTAGCCATGCACAATGGCATTGCAAATATCATGTAAATATGCATTTTAATAAAATACCCACAACTAGCTATGCAATGCAACAAGAGATGGGGGCGTGATTTTACAAGGAATTGGGAGGGAAATATTCAAACCCTTGGAGCCAATCAAGTCAAGCCAAGTGTCAATGAGATAACCCATAAAACCCTCAACTACCGATGTTGACTTTGTACCCAATCATTTATTTCTTCCAAGAGTTGGTTGAAGTAGTTAATGCCTTTTGGAATGGAGAGGTATGGATGTCCAAATTCGGGTATGGGCAATCCACCCTTTATGGAAATTCATGTTTTACTTCTTGGGCAAGAAAAGAGCTACGAAATTTCTCCCCAAGCCATTATTCACCATTGCCTTGCTCCCTCACATAGTCTGAGCTAGTTGGGGTGTTTTACCTCCACGTTTTTATGGTTTTTCCTTGTTTTTCTAGCTGGGAAGAGGGCGTTTTGGTGTTGCAGAGCTGCTGGGAGGATGGGAGCTCAATTTGGGATTTCATTGAGGCCATTCTGGCCATTGGATAGCTCATAACCCGTGGGAGAAATTGGTTTTTCTCCCTGTGGTCGAATTCCCCTTTCCACAGTCCGTTTTTCGTGTGCCCATGGTTTGGGGAAAACCCATGGCCATCTTATTTGTACATCCCATTGTTAAAAATGTGTATCCATGCCTAATGATTGTGTTTTGTTGTGTGTAGATAGAATATGTTGGGGTATGGGTTATGGGTATCCTTTGTTTTGGCTTGAGCTTGAGTGCAAACATCCAAAAAAGAGTAAGGTTCAGATTTAGCCTAATAAACCCAGCTATGTACTGGCTTGGCTTAGATGCAATGATTATTTGGTTGTACATGAGATTGAGAGTCCCATTTTCTTGTAAAAATCATGCCCAGCTCGGGGGTGGTCTCTGAGTGCTGAAATAATACAGGCTGGGAAGAGACCTATGGTTGGGTGGTACGTTGCAATGACATAGCTAGTTGCTTGGGACAATTGCATAATGAAGATAAGTGTTATCTATGTGTATTTACTTCTGCAGTGTTTTAATTTGATTATTGTTAGTGATATGTTGAATGCCTATGAAATATGTGTGGATGATGTTTTATTCTGTTGTGCATGTTTGCTTTGATTTGCGTCTGCACGTATTGGTTTTATTCGTATGAATCTAATGAATGGGGCTGAGTTATGTAAAATCACTAGAAGTATAGTCATGTTCTCTTCCGTGTGTTGGGTCAACGGGAGGGGACGTGACAGATTGGTATCAGAGCAATGGTTACAACATTGGTCCTACATGGGATAGATCTAACAACTTGCAGAGGTAAGAACCTTTCCTTCCTAGCACTAATCATCATAAAAGAAAGAAAAATTTCAAATTTTCAAAATTTTTCTAACTATTTTGAGTTTCTGCTAAGTCTATGTCGGTGTAAAAGAGAAAAAATTTGTGAAAAGGTCGGCGACCAGTCACGATTTTTTGGCGAAACAATCAGTGACCAATCACTAGTTTTCGGAGAAACGATTGGTGACCAATCGGGAGTTTTTAGTGAAACGGTCGGCGACCAATCGCAAGTTTTGCTTCGAAACAGATCAACGATCGAAAAAAAATTGTGAGTTTTACTCCGAAATGGATCGACTATCGGCGAAAAATTGCAAGTCTTGCTCCGAAATGGATCAACGATTGGCGAGAAATTGTGATTTTTTCTCTGAAACGGTCGGCGCAAGATCGTGAGTTGCGTCGATTGGCGACAAAGACCAAGTTGTGCTGAAAGGGTCAGCGGAAAAGGGTGAGTCCGTCGATTGGCAAGAAAAGAAAAACTCACCAAAATGATCAGCGGAAAAGGGTGAGTTGAGCCAATCGGCGTAAAACAAGTCGGAGGAGAATTGCCAAACCCACTGAAACAGGTCGGGGCAAAAGCCATAAGTCCGTTGAAACAAAGAATTTCAGCATTTTTCCAAGAAGATTCTAGGTGCCAAAAATTGAAAAAATGCCATGGGACTTATGCGCTATATTGCGCGAAATTGGAAGATTTACAACAACAACAAAAACGAGAGCATTGCCCTCGACCCACAAGCCCCCTTGATCCCCGTCGTCCCCTAAGACGTCGTCGATGGTGATAAATTTCTATGGTAATGACAAGATTCATAGAAATGGAAATGTTGCATCATGGGTAAATCATCGTGGGAAAGTGCAATGTTGATAAAAAGGGAAATCTCTCACCTTAAACTATTTATGTTTATAACATAATAATTGTATGCTTGGAAAGTAGCAAGAATGAATGTTATACACGCATATATATATATATATAGAATTGCTACTTGGTGAGAAAATCATAGCTAATAATTGCTTGTTTGCATGGTAGAGAGGCCATGAAATTGGATCAACTATGATGTGGAAGAGGAAATTCCATGCTATAATGAGGAATTTGAAAGGGAGAATTCCTTAACTCCTCTCTTTCTAGTTTATGAGCCTTATATACATAAAATTATGGCATAGGAATGCTGGAAATGCAAGAGATTAGATAGATGAAGTGAATATGCACTAGTTGGAATATTAATAAACATTGCACAGTGCATGTGAAAATGTTTGTGCATGTATATGATATTGCATATTTCTAAAATAGTGAGGTTTTACATATGCAATGGGCCACTTAAGCTAATTATTGTGGTTGCTAATAATTAGTTGTGTTCGCATTGGTTGTAGGACCAAAGACAACCAAAGCATGGATAAAGATGTACATGATGATGTTGCATGTGACCAACAACCTTATGAGAAGGGTCGGTGTAACAAATATGTGATCATAAGGTTGGAAAAAGGACTGTGTAGCATTGGTAAGAGGACAACTGATAACATCAAGCGATGTTAATGATAGCCATGCAGGTAATAGTTATTTGTGCTTAATTGCATGAATTTTGAAAGAGGATTTGGTAAGATCCCTTCAACTATGTTGATTTGGTTTGCGCGTGGTACTGAGTGCCTGAATGTTAATATCATCCTACCGAGTATGTTGAGGTGTGGGTAAGTAAAGGCAAGGAGACTTACACCCTATAGTTTCTTAGAAACCTCAATGCATTCATATGAAATTATATCATGCCATTTGTGTATGTTGGTTGTGAGTTTAACAACCAAAGCAAGTGATGAATTATGATCCTATTGTGGTAGTGTATGCCATATGAGATAGTCATGGTTAAGGCCATAATGTGGTTGGCATGGTAATGCTATAGTACTACACAAGTATTCCATGAACTCCCTATTAGTGTTAATTTGGGATGAAACCTCTTTTCCAATGACCAAGGAGTGAGTAAACTCTTGACGTGTTGTTTGGGTGGAGAAGGAAGGCACCCAGATAAGTTAATCAAGTGACTGGGGAGATGGTTGGATGATGTGTTAAGGGAATAGCCATACTTTCCAAAACATCATGGTGGAATTCATGACATGACATTGTGGTATTCATGAATCCATCCAAGAAATCATTGAGTGAGTGCACATTAAAAGATTATGTAAATGTTATGAATATGAATTCATATGTGTGGGTGCACATGTTAAGATGCATTCTGTGAATGGATGGTTGTGATATATATGTTTCATTGCAATTAGATAATAGATGAAATGGTGAACTATTGTTAATCCTGAGACCATTTCATGATTTGTTGTGAATGCAGGAGAATGATTGCATGAAGAAGGTAGACATGTTGATGGGCTACCAGAGTGCTCTATTGGAAGGACAGAGTTGAATAAAAAGAATATAGTTGTGAAGTAATGAATATTGGATTTTTTATTTAAATTGTAGGGATAATGTGTCTGTGTCTTGCAATTTTATTATGATAATGATGCATATATAGATATATATATATTTCATTGCATTTCAAATGTTAATAGTTGAAAGTGTTTGAATTATTGAGTGTTATAATTCTGAGAGCACTTCAGTGACTGTTGTAGCAATGAAAATATTATATGCATAGATACTCACAACATGTTTGGTTGATTTAAAGTTTCAGATTCCAGGTATAAATTTTTTGCGTATGGCAATGAGGATAAGTCCATAGTAAAGACTGGAATCTACCATATGTAGAAGCCAAAGGTTATGAGAAGGTTCTCATGGTTGTGAAATTTAACTTATGCATGAAACAAATCTGAAAATATTCTGATTTAAGTTTATGAGGATAATCTCATGGTTGCAAATATAATTTCTGTAGGAAAACAGATTTGAAATTTTGCTAATAATTGCTAATGACTGTTTGGATTATATAAAGTTGTGTCAGGATTACATGTTGTATGTGGATGTTCATGTATGGTAGCAAGCGTAAAACCATAATGGACAGAGTGATACAACTTACGAGAGACAAACAATATGAGGATGGCATCATGATTAAACAAATCAATATTTGTAGGAGACATAATTGTAAATTCATGTTTGAATTTAATTATTAATGACATTGACTGATTAGGGAAATCAGATTTGAATTTGATTGTCAAAATGTTGTTGATTGTTTGGATGTTTGAGGAGTGTGTCAGGAAGAAACGTTGTAGGAATACCATGTGTCATGGTCTGCAGAAGCCAAACTCCATGGGAAGGATCCCATGCTTTGGAAATGGGTTTCAGGTGAAACGCCATTGTAAATTTTGATAATGTCTCAACTGAACTGCATGTTGGTAAACCATGTGAGTGAGACAGTAAAATTATGCTAAGAAGGCATATGCAGAGTATGGAATGTGAAAAGATTGGGGTGGAAAACCAAAGGACCATTGACTCAGAGAAGGGAGCCCCCATTCTTCGCAAATGAAGAAAAGATACATCTGTAAAACGGATTAGTATTCTGTAGCCCTAACTAAGAATATACATGTCTGGTTATTAGATTTAATATGCAGAGCATGCTTTATTATTTTATTATTATTCCAAACTGCTTGAGTGTGAATAGGGCCTACATGACTCACATTGGAAAGGGAGCATACCTTTCGGGTGTTGGTTTATGTTAAGGGTTGTCAATATTGACTACACCCTAAGGGAATGGACGCATTCTTGGTGTTTCAATACTTGATAGTGAATGTTATGAAATATGGTTACAATTTTAGAGCAGCAATATTGATGAGACTGCTTATCCTTCTTGTGCTATCAGCTTACAAAGATGCAATTTCGTGTTGCACGTTAAGAGGCAAAGTGAAGAAAAGGTACTCAAGAAGACTGTATGGGTAGTGGTAACCTTTCTACGGTCACACTAAAGGACACTAGAAGGGATGGATAGGCCCGAGGAGCTATGTAGTAGAAAAGGGGTATCATCCTTGTGTAGTGTGAGAGGGTATTGTGGGGCCATGCTAGCTTGTAGTCAAGAAATTCACCTATAGAGTTACTAATGGGAACCGCTCGGTTGCACAGGAGAAGGAATCCCATCTTTGTGTGGATGAAGAATTGATGTGTGTGTGAAGGGTTGTGGTGATATTGATGAAGGCATAAAAACTCTATTGGGTCAGCAGTAAGGTGGGTTACCGAGATTGACTAAAATCCCTGACCTAGACATGGTCGTGGTGCAGTTTCCTTCCATTGACTGATGACCTAGAAGGATGTGATGGCTTGGAAATGGAGAGGGAAAACCAGGTATGAGACCGGTTTGGCACCACCAATGCTTGGTAAATCCAGAGAGTAAACTGGTTGTTCATTAACTACTTGATGTTGTGGAGAAGCATGTGTGTTGGCCAAAAATCCACCCCACAGGTGATCCAAGGCTTGTAAAGCAGAGAAGGAAACTTGTGGAGTAGCGAGGAACTGCCCCATACATATAAGTTTTTAATTTTCATTCATTTTTTATTTATTTCGGATAATGAAAATTTCATGACAAGTCTTATGACAACCAAGATGATACGTTGTTGTTTCTCTGTTGGAAACCTTGGTAATTGCAGGAAGCAAGGACCCTGAAGGAACCATAAATGTTTTATAAATCCATTTGGTGCACTGGTTGGACATTAAATGTTGTGGAGCAGCTAGCGTGCTGGCCAAACATTCCTTAAACAATTGATAAAACTAGTCAAAGTGCTGGCCTAGCATATTGCTAAATGGGATGTTTGATAAACCTAGTTGGAGTACTGGTCTAGCATTTTGCAAAATGGGATGCCCGATAAACCCAGTCGACGTACTGGCCTGGAATTTCCTATTCGAATAGTTGTGGAGTAGCCTACGTGTTGGCCCAACATTCGATATTGTATCCACGGGAAATCCAAGGCTTGTAAAGCAAAGAAGGAGCCTGTGGAATAAAGTGAAGACATCCAATACAGATAAGTATTTGGTTATCTTGCAGCTTCTTACTTATTCAATATGAATACACGTGTGTATACAGTTTGGTTATGAGTTCTTAAACTCTCATTTAGAGATAAATCCTATGAAAATAAACTAAACATGTGAATTGATTCAATGTTTGAGTTTAGGTATTGCTGGAAGCAAGGACTATGAAGGCATACTAGGGATGCATGTGGACATGTGACCATCCTAAAGAGCTCAGTATGAGTAGTAATGAAAGATGGTGTTAGTGGAACTGTGTGGGTCCTAGCAGCCAAAGGTTCTGTAGGCAACAATGGGGAAGGGTTCCCTAGTTGAAAATCCTTAAACAGGCCTTAGACACTAAGTGTCATAGCCAGGAAAGGGCAAGTCAAGAATTCACATTGAAGTGAAATAGGCTAAGGAGCATGAAACCACAATGGTGGTGTAGCTCCAGATTGGAACACGACTAAGAGGGGGAAACTCTTACTCTTCTCTTTCCTTTTTTATTGATGCATTTTAGAAACATGAGATTTTTGAGTGCATGTCATGGCTGGAAATAGATTGTGTTTAATTTCCCGAAATAAATTGTGAATGCTGAAATATTTATTTCCCTATGAAAGGATGAACATGAATGAGTTCATATGTATGTTAGGAAAGCATGACAAGTGTGAAATTCTCATGTGTAAAGCATAGACATTCCATGTCAATTGGGAAAATAATTGACTAATTTTAATATTTTGTTATGCTTGGCCTAACAGGAATTTCCATGATGAATCTCACCAGTGAGAAATTGAAAGCCATTGATTGCAGCTATTACCAGCCAAGTGTTGCTAGTGAGAAAAGTGAGAGCCAGTTGTGCACAATGATCATGGAAGTAGGCCAAAAGCTATTTGATTTGGCTGAAAATATTCCTCAAATAGTTTCCAGGACAGTAAGAAAGATGGCATCCATGAAATTCCAGACTTGTAGATCAACTGGAAGGTAAATCAAAGGAAGGGATTGTTGTGGAGCAATGCCCACCTACAGAGATGGAAGATCAAAGCCAGCAGGAGCAACTTGTGGAAGCTAAAGGACTTGGTCCTAAAAGTTCAAAGTAAAGAGATGAAACATAGGACAAACCTACCACATTTTGTGAATTTTGGGCATCTGTAAAGTGGATATATATTCCTAAGTGTTCGAACACTGAGGATGATGTTATTCCAAGGTGGAGGGGATTATAATATCCCAATTTCAACCCCATTACATTAAAATATAATGATGTAATATCGTTATAAAATCATGGTGAGGAGCTCAAAGCCAAGGCCCCACCATCGATTTAATGATGCATATGGTTTACGTGCTATCCAGGCACAATGGGATTGTAAATATAATGTAAATATGCATTTTAATAAAATACCCACAACTAGCTATACAATGCAACAAGAGATGGGGGCATGATTTTACAAGGAATTGGGAGGGAAATATTCAAACCCTTGGAGCCAATCAAGTCAAGCCAAGTGTCAATGAGATAACCCATAAAACCCTCAACTACTCGTGTTGACGTTTGTACCAATCATTTATTTCTTCCAAGAATTGGTTGAAGTAGTTAATGCCTTGAGGAATGGAGAGGTATGGCTGTCCAAATTCGGGTATGGGAAATCCACCCTTCATGGAAATTCATGTTTTACTTCTTGGGCAAGAAAAGAGCTACGAAATTGCTCCCCAATCCATTATTCACCATTTCCTTGTTCCCTCATGCAGTCTGAGCTAGATGGGGTGTTTTACCTCCACATTTTTATGGTTTTTTCCTTGTTTTTCTAGCTGGGAAGAGGGATTTTGGTGCTGCAGAGATGCTTGGAGGATGGGAGCTCGATTTGGGGTTTCATTGAAGCCTATTTTTCCATTGGAATTCTCATAACTTGTGGGAGAAATCGTTTTTTCTCCCAGTGGTCGAATTCCCCTTTCCACAATCCGTTTTTGGTGTGCCCACAGTTTGGGGAAAACCCATGCCCATCTTATTAGTACATCCCATTGTTAAAAATGTGTATCCATGCCCAATGATTGTGTTTTGCTATGTGTAGATATAGTATGTTGGGGTATGGGTTATGGGTATCCTTTGTTTTGGATTGACCTTGAGTGCAAGCATCCAGAAAATAAGAGGGTTCAGATTTAGCCTGATAAAACCAGCCGTGGACTGGCTTGGGTTAGATGCAATGATTATTTGGCTGTGCATGAGCTTGAGAGTCTTCTTTTCCCTTGTAAAACTCATGCCCAACTCAGGGGTGGTATCTGAGTGCTGAAAGAATACAGGCTAGGTAGAGACCTATGGTTGGGTGGAACGTTGCAACGACATAGCTAGTTGCTTGGGACAATTGCACAATGAAGATAAGTATTATCTATGTGTATTTACTTCTGCAGTGTTTTAATTTGATGATTATTAGTGATATGCTGAATGCTAATGAAATATGTGTGGATGATTTTTTATTCCGTTGTGCATGTTTTCTTTGATTTGCATATGCACACATTGTTTTTATTTGTATGAATCTAATGAATGGGGCTAAGTTATGTAAAATTGCCAGAACTGTAGTCATGTTCCCTTCCTTGTGTTGGGTCAGCGGGAGGGGACGTGACAAATGACGCTTAAGTAGAAACTTTGATTACAAAGCCCATCCAACACTAAGGAGCAAGAGAGACTCTCTCCTTCTACTCCCTCTCTTTTATAGCCCAAGTCTTGCATGATATGTGTCCTCTCATGCAAAAATAAATTTTAATTTAATAATTCATTATTATTTATCCTCATGCAACAAGTGTCACTCTCACATCAATGTGCACCTAAATCCCTTAATTATCTCTTTTTTGTCTCCCCAGTTTAAATTTCTAAATCCTAAATCAATGGGTGTAGGTGGAGTTGGTCTTTAGATGAGTGTTTATTATATTTTTTCTCCATCATTTGTTAATTAGAATATTATTTGCAATTTTAATCTCATGCATATCCATCCTGACATAATGGGTGCATATCTACCCCAATTGCCCCTTTTCTAAAGTTCATAAATTAAATATGCTCTTTTATTGAATTTCTAAAATTCTATATGCAACTTTTAATATATGCACATAACTGTTTTAAATGAAAAAGTGAGAGTAATAATTTTCCCGTCATTGTCTAGGTACCTCTTCGGTGGGTCCTTCCAACAACCTTATTTTCTTCGCGTGGGAAGTACTATGTAGCAATCAGGGAGTCAATACCGCGATATATCGACTACACTTCCTTGGAGACTAGTGGTGGTTTGAAGAATAAGATCCTTCTGATTGTGCGCCCCTTAACCTCTAGTACATGACCAAATCGTTATGGCCTCACCTGTACGACACAGGATTCCTCAGGTGAGATGAAACGATTTGTGACCCATGCATGGAGTGTTATTTTAGGGTCGACAGTCCATCATATTACCCCTAGGTATTTTTCCCATTATTATGACCCTTATTATTCCATTGTGAGTCAGTCGGTAAATCTATTTACCTACTACTACACACACTCAAAGCGCACATTAGTAGCACTGCACCATAAAAATCGTTTCATCATGCATCATAATATTCATTCACATCTATGGAATAAAAAAGAATCATTCATTGCATTTACATAGAACAACATCATAATCTGTCAGTCAATCAATCATATCTATCATTCATTTGTTATTCAACCACTTTCATAAAATAGTATTTAAAGAATAATCTATGGTTCATGTTTTATTTAACTGGGTCACTTCAAATTTGGTGCGCTCAATAGTCTACTATGTCAATGTATTGAGGCAGGCGTTACATACACCTCCTCTTATTTAAAACTTTTTATCGAATTCAAAACAAAAATGGAAAGTTCTAACGCATTTCAATTGCGTCTTCCCAGGTTGCAGAACTAGGGCTATAACTATCCTAATGAACTTTAACCTGGTCGATCACACGGTGTCTAAGATTCCATGTTCGACGGTCCAATATTCATATCGGTTCAGCCGTCATGGCCCCTTCGTACGATATATGTAAATTTCTCATGTCGATAATATGTGTAGAATCAAAATCATAATGCCTAAGTGCTGATACATGAAAAACGTTGTGCATCCTATGTAGAGATGATGGTAGCACGAGATGGTAGGATACTAGTCCTATCCGTTCTAATACTTCAAAGGGTCCTAAAAATATAGGAGACAGTTTGGTCCCTTTCCCAAATTTAATAGTGCTCTTTTGCGGTTTTACTCGCAAAAATACTCGGTCCCCATTATTATAATCTCTATCAAGTCTATGTGCATCAGCATATCTCTTTTGCCGATTTTTTGCTTCTTTCACTTGAGCACGGATATCTGTCATCTGGTCTTCCATCTCCTGAATCACCTCAGGTCCTATCAAGGTCCCATCCTCTAGTCTATCCCAACTCAAGAGTGTCCTACATGGTCGCCCATATAGAAACTCCGGTGCCATCTATATGGAACTTCGATAGTAGTTGTTATAGGAAAACTCTACTATAGGTAGAAACTCCTCCTAATGAGTCTATTGATCCATTACATACATCCTCAACATGTCCTCCAATATCTGTTTTACCCTCTCAGTCTATCCATCAGTCTCAGGGTGGTATGCAGTGCTAAAGTTGAGTCACGTTCCCATAGCTTCCTGGAATGTTGTCCAAACTATGCCTATGAATACTGATCCCCGATCATATATTATCCTCTTTGGTACCTCATGTAGTCGTACTATCTCATCAATGAAAACTCTAGCAATTTCTGGTGCTTGATAAGTATTTTTAATGGTGATAAAATGCGCACTCTTTGTGAGAGTGTCAACCACCAAAAAAATAGTTTCATGCATTTTGCGGGTCAACGGTAATCCCACAATAAATTCCATGGATATAACCTCTCATTTTGATTCAGGAATGGCGTGAGGTTGAAGTAATCCTACGCGATGTCTATTCTTTGCTTTAACTAACTAACATTGCATGCATCTAGAGACAAAGTTCACTATGTCTCTCTTCATTCCATGCCAGAAAATAAGGGGTACAAATACGCATACATTTTTCTCACTCCTAGATGTGCTCTATACACCGCTCGGTGGGATTCTACCAGGATCAAGTTCCTAAGCTCATCGTTCATTGGTACATAAATACGGTTGTTGTATATTAACAATTTGTCACTTTCCAATGAATAACCCTTATACTTTGGTAATTCCATCTGTTCATTTTCTAGCTTAGTCTTCACCTCATTGTACCAGATGTCTGCTTGTTGTATTCCATGTATATTCTCCCTCAAATTGGTCTTCACCGAGATCACTGAAAAGAGGCGGGGTATGCAAATAAGCGCATTCGGTACCTTATTCAATGTTCCTTTCACGCAGGAAATGTGGAAATCATACTCGCTCAGTTACTCGGACCATCTCCTCTGTCTGGAATTTAAATCACTCTGGGTGAATATGTACTGTAACCCATGATGGTTCGTCTTAATTTTGAACTTCCTTCCTACCATATAATGTTGCCATAAGTGTGACGCATGCATCACAACAGTCAATTCCATGTCATGTGTTTCATAGTTTTCCTTGTGTGACCTGAGTCTTCAGGAAGTGTAGGAAATCACTCTACCCTACTTGATTAATACACATCTGATCCCTTCCTTTAATGCATGAATTCATACTAGGAAATCCTTCTCCATATCCGACACTCTTAGGATCGGTGTCATCATTAGTAATTCCTTCAATTTTTCATATGCTTTGGCACACTTTTATGTGCATATAAAATTCTGAACAATTTTCTTCAATTCTGTGATGGGTCCCGCAACCCTCGAGAACCCTTCCACAAATATTCTGTAATATCCTCCCAATCCCATGAAGCTCCTCACTTCATGCACATTCGTCAGTGCTGGTCATTCCCAAATAGCCTCTATCTTTGTGGGGTCTACAGCTATGCCATCACCATAAATAATTTGTCCCAAGTAGTGGATTTCCTTCTGGAAGAAAGAACACTTTGACATCTTCCCATATAGTTGGTTCTCTCAGAGACATTGCAATACCAACTTGATATTCTCTTCATGTTCCTCTTGTGTCTTTGAGTAGATTAGAATGTCATCGAGGAACACTTGCACAAAATTTTCTAGGTATTGGCGGAACATGTCGTTGATCAAGTTCATAAACACACTAGGTGCATTGGTCAGCCCAAAAGGTACAACTACAAACTCGTAGTGTCCAAATCACTTTTTGAAAGAATTCTTCGAGATATCTTCCTCCTTGATCTGGAACTGATGATATCTTGATCACAAGTCAATATTCGAGAATATTGTTGCACCTTTAATCTGATCGAACATGTCATCGATCCTAGTTAGAGGGTACCGATTTCTCACAGTATCTCTGTTCAGCTAGCGGTAGCCTATGCAGAGACACCATGATCCATCCTTCTTCTTGAAAAAAAGTATTGGTGCTCCCCACAAGGAAACGCTCGATCTAATCAATCCCAGATCCAAGAGCTCTTGTAGTTGTATCTGTAGTTCTTTCAATTCTAGTACAAACATTATGTACGGGGTTCCTACGATAGGTTCACTTCCAAGCTTTAATTCAATGTTTAAGTCTAGTTCACTCTGCGATGGTAGTTCGGGTAAAGATTCTGGGAATACATCCATGTATTCTGAAAATAAAGGGTGATTGACTATGTCATATTTGTCCTCATCCTTGTTCATTTCCATCATGGCATAAAGCTGACATCCCTTCCTCGTGATTTTCTTCAGTTGCAACATGGAAATCATTCGCAGGGATACTTTATTCTTCTTCCCCACGAGGACCTTCTTATGACCTTCATCATCATATAAATTCAACTCCTTGCTTCGGCAATCTACTAATGCGGCATGGGCTTCCAGCCAATCCATGCCCAAGATCAAGTCATAGGTTCCTAGGGTGGTTGCATAGAAAGATGTTCTAGTGCGACATACTCCTAAATCTACTTCACAATCTTCTAGCTTGAGCCCTATGCTCTGGGTATTTCCGGATTCCATTTCGACTAAGTTGAAATCGTCTTGAGCACTTACCATCATATTACTCCTCTCTAATGCATAATGACAAATAAAGCTTTCAGTGGCACCAGGGTCTATGAGTAAAGAGAATGTCATACCATTAATTATACATGTTGTCTCTAGTACAATATATTGATGTTCTTCTTGGTGGTTATTAATTGTTGCATGGATGTGATGCGCTCCTCCCAGATCTGTTGCAGTAGTCTGAGGTTGTCTATGTCCCTGTCTCTGACTTTCCTGCTGCTGAGGGAAATCACTTCGGTAGTGTGGGCCTCCGCACTTCTAGCACCCCTCTCTCGGTCCTTTCTTCGTTCTTCCCGCCTGAAAGTTGTTGGTATGAGGCCCCAATTGTGTCGACTTTCCAAATGATCTTGTATTGTCCTTTTTGAAAGGTGGCTTGTACGACATTCTTTTATCCTTATAGGGTTTCTCATGGATAGGTCCCCTATTATTATTTTACTTCCCATCGTACATCCTGGATGGATTTGTAGGTGGTCCACCTCTATTTTCTCTTGGAAAGCTTTTCTTGGATGAGCCCCCGCTCATCAGTTCCTCTTCAGCAATTAAGGCTTTATGTACTGCATAATGCAAGGTCTACGACATGAGGATGCGGGGTGCATACCTCAAAAGTTCCATGAACCTAATCTCGTACTCTAGTACCTATCTGACGCCCTGTAGGAGGGCATTGAAATCGTGATCTGTCTCTCAATTAATTCTTCCGATAGGTAGTTCTTGCAGAACTGTTCCTCGAACAACTACCAAGACACTTCATTGATATATATCCCCAACTGTGGTCATAGAGTCTTCCATGATAACAGTGCTTCCCCCTTCAATTGAAGGATATCCATATGTACTTTCAGATTTGAGGTGTATTCCCTCAAGGCGAAACACATGGTCATCTTCTGTAACGAAGCCTCTGCTGCGGTCCCTTCAATGGAACCCCAAAACTCTTGAAATCTTACTTTTTCCAGTTCGCGATGCATACTAGCCGGTGGTGGATTTTGAGGTTCATTTGCAGGAATGAGATGTCAGTCTTCTTCGCGGTCTAGCAGGTTCATCAGTGCTTCCGACATCCTATGGAATTTTCTCATCATGGTCATAACTTCGCCGATGGGTAGGTTAATAGTTTCCTCGGTTCTTGGTGGCATGGCTACTAGAGTTTGTGGGGTTGGTGGATGTGTCGCTCGTCCCCGTCCTCTCCTTGTCCTGCCTCTAAGACCTCTTCGGTCCATGATAATGTCTATAGAGTCATGGGAATACGATTTCAATTAGTTCCAATTTCAAAATTTCATAAGAAGTTAAAACTTAATCTTTGTGGAAGATGTTTTGGTCCTAACTAGGTTCGACATGGCTCTGATACCAAAATGTAACGATTGTTGTCGTTCGACGAAGCATAGTTGTAATATATTTTTTATGTATGTATTCTTCTATCCAACTTTAAACTCTTAATCAATCTTCATTTCCAGGTTTAAGGTACAATCAACCACAGTCTTCCTATAATAAAATTTACAATTTTTCCAAGGATATATTCAAGATATCAATTATTTCATATCTTATAAATTCCTCTCCTTTGTCCAACACTTCATCCAATTTGTCATCTCTGACATATCCTAACTACATCTCTATGTAAGTATTAGATATTCAATTCAGCTTCATATCAATATTTTAATAAGAGGGCCTACTATACATAACATAACTTTAAACTGACCTTTCCATACAACCTATAGATGTAATTTCTTCTAACTTGAACTTTTAATTATGAGCATTCCTCCTTATCAATATATAACATATACTTCCTTCCTTTGACATTCAACTACAATCGTCATTTTCTTTCCCATGATAATATGAATAAAATATAATGAATTTATACTTCTTTATCACATGATAATATAAATAAAATATAATGAATTTATACTTCTTTATCACATGGCAATCATAGAATGTAACAAATGTAAACACAACTGAAAATAAAAACACTTCATTTTCTTTATCATAGTATGAATTCAATTAAAATGTAACTTGTCATACTTTTAAATTATTATAAAAACTTCATTTTTCCTTATTATAACACAGTGACAATACAATTAATAAATTTAAACGCAACTTTAAAATATAACAATAGTTATTTTCCTTATCCTAACATGATTTCAATTAGCGCAAAGTGCTATGATCTAAAATATAACGAAGCTTTATTTTCTTTATCATAATTTGATTTCAATTAAACTTTAACATGTCGTACTTTGATTTCAATTAGCGCAAAGTGCTATGATCTAAAATATAACGAAGCTTTATTTTCTTTATCATAATATGATTTCAATTAAACTTTAACATGTCATACTTTTAAATTATAATGACAATTTCATTTTTCTATATTATAACACAGTCGCAATACAATTAATAAATTTAAACGCATCTTTAAAATATAACAATACTTGTTTACCTTATCCTAACATGATTTCAATTAATGCAAAATGCCATGATCTAAAATAAAATGAATCTTTACTCTAACACATATCTTGACTTACGAAATTCCCACTATCTCAGCACTCTGCAATCTTAGGTGTGACTCAATCCCTTTTTTTCTTAAATAAAAACACAATTTAGCAATGATTAAAACGAAGGATTGAAATCTGTAACTTACCTATCTTGAATTACAACGACAGTATTAGCAGACTTCTAAACATGGAGGGTGAGCTCAAGTGAATACCAGTATGAGTTCCTGCTATACAGTATGAGTTCCTGCTATACAGTTCCATTGCGGAAAGTATAAATTGACAAAAGATTGTGCATAGGATTAGGATAAGCATAGAGTCGAGCTGGATCTTTGGTCAATTTTCCTAGATATCACACTATGGATCTTTGGTCAATTTTCCTAGATAGAGTCATGGCTAAAAGCACGAGTTGGAGTGAGGTCAGCTTTCCTCAGGTCGAAAGAAGAATCGATTACCATATCCATAAAAAAAAATGCATAAGGATCCATATTTCTGAGGTATCTATACAGATGCGAGAGTTACGGGGTTACAATACTAAGAATGGTAGTAACCGACTAGAAATTAGAATCACACAGAGTCCATTCTTCAGGTCAACATTATAGAGATTCAAATCGGCCAACTAGAAATAGAGAAATGTGTAGCTTTGTTCCTGGATTTTAACCATGTAAAAATTATTGGATTTACTGACTGGATAATCAAAATGTACAGGGATGTATAAATTTATCCAGTATAAGTATAAAATTTATATTGACTAATTGAAATTCGATGCAGATGTAATTCAATATAAGACTTCATATCTGCTAACTGGGATTCACTGCGCACGTCTATTTCATCAAATTTAGCGATGTTAAAAAAAAAATCATTTCTATGAACTAGAAATCGAAAGGTGCAGATCCATTTCAATGTCAGAATTCATATCTGTTATATGGAATTTAAATGAAGATGCAATAGTAAATCTAAATTGATCCTTACGAATTCAAATGGAAATCCAGAAGCATGAAAATAATTCTGATTCTATCTTTTCCAGAAATAAAAATACAGGTGCAATAGTAGATCTAAATTGATTCCTAAGAATTCAAATGGAAATCCAGAAACATGAAAATAATTTTGATTCTATATTTTCCAAAAAAAAAAATGCAGGTGCAATAGTAGATCTAAATTGATCCTTAGGAATTCAAATGTAAATCTGGAAACATGAAAATAATTACGATTCTTATCTTTTCCAGAAATGAAAACGCAGCAAAATAAGAGATCTAAATCAATAATATCGATCACCAAATCTCCCTAGGCGCACCGAGGCTCTTCTTAAACAAAATAGATTTAATATAAACAGTGACTTTCTCAGCATATACAAATTTTATAAATCTAAATTAAATAATACAGATCGACATATTTTTTTCCTCGTCACTATATATACATTTTAAAATTAAATGGCAATAAACCCGCAGATTGCCAATCTTTCTTCTTCAACAAAAATACATATTTTTATAACAATTTAATTCAACTAGTTTTGGGAAAAATCGTACATTTCCAGACTTAGTAAACATAACTTTTCATCTCTGTATGGATCTAATTTTAAAAAAAATGAGTTTAAAGGAATAGAACCTATCGAGAGGGTTGTTCCATTCGTTCACGAAGTTCTTGGAAAGGTTGTCGTCGATCGAATCAAAATATTCCAGAATTTATCGAAGACCCCTTGGTTGACCTCACTACTGTATCATGAGTAATATTCTTCCTCCCGAACCCCCGAACAATTGGAGTCGTAAGAACACACCAGCCTTGACCTTCCGATGGGATCTTCCAATCCCTGGACATATATGAACCAAACTCCAAGGAATCACGCTTAAGTAGAAACTTCGATTACGAAGCCCATCCAACACTAGGGAGTAAGAGAGACTCTCTCCTTCTCCTCCCTCTCTTTTATATCCCAAGTATTGCATGATATGTGTCCTCTCATGCAAAAATAAATTGTAATTTAATAATTCATTATTATATATCCTCATGCAACAAGTGTCACTCTCACATCAATGTGCACCTAAATCCCTTAATTATCTCTTTGTTGTCTCCCTAGTTTAAATTTCTAAATCCTAAATCAGTGGGTGTAGGTGGAGTTGGTCTCCAGATGAGTTTTTATTCTCGTTTTTCTCCATAACTTATTTTAATTTGAATATTATTTGCAATTTTAATCTCATGCATATCAATCCTGACATAATCGGTGCATATCTACCCCAATTGCCCCTTTTCTAAAATTCCTAAATTAAATATGCTCTTTTATTTAATTTCTAAAATTCTATATGCAACTTTTAATATATGCGCATAACCATTTTAAATGCAAAAAGTGAGAGTAATAATTTTCCCGTCGTTGTCTAGGTACCTCTTCAGCGGGTCCTTCCGATAACCTTCTTTCCTTCGTGTGGGAAGTACTGTGTAGCGATTGGGGAATCATTACCGCAATCTCTCAACTACACTTTCTTGGAGACTAATGGTGGTTTGAGGAATAAGATCCTTCTTATTGCGCGCCCCTCAACCTCTCGTACACGACCAAATCATTATGGCCTCGCCTGTACAACACACGCTTCCCTAGGTGAGCTGAAACTGCTTTCGACCTATGCGTGGAATACTATTTCAGGGTCGATAGTCCATCATCATACCCCTATGTATTTTTCTCGTTCTTATGACCCTTATTATTCCATTGTGATTCAGTCGGTAAATCTCTTTACCTGTTACTGCACACACTCAAAGTGCACATTAGTAGGGCTGCACCATAAAAATCGTTTCATCATGCATCATAATATTCATTCAATTTTATCATTCATTCACATACATGGAATAAAAAAGCATCATTCATTGCATTTACATAGAACATCATAAAATCTCTTAGTCAATCGAGTATAGCTATCCTTCATTTTTTGTTCAACCACTTTCATTCAGTAATATTTAAATCATAATCTATGGTTCATGTTTTATTTAACTAAGTCACTTCAAAGTCGATGCCCTCAATAGTATACTTTGTCAATGTACTGAGGTGGGCATTACAATCATCACTTGTTCCTTGAATGGAATGATAACTACATTTGTCCTCCTTAGAAAGTATTACCCGAGGATGAATTGAAAGTCGACCACAACCAACCAAAAGCAATATGACCAAAAACCCTCCTGAGATTCAAAAACATCTCCATAAAGTGTGCAATAAATGTTATTCAAGGTTAGCAACATCCTCCATTAAAGGATTTCTTTAAAAGGGTGCTGCTCCAAAAAAAATCCTTATAGCAATAAAAGATATCCCATGATGACTTCCAAGTAGGAAAAATGTCCTCCAACAAACTATGTCCTAATCATGTGGACCAAATTTCAAATGGTGTCCAAAGAACTCACTGCTGGATAAAGAGTAAAAATATTTCATCTTTAAATCATATCAATGGAAAGAATTTGAAGATGAAAAAGAAAAAATGAAATTTTGCAAATTCTTTTGAATTCTTACTGTAATTTCAACAATCATAATCTGAAATTCAATTTTTTTCACCGAATTGGGTGAATACACTGAAAAAGGGATCAACTTTCTACATGTTTGGCTTGTTCCAATAGTTCAATGCTTGTTGATGATGGCAGAGGACACCCGCCACCTCAGGTGGCATGATGTGGCATGATGCGAAATAATAGAGGCTTGAGCTTAAGAGGAGAACAAAGGATGGCACTCTTCATTTGCAAATCAGGTATGTGCACTTTATAATCTATAGCCCTGGTTATCTAAGTAGAAATGTTATGGTTGTGCATGGAAAAAGGCTCAGAGGACATCCAAGAGATATGGTACAAGAAATAGTATGCTAATTTTACCAAAGTAAGTTAATAAGTGGATAAATTTTTTTTTTGGACTTTTTTCCAAATATAATAGAAATTTTTAGGAAGATGGAGTTGAGAACTTTAATCATGAGAATGCTATTAAAATTTTTAATTGAATTTACTAAGATCAAGATTGTCATTTTTAAAAAAAATAAGTGAATCAAAATGGAACTTTATCTTTTCGAAAAAATGAACTCACCAAAAAGAAATGAAATTGTCTACTATTAAGTCACTTCAATTTTATGACCCAGTAAACCATAAATCATAACCATTTCAAACAAAAAAAGCCCCTTAAAGCTATATCTCAAAGAATTTGTAATCCAACAATATCACAAATGAAATGTTAAATCATGCACTTGTTAGATTCAGGGAGAGGTGGCATGACAGGGACAAAGTCCAAGCTTGTCGGAGATGAGGTTTTGTGAAGAAGCCATTTCATTTTCTAGAATCCGCTGCTACAAGTATGAGATTGGAGAAGGAGAAGATGGAGGATCTACTTTCTTGAAATCACATGAATGAAGCTCTTCACAGACATTACCAGTCATTAATAAAGAAGAACTCTTGAATACAGACACAGTTGTAAATGGTTAGCAACCTGAAACTGTCAAAGTGTGGGATTCCCCTCTTCTTTGATCTAACTCGATGAAAAGTGGCTTAACCACTTGCCACAATAGAAACTGTTCATCCAATATAACTTAGCTAAACTAAAAACAGGAACCTCAAGACAAACTCCATTTTCAAACCGTACATCCAAATCAACTAAAATAACTCACTAAACTCATAAAATATTATATATATGGTTCCCAACAGTAATACTTATATTCATTGCCAATAGCTATTTTTTGGCTAAAGCCTAATGTAAAAAAAATGAAATCTAAAAAGTTATTTGTTGTGTTAAATTTATGGAATTAATGGATCATAATGAAGATGATATTTTTTGCAGCTTCATTCGAATACCCTGATAATGGGTGGAGTGTCCACTCGAAACAGCAAATGGTTTTCCTAAAGTCCACAATGAAATTCCATAAACTTTAATACAACGATTAACCACTGTGAAAACCTCCATACCAAATAATTTGTGCCATGTAAGTCGTTTGTGTTATGTGCTATGTTCTTTTTACTTATTATTAAACAATTTTATCAAGAAACAAACATAAACATAATTTCATCCACATATGTCTACGAGATCTGAAAAGGAAAATGAGGTTACATGGATAACACAAAATTTTCTTTTCTTATAGTGTTCAATGTAAAAATTTCCAGCTAATGTAGATAAATCTTCTAAATTAGCCTTGCTTATGTCAAGGGAACTTAAAAACATTTCATAGGTGTCTGCAAAACAAAACAGTTTGTGTGTATTCATTAAATAGAAAGACACATAAATCAGTAAAAAAACTTTAAAAAACATAGATTTAAAGAAGCATGCTGAATAAATATTCCACTTGAACTGTCAATTTTCCATGGTCAATAAGTGTGGTTTACATTATACTCCTACCACAAAGGAGCTATCCCCTCCTGATAGTACTCCACACTAGCGTCGGAAATGTTTTACTCCTCTGGTAAAAGATGCAAACTCCTTCGGAAGTTGCTTCATAATTTTGAGGTCATTGGCCAAAGTATTTGTAAAATACTCATAAAAAACATCAAAAAAATTGCTGCAACATTTCAATTTTCAATTTTCCAACATTCCAAATTGTAAGACCAAAAGGAACTTGCAGAGGCACAACAGAGCTACCTTTCATAAATTATATTAAAAGATTTTACAGAGATAAAAAATAGTATCCTCACCTTGAGTTCTTCAAGAATGATCATTTTCCCAGTTTTAGAATACTAATGTAGCATTGATAATGCGAGTAACTACGAACATGTCACAGATTTGCGATTCAAGTCAAGAAATGAACACTGCCATAATGCAAATTTTTCGAGGATTTGATTCTTGAAAAATTAAGGAAGGTATATATTTCAGTTTTAAATCGACAAAGAGCATCTGAAAACAAACATTAATAACAGGAAAGGATTGACAAAAAATCTAATCTGCCTGTGATGGTCCTCTCGCTGAAAGAGGAGATGGGTCATTATGGAACATGGTTGAAGATAGTAACATCTTATTGTGGAATGAGGCAGGCGATGTAGGGTTTCAGGAAAAGGCTGTAAATTAAATAAGAAACATCTCAAAGAAGATTTTCCCTCTATTAGATCCACAAAAAGCATGTTTACAATCTGGTTGGCAAGAACCGATAGAAAAAAGCAAAACCTAAAAAAACAATCAATTATGCAATTCTATGACGAAATTGGGCACCCCCTGTTGTAAGTTGAGTTTCCAATGGCCCCTAGATGATTGGGGGTTCGCGATTAACATGACTCCCCACACTGTCGATATCAAACATGGGACCTATACCATATGAACAACTATGCTCCCATCATTTGCAAAATCCTCAAACTAGCCATTTGGGTTGAAAGAGAAATCAAGAAACAAGGTGACCTTATATGCAGGCCCTGATACCCAAATAATCGAAACCCTTGACAACCAATCATCTGAATCGACTAAAAAATCAATCTACTAATTACATAGACTTTATTCCTCTAAATATCCTTGTGAGTTTGGGTGTTTAGCGGGCCATGCCCTCTCTGTCTTCTTTATAGATATAAAGTTTTGAATATCACTCTTCTCTAACAAATGGTGAATCAGATCCCACGTAGCTCCATTATAGGGAAAACGTGATAAACTACTCCATAATGCTACATCAGAGACAAAACCCTCGAACAAAACTCAAAGCTAGGCCAAATCTCTAGAAAGAATCAGACTCCACGCTGTGGTCGAATTTGTCATGTCCCCTCCCATCATCCTAGTGCAAAGGAGGTAACATGATGAACATATCGAGCTTATTTGACGATCTCAGGCCCATACATTACTAAGAAATTCATGGATAAATAAAAACTTATGTGTGCAAATTCATACTCAATATAAACACAGCAGAATTAAATCGTATTTACACACATACAATTGTAATGCATCAACATATATATCACAAGTAGATGATGATTCAATATCCGGAGAATCAATCCCCTTCTCATGCTATGCACAGATTTCATATCAATTCCATTAACATGAATAATTATCATTCAGGATTAACACCTTGCAGAACACATAATGCATATAATTTAAACACAGAGAACACTTATCTTTGAGATGAAGCTTTCCAAACAGCTAGCTATGTGAGAGCAACGTTCAACCCAACTATAGATCTCTGTCTAGTCTATATTCTTTCAGTTGAGAGATCACCCTCGAGCTGGGTTGTGTATCCACTAAGGAGGAACTAGATGGGCTCACTCACAGCCATGGTTTCACTCAACAACTATGCTAAGCCAACACACACTTGGGTTTATCAAGCATACAAAAGACAAAGGAGGGCAATGCTAAGCCAGTGAGCTCAACCACAAAGCTACAGGCATCTCAAGATAATTGAAATAGTCAAGGCACCCACAATACCTACCACACCCAACACAAGGAAGGTCCCCTTCTCTGCTGCACAGTCCCTCAGGCGTCCCTTCCCTCCAGTGCTCTTCATGATGGGTATATAAAGGTCCAAGCTACTAAATCATTGAGATTCCAGCCTTCACTGGTTTTATCAAGCAAACCCAACCTCTACTCAGTCATTCACACTTGGATTTCTCACAATTCTGTCATCAATTAACTCAATCCTGTCACTGGATTTCTGGGCTATAGAAATTGGGTTTTCCAATGGATTTCAGGGTGTCTAATACTCTCAAATTCACCCCAAGGTTCATATCTATGGATGCCCCATTGGATTTTACTGTCAATACCAAATTCTGGGCGTTTATGACTCTTCAAAACGTGGGTTCTTGCAAAGTTGCGATTTCTGGTTTTTCTCACTACTGGGCATGTGTAATGGATGAAAACTGATGTTGGGATGTTCAACAAATGGAATGGGAATGAGGAAGAACCAATTCCCATGAGGTAGAGTGACTTTTGGTACAAGAAAAAAAGAGCCCATACCCGCCATACGAATTTCTGGGCTGCCCATGCTCCATTGAAGCCATGGACTGAATTCTTCAACAACTTCCTTACAACAGAATTAAATGTCAGCAAGGAAAGTCAAATGGGTTCACAAGATGATATTTGGCAGCATATGGTTCATCCCCACAACTCCCTCACCACTCCCTAGTGGAATACAGATGGCCCTTTCTCATTCGTTGCTTCCATAGCTAGTTTTGGTATTTTATTGCAATATCAAATATTTACATCATTTACAATATTCAATGGTTTAATAGCTCATGGGTAATAAAATATCAAATACTTGTCCATTTTAAATAAAATCCGAACATACATTAGCGGGGCCTTGGCCTTGAGCTACATTGCATGCATACAATATTTACATTAAAAGCCAATATTTCATAAGGATCAAAATTAGGGTATTACAAAATCTCTAGATTTTGCAAAATAAAAAATTCCGGATTCTAGTGAAAAACCTTGAGCCAAATTGTCGAAGTTGTAAAGCCTGCAAGCCAAATCATCGAAGTTGTAGATAACTCCAAATGTAAGATATCAATTTTCCATTTTATAATAAAAAATGAATTTAATTATATATAGATAAAAATGGCAGTGGCCCCATTTTCAAGCGGCGGCTGAGAATCTCATTTGCGTGGAAAGATAAGAATATTCGTTGACTGAACTTTCATGTCAGAATTTTCAGCAGCTCTAAAGAAAATTTAGAGCGATCCACTCCCCAGTCTTCATGTAGCTGGAAGAGAACCCCATAATCCTCCATAGACACATTTAAGGGAGGAAAATCATCCAAAGTTATAGGCTCGCATCTCTCCAGATCTTCAAGAACCGAGTCCCAAAATGCCAGACCCTGCTCCACCGAAACCTATTGGCCTTCAATAGCGGATTCAGCTTCCGAAAAGGAGGAAGAGTACGCCGCGTCATCTTCGGAATTTAGCGCGAATTCTTCTACGGCGGCCTGAATTTGTGGCGGAGATAGAGAAGAGGCGTAGGGAATTTCCAGCAAGGAGTCTGGAAAATTGAATTTGGCATTGGATGCTCTCAGACAATAAACGGCAAAGTCATAGGCACGGGTAGCCTTTTCCAGGGTGTCGTAGGAGCCCAGCCAAATTCTACCCTTGGAATTGGGCATTCGAATTTCCGACACCCATTTCCCCCATTTTCTCACTCGAGTTCCCTTGAACTGCCGCGACTTCAGTGAGCGGTTTTCGGGTCTGCTGTGGCTGTTCTGATTTGAAGAGTATTTAGCCATGTCGGGTTGTTGCGAAGGTATCAGGGCTGGAACTGAGAGTGTGGTCGTGAAGTTATAAGGATTTAAAACAAGAGTTTATGACGGTGAGAAGATTTGAACTCGGGACGCATAGAGGTGATACTACAGTAGTGCAATGAACATCTATGAACGGATGAGGCTGAAAATGTTTGAAGGGAAGCAGGTATATGTAGAAAGATTGCGTGAGCATTTTGTTGTGTGCAACTGGCTGCTTAAATATTAAATATTAGCATACGCGAAAGGACATAAAATGGAAAGATGATGACATCCCTGAATCTGAACCTAATTTGATTAGCTCATTAGTTTTTGGTTTCATTCGTTAGAGATGACATGATGACGTGGTTACTTCTAGAATTTTACTACTTAGATTTTTCATTATATAGTTATATATATTTTAGAATTTAGAGTGGATTATCATTTTTATTTTTGTTTCTTTTCCAGCGAAAAAAATCTACTATTGTTATTCATTGTATGAATCAAATAGTACAAAGTTGTTCGTGATTCAACATATGAATCAAGTGCAACATAATTACATCCATATATATCAAGATCCCTTCAAAGAGTTCGTGTCACCAATATAGCCTGAAGCTATAGAGAAAAACTTACAAAATTACAAAATTAGCAGATCATGGAAGCAGAAAGCAAAATCAAGTAACATGCAGCCCTGAAAGTACTCCAAAAGATCAGTCAAAAAAATATATGGAACCACTGTCCTGGAAGGAGTTCTCACACCATTCCTCCCAAAAAAGATACCCTTCTAAACCAGAAAGCGCTTGCTTGGATAACTTGTCAGCAAGTGAGTTGTGTTCTCTGAAGATATGTTCAAATGAGATGTTCTGTTGCTTAGAAATTTCAGTGCAAGTCCGGAGAGCCCAATGACGAAGATGCATGACATTGAGCATGGACTCACCTGCAGCCCATTTTATGGTAACCTTGGAATCACCATAAACCTTTATATTAACCAAACCAAACTTGTTTGCAACTTTCAGAATGCACCAGAGTGCCATTAACTCTGCTTTCATATTAGTTCCAGCACCACAGTTGAGTCTAATTATGAAATAATGAGACTCATTAAGGTAGATGACTCCTCCAACAGCACATAGACCAGCTTGAGAAGCTCCATAAAAAAAAAGAACAGGTTGATTCACTTCAAAATTGAAGTGACTGACTCTGTCAATCTTCGTCATATGATCATCTGTCTTGCAAGAATCAAACATTTTCAATGCAGTCAAACTACATTTCAGAACATCCGGAATGTCATTGCTAAATATGGCACAATTCCTAGAGTACCAAATTGCCCATGAGATACATATGGCAATGAAGAAATGCTTCTTACAGTGCCTGTACCAATTAAGCAAACAAATATTAAAAGCCCCCACGTCCCAGCACTGAGTAATATTCAGATAGAGATCACTTCCCAAATCATGGAAGTAAAACAACACTTGACAAAGAGGTGTTGTTTAGTTTCGGCTAACTTTTTGCAAAGCACACATAGGCTAGGACCAGACCAGCCCCGCTTACAAAGATTCTCCCAAGTCTTTAATTTGTCTTGTAGGAGGAGCCAGGTAAAGCATTTTAGTTTTAAAGGAATGTCCCACTGCCAAAGACGCTTGTACCACCAATCCTGTGGGTAGCAGAACCTGTCTTGAACAATACGGGAGTAGGCTGATTGTGCTGTGACAACACCTGTAGCAGGATTCCCGCCCCATACTAGCTGATCGGCATCATGATTCAAGCTAATACCTGCAGATTTTAAGATGCTAATGTATGCATCCCAAGCACGTGCTAAGTGACCAGATAACCCCAGAGCTCTTGCAGTCATCCATTTTGAAGAAATTGCATCCCCATTCTTGTGCAGAAATATTTTATTTAATGTGGACAAACCTAAAATCTGAAGATACCGTGAAATGGAAAGAGGGAGAATATAACAATCCTCCATTCCAAGAATGGGATCAATCCCAACACGGATCAAATCACCTGATCCCACCTGCCAGATAAGATCCCTGTTAATCCAATGAAAAATTTTCATAAATCCACGCCACATTGGAGAGAAGTTCCAGCTTGCTAGCTTGGGGTTTCTGATCCAGCAGAGAACATCCTTTTTAACATAGTTGCAATGCATAAGAGTAGACCAGAGGGTCTTTCCGAACAGACATCTCCATAGGCTTTTAAGCCTAAGTGCAATGTTGAAGGTGCCCAAATCTTTTATGCCCCAACCCCCAAATCGATAGGGTTTAGAAATAGAGTCTACAGCAACCATGGTAACCTTTTCACTATTTGCAGACCCGAACCAAAGGAAGTTGAAGAAATATTTTTTCATGGTTTTGATAATGGCCGAAGGAACCTCCAGTAAAGAGAACCAGTACACAGGAATACTGGAAAGAACCGACTTCAATAAGATGAGCTTGCCACCTATAGACAATAATCTGAATGACCAATGAGCAATGCGAGACTCAATTTTACACAATAGCCAAAGCCAGTCTTTAATTTGATAGTTTTTCGGCTTAAGGAAAAAACCGAGATATTTAAAACCCTGAGCCAGATCACAGCATTTGAAAGGCACCATCGAGAGAATATCACACAGATGACCATCATGAATAGAAAGGTGATAGAAATTGGATTTGTTAGTGCTGACTTTCATACCTGAAGTGCGACAGAAAAGATGGATAATTTCATTGTATGTAGTCCACTCCTCAACTGTATCCACACCTGCCACTAAAACATCATCTGCAAAAAGGATATGTGTGATGACACAATCCTTCGCTAACTTAATGCCTTTAATCTGCCCACTCTCTAAGGCTTGATTAATCAACCTGCTGAAGCCATCCATGATCAAAATGAATAGGAGAGGAGATAAGGGACACCCTTGTCTGATCCCTCTGGAACAACAGAAAAATTCTGATGGGCTTCCATTCACCAACACTGAAATGTTCATGGAGGAAATACAAGCTATGATTCATTTGATAATCAAAGGAGGAACCCCAATTCTGATGAGAATCATTCTAAGAAAAGACTAATTTACCCGGTCATAAGCTTTTTCCAGATCCATTTTAAGAAGCAATGCTTTTTTCTTGTATATCTTGATACTATGCAGGAGTTCTTGAGAGATGCCAATGGCATCATGTATCTGCCTGCCTGCAAGAAAACCAAATTGCTCAAAGGAGATGTGCTGTGAAAGCACAGTCTTTAGCCTGTCAGCAATGATTTTTGATATAAGCTTATAGAGCAAATTGCATAGAGCTATCGGTCGATATTCACCAAAAAACCTAGGTTTGTCCTTTTTGGGAATAAGAGTAACAAAGGTAGCATTTAATCCTCCCGGAATGTAACCGTTGATCCTGGAGTAGTTAACCAACTCTTTTAGCTCATTCCCCATCAAGTCAAAGAAATGTAAAATATTGAAGGAGAATGGGGATAAGTGTATTGTCTAGATTAATTTTATAGTAGTCGTTCAAAATTAGAAATAAACAATTAAAAAAAAATCTGAGCATACTGAAAACAATTATAAGCAATTGATTTTATAGTAATTGATGTATGGATAACTTAGAGATCATGCATACATGAATAACAGATAATGACAAACAACTCATTTAACTGAAAAAATTAATACAAATATGAATTAATAAATCTGATGCAATCTTTAATACAACTGTTACATAGTTATTTCTAAAAAACAAATCTTTTACTTCGTTTTAATTAAGTAAGAGATCTTTAAAAGAAAAATGAAAAGACCAATTGATTTAATTTAAGTTGTATCTTAATTAATTGGAGCTTTCACCTCCTGACTTGGTTCATGCGAACACAAGTGAATCTTGAATGCGTCATTGATCTCGTCATCCCGACTCTAAAGACGTTGACAGTGTTTGAATTTGAAACCGTCACATGTCAATTTGCAATTAAAAGGTTTGACCATTAAAAACTCATTTCATTGTAGATTTTGACGAGTTTGACATCAGTGGCGGATGGAAAACGGAAAATTTGGATAGTTATTATTGTCCAACTTAAAATTGGAAGGACAGTGAATTTGACTTCAATAATCTAATATATATATATATATATATATATATATATATATATATATATAATCTTATTATTTTAATTTAAAAAATATTCTATTTAAAAATATTAATATAATTAATTTTATATGGATTTGACAATTATTATCATATTAAAAAATATAGTGATTTTTTTTTTTAAATGGCATCTATCCATCTCTTTAAACTTCATGGTGAAGGGTTGAGGATGTGAGTCAATTATGGGGTTAAACTTATAATTGATTTGATCGAAGCCAAAGTTATTTTTTTTGGCTGGACCGTAGTATTTCCTTGTAAGTGATGCTGTCGTCCTTTAATATCTCGTGTGACCAAGGTGAGGACAGATCATTCTCACATTTAATATGTAGGCTGGCCTGGCCCAGATTTACTATGGATAAAAATTAAACCAAGCTTTTAGCTTGTTTCCAAATGTAAGTTTACCCTGGTTGAAAAAAAAAACATAAAGAAAAAATAGGTAATCTACATAGACTTAGAATCGATGACTACAAGAATGTGGATGGATTAAATTCTATTTATTCATTTAGTGGACACGATTAAGAATATATTGGTATCAATCTATTATTGTCGTTGAATGAAGCTTTGTGATTAAAAATATAATTAATCTAATAACTTCCATCTCATTCCAAAATAAAAACACCTATTGACATCATTATATACATATTTAAAAAAAATGAATTTAAAAACCCAATTTTAATTGTGTTAAAATGTAAAGAGTGTATATTTTTTCCAACCTAATTAATATGGCCATTTTAATACTTAAATGTATAAAGAGTAGAACATATATTTTATGTTTAATGATGTATGAACAAAAGTTTTATTGCACCATAGTGAAGTGCTTACAATTCAGTATGGTGGAGATGTTGTCATTTGATGTGATGTAACGTGACATATATATATATATTATCCAACTCAATTAATATGGTCATTTTAATACTTAAACGTATAAAAAATAGAACATATATTTTATGTTTAATGACGTATGAACAAAAGCTTTATTGCACCAGAGGGAAGTGCTTACAACTCAGTATGGGGGAGATGTTGTCATTTGATGTGATGTAACTTGACATATATATATATATATATATTACTAGGGGAATCAACAACTGGAGTTGGGTTGGTACTCGCATGACACAAGGTCCAGGGATCCAATCTCGCTACCACTATACCCCTAGGTGCATCCACAAGGCCCGAACCATGGCACACATGTAAATTTGGGGGGATTTGAATACGTGACCTTCCATTTACAACCAATTACAACTTCTCATCTTTACGACTTGAGCCACCCCCATGGGCGTAACGTGACATATTTTAATAATAAAAAGATAAATAAATAAAAAAGCATGTCGGCTAAAAATTAAATATATATTATGTTAATCTAATTATCATGATTATTCTTTGATTTTTTTTTATCCTAAATTTTTAAACATCAAGAAAAAAATTACACCTCAAGAAATTGGATCGCTCTCGGTGGTTAATAGATCTAGGTTTGGGTTTAAGATTGATCTATGCTGGTAATATTTAATAATTAAAATGTTTTAAAAATCATTTTACTACCAAATTTCATATTTTCATAACAACTCTTTTTAAGCATGTCATAGTTTAGAGGGTCAATGCACTCCACAATATGGATGAAAGCCTTAACATTCCTAAATTTGGAGGAACAAGAATGTCCAATGTACACAAGGGTAATCATTGAAAACTAAATTAATTGATTATTTGATTGCTCTTAGTATTATTGATGTTTCCTTTAGGGTATAAATTAATAAGTTGCCTAAAAGGTAAGAGCTAAGTTCTTTCAGTTAATAAGTTATTGTTTTTGGTTAAGATTTTGTCTTTCTTGGTGTAAGGAAACATGTTAATGATACAACATACATAGGCATTTGGAAAGGGTATAAGTCTACCTCCTTACACACCAACAATGGGTTATTTTAGGTTGTATGTTTTTCCTTGAATAATAGTGATGAGTCAACTGGTAGTTACAAAATGCAGAGAACTAAGTTATGACAGGTTTTACCATCTTAAGTTTTTTTTAATAAATTACCAAACTCATTTTTTCTAGTGAGATAGGTCTTTTTTTCCATCAAGAAAAATTTCACCCAAAATTTAGGTTGTTTTGATCCTTCATCAACAGAGACGACCATCCCTCCAATAAGTGTTTCCTACCGATAGTGAGATTGACGCGTGACACATGAGGTTGTGTGCCACTATATTTTTCGTAACATCATGCATACCCTTCTCAATCATATGCCACTCTCTTTCAAAATGATGCATGCTATCTCCCTCCAACAATGACAATGGGCCCTTCTTATCCCATGTGTACTCCCAATGTTCATCTAGTGATCAAATCCCAACTCGTGATGATGGTAAACCAACTCAGTTGTGACATGGGAGCTTATAATGATAGAGTTAAAGTGCATGGTTGGGAAAGGGGTGGCTCTCACTTTACATGTGGTCGCCCTCCCTCCCGGGACGATATCTAGCATGGATGATCTTCTAGATCATGTTTGGGTTGTACTATGATGACTTTGCAAATTGACTAGGGATACATTCATTCCTACCTTTCAAAGAGATTGTTTCCCCACCCTCCTATTATGCACTTAAAAAACCGTCCACATCACTTGTCTCCTCTCTATCCTTCTCATTGTTTGTCTCCACTCCATTCCTCTCTACTATACTCCAAGCATTTGGTCCCACTTCACATTGTTGGACAATGTATTTTTGGCTTGACAACTATCAAGGATTTGATAGATCACATCAACTCTTCTCTACTTTGTTCATTTTTCGGACTCACTCCACTCCTCTTTGCTCTATATTTCAAGCATTTGGGTTCATTCCACTCCTTGTTTATTTTAGTTGTTGGAAAAATTATTTTTAGCTCGACTCCTCTCAATAGTTTGACATTTAGAAGCCTCTAATGTATGTAGAATGAGAATGTAGATTACATAGAGAGTGAAACAAAAAAGCATATCTTTTGCAAAGTACTTCGATAGTGTATTCCTCATGTTTTCCAAGTCTATGTATTTGGTTCACAGACTTGTGTTTTACTCCAACCTAGATTTTTCTATCTTCCATGTCATGAGAGGATAACCTACCTTTTTTCTATCTTCCATGTCATGAGAGGGGTCAAATTCCATGAATCCTACCTGGCTAACTTGAATGATGAGAATATTAATTAGGATGATAATACCCTAAAATATTAGGGTTTACTATTATGTCAAGTTTTATGGTTGGCAAGAAGGACATAGTGAGATGCCAAGTCTATGTAATGACTACAATGTTTAGGCCTTCTCTCATTTCAAAAAAATAAAATTGAAATAATAATCGTTTGTATAAAAAAGGAAGTGTCGAAAGATTTAGGAGATAGATCATAACTTGCATTGCTTTCCTCCTCCCTTTGAATAGTTCATGGGAGGGAGAAGCTAAAATTTCCTATAATTTCTTTTTTCGTTTTCATGAGTACAAGAAAAAATTCATACAAAATTAGTTACATCATGGAATGCATAAATAGTACATGATTTATACTAAGGGAGAATCCAAGTTTCATTGATGGCCTAAAAGGATATTTGATTCTACATCATATTCTCTTTGATCTCAACTAGATTTCCTTCCCTGGTGAGAGGAGGGGTGGTATTTAGGGATTTATTTAGGACTCTAGGGACTGTAAGAGATTCATATGTCTCATATGAATGTTCATGCAACACTGGAATAACAAGAGGGACTACATTCTTTCCTTGCTCACTACAAGATTTGAACCCAAATTCCGACGAGAAAATCCGATGACCTCCGATGAAAAGGACTGTGTCGTCGGATTTCACCTTAAAAATTACAAAATTTGATGATTTTTTTGTAAATTGATAGAAGTAGCCGTCGGATATCCGACGTCGTTATGAATATTCGACGTCTCTGAGGATATCCGACGAGGCACCTGGAATAGTTACCAACGTTGTCAGATATCCGAACGAATATTAAGCCCGAGGATGTTGGATATCTGACCTCATATTAAGCCCTAGGATGTCGGATATCCGACTCCAAGCGATACCCGAGGATGCCGGATATTCGACTGATTATGATGCACTAGCTCGTCGGTGATCCGACATCAACTCTCCAATGGTAACTAAGTTCAAGGCGTCGAATATTTGACGGAGGGATGACTTTTAAAACCTATAAATATCGAAACATTCCGACATGTTTGCTATACAAGAGATGGTTTGCGGAAGTTTTTTTATTCGTCGGACTGTTTTTCATTATTTCCATTGTTTTTGTGATTCAATCGAGCGAAGTGTGGAGATTCATTTTCTAAGATCGATAATCTTCATTCAAGCTCTTTACGAGAAAATGTCAACTAGCAATATTCCTGATCCAAACGAACAAAATCGACAATTGCTTGCTAGATTGTGGGAAGGAGTTGAAAGAAGGGGTGATGGGAAATGCTATTGTCCATGTAGCCTATGCAGGGGCTTTAAGAGGAGAAGAATTTTGATCACAACAGCTAGAAAACATTGTAGGGAGCATGGGCACGCTGAGGGGGTACATGAATACCATCCATTTGTAAGTTTTGCATTATATATGTTTTTATTTTGATTGCTTTTGTAAATGTATGTATTATTTTAATGTTTCTTTTATTAACTTATATCTATTGATCGTGGTTTCAATAGATGGGGACTAACATGGACAATAAATATTATTTTAATATTTAATATTTATTATAATATTTTTTTCTTTTGTGCGTGTTGAATCTAGGGTATAGTAGAATAACTCATTTAATTGTTCGTTAGTGAGACTAACCCACTCACCGGGGAAAGCACTTAACTCTCTAGATTTGTGACACTTTCCATCATGATAATAGAAATAACAACTATATTGGCATGCTGTAATTTCTCTTATATTTTCTCTATAGAAACCATAGCATCGTTTATCTTACCTTAGTGGACAGTATGATAAATTTTGAGTTATATTTGAGTAGCTTTGCTCAATAATTGGGTCAATTATTATGTCTCTTGGATAGTTTGGATGCACCTATTTGACCATCAGTACAATTGGTCATTGTTCTTTTCATCCCAACAGTATAAAATTTGTTACATTTTAAATGCATCACATAAATGTTTACATTTTGCGTTTGAAATTTTTACATTTTGCGTTTGAATTTCTTATATTAACTTTTATCTATTGTTGGTTTCATGTAATTATAAAGGAAAGACATCCTACGGCATATCATCTGGAGGAAGTCCTTCTAGAACAAGTATCGGAGGAACATGGAGCTATGAATATAAATGGAGAACAAGTTAATGATCACATTGAAGAAGATGATCATACTGATAACATAGTTGAAGATGATGTTACAAATACTTTGATCCATGATTCATTTAATGTTAGAATGGCTGGTGATGATGATGATCATCATGAAAATGATGAACATTTTGATGATATTCATGATATACCTCTTCTTGATAAGGCATACAAACCCCTTTATGAGGGCTCCAAGACAAATCTTCTCTCTGCTATATTGTTGATAATGAACTTGAAGGTTATGAATGGTCTTTCAAACATATCAGTCACACAGATGTTAAGGTATGTAATATATTCCATCACAAAATATATATGATCATGTATTTGATTGTTAATTCATATATAAGTCAAATTATTACGGATGAAATGTGTTTCATTAATATTATTTCTATATTATATTAACTAGATTTTTATTTTTATTTCTTGTAGCATGATAGGTGAATATTTGTTACCACCGTCAAATATTTTACCTCGCACATATCGATATTTATCTACCATCATGAAAGAAATTGGAATGCAGTATGAAGCAATTCATGCATGCCCCGATGACCATGTTCTATATTACAATCAGCATGAATTTGCAACAGAATGTCCTGAATGTCATATTAGTAGATATTGCACAGATCAAGTAACTAAAAAGGTGCCTCACAAGGTTCTACGTTATATTCCCATTATTCCACGTTTGCAACGACTATTCAGGTGCAAAAACATAGCGCAGTTTATGGATTACCATGCATGGAATAGAATTCAAGACGACATTATTCGGATTCCTACAAATGGGTCTGCATTTAGAGATATGGAGGAAAAATGGCCTCCCTTTAAAGAAGAACCTCGTGATCTTAGGATTTCTTTGGCAGCATATGGTGTTAATCCATTTCCAGAGATGAGATCCATTTACTCGGTGTGGCCTATTTTTGTTATCAACGACAACATTCCTCCATGGTTGACAATAAAGAGGGAGCACATAATGTTATCGATGATTGTTCCAGGTATGAACCTTGCAGTTTCTTTTTTAATGTAGTGGTATCCCATTTGTCGTATTTTTGTCGCATAATTTCACATATATATATATTTAATGTTTTTCTATTGTTCAATATGGTTTAATATAGATCTAAATGGTACATCTCATAATTATATTTTTGATATGTTCAAATCAATCAGGTAAGTACCAAGTCAAAAATATGAATGTATATATCGAACCTCTTATTGACGAGCTACTGAAGTTATGGAATGGCATCACTATGTATGACATATCTAGACCAATACGACAAAGGCAATTTCAATTCCATGCAATGCTTGTATGGACAATACATGATGCCCCAGAGTTAACCCATTTTTTTGGTATGTAATTATAAGTTCCACTTTATTCAAGCATTTAATTTTACGAACTACTAGTTAATATACTATGCACACATGTTTTTCTAAACAATCCAATCATTTTGTATATAATTATAATTGACATAGATATTCCATCTCTTTATGTAGGTATTCAGACAAAAGGGAAATTTGCATGTCCAGTTTGTGGTCCTAAGATCAAATCTCGTCATTCAAAAAGCTTAGGAAAGGAGGTGTTTGATGAGTATAAGCTCTTCCTCTCTAAGAATCACAGGTATCGAACTACCGAAAAACATCTATTCAATGGAAATCAAGAGACTGCATTAAAACCGCAGAGAATGACACCTCACCTATGGAAGTTGCAATATAATAGAAATCGTCAAGGTACGTATAACGAATCATCGTATATGATATGTTATATTGTGTGTTGTTTACTGTAATTGACATTGATTAATGTAATTTCATGATTGTCGTTCATTTGATCATGAAGGCATTAATGGGTTTCCACGAGGAATGAAAAGTTATCCTAAATAATTTAGTAGGTTGCCCTACTATGAGCACCTACAAATTGCTCATCTATTTGATACAATGCATATCGAAAAGAAGGTGACTGAAACATTATGGAGAATATTGGATGGAAGGAGTGACAAAGAAAAAATTGTCAAAATTTGCAAAGACATTCAAGATAGCAACCATGCAATGAAAGACGTCATTCAATTTCATAGCAATGGAGAGAAAATTAATATAAACTCACTTCCATGGATGTTAACGGACCAGAAAAGTAATGTTGTAAAAGAATTCATTCGGAAAATTAAATTTCCCACCGGATTTTGTGCGAACATGAAGAATATCATAACAAAGAAAGCTGATTTCGCAGGGGTGAAAATGCACGATTGGCATGTCTTCATGAAGGTAATTATTATGTTATGCATTTAATTTTTTTTTTCTTTTCTTATTCCAGTGAATATGGTTGGTATTTTTGTTTGTCTACTCTTTGTCGATAACATGAAACGATTTGTATATTATTGTTATAGTATGTTCTACCTCTCTCTATCCCGGACAACTTCGACAACAATGTCAAGCAAATAATATATAGTCTCGGGAAATACATGAGGTAAGTGGTGATTTTTTCCATGCGCTTAGTGTTTGTTTAATTCAACATAGAACTTATATTTGATTTTCGTTCTCTAACTCATGTTACGTAAAATAATGTTTTTTTTATTTAATCTATTGATTGGATTGTCATGTGACTTGTAGATGGTTGTCATCTAAATAATTCCATAAAGAAGACATAAAGTATTGGAGGAGAGAAATTCCTTGTCTCATGTGTGAAATGCAGAAGCATCTACCTTCGACATTTTTCAATGCACAGGAACACTACCTCATACACCAAGTTGAGGACATTGAACTGTGTGGACCTGCACACTCAAGGTCCATGTGGATGGTTGAGAGGCACTTGAAATTTATGAAGGGTTTGGTTAGACAACGAGCATATGTTGAGGGTTCTATGATGGAGGGATATATGGTATACCAAAACATGTTGTATATTAGTGAATATATTCTTATGTTAGCATCAAAGATCAATTTGCGTCGCATTTGTCATCCAGAATCCAATAAAGATTTCGAAGGGGAGTACCAAAAGGGGAAAGGTAGATCGAGGAAGGTGAAAGGTAATATGACACATTTGACTATTGATTTTTATGTATATATATCATACATATTCTATTTTTATATTCAGTATTTTGCATCAATTTAGAGTGTAATTATATACTTTGTTAAGTGACTATACATTTGTATTGAATTTTAATTTTATTTTCATCAAACAATTGGTCGAGAGTGGGATGCAATTCATGTATACATCGCAAACAATCTTGACTGGATGAAGGTATGGATCGAACGATGTGAACAATCTGGTCATGGAATATCATGGGAAGGTGTGGCTTCATTGGTTAAAGCTGCACATCGCAATGGAGACACAAATCTAACACAAAGGGAAATCGATTTAGAAAGAGGTTTAAAAGATAAGCAGGTAAGCATATTAATCAACCACGCTATTTTTTTTTTGTAAAAAATATTGTCGTTGTACGTCATGCTGATTTTTTTCCTTGTATGGCATTATAAACATGCATTAGTTAATCATAAATATTGGATCATTATGTAATCTTTTCCTATATGGACTGTTGTAGGTAAAACACCATAAGGCTATATGGTGCAATGGATGTAGATATCGCATCAAAAAGTTGGATGAAACGAAGAAAACATCTGATTGTGGGATATATGTAGTCTTTCAGGTGACTAATGTTTCTTCTAGAAGTGACAGACATCCATAACTCTCTGAAAATCGATACTATGGGTATCTGGAAGACATTATTCAGTGTGACTTTAACTCCTTCAAGGTGTTTCTGTTCATTGTCAAATGGTACAGGTGTCGATTGAATAATCCTGATCTCAATAAAACAATTATTGAACATGATAATGGATTTACCATGGTAAATATAAGGTTGTTTGAGCCAGGAATGGAGCCCTATGTTCTTCAAACCCAATGTGAATAGGTATTTTACTCTGAGGTTCCAGGTAGAGCGGGTTGGTCATTTGCTGTGAGACATGATCCAAGGGGAAGGCCGGTAAAGTATAACGTAGATGAAGGTAATGAAGATGTTCTCGAAGAAGAAGACACCGTTGAAGATGATCATGATCAACATGATTTAGATGATCATGTTCCAGAAGAATATGTCAAAGAACTTCTTAAATCAGATGATGTATCAGACAATGTCCATGAAGATGATATCGACGATGACATGATGATCATAACTGACATCGACGACGACGATGACATGGCCAATCCTTACAATGTTGAATCTGGATCATCGGATGATAGTACAAACGATGACTAAGATGAAGAAGATGATGAAGATCATTGAATTTTACGAGGTATGCAGTAATAATAAATTAACTGTTTCTTAGTGAGTTTCCATTTTCCTGTATGTTATGATTAGAAACATTACTTGTTATAGAGTATGACAAAAAACACATTTAAAATTTTTCTAAAGAGATATTTTTGTTGGGTTATGGGGAATTGAGAGTGATGTGAGGGGGGGGAGGGGCCATAAGAGCTTCCACCTTCATGTGGTTGGCCCTGTTTAGTAGAGAATATTAAATTATTCTTGAAACAGAGAGAATCTTAGTAAGGAAATGCACAATTATCAAGACTCAAACATCATCATCATCATCATCATCATCATCGTCATCATCACCATCATCTTCATCATCATCATTTTTTTTTCTTCATTGACATCTTCATAATCTTCATCATCATCTTCATCATCGTCATCATCATCATCATCATCATCATCGTCGTCGTCGTCATCATCTTCATCATCATCATCATCATCATCGCCTTCATCATCATCATCATATTAGATAGAAATTCTATGTGTTTTATCCTTGGAGGTCACATGTTTAAATTTGGAGGGGTTAGGGTATGTACACATCCATAGAGTAAGAAATCAATTTTTTTTATAAAAATGGGGTTCTTTGTCTCACATATAAGATTGTCTCATACATCAATTTGTCATCGCTCAACAAGCTACCAAAAGCTACGTCATTGTATCATATCCGACGCAACTACCTAGAAATACCAACGGTGTTTGTCATCAGTGGTTTAGCGAGCTCGTCGGATTCTCTTGAAGTCAAAAGTCTGATATTCGACGCCTCTTGCCGTCGGTGGTATGGAGAGGTCGTCGGATTCATCATCATCATCATCTTTATATTCATCATCATTATCTTCATCATCATCATCATTATCATCATCATCATCATCATCATCGTCATCATCATCATCATAATCATAATCATCATCATCATCATCATCATCATTTCTTCATTTTTACCATCAAGGATAATCTATTTTCCCAAGTTGTTTCCCATCAAAAGTTTTTTCATGGGGCCAACGCTGAATTTTTTTAAATACGTGTTGGCTTGTACTAAAATTTGGCATGGTTAGACTAGACGCATGCATTGACATTGTGGGAGAGTTTCCGGACTCAAACATGACTGACACTAACCATTGGAGCATCAAAAACCATACCTATAGATTAAATAATGTGCTACATGGGGACAATGTTGAAATTTCTTAAATATGTGTTGGCTTGGACTGAAATTTGGCATGGTTAGTCAAGATGCATGCATTGATAGTGTGGGAGGATTTCCGGACTCAAACATGACTAACACTAACCATTGGAGCATCAAAAACCATACCTATAGATTAATTAATGTGATACAATATGGGGCCAATGTTGAAATTTTTTAAATATGTGTTGGATTGGACTGAAATTTGGCATGGTTAGTCTAGATGCATGCATTGACAGTGTGGGAGGGTTTTAGGACTCAAACTTGGCTGACACTAACCATTGTAGCATCAAAAACCATACCTAGCCTATAGATTAAATAATGTGATACATGGGGCCAATGTTGAAATTTTTTAAATATGTGTTGGCTTGGGCTGAAATTTGGCATGGTTAAACTAAATGCATGCATTGACAGTGTGGGAGGGTTTCTAGACTCAAACATGATTGACAATAACCATTGCAGCATAAAAAACCATACCTATAGATTAAATAATGTGATACATGGGGCCAACGTTGAAATTTTTTAAATATGTGTTGGCTTGGACTGAAATTTGGCATGGTTAAACTAGAGGAATGCATTGATGGCGTGGGAGAGCTTCCAGACTCAAACATGACTGACACTAACCATTGCAGCATCAAAAACCATACCTTTAGATTAAATAATGTGATACATGGGGCCAACGTTGAAATTTTTTAAATATGTGTTGGATTGGACTGAAATTTGGCATGGTTAAACTAGAGGCATGCATTGACAGTGTGGGAGGGTTTCCAAACTCAAAAATGATTGACACTAATCATTGGAACAAGAGATATACGAACTATAGATATTGGAACAGTATCAATTGATATCATGAGAAACAATTTGATCAATTGCTGGTCTATTCCTCATCTTGTTGTGTTGAACTGGCATATTTGAGGATGAATTTCTTGTTTGATGGGTGAATTTTCCTTAGAAGAATTGTTTGAAGTCCTTGTTGTGTCGTATAGGTCAAGAGAATCTATATGTCAATTCACTTCTATTGGATGCATTAGCATCTTGTTGGTATGGTAGGAAACCTATTGGTAGCATCATCATCATCATCTTCATCATCATCATCATCATCTTCATTATCATCACCATCTTCGTCATCATCATCATCATCATCATCATCATCATCATCATCTTCATTCATCGTCATCCTCATCATCATTGTCCTCATCTTCATCATCATCATCGACGTTGTCATCATCATCAATATCATTTATGTTTAAAGACTAGCCAATTTCTGATTTTGATATGTGTCTTTCAAAGAAGGCTAAGACACTAATTATTTAGAAGCATCAATGTCAAAGACTAATTACCATATGTATTTGACCATAACATTTCTAAAATATTTAAAGACTATCCAATTTATGATTTTCATTTGAATCTTTCAAAGAAGGCTAAGAATCACCAATTATTTTGAACTCAATTTATTTCTTGAAGTGTTTCCTTTAAGCTCAAAGAAAAATTAGCTTGAAGATGTAAGGCATCACAAGTGACCCACTTGTGTTGGAAAAATGACTTTCCAAGGGAAAAGAACTAAACGTTCACACTTCCATTTGGCTAAGCTTTTCTACTACCTTCAAAGAGAAGCATTACAATTGGTTCGAAGAGGTCGGGAACCACAAGTGGCATGCTTACATAGGTGAAATGAACCTTTATGGCTGAACAAGTTAAACATAAACACTTTCATTTTGCTAAGTTATGATATGGAGCTACTCTTTCGTTAAAACCACCTAGGACTTACACCTTGGCTTATCTTCTAATTCATACCCTCAAGGGAATTGAACCTTGGAGGTTGTGCTAACATGTTGGCATCTCTAGCACTAAACCATGATCCCATCGACAAATATAATCAAAGTCTTATTGGGTTTCTAAATGAATTCATCCAATATTTAACATATAGGGTTTATCATTTGCTATTTCTCTTGTATCTTTTTTGCACTATCTTCATTTAAATCTCAATTGCTATCAAATTAGATAACAAACATTTTGGTCTCATCATTAAGAAATATGGTAACATCATTGATGGAACTTATTTATTTGCTTTTCCATTCATGTTTACATTGTTTTTCAAGTTACCTATAAATGTAATTTAAGTAGTGTGATTTTTATGGTGTTAACATATAAACACGTGGAAATGGAATCAACCCTAAGTCAAGTGGAGCCTTGCAACTTGCTACATGTTTGAGTCTCGACAATCTTCCTTTGAAATTTAATAAGAACACCAAAGAAGTTTGTTAATGGTTGGATTTGAGAATTTTCTAGGTGCGATTAATTAAGATATTAGGGCTCTAAAACAATTCATGTATCTACCTCTATGTTGAAATCGTTTTCCATGCTGATGTAGTCGACCACCTTCCTTATTGTCTTACCAAAAGGCATGATAATGAGGAAGAAGGCGTAAAATTATGTAATTCACCTTCAAAGAGTGCCTTGCAATCACATTGGTAAGGAATCATAAGAAGATCACAAAAATCCAATGTGTCACATCCCCATTTAGTGTCAATTAAAGACTTATATGGTAAATTTAATATGAGACTTACTTATAGTTGTCTCTTACTCTTTGCATATTGACACATTTTATATTTTATGGTTGTCTCTGTGCCTTGACCCAATTGATATTATAAGGTGAGGAGGTGCATGCACAATAATCCTTAGTTATGAATATGAGATCATGAGGATTTAAAGAGAAGAGTATGTAAAGACAGGTAATTTTTATATGTATTTTCGTGGTAACTACCGAGGACAAATGTGGTGAGAAACCACAAGCGTTTGGAAGGACGAAGGGAGATTACATCATGATCATTCCACTTATAAAATTGAAGACTCTTCATGAGACAAAAATTGTTTTTTTAATTTTATTAATAACCATTGTGGTGCTTTGGTCCAAATGATTTTCTAACTAATTGTTTCTCCATATAGTGTGCCAAGTGCCACCTCTCTATATCAATTCATAATAAAAAAACTTAATATAAAACAATATATAATATAAAACACTATATAATATAAAACAATACAAAATAAAATAAAATATTATATAATAAAAAAATAAGATAAAAGACAAAATATAAAACAAACTATATATAATACAAAAAAAATCACTTACCATTTCACTTTCAATTCGACACGCCCCCATTTCAATTTCAATTCGACACCAAGAGGAGCTCTGCAACTCTATGAAACCTACAGCGGAGAGCTGGAGGAGAGCATGATTTGATACCCCATTTCAATTCGACACATGCGATCAGGAGAGGTGCTCTGCAATATCAATTTTCAAACCCTAAACAATTTCAATTCGACATAAAGGAGCTTGAGAAGGAAGATATGTCCTTGGTATGTCTATGAATTATATGTTTAATGCATACATGTGCTTGTCATATACAATGATATCTTTTCCAAGATTGCTTTCCTGTCCCGCATGCTTGCAACCTGTTAGGGTTCTGGAAATATGATTCCATGGATTCTACTTGGGTGGTTGAATGAATATCACACAAAGCCAAAAACTTATCCATATGTTGATCCAGGTTTCTAGAACCATCTCCATTGAAAATGGGAAGGCATCCAGCCAGTAAATATGGCGATGAATGCTTCTCACCCTATTGGGTCAAAGGGATCATCCTTGGTCTTTGACTATGGGTTACTGGCCTTTTCATTTTAAGTTATTTTCACCTTTTCATTTATGGAGCTTGTCTCAATGATTTCCAAGGTTGTGAATAAAACTCCCATTTGAATCTTTCTCAAGGTACATGAAGTCACCTTATCTCAATTTGCTCAAAGGAAAATCATTGGTCCACTTTAACCACCACTTTTGTTCTTCACAATGCACTTCTTGAAAAATAAGTCTCCCACTTATCCACTATGCTATATATTCATGAAGTCTCTTCTTCCTCCATGGAGGTTCGACCCTCCAGTGTGGTGCAGAGAGTCATGGATGTAAAACACATTCATTTTTAAGCTATTTTTTTAGTTGTAAGTTACCAAGGTTTCCAATTACATCATTTTGTTTTCAATGATGATTGTCTAGGCAGAGAGGGTGGAAGGAAAATGAGGGGAATAGAGTGAACCAAAGGGTGGTTAATAAATGATCAGTGAGCATGTTATAAGACCATAATTACATACAGTGCCCCTTTAGTAGAGATCTTATTTATGCAGACAAAGGTTCCCCTAATCTCAACAGGATATAAGAGAAATCATGACAACAATTATCCTGTGTCATTGAAAGCTGATATTTGCTGTTGTTTATGGTCAAATTGGGTTTTGATGCTACTTCTACCTTCAAACTCAACCTAGAATTTACTATAGCATGCTAGTCATCGATTTTCAGTGGCTGTGATATGACTTTTGACCACCATTTGTGCTCAAAACTGCCTAAAAGGTGCCCAAGTTTGAGTACTAAGGAATTTTTTATGCTGGAATTAAACTTGGAACCCAAGAAGAAGGTTGTTTACATCATGAATTATGTCAAGAATTGTTATAGGTCTCTTTTCATGCCTAGAAAGCACCCAGAATTAGGGATTTAAGGTTGGTTGTTGCTCTTATTCATACCCATATGTCAAAGTATATTTGTTTTCTTCCTTTTGGAGGTTCACAACATTTCACAGGGATGTCCAAATACTTCCAAAAATGTTGTTGTTCAAGTATTCCATCATGTTATCATGTGCCCTAGAATACTGGGGGAAATACTCATTTTCTTTCCTTGAGTCCATTTGAGGTGAAATGGGATCCCTTTTAAACTAGGACTGACCTCTAACATGATAATTTTGTTCTCTAAAAGCTGGTCCCACAAAGTAATGGGAAACTTTCCCTTGCTTGACCTTGTTGAGGTCATTGTCCATGGAATTGAGGATATTTTTTACCTCTTTGACTATCATGGGGTCTTTTCAATCCGAAGGATGAAATCTTGGGTTCCTTACCTCTTCTTCTCTCCACATATTCTCTTTTATAAGGGGGGTCATATTATTATTTAATGAAATTCTTGGAACTCTCATGTTACTTGTCAAATATTCAACATCATTGAATAGGATCTCAAGGTTAGTGGACCTTCTTTCTAGTAGTTGGAGAAAAAATTTAGCCTTGAAATAGGTATCATACAATACCATGGAAGAAACTTCTAAGGTATTAACTGCATAAGGAATGAGGTGATATATTTTACAAAACCTATTGTCTAGCTCTCTTGTGTCAACAACAACCTTTGCTTGCTTTGTTTTAGTATGGATTTCTGGATCTTGCGTTTATGTAGCAACCTTTTCTTGCTCTATTTCAGTATGGATTTCTGGACCTTGCATTTCCGCAACAACCTTTTCTTGCTCTGTTTTTGTGTGGATTTTTGGATCTTGTGTTTCCACATCATGCATTTCCACAACATATTTATATTCTTGTCTTTCCACATCAGGGATTCCCATAAAATCCTCCCAAGGCACTCTTAGCTTCTCTTGTTGCAGGGCATCCTTTACTAGGAGCTGAATTGCTCCATGATGAGCAAGGCTCGTCAATTTTCATATATGCATATATCCCTCTTTATCTATTTGAGTCAAGATCTTGGATAATTAAATTTTTTCTAGATACATTGAGGATACAAGGTTGCAATCTTCATTTTCATATTGCTCTAGTTTCATAGAAGGATTTATAGGAACATCATTTGAGTAAAAAATCCTCTCAAGAGGACCTAGCCCCTTTGGGATGTAATTAGTTTTGAGTTGTATAACATTTGAACGCCAATAATTTTTGACAAATTTACTCTTATAGCATTCAATATATATAGTTCTTCTTCACCAACATCTGCCTCTTCTACTTCATGTGGATCAATTCTTCATTTCCTTCAATGTGCATATCTGCCTTTGACATTGACCATTGCTGGGGCAAAAATATAACAAACCAATTTTCTTGTAGGTGGCATTAATGTTCAGCTTGAATTCTGGGTAAGAAAGGAAACTACCAAGTGCAATTAACCAATAAAATGAATGAATGGCTAACAATTGTCCCTGTGGACATTGTTTCAAAAGTCAGCAATAAATGCACTTGTCACAGTGCCTTCACTCCAAAAACATGTGCTATAGGGATGGTATACTTATTAGGCATGTTGGTAATATACCCATATCTCACTATCACCACTACTTCAGTAAGATATGCCCATAATTTATGTTGTTTGCATGGCTGCAATTAATCTAGAACTACCTTTTCTAAAGTCATGGTATGTTTAATCAGCAAACCAGGCTTTAGTATTATTTCCAGAATTGCATAATTTGTCAAACTACCTTTCACAGTCTTCCAAAGGAAGCAATTCCTTTAGATATGTCATCATTGGATCCTATCTTTCCATCTAATATCTAAATTGAGGAAACTAATCTAATTCCCTCTCTTGCATCCCACATTCTAGGAACTTGGTGGAACATTGCTACACAAGCCACCACGTATTGTAAATGTGGGATATAAAAGTAAGAGGGATGGGTTTTCATGAAATTAAATCTATCCAATATCCGGTGGAACTCCAACCATAGTTCTAGAAGCACTTTACCTTCTAAAAAAAAGGCATAGGTTCCACATCCAAAAGTGTTGTTATTCTAAGTAGTCGTAATATCTAGAAACCCTATGTTTTGGTTGAAAACAGTCTACTAGATAGAGCTTGATATGTGTTATACAAAAGACACTCTTTTGGTTAACACTCATCAAATTTGACAAAATGAATTCTCATCGTTTCAATCAATTGAAAGTATCTGCACTAGTGGACCTACATAATAGTTATAGGCCACCTATCCTTGTGAGCGCTAGATGCCTCTTTGTTCGCACTAGCACCTTATTTCTAATGAATTATAATTGATATCGATATGACTGGATAGATCATGAAATGCCTGATTCTCAGAGATTTGGATACAAGCTTGATTGTCATAGTAAATCATGGTAGTGCTCAAATTAGAAGTTGTAGCAAAACCTGGACAACAATAGGGTTTTTGCCTTGTAGAATGTGTAGCACTTCTGTCCTCAACATCCAAGTCACCATCTATGTCACTTCTACTGTTTGCACAAATTGTAGGGCATAGAATTCACCTCTATTAGTTGTCCCCTGGTTTGTTGAATACTTAAAGAAAAATAATGTTTGCTTGTTTTTTGAAGGCTATATCTTTAAAAATATTTATAGAACAATTAGCCTTATCAAATTGTCATTAGCCTATTCCTCTCCTATATATGTGCTAGAAAATGATGTTCTGGAATAATCCTACAATTTGGACCAGTTCTTCATAGATGGATAACAAGAGGATTTTATTTGGATCCATTTTTAACCTGACCCAATACTAATATTGAGTCTCCAAACACCTGTAACTTCCTAATTCCTTTTGATAGTGCAAGAAACATATTCAGTTTTATATCCTTCATTTATGTGCAATTATTTGTACTCTGACCCAAACCTGCTGCAAATTTGTACCAATGTTGTTATGATAGATAAAATGTTCCTCCTGCACCCCCCTAACTGGTACACCCTGTGAAGATCCATCAAAATAGGCCCAACTCCCTATTCTGTTTATTGCTTCTTCCACCACCCTTCTAAACTTTGGTATACCCTCAAACTGTAGGAAGAGCATGAGGATAGCTAGAATTTTTGTGACATCAAATTATGGAGCAATATGATTGTCATCAAATATGGCACTATTTATTTCCATCCATGTTCCCCATATCATTAAGGCTGCTAAAGCTTTGTATTCTTTCAATATACCATTATTTATCCATATTTGGAAAGCATCTTGAAATTGAAATCCATTCCAAATGAAGTTTATCCTAGTAACATGTGATGCATGGACCCACATTCTCCTTATATATGGACACAAAATAAAAATATGCTCAATGTATTTATTATTTTCCTTATGGAGGGGTACTCTTTCATACTTAACATCCCTCTAGTTTGGGAAAAATTTCAACATTTGTTTCCACATGTGAATACTTTTATTGGTTATTATGTGGACATGGAAGGTTGCTTGATTTTCCAAAGTGGACAATCTTGATGGGTGCAAACCCCCTTTGATGACCTTGCTTGTTGAACAAGTAATCTTGACGGAAGCCTTTGAAGGAGGCTAATGTGGGCATCTTTTGGCTACTTTGAGCACTTGGTGGGTTGAAAGTCCATGAGTAAGGTATGGATTCACTCCTATGGTACTAGCTCGTAATTGAGAATATCAGTGGTTGGGATCAAAAGGACTACAAATACATCCTTAATGTAAAGTCAGATAACCTTGTAGGTTGGAGCCCCCATAATGTTTTTCTTTCATGGTGCCACCATATGAGTTTTGAAAGTAAGATTAATTGGCCCCATCCCATGATGAAGTAGAACCATGTGAGATAGATCCTATAACACCATTAGCATCATGATATTCTCCTATTGTATCATGATAAAAATAAATATATTTGTATTTATAAATATATTTTCTTTGTTCAACTTGGACCTCTATTGTTTTTATCCCAAAACCAGAAGTGATTTAACTCTGTGTACCCACGCCTTCTATCTGAGGAGTGTTTCCAGCGGTCTTGAGTTTCATCTTGGCAACAAGCCTCAGACAGCGGGTGTGGGTACACAGAGTCTAGAGTTTCTTCCAAGCGTGGGATATCACACAAGAGGAACTGAGCTTAGTTGATAGTAGTCTGTCTGCAATCAAACTTTGAGCTTAGTTGATAGTACTCTGTCTGCAATAAAATTCAGAGGAACTGAGGAAAATGAACATGACCCTAAGCTGATTGATGGGAGTTCTAGTATAAGGTAATTTGTTTCCAATTTAATTATTTGATATTTGAAATTCCAATTCAACTAATGTGTGGGATAGATGTGCCATAGATGAAATTCTTAACATCTCAAGGAATTAGATCTTTGACCAAACACTAGGAATGACAAACTTGGGTACTAAGAAAGAAATAACAACAACCAATCATTATCATCTATATGGTTGTATGAGGAAAGTGTCAATTCCCATAGGCAATAGCTTGGGGGCATTGATGTCAAGGTACTCAATGCAAGCTAAAGGGGAAATGATTAGTATTGCTCATGATGTAAAATTAAAGGATGTATTGCTCATGATTAGGATACTCTTGTATTTATAGTCATAAAAAAACAAGTTGTGGTATAACTTCCCCAGTTGTGGTTACTATTTTTTTATTAAGCTCATGAACATTTATATGCAGTTTATTGTTTCTACTATCACTATGTTTTTGTGATGAATGATTGAAGAATGTTATAAGTGTGCCTAAAGAATTATGAACATGGATATATACAATTCCTTATTTTTATTATCACTTTGTTTTATGTGATGAATTCATTTGCATGACTTGAGTATATCTGAAGCTATCCTTGGGGTCCAATGAATGAACTTGAACACTTGCTGCATTCATTTAATTTGAAAGAGTAGTTATAGTTTGAGCATATGGTTTTTCTTCAACATGGTTCTATGTTCTACACACAATATCCAAGCTAATTACATGCAACTCCAGCCTTCAATCAACTTGTGGTTAATGCCTTCAGAAAGATGGTCAATACAAGTTCGATTTACATAAAGGATGAAAATGTTCAAATTTATGTGTGCATGGGGAAGAGATCCAATATCATTCTCTGCTCTACCTTAACTTGGCATACAAATTATGAATTCCAAAGAAGGATGGCACATTGTCACAACCTGATTTTAGCATGCAATTCTAAAATGGGAAGGAACACACTATACATCAACTCCAATACATTCGGGAAGGATATCAAGACACATGTAGCACATAGATTCTCCAATCATCTTCAACTAAATCGATATCATAGAAGAATGATGCATTTCAATAAATTATACTATGTTTTTAGCAATTCTCATCAAGAATTATAAATTATAAATTATACTTTTAGTAGTATGAGACTTCTTTCAAGAAAGTGTGACCTCCCTTTTCGCTGTGTGAGATTTCATTTCAAGCATGTGATTTTATTTCAGCAGTATGATTTTTTTTTGAAGATAGTGTGTTGATTTAGCTTTGCAGTTGTGTGACTTTAATGGTGTGAATTTTCCAGATTTAGGACAAGGATTTTTCAATTGGTGTGATTTGCAAAGTTTTCAATATAGTACAACCCCTATCATCCATGTTCTATTGTTTTTTTTTTATCACTCCTATGTGTTTGTATATTTGCATCCCCATACCCTTTGAATCTTTAGATGGGCATAATGAGACCTAACTATGTTGAGTGGAAAGCCAACATGGCTCTCTTCGTGACATCCAAGAATAATAGTATATCTATTGATGTCCAAATAATAGTGTATTTTAAAAAAAAAAATATCATAAGGTAGTCGGATATCCGAGGACAACGTGAAGGTAACCGACGTTCTTGCCATACGTTCGGTGACAAAGAACGTCGGATCCCAGGCATTTTCTGATGTAAATGGCGTTAGATATCCGATGCCAACGGTGAGGATATACGATGTTCATGCCATACCTCCGATCCGACGCCAACGGTGAGGATATACGATGTTCGTGCCATACCTCCGACGGCAAGGAATGTCAGATTCCTGCCCTTTACATGTGTAATGGTGGTCGGATATCCGATTCCCACACCTAAGGTATCCGATGTTCTTACCATACATCTGACGGTAAGGAACGTCGGATTCCATTCATTTCCATGTGTAATGGTCGTCGGATATTCATTGCCCACACCTAAGGTATCCGACATTCTTTCCATACATCCGAAGGCAAGGAATGTTGGATTCTAGCCACTTCCATTTGTACAGGGCGTCGGTTATCTGACGCCCAGTCTGAAGATATCCGACTTCCTATGAAGTGCCGAAAGTCAATTATCCGACTTCGTCATGGTCGGTTATCCAACTTCCTCGTGGCGTCACATAACTGACGAAGTTCCAACCATGGGATTTCATCCGACATTGGACTGACGTTAAAAAAATATGGAGGTTGTCAGATGATCGACCACAAGATGTAGAAAATATGACTTTTTGGCCGTCGGATTTTGGGTCCAAAAAACCTAGTGGCTCCACATGGTCCTCCTCTTCCCTTTCTCCCTTCTCTATTTCCTTTATGTCCTCTTCTTCTTCTTTTGATTCCTCTACTTCTCTCTCTCCTCTACATCCATATTTTCTAATGGGGAATTTCCCTATGATGGATCCACACCACCTTCAAGATGAGTTAATATAGAGATGGGATGGGACTTTGATGGATTTGCACCACTTTCATAACAAATTGTTCCATATTTGGGATCTCCCATCATTTTCTCTTCCCCTTCACTTTCCCTCTTGAATTCATCTAGATTTTCAATAAATTTAAATTTATTATTACTTGAATTGAGTGGTCCTTGTATTAATTCAATTGTTGTGGTTCCTTGCATTAGGAATTTATGTGCCTACTAGGAACCAACTCAAACTCGAATTCTTTTTCTTTTCTTTTCTTTGGGGGAGGTTACTCTTGAATTTTTGGGTAGTTTTTGTCCAAGTGCCCATAAAATTGATAGGCATTGCACTTGAAAGGAATATGCTCAAAATATAGGGTTTGCTACTATGAAATATCAAGCACAACAGATCTATGGAACAAACACAATAATTACTAGAGATGCATGCAACAAAATGTATGGAAAAAATGTGCAGAAGGTTTACAACAGTAAAATAATCTCATATAATCAGAAGATAGTTTACAAGGTGTAACAATGGCTACAATAATCCAAGCAATTCGAATTCCAAAGGTGGTCATTTGAATTGGTGCATGAGAGTGGCTTACTAGGCAGTTAACACCACTCGGCACATCAGTTAACCACTTAACTAATCAATAATTGACTCTAACTGACTCTGAAACTAACTAACTGAGTCTAACTCAATGCATAACTCAACTGAATGCCAAAAATAGGAGAGGGCACCTTCTGTCTACAATTTAACTGAATAGTAGGTGAGAATAACACCAGATGAAGTCAAACAGTGTAGTAAGGTGCCCTAGTATCACCAGTTGGCTGAATAAACTAGTAAATGATGTCAGTTGGACTGAGTAGTGCACATTAGTCATGCAAATTACCCCCTAAATGGTGGAGGAGGCTTAGATGATGGCCCGAGAGGATAAGGGTTACAGTGAAACACATTTGGTGCAGGAGGTAGCTGAAAGGTAAGGTTATGTTGCTTGGTATTTTTGTGTAATTGTTTTGTACATTTTTTGTATTTAATATATATATATATATATAGGTAGAAAGGTTATAATTGTTGTTTGTTGATTTTTTTTGTATTTGTTTTTTATGTATTTAATATATATATATATATATATATATATATTGAAAAACAAAATTTATTTTAAAAATAAAAATAAGTTTTTATTTAAAAAATTAATAAAAAAAATTTAAATTAAAAATTTAACGACAATCTTAGTGACGATGACGTTGATGACATTGGTGTCGATGATGATGATCATTGTCATCATAATTACCACCATCTTGATCATCACCATGATAATCATTGTCATCATCATCATCATCAAGATCGAGAATATCATTTTCATCGTAAGCATCATCATTAATGTCATCGTCATCATCATCATAAACAACGCCATTGTCATCGTCGTCGTCGTCATCATCATCATCATAAACGTCGATGCCATCCCTATTCATCAGCACAACCATCACAAACAACAACATCGTCATCCTCATCATCTTCATCATCATCATCATCACCATCATTATCATCATCACCATCATCATCATCATCATCATCATCATCATCATCATCATCTTCATCTTCATTATCGTCATCATCATCATCACCATCATCACCATCCCCATCACAATTGTCATCATCAATATTCATCATAAACAACAACATCATCATCGTCACCATCATCGTCATCGTCATCATCGTTTTTGTCATCATCATCATCATCATCATAAGCATCATGATTAACGTTTCAGTTTTCATTAATCATCATCACCATCATCATCATCATAAGAAGCATCATTAATGTCATCGTTTTCATTAAAAGAAATCAATTACCAAAATCATAAGACAAGTTAATAAGAAATCAATTACCAAAATTATAAATCCCAATACTCTCATTTATTGAAGAACTTTAAACAAAAAAATGAGACACTAGCACCATAAAGTTTCAACAAGAATCCAAACACTAAGAAACAAAACCAAATCCTAAAGAGGGAGTATAACTAGTCATAATTATTTTTGTAGACATCATTAGTCAACTGATCGCTCCTCTTTGTGAATTAGAGTTGAGATGCTAAGTTTGTACTTTAAAAATTCATTTAGTTTTATAACTACAACCAAACCATCATGAAATTAACTACATATAATTCTAAGATACTCATTTCAGTAACTATCTAGCCACATTCATTACAACCCACTACAGAAATTAAAGTTAAAACTTGCATAGAGATTCATCATTGTCATTTCCTAATTCAAACCCAAGGAAATATTTGTTAATAGGTAGAAGAGATTGTAATATACCTCCTTGTAATAATTATAAGAAAAAATTGTTGATATAAATAGAATACTTTTAGAAATGCACATAGTGCTATTGACATGCATACAACACCTATATGAACTTTGGGCTAGTACTATGATGGATTGTTGGATTGGAATATCTCTTTAGTAATTCAATCGGTAGAATCTACAAAAATACAATGGGTTGACTCCTCAATGAGTAGCATCTATGTGTAACATGAATAATTTATTCTATTATGTAGTGCTTATTTTATAGTGTGAACAAATAAAATGCAATGTTCAAAAAATAAGTGTTATTAATTTTATTTTGAGAATTTGAGACACTTACTATGCATGCCTTTCTACATGCTAAAAGAATAAGAAAAAACTTACATAATACAAAAAAATGCATTCTCTAAATTTCCCTATAATTTCAATTCATTTTTCCCCTATGTTTTCATGCATACATGATCAATCGACAAAAATAATCAAGTCAAACTAATCTCCACTATTGGTTATAAATCGCCAGTGAGACTTAAAAACATAAATATATGAGATGGGTATTCAACACTTCAATTTATCACGGGATAAACTACCTTATGCCAATTGATAAATATTGATTTTCAGCTTCTATCAATTGATAACACATGACATACTTCATATAATGCCCTAAAACATAAATATAGAACTTCCATTAGCTAAATACATGTTGATTTGTTTATGATTCAATAGAGAAAATCTAAAAGAGATTTGTAAGTCTTATGTGGATTCATCCTATGAAAAAATGTATCCTAAAGTTGTACTCAACATTATTGATAAAAGGTTCCTTGATGTAGATAGTAATTGACAAGTGGATAAACACGGGTCTTTGCTAACTAAATAAGATTGTAGAAATATCAAGGAACCACCAAGAATGAAAATGGCATGCCATGATGGGAATTTGAAACCAATGGGAAAATTCCAACAAGGATAAGACCTAAAGTGGCTACAAGAATCAAAACAAAAACAACAAAATTAACTCCATTAGCCAAAATAAACTTATGCTCCAAAATACTACACTCCCTAAAGAAAACTTATAAAATATGGATGAGAGAGAGAGAGAGCGGTTAAGACTCTAATTGTGGAGACCTCACGGTATAGTAATTTTGATATTTATTGTTGATAGACATAGGTTTTCATTTAATCTACCTAATGCCAATATAAATGATAATAGAACAAATCATGTCAATGTAATTAATCTATGTAGGGAGCATAGTTAATCAAATTTCATTTTTAGAAAAGATCTTATCGTTCCACATTGCTAAAATAAAATCTCTATGTGAACTTATGAAAATTATTATGTGCATAGTATTTTTCAATCCCAACCTACTCTATTACAATTTGACCAACCTCTATGTTTTACTTGTCGATCTAAGCAAATAGACATAACAATTAAATAAATTTCTCACATCTTAGTGCAATTGGAAAATATGCATTAACTCCTCTGGTTTTCACCTTGCCAAAACTACACCACCTAGTAGTAATTGTATGCAAGAGGAGAGGGAAAGGCACCAAGCATCTCTATTGTTGTAACAAAAGACATTTTACCCACAAATATGGAACAAAAAGGAACACACAACTTATCTATCAATGATGTAACCAAAAACCAAATAATTCCATGACCTTCTATGTGGAGAAATAATATCAATTGAGTGAACTCAACAAAGATGGGTTAATGTGAAACTAACTACCAAAATTAAAAATCCCAATATTCTCATTTATTTAATAACTTGATACAAAGAACTGAGACCCTAGTACCATAAAGCTTCAACAAGAATCCAAACACTTGAAGCAACAAAACCAAATCGTAAAGAGAGAGTCTAACTAGTCATAATTAATTTTATAGGCACCATTAGTCAATGGATCACACCTCTCTTTGAATTAGAGTTGAGATATTGAGTTTGTAATGTGAAAAGTCCCCCAGTTTTACAAATGTGAAACCAAACCATCATGAAATTAACTACACACAATTATAAGATACTCACATGCCTAACTATCAAGCCACATTCGATACAACCCACTAAGCAAATGAAGGTAGAAAAATAGATAAGGATTGCACAATCAAGCACTGCATGCTCACACTTCTCAAAAGGAGTGGATAATGTATTTTGATCATTCACACCACATGGACAAGGAAACTTCTATTTTTATTCATTAATTATTTTAAATTTGCTATATTCTTGCATTTTTTTCAAAAACTAAATTCTCCAACATTAATAATTCTTTGTGTAAAAAGTTTGTCTTTTAATATAAAATATGCTTAGATTGATAAGATTCGCCAAATTTTAAAAGGATAAATAGTAAATTGAATGCTTTTTAAGAAAAAATGTATGATTTTATGAAACAAAAATATTCGCCTAAAATATTATACTTATTTATATAATTTTTATTCATAAAAGCTTTCCCTCTGATAGTCCCACAACTTTATAGACAAGATGACAATGCAGTTAAATTTTGTCTTGACAAGTTTGTCGTGAAGTACCTTAACAATCATTTTCTGTTGTTGGTGGGGGCGTTTGTGACCCTAAGAACATATTATATAATTTTTATTTTTATTTTTAAATGCACGAAGAAGGAAATAAGGCCATTTGTGCTTATAGCCAAAAGTAATGATATAGGAAACAATTGGCATGAAAGGATACACCATCTAAATTTTCAAATTTTCAAAGTACGAAATTGATGGTTAGGTTGACCATTGTTCATGGCATTCCTATGCTTGTTCCTCATCAAGGTGTATGTGAGGGTTATGTTCTTAGTAAGCATTTTTTATAAATGTTTGAGAAAACAAAGTCGTGCTGGGAAAAGACATAGATGTATCTTGTGCACAAAAAACTTTGTATGACGATCGACCATCATTTGCTAGTGCAATGTATGTTTTAACCTTTACTAATGTTTTTTCAATATCTACATGGATTTATTTTCCCAAAAAACAAAGAGATGGTCTTTGGGAAATTCAAGTAATTTAAAGGGAATTGGTTAATAATCAATGTGGTAAACCAATAAAATGTTTGAGCTTTTATAATGGAGGAGAGTATGTGGGTAATGAAATTTTAGGATACTTATCATAGAAGGTGTCTTTTGGAAAATACCATGCTACTTATGCAGAAGAATACTCTTCAACATGATGTTTCTTATGATGATCCTCACCCAAATCTACAAACTTAAGAAAATTCAATCAATAGTTTGTAAATATGTTTGTTGGAACCCAAATTTCGGTCCTTATGTTGTTTCCCTCTTCCTCTGTCCTCATGTGATGCAAGTCGGGTCGGTTGGACCTTCTTGCTTAACAATAACACCCAACACACACACATTCACATGAACTGGATGTAAACATGATTTCAGAAGATGGATTCTATTACTTCAATTGAATTACGGTTACAATGCGAAAATGAAAGGAATGTAAAACACCTAAACTATGTCGGCCTCAGCCTATTACAATATACAAAAGTAATGGTGTGCTCTCTGTGTGTGTCAATATTCACCCTCTCCTAGCTCACTACGAAACTCTGAGTTATGGCTCTGATCTCTTCTATGCTATGTTTATGTGTGACTATTCTCTCCAATCTACAAACTCCCAAGTGACTGATCCCCTCTCCTGTGCTTGCGCATTGGTATTCTACTGCTGCTCTGCTAATCATCCCGAGGTCCACTCCAATCCCCGAGACACTCTTCCTATGTCCACTGAATCCTCCCCGATCCTGCAGACTTGTAGTTATTAGTTATTCTGCTGTGCTGCACAACCTCCACCTGTGGTGACATATGGCATGTATTCAACCACCTTCTTAACTGCTCATAACTTCCTTAGCAACCCCGAACGACTACCAAGTACTCTGCTTGACTTTCCACGAGTCCTTCCGACTCTGCTACAGTAGTAGGTCCCATCACTGACCTCGACCATACTGTATTTCGTCATCCTTCAACTTACCCGTCTTCTTCACTTCTCTTCCGCATCTTTGCCAGTTCGCCCCTTCCTCCATGCTTGGATTCCACCTCAAACCTGTCGATGCCGCTGTTCGAAAGCTTGTCGATCCTCGACATCTTCGATGAAACCCTATTTTATATCAACCTTGAACATTTCGACTCTCAACCTTCTCCTCCTATTGACGCACCTTGACAACTTCTGCTCAAGTTATTGACTTCGACAGCGAATCTTCCTTTCGCACCAGTAGTCGTCGGCACTCCCTTTGGTTGATTTCCTATCGATCATCTTCGACTGTTTTTCCTAGGTCTCGATGCTCCTGCATCAGACTCCCCAGGTGAAAAAGAACTCGATTGCTCTGTCAGTCTCCTGAACTCTTCTTCGAAAATCCATGTCACCTCCTGCAACTCATCATATTTCCAATGCACTAAGTATTCCTTCTTTCGTGAATTGGGCATACGCCCCACTTCCTGTTCCTCCAGTATTTCGGTGATTTCCTCCTTGTTGTGTCGACCTAGTATCTGTACTGTCCAGTTGATGTTCAACACTTATGAGCTTTTGCTACTTGAACCTTCTTCAAATTTTTACAGATCTGAGACATTGAACATTGGTGAAATGCTCAAGTCTTTCGGCAGCTCCAACACATAAGTGTTGTCCGAAATATTCTTCAAGATCTTACATGGTCCAACCTTCTTCAGCTTCATCTAGTCATATGTTCCTGTCGAAAATATATCCTTCCAAAAATGTGCATAGACTAAGTCTCCTTCGTTGAACGACTGTAGCCTCGGTCGCATACTCTGTCTTCACCGAATCTATCCATGTTTCGTGAACTGTCACCATGTTCAGCAGTGTAACTCTTCAACTCAGTGCATCGACAATATTGTTCAACTTTCTTGACTTATGTCGCAACATGAAGGTATATCCCTGCAGCAATTTGACCCACTCCATGTGCCACTGATTCAACTTCGATTGAGTGTTCAAATACCTCAGTGCTTGATGATATTTGTACAACAAAAATTCCTTGGGAAACAAATAATGCCTCCACTTCTTCAATGCTTGGACAATAGCATAGAATTCCTGGTCATAGACCAAATATTTCTGCTTTGCATCATCCAAATTCTCATTGAAGAATGCAATTGGTCAACTCTCCTGGCTCAACACTGCTCCAATTTCCATTCCACTTGCGTCGCAATCGACTTGGAAAAATTTGTCGAAATATGGGAGTGCTAACACTGGGCTCTTAGTGACCTTTTCCTTCAAATTGTTGAAAGCTCTCTGGGAAGCTTCCGTCCACTTAAACTCCCCTTATTTTCTCATGCACTCTGTCAAAGGTTCACATATCCGACTGAATCCCTTGATGAATTTCCTGTAGAAACTGGCAAGTCCATGGAAACTTCTTACTCCAGTCGCACTTGTCGGTTCCGGCCAATCCAATATTGCCTTCACCTTCTCTGGGTCCATCACTAACCCTTTACTCAAGATTACGAATCCCAAGTACCAATTCTTCCTTAATGAAGAAACACTTTTTCAACTTCACCATCAACTTCTCTTCTTGCAACTTCTACAATACTTGTCGAATGTGCCCCAAGTATTCTGTCTTGGTTTGACTAAATATCAGGATGTCGTCTAGGTACACTAGAACGAACTTACCCAAGAATGGCTTCAGTACCTCCTTCATCAACCGCATGAATGCACTGGGTTTGTTAGTCAATCCGAATGGCATGAATAATGTAATGTCCCTTGTTAGGAATTTTATTAAAATGACAATTTTTCACTTTTTTCCCTAGTTTGACCTTTGACTAGTTTTGAGCTCTAGGTCCCCAAATTGCTCCAATTGCTCCCAAATATTCTGAGAAGGTATATGGATTATTTTAGTACATAAATATGTATTTTAAGGATTCTTTTGGACCTTTAAAATACTTCTGCAAATCCTCTTTCAATTCTGGACAATGTAGGGAACTTTACTAGTAATTTCCCTTTGACTAGTATTTGTCTCTAGGTCTCGAATTGACTCCAAATGCCTTCACATATTCAAGGAGGGTGTATGAATGATATTAGGACTTGAATATGATTTTCAAAGATGATATATGGCCACCAAAATACCTTTGCAAACTCTCTTAAGATTCTGGACCAAGTATGCAATTTTACTAGTAATTTGGGGTTCAAATCCCCCTAGGGTTAGTACTGAAAATGGCTTCCCAAATGCCTCCAAACCCACTAAAATTTCTGAACAGAGGTAGGTAATGTATTAAGGATGTTATTAAGGTCTCATGTGCACCATTAATTGATTATTATATTTGTTCCAACCCTCTCCCATTCAACTGCAAAAACCACCAATTCGACCCTTGGGGAAATGGCACTATTTCTTTTCCCAATGCAATTAAATTGAGTAAAAATACTTCAAATGCTCAAGTAAAGTACATGAAACTTGTAAAATACATCCATGGTAGTCCATTAATCACAAATGCATCAGATAATCATCCATTCATTCGAAATCATCATCAATACATTGGTTCACAAAAAGGTAGTGGGGAAATGACATTGTTCTTCCATTAAAAATGAGATTCTACTTGGAATTTCGACCTGAAACTTTCTGGAGATGAAGAACCGAGTATTTAATTCATATTACAAAATAAATGTGGCATGATAAGCTCCCCCAAAGAGTACAATAGCTCACCAAAAACGCCCTCCCTCAAGGATCAAGAATATGCCATCAAAACTAGAAATCGTTGAGAGAATGTGATGCAATAGAAGAAGCCATGAGATTCCCTGTATCTTACACCTACAAATAGATAATCCATTAAATCTCCAAATGAAAGTTCTGAATGGCCTTTCCAATTACCAACTTGGATGGGAATCTTTCACCCTCGAAATTGGCTAAGGCAAGAAACTAGTCATCCACTAACTCTCACTCTACACAAATGCAATTGCAAATTCTACAAATGATCAAAAGATGGTTTCATTATTTTTTATTTACATTTATAAATTTCTAATGTCCTCCATGGGTCAAATTCCTTCCAAGAGACTCATGCCAACTGAAGTTGGGAAGAGATTCCAAAGAACGCCACTTGTACAACAATTCCTAGTCTCCCACTTCCACCAAGTCACATGTGGAAGCATCTTAGCTGCCCTGACACCCTTGAGCACCCTCTTGGAGTCTATTTTTAGCCCTGACATGTCGTATATGTCATATTTCAGCCTTCAGGTCTGATTTGTGTCATAGGTGTCATAGCATCTTCATCAATGTTGTCATAGAGCTAGGGAATCTAGCCGAAGTGTCTCACTAGCTCCAAATTGCCTCTTCCTCTTCCATGGGAGTTACTCTTCCTCTATATTTTGACCTCATTGACTCATTCCAGTATTATTGACTTTATAACTCATCCCAAGAACATTAGGCTTCCCATGGATTCGAAATTGCAAGAAGAGGATGCCACGTGGTACATAAATTCTAGCTTGTGTGGGTCCCACTTCCTCCATGTGTCTTCATGATCAAATGCCACTTTGATTTTCACTTGTATATATTTATTTATCTACTTTATTAAATATTTATTCCATCCTAATGTTCCAACATCATTTATTATCCTCATTATTCCAAATCCCAAAGCTTCCACCCTAAACCTAGGAAACTAGTAATTTTCCTCCTTGGCAATTATTTGACCTTTAGCTCAATTTGACAAACTCTAATGAATAGGGTCAATTTGCTTAGGCCATTGTGACCCAATTCCAAATTTGGGATATGAAAAATTCTCCCTTCCCAATATTGCTTGTCCTCAAGCAATTTCAAACATGGGTGTTGAAGAACCTGCTTTCTGTATAATTCTTTGAAGTTGCCATTGAATTGCCCAACCTTGAGTCTTTGAGTTTCCATGAAGATTTTAGAGAGGAACCACCATGCTTGCTGCTGCACTACTCTGATAAAAATCACTTTATTAAGTGGGAAATCCATCTCCCATACTGCTCATTTCCCCAAAAAATTGAAACCAATGAGACAAAAATTATTCCAGGGTCCCATTGCTTGTATTGCACCCCAACAATTAAGAGTGCTCTCCAACCCATACCATCAGATAAGAGGATTCCTGGATCCCATTTTCTTGTATCCATTCTTCCAAACATCATGAGTACAAAATATATATCATCAAGGTACATAACAACATAAGGAAAATGTACTTCAAGGAGGTGCTTCATCAAAGAATCATGAAAGTGCTTATACCTCCAAGCAAGTAGACCACCATTTTCCAAGTGCATACAAGCTTCAAGTGACCAATCAAATCTACTCCAATGACATAGTTGAGGAACCCATGTCCTATAATGCTACTCCAAAAGGATGAGATATGCATCAAAATATTCAGCCATGTATTCTTTCATCCAAGAAGTGAATGAAGAATCTCCACTAAAATCTGAACCAAATAATGAGCAAAAAAAACAAGGAGACTTCAAATGACTCAAAGAAGTCTCACCCATACATCCATGAATGTGAGAATAATAAAGCTATATCAAAGTATGTGGCTGCCAACAAAAATGTTCTCCACTCATAAATTTATTCACCCAAGTGTTGGATGAAGTTCCTCCGACATCAAATGAACCAAGTGTTGAGCAAGAAAAACCATGAGTCTTCAAGTGACTCAAATGCATATCATAGGTGCATCCATGTAGATGTGCATCATCATAAAGTGACAAATGATGCTGCTGCAAATGTGAATAAGAATGTGCTCCAACCATGTCATCATAAAAGGTAAATCTAGGAGTTCCATACTCCTCATGTGGCACTATCAAAAAGAACCCTTTCACCCATATTTCATTGAGACTAATGCTGCAAAACATGGAATTGTAGGATGTAGGAGAATGAACTAACTCACCCAAATGATCAAAAAGTGCAGAAGTTTCATCATGGGAAGGATCCATATGGTTAGTATCATGCATCTCCTTCAAAAGTGTGAAACCTTTGTCATAGATTGGTTCCAATGTAGAGGAATCATGCTCTTATTTAAAAATTGCATAACCTTCATCAAGAGACAATTCAAGTTCCTCTTCAACCACATCAAGTATTTGGATCTCTTCAAGTTCATATTCAAACACATCAAGAACATTCAAATTTCCACATTTCTCATGATCCACCATGTCATGAGATTCCTCCAAACAATCTACCATTTGACAATCTGAGACATAGGAGGAAAAACAAGTATCTTGCAACTTTTCAAGAAGTTGCTCATTTTGAAGTGTGAGCTTATGAATATCCTCATTATTCTTAAATTATGCATCATGTAACAATTAATTAAGCTCAAACAAATGGTTTCTATCAAAAAGAAAAGACATGAAATTACCTTTGATGTGGCACATTGCTCTTTGAATCTTCTCCATGTCTTCAAGGAAGGATGTTTCCTCCAATGAAGTAGCTCTCCAACAAGAATTTGACACCAATGCTTGAGTGTCATGGAGAATGCTAAGGGACTCTTGGATATTATTTTCATTCATCTTTAAGGACCCTTCAAGAAAATTAGGCTCTTGCAAATGAACCTCCTCATCTTCTTCATTTTTGCTTGGACCAACTTCATGAAGCTCAAGTGGTGATGGGGAAGTTGATCTTGGTTCTTCTTCAACTGCTACAAGGTCTTCATTATCATGCTTAATGTAACTTGGGCTTGCAGCAACACTTTCACAAATGATCTCTATGTCACCAACATAGAGGTGTGAGTACCCATCAATAGGTACTCCTTCATAGTTTAAGCATCCATCAGTAGATGCTCTTTGGTTCATGTCTAAGCTAGAAGGTGTCTCGAAATGATCTTCCATATTTTCAATAGAATCTTTTTCATGCTCTTGTGATGTCTCTTCATTTTTATCCTTCAAGCAAGATGATGCATTTTGCCCCTTGTTTTCCTTATGATCAATATCTTTGGAATCTTTTTTTGAAGAATTCCCAAAAGCTCTCCTCAAGTGGGACATAATTTCATGCACACATATATGATACTCACTCCAAGGTTCTTTACAAAAAGGGCATAAACCTTTTTTTACTAATTCCACATCTTCATTTTTGGGCCTATTTTCAAAAACATGTTCAGCATAGTACTCAAAAGACATGGCATTTTGTGTATTTTTGCTCAAAGCAAGATATTCTTGATATTTTTGATATTGTTGGGGCAAGGTTTTATATGTTGCTCTCCATCTTTGGAACTCACTCATAGAATTATCCTTGGTTGGTGTGACACACTCATATTCATCAGATTTAAATTCATAAGAATAATCTTCATTTCTCTTGAAATTGTAAGAAGTGTTGCATGATGGCAGCTCTTCCTCATACCATTCACATTCTGCTTCATATTGCTCATAAGCATCTGCATATTCCTCATAAGAATTGTACTCATAGGATTCATCATAATAGTAAGACATAGCTGCCAGTTATTCTTGAATGTATGTACATAATCTACAAGTGCAAGGACCATTCTTTGATACCACTGTAATGTCCCTTGTTAGGAATCTTATTAAAATGACAATTTTTCACTTTTTTCCCTAGTTTAACCTTTGATTAGTTTTGAGCTCTAGGTCCCCAAATTGCTCCAATTGCTCCGAAATATTTTGAGAAGGTATATGGATGATGTTAGAACATAAATATGTATTTTAGGGATGCTTTTGGACCTTTAAAATACTTCTGCAAATCCTCTTTCAATTCTGGCCAATGTACAGAACTTTACTAGTAATTTCCCTTTGACTAGTATTGATCTCTAGGTCTCGAATTGACTCTAAATGCCTTCAAATATTCAAGGAGGGTGTATGAATGATATTAGGAATTGAATATGATATTCAGAGATGATATATGACCACCAAAATACCTCTGCAAACTCTCTTAAGATTCTGGACCAAGTATGCAATTTTACTAGTAATTTGGGGTTCAAATCCCCCTAGGGTTAGTACTGAAAATGGCTTCCCAAATGCCTCCAAACCCACTCAAATTTCTGAACATAGGTAGGAAATGTATTAAGGATGTTATTAAGGTCTCATGTGCACCATTAATTGATTATTATATCTGTTCCAACCCTCTCCCATTCAACTACAAAATCACCAATTCGACCCTTGGGGAAATGGCACTATTTCTTCTCCCAATGCAATTAAATTGAGTAAAAATACTTCAAATGCTCAAGTACAGTACATGAAACTTGTAAAATACATCCATGGAATTCCATTAATCACAAATGCATCAAAGAATCATCCATTCATTCGAAATCATCATCAATACATTGGTTCACAACAACGTAGTGGGGAAATGGCATTGTTCTTCCATTAAAAATGAGATTTATACATTTCTACTTGGAATTTTGACCTGAAAGTTTCTAGGGATGAAGAACAGAGTATTTAATTCATATTACAAAATAAATTGGGCATGATAAGCTCCCCCAAAGAGTACAATAACTCACCAAAAATGTTCTCCCTCAAGGATCAAGAATATGCCATCAAAACTGGAAATGGTTGAGAGAATGTGCTGCAATAGAAGAAACCATGAGCTTCCCTGTAGCTTACACCTACAAATAAAGACTCTATTAAAGCTCGACATGAAAGGTTTGAATGGCCTTTCCAATTACCAACTTGGATGGGAATCTTTCACCCTTGAAATTGGCTAAGGCAAGAAACTAGTCATCCACTAGCTCTCCCTCTACACAAATGCAATTGGAAATTATACAAATGATCAAAATCTGGTTTCATTCTTTGTTATTGACATTTATAAAGTTTGAATGTACTCCATGGGTCGAATTCCTTCCAAGAGACTCATGCAAACTCAAGTTGGGAAGAGATTCCAAAGAACGCCACTTGTACAACAATTCCTAGTCTCCCACTTCCACCAAATCACATGTGGAAGCATCTTAGCTGCCCTAACACCCTTGAGTGCCCTATTGGAGTCTATTTTTAGCCTTGACATGTCATATATGTCATATTTCAGCCTTCAGGTCTGATTTGTGTCATAGGTGTCATAGCATCTTCATCATTGTTGTCATAGAGCTAGGGAATCTAGCCCAAGTGTCTCACTAGCTCCAAATTGCCTCTTCCTCTTCCATGGGAGTTACTCTTCCTCTATATTTTGACCTCATTGATTCATGCCAAGTATTATTGACCTTATAACTCATCCCAAGAACATTAGGCTTCCCATGGATTTGAAATTGCAAGAAGAGGATGCCATGTGGCACATAAATTCTAGCTTGTGTGGGTCCCACTTCCTCCATGTGTCTTCATGATCAAATGCCACTTTGATTTTCACTTGTATATATTTATTTATCTCCTTTATTAAATATTTATTCCATCCTAATGTTCCAACATCATTTATTATCCTCATTATTCCAAATCCCAAAGCTTCCACTCCAAACCTAGGAAACTAGTAATTTTCCTCCTTGGCAATTATTTGACCTTTAGCATCAATTTGACAAACTCTAATGAATAGGGCCAATTTGCTTAGGCCATTGTGACCCAATTCCAAATTTGGGATATGACAAATAACCAATCATATAGCCCTTCCTTAGTCTTGAATGTTGTCTTCCATTCATCTCCTTCTCTAACCTGAATCTAGTGATAACCGCTCTTCAGGTCGATCTTCATGAAGTATCTCGCTCCACTCAAGAAATTCATTAAGTCATCCATTCTCGGCAATGGAAACTGGTACTTGATCATGATCTTGTTGATGGCTTTAGAGTCTATACACATCCTCCATTCTCCACCCTTCTTCAATGCTAATATTGGTGGTAATGCACACGAACTCAGACTCTCTCTGATCAATCATCTGTCCAACATCTCTTGGACCGGTCGATTGAGTTCTTGACCCTCTACCAAAGTATTTCTGTGTGGTGCCTTGTTTGGAAATATTGATCCCAGAATCAAGTTGATCTGATGGGATATGCTTCTCATCGGTGACAATCCCGTCGGCACTCCATTGCCTACTATGTTCCTAAACTCATGGAGCATTTTTTTGACTTCGACTAGAATTCTCTCCACTGTCGACCTATCGACACATGGCCCTTTCGAAATGATGGCGAAACATCCCGACTGCTTTTCCCTTTCCACAAGGAATTCCTTGGTTGTACACATATGCACTCGCTTCTCCCAAAAGTTGCTCTCACCTTGCTTACAGTTGGCTTGGTCCTCCTGCTTCTGCTTCAGAGTCCTCTGCATTCCATATTTCCACACTATGACTATGTTGCCCCGACCATCATAGATCATCTTCTGATCATATTTCCATGGTATCCCTAACAACAGATGACCTACGTCCATTGGGATTATGTCGCACAGTACATTGTCTTCAAGCTTCCCGACCTTAAAGTTAATCAGGCACTATCTGGTTACTTTGACATGATGTCCTTTCTACAATCAAGAGATCTTGTAGGGATTTGGGTGTTCCTGACATCTCAAACCCGCTTTGTCGATGACCTCTGTCGACACAAGATTCTCTATACTTCCACCATCAACTATGGTCTTGCAATACCACTCGCTAATCCGCACTCTAGTTCGAAAGATAGCCTTTCACTGTGCTGAATCTTTCTCGTTGCGTCGGTCCTCCTGAACCAACGTCCTCTTGGTCTTCATGGCTCGAACCTTTCTTTTCCCATCCTCACTTTTTTCGAATGTCAACTCCGCCCTCTCGTCGACTTGCTCATCTCTTCGATGTCTGGGTTTCAACTCCTCTGCAGCATGCAGGTTCTCTGGGAATTCACATGTCTTGTTTCCGACTCCGCGAAACTTGTAACAAACCACAGCTGGTCTATCAGCTCCTTTTTTGTTGGTTGGACCATTTCGACCATACGCACCTCGACCGCGTGTCTCTCAACCATTGCGTCGATTTTCTTTCTCTTTCTCTCTAGTTGGTGTCCCTTCCGCACGTCGTTTGTCTTCGACGACTTCTCTCATGGTTCCGATGCTTTGGCCTTTCGTGGAAATAGTATTCGCACCCTGACTAATCATCCTACCTCTGGTCAATGCATATTTCCTTGACAATTTCTCTTCTACCTTCAGAGCTAACTGGTAGGATTCACCCACCGCTTTGAACCTTGATAGCTCAACTCATCCTGTATGGCATACTTCAAGCCATTTACATATCTCGCGATAGCTTCTTCTCCTTCGTCGGTCTATCCTGACCTTATCAACAATCTGTAGAACTCTTCTATGTACTCTTTCACGGTCATCTCTTTTTGTTGAAAGTTCTACAACTTCTGGAACAAGGAAATCACATAGTCGCCTGGCAAGAACTTCCCTTTAAGCTTAGCAACCATCCTGTCCCAAGAATTGATTTTCTCCTTTCCTTTCTTGACTCTGTCAGCCTGCACATTGTCCCACCACAATGAGGCATGACCTTTCAACCTCAGACATGCATTCTTAACACATCTGGGATCCTCGATCTTCTTTATGTCGAAGTATTTCTCCATTTATCTGAACCAATCGATCAAGTCTTCTGGATCCAGACTTCCTGAGTAGGTATGCACATCTATCTTTTTTCGACCTCTCATCTCTATCAGAATCTTCATGATTTTGTCTTCTGGTTCTTCTCCTGCTGCTTCCCATGCTTCCACCTCTTCGACCTCCTCGTTGTTGTGGTCTAACGCATCAAGAACACATCCACTCCTTTGGATTTCTTTGATAGCTATGACTTCACTAGTCAAAATTCGCATTGTTCGCATGCATTCATCAAACATCTCACGATCAACCGTGACTATAGCACCATGCGCTCTTCATCCAACTCCTCGGACACTAATGCCTATGTGATCCATTTTCAACCTTACCTGAAACTCCCATTCATCCAATCGCAACCAAACTTTCACAAGTTGTGCACAATTCTACCCAACCGCAGCTGGAGTTGTTAACACACTCGACACTAGATTCCACTTCCAACTTCCGATACCAACTGATGCAAGTCAGGTCAGTACCGCTACTTCAACCAGAACCACTTCCGGGATCCGATACCAACTAACACAAGTCAGGTTGGTATCACTTTCTCTCCTGCATCCAGGATGCTTCAACTCAACCGGAATCACTTCCGGGTTCAGATACCAACTGACGCAAGTCAGTTCGGTCGGACCTTCTTGCTTAACAATAACACACGACACACACACATTCACATGAACTGGATGTAAATAGGATGCCAAAAGCTGACCTCTATTACTTCAATCGAATTACAGTAACAATGAGAAAATGAAAGGAATGTAAAACACCTAAAGTCTATCGACCTTAGCGTATTGCAATATACATAAGTAATGGTGTGCTCTCTATGTGTGTCGATATTCACCATCTGCTGGCTCACTGCGGAACTCTAAGATATGGCTCCGATCTCTTCTGCGCTCGATTGATGTGTGCTTGTTCTCTCCAATATATAGATCAACTCCCGAGTGACTGATCCCCTCTCCTGTTCCTGCACACTGGTCTTCTACTACTACTCTGTTGCTCATCTGGAGGTCCAATCCAATCCCCGAGACACTCTTCCTATGTCCGCCAAATCCTCCCCGATCCTGCATACCTGCAGTTGTCAGTTCTTCTTCCGTGCTGCACAACCTCCACCTATGGTGACATCTGGCATGTATTCAACCACCTTTTTGTTATTGGACAATCTACTCGAGCGGACACAAGCCATATCTCCCTAGCTCAATTTGAATCTAGAACAAATAAGAACATAACATAAAGCTACATTCCTAGATCAGATTAGAGATCGAGTAATTAGATGTCTTACCTTCAGATTTGTAGATCTTTCTCCTCATCATTGCTTTAAGCTTCGTAGTCGTTAGATCCGTAGCTGCAATACCTGTCAAAACATGTAGAGACAAAACAAGCAGTAAAACATATCTAAACACTAACTGATCTAAGTAAACAATTAAGGAAGTAAACTATAAACATCATCAAAACAATGACTTTTGTGAAAAGAGTTTATATTACTATATAAATAGTGAGATGTACAAAGTAGAGAACCAATTACAACTAAAGCCTTAATGCTACAATCCTCGTCCAAAAAGACAAGCCAAAGCCTCCAAAGGAAATGTATTCCTCCCAAGAGATGGATAGGGATCACCTAGGCTAATTCCACGAGCATGTAAGTGCTATAGACTTCCTCCTTTTGGAATGGAGAGGAGCTTTGTATTTATAGGAGCAAGTGGATAGAGTAGTTTGAGGATCATGGGGAAAGGGCTAAGGGATCCTCCCTTGATTTTAGGGAACAGTAGGACAACTCACCTAGGAGTTAGGGATAGGGATCCACATCATCCAACTTCTAGAAATCACTTGAAAGCCACCTTTATCCAAATTAACCAATCTTGGCGCAAGATGCATGAGGGAAAATTGCGCCTGAGAGGGGAAGAGTAGGCTGCACAAAAGAAACCTGAGCTACCTACAAAGTCTACCAGACTACATCCTGCGCCTGACCTAGTTGGGCACTTCTTTCTCAAAGACAACCTACATCGTCCAAACTAGACATTGTGGACAAAGGGAATAAACTTGCTCTAAATGAATTCTTAATCAAGGAAACTTCAGGGATCAAGGCATTGAGTTGACATGGGACTCATGATGACGAGATTTAGGTGTAACACTTCTTAACTGCTCATAACTTCCTTAGCAACCCTGAACGGCTACCAAGTACTCTGCTTGACTTTCTGCGTGTCCTTTTGACTTTTCTATAGTAATCGGTCCATCAATGACCTCGAACATACTGTATTTCATCATCCTTCAATTTATGTGTCGACTTCACTTCTCTTCCTCGGCTTCACCAGTCTGTCCCTTCCTCCACACTGGGATTTTGCCTCAAATCGGTCGATGTCGTTGTTCGACAACTTGTCGATCCTCAACGCCTTCATTGCAACCCTATTTTTTGTTGACCTTGAACATGTCAAATCTTGAACTTCTCCTCCTGTCGATGCACCTCGACAGCTTCTACTCGACTTATTGACTTCAACAGGAAATCTTCCTTTCGCATTAGTGGTCGTCGATCATCTTCAACTTTTTTTCCTAGGTCCCGATGCTCCTGCAAAATCATGTTGTTTCCATATTTCATGTTGTGATTCATGTTTGATTCTGGAAACCATCCCACACAGTTAATGCATGCGTTTAGTCTAACCATGCCAAATTTTAGTCCATACAAGCACAAATTGAAAAAAATCAATGTTGGCCCTGTGTAGCACATTAATTAATCTATAGGTATGGTTTTTTATTGTAGATTTGTATTTTCAGTCATTTTTTACTATGGAAACCCTCCCACACCATTAATGCATGTGTCTAGCCTAACCATGCCAAATTTCAATCCATGCAAGCACAAATTGAAAAAATTTCAATGTTGGCCCCACTTAGCACATTAATTGATCTATAGGTATGGTTTTGGATTATCAAATTGTTTGTATCAGACATGTTTGAGTCTAGAAATACTCACACCATCAATGCATGTGGCTAGTCTAACCATTCCAGATGTTAGTACATGCAAGCAAAAATTGAATTAATCTATACTCAACATTGTAAGGATTGGCCATATCATCATCGTCATCGATGTCAGTTATGATCGCCATGTCATCATCGACGATATCATCTTGGTGGAAATTGTCTGCTATATCATCTAATTCAACTAATTATTCGGCATCTTCCTCTGGAACATGATCATCTAACTCATGTTGATCATCTTCAACATCATCTTCTTCTTCAAGACCCTCATCATTACATTCCTCTACATTATACTTTACCGGCCTTCCCCTTGGATCATGTCTCACAACAAATGACCAACCTCGTCTATCTGGAACCTCACAGTAAAATACTTGTTCACATTGTCTTGGAAGAACATAGGCTACTCCATTCCTAGATCAAACAACCTTGTATTAACCATGGTAAATCCATTATCATGTTCAAAAATAGTTTTATTCGGATCACGTTGATTCAATTGTAACCTATACCATTTGAAAAATAACATAACTCCTTTGAAGGAGTTAAAGTCACATTGAAGAATATCTTCCAGATACCCATAGTATCGATTTTCTAAGATTTTTGGATGTCTGTCACTTCTAGGGGAAGCATTGGTCACCTCAAAGACTGCAGATATCCCAGAATATGATGTTTTCTTCGTTTCATCCAACTTTTTTATGTGAAATTTACAACCATTGCACCACATGATAGCCTTATAGTGTTTTACCTACAACAAGCCATACACGTAAATATTACATCACAAATTGGTTACTAAGAGCATGTTTATGCCCTGCAGGGAAAAAAATCAACGTGTACATCAATATATTTGCAAAAAAAATAAATAGTATGGCTGATTAATATGCTTGCTTGCTTATCTTTTAAACCATATGCTAAATCAATTTCCCTTTGTGTAAGATTGGTATATCCATTGCGATGAGTTGCTTTAACTAATGAAGCTATACCTTCCCATGATATTCCATGACCAGATTATTCACATCGTTCAATCCATACCTTCATCCAATCAAGATTGTTTGCAATATATAAATGAAGTGCATCCCACTCTCGACCAACTGCTTGATGAAAATAAAATTAAAATTCAGTACAAATGTATATTGACTTAACACATTATACACTTTTAATTGATGCACATTGAATATTAAAAATAGAATAAGTATGACATATGCATAAAAATCAACAGTAAAATGTAATATATTAATTAATCTCCACTAGCTAATAATTACCTTTCACTTTCCTCGATTTACCTCTCCCCTTCAGGTACTCCCCTTCTAAATTGTTATTGGAGTCTAGATCACAAATGCGACCTAAATTGATCTTTGACACTAATTTAGGAAGATATTCACTAATACACATCATGTTCTAGTATACCATATATCCCTCCACCATAGAACCCTCAGGACGTGCTCGTTGTTTAACCAAACCCTTCAAAAATTTCAAGTGCCTCTCAACCATCCACATGGACCTTGAGTGTACAGGTCCACACAATTCAATCTCCTCAACTTGGTGTATGAGGTAGTGTTCTTTGGCATTGAAAAATGTTGAAGGTAGATGCTTCTTCATTTCACACATGAGATGAGGAATTTTTCTCCTCCAATACTTTATATCTTCTTTATGGATTTCTTTAGATGACAACCATCTACAAGTGATGCAAACCAATCACGAGATTTAACAAAAAAAACATCATATCACATAACAATTAATGCAAAAATGTCAAATATAAGTCCTACAATGAATTAAACAAACACTAAGCGCATGCGAAAAATCGCTACTTACCTCATGTATTTCCCAAGATTATATATAACTTGTTTGACATTGTTGTCGAAGTTGTCCGGGAGAGAGAGTGGTAGAACATACTGTAACAATATACAAATCATTTCATTTTTGTTTATAGAAAGTAGACAAAAAAATACCAACAATATGCACTATAATGAAAAAACATAGCAATTATATGCATACCATAATAATTACCTTCATGAAGATATGGCAATCATGCGTTTTCACCCCCGCAAAACACCTTTCTTTGTTATGATATTCCTCATGTTTAAACAAAATCTAGTGGGAAATTTATTTTTCGCATGACTCTCTTACAAAATTACTTTGTTGCTCCGTTAACATCCATGGAAGTGAGTTTATATTAATTTGCTCTTTGTTGCTATGAAATTGAATGACATATTTCATTACATGGTTTCCTTCTTGAATGTCATTGCAAATTTTGACAATTTTTTCTTTCTCACTCCTTCCATCCAATATTCGCCCTAATGTTTCAGTCACATTCTTTCCGATATGCATTGTATCAAACATATGAGCAATTTGCAGGTGCTCATAGTATGGAAACCTACTAAATTGTTTAGGATAACTTTTCATTCCTCGTAGAATCCCATTAATGCCTTCATGATCACAACGACCATCATGAATCATAGTTTATATATTACAGAAATCATTGTCAATTACTGTAAACAACACACAATAAAAAAATTTCATAACATTTCATATACGATGATAGATATACAATTTGATCCGTACGTACCTTGACGATTTCTATTATATTGCAACTTCCATAGGTGAGGTGTCATTCTTTGTGGTTTTAATGCAGTCTCTTGCTTCCCATTGAACAGATATTTTTCGGTAGTTCGATACCTATGATTCTTACAAAGGAAGTGCCTATACTCATCAAGCACCTCATTTCCTAAACTTTTTGAACAACGAGATTCGATCTTAGGACCACAAACTAGACATGCAAATTTTCCCTTTGTCTTAATATCTACATAAAGAGATGGATTAACTATGTCAATTATAATTATATATAAAATGAATGGATTATTTAAAAATAAATGCAATTAAAGTGAAACTTATACTTACAAACCCCAAAAATGGGTTAACCCTGATTCATCATGTATTGTCCATACAAGCATTACATGGAATTGAAATTGCCTTTGTGTTAGAAAAACAGGATCGCAGAGCAATAACAATAAACAGAAATGCAAATATAATCACACACACATTACAAGAGAGACACAGCTATATCGTGGTTCACCCCAACTTGGGATACGTCCACACTGAAGTTGCTAGTCCTTATTATTATTCTGTCCAGCAAAGTGAAGGGATACAACCTGCAGCATAGCCGCTGCACTTCCTCTTCACTATCTCACAGTCTCTCTTCTTGATCTCAGAGATATTTACAATGCATAAAACCTAATACATCTTGACCTATTCGTTTTACAATGTCTTTCTTTTATAGGGGAAATACAATGGGAAAATACCACGGGTTACCCAAAACCATGGGAAAATACCATGGGTTACCCCAGACCCCCTTAGGGTCATGCCGGGATCATAACCAAACCTCGGGTATGGACACGACTGAATACTAATATCTCTGAATCTAGAGATCAGGCTCCACAACCAAGAATCTCCCACTTGGAGGCTGATCACAACAACTCCACCGCTGCTGCACTTGTTGGACTTGGACTTGGAAACTTTCTTCTCTTCACCTTCATGCTAGAAGGCCAACTGAAACCGAGCAGGAACTAAGTTTCTCTCTGTTCACTACCTTTGTGATCATGTCTGTAGGATTTTGGCTAGTGTGTATCTTTTGTAGCTTCAACAGTTCATCTTCCAGAACAGAGCGTATGAAATGGTACTTGAGATGTATATGTTTAGTCCTAGAATGGAATGCTGAGTTCTTTGCAAGATGAATGGCACTCTGGTTGTCACTATACAACCTGCTATCCTTCTGATTCTTACCCAATTCCTCCATAAACCTTTGCAACCAAATCATCTCTTTACTAGCCTCTGTAACAGCAACATACTCTGCTTCTATTGTTGAAAGTGCAACAACCTTCTGCAGTATCAAAATCCAACTTACTGTTGTTCCACCTATAGTAAACGCATACCATGTGGTGCTCCTCTTGCTATCCTTATCACCTGCCATATTTGCATCAACATATCCCTGTAGAACAGTGTCTGAACCTCCAAAACATAATTCCTGAGTGGTTGTACCTCTCAAATACCTGAGAATCCACTATACTGCCTTCCAATGTTCTTTACCTGGATTGTTCATATATCTGCTCACAAATCCCATTGCTTGTGCAATATCTGGTCTTGTGCACACCATAGCATACATCAAGTTGCCAACTTTTGATTGATAGGGAATATTGGACATGTAATCTATCTCTTCCTGTGTCTTGAGACACATTTCCTTACTTAGACTGAAATGGTTGGCCAAAGGTGTACTTACTGGTTTTTCATTCTGCATTCTGAACCTCTCCAACACTTTTTGTATGTACTCACTCTGAGATAATGTCAATTTGCGATTTTTCCTATCTCTCGTTATTCTCATACCAAGGATTTGCTTTGCAACACCCAAATCCTTCATCGCAAATGAATTAGCTAGCTTCCTTTTGAGTACATTTATATCTTGCATGTTAGACCCTGCAACAAGCATGTCATCCACATACAATAACAAGATAATATATCTTTCATTGTCTAGTTTCTTGAAATAAACACAGTAGTCAGAATGACATCTACTATATCCTTGTTCTGTCATAAACCTGTCAAATTTTAAGTACCACTGCCTTGGAGCTTGCTTCAAGCCATACAAACTCTTTTTCAACCTGCATACCAAGTTATCCTTACCTTTGACCTCATACCCTTGTGGCCTGCATATATATATCTTCCTCCAAATCCCCATGGAGAAAGGCTGTTTTTACATCTAACTGTTCAAGATGCAAATCTTCTACCGCCACTAGACTTAAGATAGTCCTAATTGAAGTCATCTTAACAATAGGAGAAAATATTTCATCAAAATCTATACTTTTCTTCTGTGCAAAACCCTTTACAACAAGTTTGGCCTTATACCGCTTCTTACCTCCTTCTTCTTCCTTCAACCTGTAAATCCATTTGTTCTGCAATGCTCTTTTACCAGCATGCAACTGAACCAGATCCCAAGTTTGGTTTCCTAGCAATGAGTCTATCTCCTCATTCATGCCTTGCTCCCACTTCTTTCTAGTTTCCACCTGCATTGCTTCTTCATAACATTCTGGTTCACCAACATCAATCATCAACAAATAATACATTGAAGGAGGGTATCGTTCAGGGAGTCTACTTAACTTGGTATATCTTCTTGCAGTTGCAGGAGTTTCAGGCACTTGCTGCTGTTCTTGATTTTCTGGCACCTTTGGAACTTCATTTTCTGTAATTTTATCAAGTACTGTGTAGTCTAGGTTTTCCTTTTCCTGTTTCTTTCCCTGCAACTGATCTTTATACATGACCTTTTCATTGAATATGACATCTCTACTTCTAATGATTTTGTGATTTTCATAATCCCATAAACAATAACCAAAATCATCAACCCCATATCCAATAAAGGTACACTTCTTGGATTTAGCTTAAACCTTTGTTCTATTTTCTTTATCAATATGGACAAATGCTTCACAACCAAACGTTCTCAGAAATGAGTAGTTTACCTTTTTATCTGTCCATGCCTCCTCTGGAATACCACCATCCAAAGCACTTGAAGGTCCTCTGTTTATTAAATAAACAACAATATTTACAGCATCTGCCCAAAACTGTAAGAGCAACCCTGCATGCAATCTCATACACCTTGCACGCTCCATGATCATTCTGTTCATCCTTTCAGACACACCATTTTCTTGTGGTGTTCCTAGGACTGTCTTCTCTCTACGAATCCCATGGTATGAACAGTAACTATCAAAATCCTTACCGCAGTACTCACCTCCATTATCAAATCTGAGACACTTCAACCTTTTTCCTGTCTCATTCTCAACCAAAGCTTTCCACTTCTTAAAAGTAGCAAACACATTAGATTTCTATCTAATGCAATAAACCCAAGTTTTCCTAGTTGCATCATCAATAAATGTAACATAATAATGAGAGCCACCAAAAGATTGTACTTGAGCTGGTCCCCATACATCTGTATGCACAAGTTCTAACTTTTCATTCTTCTTCTGTTTCCCAACCCTGAGAAATTTGACTCTCTTTTGTTTTCCATAAACACAGTTTTCACAGAATTCCAAACTTACCCGCTTCAAATCTAGCAACAACTTCCTTGAGTGGAGAATCTGCATCCCCTTCTCACTCATGTGGCCAAGCCTATGATGCCACAATGTTGTATCTATTCCTGTGGAAGCTAAAGAGATAGAATGGTCAGTATTATGAGGACATAAATACAACGTACCTATTATGCCTCCTTTTGCTATCACCATCGATCCTTTAGTGATCTTCCACCACTTTTCTCCAAATGTAGATAGACAACTACCATCTCCCAACTGCCTTGTTGGGATCAGATTTCTTTTCATAGCAGGAATATGCCTAACATCTTTTAACAACCAGTCAGTTCCATTCTTAACTTTTATCCATACCTTACCCATTCCAACATTTTTACATGGCTCATCATTACCCAATAAAACATGTCCAAAATCGCCTGGAACATAATCATGAAAGTATTTCCTATGGGGTGTAGCATGACATGAAGCCCCTGAATCTACTACCCAATAATCACTAGTATTATCTAATGCAAGAATCAAAGCATCTTGTAACACATCACCTACTACATTTTCTTCCTAGGTAGTTTCCTTTTGTGCATCTCCTTTCTTCTTTAGAGATCTGCAGTCTTTCTTAAGATGTCCTTTCTTTCCACAGTTCCAACACTATATCTTGCCCAGTCTGGACTTGGATCTTCCCGTTTTAGACTTCCCACGATTACCTTGGCTTTTTCCTCTCTCCTTTTGTCTTCCCCTGGTCTCCATGGTCAACGCATTACCTGATGTCTCACCTGTGTTTTTTCTTCGCATTTCCTCCCTAGAATAACACCAATAACATCATCAAATTTCAAGGTGTTTGAACCAGAGACAGAGTTACTTACAGCCATGACCAAGCTATTCTAGCTTTCTGGCAATGAATACAAGATTAGAAGAGCTCTAAACTCATCATCAAAGTTCACACTTACAGAACTTAGTTGATTTGTAACTGTATTAAAGTCATTTAAATGATCAGTAATAGATCCACCTTCAGACATCTTCATATTAAATAAACATTTCATTAGAAATACCTTGTTGGAGGCCGAGGGTTTTTCTTACAGCTTACCCAGTGCGCTCATCAACTCCTCTGTTGTCGTTTCTTTTGAGATATTGAAAGCCACCGATGAAGCCAAGCTCAGTCGTATTGTTCCCAGAGCCTTTATGTCAAGAACCTCCCATTCTTCGTCCTTCATAGACGCCGGCTGCTTTGCTCTTCCTCCAATGGTAGGAATAGATCCTTCTAGTACAGATAGTCCTCCATTTGCATTTTCCATAAATGAAAATTTTGGCCATTAAACTTTTCGACCTTAAAATTTCCTTCTTCTGCCATTGCTCCCACTCGAACTAGAAACCCTAGCTTCCGGTGGGTTTATATACGAAATAGACCTTTGGCTCTGATACCAATTGTTAGAAAAACAGGATCGCAGAGCAATAACAATAAACCGAAATGAAAATATAATCACACACACATTACAAGAGAGACACAGATATATCGTGGTTCACCCCAACTTGGGCTACATCCACACTGAAGTTACCAGTCCTTATTATTATTCCGTCCAGCAAGGTGAAGGGATACAACCTGCAGCACAGCCGCTGCACTTCCTCTTCACTATTTCACAGTCTCTCTTCCTGATCTCAGAGATCTTTACAATGCATAAAACCTAATACATCTTGACCTAGCCGTATTACAATGTCTTTCTTTTATAGGGGGAATACAATGGGAAAATATCACGGGTTACCCAAAACCATGGGCCCGTAAACAGCTAGCGAAAACAACTCCAAAACATTTTCTTGGGGGCTACGCCCCCCAGCCGATGGTGTGGACACTCCCCTAGACCCCCTTCGAGTCGTGCCGAGATCATAACGAAACCTGGGGTATAGACACGGCTGAATACTAATATCTCTGAATCTGGAGATCAGGCTCCACAACCAACACTTTGTCGTATTGGTCTAGATACATCATACATAGTGATGCCATTCCATAACTTTAGTAGCTCTTCAATAAGAGGTTCTATATATACATTCATATCTTTAACTTGGTACTTACCTGATTTATTTGAACATATAAAATTCATAATTATTACAACCATTTAGATATATAAACCATACACAAGAGAAAAATAAAAAATATATATGTCACACTATGCAACAAAATATGACAAATGAGATGCCACTACATAAAAAAAGAGTTGTAGACACATACCTGGAATAATGATTAACAATATTATGTGCTCCCTCTTTATTGACAACCATGGAGGAATGTTATTGTTGAAAAAAAAATAGGCCACACCAAGTAAATGGATCTCATCTCGACAAATGGATTGACACCATCTGCTGCCAAATAAATCCTAATATTACGAGGTCCTTCTTTAAAGTGCGGCCATTTTTCCTCCATATCTCTAAATGCAAACCCATCTATAAGCATTCGAATAATGTCATCTTGACTTATGTTCCGTGCATGGTAATCCATAAATTACGCTATGTTTTTGCACCTGAACAGTTGTTGCAAACATGGAATAATGGGAATATAACGAAGAACCTAGCGAGGCACCCTTTTTGTTACTTGATCTGTTCGATATCTACTGATATGGAATTCTGGACATTCTGTTTCAAATTCATGTTGATTATAATATATAACGTGGTCATTGGGGCATGCATTAATTGCTTCATACTGCATTCCAATTTCTTTCATGATACCAGGTAAATATCGATATGTGCGAGCTAAAATATTTGATGGTGGTAACAAAAATTCAGCTATTAAGCTACAAAAAATTAAAATAAAAAACAAGTTAATAATATAATATATAGATAATATTAATCAAACACATTTCATCCGTATTAATTTTACTTATGAATTAACAATAAAATTATTAGACGAACAATGATAACCTTTAGCGCGATCATATATATGTGATGGAATATATTACATACCTTAACATCTGTGTGACTGATGTGTTTGAAAGACCGTTCATAACCTTCAAGTTCATTATCAACAATATAGCAAAGAGAAGATTTGTGTTGGATCCCTCATAAAGGGGTTTGTATGCATTCTCAAGAAGAGGTAAATCGTGAACATCATCAAAGTCATCATTTTCATCATCATCATCATCAACATCCATTCTAACATTAAATGTATCATGGATCAATGTATTTGTACCATCATCTTCAACTATGCTATCAGTATGATCATCTTCTTCAATATGATCATTAACTTGTTCTCCATTATTCATAGCTCCATGTTCCTCCGGTACTTGTTATGAAAGAACATCCTCAGGGAGATATGTCGTAGGAGGTCTTTCCTTTATAATTACATGAAACCATCAATATATATTAGTTAATTTAATAAATATTAAAATGATACATACATTTACAAAAACGATCAATATAAAGACATATATAATGCACTAGCTACCAATGGACGATATTCATGTCCCCCCTCAGCTTGTCCATGTTCCCTACAATGTTTTCTGGCTGTTGTGATCTTTATTCTTCTCCTTTTAAATCCCCTGCATTGACTACATGGAAAAGAACATTTCCCATCACCCTTTCTTTTGATTCCATCCCACAATTTAGCAAGCAATTGTCGATTTTGTTCCCCTGCCAGGATCAAGAATCTTGTTATGTGACATTTTCTCATAAAGAACTTGATTGAAGATTATTGATCTTAAAAAATCAATCTCCACACTTCACTATTTTTAATCAAAGTAACAATTGAAACAATTGTATATTTTTATACAAAAAACATTCCATGCAAATAATATAACTTCCGCAAAACATCGCTTGTATATCCAACATGTCAGAATGTTTACAAAATTTATAGTTTCTAAAATTAAACCATCATAGGATATTCGGAGATATTATTATAGTTACCGTTATACTTTATATGTCGCATATCCAACGATGCCCGTCGGTTGTCTGACGAAAATCGTTGGATAACCAATGAGCGTCGGATATCCGACAATTACATGTATCAATTTAAAAAAAAAAAAGCAAAATTCATAATTTTAAAGGTGAAATCCGACGACACAGACAGTTTTGTCGGAATTCATCGCATTTTCTCGTTGGATTTTGGGTTCAAATTTAGTTGTTTTATATTTCCACTAGTATCAACCAACACCTCTAAATCTAGATGAGGACACATACACACAAAATAGGATGATCTCTATAAAACTAATTCTATTAGTTAAATGAATTATGTCTTTGTACCATTTGTGTTTTGCTTGGAATACATACATACATATATATATATATATATATATATATATATATGTATTCCAAGCAAAACACAAATGGTACAAAGGATGATGTGTTTTGTACCATTTGTGTTTTGCTTGGAATACATATATATATGTTGGGGGGGGCGTATTTCACTTACAAGATTGTCACATATTCATTTGTTGCATGCTTGGGTTATGGGTTATGGAATTATCGAATTTTTCCTCTAGACATGCTTAATACATGTTTAATAGATGATTTTCTATACTATACTGCTGCAAATCAATCATTTTTTAGGAAACTTAGAAGAACAAGAAATTTTTTTTACTCCAAGATATTATTGATAAGGTCTCAAGCAATGTTGCAAAGGTAGTGACATCCACAATATTGCAAAGAAGGGATGCCCATAAATAGACAAGTAGGAAAGGTCATAACGAATAGTTACATCCATTGCCATGCAAATACTTCATTGAAACTTAGGTGGTTCTTAGATTTAAAATAGGACAAAATATAATGTAAACTTAATGTTCAAGTGAATTGTACCATTAATTCTTTTCAATTTTTCAATATTACTTCTCTATATATTTTGTTTACTAAGGGAATTGACAACTGGGTTGGGGATTGTACTCATGTGACATGGGGTCGATTATCGTCCACTACCATTATATCCCTAAGTGCACCCACACTACCCCTACATAGGTGCATAGGTTATTTGGGGTTTGAACCCACGATGTTACAAAGAGTGCCTTAACAATGCACCCTGTCACCAAATCAAGGAATACCTTAATAATGTATCCTATGACCAAATGATCTACACCTCAAAGACTACTTCACTATCAAATATTTATTTAAAATTTAATATGAAATAAACTAAAATGAAAATATGTATTGAAATTTCTTCAAATATATTTGTAAGGAAAAGGTTAAAAAATACAAATCCATAACAATGATAGAACCCCTTCATATATTTACTAATAAAAAGTAGGTACTAATAATATAAGAGAATACAAATTAAAAAGTAGGTACTATTAAGATTAGACATACAAATTTATACCAAAGCAACTAATTTTTTTTCTTTCGTAAAGATGGAAGTGACTATTAAATTAGAAGTTCAATGGAAGTGACTGTTAAATTAGAAGTTCAATTTTATGTTATAAGAATGAATTGAATTACGTTTTACATGTTATTAGAATTTAATTGAATTAAAAAAAATATAAGTTGTCTAAAATGATTCAAAAAATGTTTGTAAAGATGGAAGTGACTATTTTAGAAGTTTAATTTTATGTTATTAGAATCAATTGAATTATGTTTCATATGTTTTTTGTTTTGTTTTTTTGTTCGATTTTCCATTCTAGGATTGAAGAAGAACCTCCTATCAGTTTTGGTTCTTGAAGATAAGGGCTTCTGAGTTATCTTCATGAATAATCAAGCACTATTATTTTCGAAGAACAAAAAATTGAAATATACAATAGTGATTGGAGTTAGAGATGGAGGTCTCTACAAGGTACCTGAGAAGTACATTCAAGTTATAGTTTCCAACACTATCAGTCCATGCGAGCTATGGCATAGGATGCTTGGTCACCTCCACTAGAAAGTGCTACCAAGATTACAAAAAATGGTGAAAGGTATGATTGTATTTGATTTTGAGCATGATAGTGTATGTATGGGTTGCGCACTTGGGAAGAATGTTAAAAAGAGTTTCTGTAGCAGTACTACTAGATCTAAAGGGATTTTAGATTTATACATTCTGATGTATGTGGTCCCATGTCATCCCCTTCCTTGAGTGGCTATTTATATTATGTCTTTTTATAGATGAATTCTCTAGAAAGTCATGGATTTATTTCCTAAAGGCTAAGAGCGAAACCTTTAGCAAGTTTCAGGAATTCAAAGCCCTGGTTGAGAATCACACAGGAAAGCACATCCATCCTTTGAGATCTGATAATGGAGATGAATTTCATTCACATGCGTTTAATTATTTTTTAATGTTGGAACATTAAAAACCCACTTTAGACTTAGGATAAAATACATTAATCATTTTTTAATAATTTCCTAGGTTTAGACTAGGTAGTTGGCCTAATTTCGGCTTCTTATGCCACCACATGCCATCATGATTCATAGGGGCATACTTGGATAGATTCTAGATAAGATCTCAACTGAGTCTTTCTGATTTTATGCCATTCCTAGAATAATAGTGCGCTTCCTGCTTTAGACAATTTTACCTACCTTTTTCTGCTTTTAGTGGATAAGGTAAAGCTAGTTTGACTTGGCAAGAAGATCATTTTGGCCAACTTGCCCTCCTCTTTATTTTCTCAAAATACCATGATAACATTCCTTTTTAATCACTCACTAGTTTTGATTCATTATTTAGCTAATTCATGAGCCTCTTGACTGATTTGGAAGGTGATTTTGATACCTTGGGGGTTTTTATGCTTTTAGTAAGAAGCCTACCTTTTTAAGATTTTCAAACCTGCCTCTAAGGCACTCGAATTCTCTCTTGAGGATGTATTATATATTGTAAACATATTGATGAATAAAATACAATGGTTTTTTCTCAAGTTATCTTCGCTATTCTTTTTCTCATATTCTCTGAAAATATTCCATGTGAAATTGTCTTATTAAATCTAGATCTAGGCAATCTAAATTCTCACATGGTATCAAAGCTAGTATGATTCAATGAAATTTATAGAGTTTTTTTGTATTTAATTCCCATCACCAGGAGTGTACCAACATGGATCAAAACCAAGCTGTTATTCTTAGTCCCTTCAATTGCTTTGATTGGAAGGTCCACATGATCATCCAACTTCAAAGGAAAGGAATTTATAGAGTCATTGTGGGGATTGAAACTGAGCCAAGTGTTGTTGCAAAAAAATATAAGTGGTTCAATAAGATTGATGAATATTATGGGTTTATTTTCCTCTCTATCTCTCCAGATATTATATTCCATGCTGATACTCTGACCACTCCAAATCAAGTATGGACAAAGATAGAGCCTCTCTTTGGAAATAAATATGAGCTTAGAGGTTGACTATTGAAAATCAAGTGTATCTCACTGGGTCCATGCAATTTCAAAACAATAGAAGAATTAATCTCAAATTTTAAGAACCTAGTGCTTTAGCTCAAGCAGTGTGGCATTGTGAAGAAAGAAGAGTAGCTAATCCTTTCCATTCTTTCAAAATTGAGTCCTGAGTACTCACTATTTGTGTCTACATTTCATGCTGCAAATATTGCAGTTCCCGACTAGAAGATGCCAACCTTGGATGCATTCATCAACTCACTCACTAAAGAGTAGGAAAAGCTAGTCCAAATAGGGGATTTGAAACCCTCTAAGGATCATGCACTTTCTTCTCATGGAGCAAAGAGTTCCAAGAATGTCAAATCCAAAGAAAAGCAAAAGATGAAGGAAAAGATGGAGTCAGATGAAGAGGACTCCAATTCAACTAATGAAGATTCCAAAGCCAAGAAGATGAAGAAGAAAGATACATCCAAGTGTTCTTATTACTATAAAGCTACCCGTTCTGATAAATCTTGTTTTAGGAAGAAATTGGACATCATGACCAAGATGCTTGAAGAACATAATATTGATGTTCCTGATTTTGCAAGAAAAGAAGAAGGCACGATTTCCGTTGAACAAGAACAATGTCTCTGTGCTACTCACAAAGGTAATGATTTGTATGCTCTGAGTGCTCAAGCCAAAAATATTTCCCATGTATCTTATTTTGATTCCCATTCTGATATATCATAATTAGAAACCTTCATCCCTTCCTTAGAATAATATCCAATCAGTTTACCAAAGTCTCCTCCCAAACCTAGACATTTTTCATTAGTTTCTTATTTGTCTTATGAAAGGTCCTTCCACCTCCATTCAAATATTTCATAATTTGATTTGAAAGATGATTTCCATACTGATATTAAGGTTATGACACCTTCCACACCATTTATCAACCATTGGATGCACAAAAGACCATACAACCACCAAGGTTTTCACTTGAAAAACCACACAATTCCATGGTTTCCTACATTGTGTCGCTTGTCTTTGTTGTTCATATGTCTTTCATATATTTCATTGGTTGGACATAAATGTATTTATCCAGCATTGGACTGTTGTTCCACGGGTCTGGACCTGATCTCACCATTCATGGTTCAAATTTAAAGTCCTCGAATCCTTCGGACTCGCCCAACTGTAAGTGTGATCTAGTTGCTCACTCTTTTTCTATTGTGACCCTAACTGATCATGCAGATATTATATCATTGATGTTTGGTGCTCCATATGAATTCTATTTTGATATTTCAAAGTCTCATGAGATACTTTTAAGAGTTAGGAATGTGATACATCAGTTTGAGAAGAAGGTACATGGTTTGGTTCACCATATTGTAGCTGCCCAAGAAATTGATCTTGTTGAGTCCATTGGTTCTCTTTGGGAAGGAGTTTGCATAGATCTCTTTTCCATAATTGATTATGTATCCAAATCAGATAAAGTATGTTTTAACAACAAGATCCATTCATATGATTCTCCTCCATCACCAAATTTCGAGTTTCATAAGGCTTATGCACATGTTTTTTGCCTACGCTACATTGATACATTTCTGCATGATCATGGCATCCACAGCATCTTCACCAAGTCCGTTACCTAGAAGCACTTCATTCAGCTCATCCAAGTGAAGAACAATATAGTGTGAAGACATTTTTCTTATTTCTATGCCATGTCCATTTTTTACGTAGGGCTTTTTTCCCATGAGGTTTTCCATGTTTCCTCGTTTTACAAGGAAAAATATGTTTTTTTTGTAAAGGGTGACCATAAGCCTTTGTTGCTTGGACCATAATTTTTCTTTCATATCACTCTAATTCAGGCTTAAGGGGGGGTTGTTGGAACATTAAAAACCCACTTTATATTGAGGATAAAACACATTAATTATTTTTTATTAATTTCCTAGGTTTAGACTAGGTAGTTGGCCTAATTTTGGCTTCTTATGCCACCACATGCCATCATGAGTCATAGGGGCACACCTGGATAGATTTTAGATAAGATCTTGACTGATTCTATCTAAATTTATGCCATTCCTGGAATAGTAGTGTGCTTTCCTTCTTTAGACAGTTTTACCCAGCTTTTTTTTTTCTGTTAGTGGATAAGGTAAAACTAGTTTGAGTTGGCAACAAGATCTTGGACAACTCACCCTCCTTCTCTTTCTTCTCTCCAAAATCCATGATCACATTCATTTTTCATCACTCAATAGCCACCATTCCTTATTGATCTAATTTGTGAGCCTCTTGACTGTTTTGGAAGGTGATTTTTCTACCTTGGGGGTTTTATGCTTTTAGTAAACCTGCCTATTTTGAGCTTTTCAAACATCCCTCTAAGGCACTTGAATTCTCTCTTGAAGATGTAGTATATATTGTAAACATATCGATGAATAAAATACAATGAGTTTTCCTCAAGTTATCTTCTCCATTCTTCTTCTCATATTATTTGAAAATATTCCAAGTGAAATTGTCTTATTGAATCTAGATCCAGGAAATCTAAATTATGAGACAATAGTGATGCAGGAATATGTTGACATTTAAATATACACTACAACCCTCAGTAAAATGGGGTTTCTGAAAGGAAGAATAGAACCATATGTGAGGCTGCAAAAGCCATGATGCATGATCAATACATGTCTACCTCATTATGGGAAGAGGCTACCAATACAAAAGTATATATCTAGAATAGAAGTCCTCATGCCATTTTGTATGAGAAGAAACCTGAATAAGTGTTCACTGAAAAAAAAATAGATATTTGACACTTGATGATATTTGGGAGTCCTGTATACATTCATGTACCGAAATATAAGAGGACTGAGATGGAACCATCATGAAAGAAGGGAAACTTTGTTAGTTATAATGAATCATCTAAAGGTTGCATAATATATGTGCCATGTGAAAGACACATTGAGCTCAGCTGAGGTGTGACCTTCCACTAAGAGGAAGCATTTAAGTTATCAAAAGAGATTCAGTATGATACAAAAACAGAGGAGTCTGAGACTCCTATGATGGAGGAACCAGATACTAATTCTCCCCATTCAGATGTTCGAAGGGAGAATCTAGCAGAGTTCTCAGATTTGCTATCTCCTGATGAACTAATAGAAATGGTTGATGAACCTCCTTCCAAGAGGAGGTATGCATGGTGCCATTATATACTACAATATAAATAGAGGCATGGAGCACCATTAGGATCTTCTAGAGAGTGAAAAAACCCTAGCATATCTTCAGGGTATGTTGCACAGATGAGTCACATCAGATATTTATAGCCTTCCACTTATGAAGAAGCTGTAAAGTAGCAAGTATGGAAAGATACAATGGTAGAGGAATACAAGTATATTATGAAGAATGATGTTTTAGAAGTTGTTCCAAAACCTGAAGGGAATTCCATAGTTACTTCTATATGGATTTACAAGATCAAGCATGCTGCCGATGGCAATATTGAAAAGTATAAAGCCAAACTTGTTGCCTGAGGTTTTTCTAAGAAAGAAGGCATAGACTATGAGGAGAAACTGCGCTGGACTATGGCCAGGTAGACCACTATTTGAGTTGTGATCTCACTTGCATTTGTTTTAGATGGAAGCTTCATTAGATGGATGTGAAGACAACCTTCCTCAATGGTGAGGTTGAGGAAGAGGTTTATATTCAGGAGCCCGAGGGGTTTTTGGTTCATGGGAAGAAGTCCCATGTGTGCAAATTGAAGAAAGCCTTGTATGGGCTTAAGCAAGCTCCCAGAGCTTGGTATTCGAGAATTGATAGCTATCTTCAGAGATTGGGCCTCTCTTAGAGCAAAGCTAATCCAAATTTGTACTTCAAAGTAGTGAAGAACCAACCATTGATATTGGTTCTATATGTTGATGATTTGTTCCTTGCTAGAGAGGAACAATTGATTGCTTGATGCAAGAGGGAGCTCACTTCTAATTTCAAGATGAAATACTTAGGTCTTATGCACTATTTTCTTGCCCTTGATATTTGGAAAAGAAAAGATGAAATATTTCTTTCTCAAGGGAAGTACATTGTTGATACATTGCGTAGGTTTGGCATGATGGATTGCAAATTCATGAGAACTCCGATAGTTTCCAATTTGAGGAAACTACATGAGTCAGATTCTGTATTGGATCCAACGAACCCCACTTTGTATAGACAAATTAATTGTTCATTGATGTACTTGATACACTTGAGACCAAATATATGTTATGTTGTAAGTATTATGAATCAGTTTATGTCTGATCCGAGACATGGACATTGGGTTGATGCTAAACATTTTTTTAGATACCTTCGAGGTACGATTTCTTATGGACTCTGATATGCCTCCAGTGGAGGGGTGTTGTTACTTGGTTATACTGACTCTAATTGGGGTGGTAGCATTGTGGACTAAAAGAGTACATCTGGCTATTGTTTTAGCTTGGGTTCTGCTATGAAATCTTGGTCCAACAGGAAGTAGGGCTCTGTATCCCAAAGTACTACAGAACAAGAGTATATTTCTTCTAGTACTTCGTGTCGAGAAGCAGTGTGGATTAGGAAGCTACTTTCTAGGTTGTTCGGTGAGAAGCTTGATTCTACAATCATTTGGTGTGACAATCAAAGCTACATCAAGATTTATGAAAACCTTGTGTTTCATGATAAGTCGAAGCACATTGAAATGAAGTATCACTTCATCAGAGACATGGTCCGAAAAGGTACAATGAAACTTTAGTACATTTCTACTGATGAGGAGATCGCAGATCTATCAACAAATCCTCTGTGAGTGACAAAGTTTAGGTACTTCTGAGACAAGCTTGGTATGGCAAAGAATTCCTCCTTCATTGAGAGGGAGTTTTAAATGCACAACATCGTGATTCATTCTCCAAGCTAATCTTGTGTACATCCATGATTGGGCCTCATGTGTTGAGGTAGGGATCTTGAGTTGGTCTCAAAAACATGGAGTACATTCATGATTTGGACTCAAGAATGATTAAGCCTTTAGTTGTAAAAGGTTAATCATCATGTGTTGAGGTCAATGCCTTGATGTATCAAAGTGATGATGTTGTAAAGTCTTGTTGGACAAGGCTCAGGACTTGTGTGTCAATTCAGATTCTCATGTGGACCTGCAGTTATAGTAGGCACCCATGGGGTGGACCTCCATTTATAGAGGTAGATGCTTTGCATGTTGAAGCATTAACGTTGTGTGATGTATTACTAACCATGGTCATCGATTGCTATTGAATCTCCTTTAGAGTTTGGACACCTCTAGAGTGAATTAGGTTAGCATATGATCATTTGGTCCAAGTGTAATATAATATGATCATAGCATCTAACAAATCTTATATGATAGATAATTAAAGTTAACACATATTGACCATGCAGTAAAGATAAGAGATAAAGATAAATGCATAGAGAAAAAGAGAATTCAAATTGCTCATTACATGACTAAGTGAACTCGAATTTTTAGCTTCAGTTAAAGCCACAATGTATACCTAAATTAATTAAAGAACTCACAGTGGTCACTACAAGTAAATCAATCAGCATGATTTCAGTTAATAATCGTTAAGTAAGTGTTAATAAAGAAGGACTAGGTAACTAAAGTGTTTTGCATTGATTACACTTTAGTTAAACTAAAAGACGACACTTTAGTAAATCAAGAGAGAACTCAAATTGATCACTACAATGATGTAATATTTTTTTCTATCTTTAATTTAGGTGAATAAACAAAAACATGTTTTTTTTTCTATGTAAAAAATAATCATTAAATATGTTTATGTTCTAAATACATTTATCTTAACACTAAAAGTGAATTGATTAACCATCATTAATATTATAGCAATCCATAGAATATACATTAATTTCCATGAAATAAGTCCCACTTTCATCAAGAATAACTTATTTGATATGTTTTCCATCCTTCGTAATAAAACCATATATGAATAATATATATTAGATGATGTTATTATTAGAATGAAATGCTAATGGGCCTATGTGAAATCATTTTGCTTATAGTTCCATAGTATCAACCTACACCTCTAAATCTAGATGAGGGCACATGTAAACAAAATAGGTTGATCTCTATAAAACTAATTCTATTAGTTAAATGGATTATGTTTTTGTACCATTTATGTTTTGGTTAGAATATATATATATGTATGGGGTATTTCACTTACAAGATGGTCACATATTCATTTTTTGCATGCTTGGGTTATGGTATTATCGAATTTGTTCTCTAGACATGTTTAATACATGATTTTCTATACCATATTGTTTAAATCATATATTTTTTAGAAAATTTAAAATAACAAGAAAACTTCTTTACTCAAAGATATTATTGATAAGGTCTCAAGCAATGTTGCAAAGTAGTGGCATCCACAATATTGCAAAGTAGGGATGTCCATAAATAGACAAGCAGGAGAGGTCATAACGAATAGTTACATCCATTGTGATGCTAATATTTCATTGAAACTTAGGTGGTTCTTAGATTTAAAATAAGAAAAAATATAATGTAAACTTAATGTTCAAGTGAATTGTATGATAAATTCTTTTCAATTTTTCAATATTATTTCATTATATATTTTTATTGAGAGGGGAATCAATAACTATGTTGGGGATCATACTCGTGTGACATGGGATCGATTCTTGTCCAGTACCATTATATCCCTAGGTATACCCACACTACCCCTACATAGGTGCGTAGGTTATTTGAGGTTTGAACCCACGATGTCACAAGGAGTACCTTAACAATGCACCCTATCACCAAATCAAAAATACTTTAATAATGTACCCTATAACGAAATAATCTACATTTCAAAGACTACTTCAATATAAAATATTTATTTAAAAGACTTATTGAAATTTATTCAAATATATTTGTAAGCAAAAGATTAAAAAATAGAAAGCCATAAAATGATAAACCCATTCATATATTTCCTAAAAAAAAAAGTAGGTACTAATAAGATTAGAAAATACAAATTAAAAAGTAGGTATTATTAAGATTAGACATACTAATTTATACCAAAGCAACTGAACTTTATTTTTTTCGTAAATAAGATTAGAAAATGCAAATTAAAAAGTAGGTAATAGACATACAAATTTATACTAAAGCAACTAAACTTTATTTTTTTCGTAAATAAGATTAGAAAATGCAAATTAAAAAGTACGTAATAGACATACAAATTTATACTAGAGCAACTAAACTTTATTTTTTTCGTAAAGATGGAAGTGACTATTTTAAAAGTTCAATTTTATGTTATTAGAATGAATTGAATTACGATTTCATAGGTAAAAAATGGTTATAAAGTATAGGTTATGTTAAGTAAATTTGATTTAGTTAAAGAATGAAATATATGTTTATAATTTATAGTTTTTTTAGATCTATGGTATTTAGTAACTCATGGTATTGTCTCACAGTATTGTTTATTAAAAAGTTTACTTAAACAACTTCATTGTAAGGTGCCTAGAAAAAGTTAATATTAACTTGTTTGTGGCTAGTGTTGTGTGGCCACTCCACTCCATTTCCTGAATTTGCAGCGGAGATTGAGAAGAAGCGTAGAGAATTTCCGGCCGGAAGTAGAAAATTGAGCTTGTCCTTGGATCATTTCAGACAATAGATTGCAAAGTTATAGGCCCGGGCAGCCTTATCCGGGGTGTCGTAGAAGCCCAACCAAATTCCGTCTGCCCTTGGAATTAGGCATTCGAATTTCGGCTACCCACTTTCCTGGCTTTCTCATTCTAATTCATTTTAACTGCCGCAGCTTCAGTGAGCGGTTTTCAGGTCTGTTGTTGCCGTTCTGATTTGAAGAAGGTTTCACCATGTGGGGGTTTTGAGTTCGATTCCTGATCCCTTAACAACAACGCTACATGGCGAAACCTTCTTTAAGTCAGTACTGTCACAACAAGCACTCACCGAAGCCGCGGAAGTTCAAAAGAATTAGAATGAGAAAATGGGGGAGCAGGTGTCCGAAATTCAAATGCCTAATTCCAAGGGAAAATTTTTGCTGGGCTCCTACGATTTTTCCGTCTATTATCTGATATAACCAAGGCTGCCCGCTCCTGTGACCTTTCCGTCTATTATCTGACAGGATCCAAGGCGAAGTTCAATTTTCCAACGCCTATTCTCTATCTACGCCGCAAATTCAAGCCACCGCAGCCAAGTTCGCCGAAGAAGAATTCCGGCAAGTTCCGAAGATAACAGAGCGTTCGAAGGCTGAATCCGGCATTGAAGGCCAAAGAGATTTCGAGTGCAACATTTTTGGAATCAGTTTTTGGACATTGAAGGCCAAAGAGATTTCGAGTGCAACATTTTTGGACTCAGTTCTGGACATGTGAACTCGCTGGGGAGATCTGCAATCTCATTCATGCGAAGTGATATCCTCTTGCAGTACTCATTATGAACCGTTGGGAAATGTTGCAGAGTTTGCCCTGCCTTCAGAAGACAATTCTGCTCCTTCTCGGCAATATTCATCGCCATCTCACGAATATCGCCGTCAACTCTTATCAGTTGCCCATCTGAGGAGTCCCAGACACTATCATTGTCCATCTCCTCATCAGTAGCATTGTGGAAGAAGCGGCGATCCAGAAGAAGGTTAACGTAGGTGCGGCGATCCAGACACTATCATTGCCCATCTCCTCATCATTGCCCATGTCCATTAAATGGCTCTCCTGTCGAGACACCGTCGTGCGCGTCCTGGTTGGGGGCGGTGGAGTAGGCTTCTCGCTTCTGTAAAGGAATTATACAGCAGTTGCAGCCATATCTTGAGGACCTCCTGCGCCTCTCTCCGTTGGTCCGGGAAGAGGGTGGTAAGATCGAGCAGAAGATTGAGCATAGGCTGAAAATCTGTTTGCAGAAGCTTGCGCTTTTATGACATTCCTCGTGAGGTGGACGACAGAAGTGGTGATATCCATGGCTTCCTTAATGTTCTAATTCAAGAGAAAGCTCATGCAAGAAAGAGTAAGTCCACAACTACGCATATAGGACTAGGAGTTAGTATGAAGGATCATTATGAATAATTAATAGTATTAGAATAAAGGACTATTTTGATCACATGAACTCTAAAGTAGAGTTCAAAAATATTCATCATAATTATAACTAGACTCATCCTAATTAGACAAATCTTTCAGCACACTACACTCCAATAAAGATGATTGAGATGAATAATCATCAAATGAACAAGGATAATCATCAAATTCTTTTATACTCTCCAATCAATCTTGATATCTGCAAATTTGGCATTCAATTACTAAAAAAAATTAAAGTTCAAACTCCTTGCTAGGATGATTGTTCGGGACATTGCCACTTTTAAAGTCATTTTTTTATAAGATGAGTTAATTTAATTTAGATCTTACATTTACAATTAGAAAAAGTATATATATAATTAAATTTATTTTTTAATAAGATACCCTAATTTAATTTAGACTTTACATTTATAATTAAAAATATTTAGTTATTTTATTATAAATTTGTATATCTTTTCTTTTTTTTTATAAATTTGTATATCTTTTCTTATTAATTCTTTAGAAAATATATATACCAACTTATCATTGATTTGTATTTTTTTATCTTTTACTTGCAAATATCAAACCCATCACCTTTTCATTTTAGTTCATTTATATCAAGCGAGTTAATATTCAATGAATTCTATTTGATGAAATGTCAAATTTCAAATGAAGTTTTTATAATGAAATAATGTTAAAAATTTGAATGGAGCTAATAATACCATATTCAGTAATAATGTTAAAAATTTGAATGAAATTAATAATACGATCTACTTAATAGTACGCTTTACAGTATAAAGGATGGTTAATCAAGTCACTTTTAGTGTTAAGTATTAAGCTAGAGAAGGATTAAATCCTTCATAAAAAAACAAAAATGATCACATTGAAATTATCTCATCCAAAAATTTTAAAAAATATTTACACAAGCAAAATGGTGAATTGTAATAAAGTAATAATCATGTTCAGTTATAATTCAAAACAGTTCATGTTCATGTTAATTACATGTGAGAGAACGCCCCTAAAGTTGCATTAATTAATTACATATGAAGTAAAATACTTGTAATTTACCCATTTATTCTTTGCAATTATCACAAAACTAATATGTAATTTATTGTTCTATTTTATCTTAACTATAGTAACATAATTCAACCATACTAACTTTTTTGTACAAAAATTCTGACATAATACAAAAATACTATATGGTCAATGTATTGTTAACTGTGAATACGGGATACCTGGCCGACTAGTTGTAATGGAGTCTCGAATAAACAATTTTTATAACAGATTTTGATTTCGAGATGGACAAACTTCGATAATGGACGCGAATACAGGTTTTACTTTACCTTTTTCAAATCTCTCTCCTCCAAGGCTCTATCTTATCATAACTACGTGCTGCACGGTTTTAAAATTTTAGTTCCGTAGAGTTTCTGTTACCAAACAGTAATACTATGTTAAAAGTTTCAATCTAAACATAAGTTTCAATCTAAAAATAGACTTTAGATAGAATTTATGAGATTTAAATTAAAATATATTTATTTCACTTTTCAAATTTAAAGTTAATATATTTTAATTTGTATATAAATTATTATTATTTAATAGTAGTTATTATACTTGCTGCATGTAAGTATATAGCGATCGCTTCGCATTTAATTTCAATTAACTTTTTATTATTTTGTTATTTGTAAAAATATTTTTTCTATTGTTTTATATAATTTTATAAATATTCATATATTAAATTGATTATTTTAAAAAATAAAAATCAATTTTTAAATTTTTTAAATATAAATATTTAATTTGTCATTAGTTCAAAATCTTGAATTGACTATTTTGTCCTGGTTTTACATCTAATTGTCAGAATAAAAAATAAAACAAAAAAACTTTTATTTGACAACTGTCTCTTTAATTATCATGGCTGTACTACACCATTTGTAGTATCCCAAGGGTACTACAAGCTAATCCCCATCACGGTTTATCTCTTAGCTTCTCATTTATGCAATAGGTTCATTCTATATACCCTAGTCTAACTCCATACACTTTGGGTTTTCGAATAATGTGCCACAAATTGCATTACATTAGAAGGTTGCCATGTAATAACAATGATGGTTAATTATTGAGTGCAACAACCTTTAGGCAGTGAAAACATACCGAGTCAGATCTTAAACGTAAAACCCATTTGTAATGCGGTCTGGTTCGCTCTTCCAGTCCGATCGATTGATGTTAAATCTTAAACTATAATGTGCTTAAGTAACTAAAAACTTATGATTTGATTCCTCCTTATTTGGAGAAACTGAATGCGATTTGATTCTCCAGCAAATAAGCAAGGATGCAATATTTTTCTAATTGGTACTCAGATCTAAAGAGTATAACATATTATGATGCAGTCCAGCTCGCTCTTTCTTTCCGGTAGTCAGAAGGCTCTACTATCACCTTCGGCAACGTACTTAATCAACAATAGAGAATATCATGACTGGTTACTTGCAACTACTAAAGTAAACTGCGATTTGGCTCTTTCGAGCGTTACTTAAAATTTCATCATAATTTTTGTTCAATAATCAAGCGTAAAAGTTTATTTCTAAGGCCATTGCCTAAAGCTTCGACATAAAGATATAGCCTACCATATAAAACAATCCTTTATTCATAATTAACATTTTATATCATCAACATTAGAGGATAAATAAATAGGAGTCCTTTAAGGTATAATGAACGCCGAGTTAATTAAATACACGCGTCCACAAGTTTTTTTTTTTCACAGAAAAATATAACTTACTATTAATATACGAAATAGTAAAATATGTCCAGCTGTCAGTCCATAACAAAGTCATAACTGAGCTATCATAAGTAGCCCCCAGAACATTCCGGTTACATCCCCATAATGTATCAATAAAACAACCAGAAAATGTCATAAAAAGGTGCCACAACACCCAAGCATCTCCCATAAGACAAATCTCTATGCGTCCAACATCATAACAGAAAACATCATCAAAAATACATAAGTGTCATATAAAGTCCAATATATAAAAAACCATATATGCCTAGCATCAGAGGCATCCCCAGCAGATAAGTAGACGCCAATATCGGAGTGTAATACAGAGATTACAACCGATTAGAGCAAAACGGAACAGCACCTGCAAGATGATATAAAGGCCGCAAAAATATGATAGTATATAGCAATGTCCAACAAGTAATTGGACTCAGCAGTTTTTAAGAATCTGCACAAGGAAATTGAAAGTCATATAAGTATTACATGCCGCAAATACCAGAATGGAAAATATAAATATCAAACAAAAATGTCAACAATCCTCATGTCCAATGTAACAGCTGAGAACCATGTGAAAAAAGTAGATCATCTCGCCATTCCTGCCACATGATGACCCCATTCTAAGAGTTAAGAGCCCGCTTAGAGAGCATATCCACCTCCAGATTCACCTCTCTATAGATATGTTCAAAGTGAATGAGCTTACGAGCTGCTTCCAGCCAATGATTGAGCAGAAGCACATTCAGGGGAGAAGTACCCTGAGCCCAAGAGATAATAGCCTGCGAATCGCCAAAAATAACAAGAGAAGAAATCTTCCTTTGTCGGGCACAAAACAGTAAGAGCCAAAGTGCGCAAATCTCACTTCTAGTATTAGATCCAATTCCCAGATTTAGCCAATAGTGAAACGAGATAGTGTTGGAAATGTGGAGTGTTGCGCCAACTCCCCCAATGCCATTCTGGCACACAGCAGCCCCGTCAAAGAAACCACAGGGAAAAACCAAGATTGGAGGAGCCAATCTGTTTTTCAATAATCGAGTCTTCATGCCAATACCCGCACCAAAAGAAGTTGTGTATTCCTTATGAGCAGCTAAGATCTTATAGCATAAAGCTACTCCGTGGGGTTTTAAGTTTTCAAAGATGCAAGCATTACGGGTTTTCCAAACCTCCCAGATCAAAAAGTACGGAAGTTCAACACAATCAGTGGGAAGCCGAGACCAAGCCTCCAGACAAGCAAATAGAGTATGTTCACCCCATCTGAATTGGACACCGACTCTAATTGCAGTTTGCTCCCAGAGACCCCTAATGAAAGAGCATGTCGATAAAAGGTGATCAACGGTCTCCTCCAAATTGCAGCAGAGAGGACACCAACCCCGGCCATTGAATCCGCGACGGCATAAGTTATCCCAAGTGAGAATCCTATTAGATAACGCAAGCCAGATAAAACACTTTATCTTGAGAGGAATGACCAGCTTCCAAATATATTTCTCCCACCAGAGAACAACAGAAAATGATTCAGCAAACAATGCATCATAAGCCAATTTTGCAGAAACCTTTCCACAAGACACATCCCATGACCAAATCAATCTGTCAGCCGAATCAGATAACTGTATGTTTGATTGATAAAAGGACCTGATATAACCATCCCATTCCAAGCCCAAAGAACCCGATAGTCCCAGCTGGGGAGCCGTTTGCCAGCGTGAGGCGACCACCCAATGATAAATGGCGATAGCTCCAGTGACTTATGTGCCCCTCAAAACGCCGAACGAGCAAAGTCCAGTCCTTCACTAGGTAATTAGCCGGCTTTAAGAAGAAGCCAAGATATTTCGTTCCAGCCTCCAACTCCAGAAAATTAAAGGGGAGAATAGAGCGAATGGAGCATTCCATATCCATCGATAGGGAGTGTTTTAGGAAACGAGATTTTACATAATTGATGATCATACCAGAAACCGAGCAAAATAAATCAAGGATCCTCTTATATTGTACCCACTCAGCAAGGATACCATTACCGAAGAGCATTACATCATCCACAAACAAGGAGTGTGTAACAGATATATCTCTAGTAATTTTAATGCCTTCAATCAGCCCATCCATCTTTGCCTTATGTATGGATAAACTCAGACCTTCGATAACCAAGAGGAAAAGGAGTGGTGATAGTGGACACCCCTGACGAAGGCCCCGGGAGGCCTTAAAGAAGTCCGTAGGATGTCCATTTATCAATATGGCATAATTAACCTAGTTTACACAGGCCATAATCCATTTCATCACTTTCCAAGGCAAACCAATCTGAATCAGTATTAATCTCAAAAAATCCCAATTCACCCTATCATATGCTTTCACCAGATCCAACTGAAGAATGAGTGCATCAAGACGCTTCTGTTTTATCGTGTGGAATGTTTCCTGAGTCACACCCACCGCATCATGAATCAGACGGCCCTGCAAGAATCCATACTGCTCCATAGAAATGTGCCGGGAAAGGAATGGTTTGATCCAGTCAGCAATAATCTTAGCAATAATCTTATAGACTAAATTGCAGAGTGCAATAGGTCTAAACTCATTATAGCTATTCGGGTGGGATGTTTTCGGAATTAGGGTCAAATATGTTGTGTTGAGAGCCCCAGACACTGAGCCTTGTTTCCGAGATTCCTCAACAGCCAGTCTGATATCCTCCCCCATAATATCAAAGAAATGTATGAAAATTTCCACCGTCCACCCATCCGGCCCAGGTGATTTATCTTTAGCAAACCCACCCAATGTGCTTTCCACATCGCCCAGAGAAACTTCCAAAAAAATATCATCCCCCTCCTCATCATTGAATATACGAGGATACTCCTTAATAACTTTAAATTGTTCAGCCAGAGATGTATTTTTAGGATCACAATAGTATTCCTGAAAGTGACGGACGAACTCCTCCATCAATTCCCCCTCCCCCCAGATCCTCCTGCTGCAGTGATCATTTAGGTCCCAAATAGTATTTTGCATCCTTCTAGAGTCCGCAAACTGGTGAAAAAATTTAGTGTTCTGGTCCCCTGATTTTATCCAAATAGCCCAACTCTTCAACCTCAATGATTCCTCTTGAATAAGAAGAATATTCAATTTACGACTCTCCATAGCAAAGAGTTTCAGCGCATCCCCAGGGCTAATCTCAGACCCCACCGAACCCTGCATCAGGGTTAACATTTCCAATTCAATCTCACCAAGTTCTCGACCCATTTCAGCTTTCTTGTTTTTTTCCCACATAATAGTATAGTCCTTTATAGCCTTAAGCTTCACCGCCAACTTATCCATGGCAGAGCGTTCCCCTGAAACATCCAGTTGTAGCCACCTGTTCCGCACTCCCAGAGTGTATTCCCCATCCAAAAGCCATGTGGAGTTAAATTTGAATGGATATGATTGACGTGTGGCTTCCACTTCGAATTGTAGTATAATAGGAAGATGATCACTGATCTTTATTTGGTGAATCCAGGACCTGTAGTTCTGAAGACCATCCAGCAGAGATTCAAAAATAAAAAATCGATCAATTCGTTTCTGAATCATCAAATCGCCCCTTCTTCCATTTGACCAAGTTGGAACCAACGGACATGGAGCAATATCAACAAGTGAAAATCTCATGAAGAGATTTTTAAAATAAGACCCCATCGGGTCTCTACGAGCCACATTGCCCCAGACCTCACCATCCCCCCAAGTAAAATTAAAGTCCCCAGCAATAATTAAATTTTCCAATTCCAGCAAATGACCCGAAACCGCTTCATCCCAGAAAGCTAGCCAATCAGAGTACGACCCGTAGTAGTTGATAATATTTACATTTTTCTCCACCCCCCTGATATTTCCAGATAATAGGATACCCATGGATATGTAAGAAGGATTTAACCTCAAAACCGAGGGGTTCCAAGCCGCTAAGAGACCCCCCGAAAGACCAACAGCGTCCACAGTACAAACCATCCATCCTGGCTTAACCTTGTTAAAAAAACAACGTTCCTTTTCACCGCAAACCATATTTTCCTGGAGAAGTACCAAATCTGGATTTGTAATATGAAGAACTCTCTTGAGGGCCAATTGTTTGGGCAGCCCCCCCACACCCCGGATATTTAAGGAGAAAAATATCATTTTCGAACCCTTGCAAGGGCTTTCATTCCTCTAAGAGCCCGGGTATCAGTAGATTTGGGGGAATCCACAGGATCACAGCCATCCACAATCCCCCCCATGGTGACCTTCTTATTTTTCCTAGCACTCCTCGTTTTAAGAGGAGAGAGTTCCGGGGCCAAACCACCCCTACGTGCCCCTTTTTGTATACATTTATCCCCCGTTGTACCAGCGAAAATCACAGAGTTATTTTTTCCCTCCCCCACCAAATCAGAAGTCGGCACATCACATGAACCCCCCAAATCCCCTCCAAGTGGCTTAGACTCATCTAACTGCCTGTTTTTATAGAATATCGGGATAGGAGTCTTCTTCACCATCTCTGAATAAGAGGGAATAAGTATTAACTTTTCACTGGGATCCATAGTTTTGCCCGGACCCCCAACCTGACCACCAGACCCCGACAGAGCCACCGGGCTCACACCACCGGATCCCCCAATCATGTTATCGGTCTCCACTTTGGGACCCGGCAGACGCAACGCCACACCCCCATCCCCACCACCACCCCGACCCATAATAGGAGCCTCCGAATCACTTGATAAAATAACAGTTAGGGAGCCAGTAAGAGGAAACCCAGGAGAGACCGATTTGACAGGGGAGGTGTCGATAGGACAAGTCGCAATCTCATTCACAAACGGCTCGTTCTCAGAGACAGGGCCCTCATCCCCAAAGGATTCATTTGAAATGTGAGCAGATCCAGAAGAGTTTGTTTTCATGTGTTGATGGCGACTCATATAATTTCCATTATTTCCATTGTTTAAATCAAGAGCATTAATAAACGAAATATCCAACTCATTCAAAGAATGGAAGAAGTTAGGGTCATGTGTTTCTAACTTACGGAATAGAGCCGAGTCCGGAGCATCCAGAGTGGGTACCTGATTGGAGAAGCCGTCCATCGAGCCAGTAGTGTCCAACTCAATATCACTGCCATCGTTTGACGACCAGAAAGGACCCCCATCCCTGAGACGACCAGAAGAAGCCGGCGCATTGCATTGACGCCACAAATGCCCAACTTCTTTGCAGTTTGAACAGCGGAAGGGGATGCCCCAATAATCAATGATCTGAGTAATCTTCCGGACACGCCAATTGATGTTAAGCACATCAATTAGCCCCAAGGAAATATCCACCTCCACAAGAACCCGACCCATGCACCGGTCAAAACCATTTATGTGCTCATCCTCGACATTTAGGAACCTCCCTAAACAGTTTCCAATGGCTTCAAAAGCCCCTCGATTCCAGAGTGCAAGAGGAAGCCCGGGAAGAAGGACCCACAAGTGCCTTAGACGCACCGCAGCAGTTTCAAGATCAAAATCGGTCTGCCATTTTTGCAGCATTAGGCTCCCAGAACCGTGTAACCATAGTCTCTCCATAATGAAACCGTACCATCCACAAGCCAAAGCAAATATTTTTGGAGTGTAATTTAGCAGGGGTCGCCACTTCGCCACAACCCACCTAACAATGTCCCGCCTATTCATAGCATGATATGAAAATTTCCCCACCAACGCAGTCATGTTGTACTCCACGACCTCCTCCAACCCAATGTCCCGTCCCACTGTTAACCAGGATTCGCCAGGCCTGCGAAAATATTTCCCATTTCAACGACGAGCCGCTCGGGAAGATGAACCAGAGTTTGTTTTGATACCCACATCAGGGTAGTCCCGACCACTGCCGACAGAAGGGTCCGACCCCCCCCGTTTCACCATGTGTCCGCCGTCCCGCCAAATGTCCCCTATGTGTTTTTCCACGGGGAGCCACCTGTCGGCCCGCCGGGTTAAGAGCCCGCTTCCCTTTAAGTTGTTCATGAAAGTGTGCATCTGGTTTGAATAGACCGGCTTCCTCTATCATATAGTCAGAGACATTGAGACTGTTATCCTTCAGGAGGATAGGTTCCGACAACATTTCTCCCATTCCGGCAGCTATAAACCAGATCCCATTTCCAAATCGGCCGAAAAGATAACAATGCCCTTTCCTCCGTCAAATGTTTATCACAACGCAGCTAAAAAAACGGAGACAGCAGCGATGGATGCTGCTACAAAGGAAAAAATAATTATTACACACAAACCCCCAAACCGCCCGTGAACCTCGAAACGCGCAGGACCACACGCCGACCACACGCCGGTGTCGCCGGTGCCTGATTTGTAGTTCCAACGAGCAGGACAGTATTCAAATCGGACCAATGCAAAGAGGAGTCTCAACCCAAAACCGTCTCAATAAACGCTGACGGATAAGACGACTGCAATACGCCAACACCAGTGTTCCTTCTCACCGCCAGACACCATCCATTCAACACTGCAGGAACCCTAGCCGCAACAAAGAAACCCTAGCCACGCCCGAAAACCCTAGTTGATCGCCGCGCGCAGAGCCCATCCTAGCAACAACAGTTTTTTCGGCATATATTTCCTTCATTGACATTTTGCGAAGATTGCGAAAGTGGAAGGACACGCGTCGACAAGTTGTAAAAGGAAAGCATGGATGCAACCACGAGTCACTATTGTGCATCGATGCCAGTTGGACCCGTCCCACTAGGGATCTTAGGATGTTATTTGCGTTTTTATAGATTATTATTGCTTCTTAGCTGAAGAATACATGTGGATTGATGAGGCGAAACTATTTGTGATTGGCTACCTTGTAAATATAATTCCAATATAATCTATGCACCGTCTGGCCCCATGTTTTTTTTTATGTATACGTGTCCTCTGTACGTCTTTCCTGGGATTCATTAATACTATATCTGATACGATTCAATCGAAGCAAAAAGAGTCACGTGCCAAGTCATGTGTAATAATAGACTTATTTAATTTCTTAAAATAGCAGATAGATAATTTTATATTTTATTAAAATATTTGAAATAAAAATATTTTAATATAGTTTATCAAGATACATCAACTTTCCTTTCCACAAATTTTATGCACCATATCAAATAATTAATTTTTTTAAAAAAATTGTAGACTAAATCAAATTACTATAACACTAATTTATGAACTTCCTAATATCTATTTGATTATAATTTAAATTATTAACCCAAAATAATCCCAACAACTATTACTTACCAACCATACACCTAATTTTAGTTTTTAATCATAGATCAATTAACCCACTATTATTTATTTTTCAAAAATTATAACTTTATTATCATAATGAAATTACATTTTCTCAAAGTTTGAGTGATATGGATATCACAATATCAAAAAGCAACTAATCCCAAGTTATTAATAACTCATTTCATCCTCATTAAAGAGTATTTCTACTTATATGAAGATAAGAAAAACAAAAATATCTATAATTAGCTCATTACATCCTCATTGGAGAGTACTAATATAACTGGTCCTAATCTATAATTAGCTCATTATATCCCTAACCACTTAAATGGATAATTAGTACATCTTTCAACCATTGTCAAACTAACATCTTATAATACAAAATGATTTATCTTAATAAACAACTTTAACAACTTATTCAAACTTTACTCAAGAGGCAATTTTTTCTTCTTCAGAATATAGTAGAGTTAGGAGGAATTGAACCCCACCCCACCCTGAACTTTCTAAGAGGCAAACTTTGCTAAATTAAAATTTAACAATAAAATTTTTATTAGAAAACCTATAAAGTCTAGATATTATTATTAGTTTGGAGTTGAAAAAGAAACTAACTAAATTATTACTATTAGAAGTTGTGAAAAATAATTCTAAACAAGTAATGTTGTCCACTAGTAATTGCAAATAAGTAAAGTTGTAAATGTGCATCAATTAAAGAGCTAACAAGCTAATCCTCTCTTGCACACAAGTAATCCAAAATAATGGTTGTGAAGTTCTAATTTAAAAGAAACAATGGATGAAGATAATCATGGGGATGTAGAAAAAGCTACTCCATTAGATCCTTGGCCACGATTAGTATTGCAAAGTAAAGAGGTTTTTAAAATTTTAATTTACACTTACATGATATTGTTAATGCTTTATTAATAGTTGTTAAGATTTAGATCTCTCATTATATACTTCAATTTCTTTGAACTACATACAACTATTTTATTTAACATTTCTAAGAGGTAGGTATAAGCAACTTCGTTGCTAATTTCACTTGTTAAATTATGTTTTTAAGTATTAGTTATTTAATTAGTTTATTAATTAGTATTTGGTAACATAGTATTTGATATATGTTAAAATTTTAATATAGTTTGTGTTAATATATTTTTTATACTATATTTTGTATGTTTAATAGTTAATATTTTTTAGTATGTGGTTTTTTTAGTAGATATTTTTTTAATATATAGTTTGTTTTTGTCAGTAAGAAATTTTATATTATATCAAAAGAGTATTACAACGGGTGCAACCTTCTCCATAACACAGGCTTGTACAACCAAAAACTTCATGCGGGACCAGACTTGCAAAATCGACCACGAAAGAATGATTCCAATACATCCTGGTCTCATGAAAATCTTCTTAACCCTTGAAGTGTCTAAACCAGAGACTTTGAGATACTACATACCCACAGCGAACCCAAGAAATAACTATTCCAAAATCATCCTTACATGGGCTCGTAGGCCCGGACACAGCATATCTTTGAAAAAATCTAAGCCTGAGTTAAACAAAAACCATCTAGACTTACGACTTGAACTATCTACCAAAAAGGGAAAAATAGGCACTAAAAACAAACATCAGTGAATGATGAACGGAGCCTCAGGAGAATTCCCCAGATGGGTGGATTCAGTCGAAGACGGGGGACACGGAGGAGGTCGGAGCTCCATCGCATGCAGAAGGAAGTCCATCTTCCAATTCATCGCGCGAGACTCCTCCAGAAGCCGCTGCGTCAGAAGAAGCGAAACCGAATCCTCTTTAAGAGCTTGATGATCACAAATGGAAAAACCCACAAGGTTTTTCATCATCCAGTAAAGGGCCACTGTCCGTTCATACAGGCTAAGCCGATCCGTAGTGTTACCAGGGTCCATAATCCAATTTTCCAGTTGTTTACGTTCCCCTAAGAGAGTCTCCTTGCTCAGCCTCATCCACCATTGGCATTCATACTCTCGGATATCCCTCTGAATGTCCTCAGGGACATGGATGGAGAAAGCAGTGGCTTCACGACGAGCATTCAAGCAAGCCCGGGAAACCCCACTACCCAGCTCACCAAAAGGATCACCCCGCTGCCGTTTCTTACTGCGGCCAATATCCACCCCAACCTCCGAGCATAAATTTTTGACTCCCTAATCCTCAATCCTCTTAACAGAGTCTGGTTCCATAACTAAGTAGATAGACAACACTTGCATGCATGCAAAGGGAAGGCAATGACGAGCCCTTGCACTGCCCTGCTCCTTCATATAGACACATTTGCCACCTTCCCTCATAATTAACCAGGTACGATCAATTAAATGGTGGTAGTACCAATAGTGACACTCTCCTTGCAAAGCACTAACTTCGCTCAAATCTCGATCCATTATCCCTCTGTCCGAATTATTTCTCAAAGCTATGGAGAGGACACCTCCCAAACCATTTAGCATGATGAAAAGACACTTCCACCTCCATTTTGTAAAGGTCGGGATGATCCATATATGGGAATGATGGCTACGCGTCCCAAATTCCCTCCGCCTGATGTCACCTCGCATGAGTGGCACGAAAGATTGTCATGTCAGCATCCTGGGTAGCCTTGCAGCTATCACGGACATCTAAGTCCGGTAAAGCCTCCCATGAGTTAGCACTGATCTTCATGTGAACACCAATTCCAAAGTTTGCCAGCACATCTGCCAATTTGTTACACTGCACTTAACGTGTGAAAAGGTTAGCGCCATACCCTGTGATAGAACTAAGGAAATATCAGCCAGTTTGCTCTCAAGGCGCAAGGACGAGGCCACCAAGGAACTTGATTTGCCACATTAGATTTTACTTTCCATCTAGAGGATGATCCTTGAGTCTCCCTCCACAATTAGAGGGGTCCAACCGTGCTGGTGAGCCATCCTGAGACCCTGCAACAACCCTTCCAACTCCGCAGCATTATTCGACTCCGTTCCCAAGAAGTCCGCCATGAAACCTACCATAGTACCATCAGGGCCACGGAAGACACAACCATAGCCTGCAAGACCAGGGTTACCCCTAGAGGCACCGTCAAAGTTCAATTTGTAAAAACCATCAGGGGGAGGGGACCAGGTGGTCGGGCTTACCAACGACTGAGACGAGTGAATGGATTTTCCATAGTAGGGGAGAGGACCCAATATGCCCCATTCTCGCAGAATTCTTGACTCAGGCTCGATGGTTTCCCTATCCGAGTTGTCCCAGTGTTGAAGCTTAAGAGTTTCCAGAACCTTATTCTTCATCGCCTCCTAGGTCCTGCCAACGTCTTTTGCTTTATCCTGAAATATCCTGGAATTTCGTTCGAGCCATATCTCCCACAGAAGGAAAAACAGAAAATTTTTCCATAATCTATTCACCACTCGGCTCTGGAATGGGTCCTTAGACCATTCCAAGATGGAAGAAACCGGATCATTTCGTTTCCTGTCCGAGCATCGAAAGCTGGTTGCGCCACGGTCCCACAGCTCCGATGCAAAAGAGCACGATTCAAGGAGGTGCGATATGGTTTCTTCAGCTTGGTTGCACATGACACACAGGTGAGGGCCTAGGATACCCATTTTTTTAAAATTCTCCCCAGTTAGGATACGTTTGTTCAGCGCTTCCTCAATCCGCAAAACTTCCTCCTCCAGCCCTAGAGGGATCCACCACTCGTGATTGTGCCAAACTCTGAAGTTTTGTTCTTGAGGATCATCATTCCAAAGGTCCCTAACCCTGACCATGTTCCTATTAGCGCAGATCTGAATTACACTAGGAGCATCGACAAAGATCCCAAGTGTTGATGTTTATGTAACTTCAGAATGTATTTCATTTATATATTTATTGTACTCCTATAGAGATGTATTATTCCTCTATACGGAAGGGTCGTCATTTGTATTGACAAGTGTCGCAAGTATGTTAACTTTCCGATGGGTTATTAGACCACCTTGTAAGTGGTCGGTCCGATATAATGTAATATGAAGTTATTGTACCTAGCTAGACAAGTCGGCCCCATAAGGTTATTGGGCAAACAGGACAAGTATAAATAGAGATCGGGAGATCTCTATTTGGATCACTTCAGAACTCACACTTCCTTCACTTGGAAAGTGGTGCACATGTGAGGAGGAGGATCAGCTGCTAAGAGGAGTCTATCTCTTGTACTTTGGTTGTACTTTGGTTGTGCTATTGCTCTATCTATCTCTGAGGAAGTTGTGGGGTTTTTTACCTTAGGGTTTTCGCCACGGAAACTCTGTGTGTCTATTGCCTCTCATGCTTTTGCTTCTTGTGATGATTGACATACTTGTTATGATTGATATGCATTGATATATTGTACATGTTATTCTCTCAGTAAAGATCCTAGAGTATTGTGAATTAATGCTCAAAATTTAACATGGTATCAGAGCTAACCTGAGAAGAAGACATTGTGCAGTGACGGAAACTAGGGTTTCTTGCTTATTGGGTTTCTCTCCACAGATTTTGGAAAAGTAGTATAGTAGATTGACTCTACTCATTAAGGAGAATCTATCTGTCCAATCAGAATTCAATTATGAGCATTTTCAGATTTGGCCCTAAAAATTAGGGTTTCCACAAAAATAGGAATTTCTAAAATCCGAAGACATAGGTGGAAGCTCCTTGGAAAAATCAAAGTTTAGAGCTTTGGATCGAGATTTTTGGCTGGGTAAATCTCCAGGAAACTCAAACCCTAATTCAGGGTCCTCCCTAGTGAACCCGAGAAGACTAAAAGGCATTTTTGAAGGGTGAAGCTTTGCAGATCTCAAATTCTGAATTCATCAAGCTGATCAGATCATCAAGGCGCATCTTTCTATCCTTTCAGAAAGTTGAAATTCACTTTTTGAATTTTTAGGGTTTTTCTGACAAACCCTAATTTGGGACCAAATCTAGTTTTTAGCAAAGCAAGTGGTAAGACCTAAATCTCTTCTATTTCCATTTGAAGTGCTCTTTAAAATGTCTTACCACACTAAGCTTGAAGATAAGCTTGAAGGGGCTGATAACTTCTGAGCCTGGAAGTATAGGATTGGGTTAATCCTGGAAGAAAATGAATTGGACTCCTACATCAGCTCTGACGTCCCTATCCCAGAGGATGAAGAGGCTAAGTTATTGCATAAGAAGAACTTGGTCAAGGCAAAGAGAATCATTGCTGATTCTATCAAAGACCATCTTATAAAGGGAAGAACATAAATCGGAAGATGACTCTGCGGAATCAATTGAAAGGGGTCAAGATGTTGAATGGAGAGACCATTCAATCTTACTTCTCTAAGGTCTCTCAGATCAAGGAACAACTTGAAGCTGTGGATGAAGTAGTGGACAATGGTGAAGTTGTTATGACCACCCTGAATGGCCTACCTAGGTCATGGGACTCCTTTATTCAAGGAATTTATGTAAGAAAGAAATTGATCTCTTTCAGTAGACTGTGGGAGGAATGCTCTCAAGAAGAAGCTAGGCTTGTGGCATGAGAAGAAAAGGTGGGGAATGAAGATCAAGCTCTCACAGCTCACACCAAGGGAAGCAAGGTTAAGAGGGAGAAATATCATAACAAGAAAGATTCTCACCCTTATCACAAGAAGAAAGATCTATCTCATGTTCGATGTTCGATGTTTCGAATGTAATGAAATGGGACACTTTGCTTCAAATTGCCCCAAGAAGAAGAAAGACAACAACTTCAACAAGAAGAAGAAGAATAACAAAAGAAGATATCATGCTCATGCTGCTGAGGATGATGAACCTCCCAGGAAGAAAGCTAGAGCAGAAAGTGATGATGGTGACTCATCAAGCGAAGAAGAGTATGTTCTAATCTCTGCTCTCACAGGTACTATTTATCATGGTTGTAATGATTGGCTAATTGGCAGTGGGGCTTCTAAACACATCACTAGGTTTAAAGAATCTTTTGTAAATCTATTTGAACATGAATCACCCCATAAAGTGAAACTTGGGGATGATTATCAATACCCTATCAAAGGAATTGGGGAAGCCTCCTACAACCTAGACTTTGGAAAGTCTTTGAAGATGAAAGAGGTTCTTTATGTACCTGGGCTCAAGAAAAACTTACTCTTTATATTTGCATTGGATGCAAAAGGCATGAGGGTTGCATTTGTAGATGGCCAAGTCCTAATGTGGCCAAAATGTAAAACTATAGATGATGCAGTGGTGATTGGAGAGCAAGAGGGAGGATTGTATGAATTGAAGGGACAACCTGAACATGCCATGGTACATGAATCCATGGATCCAAGTGAACTTTGACATAGAAGGCTTCCTCATGTGCACTATAAAGCACTACCAATTGCAAGCAAAGCTGTAGAGGGTCTTCCTGAAATCAAGACCAAGCATGAAGGTGTTTGCGAAGGATGTGCAAAAGGAAAGAACATAAAGAAGGCATTTCCAAGCAGTGAAAGCAAGGCAAAAAGTATCTTGGAAATTATCCACTCCGATGTATGTGGTCTGATGTCATCCAGTTCTCTGAGTGGGTATGCTTACTATGTCTCTTTCATTGATGACTTCTCCAAGAAGACTTGGGTTTATTTCTTGAAGAACAAAGATGGAGTGTTTGACGAGTTCAAGGAATTCAAAGTCTTGGTGGAAAATCAAACTGATAAGAAAATAAAGACATTCAGATCAGACAATGGCGGATAATTCACTTCAGGTGACTTCAAGAAGCTATGCAGTGATTCAGGGATTAAGAGGGAGTTGACTGCTCCCTACAATCCACAACAGGATGGAGTTGCAGAAAGGAAGAATAAGAACAATCATGGAGGCAGCACGGACAATGCTGCATGACCAGAATCTGCTTATACATCTATGGGCAAAAGCAGCTAGGACAGGTAATCCAGGAAGCAAAGATCAAGAGGAAGCACACTCCAGCAGTTCATGCAAGGAAGCAAATATTGAGAGGGATTCCACTTGACAACAAACAAACAAAGATAAGTATTTCAATTGTCATTTCTTGTATATTTGATTGTTTAAATAATACTGTTCAATGATGTATATACTTATGTTCCTAGACTTAGGTTGTGTATTTTGCATATTTGCATTAATGAACAGTATACTACTAATATGAATATGATGGGTAAGTGGGCTATGGCACTGTACAACATTCCATTGCTACTTATCTAGAATGAAACCTCTTTGCTGACATGTTGGGACTCGTGCACACTCTTAATAATGTTCTGGTAGAGATTGGAAGGCATCTAGAAAGTTACGGGATATGGATAAATGTTGTATTGAAGCAGTGGCTTAAATAATTGCATGACTGTATGACATATTTCTTTATGTGAAAGAATTTGTTCTGAAAATTATGAGATTTTTCTAATCATCCAATTTAACTTGTTTTGTAGGAAAGATCGTATACCTTCACCTACAAAAGAAGGACTACAACATTTGTTCAAGCAACAAAATTATCTATTGAAGAAATTGAAGTTCCCAGGATACGGGAAGAATGCCATGATCCATCGATCATGAAGAATGATGTTTGGGATGTTGTCCCAAGAACTGAAGGGAAGTATGTTGTGACTTCCAAATGGATCTACAAGATCAAGCATGCTGCAGATGGCAACATAGAGAAATACAAGGCAAGATTCATAGCTCGTGTCTTCTCTCAGAAAGAGGGAATAGATTATGAAGAAACTTTTGCTCCTGTAGCCAGGTACACTTCCATCAGATCAGTACTTGCTCTGGCTGTAGTGATGAAATGGAAGATACACCAGATGGATGTCAAGATAACCTTCTTGAATGGTGTAGTCGAGGAGGAAGTGTATGTGGAGCAGCCACTCGGTTTTGAAACACATGACAGGGAGTCATATGTGTGCAGATTGAAGAAGGCCTTGTATGGATTGAAGAAAGCTCCTAGGACTTGGTATGGTAGGATGGACAGTTTCCTATCCAGTTTGGGCTTTACCAAGAGTAAAGCAGATTCCAACCTTTATTACAAGGTTGAGGAAGGCAATCCAGTGATACTACTTCTGTATGTGGATGATGTGTTTGTAACAGGTAATGATATTTTGATTGCTGATACCAAGAGGAAGCTTGCATCCGAGTTCGAGATGAAGGACTTGGGGATGATGCACTATTTTCTAGGCATGGAGGTGTGGTAGAGTGCAAATGGTATCTTCCTTGGACAAGCGAAGTATGCAGTAGAGATCCTGAAGAGGTTCGAGATGATGGACTGCGAGGCCATGGCCACACCTATGGCATCAAACCTGAAGCTTCTGTGTGATGCTTCATCTGAGCCTGTTGATGTCACTATGTATCGTCAGATGATTGGGTCTTTGATGTACCTGATGAACACTAGACCAGATATTTTCTTTGCGGTGAACACATTGATCCAGTTCCTGACAGATCCCAGAGGTGTTCACCTGGTTGCTGTAAAGCATATTCTGAGGTACCTGAAGGGTACAGTTGACTATGGGCTCAAGTATGATGCAAATCAAAAGTTTAACTTGCAGGGTTATGTTGATTCAGATTGGGCAGGCAATGTTGTAGATAGGAAGAGAACATTTGGGTGCTGCTTCAGTATGGGATCAGGTGTGATCTCTTGGTTTAGCAGGAAGTAGTCCTACGTAGCACTGAGTACAGTCGAGGCTGAGTATGTTGCAACATGTTTGGCTAGTTGTGAGGCAGTATGGCTCCAGAAGCTACTGTCTGAGTTATTTGATCTCCCGTTGGAGGCTACTAGTATCTTTTGTGACAACCAAAGTTGTGTGAATTTGTCTGAGAACCCGTTGTTCCACAATAGGTCGAAACACATTGAGATCAAATATCACTATATCATGGATATGGTGCAAAGAGGAGCAGTGAAGCTCCTGTATGTTGCGATGGATGAGCAGGTTGCAGATGTGCTGACGAAGCCACTAGCCAGAGTGAAGTTCGATTACTTCAGAGAGAGGCTTGGTGTCCTTCGGATCGATGACACTTCGAGGAAGAAGTGCTGGAGACATTTGCTGGAGCCATTCCAAGCATGGTGAGAGGATGATCCTTCCCATGGCTGTGGATGTAAGCACTGGATGATGAGCATCAGGATGATGCTCCAGTTACTGCTCTGTATATGCATCAGTTGGATGCTTTGATCAGTGTGATCATGTATTTGTATATGCATCATGTTGGATGCTTGATATGATCAGTTGGATCATGTATTTGTATATGCATCATGTTGGATGCTTGATATGATCAGTTGGATCATGTATTTGTATATGCATCATGTTGGATGCTTGATATGATCAGGTGGATCATGTATGTATGTATCAGGTGGATGCATTGTATGATCAGGTAGATCATGTACTTATGTATGATCAGGTAGATCATGTACTGATGTATGTATCAGGAGGATGCACTGTATGATCAGGTAGATCATGTATGATGATATGTATCAGGTAGATACTTTGTATGCATCAGATGGTGATCAGGATGATCACAGACGACGAGCTTTAGGATGTTGCTCCAGATGATATGCATCAGGTTGATGCTATGATGATGATCAGGATGATCATAGATGATGAGCTTCAGGATGTTGCTCAAGATGATATGCATTAGGTAGATGCTATGATGATGATCAGGATGATCACAGATGACGAGATTCAGGATGTTTCTCCATATGATACGCATCAGGTTGATGGTATGATGATGATCAGGTTGATCATGTGATGATGTACCCACACTACCCCTAGGTGTACCCACACTACCCCTATGACCAAATAATCTACATCTCAAAGACTACTTCACTATGAAATATTTATTTAAAATTTAATATGAAATAAACTAAAATGAAAATATGTGTTGAAATTTATTTAAATATATTTGTAAACAAAAGATTAAACAAGAGCCGCGTGTAGATTAGCCCCTGCCTTAAAAACAAAAACCAATTTTAAATATCAATAAGACACAATAAAAGTTAAATAAAATGATTTTCAAATTCAATATAATTTAGTTCTAATGACATTTGTTAGCACATTTTGCAGAATATAAGTCTCAAATCACCTAGTAGTCAAAACACATTTGAATATTAAATGTCAAAATGGTCAATCTTCAATGTGTCGTAATTTTTAATGTTGATAGAAGAATAAAAATCCTATGCATAATTGTTTGGACCCAAGAAAAGTCAACTTAAAACTATTGGAAAAACAAACACATGAAAAGACAACTGAGAACTTGGAATAATGTGTATCTCGAGAGCTATGTGATGAATGAAAGTTTTTGTTTCCTTATTTTTAGAAATGTTTGCATTAAAATACTTTAATAGTGAAGGGGGGAAATTGGGAATATGTGTTTCTTATGATCAAATCTAACTTTGGTGAAATGTGATAGTATAAGAGACCAATATATATATATATATATATATATCCCAATGTGAAGGGTTAATAGGCATGACTTTAGTATCTGTGAAATATGAGTGTAAATAGAACAAGAACCATAAGGTATATGGTGAACACTACTATTGTTATTGTTTACTTATTTTTCATTATTTCATTTTCCTCAACAAGCAACATGCATTTTCTTCTTTTTGTATGTAATGAACCATAACTACGTATTCAAGAGATGAAATTTTCTCACATAGTGGTAATGTTGCTACAAGTTGGATACATCAAAATGCCCACATGTTAAAGAGGATTTGACAATAGGTTTCCTATATTCAATTATAATTCTAGAAGAAGTCGCACTCTGATCTATCTAATCATTATAATCTCCATATAAATCTACAAGTTTATAGCATTCAATGGCATGTCAAACTTCACAATAAGGTTCTCATCACAAAAAGGATGAAAGAGGTTTTAAAATAATAATTTAGTTCATTAATTATCAATATAACTTGATTAAAAAGGAAAGATAATTTTTTAAGCATTAATCAAATGATGCCTTATTATTTTTTTATAATTGGACAATCATCTTGAATTGACTATTTTTATAATTGTCGAGCATTAAAATAAATCAAAAAATAAAATCTTATGTTCAAACTTTACCACCATACAACTTCACTCTCCAATTTACCTTCCATGACAAGTAATCACCTGCTATTTCTGCCTAGTGCAACTTCGTATTAATGATCCCCACTAAGCTTACATGTACGCCCCAACACGTTTTACATATTCCATTCCACCAATTTCGCTGCCAAAAACCACCAAAGATGACACTTCTTCACTATTATGGGTCCCATTTTGACTAAATTTAAATAATTATGGAAACATAATAAAAATTTTCACAGACAGAATAATCAAACATAATTAGCATAATCCTAAAATTAACATCAACCAGACACAAGCAATCCATATTCTGGCGGCATAAGATGACGAGAATTCTCTTATTAAGGAAAAAAGAATGGTACATTGCCCATAAAACAACGTTGCACAACAGACTTAAAATAGCAATGTAGTCAAAATACTTGATTACCAACCACATTAAACTAATAATTTACTCTCCTGCAGCATCAACAACGCATCCATTTCCTGCGATAAGACAAAGGCGAAGAGAAAATATAAATTCCAATTGCAAAATTTCATAAATTCTCTACCAAATCACATTTGAAGCGGTTGTGGTATATTGTAATAATGACCACATTCAAAACTCAGATATATAAAGAGTAAAGAAAATTGAAATCTTTATTTTTTAATTTTGAAGACACATTGTTATGTATACCAAACAAAATTCGCAAGGATCAAATTTATATTTTAAATTTTAAGATACGTGGTGGTTTAGTGGTAGGTTGGAGCACTAATAAGCTGTGATCTAATGATAAGTTGGAGCACCTAAATCACAATGATGATCATGTTCAAAACTCAGTGGATCAACTTCACTTGGTAATGCTGCTTCTTGATGGTTAATAATAGTCAATGCTAATGCTGTTGATGCAGATTAATCATTAGACCAGGTGCCATTCATCATGTTGTAACACTGACATTCCCACTCTCTCAGTCTCTCTGGTGCAAAGGACTTGAAAGAAAAATACATAATTACAATAACCCATGAGTGGGTTGGTTATGATAAGGGTCTCATGCTCTAGGGATGGTAATGATTATCAAAGTTAGTGGCAGTTGCAGTTCTCATGCTTTGGCATCTATTTTCCATTAAAATCTACAACCAAAATGGTTACTGGAAAAGGTGTAAAGGTACCTTGTGAGCAGATTCTAGCTAGAAATGATTTATTAGGTTCAGCTTGAGGACAACAGACAAAAATTTGGCCAGACCTTCACTAGGAATGAAACATGTCCAGGATAGTATCCTTGGATTGGGTTAAATGATGGAGATTAAGTAGCATGCATTGGGAGTACTTTTGAACATGGGAAGAGTCCTGCTCCTCTGAAAGAAGGTGTGCGGATTGGGTAAAATGGTGGAGGAGATTAAGTAGAGCATCCACTGGGTGCACATATGAATGTGGGAAGAGTCCTGCTCCTCCGAAAGAAGATGTGTGGATTGGGTTAAATCATGGAGGATATTAAATAGCATGCACTCGGTGCACATATGAATGTGAGAAGAGTCCTTCTTCTTTGAAAGAAGGTGTGTGTAATAAGGTCACACAATTTAGACTTGGAAACAACTCCATAAACCCAAAGGGAAAAATTAATTTGCAAAAAATGATTATAAAAAACGAAGGAATATAAACAAAATAAAATCTGGAACATAAAACTCAGTAAAGCTGAACAAACTCATTGAAAATGGGCTTATAAAAAAATCAAGAAACATGAACTCAGCAAACTTATTGACCAAAACTGAGCCTTGATTCGACTCACCAGCCACAGTGCTTGCACAGTAATAAAGACTCTTGTTTATGTGGGGCGTACAACAAGTGCAAGATGGATAAGTATGGTTAGGAAACAGAGATATCATGCAAAACATGTGAATCCCATCCAAATTGTAGCATATATAGATTCGTGGCAACACAATCAAGATACATATATTTAGCTCAGCCTTCAACACATAAAAACAGATTATGGATGAGTCGTGACTGTTGGTTAAATATGCAGAGGTTTAAATAAAGACAAAGGAAACCATGAACCGATGTTTAGATTTCAGCTAAAAATGTATAAGCATATGGCTACCTTAAAGCAAGTAATAGACACATACACACACTTATATAAAATCTGGTTTCTGATTTGTATTGGTATTTGAGTTCAGGGATAATGAAATTTGAAAATATTTATTAGGTATAAAAAGATATTTGTGTTGGTATCTGAGTTTAGGGATAATGAAATTTGAAAATATTTAGTAGCTATAAAAAGATAAAATTAATTATTAAGTTTGATAAAGAGAATTAAGTTGATTTAGTTATATTTTTATGTATTCAAGCAAAACCAAATAGAAACATTTTGTGGAAATTATTTTTTTAAAATATTTAAAAAAATTGTATGGGCAATTAAATTAGTTACTTATTGAGATTTAACTATTTTTTTTAAATCAGCAAATGCAATGAATGTGTATAATAGAAGTCCAAACAAATCTGGAAAATGAATCAGCTTGGCATATTACAGTAGTTGATTTGAAGAATCAAGCTTTAGAGGTGCTTAGGTATGTGCTCAAAAAGTGTGAAATTTATGACTAGAATGCATGTATTTCAACTCTTTACTCCTAACAAGAATAAGATACGATGAAATAAATCATCTCTTTACTCCTAACAAGAATAAGATATGATGAAATAAATTAGTGAAATCATTGTGATTGACATCAGATGCAACAATCCATAATAAACTAAAGATTTATGAGAAGAATAGGAATTTGCTTACTTGCAATAGCAACATAACTGATGTCAATTCTGACTCATTACCATGTATATGATAACATATGTTCCTTAATAAATGAGGATGCTCGAGCTATCAGTAGGTTAGTGTAGAAGCAGATGCCAGCTGGTTCGCTGTCAGTAGAGTATATATTTAGTCGTCCGCCACTAGATTTCCTCTGATTTTTCATCGTTTGAGCTCTGATGTTGAATGAAAGAAAACATGTAAATTTCTACTGCACTTTCATGGCTCCAATCATGGGAGAAATAGTAGAAAAACAAAGAAAGTAGAAAAGCCCAAAAGCTGGAGATGATAGTAGAAGGAGATGACATAATAGGTCTGCTGAAAAAGACAATAGCCAGAGTTATAATCAAGAAGAAGTGAAATACTTAAACATCTTAATTTTCTCTTAAAATATTTTCTTAGTAATATAATAGTTGATTGATTGTAAGATGAACAAGGTGTTTACTTAATCTCCCCTTTTGGCTATAAAAGAAGTTGTATAAGTGTATGTGTGAATAATTCAAAATAAATACTGTGTTTGGAATCTTCCAATCTTGGAATAGTTTCCATCACTTTAAAAACTCTTATTTTCTTCAGAAAATGAAAAAAAAGCGAGCTAATTTGAATGAAAAAACATTGCAAAGAAAATATGGATTTTGAATGAAACAAAACTATAAATATAAGCATACCTTGGCAGAAGAATAATATGGGTATGAATCATCAGCAGGAGGACTGGAATAAGAAGTTGTAGGCGGAGAACTAGTAGAGAAGGAGCCACTAGACGTTGAACTAGTAGATGATGAACCAGTAGACAATGTTCCAGTTAATCCCAGATTGTAAATTGCGGTTCCATCTGGATGAAAGAGCCCATAATTCTTCTTGGATGCTGGTCCAGTTTTCATATCTTCATTGAATAATGCAAATAGGTAAGCCTACAAAACAAGTTTGGGTCTCAAAGGAGTTCCTTGGTTCTGAGAGAGCAGCTAAATCAAATTCCCATTATACATCTGAGCATTCTGAAGAGTTTCACCTACTTCATTGGCATCACCCTTTGAAGGCCATCCAATTTCAGAGAATGTGACTTCTATATTAGCATATCCTAGAGCAGATAGTGTAGAATAAACAACATCAATCTGAGCATATAACATGTTGTTATAGTGAATATTATTGTTCAGGTCAACAACACCTGCATTTTGTTGGAATAGTACATAAGCCATGGATATCTGGCTTGGGTCACCCTTGTATGCAAAATATGGATAAGCATTTATGTATAAAGGAGAACCAATCTGAGACAACAAATCCAAAATGGGTTTCATTAGGCTCTTCAGATTTTATGCAAAGGAACCAACAGATGATGGAAATGAATTCCCAAGTACAGCAAGAGAATGGGGTGTGGTAATTTTAATATCCATGTCTGCACCGATGTTGACAATGGCCGAATGAATGTTTTTCATTTCAGGAACCAGGTTTTCTATTAACCGTGTGTCAGTTCCTTTGTAAACCTCAATCCTACTGCTATGCCTGTGATCTTTGTGGGCGATAAGTAGGCCTTAATGTTTTCATTTACCCAGTCAGTGGCTTTAGTTGGATCTGTCATGTTGCCAACGTATTCATTCCCCATTCCAATAATCAATTCTATACCGGTGTTTGCAAATGCTTTGAGAACCGTCTCATTTACGCTGTAGAGTTTTACTTTGTTCACATTGTTGGTCTGCAAAAGACCCAGTACTAGTTCCGGTGATGGTAAGTCATTTGCAACTTGTCCATAGTTCATTCATGTTGTGGAGGAACTTATGTTTGACAGAACATTCGAAATATGCAGTCCTGAAAAAGATTTAACATAAGTGTAAGATGCAGCATCTAATGTAAAAATTAAAGCATGAATTGGGACATTTTCTATAGACTAGGATAAATCGCAGTAACAATGGAGGATATCTCCCATAGACAGCTGTGTAAGGCACTTCCAACATGCTGATGAGGAATACAATGTTAACAATAGTTTTAATCCTTCTTTTTATGGGAGCAATTCATATCCTTTCATTTCATTGCCTACCAGACAAACTCACAAATAATGACACATTGAAGACCTCTCAAGCTATGGTGAAAACATGGGTGCCTAATAAGCATGGAGTTATGTTTCATCCCCTTTCTTTTTTTTTCACTGGCTATCAGAAAGACTCACAAACGATGGCAGATTAAAGACCTTTGAAGCTACAGATGGGTGCCTAATAAACATATAGCTCTGTTTCATCCCAGAGCTTCGCAAACTCCCAAAGGCTTTTGGTGTAAGGAGAACTATGGAGAGAAAATATCTTGAGAATCAAACCATGTTTTCTTTTTTCTATATTTTTGCATCAAAGATAAATCCTCTGAAAATGAGCAACACTGGAAGGAAGGCACTAGTGTCTTTGTTAAAGAAGACCAGCTACATAACTGTAAAATGTTAAGACTCGTGAAAATGCAATTGGTACGGGTGACTTCTAGAAGGGGCATTGTACAGGCTTCACCTATACACACTAATGCACAACATTCACATTTTCCTCTTTCTTGGTTTGGAAGATCTTCAAATAAGGAGTAAAAGAGATAAGAAAACCAAGATCTGAGGGTCCTACACTGTACATCAAGGCCCCATTGATGCATAAAACTCCCCCCACTTAAAACAGCCTCACAAAGTCTTTTTTACAGTAGGTTGTGCGAATAAAGAGGTTAAAGTCAGAATCAGAGGAAACCCAAACAGTCCGAATTGAAAAATATATGCAATCATTAACAGACAGATGAAAACATGGGTTCCTTTCAACAGCTTCACTAATGCAAAAAAGAAAATGGAAGCTTATTTGAGTGGAAGCAGTGCTGAAATATTTGTTAAAGAGACCTTCAGCTTCATAACTACAAAATGCGAAGCTTCCTTTTCATGGGAGTTCACTCATGCATGAGCTCAGGGAACCTATCAATTTACTTTATTGATATGCCACACTTTCTCTTTCTTAATTTACCAGTTTTATAGGTCTACTGGGCACTACCTCTCTGCCTTAGTCCATAGTTCATCACTTTGATCCGCGTGAAGAAGACTAATCTCTTAAGAGCTGTAGAATTCAAGCAGTGCACCTATTTAACTAAACTAGTCCCCCCCATGCAACCACCCGAAGCCATCCTAGAGTCTTTATTGATCACACCCTAGATTGGATTTCTAAATTTCACCTTATTATAAATGAATGATTCTTCCACGCACTTTGATCTGAGTGAATCCTATCTTGAAGTTGTAGATACATAAATGCATTAAGAGACTCTCAGAAAAAGTAAGGAGGGGTTATTGGGAACCAACAACAACCCCATGTTTTGGTGGGTTGAACCATTCTTAGTTCTTGCAGGGGGGCTACCCTATAGCTCTTTATTACTTCCTACCAGCCTTTAGTTTGGGTTTATAGAACTGGGCGGGTGCCAATTACCAACAAACCGAAAGTGCCACGATAAATAAATCCAAAGACATGAGGACGCGGTTTTATGAATGCATATCACCTCACTTAGGGGACGCTTCCTCTTTCTGCCATTGCTTTTTAACCTGCCGAAGTTTGGCAAGGGACGAGAGGTGGAAAACTGTCTCTTTGAATGGAAAAGAGGTCTCTAAAAAACTAAAACACTCTCGGTCTAAGGATCTTACAAACCCTCCTTCTAGCCTTCTGCAACTTCAAACAAACCATAGAAGCCTGTATCTAGATAGAAGTTGGTGAAGCCCCTGGCTCCAAAGCTTGGTTGTCTTCCTCATAAAGCTCTCATCTAGGGAGTCCCAGTGCCTCACATCAAACATAGGCAAATATAAAGTATTTCAAACTGCACCCTGTTAGTGTGTACAGGTTGGTAAATTGTCAGTCCACTAAAGAAAAAATATTTCTAAATATAATAGTATAGCTAAAATAAGTTGTATTTTTATTTTATTTTTAATTCCTCCCAATGATAATATTAGTCTAATCAAAGTCTCTAGTCCAATAAAACTTCAACAAGTATTAATATATTTTATTAAATAATTACAATTAAATAAAAATAATTAAATCAACATTATAAATTTCAAATGTGTTCAATATACAAATTAATAAAGAAAAGCCAAACATATAAAAGACTAAAAAATACAAAACCATAACAATGACAAACCCATTCATATATTTCCTAAGAAAAAGTAGATACTAATAAGATTAGAAAATACAAATTAAAAAGTAGGTACTATTAAAATTAGACATACAAATTTATATCAAAGCAACTAAACTTTATTTTTTTCTTAAATAAGATTAAAAATGCAAATTAAATAGTAGGTAATAGATATACAAATTTATACCAAAGCAACTAAACTTTATTTTTTTCGTAAAGATGGAAGTGATTATTTTAGAAGTTCAATTTTATGTTATTAGAATGAATTGAATTGCATTTCATAGATTGAAAAATGGTTATAAAGTGTAGGTTATGTTAGGTAGATTTGATTTATGGTTTTTTTGGATTCATGATATTTGGTAACTTGTTAAAAAATGGTTATAAAGTATAGGTTATGTTAAGTAGATTTGATTTATGGTTTTTTGGATTCATGGTATTTGATAACTCATGGTATTGTCATTATTTATTCAATAATTAATTTAAAAACTTAAACAACTTCATTGTAAGGTGTCTAAAAAAGTTAGTATCGACTTGTTTGTGGCCAGTATTATGTGACCACTCCCTTTCCTGAATTTGCAGCGGAGATAGAGAAGAAGCTTAGGGAATTTCCAGTGGACAGTAGAAAATTGAGCTTGGCCGTGGATCCTTTCATACAATAGATTGCAAAATTATAGGCATGGGAAGCCTTTTCCGGGCTGTCGTAGAAGCCCAGCCAAATTCTGTCTGCCCTTGGAATTAGGCTACCCACTTTCCTGGTTTTCTCATTTTAATTCCTTTTAACTGCCGCGGCTTCAGTGAGCGGTTTTCAGGTCTGCTGTTGCCGTTCTGATTTGAACAAGGTTTCACCATGTGGGGTTTTGAGTTCGATTCCTGGTCCCTTAACAACAACGCTACATAGCGAAGCCGCGGAAGCTCAAAGGAATTAGAGTGACAAAATGGGGAAACAGGTGTCCGAAATTCAAATGCCTAATTCAGAGGGGAAATTTTGGCTGGGATGCCTATTATCTGACAGGATCCAAGGCGAAGTTCAATTTTCCCTACTCCCCGCATAAAATTTCCAACGCCTATTCTCTATCTACGCCGCAAATTCAAGCCACCGCAGCCAAGTTCGCCGAAGAAGAATTCCAGCAAGTTCCTAAGATAACAGAGCGTTCTTTTCCTCCAGTTGGAAGGCTGAATCCGTCATTGAAATCCAAAGAGATTTCGCGTGCAGCATTTTGGGAATCAGTTCTTCAAGATCTGGACAGTGCAACTCTAACTTTAGAGGATTTGCACTAAACTTAAACGAGTAAATGGCCTAAATTTGAATGCAAACAGAATGAGAGGAGAGGTTGTGACCCCATAAAACAAACCCATGAATTTGCAAGTTGTAACTTGTGAGTTGAATTCAGGTCAGTAAAGAAATGGTTCATGCCTTTCAAAAATGAAGGCAGTATATCTTGGACAATCTTACATTGGGATTGATTTTTGCAGCAGCAAATGAATCTAGACTGTTAATGCTCTGACTCTGATTGCCTCTTTGTAGAAATAATTCATGCCTTCGAAAATGGAGCTACTATATTTTGGATGGTCTCAGATTTGGATTGTTTTTCAGTGGCAAATGAAGATGTTTGATGCGTAAAACCATGGAATTAATGATTAATCTAGTTAAATGTAGCCATTTGTTTTTTAAAGGGCGTATCTATAATGGGTATGTTAACATTTGTTACTGTTAGTGAAAAAAGTTATGTAATAGATCTAAGGATCTTTAAATCAAGTACTAATAGAAAAAGTTGTATTCTTGGTATAAATTTGGACTTATTTACCTAAAATTTTCTAATTCAAGAGAAAGCTCATGCAAGAAAGAGTAAGTCCACAACTACGCATATAGGACTAGGAGTTAGTATCTCTTTCAGCACACTACGCAAGTATTTCACTCTTTTCTAGATGAATAATCATCAAATTGAAAAATTATAAAAAAAATAAACAAGGATAATCATCAAATTCTTTTATAATCTCCAATCAATCTTGATATTTGCAAATTTGGCATTCAACTAAAAAAAATTAAAGTTCAAACTCCTTGCTATGATGATTGTCCGAGACATTGCCACTTAAATTCATTTTTTTATAAAATGTTTTAATTTAATTTAATTTTACATTTACAATTAGAAAAAGTATATATAGTTAAATTTATTTTTAATAAGATGTCCTAATTTAATTTAGATTTTACATTTACAATTAAAAAAAAAAAGTTATTTTATTATAAATTTAAATATCTTTTCTTATTAATTCCTTAAAATATATATATACAAACTTATCATTGACTTGTATTTTTTTATCTTTTACTTACAAATATCAAACTCATCACCTTTTCAAATATCAAACCCATCACCTTTTCATTTTAGTTCATCAATATCAAGCGAGTTAATATTCAATGAGTTCTCTTTTATGAAATGTCAAATTTCAAATAAAGTTTTTATAATGAAATAATGTTAAAAATTTGAATGGAGTTAATAATAGGATATTAAGTAATAATGTTAAAAATTTGAATGGAATTAATAATATGATTCACAGTATTAATGATAGTTAATCAAGTCATTTTTAGTGTTAAGTATTTATTAATCAACATAGATTCATCTTAACTCTAGTTCTAACAAGCTTAACTATAGCTTTATCAAGCACCGAGGATGATCAAATCCTTAACAGAAAAACAAAAATTACCACATTGAAATCATCTCATCCAAAAAATTTAAAAAATATTTACACCATCAAAATGGTAAATCCTAATAAAGTAATAATCATGTTCAGTTATAATCATATATTTTTTCTATCACAATCATTCACGTGCCAACTATTCCAATTTGGAATCCTACAAATAGGAAAAAATCCATTTATTCATCCATTATGAAGTAAAATAGTTTTTATTAACAATACACAAATTTCATATATATTTTCCATCACAACACTTGCCAACTCTCAAATTTGGAATCCTACAAATAGGCAAAAATCCATTTATTCATTGATTATGAACTAAAATAGTTATTCTTAACAATACATAATCATATATATTTTCCATCACGATCATCCACTTGCCAACTATTCCAATTTGGAATCCTACAAATAGGCAAAAATCAATTTATTTGTTGATTATGAAGTAATTAAGGAATTACTAACTAATATACAAAGATTTACTTTCTTGTAACTACTTGCCAAAAGATTTATTTAAAATGTCAAGATGTATGAATGGAAATTGAAATTGAAATTCAAGGTATATTTATATAAATGTATTTGACAATCTAATCAATTTAGATTTGAAGCGGAGTGTGCTTGGTTTTATAATTTTTGTATATATTTAATTTTTGGAACCGATATGTGACAAACATGACACACCTCATCCACTTTGGACTGTAGAAAGCACTAAGATTGTTATTGACTAATAAAAGCATTCATAACTCATACATATTTAATACTTAATCTTTGCATGGTTCTTAAGAGTCACACTCACCTCTAAACACATTGTTTATAGACATTCTATCTTCAAAATATCTAATACTACCTTGCTAAGTAATAGTGTTTTTCTAATCTCATGTAAGCTAGATGGATTGGTTTCCCATCCTGCAATGTTCATTGGTTAACTACATGCATCTAGCTGTTGGTTGTGAGATTCAAAGTAGCATTTTTAAGAAAGAAAAAAAAAAAAAACAAGACAAAGGGAAACATACCCTACCATCACAAGAACATAGCATGACCTTTAGGCAATTACATATTTGATATGCTTCAAAGCAAGCAATGAATTCCAATAGCAAAAACAACAAGAGATACTTGGTTCTTAAAAACATATCTTACAATATAAGCAAAATATCATGATAATAATATGAAAATGCCATCATAATTTGTAGGTGGAGCATCGACAATAAAAGTGTTCAACATTGTTTCATAGCAAACATTGAAATCTAGTAGCAACAAGAAGAAAAGATACACAGGTCTTGAAGACAACTGAAAGACTATTTCTTCCAATAAACGGAAAACTAACATAATAACATTACTTATACATTTCATCATTCATATTGTTATTATTACCAATAGTTGGCGACCAATCGCGAGTTTTTAGTGAAATGGTCGGCGACCAATCGTGAGTTTTTAGTGAAATGGTCGGCGACCAATCGTGAGTTTTGCTTCGAAACGGATCAGCGATCAGAAAAAAATTGTGAGTTTTACTCTAAAACAGATCGACAATCGGCGAAAAATTGCAAGTTTTGCTCCGAAATGGATTAACGATTGGCGAGAAATTGTGATTTTTTCTCTGAAACGGTCGGCGCAAGATCGTGAGTTGTGTCGATCGGCAACAAAGACCAAGTCACGCCGAAACGGTCAGCGGAAAAGGGTGAGTCCGTCGATCGGCAAGAAAAGGAAAACTCGCCAAAACAGTCGACGGAAAATGGTGAGTTGAGCCAATCGGCGTAAAATAGGTCGGAGGAGAATTGCCAAACCCACCGAAACTGGTCGGGGCAAAAGCCATAAGTTCACTAAAACAAAGAATTTCAGCATTTTTCCAGGAAGATTCTAGGTGCCAGAAATTGAAAAAATGCCATGGGACTTATGCGCTAGATTGCGCGAAATTGGAAGATTTACAACAACAACAACAAAAACGAGGGCATTTCCCTCGACCCACAAGCCCCCTTGATCCCCGTCCTGAGACGTCGTCAATGGTGATAAATTTCTATGGTAATGACAAGATTCATAGAAATAGAAATGTTGCATCATGGGTAAATCATCATCGTGGGAAAGTGCAATGTTGATAAAAAGGGAAATGTCTCACCTTAAACTATTTATGTTTATAACATAATAATTGTATGCTTGGAAAGTAACAAGAATGAATGTTATACACGCATATATATATATATATATATATATATATTGAATTGCTACTTGGTGAGAAGATCATAGCTAATAATTGCTTGTGTGCATGGTAGAGAGGCCATGAAATTGGATCAACTATGATGTGGAAGAGGAAATTCCATGCTATAATGAAGAATTTGAAAGGGAGAATTCCTTAACTCCTCTCTTTCTAGTTTATGAGCCTTACATACATAAAATTATGGCATAGGAATGCTGAAAATGCAAGAGATTAGATAGATGAAGTGAATATACACTAGTTGGAATATTAATAAACATTGCATAGTGCATGTGAAAATGTTTGTGCATGTATATGATATTGCATATTGTTAAAATAGTGAGGTTTTACATATGCAATGATCCACTTAAGCTAATTATTGTGGTTGCTAATAATTAGTTGTGTTCGCATTGGTTGTAGGACCAAAGACAACCAAAGCATGGATAAAGATGTACAGATGATGTTGCATGTGACCAACAACCTTATGAGAAGGGTCGATGTAACAAATATATGATCATAAGGTTGGAAAAAGGACTGTGTAGCATTGGTAAGAGGACAACTGATCAAGTAACATCAAGCGATGTTAATGACAGCCATGCAGGTAATAGTTATTTGTGCTTAATTGCATGAATTTTGAAAGAGGATTTGGTAAGATCCCTTCAACTATGTTGATTTGGTTTGTGTGTGGTACTGAGTGCCTGAATGTTAATATCATCCTACCGAGTATGTTGAGGTGTGGGTAAGTAAAGGCAAGGAGACTTACACCCTATAGTTTCTTAGAAACCTCAATGCATTCATATGAAATTATCATGCCATTTGTGTATGTTGGTTGTGAGTTTAACAACCAAAGCAAGTAATGAATTATGATCCTGTTGTGGTAGTGTATGCCATATGAGATAGTCATGGTTAAGGCCATAATGTGGTTGGAATGGTAATGCTATAGTACTACACAAGTATCCCATGAACTCCCTATTAGTGTTAATTTGGGATGAAACCTCTTTTCCAATGACCAAGGAGTGAGTAAACTCCTGACGTGTTGTTTGGGTGGAGAAGGAAGGCACCCAGAAAAGTTAATCAAGTGACTGGGGAGATGGTTGGATGATGTGTTAAGGAAATAGCCATACTTTCCAAAACATCATGGGTGGAATTCATGACATGACATTGTGGTATTCACGAATCCATGCAAGAAATCATTGAGTGAGTGCACATTAAAAGATTATGTAAATGTTATGAATATGAATTCATATGTGTGGGTGCACATGTTGAGATGCATTCTGTGAATGCAGGGTTGTGATATATATGTTTCATTGCAATTAGATAATAGATGAAATGGTGAACTATTGTCAATCCTGAGACCATTTCATGATTTGCTGTGAATACAGGAGAATGATTGCATGAAGAAGGTAGACATGTTGATGGGCTACCAAAGTGCTCTGTTGGAAGGACAGAGTTGAATAAAAAGAATAGGGTTATGAAGTAATGAATATTGGATTTTTTATTTAAATTGCAGGGATAATGTGACTGTGTCTTGCAATTTTATTATGATAATAATGCATATATAGATATATATATATTTCATTGCATTTCAAATGTTAATAGCTGAAAGTGTTTGAATTATTGAGTGTTATAATTTTAAGAGCACTTCAGTGACTTGTAGCAATGAAAATATTATATGCATAGATACTCACAACATGTTTGGCTGATTTAAAGTTTCAGATTCCAGGTATAAATTTCTTGCGTATGGCAATGAGGATAAGTCCATAGTAAAGACCGGAATCTACCATGTGTAGAAGCCAAAGGTTATGAGAAGGTTCTCATGGTTGTGAAATTTAACTTATGCATGAAACAAATCTAAAAATCTTCTGATTTAAGTTTATGAGGATAATATCATGGTTGCAAATCTAATTTCTGTAGCAAAACAGATTTGTAAATTTCAGATTTGAAATTTTGCTAATAATTGCTAATGACTGTTTGGATTATATAAAGTTGTGTGAGGATTACATGTTGTATGTGGATGTTCATGTATGGTAGCAAGCGTAAAACCATAATGGACAGAGTGATACAACTTACGAGAGACAAACGATTTGAGGATGGCCTCATGATTAAATAAATCAATATTTGTAGGAGACATAATTGTAAATTCATGTTTGAATTTAATTATTAATGACATTGACTGATTAGGGAAATCATATTTGAATTTGATTGTCAAAATGTTGTTGATTGTTTGGATGTTTGAGGAGTGTGTCAAGAAGAAACGTTGCAGGAATACCATGTGTGATGGTCTGCAAAAGCCAAACTCCATGGGAAGGATCCCATGCTTTGGAAATGGGTTTTGGGTGAAACGCCATTGTAAATTTTGATAATGTCTCAGCTGAACTGCATGTTGGTAAACCATGTGAGTGAGACAGTAAAATTATGCTAAGAAGGCATATGTGGATTATGGAACGTGAAAAGATTGGGGTGGAAAACCAAAGGACCGTTGACTCAAAGAAGGGATCCCCCATTCTCCGCAAATGAAAAAAAGATACATCTGTAAAATGGATGAGTATTATGTAGCCCTAACTAAGAATATACATGTATGGTTATTAGATTTAATATGCAGAGCATGCTTTATTATTTTATTATTATTCTAGACTCCTTGAGTGTGAATAGGGCCTACATGACTCACATCGGCAAGGGAGCATACCTTTTGGGTGTTGGGTTATGCTAAGGGTTGTTAATATTGACTATACCCTAAGGGAATGGACGCATTCCTGGTGTTTCAATACTTGATAGTGAATGCTATGAAATATGGTTACAATTTTAGAGCAGCAATATTGATGAGCCTGCTTATCCTTCTTGTGCTATCAGCTTACAAAGATGCAATTTGGTGTTGCACGTTAAGAGGCAAAGTGAAGAAAGGGTACTCAAGAGGACTGTATGAGTAGTGGTAACCTTTCTACGCTCACACTAAAGGACACTAGAAGGGATGGATAGGCCCAAGGAGATGTGTAGTAGAAAAGGGGTATCATCCTTGTGTAGTGTGAGTGGGTATTGTGGGGCCATGCTAGCTTGCAGTCAAGAAATTCACCTATAGAGTTACTAAAGGGAACTGCTAGGTTGCACAGGAAAAGGAATCCCATCCTTGTGTGGATGAAGAATTGATGTGTGTGTGAAGGGCTATGGTGATATTGATGAAGGCATAAAAACTCTATTGGGTCAACAGTAAGGTGGGTTACCGAGACTTACTAAAATCCTTGAGATTCCTATGGCTCTGCAGTAGAACCTTGACCTAGACATGGTCGTGGTTCAGTTTCCTTCCATTGGCTGATGACCTAGAAGGATTTGATGGCTTGGAAATGGAGAGGGAAAACTAGTTATAAGACTGGTTTGGCACCACCAATGCTTGGTAAATCCAGAGAGTAAACTGGTTGTTCATTAACTACTTGATGTTGTGGAGAAGCATGTGTGTTGGCCAAACATCCACCCCACAGGTGATCCAAGGCTTCTAAAGTAGAGAAGGAAACCTGTGGAGTAGCGAGGAACTGCCCCATACAGATAAGTTTTTAATTTTCATTCAGTTTTTATTTATTTTGGATATGAAAATGTCATGACAAGTCTTATGACAACCAAGATGATATGTTGTTGTTTATCTGTTGGAAACCTTGGTCATTGTAGGAAGCAAGGACCTTGAAGGAACCATAAATGCTTCGTAAATCCATTCGGTGCACTGGTTGGGCATTAAATGTTGTGGAGCAGCCAGCGTGCTAGCCAAACATTCCTTAAATAATTGATAAAACTAGTTAGAGTACTGGCCTAGCATATTGCTAAATGGGATGTTTGATAAACCTAGTTGGAGTACTGGTCTAGCATATTGCTAAATGGGATACCCGATAAACCCAGTCGGCGTACTGGCCTGGCATTTCCTATTGGAATAGTTGTGGAGTAGCCTACGTGTTGGCCCAGCATTCGATATTGTATCCACAGGAAATCCAAGGCTTGTAAAGCAAAGAAGGAGCCTATGGAATAAAGTGAAGACATCCAATATAGATAAGTATTTGGTTATCTTGCAGCTTCTTGCTTATTCAATATGAATACACGTGTGTATACGGTTTGGTTATGAGTTCTTAAACTCTCGTTTAGAGATAAATCCTATGAAAATAAACTAAACATGTGAATTGATTCAATGTTTGAGTTTAGGTATTGCTGGAAGCAAGGACTATGAAGGAATACTAAGGATGCATGTGGACATGTGACCATCCTAAAGAGCTCAGTATGAGCGGTAATGAAAGATGGTGCTAGTGGAACTGTGTGGGTCCTAGCAACCAAAGGTTCTGTAGGCAACAATGGGGAAGGGTTCCCTAGTTGAAAATCCTTAGACAGACCTTAGACACTAAGTGTCATAGCCAGGAAAGGGCAAGTCAAGAATTCACATTGAAGTGAAATAGGCTAAGGAGCATGAAACCACAGTGGTGGTGTAGCTCCGGATTGGAACAAGACTAAGAGGGGGAAACTCTTACTCTTCTCTTTCCTTTTTTATTGATGCATTTCAGAAACATGAGATTTTTGAGTGCATGTCATGGCTGCAAATAGATTGTGTTTAATTTCCTGAAATAAATTGTGAATGCTGAAATATTTATTTCCCCATGAAAGGATGAACATGAATGAGTTCATGTGTATGTTGGGAAAGCATGACAAGTGTGAAAGTCTCATGAGTAAAGCATAGACATTCCATGTCAATTGGGAAAATAATTGACTAATTTTAATATTGTGTTATGCTTGGCTTAACAGGAATTTCCATGATGAATCTCACCAGTGAGAAATTGAAAGCCATTGATTGCAGCTATTACCAGCCAAGTGTTGCTAGTGAGCAAAGTGAGATCCAATTGTGCACAATGATCATGGAAGCAGGCCAAAAGCTATTTGATTTGGCTGAAAATATTCCTCAAATAGTTTCCAGGACAGCAAGAAAGATGGCATCCATGGAATTCCAGACTTGTAGATCAACTGGAAGGTAAATCAAAGGAAGGGATTGTTGTGGAGCAATGCCCACCTGCAAAGCTGGAAGATCAAAGCCAGCAGGAGCAACTTGTGGAAGCTAAAGGACTTGGTCCTGAAAGTTCAAAGTAAAGAGATGAAACACAGGACAAACCTACCACATTTTGTGAATTTTGGACATGTGTAAAGTGGGTATATATTCCTAAGTGTTTGAACACTGAGGACGATGTTATTCCAAGGTGGGGGGGATTGTAATATCCCAATTTCAACCCCATTTCATTGAAATGTAATGATGTAATATTGTTATAAAATCATGGTGAGGAGCTCAAAGCCAAGACCCCGCCATCGATTTAATGATGAATATGGTTTACGTGCTATCTAGGCACAATGGGATTGCAAATATAATGTAAATATGCATTTTAATAAAATACCCACAACTAGCTATGCAATGCAACAAGAGATGGGGACATGATTTTACAAGGAATTGGGAGAGAAATATTCAAACCCTTGGAGCCAATCAAGTCAAGCCAAGTGTCAATGAGATAACCCATAAAACCCTCAACTACCCATGTTGACGTTTGTACCCAATCATTTATTTCTTCCAAGAATTGGTTGAAGTAGTTAATGCCTTGGGGAATGGAGAGGTATGGCTATCCAAATTCGGGTATGGGAAATCCACCCTTCATGGAAATTCCTGTTTTACTTCTTGGGCAAGAAAAGAGCTACGAAATTGCTCCCCAATCCATTATTCACCATTTCCTTGTTCCCTCATGCAGTCTGAGCTAGATGGGGTGTTTTACCTCCACATTTTTATGGTTTTTTCCTTGTTTTTCTAGCTGGGAAGAGGGATTTTTGGTGTTGCAGAGCTACTAGGAGGATGGGAGCTCGATTTGGGGTTTCATTGAAGCCAATTTTCCATTGGAACGCTCATAACCTGTGGGAGAAATCGTTTTTTATCCTAGTGGTCGAATTCCCCTTTCCACAGTCCATTTTTGGTGTGCCCACGATTTGGGGAAAACCCATGGCCATCTTATTAGTACATCCCATTGTTAAAAATGTCTATCCATGCCCAATGATTGTGTTTTGCTGTGTGTAGATAAAGTATGTTGGGGTATGGGTTATGGGTATCCTTTGTTTTGGATTGAGCTTGAGTGCAAGCATCCAGAAAAGAAGAGGGTTCAGATTTAGCCTGATAAAACCAGCCATTGACTGGCTTGGGTTAGATGCAATGATTATTTGGCTGTGCATGAGCTTGAGAGTCTTCTTTTTTCTTGTAAAAATCATGCCCAGCTCGGGGGTGGTATCTGAGTGCTGAAAGAAGACAGGCTAGGCAGAGACCTATGGTTGGGTGGAATGTTGCAACGACATAGCTAGTTGCTTGGGACATTTGCACAATGAAGATAAGTATTATCTATGTGTATTTACTTCTGCAGTGTTTTAATTTGATGATTGTTAGTGATATGCTGAATGCATATGAAATATGTGTGGATGATTTTTTATTCTGTTGTGCATGTTTGCTTTGATTTGCATCTGCACACATTGTTTTTATTTGTATGAATCTAATGAATGGGGCTGAGTTATGTAAAATCGCCAGAAGTGTAGTCATGTTCCCTTCCTTGCGTTGGGTCGATGGGAGGGGACGTGACAAATGACGCTTAAGTAGAAACTTTGATTACAAAACCCATCCAACACTAAGGAGCAAGAGAGACTCTCTCCTTCTCCTCCCTTTCTTTTATAGCCCAAGTCTTGCATGATATGTGTCCTTTCATGCAAAAATAAATTTTAATTTAATAATTCATTATTATTTATCCTCATGCAACAAGTGTCACTCTCACATCAATGTGCACCTAAATCCCTTAATTATCTCTTTTTTGTCTCCCCGGTTTAAATTTCTAAATCCTAAATCAATGGGTGTAGGTGGAGTTGGTCTCCAGATGAGTGTTTATTCTATTTTTTCTCCATAATTTGTTAATTTGAATATTATTTGCAATTTTAATCTCATGCATATCCATCCTGACATAATGGGTGCATATCTACCCCAATTGCCCCTTTTCTAAAGTTCATAAATTAAATATGCTCTTTTATTGAATTTCTAAAATTCTATATGCAACTTTTAATATATGCGCATAACTGTTTTAAATGCAAAAAGTGAGAATAATAATTTTTCCGTCATTGTCTAGGTACCTCTTTGGCGGGTCCTTCTGACAACCTTATTTTCTTTGCATGGGAAGTACTATGTAGCGATCGGGGAGTGAATACCGCGATATCTCGACTGCACTTCCTTGGAAACTAATGGTGGTTTGAGGAATAAGATCCTTCTTATTATGCGCCCCTCAACCTCTCATACACGACCACATTCTTATGGCCTCACCCGTACGACACAGGATTCCCCAGGTGAGATGAAATGACTTGTGACCCATGCATGGAATGTTATTTCAGGGTCGATAGTCTATCATATTACCCCTAGGTATTTTTCTCATTCTTATGACCCTTATTATTCCATTGTGAGTCAGTCGATAAATCTATTTACCTACTACTGCACACACTCAAAGCGCACATTAGTAGCACTGCACCATAAAAATCGTTTCATCATGCATCATAATATTCATTCAATTTTATCATTCATTCACATCTATGGAATAAAAAAGAATCATTCATTGCATTTACATAGAACAACATCATAATCTCTCAGTCAATCGATCATATCTATCATTCATTTGTTATTCAACCACTTTCATAAAATAGTATTTAAAGAATAATCTATGGTTCATGTTTTATTTAACTGGGTCAAATTTGGTGCACTCAATAGTCTACTATGTCAATGTACTGAGGCAGGCGTTACATACACCCCCTCTTATTTAAATTTTTTTATCGAATTCAAAACAAAAATGGAAAGTTCTAACGCATTTCAATTGCGTCTTCCTAGGTTGCAGAACTAGGGCTATAACTGTCCCAATGAACTTTAACCTGGTCGATCACACAGTGTCTAAGATTCCATGTTCGATGGTCCAATATGCATATCGGTTCGGCCGTCACGGCCCCTTCGTACGATATATGTAAATTTCTCATGTCGATAATATGTGTAGAATCAGAAACATAATGCCTAAGTGCCGATACATGAAAAATGTTGTGCATCCTATGTAGAGATGATGGTAGCACGAGATGGTAGGATACCAGTCCTATCCATTCTAATACTTCAAAGGGTCCTAAAAATATAGGAGACAGTTTGGTCCCTTTCCCAAATTTCATAGTGCTCTTTTGCGGTTTTACTCGCAAAAATACTCAGTCCCCAATCTTATAATCTATGTCGAGTCTATGTGCATTAGCATATCTCTTTTGCTGATTTTTTGCTTCTTTCAGTTGAGCACGGATATCTGTCATCTAGTCTTCCATCTCCTGAATCACCTCAGGTCCTATCCTCTAGTCTATCCCAACTCGAGAGTGTCCTACATGGTCGCCCGTATAGAAACTTGTATGGTGCCATCTGTATGGAACTTCGATAGAATTTGTTCTAGGAAAACTCTACTATAGGTAGAAACTCCTCCCAATGAGTCTATTGATCCATTACATACATCCTCAACATGTCCTCCAATATCTGTTTTACCCTCTCAGTCTATCCATCAGTTTCAGGGTGGTATGCAGTGCTAAAGTTGAGTCGCGTTCCCATAGCTTCTTGGAACCTTGTCCAAAATATGCCTGTGAATACTGATCCCCGATCATATATTATCTTCTTTGGTACCCCATGTAGTCGTACTATCTCATCAATGAAAACTCTAGCAATTTCTGGTGCTTGATAAGTATCTTTAATGGTGATAAAATGCGCACTCTTTGTGAGAGTGTCAACCACCACAAAAATAGTTTCATGCATTTTGCGGGTCAACGGTAATCCCACAATAAATTCCATGGATATAACCTCCCATTTCAATTCAGGAATGGCGTGAGATTGAAGGAATCCTGTGTGATGTCTATTCTTTGCTTTAACTAACTGACACTGCATGCATATAGCGACAAAGTTCACTATGTCTCTCTTCATTCCGTGCTAGAAAAATAAGGGGTACAAATGCGCATACATTTTTCTCACTCCTAGATGTGCTCTATAAACCGCTCGGTGGGATTCTACCAGGATCAAGTTCCTAAGCTCATCGTTCATTGGTACATAAATACGGTTGTTGTATCTTAACAATTTGTCACTTTCCAATGAATAACCCTTATACTTTGGTAATTCCATCTATTCATTTTCTAGCTCAGTCTTCACCTCATTGTACCAGATGTCTGCTTGTTGTATTTCAAGTATATTCTCCCTCAAATTGGTCTTCACTAGGATCACTGAAAAGAGGCGGGGTATGCAAATAAGCACATCCGGTACCTTATTCAAGGTTCCTTTCACACAGGAAATGTGGAAATCATACCCATGATGGTTCGTCTTAATTTTGAACTTCCTTCCTACCATATAATGTTGCCATAAGTGTGACGCATGCATCACAACAGTCAATTCCATGTCATGTGTTGCGTAGTTTTCCTTGTGCGACCCGAGTCTTCGGGAAGTGTAGGAAATCACTCTACCCTCCTTGATTAATACACATCGGATCCCTTCCTTTGATGCATGAATTCATACTAGGAAATCCTTCTCCATATCCGACACGCTTAGGATCGGTGTCGTCGTTAGTAATTCCTTCAATTTTTCATATGCTTTGGCACACTTTTATGTGCATATAAAATTCCGAACAATTTTCTTCAATTCTATGATGGGTCCCGCAACCCTCGAGAACCATTCAACAAATATTCTGTAATATCCTCCCAATCCCATGAAGCTCCTCACTTCATGCACATTTGTCAGTGCTGGTCATTCCCAAATAGCCTCTATCTTTGTGGGGTCTACGGCTATGATGTCACCAGAAATAATATGTCCCAAGTAGTGGATTTCCTTCTGGAAGAAAGAACACTTTGACAGCTTCCCATATAGTTGGTTCTCTCGGAGACATTGCAATACCAACTTGATATTCTCTTCATGTTCCTCTTGTGTCTTTGAGTAGATTAGAATGTCATCGAGGAACACTTGCACAAACGTTTCTAGGTATTGGCGGAACATGTCGTTGATCAAGTTCATAAAAACACTAGGTGCATTGGTCAGCCCAAAAGGTACAACTACAAACTCGTAGTGTCCAAATCGCTTTTTGAAAGAAGTCTTTGGGATATCTTCCTCCTTGATCTGGAACTGATGATATCCTGATCGCAAGTCAATATTCGAGAATATTGTTGCGCCTTTCATCTGATCGAACAGGTCATCGATCCTAGTTAGAGGGTACCGATTTCTCACAGTATCTTTGTTCAACTAGCAGTAGTCTATGCAGAGACACCATGATCCATCCTTCTTCTTGAAAAAAAGTTTTGGTGCTCCCCATAGGGAACGCTCGGTCTAATCAATCCCAGATCCAAGAGCTCTTGTAGTTGTATCTGTAGTTCTTTCAATTCTAGTACAAACATTATGTACGGGGTTCCTGCGATAGGTTCACTTCCGAGCTTTAATTCAATGTTTAAGTCTAGTTCACTCTGCGGTGGTAGTTCGGGTAAAGATTCTGGGAATACATCCATGTATTCTGAAAATAAAGGGTGATTGACTATGCCATATTTGTCCTCATCCTTGTTCATTTCCATCATGGCATAACGCTGACATCCCTTCCTCGTGATTTTATTCAGTTGCAACACGGAAATCATTCGCAGGGATACTTTATTCTTCTTCCCCACGAGGACCTTCTTATGACCTTCATCATCATATAAATTCAACTCCTTGCTTTGGCAATCTACTAATGCGGCATGGGCTTCCAGCCAATCCATGTCCAAGATCAAGTCATAGGTTCCTAGGGCTGTTTCATAGAAATATGTTCTAGTGCGACATACTCCTAAATCTACTTCACAATCTTCTAGATTGAGCCCTATGCTCTGGGTATTTCCGGATTCCATTTCGACTAAGTTGAAATTGTCTTGAGCACTTACCATCATATTACTCCTCTCTAATTCATAATGAGAAATAAAGATTTTAGTGGCACCAGGGTCTATGAGTAAAGAGAATGTCATACCATTAATTGTACCTGTTGTCTCTAGTACAATATATTGATGTTCTTCCTGGCGGTTATTAATTGTTGCATGGATGCGATGCGCTCCTCCCAGATCTGTTGCAGTAGTCTGAGGTTGTCTATGTCCCTGTCTCTGACTTTCCTGTTGTTGAGGGAAATCACTTTGGTAGTGTGGGACTCCGCAAGTCTAGCACCCCTCTCTCGGTCCTTTCTTCATTCTTCCCGCCTGAAAGTTGTTGGTATGAGGCCCCAATTGTGTCGGCTTTCCAAATGATATTGTATTGTCCTTTTTGAAAGGTGGCTTGTACGACATTCTTTTATCCTTATAAGGTTTCTAATGGATAGGTCCCCTACTATTATTTTACTTCCCATAGTAGATCCTGGATGGATTTGTAGGTGGTCCACCTCTATTTTCGCTTGGAAAGTTCTTCTTGGATGAGCCCTCGCTCATCAGTTCATCTTCAGCAATTAAGGCTTTATGTACTGCGTCATGCAAGGTCTACAACATGAGGATGCGGACCTTGTCTCGAATATTGTAGTTAAACCCATAAACATACTTGTTTACTTTTAGTTTCTCTATCGCAATGTGGGGTGCATACCTCAAAAGTTCCATGAACCTAATCTCGTACTCTAGTACCAATCTGTCGGCCTGTAGGAGGGCATTGAAATCGTTGAGCTGTCTCTCAATTAATTCTTCCGATAGGTAGTTCTTGCGGAACTATTCCTCGAACAACTACCAAGACACTTCGTTGATATATATCCCCAACTGTGGTCGTAGAGTCTTCCACCATAACAGTGCTTCCCGCTTCAGTTGAAGGATATCCATATGTACTTTCAGATTTGAGGTGTACTCCCTCAAGGCGAAACACATGGTCATATTCTGTAACCAAGCCTCTGCTGCGGTCCCTTCAATGGAACCTCAAAGAATTGAAATCTTACTTTTTCCAGTTTGCGATGCATACTAGCCGGTGGTGGATTTTGAGGTTCATTTGCTGGAATGAGATGTCAGTCTTCTTTGCGGTCTAGCGGGTTCATCAGTGCTTCTGACATCCTATGGAATTTTCTCATCATGGTCATAACTTCTCCGATGGGTAGGTTAATAGTTTCCTCGATTTTTGGTGGCGTGGCTACTAGAGTTTATGGGGTTGGTGGATGTGTCGCTCGTCCCCGTCCTCTCCTTGTCCTGCCTCTATGACCTCTTCGGTCCATGATAATGTCTATAGAGTCATGGGAATACGATTTCAATTAGTTCCAATTTCAAAATTTCATAAGAAGTTAAAACTTAATATTTGTGGAAGATGTTTTGCTCCTAACTAGGTTCGACATGGCTCTGATACCAAAATGTAACGCTTGTCATCGTTCGACGAAGCACAGTTGTAAATTTTTTTTTTTGTAGGTATTCTTCTATCCAACTTTAAACTCTTAATCAATCTTCATTTCCAAGTTTAAGGTACAATCAACCACAGTCTTCCTATAATAAAATTTACAATTTTTCCAAGGATATATTCAAGATATCAATTCCTCTCCTTTGTCCAACACTTACATCCAATTTGTCATCTCTGACGTATCCTAACTACATCTCTATGTAAGTGTTAGATATTCAATTCAGCTTCATATCAATATTTTAATAAGAGGGCCTACTATACAATAAACCCGCAGATTGCCAATCTTTCTTCTTCAACAAAAATACATATTTTTATAACAATTTAATTCAACTAGTTTTGGGAAAAATAGTACATTTCCAGACTTAGTAAACATAACTTTTCATCTTTGTATGGATCTAATTTAAAAAAAAATGAGTTTAAAGGAATAGAACCTATCGAGAGGGTTGTTCCATTCGTTCACGAAGTTCTCGGAAAGGTTGTCGTCGATCGAATCAAAATATTCCAGAATTTACCGAAGACCCCTTGGTTGACATCCCTACTGTATCGTGAGTAATATTCTTCCTCCCGAACCCCCGAACAATTGGGGTCGTAAGAACATACTAGCCTTGACCTTCCGATGGGATCTCCCAATCCCTGGACATATATGAACCAAACTCCAAGGAATCACGCTTAAGTAGAAACTTCGATTACGAAGCCCATCCAACACTAGGGAGTAAGAGAGACTCTCTCCTTCTCCTCCCTCTCTTTTATATCCCAAGTCTTGCATGATATGTGTCCTCTCATGTAAAAATAAATTGTAATTTAATAATTCATTATTATATATCCTCATGCAACAAGTGTCACTCTCACATCAATGTGCACCTAAATTCCTTAATTATCTCTTTGCTGTCTCCCCAGTTTAAATTTCTAAATACTAAATCAGTGGGTGTAGGTGGAGTTGGTCTCCAAATGAGTTTTTATTCTAGTTTTTCTCCATAACTTATTTTAATTTGAATATTATTTGCAATTTTAATCTCATGCATATCAATCCTGACATAATGGGTGCATATCTACCCCAATTGCCCCTTTTCTAAAATTCCTAAATTAAATATGCTCTTTTATTGAATTTCTAAAATTCTATATGCAACTTTTAATATATGCGCATAACCGTTTTAAATGCAAAAAGTGAGAGTAATAATTTTCCCGTCGTTGTCTAGGTACCTCTTCGGTGGGTCCTTCCGACAACCTTCTTTCCTTCGTGTGGGAAGTACTGTGTAGCGATTGGGGAATCGTTACCGCGATCTCTCAACTACACTTTCTTGGAGACTAATGGAGGTTTGAGGAATAAGATCCTTCTTATTGCGCGCCCCTCAACCTCTCGTACATGACCAAATCGTTATGGCCTCGCCCGTACAACACACGCTTCCCCGGGTGAGCTGAAACTACTTCCGACCCATGCGTGGAATGCTATTTTAGGGTCAACAGTCCATCGTCATACCCCTATGTATTTTTCTCGTTCTTATGACCCTTATTATTCCATTGTGATTCAATTAGTAAATCTCTTTACCTGTTACTACACACACTCAAAGTGCACATTATTAGGGCTACACCATAAAAATCGTTTCATCGTGCATCATAATATTCATTCAATTTTATCATTCATTCACATATATGGAATAAAAAACATCATTCATTGCATTTACATAGAACGTCATAAAATCTTTCAGTCAGTCGAGTATAGCTATCCTTCATTTTTTATTCAACCACTTTCATTCAATAATATTTAAATCATAATATATGGTTCATGTTTTATTTAACCGAGTCACTTCAAAGTCAATGCCCTCAATAGTATACTCTGTCAATGTACTGAGGTGGGCATTACAATCATCACTTGTTCCTTGAATGGAATGATAACTTCATTTGTCCTCCTTAGAAAGTATTACCCGAGGATGAATTGAAAGTCGACCACAACCAACCAGAAGCAATATGACCAAAAAACCTCCTAAGATTCAAAAACATCTCCATAAAGTGTGCAATGAATGTTATTCAAGGTTAGAAACATCCTCCATTAAAGGATTTCTTTAAAAGGGTGCTCCTCCAAAAAAAATCCTTATAGCAATAAAAGATATCCCATGATGACTTCCAAGTAGTAAAAATGTCATGCAACAAACTATGTCCTAATCATGTGGACCAAATTTCAAATGGTGTCCAAAGAACTCACTGCCAGATAAAGAGTAAAAATATTTCATCTTCAAATCATATCAATGGAAAGAATTTGAAGATGAAAAAGAACAAATGAAATTTTGCAAATTCTTTTGAATTCTTACTGTAATTTCAACAATCATAATCTGAAATTCAATTTTTTTCACCGAATTGGGTGAATACACTGAAAAAGGGATCAACTTTCTACATGTTTAGCTTATTCCAATAGTTCAACGCTTGTTGATGATGGCAGAGGACACCCGCCACCTCAGGTGGCATGATGTGGCATGATGCGAAATAATAGAGGCTTGAGCTTAAGAGGAGAACAAAGGATGGCACTCTTCATTTGCAAATAAGGTATGTGCACTTTATAATCTATAGCCCTGGTTATCTAAGTAGAAATGTTATGGTTGTGCATGGAAAAAGGCTCAGAGGACATCCAAGAGATATGGTACAAGAAATAGTATGCTAATTTTACCAAAGTAAGTTAATAAGTGGATAAATTTTTTTTTGGACTTTTTTCCAAATATAATAGAAATTTTAAGGAAGATGGAGTTGAGAACTTTAATCATGAGAATGCTATTAAATTTTTTAATTGAATTTACTAAGATCAAGATTGTCATTTTTTTAAAAATAAGTGAATCAAAATGGAACTTTATCTTTTCGAAAAAATGAACTCACCAAAAAGAAATGAAATTGTCTACTATTAAGTCACTTCAATTTTATGACCCAGTAAACCATAAATCATAACCATTTCAAACAAAAAAAATCCCCTTAAAGCTATATCTCAAATAATTTGTAATCCAACAGTATCACAAATGAAAAGTTAAATCACACTTGTTGGATTCAGGGAGAGGTGGCATGACAGGGACAGACTCCAAGCTTGTCGGAGATGAGGTTTTATGAAGAAGCCATTTCATTTTCTGGAATCCGCTGCTACAAGTATGAGATTGGAGAAGGAGAAGATGGAGGATCTACTTCCTTGAAATCACATGAATGAAGCTCTTCGCATACTTTACCAGTCATTAATAAAGAAGAACTCTTGACTACAGACACAGTTGGAAATGGTCAGCAACCTGAAACTGTCAAAGTGTGGGATTCCCCTCTTCTTTGATCTAACTCGATGAAAAGTGGCTTAACCACTTGCCATAATAGAAATTGTTCATCCAGTATAACTTAGCTAAACTAAAAACAGGAACCTCAGGACAAACTCCATTTTCAAACCGTGCATCCAAATCAACTAAAATAACTCACTAAACTCAAAAAATATTATATATATGGTTCCCAACAGTAATACTTATATTCATTGCCAATAGCTATTTTTTGGCTAAAGCCTAACATAAAAAAATGAAATCTAAAAAGTTATTTGTTGTGTTAAATTTATGGAATTAACGGATCAGAATGAAGATGATATTTTTTGCAGCTTCATTCGGATACCCTGATAATGGGTGGAGTGTCCACTCGAAACATCAAACAGTTTTCCTAAAGTCCACAATGAAATTCCATAAACTTTAATACAACGATTAACCACTGTGAAAACCTCCATACCAAATAATTTGTGCCATGTAAGTCATTTGTGTTATGTGCTATGTTCTTTTTACTTATTATTAAACAATTTTTATCAACAAACAAACATAAACATAATTTCATCCACATATGTCTACGAGACCTGAAAAGGAAAATGAGGTTACATGGACAACACAAAATTTTCTTTTCTTATAGTGTTCAATGTAAAAATTTCCAGCTAATGTAGATAAATCTTCTAAATTAGCCTTGCTTATGTCAAGGGAACTTAAAAACACTTCATAGGTGTCTGCAAAACAAAACAGTTTGTGTGTATTCATTAAATAGAAAGACACATAAATCAGTAAACAAAATTGAAGAAACATAGATTTAAAGAAGCATGTTGAATAAATATTCCACTTGAACTGTCAATTTTCCGTGGTCAATAAGTGTGGCTTACATTATACTCCTACCACAAAGGAGCTATCCCCTCCTGATAGTACTCCACACTAGCATCAGAAATGTTTTAATCCTCTGGTAAAAGATGCAAACTCCTTCGGAAGTTGCTTCATAATTTTGACGTCATCGGCCAAAGTATTTGTAAAATACTCATAAAAAACATCAAAAAAATTGCTGCAACATTTCAATTTTCAATTTTCCAACATTCCAAATTGTAAGACCAATAGGAACTTGCAGAGGCACAACAGAGCTACCTTTCATAAATTATATTAAAAGATTTTACAGAGATAAAAAATAGTATCCTCACCTTGAGTTCTTCAAGAATGATCATTTTCCCAGTTCTAGAATACTAATGTAGCATTGATAATGCGAGTAACTGCGACCATGTCACAGATCTGCGATTCAAGTCAAGAAATGAACACTGCCATAATGCAAATTTTTCGAGGATTTGATTCTTGAAAAATTAAGGAAGGTAAATATTTCAGTTTTAAATCGACAAAGAGCATCTAAAAACAAACATCAATAACAGGAAAGGATTGACAAAAAATCTAATCCGCCTGTGACGGTCCTTTCGCTGAAAGAGGAGCTGGGTCATTATGGAACATGGTTGAAGATAGTAAGATCTTATTGTGGAATGAGGCAGGCGATGAAGGGTTTCAGGAAAAGGCCGTAAATTAAGTAAGAAATATCTCAAATAAGATTTCCCCTCTATTAGATCCACAAAAAGCATGTTTACAATCTGGTTGGCAAGAACCGAGAGAAAAAAGAAAAACCTAAAAAAAAAATCAATTCTGCAATTCTACTACAAAATTGGGCACCCCCTGTTGTAAGTTGAGTTTCTAATGGCCCCTAGATGATTAGGGGTTCGCGATTAACATGACTCCCCACACTGTCGATCTCGAACATGGGACCTATACCATATGAACAACTATGCTCCCATCATTTGCAAAATCCTCAAACTAGCCATTTGGGTTGAAAGAGAAATCAAGAAACAAGGAAACCTTATATGCAGGCCCTGATACACAAATAATCGAAACCCTTGACAACCAATCCTCTGAATCGACTAAACAATCAATCTACTAATTACATAGACTTTATTCCTCTAAATATCCTTGTGAGTTTGGGTGTTTAGCGGGCCATGCCCTCTCTGTCTTTTTTATAGATATAAAGTTTTGAATATCACTCTTCTCTAAAAAATGGCGAATTAGCTCCCACGCAGCTCCATTACAAGGAAAACGTGATAAACTACTCCAGAATGCTACATCAGAGACAAAACCCTTGAATAAAACTCAAAGCTTAGGCCAAATCTCCAGAAAGAATCAGACTCCATGCTGTGGTTGAATTTGTCATGTCCCCTCCCATCATCCCAGTGCAAAGGAGGTAACATGACGAACATATCGGGCTTATTTGACGATCTTAGGCCCATACATTACTAAGAAATTCATGGATAAATAAAAACTTATGTGTGCAAATTCATACTCAATATAAACATAGCAGAATTAAATCGTATTTACACACACACAATTGTAATGCATCAACATATATATCACAAGTAGATGATGATTCAATATGCAGAGAATCAATCCCCTTCTCATGCTAGGCACAGACTTCATATCAATTCCATTAACATAAATAATTATCATTCAGGATTAACACCTTGCAGAACACATAATGCATATAATTTAAACACAGAGAACACTTATCTTTGAGATGAAGCTGTCCAAACAACTGGCTATGTGAGAGAAACGTTCCACCCAACCATAGATCTCTGTCCAGCCTATATTATTTCAGTTGAGAGATCACTCCCGAGCTGGGTTGTGTATCCACTAAGGAGGAACTAGATGGGCTCACTCACAGCCATGGTTTCACTCAACAATTATGCTAAGCCAACACACACTTGGGTTTATCAAGCATACAAAAGACAAAGGAGGGCAATGCTAAGCCAGTGAGCTCAACCACAGAGCTACATGCATCTCAAGATAATTCAAACAGTCAAGGCACCCACAATACCTACCACACCCAACACAAGGAAGGTCCCCTTCTCTGTTGCACAGTCCCTCAGGCATGCCTTCCCTCCAGTGCTCTTCATGATGGGTATAGAAAGGTCCAAGCTGCTAAATCATTGAGATTCCAGCCTTCACTGGGTTTATCAAGCAAACCCAACCTCTGCTCAGTCATTCACACTTGGATTTCTCACAATTCTGTCATCAATTAACTCAATCCTGTCACTGGATTTCTGGGCTATAGAAACTGGGTTTTCCAATGGATTTCGGGGTGTCTAATACTCTCAAATTCGCCTCAAGGTTCATATCTATGGATGCCTCATTGGATTTTACTGTCAATACCAAATTCTAGGCATTTATGACTCTTCAAAATGTGGGTTCTTGCAAAGTTGCGATTTCTGGTTTTTCTCACTACTGGGCATGTGTAATGGATGAAAACTAATACTGGGATGTTCAACAAATGGAATGGGAATGAGGAAGAACCAATTCCCATGAGACAGAGTGACTAGTGGTACAAGAAAAAAAGAGCCCATACCTGCCATATGAATTTCTGGGCTACCCATGCTCCATTGAAGCCATGGACTAAATTTTTCAACAACTTTCTTACAACAGAATTAAATGTCAGCAAGGAAAGTCAAATGGGTTCACAAGATGACATTTGGTAGCATATGGTTCATCCTCACAACCCCCTCACCACTCCTTAGTGGAATACAGATGGCCCTTTCTCATTCGTTGCTTCCATAGCCAGTTTTGGTATTTTATTGCAATATCAAATATTTACATCATTTACAATATTCAATGGCTTAATAGCTCATGGGTAATAAAATATCAAATACTTGTCCATTTTAAATAAAATCCGAACATACACTAGCGGGGCCTTGGCCTTGAGCTACATCGCGTGCATACAATATTTACATTAAAAGCCAATATTTCATAAGGATCAAAATTAGGGTATTACAGAATCTCTAGATAAAAAACCCTCATCAAATCAAATTCCAAGCTCCTAGAACTGAACACCATGAATTTTTTGATTACGACGAAGGCAAGGCAGAGCTTATCTATTGACTAGTGAGACAACGATTGGAGTCCCCTGTAAGTGTCGGCCATGTAGGGACCTGTATCGTGCAACATTGATGACGAGGTTATCTTTCATATCGTTGATCTTTCGCTAGATCATCTGCATAGAGACTCTCGATCTTAGGACTGAGCCACTGCAGGAAGGTTTTGCAGACGATTCATCGCGTCTTCTCTGGGTATACAATGTATTACAAGTTCTCCCAAAAAATGAACACATGTCGCGTAACTTCACGACCACGCTATTTGTGGGCGACCTAGCAATAATATTGGAAGGAATGTGTAGTTTTACATAGGAAATATTAAACTCCATTAAAAATCAGCTGGAAATGGTAAATAAAAATCACCTAGAAATAGTGAATTTGACGTGATGCACATGGCAAGATTCCATTCGTCTGATAGACGAGGAATCTTGCTACAGTGCTCTGAAACAATTTCTCATTGAGAAACGTCTACGACGTAATTAGGTTAAATGAAAATTACATTAATATTTTATTGATAATTGAATTTAAATTTATTTAAAAGTTTTTGTCTAGACTAAATCATCGAATTTTTAGACAATTCCAATCGTTAGATATTGAAAACATTGACAATTTGATCCACACATGGACTTTTCATCGAAATCTAAAGTTTTTTATTTTGCAAAACATGAATTTAATTGTGTTTTAATGGCGATTTTGATGGTAGAAACATATTCAACACCATCAAAAACAAATTTTAGAGTTTGAGAGTTGTAGCCAGGATTAAACATAGTTAAATTCACATTTTGCAAAATAAAAAACTTCTGATTCCGGTGATTGATTTCCAACAAGATTTTGAAAAAATATGACAATAATTTTTTAAAATCCTTGTTATCGCTATTAAAATAGAGTTAAATTCAGATTTTGCAAAATAAGTGATAGTGTTGAATCAGTTTCTACCATCAAAATCGCGATAAAAACAGAGTTAAATTCCGATTTTGCAAAATAAAAAATTCCAGATTCCAGTGAAAAACCCCGGGCCAAATTGTCGAAGTTGTAAAGCCCTCAGGCCAAATCGTCAAAGTTGTAGATAACTCCAAATGTAAGATATCAATTTTCCATTTTATAATAAAAAATGAATTTAATTATATATAGATAAAAATGGCAGTGGCCCCATTTTCACGCGGCGGCTGAGAATCTCATTTGCGTGGAAAGATAAGAATATTCGTTGACTGAACTTTCATGTCAGAATCTTCGGCAGCTCTAAAGAAAATTTAGAGCGATCCACTCCCCAGTCTTCATGTAGCTGGAAGAGAACCCCATAATCCTCCATAGACACATCCAAGGGAGGAAAATCATCCAAAGTTATAGGTTCGCATCTCTCCAGATCTTCAAGAACCGAGTCCCAAAATGCCAGACCCTGCTCCACCGAAACCTGTTGGCCTTCAACAGCGGATTCAGCTTCCGAAAAGGAGGAAGAGTACGCCGCGTCATCTTCGGAATTTAGCGCGAATTCTTCTGCGGCGAACTTGCCCGCGGCGGCCTGAATTTGTGGCGGAGATAGAGAAGAGGCGTAGGGAATTTCCGGCAGGGAGTCTGGAAAATTGAATTTGGCCTTCGATCCTCTCAGAAAATAAACGGAAAAGTCATACGCGCGGGCAGCCTTTTCCGGGGTGTCGTAGGAGCCCAGCCAAATTCTGCCCTTGGAATTGGGCATTCGAATTTCCGACACCCATTTCCCCCATTTTCTCATTCGAATTCCCTTGAATTGCCGCGACTTCAGTGAGCGGTTTTCGGGTCTGCTGTGGCCGTTCTGATTTGAAGAGTATTTAGCCATGTCGGGTTGTTGCGAAGGTATCAGGGCTGGAACTGAGAGTGTGGTCGTGAAGTTATACGGCTTTAAAACAAGAGTTTATGACGCTGAGAGGATTTGAAGTCGGGACGCACAGAGGTGATACTACAGTAGTGCAATGAACATCTATGAACGGATGAGGCTGAAATTTTTTGAAGCGAAGCAGGTATATATAGAAAGATTGCGTGAGCATTTTGTTGTGTGCAACTGGCCGCTTAAATATTAAATATTAGCATACGTGAAAGGACATAAAATGGAAAGATGATGACATCCCTGGATCTGAACCTAATTTGATTAGCTCATTAGTTTTTGGTTTCATTCGTCAGAGATGACATGGTTACTTCTAGAATTTTATTATTTAGATTTTTCATTATATAATTATATATATTTTAGAATTTAAAGTGGATTATCATTTATATTTTTATTTATATTGAAGGAGAATGGAGATAAATGTACTGTCCAAATTGATTTTATAGTAGTAGTTCAAAATTAGAAATAAATAATTAAAAAAAAATCTGAACATACTGAAAATAATTATAAGCAAATAGTAATTGATGTATGGATAACTTAGAGGTCATGTATACATGAATAACAGATAATGACATACTGAAAAAAATTAATACAAATAAATATAAATTAATAAATCTGATGCAATTTTTAATCTTTAATACAACTGTTACATAGTTATTTCTAAAAAAAATCTTTCACTTCGTTTTAATTAAGTAAGAGATCTTTCAAAAAATAAAGATCTTTCAAAAAAAAGACCAATTAATTTAATTTAAGTTGTATCTTAATTAATTGGAGCTTTCACCTCCTGACTTGGTTCATGCGAACACAAGTGAATCTTGAATGCGTCATTGATCTCGTCATCCCGACTCTAAAGACGTTGACAGTGTTTGAATTTGAAACCGTCACATGTTAATTTGCAATTAAAAGGTTTGACCATTAAAAACTCATTTCATTGTAGATTTTGACGAGTTTGACATCAGTGGCGGATGGAAAACGGAAAATTTGGATAGTTATTATGGTCCAACTTAAAATTGGAAGGACAGTGAATTTGACTTCAATAAAATCATACACATCCATGACTTTGTAGAATTGCAATTTGTTTCTTGATGAAAAAGATTGCAAGTATCATCTGCCTCTAGTGGTTATATTGTAATCGTTTGAGGATTTTTATATTATTTTTTTAATTTGTACGATGGTTACTTTGTATAATTGCAATTTTTTTATTAATGAAAAAGATTACAAGTATCATATGCCTCTGGTGTTTATATTGTAATCGTTTGAGGATTTCTATATTATTTTTTAATTTGTATGACGGTTTTTAAAATATATATAATTTTATTATTTTAATTTAAAAAATATTTTATTTAAAAATATTAATATAATTAATTTTATATGGATTTAACAATTATTATCATATTAATTTTTTCTTAAGATGTCATCTACCCATCACGTTATATGATATCGTCATCCTCCTACTTTGATCAGCAATTATTTCCATTATGATTTTGATATCCTGATCCCTAAAATAATCAACCGATATAAAAAAAAAAAGAAGCCATGAGGTGTAGGGCTTTTGGCTTGAGTGGGTTTCATCAAGTTATATGTTCAAATCTTATAGTGAAGGGTTGAGGGTGTGACATCAAGTTATATGTTCAAATCTTATAGTGAAGGGTTGAGGGTGTGAGTCAGCATTGGGGGTGAGGTTTATGATGTATTTGATGGATGTCCAAGTTATTTTCCTGGCAGGGACCATAGTATTTGTTTGCAAGTGGTTCTGCCATCTTTTAATGCCTCGTGAGATCATCTTGACAGTTCTAAGATCATTCTCATATTCATTATGTAGGATGGCCCCTACCAGATTTACTATGGATAAAACTTAGACCTAGTAATCTACTTCAACTCTAGCTCCGCTCATGTTCGATCATTCTCATATTCATTATATAGGATGGCCCCTACCAGATTTACTATGGATAAAACTTAGACCCAGTAATCTAGATTACTTCAACTCTAGCTCCGCTCATGTTCGACTGAAGGTTTCCACTAGTTAATAAAAAAAATAAATGGATAATCTACGTAGACTTAAAATCGATGACGACGTAGTGAAATTTATAAGAAATTGATGTATGAGATGTAAAGTTTGTCTTTGCCTCCTTAAATTCACGTTGCAACATAACCATATGTACTTTCTTATCCTTCATTTTAACCAACATAAAACTCTAACCTCTTTGAATTCACATTCTTGTGGGCTATGGAAACGGATGCCATCTGGAAACAATATTTGAAACAATGGGCGAGTGGTTTGAGCGGGCTAGGCATTGGCCATTAAAACTGACGACGTGACCTGGTGGTGAATTTGAGGACGTGCAAAGTAACCGGTGGCAAAATAATGGGAAGCTTTCCTTTAATGAAGTGGAATCTAATTAACCTCATTAATCCAACTCATTAATGATAAATTTGATGGATTTTTAAATACAAGAATGTGAATGGATTAAATTCTATTTATTCATTTAGTGGACACGATTAAGAATATAGTGGTATCAATCTATTCTTGTCGTTGAACGAAGCTTTGTGATTAAAAATATAATTAATCTAATAACTTTCATCTAATTTCAAAATAAAAACACTTATTGATTTAATTATATACATATTTAAAAAAATGAATTTAAAAACCCAATTTTAATTTTAACTGTGTGCTAAAATGTAAAGAATGTACATTTTTTCAATCCAATTAATATGGCCATTTTAATACTTAAACGTATAAATAGTAAAACATATATTTTATGTTTAATGACGTATGAATAAAAGCTTTATTGCATCAGAGCGAAGTGCTTACAACTTAGTATGGGGGAGATGTTGTCATTTGATGTGATGTAAGGTGACATATATATATATATATATATATATATTACTAGGGGAATCAACAACTGGAGTTAGGGCCCAAACCATGGCACACAGGTAAATTTGGGGGGATTTGAATACGTGACCTACCACTTGAGCTACCTCCATGACGTAACGTGACATATTTTAATAATAAAAATATAAATAAATAAAAAAGAGTCACATTTGTCAGACAAACCTTCATAGTGAACTTTGAGTTTGCCATATTGCAGCCGAAGGGAAACATAATACCATGAATCGTCACTGTTGTCAGGTTGAAACTCAAGACTGCTAGCAACACTCCTCGGACGGCGGGCGTGGGTCATACTGAATTGAGAAACTAATTCAAGGAAAACGCAGTGAGAATTTGAGACGGTTGCATAGTGAAATTCATGCAGAATGAATCAAGAGTGGGTGGCGAAAGAAATGGCTGTGGGACGTCGTATGAGAGGAAATGGTGATGGGAATTTTCTTTGTCAACTTTATGTATCCATTTATATGTTTTCTGCAAAACATATGAAAAATATGGAGTAAGTGAGAGACATCTAAAATCATAATTACTATGCAAAACATATGAAAAATGTGGAGTAAGTGAAAGACACCTAAAATCATAATTACTATGCAAAACATATGAAAAATGTGGAGTAAGTGAAAGACACCTAAAATCATAATTACTATGCAAAACATATGAAAAATGTGGAGTAACATCACACTTGTCCTTGGTATCATATTGAGGTTCATCTACTCATGAATCCAACTTAGGGAGCAATACCGGTTCCTCCCTCCTAGGTAGCTCTTTCTTGACATCAAGAATGATAACATTCATATTGTTAGTGGACACTTCAATAACCATTAATGACGTAGGAGCATGTTAGGAATTCCAACAATGTATTTGAGGCCTCTCAGAGCCAAGTAAACTGTACCCACTTCTTGATCACTGAGTATTAAATTATTAATACAATACTTTTCATTTGTGATCTTTGTGGGTGTGTATCTAGCAAGAAGCCTTTTGAGAGCATACATGCAATCAAATTGTCATACAAATTTGTCTTTAAACTCATCATGAGGAACATGAGAGGTGAACAAGATGACATAATAATTAAGACAAGTTTGAGGACAAGGTCATGGATGGACAAGGTCATGATTTGAGTCAACTTTGGTGCTAGAGGTGCCTCCTTCAACAGAGTTTTTTTTTAATCTAGGAGTCCCAAATCTACAAGGTGCTCATGTATGAGTTGTAGTATTTCCTTGGAAATACATAAGGCATTTCACCAATATATAATGAGTGGTAGATAAGAAAAACAAGCTAAGCTACAAAGGCTTCTAAAATTCTACCATAATGTTCTGTTGAAAAAATAATAAAGTACTTTGAATGATAAGTTAGGACACACATAAATATGAACAAGCTATAATTGAAATTTGAGGAATGACAATAGATAATAACAGTTAGAGTGTTGCAACCCAGTGCATACAAGCTGATTTTCACAAACAAAATGACAAAATAGTTTGCTAAGTTGTAATTGAAATTTGAGGAATGACATTAGCTACTAACAGTTATAGTGCTGCAACCCAGTGCATACAAGTTGGTTTCCACAATCAAAATAACAAAAGATTTTGCTAAGGGTGAACAATGTTTCATTCCCCAATGTGATTCGATGGAGGGATTGAACATGCGTGCGTAGAGGCACAAAAACCAGCAACAACATAGTGTTGCAGTTCATTTGATGAATTTGTAGATGTCTTTCAGGATCTATCACATGAATTTCCAATTTGACAAGGCCAATCATGCTCAATATTCATGTGTGGCAAAGTTGTATGTTTGGTTTTCAATGATATTCTCTATTATCCAGTTTCAAGTGCATTTTCATTGTGGTATTGCTGGTACTTGATGTATACTTTTGGGGCATTGTTTAATAATTGTTATCAATATGGTGTGCATCAAAGCAATGTTTTGGGGCCCTTTGATAATTACCGCAACAATTATATTTGACTAAAAGATGTCAATTTTTCCTCTATATATTTTCTAATATATTTGACTAAAGGATTCATTATGATATATTTTATTGTCCTCTATACTTTGATCACTAGATGTAAAATAGGAAATCTTAGGTAAAGGAAATACATATTTTATCCCTGTAGGTGATGAAGGTGTCTAGAGACTCTCTCCCAAATCAATTAATAAGAAACATACCTACTTATGATCTTATAATAAGCTAAACAATGAAAGGGAAAATGACCACAAAAGTAGGTCAATGGGACTACTGAGTACTTTATTTTAATTTGCATGCCTTTTTTTACAGTCAGTTTCACTGCAACCTAACCTTGCATTTAATTTTTGGTTATTGATTTTGGTCTGTACTCCTAGTTTAGTAAGATTCTTTCTCATGGTGGTAATACACTACATGCACTTACCATACAATAGTAAGTAGAGATGGGGGATATAAACTTTATTTCTCTATGCTCACTTTGCACCTTTCTAGTAATCCTCTATATATTGGCATGCTTTCTCCTTTTTATCCTCAATATCGTTTTTCATCCTAGATGATGTCTATAAAAGACATTTTCAATATCCTACAATTATGCTTGGTTTTAAGTTCTCTGACCCCTTGTTTTGCATACAATATGATGGTACTTCAAGTGGCTTGTGTTGTCGACATTGGAAAAAACGTGCCTATATACAATTTCAACTAAAGGTACTTTGGCTCAGTTAGAAGAGTCAAGAGACATTTCAAACTATGTCTTGCAATAAAATGGTTCTCCATTCAGTCAAATGAAATCCCTTTATATGACTCTTGAACTCGATCTTTTAAATTTATGGGAAATTTCTTAATAGAAGTTTCAGCTTTATTTGGAAAACATCCATGAGGTTCAATCTAGATCAGCAAGAATAATTTCTTGAAGTTGCATTATTCACGACATAAGTACATTATGTAGTTGAAATTTCCTTAGAAGAGCTATCAGATCCAAGCCTAATTTTGGAAAAATTGTTGGGGTGATGGATGTCAAGGGAATCACTATAGTTCACTTGTTTGATGCTACAAAAAACAGATGGAGATGGATGTTGACTTAGTGTAAATAGACTTGTAACCAACACTTCACCTTACTCTACACCAAGATGTCTATCACCATACCTACAACAAGTCTGCAACTACCATGCGCATCACATCCAAATCAATATATTTAAGTACTAAATTCAAATAATTACAATGCAAGGTGTTTGAAATAATTGTGGATATTTAGTTTCCACAATGACAAGCAATGCAACCATTATTCCCTATTTACTTCCCTACCCATTTTTAAGGGTTTCGATCTTTTATCTACTATGGTTTACCACAAAACTAATACCCATGAGAGTGTGAGGTATAAACATGTGGGGTATAAACATGGTTACTTCATGAAGGGGAGAAAAAATATGTTTTAATTCCTGCAAGGGTGGAGGAATTTTCCTAGCCTCCAAGTTGATGTGCTTATAGGGTGGTTCTAGAGGAATGGGATTGCACTCAATGGATTTGATGCTCCACATCTAGTGGAAGTGGATACATAGTGCATGGGTTCAATGTGACAAATACAAGATGAGCTTCTTCCATGTGAAATAGGAGAGGGGGGATTGTAGTGTGAGACTCAATCAATGGTGATGATGCACCCATCAATAATTATGTAAAAGAGTAAAGACACCATAGCATTAATGGCATATATATAATTGCATTCAAGGAAGATATTGTATTCTACAAGGATAATGATGACTATGACATCAATCAAAATTGAAATGTTAATACCCCCTGCCAAATCTACCAAATCTATTACTTGAATCCTTTTGTAGTGTCCCAAGCTTGGAGGAATTTTCCCACCTAAGTCATTTCTTATTAAATCCATAAAACTCAGAATTTTAAGCCTTCCAAGAGTGATTGGCATGATACTTGTAAAATGGTTTCCAAAGAAATCTATCTCAGTTAAACTAGAGCAATCACCCAATCTCCAACCGAATTCAACCAATGTGTCAAACACGTTTCTCAATTTCTTGCTAGAGGAAATATAATAAAATCCTATCCCCAACCTAATTCAACCAATGTGCCAAACGCGTGTGGAAAATGGGCAGTTGATAAACTTACCGGATTTCTTGACATTGTGAGGCTATTGGAGTATCCTCTGCTAGCACTGCATCCTCTTATCAATGCTGGATGAAATGAGGGATAGCATGAGATCCTCTTATCTCCCCTGTCTCCTATGCTCATATCTTTGCAAATGGAACCCGCGATTCGAGTTAACTATGCAAATGGAACCCGTAGTCGTCTCCTGGGTTATTTGTGCGAATGGAACCCGCAATCTCCTAGGTTATTTGTGCAAATGGAACCCTCAAACTCCTTTGCGGCCTCCTCAACCTCCTGTATGACCTCATCAACCTCCTCCGCGACTGCCTCAACCTCTTTCGTGACTGCCTCGGTGACCTCTACGACCTACTCAGTGACGGCCTCTGCGATCTCTAGTATTGGTTCTTGCAGGGTGAGGTAAGTGAAATGTGTTCACGCGGGCTGGGAGGGAGGTAAGTTCTATATTTTGAAATCTTTTTTTTAATGTGAATTATGTCTATTATTATTTTATGTTTTTTATTTTGTTTTGTTTATTATTGTTTTATGTTTTTTTTTTGTATTTATATATATATTTTTTTATAGTTAGTATTTATGTATTATTATTTATTTATTTATATATGTATGCAAAAGTGTGTGAATAAAACCTAAAGTAAATAATACAATTAAGTTTGAAAATAAATTTTGATTAAAAAAACATATTAAAATTGTAATGATGATGCCAATGATGATGATCCTAACAACAATGATGTCGATGCCAATCATCATAATCATCATCACCACTATCTTGATCATCATCATTAACGTCATCATCATGATAATTATCATTACCATCATTATCATCATCATCATCATCATAAGAATCATCATCGTTGCCAGTAATCATCATGATCATCATCACAAACAACACCATCGTCATCGTCATCACCATCATCATCAGCGATGATGATGATGATGATAATTAAATCATCAACGTCATCGTAGTCAACATGACCATCATCGCAACTTTCAACACTATCGACTAATCAGATTTAACCGACCCCTCATAGATAACCAATGAGACCACAATCCTAAAAATCTTTTTCTCATTTTCCCATTGGGTGTATCTTACAAAGTCATTACAAAACAGAATATGGAAATGAAATAAATGTCAATGATGTTATCGCATTATCTCAAACCCGAGCATCTGGTGGCCAGGAAACATAATCTAATATTATCTTACTCATAATTCATCACAACAAACTCGTCAACGTCGTGTGCGCATCCAAATGGTCATAAGTGTGTACAACAATTTCATCATGTTTGTGCCTCCAAACGGTCACAATCAAACAAACTCATCAACAGGTGCGCATCCAAATGGTCATAAGTGTGTACAACAATTTCATCATCTCCGTGCATCCAAACGGTCACAATCACACTATCTCTTTTGATCAGTTTTGACTCCCGAGTCCCTACATAGATTGTCACTATTTTGGACGGCGATTTTCCTTTCTTCATTTTAATACTATGCAATTTACAAGTAGTTGCTAAGTGCTAAGTTTCCATAGTTATAAACAACCATGCAACATATTTTCAACATAAATGGACTATATTTCTCTTGTTCAATTGTGCTCACGTAGAGTCCAGTAAACAAACACAACACGCTTTCACACATCGGGAAAATATCGTTGTCCTCGAGCATAAGCTTTACGTTAATATGTTTAACTTTACGTTAATAGTGTAGCTTTCAACAAGGAATAGTTGTGTTGGTTATGCATGTAATGGCACTAACAATAGAACGAAGTGAGAGAAAAATTTAGAAACAAATTGGTTTCAAGCTCAGTTGCTATCATGATATATTTGTTTGTAGTTGTTCAGATTCAACTGCCATATTGTCTTAACCAAGCCTGTATTCTGGGTCTCAAATTTGGACAACCAACATTATGGTCTTTGGTAAATGCGCATTGAAATATTTGGGTTATGTTCCTGCAAAGTGAATGCCATCTAAATGGTATTTGTGTTGGTAGGGTTTTAGTACGTTATTGGAAAGTGCATTAGATAAAACAAGATTTGCAAAATTGTTTTTATATATATTTTGATATTTTCAATAGAACCCGTCGAATATCCGACATCCTCGGGCATAATATGATGTCAGATATTAGACATCCTCGGGCATAATAGTCCGTCGGATATCCGAGGGGAAATTCTATCAATTTTAAAAAAATATGAAATTTCATAATTTTGAAGGTGAAATCCGACAACACAGTCCTTTTCATCAGATGTCGTCGGATTTTCTCATCGGATTTTGGGTTCAAAACTTGTAGTGTATAAATCAACATAAAAAAATATTTTCTTAGAAATACATTGCAATTTACCATTTATTAATTTATTGTTGGGCACGAAGGAGTCAAACCGCCAACCTCCTACTTGTAAGGTAGGTTCTATTCCATTGAGCTAGCACCCTTTAATAATTTGTGAGAGGGGAAATACTAACATCCAGATTGCATCATTTGTAATCCTAAGAAAAGACAATAAGATCCAAGGATATCCATGCTTAAAATTCACTTTATTGTCCAAACACACTAATAAACATAAAAATATACCATGATTAAGAAACAAAATATCTAAAACAATTACAACACTTCTTACTTATCATAAAAAAATTAATCTAATTAATGTTGATCTCCAACACCTTCATCCTAGGGCGACAAAGGAATAAAGAAAACAATTCAAGGGTAGTTTAACATTCCTCTTCAATTAATGGGACATGGTAGTGGGTTTAACATTGGTACTCTTGATTCCTTATGGTTTTCTCACAAGGTTGCTTGGCCTCTTGAATTTACAGTTGATCAAGTTTCCATCAAGAAATTTTAACCCTGAGACTAAGATGTCATCAAAAGAAAGGTTTTACTGGTTGTGGAGAAGATATGCTTGATTCCAGCTTGAGTACCTTTAATGGTACAAATTATCCAAATGGTTTCAGATTTGGAAAAAACAATAATGCATCATATAAGAGCCAATTCAAAATAATTAGAACTATTAAATCAAGATCCAACACTTCGTTCCAGAGTTAAGGAAAACTTGCTTGTTTCTGAAGTACTGCCATCTCAAAGGAGTTGTAGATTAGTGCCAAGAATTTTTTATTGGGTTCAAAATATAAAATTGAAAGCTACATCTCTTCCAGTAGCATTGGTACAAGAATTCTTGATCTCATTTACTCAAACACATATTTGTCCTGTTATTTTTAACAAACTAGATAGAGAGGAGCCTTGGAATGATTACTGTGAGCTAAATACTATCCTATATGAGTCAATTTGAAGCTCTATTGATGGCATGCTTCTTAAATCTCTTGATTATATGGTGGTGACTGTCTCTACACCTTCCAATCGTGCACCAAAACAAGAGTTTTGCATGATTCCTATTCAATTAATGGGACGCGGTTGTGGGTTTAACATTGATACTCTTGATTCCTTACGGTTTTCTCACAAGGTTGATTGACCTCTTGAATTTACAGTCGATCAATTTTTTGAATAGGAACATATCTACAAAAGGTTGGATGAGGAGGAAAATACATGTTGAAATGTAGTTTTTATAACTCTATTTAGTGTATTTGTTTTTGAGACGAGGCATGTTCTTGGTAGGAAAACATCATGAAAATTTTGTAATGAAGTAAACATATTTGTATATGTTTTGAAGCTAAGAGCTCATGTTTAATCTTTCTTGGAGTGCATGAAAGTCACAACTATAGGTATATTTGATTTCTACTTGAAATTTCAATATATGATTTTTCTTTTCTTGGAACAAAAAACATATAGTGGTTGTGAAGTTGTGTGCTAAAATTTTTAGCTTATTAATAGACAATTCTTCTGAGTCTTGACACACAAGTAAGCTTCTTGTCCTTAAATCAAGTCTTTTGTAATCTTACTCCCCATTGATAATAGCTATTTTAAATAAAATAGTAAATTTATTAATGTGTACACGCAATGACATCTCCACTGAAATGACCACAAAAATTGTATATTTATATGTGGCCCTTTTTATGCTAGAAAACTACTTTGGCATATTTATCCAAGCCATAAATTTACCAACAATGCATAATAAAATATGTTTAAGATTTTCAAGTGACAAATACAATATACATGAAAACTAAAGTTATAACATGTCACTTGAGAAAATGTATTAAATACCCATTAGGAGCTCCTTACGTATTGGTAAGCTAAATAGGAGAACCCATTAAAACTACAAGAAACTTGCAAAATATAATGGAGAATGGCCCAAACATTTAAAAATTCTGAATATGTGGAAGCTAGTATGTCAATTCATGCAAATTTACCAATTAGATGATAATGTAAAGTAATACAACTTGAATATAATTTTTATTTTAAAAACGAAGCATATAAGAATTTTATAGGTGCGTGTCAAGATGTTGTCTTAGAGAGTCAAATGCAAGGTGTTACCCCCATATTTGCATGGGTGTCTTTGAATGTAGTAGGATAGGCCAATGATCGGTTCTTGGTGATAAGGGAAGGATTTTGGGATTATATGTCATGGGTTTGGTGCAAATGTAACAATCAATATTTTCTCTTGGACAATGAAGAGAAATTTTGAGCATTTGGAGATCCTCCCACAACAAGCTACAACATTTCTAGGTATTCTTTATCTTCATGCAACAGTTAAAAGGTGTTTCAAACATCAATTTTTGAGGTCTAGGTGTTGATTAACAGTTCTGGGACATTCCTATGTATTGTTGGACACTCTAACAACTCTGATCAACAAACATGGGCATTGCTACAACTCTAAAATTGTCCTCACATGTTCCATTGGTCATTCATACCTCAGTTCTAGTCACCGTGGGATGAACTGAAGTCATTAGAGTAAGTTTTGGGAATGATGAAGATTCTTGGGCAACAAAAGAAGAGCTTTTCCTGTGGAAGCCCTAAAAGGTATTTTTGGACAAGCCTTGTGCAAACCTAACACATATAGTTCTTCCTTTCATCATGTAGTAGCATGTAAATTTGGGATGATAAAATATGGTTCTTTTTAGTAGTAATTCATTTTTTGTGTTGCAAATCAAATGGATTTTGAGCACACAAATGGCATCTTGATTTCACTGGCCCAACTGTAATTTATCTAGATCAACATAGGAGCCATGAATTAGTCCTTAATGACTTGTTTGGTGTCATAAGGAGCCCAACAAACATCGAATCCATGTGAGGTATTCCAATAGGTAGACACGAGAATTGTCAAATTTATGCTTATTTATGTTTGGGGGTTTAACTACAGGTTCTAGTTTACACGGTAGCACAAGGAATGTCCAGTTCAATTTTGGATGAAGGAAAGCAATCTATTCCACAAAAGCATGTTATGGAGTCAATTGAAGCAAACATCACAATGGTTGGAATGCAAGAGATTTCAAAACCTTTGGTTGATATTAATGAGAACCCTCATAAGCAACAATTTGAGGTTTTGTAGGAGAATCATTTGGATGAAGTGCAATTGCTAGGCCATGACAATGAACAAACAATAAGAAATTCGAACCATGGATTTTTAAAAAGTCTCAAACTATTGATGTGCTTACCAAAGGAAAATATCTTTAAAAAAATTCAAGGTATCAACCATGATCAAAATAACATGCATATTGAAAGAGTTAGGAACTAGATATGGCACATACATATAATGAAACATTGTCTTCTTCCATGGAGAAGGTTGAGATAATTTATATGGATAGTGGAACAAGTGGATTTATGGTCTCAGAATTTGAGAACCAAAGGATATATTAAGGCTACATGTTGGTGTTGGTGTTCCTACGACTTTTGTTTCACCCAAAACAACTTTAGTGGATACATTGTTACACAATAAAGACATTATTGAGTGAAGTAAAGATAATTGTGTACATATAAAACCAATATCTATAATACAATGACATGGAGTGAAAGAAGATAGTCATTCTTCTCCGAATCTCCACACGAGCAAAAAGCATCAATTGAAAATCATTTATTTGTTGGAAGTTCATTCTATGTATCATGTAATTCCAGTTCCCTAGGTTGTGAAGAGGAAACAATGTAGACACTGCAGGTTTTGTCTCGTGCCAACATGCAAGTTGAAGAGACATGTGATCAAGCCATCGAATATCATAATAGTAGATCACAAATTGTGAAAGCACTTGGCACTAATTTTGTTACCCTCCAAAATGTCGAGGATGCCTTTTTAATTGCAAGCTTAATAAATATCAAAGTGTATTGATTTTTGTGGATTTAATCTGAAAAAAATATGATCACAAACACCCCCCCCCACACACAAAGTTCAAAATGCATCATATTTAATATGGGTGAATCCATGAAGCTAGGTAACATTTTGTAACCTAAAATGACGGTGAAAATTTGATTTTTTACTCATTTATTAAATCAAAGCCCTCAAAACTCATATATGCCTTGTGTTTTCTGACATGCAATAAAAAAATAAGTTCTAGGGAATTATGTTGTCTTTCCACACACACACACACAAACATATCGTTTAATATGTCAAAATTGCATTTAATGAAAGGCTTGTTCTTGTAAATTTAAGGAAAAGTTAATAAGTGACTTGTGTGCATGTAAAATAATTTAGTGGAAAATGCATAATTTTTGAAAAAATATATATGAACATAATCTACAGAGAATGCACTGAGTTGCACATATTTTTTTGTAATTTATTTTGAAAAATTGTATTTTTTTAATAATTTTCGAAACTGACCATCGAAAATTTTAAACACATTTTATACACATGTGTGTGCATGTAAAATTTTTTTATTGGTAATAAAATTCGAAAACAAAAATACCCTTTTGAAGAGGATGCGTTGATCTAGGGCGTATATATTTTTTGAAATTTTTTGGTTGTGTACCTTTTATGTTGTTGATTTTTCTTTGCATTGATTCAAAGTTGTGGACATGGTTTTGTAAGTGTAAGTTTGAAAAGAAAAAAAAAATTATCATATGAGTTTAGAAACCCGTAAATTATATGCCAATAGATAAATGATTCGTTGGCGATTCCATCAGTATGAAGTCCTCCACTTAAGGTGCATTCCAGGACAGGTTTATGCTTTCCAAAGAGGCCAGAAAAAATATTTTTTCACAAAATGGGGCTAAAAGCTTGTTTTAAAGCCCTCAATTGAGCTATTAGCTTGATCAAGGGTTTTAAAACGCTCGGCCAAGGTTTTCTTTATTTTCTTCAAATACCTCAATTGAGGGTTTATGTGTGGTTAGCGGAAGCTCGATCGAACTGTTATATTGATCAATGTATTAATTTGATTGAGCTATTGAAAACTCTTGACCGACCATTTTTAAAACACCCAATCAGGCTACTGAAAACTCACCTTATTCTTTATTATTGATATATTTTTTCATTAAGAAATCAACATTCATTGATTTGCATTAGTTTTCTTTTTAAGAAACAAATTACAAACTTTTATAATATTTTGCATAATTTTGATATTAAACTTAATATTTCCAAAAATTAAACTATTTTTAATTTACAATAATTTGAGTTTATGACTGGTCAAGGACAATTCCAATGGGACATAAATCCTTGCAGGAGTGGTTTTAATTATTAAAATGAAAAAATATATATAAATTATTTATAAAACCAAAATTCTTACAATCGCCACCTGTTATCTAATATGCCCCATGCTTGGATGCTCTGACAAATAAAACAACAAGTACAATGCTTGATGTATTCTATTACATGACGTGTCTTGTTTAATTTTGGAAGTGGTCAAAATGTTTTAGAACTTAGCCATTATTTACTAAATGTTTGGGATCGACTCATCATTTTAATCAGATACTTGAGTTCACAGTTAGGAAACATATATTTGGATGATCAACAGAAGCTTTAATATTATTCCATAGCAGGGAAAATAGGAAGTGCATTGGGGATTTATTCAAGTAAGCTGAGAGTTGTGAGTACCAGTGCAACCTTTATTCTGATTGCTACTTCTGCTTCTCTTGTGTTCAAGGTTGGTAATTTTGTTGTTACAATTAATAATAATAATAAGAAAAACTTAGAGGAGGAGATAGACACACTTCACTGTGATATGATCCAAAATCACATAGGGGTCGGTGAATCACCTTCCTATAATTATTTTGACATCGAAGACAATGCTTTGTGAATTGGTTGTGATCTAATACTTGGCACCATTGCCAAATAGCACTTGAGAGGGTGTGAAAGCTACCATGAAAGGAGTGATTATGTTTCCTTGATCGTTAACATTAATTTCAACTCTATCTTGCCACCACACTGTGACACATCTCTAAGTTGTTCCAAGATCAATACCATTTGCATTATCCTTACCTTTGGCATCCATATCTCATAATTTGTGTGATCACAATATTACTGGTCAGAACTAGACAAGTTCCCAACTTTTAACCAAAAAGAATGAACAAAAAACTCAAACCTTGGATGTAATTTTACCGGTGGAGTGAAGTGTAGTATGCCTATGGTCTCACATCCCACTGCATTTCAACATGAGAGATCATTACTTTAACTCATATTTGCATATGCACCTCGCAAACATATTAAGGAAAACACATACAAAACACACTTATGTCACCCACATAGGTGACGCACATATGTTACCAACATAAGCAATTCTAACCCACATCCCTATATACTTGACCCACCCCTAAACCAATGATCTCTATAACCTATAACCTTTTATATCTCACCCACTAACCTCGATCCCCTTAACAACTAAACCATTAAATCCTCTAGACTTAACCACCTAGTTTATTAGGTTAGTCTTGACTCAGTTAAAAAGTGATTAAGTTATCATGTATTAGGGAAATGATGTGTTTATCATTAGTAGTTTACAGTCTCATTATATTCATCCATGGTATTTCATGTGATGGATACCTATTTGAAGGTCAATTGAACTCCAAGGTAAAATGCCTCACGCATCATGTTCTTTGGTAGACTTGGATGGATTGGCCAAGGTTAATGAAGATATTTATTTGTGGCTAGTTTCCATTATAAAGGATTTCGAGGATAAAATGTTGGTGTTCTCATCCATGTGTTCGTTTCTTTGTAGTTATTTTTTGTCTCTCATTTTGCTTGGTTTTAAAAGATTTCTCCAAAGGTGATGAAAACACATATTTTTTCCATCATTATGCTAACCATAAAAAAATGTAAATACCATTTGAAAATTACTAGCTTAGTTGGATAGGATGTGATTTTAATCGATTTACCATATCCATTGTACACCAAATCCAAATGTTTTCATTATTACTCTCTACAGCCACCAAACATAACCTTTAGCAACATACAATGCTTGTTTTCATAAAAAAATAGCAATAGTTTATTGATGGTTTCCATTCCGTCATCCAAAACATACATTTGGAAACCTATACAATTCACATAAGATACACTACCATCCATGACTCTAACCCACTACACTAATTCCATTGACCCCTAAACATCTAACCCTTGTAACCTCAAACCCCTTTACAATGAACCCACTAGCCTCAAACCTTCTAACACTTAATCCACTAACCCCCAACCATAAACACCTAATGCAACTAGCAACACAATAACCCACATAACCACCTAATGCATTTAAAAATGCATATGATCAACTAGACAAACTCAATGATTTACATAAACACTCGACTTGCATAATCACCTAATAGAGATATTAATGGAGACACTAGGAAATGCACTTATGTAACACACATATGTGCACCAAATCTATTATTTTGATCCTTTAAGACAATAACCTTACGCTAACCCACCCTTTCCCTATGCCATTAGCCCCATAACTTATATTTTTTTTACATCTCACCGACTACCTTAAAACACCTAACCTTGTCACCTAATGTGTCTAGAAACAAAGCTATCCCACGTAAGGACCTAAATCACATAAGCACCTAATGGACATATTAAATGGAACACATAAGTGACATACCTATGCAATATAGTTATGTGAAACAATCATGTATCCCACATAATGGACATATTAAATGGAACACATAGGTGACATACCTATGCAATATAGTTATGTGAAACAATCATGTATCCCACATAATGGACATTGAACCCCCTAACACATAACCCACTAACCCCCCCAAATATAACCACCTAATTCACCTTGTAACACACATATGTACTCGAAAAACTTAAGAAACCAACCCAACTATGTGTTGGTCACCCATAGAAGCATGCTAAACTTTGCTATGATGGTGATCCTCACTTAATAAACATAAAGTATGTGCATAGGTGATTTCAACTCTAAGATTGTGACTTGTAGATTTAATTTGTAAATTGTTGATTGTAAATTGTAAATTATAACTCTAATCATTATTGCTAATTGTAACTGACATCATGCACTGTAATTCCCTATTGTAAAATTATTAATTTGTAAATCTAATCATAATTTTCTTAAATTGTAATTGTACAATTATGAGTTGGTATTGCGAAATTGTATTTAAATATTACATTGTAACTTGTAATTGTAATTGTGACTTGTGACTTGTAAATGACATCATGAATCGTAAATGACAAATGAATATAAGATAAATAACATAAACATTGAACATGAGCATAAGATAAACTTGTAACTTCTAATTGTAAAATTGTAAATTGTATACGGTGAAATAAACATGAACATAAGATAAATAACATGTATACACTTGTCAACATAAACATAAACATAAATAATGTACACTCATCAACATAGATATAAGATAAAGTTAACATACATGTGCATAAACATAAGCATACTAGATAAAGATAAATAACATGTAAACACATCCACATAAACATAAACATAAGATAAATAACTCCTGTCAGCATAAACATAAGACATCAAATATCCACGAGGAAAAAATATGAGATGAAATAATACATCAAATTCATAAAAAAGTACAAGTATATATGTATACATAATAATAAAAATAATGCACAACATGAATAAGTGTCATCCAATATGGGAACCATGCCCTTGATGGGAGGTGTGGTCATCCCCACTGCTAGTACCTCCTGCACCATTCCCTTGGTGTGGGGACGACATGTGATTGAAAAAGTTGTCTAAAGATTGGAAATGCAAAAATTGAAATTTTGAACTCTGTAACTTAGTTCTATATTTAAATAGTACTTAAAATTTATAAGTTGACATATTTTTGAAATTTTAAGTGGATGGATCAACTTACCTAGCTCGAGTCCACAGTGATATTTTCAAATTCATCTTGTGTGGCATCTCTAGGACAATGCTGAGTCGATGGGCCCTCACGAGGACGATGTTGAATCAACCTGTCCCACTCCTCTGTGAACATCACTACAAAATCGATTCCCCACTATACATGAGCCTGTGTATGGTGACATCATACATGTAATCAGTAAAAGAATAATAAATGAACATTATAAATTAAACATCAACTTTAATTCTATATTTCATTGAAACATAAGTTACAATACCTTATCAACTAGCAACCAATGATCGAAATCTGAAGGATATTGCGATATATCATGCTCCTTTGCAATTCCCTTGCCTCTACCTTATACAATTTTAGCAAGGACAAGACAAAAGTTATGATAAAATAATTGCAAATATATGCATGTATGTAACTTACAAGGCTAGGATGAAGGAAATAACATATGTACCATAGAGACATCATCGGAGGCAATGGTTGGATGATCAACTAATAGAGAAGTGGAACAAATTGAATCCATAAATTCAATGCTCTACATGGAGCAAAAAAAACAAAATCAGTATTATTCAATTGATTCTCTTAGATGTGTATGTATTAAATATTATTTTTTAACAACATATAATAAAAAATATAAGTACATAAATATAGCTATTGTTTCGATGACGACTTGCATCTCTCATATATACGAAAGTATGAATCTCGAGCACTTACAGCATATGCCACTAGAGTCTCATGTTTAAGGAACCAAATAACCGAGTCATCCACATACTCTAAATTGATCTATATAGGTTAAGGGAGTGGTCTGGACATCACCTCATGCATGGCAGTGGTAGTGCTACCAAATGCAATGTGCATGGAACCTGCCATCAAATAATGTGTCTCAAATCCGAGCTACGATGGCTTGGCTAGGTTCGCGGATTGCAAAGCAATCTAAATAGGGATGTGAACCAGTCGAGGAGGGGGTGGTATAGCAGTAGGTTCTCTACGATCCCATGGACGCTCATAACTATGTCCCCGCTCGAAGCCATAGAAATACAACGACATAATTGTGTAACTGGGATGCATGTGTAAGATGAACTATACATAAATATGTTTGGAAAAGTGAAACGAGACCTAGTCATGGTGGTGAAAAATTCTTCACTCCCAAATAAACCTATCATAAAAATTAGGCACAGCATCCTCAAACCTAAACTCCCGTAGTCGGAGTGGCTATCTAGCAACACGATCAGGAGGGATGTGAAACAAAGTTCCATTGACATCCTTTCCTTTTGTTGTGATTTTCATTGCCTCCCATTTGTTAGGAACTAATACCTCGTCCATCCTCCTTTGGAAAGCAGTACACCATATTTCACTCATAGGCCCCTCCCTCTAGTGGATGTCCAACAACTCATCGACTGCATCAATCATCATGGACATCAACCATATTGATGGGAAATCGAGGTGCATGGACTATAAATGGACATGCAACCAATCACGTTGTGATATGATCTCCTCGATCGTGATCCTGGTGATCTCATCCTCCCAAGGAGCATGAGAAGAAGGATCAACACCTAACAAACAGATAAAAAATTGTATCAGTCAAACTACAAAACACCGATACAAAATTTTAAGATATTGATAGATGAAAAACAAATCCATATGAATTTAGTGTACCTGCATGATGATGAACTTCCTCGTTGTTCTCTGAGGGATTTAATGGGTTGTGTCCATTGTGTGAGGCATTGACCACCATGATGCCAGATGGAAGCTCACCAGACAACCTAGCTGGATGGGTTCCTAGATAAAAGTAGAAACAAAAAAAAAAAATAATTACACATGTAAATGTATGTAGATTAATTTACTTCTATATGTAACTCAATAAAAAAAACTATATGTAAACAATATATATATGATTCCTCTCACAATGTGGGGGGGTGCCACATTAGCGGATCATCTTGACGATTGTGATAGGTGGAGGGAAGAACCCTTCTCTGGAGAACGATTTGCATGAAACAATGAGTAAAATCATATATGTCATCCTTTGAATAAAATGACAAGAATGAAAATGATGATTATTATGTTTTGATGATGGTGACAATGATGATGAGGATGATGAAGTGAACGATTAGGATCGTGTGACTACATGACAATGTTGTCATGGGGACAAATATCATCATGATGACCCAAGAATGATCATTATTGTTACGTTGATTATACATATGATGATGATGAGGAATACGATGATTGAAGGCATTAAACAATTATTTGCATCACAAAGATTTCCTACCACATTTACTTTTATCCCCTACATTCATTATCAAGTTTTCTTAATATGGCCTTCAATGTTTCACACCGACCAGTCAAAATATGTGTCACCTCGTAGTCATTCCAAATTGGAATATACAGTTAAAGGCTACAATGATGGAACACTAAAAGAGGACAAGGACAAATGAATCAAAGAATAAAATTATTTTGGGGATTCAACAAGAGGTTAAATCATACAAAAATAAATCCCCAATTTGCAAGATGGCAAACACTTATGGCTCTAGAAATAAATTTATAGATCTCCGATACTATATTTTGGATTGCATGTACAATAATAAAAAAATCAAGCTGACATATCTAGTTTAGCGATTTTCTAGTAAATCTTCGGACTGCAAACACAAATCCATCTACTAGCAATACTAATAATTTATTTTTAGTTAAGTTTGGGTTATATCAAAAACATATCTATAAATCTAAACTCACAACAAAATATATAAATCATTAAACTAAATAAATTAATTCATAATAATTTGACAATAAATATGTAATTAATGTTTTATTTAATTGCATTTGTTAGTTTTCACAGGTGTGTGTGTGTGTGTGTGTATACACACTTTGCAATTTTATTTATTACATATATATAAACTAAATAAAATAAATCTAATTTAAATGATATTAATCTAAATCTAAATTACAAAACACAGCTAATGAAAATAACTATTTTTACAAAATTTTCGTTAAAGTTAATAATAAAAAAATCATTTTGAATTATAGTTTTCAAATAATTTTACAAAATTTTCACTGAAAAAACAATTTGAATCAGGGTTTTCAAATAATTTTTCAAATTTTTTGTTAAATTTAAAAAACAAAAAAATTCAATCAATGCATAGAAATGAGCTTTAGGTATTTTGAATCGCCTACCTTGCTGTCTGGAGATCATGGTAGTAGGAGGAGCTCACTAGTGGCACTGTGGCTAGCGTCAAACTGACCCTTGGTCAAGCTTCCAAACCCTCGCTTGAGCTTTCTCCCACTGCTCGTTTGAGCTTTGTTTTAGTAGTCGCAGTGAAATAAACCACCAACTATTGTTTTTCCATTTTTATAATAGTTAAAGGAGCTCGATCAAGCTTTTGAGCTTCATTTATCTTCTAAACATCGTAAAAACAACAAATTGCCCAAAAATTTTGGTTTCAAATTGTTATCCCAGCAAACCCTCATTCAAGCTCTATAGCTTAATCGAGGGTTTGGTGAAGCCCTTGATCGAGATCCTTTGGTCGATCGAGGGTTATTCAAACCCTCGATCAAGAGTATTTAAATAACTCAATCGAGTACTTTGTTAATCCCTCAATCAAACCTTTAAAAGCTCAATCAATGGATTTACAGGAGCTTGATTGAGCTCATTTTTCACCATATCTGTGCCCTCTACTTGCCAAAAAGTGTTACCCATCTTCATGGGAACACCCATATATTATTTGGGAAATGTTTGTGATTCCCCTTGTGATTGTTGTTTTTGTGAATCCTTTCTAATTGCAAGTTTAATTGTAAAACCCATATGTGTTAAGCCTCAGAAATATGTATATTGTAATTGTTTATTATTGTGGTACTAGGTGCCAAGAAAAGGGTCTTTAAGGACCGAGAGACATTATTATTATTTTTTTTGTAAATAATTAATTAATAAAAATAACTGGCACACCAAAGTCCACAGAAGAGTATGGAAGGCCTAGATCGACAAGGTGAGAGGCAATGGGAACATTCCTAGCACTTTAGAACTTGTTTGGTTGCACTTGGTCTGTATTTATGGTTTGGTGACTTTATTAGTCGATGGTCATCCAAACATTGTACAAAGGACCCAAATTCTGATTATTTTAGCCTATCTTGGTACTATTGAGCCTAATTCATGATTTAGTGGGTGCTTGTGTGGATCCTACTTATTGATTGGTCCCCTTTGGTGGTTTTTTAACTCCTTTTTGGAGGTTACACTTGGTTTTGTAGCCCCCATTTGCACAAGTGTTCCCTCACTAGATATTTTTATCCATGACTGCTCAAAGGTTGAGTAACTCCTTTTTCTATTTTGGGAAGATTCCTTGGTTTGTGTAACACCTCACCTCACTAATTTTGATTCGTCTTCATGGATTATGTGTCCACACATGAATTTGAGTTGGGTGGCATGGCTTGGAGTCACTCTCCTTGAATTTCGAATTGCTTGGTTTGGATTAGAGTTAGACTCTTGTGGTTGAGTTACCCCCCCATTGGATTGACTCAAGTTAGCTTACCTTGGTTTATCTTGACCCCCTTGAGTTAGAATTACCTTCTTTTGTCTATAAATCCATGGTTGATCTCCTTGGTAAGGGATTCTTTTGGATGATTGAATGGTGCTTGATTATTCTTGGTTGTTCATACCATTAATGGTGAGAGCTTGGTAATCTTTTGAGCTTGGGAAGCCATGTATGATTTGCTATGTCGATGAACTCTATGCTTGAAGCAATGTGATATTGTATGGTGTTTTTGGTAAGCTTGGAAAAATCTGGTATAGTTCCTCCATGTCCACTACTTGTCTCCATCCTGGACCTGCACATAAATCTTGATGGTCAATGGTGATGTCTCGAGGTACATAGGGGGTGAAGGGATTACCATTGTACCTGGTAGTGGGGTGGAGGACAAACTAGGTGGTGGGGAACTGAGTCGTGGCTTCTCAAAAAAATAATTGATCTATTCTTGAGTTCACTTCTACTTGTGGATCCATGGCCTCAGCTCAGGGGTGGCCTATCAAAGTGATATCTGGCTTGGCAGTGACAATGGCTGGGTGGAATGTGGTATGGATGATGCCAGTTGCACATTATTAATACAAGTGGTTTATTTTATGTAAATTCATATGTTTATATTTTATTTCCATTGTTTCCATAGCTGAACTATTTACTGTTGATGAGCATGCTAGTTGCATCAATGGTCAGATGTAGTTCTGATGGTTTAAAAGCTTGGAAATTGGTGATTTATCCTCTATTTGAGATATGATCTTGATGGAAACTTGAAAATATATCCATTCATGTGTTATTTTATGTATATTAATATGAAAGAGTGCCCTCCATGGATTATTATATCAATAGATAAATTTACAGTTGAATTTGCTTGTTTTTTGGAACTCTAGTTGAGGAATCTTGCTTGAAAATTGGGGTTTTCTTCTTGTTTTGAGATATGATCTTAATGGAAGATTTAAATATGTTTGTACATGTCTTATTTTCTGTATCATACTCTACAATTGTTCCCACCATGTTTGATAATATCTATTCTATGATTCCAAAGTTGAAATTAATGAGTTTTGATTGCTAGAAAGTGGTTGTTTCTACTAGAAAACTAGATTGAATTGATAGTTTCTCTAGAGAATTGAATATCTGATGTTATATGGTTGTATATTAACTCTCAAGTATGACCTTGGTGGATGTATAGTGTTCCATATATATGGTATGCTTTTATTTGGGACTCACAGTTGGTTTTGGAAAGATTTGGATGCTTTTTTTTGGACTAGGGGAATTGACAACAAAGCTTGGGATGGTACTCACGTGACACGGGGTCCAGGGGTCCAATATCGCTACCACTATACCACTAGGTAAAACAACATGGCCCGAGCCATGTCACACATGAAATTTGGGGGGAATTGAATACGTGACCTTCCATTTACAACCAATTTCAATTTAACCACTTGATCTGCCCCGCACAAGAATAAAGATTTGGATGCTTACCAGATGATCTGGTAGTGATTTTGATAACAAAAATTAGATCTAATATTTTGTATGAATCAATGGCTATATATGGTAGCTATGTATTTGTAATTTTGCATTATTGAATGGATGTATGTGTTAGATTCAAATATCACTTGATAATTAATGAAAAAATGTTAATAAAGTATCATAAATTGGATTGACGGAATATGTCGTAAATTGCATAGTTTTACAGCAGGAAGATCTAGTTTGTAATTGTTTGCAAAGAATTCTATAAATATGATTAGTTAGAATTATTAGGTTGATCATGGTCATATTTAATGTTTTAATAATGTTAAGGTACAAGTTTAGTAAAGCTTGTAAATATGGTTGCATTAGCATGCTTGCGTGGTCTTCCATCCACATGAGCTTTTGGGGAGTTTTATAGTTGTTTTTAAAGTATCACAATTATTTTAAAGGTATGTTATCCTTAGGTTATGTTATGTTATCCTAGTCTTTGGTTGACCTTATTCTACTGCTATACCTTTACTCAACCTTCTCTTGGGTTTACGTCTTCTCGTGACCTTGGTTTTAGGGTCGAGTACATTACAGTGGTATCAAAGCTTAGGTTCCAACTCTACGGCCGTTGGGCCTATTATGGATTTATAATTATTTTTATATGCATTTTGAATTTATAAATATGTTTTGTGAAAGAATTTTTACCTCCCTTATGTTAATGGAAGAATCAGAAGCCTCACTTCAGAGATTAGTTTGTATGCTTTAGAATGAATTAACATTGCATAGTTATTGTTCAATAGATTGATTGGTAAGTACTATGCAATGCATGTATAATGAGCCAGTATATTGATTGGTTTATGCATGTTCACCTTGCATTGCCTCTTTTATTGTTTAGTGATTTGATTGGTTGATACTTGTGCATTCAAGCATCTTTTACCGATTCAATGATTTGATTGGTTGATGCTTATGCATTGCCTCTTTTACTATTTAGTGACTTGATTAGTCGATGATTGTGCATTGCCTATTTTACTGTTCAATGACTTGATTGGTCGATGCTTGTTCATCGTGCAATGTCTCTTTTATTGCTCATTGAATTCGTTAATATTGAAATGCTTCTTGTGGTACGATTGAATTACTGGTACATTATGATTGACTTGGTTTTTGGAAGGATTGATTTTCATGCTTTCATACCATTGGTATGATCTGGGTGCATAGTTGAGTTATGAAATGTCTCAGAAAATTTTGTGAGCATACCTCCTTTAAATTTGCACTCCTACTTGGAAACTGGCATTTTGAAATTTGGAAACTCGGAAAAGTTTTCTTTAATTGTTTATGGAATGTGTATACTATGTGTATAAGTATGTACGTATGAGATATAGGTAATATGTAATTTGTATAAAATTTAAATAAATATATTATATCTATTATAATAAAATAATTGCAAGTATAATTGTAAATTATTTTATCTCTCTCTCTCTCTCTATATATATATATATATATGTTCGAGTACACATGGTACTACCAAAGGACCGAACACCAAGAGCAACAACTTCACACAAACAGATCACATATCAACACACCGATGTTTTGACGTGGTTTAAACCCTCTTGAGGGAAACACTCCATGGCCCCGACCAAATAGCTTCTACGGGACAATTTATTATGCAAAGAAAGAAAGTTACAAATGAGCTTCTCATAATCGATCAACTAAACAATGACCCTTAATGCTCTTTAAATAGAGATCATGGACCAATCGGGTATTAAGCCACGAATCAAGGTTAGGTATGATCTAAGAGAAGTTGAGCTTTCGGATCACTCTATGTCGAGAACATATCGTGACCGTCGAATTAAGTATTTACAAATGTATACTAATGCATACTAAAGAAACACACTATCCCTAACGGATATATTACACAAGTTGATCTTAACTAACTCCTAAGTGTCTAAATATCCTAACATCCCCCCCTAAGAACAACTTGGGATAGGATTGAAGGATTTACAAAAGTGATACTATTAGGAGAAGGAAGGAGGCATTAGAGCCTATCCCTCCTTAATGACAAGTTCCTGAACTCCTAACATAGATAGAAGTTTAAAAAACTTTGCTTCTGTAAGAGACTTGGTGAAGATGTCTGCAACTTGATCATCTGTAGGGAAAAAGAGCACTTCAAGAACATGATCTTGAACAAGATTTCTGATGAAGTGCATATGTAGCTCAATGTGTTTGCTGCGTTGATGTAGAACTGGATCTTTGGCAAGCTTGATGGCACTTTGATTGTCGCACCAAAGTGGAGTAGGCTGCTGCTGCTCGAATCCAAACTCTGAAAGGATCTGTCAAAGCCATAAAGCTTCCTGACTAGCATTAACTACGGCTAGATATTCTGCTTCCGTTGAAGAAAGAGCAAGAGCTTGTTGTTTCTTACAAGCCCAAGTGATAGGTCCAGATCCCAGACTGAATACATAACCTGCAGTAGACTTTCGATCATCAGGATCGCCGACCCAATCTGAATCGGTGAAACCAACCAACAAAGGTTTCCCCCCTGTACTGTAATGAATCCCAAACTGAACTGTACCTCAAAAATATCGAAGTATTCTTTTAGATGCTTTCCAATGACTTTCATGAGGTGTCTGCATATAACAGGCAACATGACCAACGACAAAGGAAAGCTTAGGACGGGAATGAGTCAAGTATAAGAGAATACCAACAAGTTGACGATACAAGGTGGCATCGAATTCAAGTGAAGTACAAGTGGCAGAAATTTTGACTCCAGCTTGGAAGGGAGAAGGGGCTGGTGTACAATCTTCTATGTGAAAGCGACGAAGAAGGTCACAAGCATACTTAGACTGAGAAAGAAAGATTCCTTCTTTGGTTTGCAGGACTTGGAGACCAAGAAAATAATGCAAATGTCCTAAGTCTGACATTTCAAAATTTTGTTTAAGACTGGATTTCACATGGGTTATAAGCTTAGGGTCACTACCAGTAAGAATAAGGTCATCAACATATAGAATAAGTATGATGAGATGGTTTCCTACTTTCTTGGTATAGACATTGGGGTCAGAATGGCATCTAGAAAAACCAATGTCAAGGAGAAAGTTATCCATTTTGGCATACCAAGCTCTGGGAGCTTGCTTAAGGCCATATAAGGATTTATTAAGGCGGCAGACAAGGCTAGAGTTATTCTGAACATATCCAGGAGGTTGTTCCATGTAAATTTTCTCCTGTAAATCACCATGTAAGAAGGCAGAATTGACATCCATTTGATGGACTTCCCAGTTATGTAAAGCTGCAAGGGAAAGAACAAGACGGATGGAGTTCATTTTTGCGACGGAAGCAAAGGTTTCATTGTAGTCAATCCCTTCAACTTGGGAAATTTTTTTGGCAATTAACCTTGCCTTAAGTCTTTCAACACCTCCATCTGATGCATACTTATTTTTGTAGACCCATTTACATCTAACAAGTTTTATTCCTTTTGGAAGAGGTACAAGATCCCAAGTATCGTTCACTATTAAGGAACGATATTCTTCATCCATGGCTGCATCCCAATCTGGATTCCCTGAATCTATGCAAAATTTTCTGGATCATGATTCTTGGAAACTTGAGCCAAAAGAGAAGAGGCTCGCTGAAACTGAGAACGTGTTCGACGTTGCTCTCTAGGATCACCGGCAAGATCACCAGCTGCTTCACATGTTGAACGGACCCATCGAGGAAGCACTTGTGCTGGTGCAACTGGAGGAACATGAGAGGGCGAAGGTGGATTTTCATCCTCACTGTCATCATCAGAAACTGGATTTGGAAACCTGTCAAGGAAGTTGGAAGAAGAAGAAGAAGGCACAAATGCCGAATCAGGCTTGCAGGCCAAAGATGGCACAATTGCCGAGTTAGGCTCGCAAGCTAAGAGATTTTCATCAAATTTAAAATCTCTTCTAATGATTATATCATGAGAATTTGGTTGAAGAAGTCTATAACCTTTTACATCTTCAGAATATCCAACAAATATGCACTTTTCACTTTGAGGCTACAATGCTTTCCGTTTTTCATCTGGAATGTGAGCCCATGCTTCACTACCAAACACACAGAAGTGACTTACATCAGGTTTAGTTTTACTCCATGCTTCTTCCGGTGTTATACCTTGTAATGCTTTAGTGGGGGTGTAATTAATTATGTAATTTGCACAATTAATGGCTTCAGCCCAAAATTGAAGACTTAGTCCCTTAGATTGGATCATACAATTAACCATTTCTTTTAAAGTGCGGTTCTTCCACTCAGCTACACCATTTTGTTGTGGTGTATATGGAACAGTGTGCTGTTGTTGGATGCCTTGTTCAGTGCAGAAAGTAGTGAACTTTTTGTTAACATATTCTCCTCCATTGTCAGATCTTAACTTAATAATTTGATGACCAGATTGTTTTTCAACAAGGGCCTTGTAGGCCAAGAACATGTTAAATACTTCGCTCTTAAGTTTTAGGAAATAAACCCAAGTGCGTCTGGTGTAATCATCAATGAAAGTTAAGAAATATTTGAAACCAGAAAAGGAAGCAGATGGAAGAGGACCACACAAGTCACTATGCACAAGCTCTAAGGGAACCGAGGCATGCCAAGAGGCACGTTTGTCAAAACTGTCCCGATGATGTTTTCTGAGTACACAACCGGAACAAACACCATCCCTACAAGATACCATCGGAAAACCTGTCACCATATTGTCTTTACATAGTTGTTGCAATGAGCGATAATTTAAGTGACCAAATCACTCATGCCAAAGTTTGCTCAAGTTATCACTATGAGCAACAAAAACTGAAGGGAAAGGTGATGACTCAAAGTTGTTAAAATTGTACAACCTGGTAATATCATCAACAATTCCGGTATCTAGGACCTGTTGAGGATCTTTAAAATCTTTGATTACAACTTGGTGAGGTGTAAAGGTCACAGTTTTACCTTCACCAGAATGAGAGATCTGATAGACTGATAACAAATTGCAGGAAATTCTTGGAACACATAGTACATCACTAAAATGACCATTATCTAGTGGAACTGTTCCAGCTCCTACAACACTTAGAGATCTATCACCACCAACAAATATTTGTTTGGTGTTACATTCATGCATAGTAGAAAAGATGGCTTGATCCTTAGCCATATGATAAGATGCTCCAGAATCAATGAGCCATTCATTTGAAGTAGAAGAAGAAGATGCATTATAAGAATAACCAGAAGCACAAAGTGCATGTCCATGAGAGGCAGATTCTGAAGGCGAATCTAGGCTGATGTGGTGCTTCTTCATTGTTGCTTCCAAGGTTGCCATCTTCTTGAAACACTTAGATTCATCATGATTATCTTTCCCGCAATAGTTGCAATGACGCTCAGTACTCTTCTTGCCTTTTGGCTTGGATCCTTTGTCATTTTTTAAAGAAGGAGCTGACTAAGAGGGTTTTGGACCCTTGTTTGACTTATTATTGCGAAAATTTTGTTTTTTGAGAGTCTTGGACTTTTCTTTCTGTTGGGACAATAAGGCTTTCCCAGATGTATCTGCATTGTTGATTATTCCAAGATGAATGAGTTTATCTTGCTCTCTAATCAAGGAATCACAAAATGATTTAAGGCTAGGATCTTGATAGCTAGCTGCATTCAAGGATTCTTTCATGGAGTAAAATGTAGATACAAAAACAGAATATGTAGGTCCAAGTTTGGAAAGAATATGATAAATGCATTGTTTGTCTACCCTCTTAATCTTACATTCTGCACATAAGAGTTTAAGAGTTTTGTACTTAGATAAATAATCTCGAATGCATGAAAAGTCACTTGGATTTAAAGAAATCAACTCATTTTCGAGTTGGTGACCTCAAATTTCATTGTGTTTACCAAACACAGATTCCAACTTGTCCCAAGCAGCATCAAGTTCATCAATTCCAGATATGTGGAATCGCAAATCAGTAGAGATTGACATCCCAATCAATCCACGAGCTTCGTCACATCTATTTGCCCATTTTATTTTCTTATCATCATTAGTGGGTTCTGTTTCTTTCCCTGAGGTAATTCTGAAAAGTCCCCTACTTCGTAGAACATCCTCCATACGAGATTTCCATGAGAAATAGTTGGAATTGTTAAGTAGAATATCACAAGGGATGGCCATATTTATAAATTAATGGCTGTAAAAGTAGAAACCAATAGTTTGGATGTGAAGAGCTTGAAAAAATAGGTGGTTTAAAAGAAACGACACTGAAAACTGACTCTGTATGATGAAGTTATACTTGAACAAAGAAACTGTTGAAGATGTCCCCAATAGTGACGTGGAAGCTAGAGAATGTCCAGCAAAAAAAAGAACCCCCCTCTTCCAAGATGAACCTTTTGACAATCACTTTACAAGAAAGTTTCTTTAAGTGAACCACTTTTGTAAAATAAGTGATTTCACTTTTACAATGATATTACTTTTAAATAGTGCAACAATAAAAAAGAACTTAAGTGACTCATTTGTATTTTTATTTTTTATTATTTAAGTGAGATGCACTTTTACAATAAAGTAACTTGAAAATAGAAATTGCATGCACTTTTTCTTTTAAAAGTAACTTCTTAAGACTTGAACTCAAGACCTAATAAGGAATAAAACATCTTTGAATCAAGTGAGTTAGATTAAAAGGTATGTAAAATATGGTAATGAGGAAGGGTTTTTTTTTTTTTTGGCTCGGTTTGCGTGCTTTCCCTTTTTCCTGCAAAACACACCACAAATCGAAACAAAAAAAAAATTCCACACTTCTGGAGTCAGATCTCGTTAGTTTGCCTGGAAAGTCTATGTTTTCTCTCTGTTTCTGATTTGCCGAGATCGCGCAAGGTGCACAACAAAGAGCATACGCAGTTGAGAAAAACCCTTTCCCTTTCTGTTTCTGATTTGCTGAGATCGCTCAAGGTGCACGGCAAAGAGCATACACAGACGAGAAAGCAACAATCCGAACCAAAAAAAATCTAACAGTAAAAAATGATTAAAACATGAGATTTTTTTCTTTTAAAAACAAAAAATAAAAAAATGCGTCACTGTAACATTATACCTTCAAATCTGATGAAATACGTGTTTCTGGAGCAACCGAAAACCGTTTTCGATCAAACGAAAACTATTTCCTAATGGAAATGACGCTCCAGACGCAATGGAGCACCTCCCATAGTCCAAAAATGCACAGAAATACCAGAACCAGAAACCCTTTCGAGTTTCGGCAACAACAGGTCAAGATCTAGATCATAACCAGAAGCGACTCTTCATAAAAGATCTGGTACCATGTTCGGGTACATAGGGTACTACCAAAGGACCGAACACCAAGAGCAACCACTTCACACAAACAGATCACAGATCAACACATCGATGTTTTGACGTGGTTTAAACCCTCTTGAGGGAAACACTCCATGGCCCCGGCCAAATAGCTTCTACGGGACAATTTATTATGCAAAAAAAGAAAGTTACAAATGAGCTTCTCATAATCGATCAACTAAAGAATGACCCTCCATGCTCTTTAAATAGAGATCATGGACCAATCAGGTGTTAAGCCACAGATCAAGGTTAGGTATGATCTAAGAAAAGTTGAGCCGTCGGATCACTCTATGTCAGGAACATATCGTGACCGTCAGATTAAGTATTTACAAATGCATACTAATGCATACTAAAGAAACACACTATCCCTAACGAATATATTACACGATTTGATCTTAACTAACTCCTAAGTGTCTAAATATCCTAACAATATAAAGATGATGTAGTATTACTATTATTAATATGAATGTTATTAATGGGAAATGTACTCCCTATTGCCAGATTTATTAATTCTCTTGAGAGAATACTTTTATGCATGGGCATGCTTTTCCACTTGAAGGGTAGTGGTTAGCTCAATAGGTAACTGTTTGTCTATTTTAGGAAATTGGACACTTGTCTAAATGGTGTTTTTCATTATCATTTTATTTTATTCTATGCATGTAGTATGCTTATTATTTCATTATTGGTCATTTTTGCATTCATGTGCATGAGAATCCAAGTGGAATCGTCATTATCCTAACTTATCTAATTGATTGTTAATGGAATTACCACTTGGGAGGCAAGAATGGCTATGTGCTATTGTTGTAATTCTCTTATTATTGATTAATTGTTATTGTGATTTGATTTGTGTGAGCATTTCATTGGCGAATATAAGATGTTATGAGAAATGTGTAAATGATATATGTATATAGATATATATAATAATAATGCAATGAATATATAATGAAATAATAAAGTACACAAAGTATCTTGTGATCTGAGTATCTCTGTGATCTTTATCTTTATGATCTTGTTGAAAGTATCTATTTTTGAAAAAGTATATTTCTGGAAGAGTACCCTTGTGGTATTCTCTTATATCTTTGTTGGAAAGTATCTTGGTGATAGTTCATGCATATTTATTGGAAAATATATTATCTATAAAAGTATCTTAATGCAATTCATGTGTTTTTCATGTATTTCAAATAACATAGAATATGTACATAATGCATGATTGAAATTGAATCTGAAATGGATCAAAATACTTTTTCATGTAATGCATTTGAATTGTTTTGATTTCATATACCTTTGATGTATTTCATGTGTCATAGGTGAAGTAGAGTGAAATGGAATAAAAATGAATTTATTTCATGTTGTGAAGTACCCTTGAAATATTTCATGTGATAATTAGATCTTATCTCATGTATATCTTATTTTGGAGAAGTATTATATGTATATTGTTGAACAATGTATATTTATGTGTGTATGTGTGTTTGATGCTAACCATGTGATTTTTTCAATGTGAAGAAAGTATCTTTGTAGAAGAATATCGTTAAATCATATATTTTTATACACCTGATGTTAATCATATGAGTGACGGAAATATGATTTTTAGGTGGATGTATCTTTGTTGAAGGTTTGAAGGCCTTGTAAAGAGGTTTGAATACCCTATGATGGGGATTGAAGATCGAACCTTGCTTCCTTGAGTCCACTCTACTAGTCCATGTTCTCCCTTAGGTAGTGGAGATAAACAAGAAAGTAGGTGGTAGTGGGAAGTATTGTGGTGAGAAATATGTTATCTTTCTGAGGCATGTATGGGCATGTCTATTATCCTTTTGTAAAGGCATGTATGGATTATGCATTAAGGAAGATGCATTGTTTAAGGGGGAGTGGAATGTAATACCCCATGTGTTAATTCCTGGATATATGTAAATTGTAATTGTTTATTATTGTGGCACTAGGTGTCAAGATAAGGGTCTTTAAGGACGGAGATACATTATTACTATTATTATTGTAAATGATTAAGTAATAAAAGTAAATGTCATACCTGAGACCAAAAAAGAGTATGGGAGGCCTAGATCCACAAGGTGAGGGGGATTGGAGACATTCCTATCACTTTAGAAGTTTTTTGGTTGAGCTTGGTCCGTATTTATGCTTTGGTGACTTTATTAGCTGATGGTCACCCAAACACTGTACAACGGACCCAAGTTTTTATTATTTTAGCATATGTTGGTACTATTTGTTGGAGTATTAAAAGCCCATCCATATCCATTTCATACTTAGGATAGATTAATTAATAATTTTTTTATTAATTCCTAGGTGTTGACTAGGTAGTTGGCCATTATCTGTATTTTGTGTGGACCACAAGCCATCTAGAGTCACTAGGGCGCACTTCTAGAGATCCCGGATAATATTTCCTAATATTATGTGAGATTTTATTCCATTCTTGGATTAGAAGGCACATTATTGCTTTTTGCTATTTTTGGTGAAAAGGTAAAAGCTAGTTGATTTGGGTTTAGCATTTTTTTGGACAAATCACCCTCCATGATGTTTCCTCTTTCTAAAATATGTACTTAAAATTATTTTCCACCCTACATCACCATCATACTCATAATTTACCAATTCGTGAGCCTTAGAGGTGAATTGGAAAGCACTTTTTGCACCTAGGGGGGTTTTCATTTATTTAGTAAGCCTACTTTTGTGAGGATTTCAAATGACTTATTTGGATTTCAAATATCTGATATAGTTATATATTTAGACAGCCATTACATAGACCAATTTTGGCTTATGTATACTTATTCAATAGAATTTTACTGTTTGCATCATATTCATGACTGTTTTATGTGTTTTGTGACTAGTTTTTGCAAGGAAATTTGTGAGAGTTTGTAATTGCTTGAGTAGATATTGGTGTGAAAAATATTTTCACATGGTATCAGAGCTATCAAGTTGTTCTATATCCATATTTTTTCCTGCAGGATCGAACCAGTCTGAGGAAGGGCACAATTCAGTCACCCAGGGGGCACAACTCAACATCTCAGGGGCGCAACCAAACATCTCATAAGAATATTTCAGAGCTACCATGGATCAGTCACAGCAAATCATGCTCACTCCATTCAATTATTTCGAGTGTAAGGTGCATATGGATATCTTGGTAAGGATCAAAGGCCTCTACAAGGTGACTATGGAAACTGAAAGTAAGCGTATTGATCTCATTTAGAAGGAAAAGTGGCATAACATAAGAGATGAGGCTTATGGTATCTTGTGTCTCAGCACATCTAGGGATATTATTTTCCATCTAGATAGTCTCACCACTCCTAATGAGGTTTCAGTCAAACTCTAAACTTTATTTGGCAAGACTGATGAACTGAGGGGCCACCAACTTGATAATGAACTAGTTTCACCGAGTCCAAGCAATTTCGAGACCCTACAAGAATTTATATAAAAGTTCAAATCTCTTGTTCTTCAATTGAAGCAGTGCGTAATTGACAAGAAAGATGAGAATTTGATCTTGGCCATCCTCTCAAATCTTGGCCCTGGTTACTCAACCTTTGTTTCGACCTTCCATGCTACAAAAATCACTGTTCGAAATTGGAAGATTCCTTCACTAGTAGAATTCATGGAATCACTCGCTCAGGAGCAAGACAAGTTGGTCTTGATGGGAACAATAAAAAATCCATCAAAGGACCATGCTCTGGATGCTGGCGATTCAAATAATTCAAAAGGAAAGAAGAAGGATAATCCAAGAAACCACCTAATTAGAAGAAAGACAAGCAAAAATCTCAAGAAGACTTCACCAATTCCAGGAAGAATTCTCAAAAGGAGAAAGAGAAGTCTAAGTGAACCTATTGCAATAGTGGATTTCATCCTAAGAGGTCATGCATGAATAAGACCATTGATCAAATGGCTCAAATCCCTGAGAAATCCAACATCCCTCTTCCAGAGAGTGCAAGAAAGAAGGAGGATCCAATTCCGAAGACAAGAAGAGAGTACATGCTTTGATGGCAAGAACATCCAAGTATACCTCTTTGATCATTGATTATGGAGATTCAAGGCATATGGTGTCTACAAGAGATTCATTCTCTTCTCTTGATTCTTCTGGTGATCCAACTATTGTGTTGGGTGATGATTCTGAAACTACTTGCAAAGGTAAAGGAGATATCGATATTGAGTATGGTTCTTTCACTAATTTGTTGTATGTACTAGGGCTTGCTGCAAACCTTTTGTCATTCTACCAGATGACTCACACTAGGTCTCCCAAAAAGGTTGTCTTCACACCTAATGGTTTTGAAATATTTGATATTTCCATAGATCGAATTGTTGCCTTAGGTACTGCTAACCATAGCTCAAAAGTCTATAGGTTTTCACACTTTGTGCCTTTAACATCACCTTATTCTCTCCTTATTTATTCCAATGAGTCAATAAAATTATGGCATGAGATATTTGTTCATCTAAATTACAAATACCATTCTCATCTTCATGAGAAGAATATGGTCATAGGGCTACCGAACATCAAGTTTTCTAAAGGAGTTTGTCCAAGTTGTATCCTAGGAAAACACCCCGAGTATAATTTTGAGAGAGCTAACACTAAGAGAACCTCTGCTGGAGTATTATAAAACCCACCTATACCATTTTAGAGTTAGGATAAATCAATTAATCATTTATGATTAATTTCTTGAGTTTTGACTAGGTAAAATAGGCCAGTTTTGTCTTTTAGTGGACCACTTGCCATCCTAAGTCACTAGGGCGCACTTGAGAAGATTCTGGATAATATTTCATTGGACTCTGTCTGGTTTCTTTCCATTTTTGGTTTAGAAGGTGCTTTCTTGATTTAGTTAGCTTTGTCCTGTTTGTTCTACTTTCTAGTGGAAAAGGTAAAGCTAGTTGACTTAGAAACTTTTTCCACTTGACCAATTCAACCTCCACATCACAAATTCACTCCTAAAGCCATCAATACATTATATTTACCTCACTCATGAGCTTCCACACCATACTTATTAAATTTGTGAGCCTCTAGTATAGTTTTGGAAACTGTTTTTGCCACTTAGGAGTTTTTTTGCCTTATCTAAGCCTTTTATTTTTGTCCTTTCCAAATTTCCTCCAAGGCATTCGATTTTCTCCATGGAAGATATATTATATATTGTTATCATATTGATTAATAAAATACAAAGTTACTTCCACAATTTATCTTCTCTATTCTTCTTCTCTCATTGTCTGAAGTATTCCATATGAAATTGTCTTATGAATCTAGATCTTAGCAATTGAAAATATCACATGGTATCAGAGCTAGCTTGATTCAAAGAAATTTCCAAGAGTGTTTTTTGCAGGTATTACCATCACCATGACCGCATTAGTATGGATAAAAAACAATCCAAAGCTGTGACTCTCACTCCCTTCAATTTCTTTGACTGGAAGGTGCATATGATCATCCAGCATCAGAGCAAAGGATTGTATAGAGTCACTATGGGGCTTGAAACTAAGCCAGGAAATGTTGCATTAAAATCCAAATGGTTCAATAGGATTGATGAAGCTTATGGGTTAATTTGTCTCTCTGTATCTCCAGATCTTCTATTCCATATTGATTCTCTATCCACTCCAAATTAAGTGTGGACAAAGCTAGAGTCTCTCTTTGGAAAACAGGACAAGCTCATAGGTAATTTATTGGATATTGAGCAGATCTCACTTATTCCAAGTAATTTCGATTCAATGGAGGAGTTAATCTCAAAATTCAAGAACCCGGTGCTTAAACTCAAGCAATGTGGCATATATAAGAAGGATGAACAATTAATTCTCACCTTTGTGTAAAAAATGAGCTCTGAATACTCAGTATTTGTGTCTACTTTTCATACCACAAGACTTGCAGTTCCCAATTGGAAAATGCCAAGATTGGATGCATTCATTAATTCGCTCACTAAGGAGAAGGAAAATCTGGTACAAATGAGGGATATAACACCCTCCAAGGACTTTTCACTTGTTGGTCATGGAGCAAAGAGTTTCAAGAATGACAAATCCAAACAAAAGATATTATCAGATGAAGGGGATTCTGATGGAGATTCCAAATCCAAGAATGTGAATAAGGAGAAGCCCAAGTGTTCTTATTGTTGCAAAGGAACTCATCCTAAGAAATATTGCTTCAAAAATAAATTGGACATCATGGCCAATATGATTTAAGAGAATAATATAGATGTTCCTGACTTTGCAAAGAAAGAACAAGGCAAGCTTGTTGTAGAACAAGAACACTGTTTCCAAGCCTCTCCCAAAGGTAATCATGCTTATGCTTTGAGTACTAGAGTGAAATATAATTATTGTGTCTCTGATTTTGATTCACATTCTGATATATCAGAATCAGAAACCTCCACCTCTTCCATGGTACAATCTGCAGTTAGTTCATGCAAGCCTACTCTCAAAACTAGTAATTTTTTACTAGCTTCTGACTTGTCTTCTGAATGATATTTCCACCTCCATTAAAATATTTTAGATTATGATTTTGAAGATGATAAAAAGTCTTATATGAAGGTCATGACACATCCCACACCATTTTCCCAACCATTGGATGCACAAAAGACCTTACAACCCCCAAGTTCTCTAGTTAGGAAACTACATAATTCCATGTCTTCCTACACTGTATCACTTGCCACTGTTGCTCTTATGTCTTTCATATATTTCATTGGTTGGACAACCATTTCTTTGGCCATCATTGGAATGATATTTCACACATCTAGACCTGACCCCATCACTCATAGTTCAAAATTCAAGTCTTCACACTCTTCAGGCTCGCTCAGCTGTCAGGGTGACATAGGTTCTCACACTTTTCCTACTGAAACTTTGTTCGATCATGGAGAATCCACATATTTACTGGTTTCTGATCCACATGACTGAAATTTTGATATTTCAAAGCTTCATGATCTCATTTTAAATATCATAAAGGTTCTACATCAGTTTGAGAAGAAGGTACAAAAACTAGTACACCACATTGCAGCTACATAAGAAATTGATCCTGTTGAGTTCATTGTTTCTCCTTAGGAAGGAGTTTGCATAGATATTCTTTCCATCATTGATTATGTTTTCAGATCTGATTATATGTGTTACAACAGAAAGAAAAATTCATTTGATTCTCCTCCATCATCAGAAGATGAGCTTCATGGAGCCTCTACACATGATTCTTGCCTACACCACATTGATGCACTGATGCATGATCATGAAATCCACAATCTCTTCATCAAGGATGTTACTCAGAAGCATCCCATTCATCTCGTTTAGCTCATTCAACTCCTCCAAATGAGCAACAAGACAGTATGAAGAAATCAAGCATGTCCATTCTTGAGGGAGCGTTTTGTTCCCATGAGGTTTTCCCTGTTTCCTCATTTTGCATGGACTAGTTATTTTTGTATTGGGGTGACCATAAGCCTTGTTGCTTGGGCCCTATATTTATGATATTTTTCTGATTTTCATCACATAAATTTAGGCTTAAGGGGTGTTGGAGTATTAAAAAAATCCACCTATACCATTTTATACTTAGGATAAATTAATTAATCATTTATGATTAATTTTCTGAGTTTTGACTAGGTAAAATAGGCCAGTTTTGTCTTTTGTCTTTTGACTAGGTAAAATATGCATGCATGAATGAGAGAAATGAGGGTTGAATCCAAAGGATATGAGAAAATGGTGAAAGTACAACTGAACTAACTTCTGACAGTAGAAGAAAGGACTCCTGACAGATGCAGACTGACTTATGTCATGACAAAATTGCTACAAAAGTGAAGTTAGTCCCATGCTTCAATAACTACATGAGGTGATTTTTCCCACCAACCACGCACATGCATTAATGATTAGAAAATGGTCAAAAAAGGATATAATTGGCTTATTCAAGGCACATGACATACTTTAGGTGTGAGTTCTAAGGTTGACACTTGGAAGCAAGGATGTAGTCACCTATGGATCCCCTTTCCTCTTCCCCTCTGGTGGAATCATAGCCCCTTCAGTGCTCTTTACACAACCAGTCTTGGACCATTTTATTATTTATGCACATAATATTTAAATATATTCTAAATCAACATAAAATCCAACCAAACAATCCAAATAAAATATATACATCATACATGCCTATCCATTCACTAGTCGTGCCTTGGCCTTGAGTTCCGCACTAGGAATTCACACTAGCATATTTACATCATTTACATAATTTTGGATAAATAGATTTCAAGTAAAAAATAGGGTATTACAATGGAACAACCACATGAGATTCATTGGAGGGCTGCAAAAAAGAATCTTGCATTATGTACAAGGAACCAGGTCTGATGGATTCACTATGTTGCAGATTCTAGCCTAGATCTCCTTGGATTTACTGATTTAGATTGGGCGGGTGATAGCCTATATCGGAAGTCCACTTATGGATTTGTTTTCATGCTTGGAGGATGACCTATTTTCTAGTCAAGTAAGAAACAAAGTGAAATTTCACTCTCTTCAGTAGAGGTCAAGTATAGAGGAGCAGTGAATGTTGCAACTCAATGTGTGTGGTTGCAAGGTATACTTTCTGAGTTTTAGATTTCCTTTAGCACTCCCACAGTGATATTTTGTGACAATCAAAGTGATATAAGGATCTCAACTGATCCAATACAGAGGCAAAGAACGGGGCATATTGAGATACATATGCACTACATCAGGAATCTAGTGCATGATCACATCATTGATCTGCAATTTTTCCCTTCATTTGAACAAATTGCAAACATCTTCACCAAATATTTTTCAGAGAATACTTCCATCCATATTAGATCACTGCTTGGAATGGATGAACATGTGTTGGAGTGAAGGATTTATCAACAATTCTTCAATTTTGTTCATGTCCATGTTTGAGGGGAGGTTTTTCCCATGAGGTTTTCCTTCTTTCCTTGTTTTGTGGACAAGGAAATATGTAAAAAGGGTGACTATGCAAAGTTTATAGGCCCTATATATTTCTATTTTTTTACACATAAATTCAATATTATGGGGTGGTGTTGGAGTATTAAAACCCATCCATATCCATTTCATACTTAGGATAGATTAACTAGTCATTTTTTGATTAATTCCTAGGTGTTGACTAGGTAGTTGGGCATTATTTTCCTTTTATGTGGACCGCAAGCCATCCCGAGTCACTAGGGCGCACTTCTGGAGATCCTGGATAATATTTCCTAATATTCTGTGAGATTTTATTCCATTCCTGGATTAGAAGGGTACATTATTTCTTTTTACTACTTTTTATTGTTTTTGGTGAAAAGGTAAAAGCTAGTTGACTTGGCTTTAGCAGATTTTTGGCCAACTTGCCCTCCATGATGTTGCCTCTTTCTAAAATATGTTATTAGAATGATTTTCCACCCTACATCACCATCATACTCATAATTTACCAATTTGTGAGTCTTAGAGGTTATTTGGAAAGCACATTTTTCACCTAGGGGTTGTTTTCATCTTTTTAGTTAGCCTTCTTTTGTGAGGATTTCGAATGACTTCTTTGTATTTCCAAGATCTGATGTAATTGTATATTTGGAAAAAAATGACATAGCCCAAGTTTGGCTGATGTATACTTATTCAATAGAGTTTTACTGTTTGCATCATATTCATGACAATTTTATGTGTTCTATGACTAGTTTTTGCATGGCAATTTGTGAGAGTTTGTAATTGCTTGAGTAGATCTTAGTGTGAACAAGATTTTCACACTATTAAGCGTAATTCATGATTTAGTGGATGCTTGGGTGGATTCCACTTGTTGATTGGGCCCCTTTGGTTGTTTTGTAACTCTGTTTTGGAGGTTACACTTGGTTTTGTAACCCCCATTTGCATAAGTGCGCCCTCACTAGCTATTTTTAGCCATGACACGTCAAAGGTTGAGTAATTCCTTGTGTAACCCATCATTTTATATTTTGGGAATATGACTTGGTTTGTGTATCACCTCACCTCGCTAATTTTGATTCCTCTTCATGGATGATGTGTCCACACATGAATTCGATTTGGGTGGAGTGGCTTGGAGTCACTCTCCTTGAAATTCAAATTGCTAGGGTTGGATTAGAGTTAGCCTCTTGTGGTTGAGATGACCCCCCTTGTATCGACTCAAGTTAGCTTACCTTGGTTTGGTTTGACCCCTTGAGTTAGAATTACCTTGTTTTTTCTATAAATATATGTTTGATCTCCTTCAGAAGGGGTTCTTTTGGATGATTGGATGGTGGTTAATTATTCTTGGTTGTTGATACCATTGATGGTGAGAGCTTAGTGAGCTTGTGAGCTTGGGAAGCCATGTATTCTATGCTATGTGGATGAACTCTGTGCTTGAAGCACTATGATCTTGTATGGTGTTTGTGGTAAGCCTGAACAAATATGGTATAGTTCCTCCATGTCCACTACTTGTCTCCATCATGGACCTGCACATAAATCTTGATGGTCAATGGTGATGTCTCGAGGGACCTAGGGAGTGAATGGGTTACCATTTTACCTAGAAGTGGGGTGGAGGAGAAATTAGGTGGTGAGGAATTGAGTTGTGGCTTCTCAAATAGATACTTTATCTATTATTGAGTGCACCTCTGCTTGTGGATTCATGGCCTCAGTTTAGGGTGGCCTGGCAAAGTGATATTTGGCTTGGCAGTGCCAATGGCTGGGTGGAACGTGGTATGGATGATGCCAATTGCACATAATTAATATAAGTGGTTTATTTTATGTAAATTCATATGTTTATATTTTGGTTCCATTGTCTCCATAGCTTAACTATTTACTATTGATGAGCATTGTAGTTGCATCAATGGTTGGATGTAGATATGATTGTTTAAATGATTGGAAATTGGAGAGTTATCCTCTATTTGAGATATGATCTTGATAGAAACTTGAAAATATATTCATTCGTGTGTTATTGGCTGTATATTACTATAAAAGAGTGCCCTCCATGGCTGATTAGATCAATAGATAAAATTACAGTTGAAGTTGCTTGGTTTTTGGAACTATAGTTGAAGAATCTTGCTTGGAAATTGGGGTTTTCTCCTTATTTTGAGATCTGATCTTAATGGAAGATTTAAATATGTCTCTGTACATGTCTTATATTCTGTATCATACTCTGAAAGTGTTCCCCCCATGGCTGATCAAATCTGTTCTATGATTCCACAATTGAAATTACCAATTTTTTATTGCTATAAAGTGGGTGTTTCTTCTAGAAAACTAGATTGAATTGATAGTTTATTTGGAGAATTGAATATCTGATGTTGTATGGTTGTATATGAACTATCAAGTACACCCTTGGTGTCTATATAGTGTCCCATATATATGGTATGCATTTTATTTGGGACTCAGACCCTGTTTTTCAAAGATTTGGATGCTTACTGGAGGATCTGGTAGTCATTTTGATAGAAAAAGTACATCCGATCTTTTGTATGAATTAATGCATGTATATGGTAAATATATATTTTTAATTTTGCATTATTTAATGTATGTATGTGTTAGATTCAAATCTTAGCTGAAAAGTAATGAAAAACTGTTAATAAAGGTATCATAAATTGGATTGACGGAATGTGTCGTAAATTGCATAGTTTTACTACAAGAAGATCTAGTTTGTAATTGTTTGCAAAGGATTCAATAAATCTGATTAATTAGAATTATTACATTTATCATGGTCATATTTAATGTTTTAATAATTCTAAGGTCCAAGTTTAGTAAGGCTTGTAAATCTGGTTGCGTTATCATGCTTCCATGGTCTTACATCTGCATGAGCTTTTGGGGAGTTTTATAGTTGTTTTTAAAGTATCAAATTTATTTTAAAGGATGTATGTTTTTTTTAAATGGATTGATGGTATGTTATAATAGCCTTTGGTTGACCTTATTCTGTTGTGCTATAACTTTACTCAACCTTCCCTTGGGTTTACATGTTCCCGTGACCTTGATTTCGGGGTCAGGTACATTACATTAATAAATATGAAAGTGGTATATTAATTGTTGATGTTTTCAAACTAATATAATATGATCATGTAGAAATCATATTTAATAGAATATTGGGGAAAATATCACTTTATCCAATTGTGCAGAAACAACAATAAATAACATAATAGAATAAACCAACCTGTATTTGCAGGAAATAATATATAATAATGATGAAGCATGACGCGTGAGTGAGTATAAGGAAGAAGGAAATTCACAATGAGTCACCCGACCTATTACCAATCCATGGAATTCCTGCCCTCCCTCACCATTTTGGATTTTAGATGGGATCATGTGCTTTCACGCATTCAAACACCCAGCTCTTCTAAGGCAATCTCATCCCTTGTACTAACCTTGGTTCCTCATGTAAAAAAGATCTCAAATACCACCATTGCAAGTACACAGTACAATTAAAACATCATTGCAGGCACACAATGAAATTAAAACTACCATTCCTAGAACACAATGAAAGTAAAAGCAACATTGCATCCACCATTTTAGATACACAATAAAATTAATATCATCCTTTTAGACACTAATTAAATTTAATCCACTATTACATAATCCTAATTAATCCTAATTAAGTTAAAACCATTGCTACACAAAGTCTAGTAATATAATAAACAATGTTACATACATTCCTTAAAACCAAAACCTGACATTATTGTAGACACTCATTGCAAATAAAACCACTAGTGTTATAAACACCCATTAAAAATGCAGGAATTACTATTATTAAATATCCATTAAACATATAGCCACTATTGTTATAGGAAGCCATTCAAATCAAAGCCACTATTTCAAGCATCCATCAAAATTAAAACCATTATTACAAGGCACAAAATAAAAGTAAAACCACTAGACTACATACACCATTAAAATTAAAATGCTTATTTAAGAGTGGTAGGTGCGCGGATACCATTCTATATCCCAAAGGAAATCAAGAACTTACCTGCACTGGGGGTCTAGGCTATGCTTCCAATGACGCAAAAACTCTTTTGGTTTATCAAGGCCTTGTGTTGATTAAGGAAAGGGGAATAAAAATCACTACAGTGCTAGGGAATTCCTATAGCATAGTACATCATTTGCAATGTAAGAAACTTGAGAGGATGTCTAATTAGAAAAAAGCATCCTCAAAGTTTTTTTTTTTTCAACATATCTATACTTCAAATGCATACATCTAGGCCAATTTGGGAGATGATTTAGGAATGATGAAAATAAATGGGGTGGGGCTTGTTCATCTACTCGCTCCCATGATTATTTTTTAAACTAATTCATGATCGTCCATTGTAAAACTAAGTGTCATCCCAATCATGCGAACGAGGAGTGGGAGTATTATAATGCCCCTACATAAGGGCATGCTCTTTTATTTCACTTCACATGCATCCAATGTTATTAAGGGAAACAAAATGAGGAGGGTCCTCCAATGTGGTTTTATTGTTCTACTATAGATTGGAAGCTCTAATAGTTTCCCCGGGACAGAAGCATCCGGTTCTTGAGCATGACCATGGCCTTTGGTTGTTAGAATCTTTCAATGTTGTTCCAGTCTTAGTTCTGTGGTCCAAACTATCTTCCATAGGCTAAGCACACTATTTTTTTGGATTTAATTACAGTGAAAAATCATATATAAAAATAGATAAGGGCCTATATCCTATAAGATTAATACTTGACTAATGTTTTTTCCCTTAACTACTGTGAGAACTCAAGATAACAACAACACCCATATGTTGTTTCAGAAATAACACATAATTTCTCCTTGATTGTGCATCCTTGCATAAATTATAACTCAAGATTAAAACCACAAAGTGTTCCTTCTTTTGGAGTTCAAAATAGAAACATAAGTACTGACAAGTGCACCTATCTCTAAAATAGCAATTAGCCTCCAAATAGAACTAGTGATGCATGCATTGTTTTAAGGACTAGAATAGAATGGTACAAAGTGTGATAAAGATAGTAAGTATCATACTTAAGAAGGAACCCCATCTCTTATTTGATATTTTGTTTTGAATATCATTCCTTCTCACTTGCAAGTTATGAAACTAGAAGCTCAAGCTCCTGCTGCTGAAATGGGTTGAATGAGGCACTGATCTTAGGCTTCATGCAATGCCAAACTTGCTACCACACAAGTGCTAACATGATAATATTCAATAGTATGGAATTGGCTAAAATGTCTTCATGAAATGAGAATAAGGTAGAAAATCAAGGTTATATTGGGTGCTTAGTTTGTTGTTATCTTTAAATGTTGTCCTTCAAGTAAAACACAAACACTAGAGACATGGTGGTATTGGGTATTGTATATACTCCTCACATCAAGAATTGTATATTCTAAGCCCTTGTAACCAGAACCTATTCAAGTCCCTTGTGGAATTGTGGTTCAAACTATCTTCTATTATTGCCAAACGAATATACCTATCCATGGAGAAGTCACTAGCAACTTGCAAGTCTAGAAATGCTTCTTTTAATGTTGTAGTAATTGCATCAACTTCTTGTTGTTTCGTGTAGTTTTTTTTAGAGATGCATAATGTGGATATTCAATATTCAACATTCTCTTAAATTTCACTAATTTCAAAGGATGATCCAGAATAGTACCTTTTGGTTTCTAATTGACTTCTTAAAGGCACCGTGCATACCTCTCAAGCATATGGCTTGGTTATGAAATGCTTTAGACTTGTGAAAAGCACCAAGTTTGATCTCTCTTTTTATCCATTAAGTGATCTATCTTTACTGGTCATAATTGCCACTGAAATGTACCAAGTTCCCCCTTTCAAATGCCACTATCTTTTGTAGATAATGTTTTATGTGCTTATACATTTCTGATTCAATTTTCATTCCATACTGTAGCTTATTGTTAGTTGAACAAACTACGTGATGAAATTAAATCCATAAAACTTCCAAGAAAGGTAATTACCATGACCCTACAGCAAAGGATCACAACACTTCTATCCATGATTTATGCCTAAACACATTGTTTTAACTTTGTCTAAAAGGAAGGTCTCTCAAACAAATCACCAATCCGAGTTAAAAGATTTGGAGTAGCGTTATGCACTTTTGATGTAAGACATGAAATAGAGCTACTCCCAATACTAAGAAAGTTCTATAACCCTCTATGCAAACTTCTCCATGTTTATCACATGAATGGGAGATATGTCTTCACCCATGGTAGCTTTGGAAACCTTTGTGATATCTTTAGCTTTGTCTTCATATCCAACTATTTCTATTAGTTCAGGTAAAGAATCACAGAACAAAGAGGTCTATCTTTCACAAACTTTGCAATTCATGGATATATAGTTATCATTAATGATCCTAACCATCTTAGAAAAATATCACAAATATTATTCGCTTACTGTTATGCAGAAAGAATTGATGTCTATTTCTAATGTATCAAGAAAACCAATGGCTTGCATAATCGTATTTCCATTAATCTTCACCTTGGCTATGTTGTAGTTGTTTGTATTTATTTTAAACTTGTCTTTATGGTGCTTGTTCCTCTTCATGATTATTGTCACTGACTCCCAATTCTAGCAGCTAAGATGAGATGGAACAATTTTGCGCCCTATTTACCCACTACATCAAGGGATGAACCACAATGCTCCATATATTTACTATTCTGTAATATGAACCAATGATTTGAAACACTGCAAATTTGTCTTGACTATTCACAAACTAACATTTTTTTGAGACTAAATGAGAATTGTGATGGGGAGGTTACTGATAACAAAATGATGGTTTGGGAAAGGGAAACATTCTCATCTAAACTTGATTTGTATGACTTGATGGGATATGGTACTAGGCCTTAAGAGCCTTCTTTTATTTCTTGGACTTCAGTTGTTGGGTATGATGCTCACATACATTCAGAGCCTTCTTTTGTTTCTTGGCCTTGATGGGATATGGTACTAGGCCTTAAGAGCCTTCTTTTGTTTCTTGGCCTTCAGTTGTTGGGTATGATGCTCACATACATTCAGAATGTGTAATTATTTGGGTATGATGTTGGCATTACATATATTATTCACTATCTAATTCCTCTTCTGTACACATGTCAATGGTGAAGTTTTCACCTTCGCACTATGGCATGCCAATTTCATTTTAATGGTCGGTATCTTCTACAACCAAAAAACCTCAACCAAATACTTTCCTAAATTTCAAAATCATTAAAAATGAACTCGTTTCCTAGTAATTGTCAAAATCTTGTAGCCAATTAAATCCATCTAGGACTCAAAGCATTTCCACAAGGGCTTGGTTGGGAAAGGAATCTATTCTTTGCAATCTCTGTGTGTGTCTGGTTTGTGTAGCACACCTAGTCATCAACTAATTGTTCTAGTCACTATGTTATTTGAAAATTATCATATGTGAGGATTGAATAAGGGGGTGCAAGTGGCATATTTTAGAGGCACAATCTGATTATAAAATTAATCACATTCTATTAGGATATGATCTAGATAGAAGGATGAATTGGAGTATAAGTTCACAACAGAGACTTGGGTTTGGGACTTGCAAGTAATCGAGACTGCTCCTCAACTAAGGGAGTTTTGAGAAAAGGAGAAGCAATTTGAATATTTCATTCATATTCATCAAGGGAAGTATGATGAAATAATTAAAGGGTTGGACTCCCTGTAATATTTAGTTCTCAAATTTGCAACTCATCTTCAACTTCCAACACTAGCCATGTAGTCATGTTCATCACAAGTTAAGGATTAATCCTCTAAACACAATTTTCCCTTCAAGGTGTCCTACAACTATGTTGCAGGAGAGGAAATTGTAGGTTCATTGATTAAAATGGATTTGTGGACACACAACCAACTATGCATGTCATGGAGAATCAAGTTTTCTTAAAGAAGAAACCCCTCATGAACCAAACTGTCAGAGATTATAAGTCCTAAATGATTTTTATTGATCAGAAATCCTTTATTTATACACTAGATGAGGACTGTTGGACTTCGTCTTCCAAAGGTCCTTTGGATTCCTTTGGAGACTATTCATCTTCTTGAAAACTATTTACAAATTGTTTACAAAATTATTTAGTGGAACCATAATCCCGCAGGATTAGGTTTCCAACATTACCCCTTAATCCGAAGGGGTGTTTGTAAGTTCTAACATGTTCCTAAACTTTTCTCGTTCAAGCGCTTTGGTGAGTATATATGCAATTTGCTCGTTCGTGGAACAATGTCATAAATGGATTGTTTTGGCCTCTACATGATGTCAAATCAAATGGTACTTTGTGTTGATATGCTTAGTTGGATCATGGAATATGGGAATCTTGGCCAACTTGATTGCAGAAGTGGTGTCGATCAATAATGGAGTGGGTTTATCTTTTCTCTCCTACAAATCCTCAAGTATAAGCCACACAATCTCTTTTGTTGCTTCTGATGCAGCCACATATTTTGCCTCTACTATCAAATATGCTAGAATTTTCTATTAACGTGATCTCCAGGAGACAGATGTTGATCCAAGACACATTGTGTATCTAGAAGTAGAAAATCTTGTCTCTTTGTCACCATCAAAGCCTATTGGATTTTACTTTTGTCTTATTTCTTCTGTTGGGTTTTTTCGATGATGGAATCAGACTTCTTCACATCCATTCTTCCCATAGTGCTTACACTGTAAGTCTAGTTTTCTGTTTGAGTAGTTTCTCCCCTTTTCCTATGAAATTTATTCTTCCTCTTCCTCTTCTTTTGTTCTCTCCCTTGGAAGAGTCTTTTGACAAGTTATTTTCTTTTTTAGCAAGGCAAAGGGTCTCTCCAATGGGCTCACTAGTCTTCTTTCCAAAATATTTTTCTTTATCTACAATCTTCTCCACCAAGGTGTTGAAGGTGAGGTCTTTCGACTTGTCACTACCTTGAAGTGATTCAAGGTTGTCATGTCCCCTCCTGTCATCCCGACCCACAAAGGAACATGATTGTAACATGGGGGTGTCTAATTCTTCCCCAAAGACATAAGACTAAATTTAAATTAAAATAAAATGCATAATAAGATTATACAACAGAATTAAAAAATATTAACACACACTCAAACTGGAATGCATCAGCATACCTATCCCAAGTAGATGATGAATCAACATTCAGAGAATCAATCCCATTCTCATGCTATGTACAAACTTCATATCAACCATATTAAGATAATCATTTGATTTCATTAACATAAATAATCAACATTCAGAATAGAGCACAAAATTATCATAATTTAAACCACAGAGAATACTTATCTTTAAGATGAAACTGTCCAACAACTGGTTATGTGAGAGAAACATTCCACCCAACCACAGGTCTCTGTCCAGCCTCTATTCTTTCGGCTGAGAGACCACCCCCGAGATGGGATGTGTATCCACTAAGGAGGAACTAGACAGGTTCACTCACAACCATGATCTCACACAACAGTCATGCTAAGCCAACACAAAGTTGGGTTTATCAAGCATGAAAGAGACAAATGAGGAGGATGCTAGGCCAGTGAGCTCAACCATAGAGCTATAGACATCTAAACTAAACTTAAATAGTCACGGCACCCACAATACCTACTACACCCAACACAAGGAAGGTCCCCTTCTCTGCAGCACAGTCCCGTAGGCGTCCCTTCCCTCCAGTTCTCTTCGGGGTGGGCATAGAAAGTTACAGCTGCTAATTCCTTGAGATTCTAGCCTTCACTGGGTTTATCAAGCAAACCCAACCTCTGTTCAAACAATTACACTTGGATTTTCACAATTCGGTGACCAAATAACTCAATCCCATAATTGGATTTCTGAGCTATAAAAACTGGGTTTTCCAATGGATTTCAGGGTATCTCATACTCTCAATTTCACCCCAAGGTTCATATCTATGGATCCTCCATTGGATTTTACTGTCAATACCAAATTTTGGGCTTTTATGGCACTTCAAAACATGGGTTAATTCACAGTTGCGATTTCTGGTTTTTCTCACTGCTGGACATGTGTAATGGATGAAAATTGAAGTCTCCTTGTTCCACAATGGAATGGGGATGAGGAAAAATGAATTCCCATGAGGTAGAGTGACTTGTGGGTCATAGAAAAATATCCCATACCTGCCATACAAATTTCTGGGCTGCCCATGCTCCATTGAATCCATGGACTGATTTCTCAACAACTTCTTACAACTAAAATAAATGTCAGCAAGGAAGTCAAATGGGTTCACAAGATGACATATGGCAGCCTATGGTTCAATCCCACAACCCCCTCACAACTCCCTAGTGGAATACACATGGCCCCTTCTCATTAGATGCTTCCATAGCCAGTTTTGGTATTTTATTGCAATATTAAATATTTACATCAATTTACAATATTCCATGACTTAATAGCATATGGATGGAAAAATATCAAATACTTATCCATTTTAAATAGGATCCTAACATACACTAGCGGGGCCTTGGCCTTGAGCTCCACGCTAGGAAAACATACATCGCATGTATACAATATTTGCATTAAAAGCCAATATATCATAAGGGTCAAAATGGGGTATTACATTCCCCTCCCCCTTAGAACAACACCATCCTCGGTGGTCTTAAAAGTGAACAAAAATGGGAATGCCTCTCTCATGGCATCGTCTAGCTCCCATGTAGCCTCATTGGGACTAAGGTGCTCCCATTGGACCTTTACCTGCTTGATGGCTCTGTTCCAGAGCAATGTGACCTTGTCGAGGATGCGCATAGGATCTACTTGGAACTCTCCCTCGGGATCCATCTGTATCACATTCCAATCAATCATATGATTAGGATCATGTACATACTTCTTAAGCAAAGATACATGGAAAACATTATGAGCTCTTATGTTAGCAAGAAATGCATCTCTATATGCAATTGGAGCTATCCTATCTAGGACTTCAAATGGCCTACAATATCTTGGTGCCAGCTTGGCACAACTTCTCAACTTGAGAGAACTTTTCCTTGGTCTCACTCTCAAATAAACATGATCCTCAATCTGAAATTCCTTATGCACTCTTTTCAAATCTGCATAAATCTTTTGCCTGTCCTAAACTACCTTTAAATTCTTCTTGATCTTAACAACTTCTTGTTCCATTTTCTTGATCATCTTTGGCCCAAGCACTACCCTATTCACCGGACTATCCCAATTCACTGGAGTCATGCATCATTTTCCATACAATGCCTCAAATAGACTCATCCCCAATGATGCGTGATGTCCATTATTGTATGCAAATTCTACCAAGTGTAGGTAATCTTCCCACTTGGATGGTTTATCCATCACATACATTCTTAGCATGTATTCAAGAACCTGATTCACCCTCTCAGTTTGACCATTTTTTTGAGGATGATATGTTGTACTGAAATTCAATCTAGTTCTCAATTCCTGAAATAATCCTTTCCACAAATTGGAAGTGAACTTTGTATCACGATCAGAAATTATTGCCTTAGGCAATCCATGCAATCTCAATATCTCTCTCATGAAGATATTTGCAATGTCATTAGCCTTGTGAGTGGACTTGACTGGAATAAAGTGAGCTACCTTTGATAGCTTGTCCACCACAACCATGATTGAATCATGCTTCTTCACTGTCATGGTAAGACTTGTTATAAAATCCATAGAGATCACTTCCCACTTCCACTCTAGAATGGGTAAGGGCTGCAACAATCCTGTTGGATGTTGGTGTTCTGCCTTGACCTGCTGGCACTTTTGACACATAGCAATGTACTCAGCTATGTCCTTCTTCATACCATGCCAAAAGTATTGCTTTCTAGATACTGTTATAGTTTTCTGATATCATGGATGTCCAAAATATGGCATTTGATGTATTTCATCCATCACAAGTTTCTTCAAATCTGCACTATTTGGAATGTACATTTTGGTACCATGATAAATGAGAACATCATCCTCACCCACCTGATATCTTGCACATGCTTGATCCATATTACCTTGCTGCAACTTCTCTTTAATTTGAAGATAAGCTTCATCACTAGTTTTAGCTTCTAGAACTCTTGTCTTCAAATCTGATTTGCACATACTTAATGCTGCAACATGAAATTTTCTACTAAAAGCATCTGCAACCTTATTCTCCTTCCCTTTTACATGCTTAATTTCAAAATCAAATTCACAAAGGAATTCCATCCACCTAGCTTGCCTAGCATTCAAGTTTGGTTGGTCAAACAAATACTTCAAGCTCATGTGGTCTGTCCTAAGATCGAATCTTTTTCCCAACAAATAATGTCTCCACATCTTGAGAGCATGTACTATGGATGCTAATTATAAATCATGCGTGAAATAATTCTTTTCGTGGTCTTCTAATTTCCTTGACTCATAACAAATCAAAAATCCTTCTTGCATGAGCACTCCACCTAGCCCTTCAATGCAAGCATCCTTGCACACTACAAAATCCTTCCTTGGATCTGCTATCTCCAAAACAGGAGCGCTAGTAAGTAACTCCTTTAACTGCTAAAAGTTTTTCTCACATTTTTCATACCATACAAATTTGATATTCTTCCTCTGCAATGAAGTGATTGGATGAGATATCTTGGAGAAGCCTTCAATAAACCTTATGTAGTAACCAGCAAGACCCATAAAAGATCTAACATTTGAAACATTCTTTGGAGTAGACCAATCCATGATGGCATTAATCTTCTCTGGATCCACTGCAATTCCTTCTTCGAAAATAACATGACCCAAATACTGCACCTTCTTTTGATAAAATTCGCACTTGATTAACTTAGCATACAGCTGGTGTTCTCTAAGAACTTGCAGCACCATCCTTAGATGTTCCTCATGCTCTTCTTCATTCCTTGAATAGACAAGAATGTCATCCAAGAACACATTCACAAACTTATCCAAATATTTGCTGAAGACATTATTCATGAGACACATCAATGTGGCAGGTGCATTGGTAAGACAAAATGGCACCACAGTGAACTCATAATGACCATATCTAGTTCTGAAAGCTGTCTTGTGAATGTCTCCTTATTTTATCCTCACTTAATGGTAGCCAAACCTCAAGTCAATCTTTGAAAACACTTTAGATTCCTTCATTTGATCAAACAAGTCATCAATTCTTGGCAATGGATACTTATTCTTGACTGTCACTTTATTAAGCTGCCTGTAATCAATACACAACCTTAAAGTCCCATCCTTCTTCCTAACAAATAGCATGGGTGCTCCCCAAGGAGATACATTTGGCCTGATATACCTCTTTTCCATTAACTCTTGTATCTGCATCTTTAACTCTACCAATTCCGATGTGCTCATTCTATAAGGAGCTTTGGAATTTGGTGCTACCTCTGGGACAAGATCGATGGTAAAATCAATATCTCTCTTTGGTGGTAGTCCCGACACTTTGTTTGGAAACACATCTTGGAACTCTTGCAACAATGAGAAGTCTTCTATCCTTAGTCCTTTGTCCACTGATGAATCTGATATATGAACCACATATAATTGTCAACCTTTCTTATAAAACTTCTTCAACTGTAAGGATGAAATATGTTTTACTGAAACTTGCTTGGGAATTCTTCTTACCAATCTTGGTCTTCCCTCATCATCAATGCATTCAAGTGCTTTCTCATAACAATCCAACTTGGCTCTATGTCTTTCCAACCAATCCATGCCAATTAAGGCATCATAAGAGCCTAATGGTAGTACATTTAATTATGCATGTGTGTGGAGTCCATTCAATTCTATGGGGCACTCCACCACTACTTCACTTACTTATCTCTTAGTCCATGTGGCTAATTGAACTATCCAAGACTTATTATGCTTCACTCTCCTAAGAGAACAACCTTCAACCACTTTTGGAGAAACATAACTATGAGTAGATCCTGGATCAATCAAAATAGAAATATATTGCTTAGCAATCTTACCTTCAACTTCCACCACTGCTGATTGATTGTGTGCTTGATGATTATCCAATGCTGCATAAATTCGAGGCATTTCCCTTGCCATATCCTCCACGGTAGCTGCTGCCCTTCAGTTTTGAAAACGTCGGGGATTCTCCTTCCAATGTGGACAATCTTTAAGCATGTGTTTTTCTCCACATCCCGAACACTGAAGTGGTCCTTTTGATGCTTTATCTGCTGCTACTGCTGGCTTGAATCCGCTCCTTGCTTGTTGCCCCTGTGGAAAGGTTCTAGGCTATTTTTTTAATGGTGGCTTGAAGCCACTTTTATTTTTATCAAACCTCCCTTTTGACTTTCCTTTCCATGATGGGTGAACCTATAATTTTCCTTTATTCTGCTCATAGCAATGCATTGCCATTCTAATGGCTTCATCCAGACTTGGAGGATTAACAAAATCGATCCTATCTTTGAAACTTTGAGGTAGACTTCCAAGGAAACATTGGATCTTTATCCTCTCATCTTTGATATAGTCCACATACCTCAATAATTCTAAAAATTTGTGGACATGCTCTTCCATAGATTTATGTCCCAGCCTGAGTTCATTGAACTCTTTTCTCTTACTATCATAATACCTAGCAGAAAGGTATTTTTCCTTGAAATACTTCTTAAATCTCTCCCAGCTGATCTTCCTTTTATTGATCCCTTTAACTTCCAAGAGGTTGTCCCACCAAATTGAAGCTCTGCCATTTAGATTTTAAATGGAAATTCCGGCATTTTCATTTCCTGAGTAATCATGAATTCTGAAATATTTCTTCATCCCAAGAAGCCATGCCTCTGCCTCTTGGCCTATCTTGTCTTTGCCATCAAATGTGGGAGGTCTTTCCTTCTTGAATTCTCCCTGTGGAATTACTTTGGACTTATTTCCTCCATCTAACCTACTAGAAGTATGCCTTGGAATTATTTGAGAGCCCCTAGAGTCACATGATCTGCTGGAAGAAGATCTAGAGGAAGGTGTTCTATGCTTTTTGCTCACAGAACTCTTCCTTGGGCTTGGAGTCCTCTTCCTTGAACGACCTCTAGAGCAACTCTCTGCATCTCTTCCTTCTTCACCTACATTGCTTGGGTTGGACCTAAGGTTTATCCTCTACTGCATATTAGTGAGGCTCTGCAAAATAGCAACATTGAGCTGGTTCTATTCTTCTTGAGCCTTCATCAACCTTTCATTGAGGCTCATCATGGTCTCAACCAAATTCTGAGGAGTTATTTGCTCCTTTCTCCCATTGGATTAAGTCTCAGCATTCCCTTCTTACACATTTTCTCCTAGCACATCTTCATCATGCTCATAAGGATCTTGAGCATCATTTATGGTCACCATTTTCCTTTGGAGACTGCTTTCCCTGTATGCTTCCCTCTGCTACAACTATTCAAATCTTATGAGCTGCAAGCACTGTACATTATAAAAATATTTATTAGACATCTTAGGAATGCATATAGAAATATACAACATCAATATTTATCAGAATTAAACTCATGGAATCGTTCACATAGCTACTATGCCCTCATTTCCTTTTCCCATTCATGCAATTCTGGAAATTGCTCATATTGTTAACAATTTGACAAAATAGTAACTGACACTTTTCTGCTCTAAATATCTATGATGTATGATAACCCCATTCAAATTATGGTGATGAACCACTGTTCTCTGCTGGATAAGATTTCCAATTCCTATCCACGTGCTTCATCCTGACTTCGGGTGTGGAAACTACACTACTTAAAAAATTGACAATTTCATCAAAATTCTGCACTTTTATGCAGTTGTAAAATGTCCTGAACTGCCAATTTCAGCCACCTGTAGAAGCAAATCTAGAAAGATTCAGAAAAAAATTTCTATCGGGAGAAGTTATTCCATACAACAAGGAATGCTCAGCAACTCGCGGATCTTTGTTCCGATGCACCATTCATCTTCTATAAATTTCTGGGTTTGACTACTTTTCACTTTTAAAATTTTCCAAAATTTCAAATTTTGGGTCAAAAATGTCTATTTCCCAAACAGTGCATTTATGGAAAATATCTATCTAACGTGAATTGTCTGTTTTAATGAGAATATGAAATGTTGAGTTCAGTAAATTTCTTGAATCCTTCATCTAAGGTCACTTTCATCCACTGCAAGCTTTTCAAATTCTCCAAAAAGTGGCTCGGAATAGTGCTTTTTGGCCTTTTCACTCACCCCGACTCCACATCCTTTGGAGTTTGGCTCCAAAATTCCAAACTTTACACTGAGCCTGCTCCATGACCACTCCATATCAGTTTTAGCTCGATCTGACCTTCTGTCAAGCGTCGGGACACTGATTTGTAAAAGCCATTAATTCCAAATTTATCCCAAATTGGAGCATAATGGGTTCAGGATCCTCACTTGACCTTCCATGGCCTTCGTTAATGGCCTCATAATGCCACTGAACTCATCCAATTCTGATTCTGCATGCTCTTATTATCGAAAAATCGAGTTTCGGGCTCTCTCTCTCTCTCTCTCTGTATATATATATATATATATATATATATATATATATATATATATATATATATATATATATATATATATATATTATCCCGCAATCTGCAATTGCGGGTGCAGAAAGCCAGAACGCAAGTCCGAAAACTTAACGTTTCTGCAATCCCGCAATTCTGCAATTGCGGGTACGGAAAGCCACAACGCAAGTCCGAAAACTTAACGTTACTGCAATCCTGCAATCCCGCAATTGCAAGTGCGGAAAGCCAGAACATAAGTTCGAAAACTTAACGTTTCCGCAATCCCGCAATTCTGCAATTGCGGGTGCGGAAACACCTCTACTCCGACAACTTGCGAGGCTCATATCTCCTTCGTCCCTTAACCGAATCGGGCGAGTTTGGTACAGTTGGAAAACTCTTGGAGAGATCTATGCAATGGTGTGATCCCCTACCACACCTGAGAACACTGCTTCTGCCATTTTCCAACTCAAAATTTCACCCAACTTCATCAATACTACGTTGAAACATTCTGATATCTACCTGCAAACTCGGAGTTTGGCCCAAGCAGCCCTAGTAATGCAACATGGGCTCTTATACCACTCTGTCATGTCCACTCATGTCATCCCGACCCACATAGGAACACGACTGTAACATGGGGGTGTCTAATTCTTCCCCGAAGAAATAAGACTAAATTGCAATTAAAATAAAATGCATAATAAGATTATACAACAGAATTAAAACATATTAACGCACACTCAAACTGGAATGCATCAGCATACCTATCCCAAATAGATGATGAATCAATATTCAGAGAATCAATCCCATTCTCATGCTATGTACAAAATTCATATCAACCATATTAAGATAATCATTTGATTTAATTAACATGAATAATTAACATTCAGAACAGAGCACAAAATGATCATAATTTAAACCATAGAGAATAATTATCTTTAAGATGAAACTGTCCAACAACTCGCTATGTGAGAGCAACATTCCACCCAACCATAGATCTCTGTCCAGCCTGTATTCTTTCAGCTGAGATACCTCCCCTGAGCTGGGATGTGTATCCACTAAGGAGGAACTAGACGGGATCACTCACAGCCATGATCTCACACAACAGTCATGCTAATTCAACTGTAATGTCCCCATTCAAATAATTGCATAGTAAGACAATCCCATCATTCCTACTAGTTTCCTAGGTTGGATGGGCACATGTGGAATTGTGATAAGGAAGCTAATAAATGATGTTTAGACATTAGAAGAGTCAATTATTTAATAAATAGGTTGAATAAATAAATTCAAGAGAAATTATAGGTGGCAAGTAGTTTTGAAGACATATGGAGGATGTGGGACCCACATTAACTTGATTTCTCAAGGACACATGGCATCTGTCTCTTGCCAATTTGAATTTATGAGAAGGTGAACACTCTTGGGTGAGTTGGTAAGTCATAACAAATGGAATTGAGCATCTTAGGTCAAATTGGGATGGATTGGTAACCTCCATGGAAGATAAAGAGTCAAATTGAAAGTTTGTAGACACTTGGGCTAGATTCCCTAGCCCCTATGACACCAATGATGGAGCATCTATGAAAACTATGACAAAGTGAAGACCTTACCTCTGACATTGACCATTATTACATGTCATCCCCAAAAATAGGCTCAAGGAAGGTGCTCATGGGAGTTGGAGAAGCCAAAGAGACTCAAACTCGAATTTGAGAGAAGATGGAAGGTTGGAACTAAGAGACAAGTGGCAAATGGGGAATATTTCGTAAGTGGAAATCTCTTGAAGCTATGGAGAGGATTTTTACCCTTAGAAGGCTAATGTTGGTTATAAAATGAAGAAATCAATTATGAGAATGGCTTTTGATGATTTGAGAAAAAATGCATTTGTCAAGAGAGAGCTAGTGGATGACTAGTTTCTTGCCTTAGCCAATTTCGAGGGTGAAAGATTCCCATCCAAGTTGGTGTTTGAAGAGGCCAATCAGGTCTTTCATGAATATTTAATGGATTTTTATTTGCAGGTATCAGCTACAGGGAATCTTGTGGATTTTTTTAGTGCAGCACCATCTCTCAACCATTTCCAGTTTTGAAGGCATATTCATGCTCCTTGAGGGAGGGCATTTTTGGTGAGCAGTTGTGCTTCTTGGCAGAGCTTCTCATTATATATTTCTGATTGTAATAGCTTCATATCCTCTATTCTTAATATTCAGAAAGTCTCATGTCGAAATATCCACTGGTTGTATGCAAAAATGTTGATTAATGAGCAAACAATGTCCATTTCCCCACTACATTGATGTATATCATTATAATGCTCATGATTTAGAATGGATGCATGATTCTATGATACATTTGTGATTAATAGACTGCCATGGATGTATTTTACAAGCTTGATGTACTGTACTTGAGCATTTGAAGTATTTTTACTCAATTTAATTGCATTGGGAGAAGAAATAGTGCCATTTCCCCAAGGGTCGAATTGGGGATTTTTGCAGCTGAATGGGAGAGGGTTGGAACAGACATAATAATCAATTAATGGTACATTGGGAACCTTATTAACATCCTTAATACATCCCATACCTTTGTTCATAAATTCGATGGATTTTGGAAGCATTTGTGAAGGCAATTTCAGTACTTACCCTAGGGGGATTTGAACCCCAAATTACAAGTAAAATTGCATACTTGGACCAAAATCTTAAGAGAGTTTGAAAAGGTCTTTTGGTGTCCATATATCATCCCTGAACATTTTATTTAAGTCCTAATATCATTCATAAACCTTTCTTGAATATTTGGGACCATTTGGGGCAAAATTGGGACCTAGGCATCAAAACTAGTCAAAGGTCGAAATTGGGGAAAAATTGGAAAATTGGGCATTTTCATAAAATTTTGAAAAATGGACATTACACCAACACACATTTGGTTTTATCAAGCATGCAAGAGACAAATGAGGAGGATGCTAATCCAGTGAGCTCAACCACAGAGCTATAGACATCTCAACTAAACTTAAACAGTCATGGCACCCACAATACCTACCACACTCAACACAAGGAAGGTCCCCTTCTCTGCAGCACATTCCCTCAAGCATCCCTTCCCTCCAGTGCTCTTCAAGGTGGGAATAGAGAGGTCCAGTTTCTAATTCATTGAGATTATAGCCTTCACTGGGTTTATCAAGCAAACCCAACCTTTGTTCAAACAATCACACTTGGATTTTCATAATTCGGTGACCAAATAACTCAATCCCGTAATTGGATTTATGGGCTATAAAAACTGGGTTTTCCAATGGATTTTTGGGTATCTCATATTCTCTATTTCTCCCCAAGGTTCATATCTATGGATCCCCCATTGGATTTTACTGTCAATACCAAATTCTGGGTGTTTATGGCACTTCAAAACGTGGGTTAATTCACAGTTGCGATTTTTTATTTTTCTCACTGTTGGGCATGTGTAATGGATGAAAACTGAAGCCTCCCTGTTCCAGAATGGAATGGGGATGAAAAAAATGAATTCCCATGAGGTAGAGTGACTTGTGGGTCAAGGAAACAGAGCCCATACCTGCCATACGAATTTCTGGGTTGCCCATGCTCCATTGAATCCATGGACTGATTTCTCAACAACTTCTTACAACTGAAATAAATGTTAGTGAAGAAGTCAAATGGGTTCACAAGATGACATTTGGTAGCCTATGGTTCAATCCCACAACCCTCTCACCACTCCCTAGTGGAATACACATGGCCCCTTCTCATTAGTTGCTTCCATAGCCAGTTTTGGTATTTTATTGCAAGATCAAATGTTTACATCAATTTACAATATTCCATGGCTTAATAGCACATGGATGGAAAAATATCAAATACTTGTCCATTTTAAATAGAATCCTAACATACACTAGCGAGGCCTTGGCCTTGAGCTCCACGCTAGGAAAACATACATCGCATGTATACAATATTTGCATTAAAAGCCAATATATCATAAGGGTCAAAATGGGGTATTACAAAGGTAGTGTGAGTGTGTAAGATAGAGTAACATGATGAAGGAAGCAAGTGGAAGATCTAGTTGCATGAAAATGGCTTGGATCTTATGCATTATCGCTCTTATCTCATATGCAACAATCATGCGATCATTATCCTTCATTTCTAAATTGAATAATTTCAACATCATCTGAATTATTTCCATCTTAGAATGTGAGTCAAACAAATCCTTCAATCTTCTCAAGGAATCAAAATAGGATGTTGTAGGTAACATGTGCTAACTCACCTCTTCACCTAATGTAGCAGTGATCATTTCTAATTCCTTGTTGTCTTTGGTATGCCATATAACAAGTTCTTTCTTTGTTGTGGGTTGTTTTGGGTCATATTTCAAGTTCATGCTAGCTTCTGTTTGAATGGTGGTTCCTTCACATATGCCATGCCAAAAATCATTGTAGATGAATGTGGTTTTGATATTACTCAACCACTCTAGATAGTTGTTTTTACCAGTGAGAACTGATCCAACTATAGATGCCAATGAATGCATCTTCCGCAACTATACCTGCAAATTAAAAGTGTTTTGGGAGAAGAAGAGGTGTAGGTCTAAGTCTCTACCAACTTATTTACAATCCAATTCAATAATATTTTCTTTCTATCGAATCTATACTTTTTCTACACACTATATAATATTTATGTAGACTCTATACTATTTCTATAGGCTCTATACCATTTCTGTAACTGATCCCAAAACAAGGTATATAATTCCTAGAGCTTGAAATATTCAACACCCTTACAAATGATTCAAGTCCTACACATCATTTTTTAAATCTGAAATAACAAACTCTAAGACTCGTAAAAATATACTTTCTTCTAAAAAATGAGAATGAGTGCATACAAAACTACAAAACTTCAATCGAGCTTATATACCATCCAAACATTCAGTGGAAAAAAGGGACTTGGGTTAAGCAACTCCAAACTTCAACTTCAATGCACTCCACATGAAATTAGGGTTTTGATACAGGTTTCAATGACAAGATTAATCCAACACACAACTTCACCTTGGTGTCATCAATAGTTGCAACTCCAATAAATAGTTGCAACACAAATACCTTCATTAACAATTACAACATAGCTCCATTATTCAACATAGCTCCATACGACTTCAACATAGTTTCTATGTAACTATTCAACAAGACCGATATGTAGCTCTTCAAAATGATAGGAGGAAAGTACTCTCTCAAGGAATCCCACACAGTATTATACAGTCTAAAAAACAAACAATCTTCAAAAACACGCCTTCAACAGCATACACGGTGTCACAATTGCTTCAACAATATCATGTCTCACCATATTAGATGGTTCATGCACTAGAGTAGGGTTCACAAACTAGACAAGCAATTGCTTGGTAACAACTCTCAATGCAGAAATAACAAACTGGAGTAGAAATAAAAAGCTTACTCAGATTAGGGTTCATGAAGTTGAAAAGGGGGGAGAAAGCCCATACAATGGAGTAGACCCTTCACGCACAGTGGAGAGGCATCTTGTTTTTGAAACATTCACTAAGATTAATCTTGAAGATGGATATAGAGGGAAGAGAAATGCGAGACAACGTTTATAAGACACTGAAAATGCCAATAGGTACGCAGTAGAGGGTAAACTGAACCAATAGGTAGGAGTTATGGCCAGGCGCTTTGATACCATTGTCAAAGATGATAACTCCCAAATGATTTTTATTGATCAGAAATACTTTATTTATACACAATAAGAGGACTGTTGGAATTCATATTCCATAGGTCCTTTGGATTCCTTTCGATACTATTCATCTTCTTGAAAAATATTTACAAAATTCTTCAATGGAACCATAATCCCGTGGGATTAGGTTTCCAAGAAAAAATTAATGTATCTCTCTTTCTTTATCATATTTCATCATGTAGCCTTTTTGCTAAACTATTCTTTACGAAAATATAGTATCCATATATATAGGATTAGGGCTTGGGAAGGGTGGATAGAGTAGCTTGTGGGAGAAAATTTTGGCATTTTTGGACCTTTAGATTGGCAGGTTGCAGCCAATCTTCTTATATTTTATATTACTAGTGAAGGCATGGAAAAACTCACAACAAACCATGTTAATGGAAAAATTACTACAATATCTTAATGAGGCATAATTTAGCTATACAAAATAAGCAAAAGAAAAGGAAAAATGGTAGGAGTGTGCTGCAAGAAATAATATAACTGTTACAATTGCTTCTTTCTATAAAAAAAAACTAGATTTATTCATCATTACATCTTGTAAGGAATATGTGTAAGCATTCTACAATATTTTTCTTTGTATTGATGATAATTTTACCATATTTATCTTTATACCGATGATAAGTCAAAATAGGTAGTAAAGTACACATTAGCAATATTTAACTTCCTGTTTTATTTTGTTCATAACGTGTAATGAAAGAAGAGGGAGTTTTAACAAATAATGTGATGATCTTATTCATTATAGGGAATGTTGAAATAAATGGCTAACACTATCGTTATTCAATAGTGAATACAATGATATGCCACACCACCCAAGGTGAATGTAGCGTTATGACAGACACTACCAAGGTTCAATTCCCCTATAAGCATGAATAAGAAATGGGGGAAGATCAAGTCTTGGGTGATTTTGATGGAAGAGAACCCCCATCATGACATATAAGTGCTTATATTTTGTGATTAGCCCCTTCAATGCAGTTTCACTCATACAAGCAATCTACTTGTTGTGCGCATAGTGCCCAACCCCTTAGGGATTGCTACAATGCTTATTTTGTGTTTAAAGAAAGCATTAATAATAATAATACTAATGATGATGATGATGATGATAATGTGATACATGGAAAAATCATATAAAATTTTTTATACATTGAGCAAGTGTGAAAAAATATCACCATGTGATGCTCTACTAATAACCAAATAGTCTCTCCTGGGATGGATGAGATGAGATTCAAAGTAAAACCCATGAAAATATTTCACTTTACACTTTGTCTAAAAGTTGTGGGAAGGCAGGGGAGTGTTTCTCTTACTCACAATAACACACGCAGATCACTAAACTCAGAAATTTCCACCTACAGAACAGTCGCAGCTGACAGTAATAACCAACTGTAATATTCAACACAGTCACAGCTAACAATAACAGCTCACTGTAGTCTTCAGGACAGTCACAACTAACAGTAACAACTAACTGTAACAACTAACTGTTTTGGCTATATTTTGATAACTCCTGCATTCATAAACTTGACTAATACTCTATTTCATTAGTTAAACACATTTAACTCACAAAATAACACTAATATCTTAAGTTGCTACAACAAACTAACTTCAGAATAAATATGAGTTTTCAAACTCAAAATAACAGAGTATAACAAAAATACACAGTAAAATTTTATTTTCAACTTCAACTAATAATTATATTCACCTTTGTCCCTTAAATCATGATTACAATGGTAAGTATTTATAGTGCTTCATCCTAATTGATCATTAAATGCTAAATGACCCTTCATAACAAAATCATCACTATAGAAGTAAATGCTCTGCTCTGTTACAGTCTTGAGAAGTTAAAATTACAGACTGACAAAATAAAAAAACCGTGTTGGCCCTTCAGGAATGACATGCGATTGTTGGCCCGATTATGTAGATTCAAAATACATTAATGGTAATGGATTTTCACAATTTAATAAACTGAACTAATGTGGTGACTGCCTCTTCGAATAAAGCGATGTGGCAGTGGCAACTCTTCAAAAACTTGGCGGTTACAAATCTGGGCGGTGTTTCCTCTTTAAAATTTCGGCGGCCATCTATTTGAATGGTGGAATAATTAACTACTTCCAACATTCTCCCCCTTAATTACTACATTCAAAAACAAAACTTTGAAATACTAGATTTCTATTATAGCTTACAAACCCCAATGTTTTTCCTATGAAACTCAAGCAACTCTTTCCCAGAGGTTTTGTAAATAGGTTTGCAAACTGATTTTCTGATCTGCAAAATTCCATACTAATTTCATTCTTGTTTATCAATTCCCGAATGACATGATATCTTGTATCAATATGCTTACTTCTTTTATGAAAGACGTGATTTCTTGATAAAGAAATGGTTGATTTATTGTCACAAAAAATCTGAGTACGTTCATCTTGTTCATGCTGCAACTCAGAAAGAGTTCTTCTCATCCACACAGTTTGACATGTAGCTGCTGTTGCTGCAACATACTATGCCTCAGCAGAGTATAATGTCACTATGGGTTGATTCTTTGAGGCCCATGCTATTGATCCCGATCCAAAACTGAATACATATCCAGATGTGATTTTTCTATCATGCATTGAACCTGCAAAATCACTGTCAGTATATCCAATCAACTTCAAATTTGAATTTTATGTATACTAGATACCAAAATTTGTTGTTCCAGCAATATATCTCAGAATCCTCTTTCCATCTTTCCAGTGGGTATTCTTTGGGGACTTCATAAATCTCGAAATCATACTTACTACAAACACTATATCAGGTCTTGTTGCAATCAAGTACATGAGACTTCCTACCAGTCTCTTATACAACGTTGGATAAAATTTTGACCCATCATCCTCCTTACTGAGTTTTGTACCAGTTGCAATTGGAGTTACAACTGGCTTACATTTCATCATTCTGAATCTTTTCAGTACATCATTTGCATACTTAGTTTGATTTATAAAAATACCATCCTCGGACTGAGTTACTTCAATACCAAGAAAATATTTCATCATTCCTAAATCCGTCATCTCAAATTATGTTTTCATGGCTTTCTTAAACTCATCTACTGAAAGATCTCTAGTGAATATCAAATCATCAACATGTAAGCAAACAATCAGTATTTTACCTTCTTGGTTTACCTTTGTATACAAGGGTGGATCACTTGTACTTATGTTGAATCCTTCACTATTCAAATATTCATTGATCCTGTTATACCAAACTCTAGGTGCCTACTTCAATCCATACAATGCTTTCTTTAATCTATAGACCTTGTCATCATGTCCATCAATTTCATATCCAGCAGGTTGTCTCACATAAACCTCTTCTTCTAAATATCCATTCAAAAAGGAAGACATTACATCCATTTGATATACATACCATTTATTATGAGCAACAATAGCTAATACCATCCTTACCGTATCAAGTCTGGCTACAGGTGCGAAAGTCTCATTATAATCAATACCAGGTTGTTGACTAAACCCCTGAGCTACAAGTCTTGCTTCGTATTTTTCAAATTCACCATCAGCATTTAACTTAGTCTTATAAATCCATTTGACACCAATACAATTTTTATTATCAGGCAGATCTACAAGATCCCAAGTATTATTTCTATCTATGGCATCAATTTCTTCATCCATTGCTTTTATCCAAACATCGTTTTTAACTACTTCATCAAAACTTACAGGATCACTTCTTCATTTTTCTCATACAGTTCTCTTAAACTTCGAGTCTTCGGACCTCTAACTCTGTTTCTTATTGAATATAATGTAGGATTTGATTCATTACTTACCTCTGATATTGTTCCTTGCCGTCCATCAACACTTGATGGTTCACCATGTTCTTGAGTTCTAGGAGTTCTGATAGGTGTTCTTACTGCTGGTGTAGACATATGTGAAGTTAATTGTCCTCCATGTATGCCCTGCTCATCTTCTTCATCTTCTGCGTGAGATGTAACAACGTCCTCTATAACCAACTTATCTATGCTTCCATACCATGCTTCTTCTTCCTTAAACATCACATCTCTGCTGATGAGATACTTCTTGGTGATGGGATTATAGAGTCTATATGCTTTAGATTCTTCACTATATCCAACAAAAATACATTTCTAACTTATGTCATCTAACTTCTGTCTCATCTCTTTAGGTACATGTGCATAAGCTACACACCCAAAAATCCTTAAATGAGATATCCTTCTACACTTACCATTCCATGCTTGCTGTGGAACTTGATCCTTCACGCTCTTAGTTGGGATTCTGTTCAGAATGTATACTGCACAGGTAACAACGTCTCCCCAATATTCATCTGAAAGATGCTTCTCCTTCATCATACTTCGATCCATGTTCATAATGGTTAGATTCTTTCTTTCTGCTACTTTGTTTTGTTGTGGAGTGTAGCGAGCAATAAATTGTCTTTTAATTCCATGATATTGACAAAATTCCACAAATTCCTTTAACATATACTCACCTCCTCTATCTGATCTCAAGACGTTAATAAATCTGTCACTCTCCTTATCAACCATAGCTTTAAAAATTTTAAACACATCAAAAGCTTGAGATTTCTGTTTCAGCAAATACACCCAAGTTTTTCGACTGAAATCATCAATAAAAGTCATAAAATAAACATTACCATTCAAAGAAGGTGTTTGCGTTGGTCCACACAAATCTGTGTGTACTAGCTCCATTGGTGCTTTTCCTATGTATGAGACTCCATAGACGAATTTCTCTCTATGATGCTTTCCCAATATGCAGCTCTCACATGAGCTTGCTGGCTACTGAATATTGGGAAACCCTTTTACCATCTGCTTCTTCTTTAGCAAATCTAAGCCACCAAAATGTAAATGGCCATACCTCAAATGCCATAACCATGATTGATCTAAACTCTTAGTTTTATAAGCATTCAAAGAGTTAGTCAAATCATTCTTCATAATCAGCGGAAACATTCTATTCTTTTTCATCTCTACTATGTCTATCAACTGCTTACTTGGATATTTGTCATAAATAGTACATACCGTGTTCTTAAAGAACCCTCTATACTTCTTCTCTAACAACTGTCCCACACTCAATAAATTACACATTAAACCAGGAACATAATAAACATCATGAATTTTTCTTCTTTTACCATTCTTGACATATACAACAATCACACCTTTACCATTAACGTTTACCTTACTGTCATTACCTAACTTCACTTCATACTAAATGCTTATATCTAGATTTAGAAATAACTCCTTATTTCCAGTCATGTGATTGTTGCATGCATTGTCTAAGAACCATATATCCTTTGAAATTTCCTGGGTGACATTACAAGTTAAAAACATAGGATTCTCCTCATGTTCTGTCTCCTCTGTAATGTGTGTAGCCAACTTACTAGAATCTGCTTGCTTCTTCCAAGACTTGTTAGAAAAATGCCCAAATTTCTTGCAATAGAAACATTGAAATTTAGATCTATCATACCTTTGATTTCTTGGCTTCCATGTTCTGTTGCTACTCCCCCTTACCCTAGGAGTATTCTACCGTAACTTCTCTTCAGATTCTAAATCATTTCTGTTGTCACTATGATCAGTAGTTCGACCTCCTCTTCCTCTGTTAATAGACCTTCCTCCGCATCTGCCTCTAGTAACATGTAGCTGATATTTAAAATCATTTTCTAATGGAGTATCATCATACCTTTTCATTCTTGATTCATGAGAAATCAAAGAATCAGTCAGCTCATCAATGTGCATTTGACTGAGATCTTTAAACTCTTCAATTGGAATGACCACTACTTCAAACTTCTTTGGAAAACATCTCAGCAATTTCTCAATCACACGCTAATCTGAGAAGTATTCACCATACTATCTCAGCTGGTTTACAATGTTCAAAACTTGAGTCATAAAATTATCAACGATCTCACTGTCCTTCATCTTCAGATTCTCAAAGTCCCTTCTCAAGTTCTTCAACTTAACATTCTTCACCTTGGTCACACCTTGATACCAAGTTTCAAGAGTGTCCCAAGCTTTCTTTGAAGACTCAACACTTGATATCTTCAGAAATATGGAATCACCTAGGCCTTGATGAATAAGGCCAAGAGCTTTGTTGTCCTTCTTCCTATTTTCTTTCAACAAAACACACTCAGCATTTGACAGAGCCAATTCAGTAGCTTGATCAGCTCGCTCTAGATAACCAATAGTAACATACTCCCAAAGATCCTGAGCACGCAAGATAATTCTCATCTTAATAAACCATGTATCATAATTTCTTTCAGTCAACACGGGAATTTGTGGCTGCACTACACTGCTATTAGTATCCATCTAAAAGTAAATTCCAAATTACTCTAAAAAAAAAAAAACAAGAATGAAAACTTAACCAGGCTCTGATACCACTGTGGGAAGGCGGGAGAGTATTGCTCTTACTCACATCAACACACACAAATCACTAAAATCAGAAATTTCCACCTACAGAACAGTCGCAGCTGACAGTAACAACTGACTGTAATATTCAGCACAGTCACAGCTAACAGTAACATCTCACTATAATCTTCAACACAATCATAGCTAACAGTAACAATTGGTTGTTTTGTCTATATTTTGATAACCCCTATGTTCATAAACTTGACTAATACTATATTTCATTAGTTAAACACATTTAACTCACAATAACACTAATCTCTTAAGTTGCAACAACAAACTAGCTTCAAAATAAATATGAGTTTTCAAACTCAAAATAACAGAGTATAACAGAAATACACAGTAAAATTCTATTTTCAACTTCAACTAATAATTATATTCACCTCTGTCCCTTAAATCATGATTACAATGGTAAGTATTTATAGTGCTTCATTCTAATTGATCATTAAATGATAAATGACCCTTCGTAACAAAATCATCATTATAGAAGTAAATGCTATGTTCTGTTACAGTCTTGAGAAGTTAAAATTATAGGCTGACATAATAAAAAAACTATGTTGGCCCTTCAGGAATGACATGCGATTGATGTCCCGATTCTGTAGAGTCAAAATACATTAATGGTAATGGCTTTTCACAATTTAATAAACTGAACTAATACAGTGACTGCCTCTTCGAATAAAGCAGCGTGGCGGTGGCAACTCTTCAAAAACTTGGCGGTTACAAATATGGGCGGTGTTGCCTCTTTAAAATTTCGGCAGCCATCAATTTGAACGATGGAGTAATTAACTACTTCCAACAAAAGCAAGATCCCTCTCTTCGTCATTGCAATCTTTTTCAATCGGTTTGTTTCTTGGCCTCTAGTACATCTATGTAGCAAAATGAATGGATGGAATGATTAGAATCTAACAAATAACCAAAGGAATTTAATCTAATATACCTATATTTCTTATCCAGAGGCCGAGTCATTTAGTCTGTGTATTGGAAATAATCAATGTCTATCACAAAACATAGGATATGTCTTAAGAAATAAGGTGTTTATCTTATTTTATAGGAGAGATCATTGCTAAGTTGCACGCTAGTTAATCACTTATTTCAAAATCACTAATCTCATCCTTGATGACTTGTGACATCCTAGGAGAATTTCATGGATGAATGAGATTTATAACGGTTTTAATACGTATTAGGTAGAAAGAACATCCTTATGTAGATATAGTAAACATATCGTTTTTATCCCGAATGCATGTTCATGGTGCATTATCTAAATTTGGATGTGAATTTAAATTTATAATAAAAGTAATATGAAAAATTCAATGTCGTATTATGTAACTAATCCAAGCAATTCAAGATGGTAGTATGATCCATAAATGATGGAATTATACCTCACTTGGTTCACTAACATGAAACCTTTGTGGAATTTACTTATGATCTCTTTTCTCGTTTCAATACAAAGATATATGTCCTTCTGATGGTTGCAAGGACTCTATTCTTGGTGTATCCTACACACAAAAACCAACTAACATTGCAACAGGTATTAGGCCAATAAGAACCCAGACTCTACAAATATATTTCTTTAGGACTAGTTCATTGTTATATCCTCTATACTTAAATGGACAATATGTAAAAGTTGAGATTAAAACATCTTTTTGAATGAATGGGAGTGTTCAACTATAACTACCATGATTGGGTTATTGGATTCTAGTTTTGAGGCCAATCCTCAACAAAGGAGCTAGTCCCCTTTAGGTTTTGTATTGCCAATGAAGAAACTAATATCTATACTTTTCAATCTACTAGTCCAACATGTTAATTTTTGCAACTAAACAAAACTCTAAAAGTTTGCATTGTCTACTGAATGACATACTCTTTGTGCATATGAAACACTCTAACTATTCCCATTCACATGATGCAAGTGTTAATTATATACAAATGTATCTCAAGTAGTTTGTGAAGAGTTATCACTCATTTAAATGCCACAAATGCCCAATTCCCAAAGAATTATATAAATAAGATAATTGTTATCCAAACCATATATAAAAATGAAATTGATGAGAACAATGTATGAATTGGTTCATTAGATAATCCATGTGTGTTTGTGTGTGAAAATGTCTTGGATGCTATACCAACACCTAGCTCCTCAAAGGTGTTGTGTTTCTTTATAGTGACCTCTTGTCACACCTTTCATTAAAACTTTTATTTATTCCAAGTCATGGTGAAAAGGAGTAAAATTGTCTCAAATCGAACTTTGAAACCATTTGTCATGGCCCTAGAGTTACCCACAATTTTTTATTTATTTTTGTGTCACTCTAAGTCATATGGAATTTCCTTTCAACCTATCTAGTGGCAAGGGAAACCTAGGAGGCTTGCAACAAGACTACAAGGGTTACATGGTACCTATCCCTCAAGGTTCCTAGGTTAGTTAGAAGTTATACAATAAATACAATAATCATCAGTATGGTTGTAACCAACGATTCCTTCTAAAGCATCCCAAGCTCACAACTTCAACACTTAGCCAATTAATAGAAATGCTTCATCACATCAACAACACAAGAACATGTAGGTGGTTCCCAAGTAGGGACCTTAAACATCAATTGAGAGAAGATACAACAATATATTCTTATAAGAGTGAGTTTGGACAAACTCTACAATTCAACATACAACCAATAGTTCCAATATTCTTTTATGCATGTTTCCACTAACTACAAGTAGAACTACTCTTGTACTATCTACTACTCTTCCTCCTACAATCTTGGTCTTTCTTAAAGTAGAAATTTAGCGAGAAAAGTTTTTGCATGTTATTGAATGTATTCAATTATCCACTAGAACCTCTGCTCTATGATGTTCCCAAATACCTTGGAAATTCGAGTCTATAATAGAGTTCAATCACTTCAGAATTGCAAGACTACAAGTCTTACACCAATGTGCAACTCTACTAGGGGATCAAGTCTGATACCTACTTCCACTCCAGGATGGCCTTTGGACCCTTATAATTATTCAAGCACTTTGAGTAATTGTATCACCTTTAACCTAGTCTTATTAATCTATTCCATAGTCCTTCTAACTGAAAAACCTAACTCTTAAATTCACACTCCTTGGACTTGGTTTCCATAGCTAGGAAGCACTAAACTCTAGCAAAGTTTAGTGATTGAACTACATCATGCTCCTCTAATCTTTCTTCTCAAACTTGAATTCCAGTTGAATGAATTGAATTCCAACTCAACATTTCCCACTTTATATAGGATGAAGGTATAATAATTTTCTTGAAATAAGGTGGTCCCTTCCACTCCACGTTTTTCATAGTGGACCTATAGACCAAATATTCCTTAAGCATACAAAAATAAACATAAGGTGTTGATGTGAGCATACACACAATGCCCAAATATTCACAACTCCTTCCTTAATATAGTGTGTGTTTCTTTCTTAGTGCAAAATATATATTCATACAACATTTCATGCCCAAACAAGCTATTCCAAATGATTAAGTACAAGTAGATCTAGTTCTTCTTTGAGACAAATTTAACTCCTTAAAATATACCTCTTGTAACACTCATCCCATAACTTTCCAACAACAACAACTCTTATCAACATATGTATAGCCTCTATAATATGAGAGCTACTCAATAACAACACTTAGACTCTTGTATATTTTGTGTCAGAACTTGTTAAATGCTTCTTTTAATATGTCAAACAACCCATGTGACTTGTTGTGTTCTTCTACCTAGCCTAAACCACCACACGCTCACTTCATCTATTCCTACCACCAACATGTCATGTGTGTCTAATACTACCATCTATAGAGATTCCTTAACCTATGGATTCATAAGTATTCTATGAATTCATCCCTTTCATCTAACATTGGAATTCCTTCATCTAAGGCATGGAACACACCCAAGAAACTTACTCATTCTCCACTTATACAGCTCCAATGTAAATTCCTTACTACTACACTACATTTCATCTTTCTCATATGACTAAGTGCACCAAGAACCAAGTCATTGATTCCTCACACTAAGCTACCATCATCTTCCATATTAGGCAAGGGGGTACGACACCTAAGCCTTCCTTGAAGGAAAAATGCCTTACAAGGAGGAGCATCAACTCTTTCTCAAGGTTTGGTAATTTGAGGGTGAAGAAGAAGGAGCACTAATTATTTCTCAAGATTTGGTAATTTGAGGGAGGAGGAGAAGGAGCATCAACTCTTTCTCAATATTGGTAATTAGAGGGAAGAGGATAAGGAGGATCAACTATTTATCAAGATTTAGTGTTTCAAAGGATGAGGAAAAGAGCTACCTAATCTTTCTTACACTTTGGTAAGTTGAGGGAGGAGGTGAAGGAGCATCATCTCTTTCTCAATATTTGGTAATTCAGGGGTGGAGGAAAAGGAGAATCAACTATTTCTTAAGGTAACTCGATGAAGGGGGAGGAGAACCAACTCTTTATAAATATTTAGTAATTTTAGGGAGGAGGGGATGTTAATTTTTTAGCATTAATTCAATATACTCTAGGATCTTTATTGAGAGAATAACATGTACAACATATCAAGTATAACAATGCATATCAATCACACCAAGCAATCACATGAGACAATAGACACACAGAGTTTCACTGGGGAAAACCATAAAGGTGAAAAACCCCACAACTTCATCAAAGATAGAAATAGCAATGATACAACCAAAATACAAGAGATAGTCTTCTCTTAGCAGCTAATCCTCCTCCTCACATGTGCGCCACTTTTCGAGTGATGGAAGAGTGAGTAATGAGATGATCAAATAGAGATATCTCGATCTCTATTTATACTTGTCTTGTCCTGCCCAATAAACTAACAGGGCCGACTTGTCTAACTCAGTCTAATAACGCATGGTTACATTAATCTGGGCCGACCCCACACTTGGTGGTCTAATAACCCATCACATCAAGTTACGACACTTGAGACACTTGTCAATACAAATGAAGACACTTCCGTATAGAGGAATAATAACATCTCTATAGGAGTACAATATACATAGGTGAAATACATTCCGAAGTTACATATACATCAACACTCCCTCTTAACTAGGAAGGTATTTCTCGACACAAATCTGCTAGCACAAGTCTTCTTCTCTGGATCATCATTAGCGAATCATCGTCCTCGAATTATCGTCATCATCCCTGTTGCTGCTATCTCAATCAATCTTTGATCTACTCGTCATAGGAAGTTCTACAGAGCCAGTCCTTTTTCATACTGGATGTAGGCCCACCACCTGCAGGTCTTCATCATCACTAGCCATACTGTGGAATCCTCAGGACTTATTACGTGAGTCAACAAAACCTCGAAAGAGCATCCCAGGACTGATTACGAGCACACAACTCAACCTATCGGATCTCCCAGAACCTTTGACATGCTACTGCACAACCTGTCCACGGCCACAGAGTATCATCCTGATACTCATGATCATACTGATCATAACATCGTTCACGAAGCACAACCCAGATGCACATCACACAACATTTACATCTACGCCATGGGAGAACACATCTACAGCCATGCGAGAATGGCACATCACTTATATTGCATCCATGGGAGAACACATCTACAACCATGCTCAAATGGCCCAGCACATATATCGCAGCCATGGGAGAACACATCTACAACCATGCTCGAATGCCCCCAGCACTTATATCGTAGCCATGGGAGAACACATCTACAACCATGCTCGAATGGCCCCAGCAATTATATCACAGCCATGGGAGAACACATCTACAACCATGTCCGAAAAGCTCATGTGCATCTGTGTCTTTGGAACTCATCACACATAATCCAACTGATTATGTAATGTATCCACCTGATACATGTCATCACATATGATCATCCTGATGCATGTCATCTGGAGCAACATCCTGATCATACAATGCATCCACTTGAGGCATACCAAGTATCTACCTGATACATATCATCATACATGATCCACATGATCATATAATGTATCCACCTGATACATACATAGATACATGATCTACCTGATCATACAACGTATCCACCTGATACATATACAGATACATGGTCTAAGCATCCAACATTATGCATATACATATACATGATCTAACTAATCATAACAAGCATCCAACATGATGCATATACATATACATGATCCAACTGATCATATCAAGCATCCAACATGATGCATTGTCATGTCCCAAATTTGGAATTGGGTCACAATGGCCTAATAACATTAGCCATATTCATTAGAGTTTGTAAAATTGATGTTAAGGGTCAAATAATTGCCAAGGAGGAAAATTACTAGTTTCCTAGGTTTGGGGTGGGAGCTTTGGGATTTGGAATAAGGGGGATAATAAATGATGTTTAGACATTAGAAGGTTTCAAGTATTTAATAAATAGAGTGAATAAAGAAATTCAAGAGAAATCCTAAGTGACAAATGGTTTTGGAGACATATGGAGGATGTGGGACCCACACTAGCTTGATTTTTCATAATACATGGTATTTCTCTTTTGCAAATTTGAATTAATGGGAATGTGAACACTCTTGAGTGAGTTGGTAAGTCATAACACATGTCATTGAGCATCTTAGGTCGAATTGGGAAGGATTGGTAACCTCCATGGAAGATAAAGAGTCAAAGTGGAAGTTTGTGGACACTTGGGCTAGATTCCCTAGCCCCTATGACACCAATGATGGAGCATCTATGAAAACTATGAAAAATTGCAGACCTGACCTCTGACATCTAACCACTATGACATGTCAGCCCCAAAAATAGGCTCAAAGAAGGTGAATTTGGGAGTTGGAGAAGCCAAAGAGACTCAAAATCGAATTTGGGAGAAGATGGAAGGTTGGAACTAGGAGACAAGTGGCAAATGTGGAATATTTCCTAAATGGAAATCTATTGAATCTATTGAGAGGATTTCGACCCTTAGAAGGCTAATGTTGGTTATAAAATGTAGAAATGAAGTATGAGAATAGCTTTTGATCATTTGTAGAATTTGCAATTGCATTTGTGTAGAGGGAGAGCTAGTGGATGACTAGTTTCTTGCCTTAGCCAATTTCGAGGGTGAACGATTCCCATCCAAGTTGGTAATTGGAAAGGCCATTCAGACCTTTCATTTGTAGCTTTAATGGAATCTTTATTTGTAGGTGTAAACTACAGGGCAGCTCATGGTTTCTTCTATTGCATCACATTCTCTCAACCATTTCCAGTTTTGATGGCATATTCTTGATCCTTGAGGGAGGGCGTTTTTGGTGAGCTATTGTACTCTTTGGGGAATCTTTTAATTCCCCATTTCTGTTGTAATATGAATTAAATACTCTTTTCTTCATCTCCAAAAAGTTTCAGATCGAAATTCCAAGTAGAAATGTATAAATCTCATTTTTAATGGAAGAACAATGCCATTTCCCCACTACCTTGTTGTGAGCCAATGTATTGATGATGATTTCGAATGAATGGATGATTCTTTGATATATTTGTGATAAATATACTACCATGTATGTCTTCTACAAGTTTCATGTACTTTACTTGAGCATTTGAAGCATTTTTACTCAGTTTAGTTGTATTGGGAGGTGAAATAGTGCCATTTCCCCAAGGGTCGAATTGGGGATTTTTGCAGTTGAATGGGAGAGGGTGCGAACAGTTGTAATAATACATTAATGGTGCATATGAGACTTTAATAAAATACTTAACACATTACATACCTATGTTCATAAATTTGAGTGGGTTTGGAGGCATTTGGGAAGCCATTTTCAGTACTTACCTCAGGGGGATTTGAACCCCAAATTACTAGTAAAATTGCATACTTGGTCCAGAATCTTAAGAGAGTTTGAAGAGGTATTTTGGTGACCATATTTCATCCCTAAACATCATATTCAAGTTCTAATATCATTCATACACCTTCCTTGAATATTTGAAGGGATTTGGAGTCAATTTGAGACCTAGAGACCAATACTAGTCAAAGGGAAATCACTAGTAAAGTTGCCTACACTGACCAGAATTGAAAGAGGATTTGCAGAAGTATTTTAAAGGTCCAAAGGCATCCCTGAAACACATATTTATTTTCTAATATCATTCATATACCTTCTCAGAAGATTTGGGATCATTTGGGGCAAATTTGGGACCTAGAGATCAAAACTAGTCAAGGGTCTAACTAGGGAAAAAAGTGAAAAATCGCCATTTTGATAAAACTCCTAACAAGGGACATTACATGCATATACATATACATGATCCAACTAATCATAACAAGCATACAACAGGATGCATATACACAGCAGTAACTGGAGCATCGTCCTGATGCTCATCATCCAGGGCTTACATCCACAGCCATGGGAAGGATCCTCCTCTCACCATGCTTGGAATGGCTTCCAACAAATATGTCCATCACTTCTTCCTCGAAGTGTCATCAATATGAAGAACACCAAGCCTCTCTCTGAAGTACTCAAACTTCACTCTGGATAGTGGTTTCGTCAGCACATCTGCAACCTGCTCATTAGTCGCAACATACAGGAGCTTCACAGCTCCTCTCTGCACCATATCCCTGATATAGTGATATTTGATCTCAATGTGTTTCGACCTGTCGTGGAACACTGGGTTCTTAGACAGCTTCACACAACTCTGGTTGTCACAAAATATACTAGTAGCATCCAATGGGAGATCAAATAACTCATACAATAGCTTCCTCAGCCATATTGCCTCACAACTAGCCGAACAAGATGAAACATACTCTGCCTCGGCTGTACTCAGTGCTACGCAGGACTGCTTCCTGCTAAACCAAGAGATCACACCTGATCCCATACTGAAGCAGCACCTAGATGTGCTCTTCCTATCTGAAGCATTGCCTGCCCAATTTGAATCAACATAACCCTGCAGGTTGAACTTTTGATTCGCATCATACTTGAGCCCATAATCAATTGTAGCCTTCAGGTACCTTAGAATATGCTTTATAGCAACCAGGTGAACACCTCTGGAATCCGTCAGGAACTGGCTCAATGTGTTCACCGCAAAGCAAATATCTGGTCTAGTGTTTGTCAGGTACATCAAGGACCCAATCATTTGACGATACACAATGACATCAACCGGATTAGATGAAGCATCACACAGAAGCTTCAGGTTCGATGCCATAGGTGTGGCCATGGCCTTGCATTCCATCATCCCGAACCTCTTCAGGATCTCTACTGCATACTTCCCTCATCCAAGGAAGATCCCATTTGCACTCTGCCACACCTCCATGCCTAGAAAATAGTGCATCATCCCCAAGTCCTTCATCTCAAACTCGGCAGCAAGCTTCCTCTTGGTATCGACAATCAATCCATCCTCACTTGTTACAAACAAGTCATCCACATACAAGAGTAGTATCACAGGATTGCCTTCCTCAACCTTGTAGTAAAGGTTGGAATCTGCTTTACTCTTAGCATAGCCCAAACTGGATAGAAAGTTGTCTATCCTACCATACCAAGTTCTAGGAGCTTGCTTCAAGCCATACAAGGCTTTCTTCAGTTTGCACACATGAGTCCCTCTGTCATGTGTCTCAAACCGAGTGGCTGCTCCACATACACTTCCTCCTCGACTACACCATTCAAGAAAGCTGTCTTGACATCCATATGGTGTATCTTCCATTTCATCACTGTAGCCAGGGAAAGTATTGATCTGATGGAAGTGTACTTGGATACAAGAGCAAAATTTTCTTCATAGTCTATTCCCTATTTCTGGGAGAAGCCACGAGCTACAAATCTTGCTTTGTACTTTTCTATTCTGCCATCTGCAACATGCTTGATCTTGTAGATCCACTTGGAAGTCACAAAAGACTTCCCTTCAGGTCTTGGGACTACATCCCAAACATCATTCTTCATGATCGACTGGTATTCCTCGACCATAGCATTCTTCCATTCTTTCTTTTCCGCTGCTTCTTCATAACTGGAAGGTTCTTTGTTCATAATATCACAGAGTAGGGAAACATAGCTGGTATGAGATCTAGTTATCTTCCTTTCTTTGTGTTCTTCTTTTGGAATGCCATATCTTTATGCATCTTGAATGAGCTCTCTATCCCATGTAGGTTTCCTCTTGTGAGAGTTATTCTCACGGGGTGGATCTACAGGTATTTGTGGATCTTCAACTTCACGATCTACTTCTGGAATTGATTCAGTCATGGTGATGTCTTGAAATCTGTTTTCCTTTGGTTCTTCATGATCTTCAACAGGTGTCTTTCTTGATTTGATGAAGGATGATTTTTCATCAAATGTTACATCCCTACTGACATCAATCTTCTTGAACCCTAGAAAGTATATTCTGTAATCCTTTGAGCTTTCACTGTACCCCACAAAGATGCCCTTCTTTCTTGAAGGATCTAGCTTTGTCCTCTTTTCCTTTGGAACATGTGTGTATACTGGACAACCAAATATCCTGAGATGGCTGACCTCAGGTTACTTACCAGTGAAGACTTCTTCTGGTGTCTTGTTGTCCAATATCTTGTAAGGTGTTTTTTTTGCACATATACAGCTATCCTAGCTACTTCTGCCCATAGATGCATAGGCAGATCCTAGTCATGCAACATTGCCCGTGTTGCTTCCATGATTGCTCTATTCTTTCTTTTTGCAACTCCATTCTGTTGTGGATTATAGGGAGCAGTCAACTCCCTCTTAATCCTTGAATCACTACATAGTTTCTTGAAATCACCTGAAGTGAATTCTCCACCATTGTCGAATCTGAATGTCTTGATCTTCTTTTCAGTTTGATTTTCCATCAAGGCTTTGAATTCATTGAACTTATCAAACACTTCATCTTTTTTCTTCAAGAAGTAAACCCAAGTCTTCCTAGAGAAATCATCAATGAAAGAGACATAGTATACATACCCACTCAGAGAACTGGATGACATCGAACTGCATACATCGAAGTGGATAATTTCCAAGATCCCTTTAGCCTTGATTTCACTGCTTGGAAATGCCTTCTTTATGATCTTTCCTTTTGCACATCCTTTGCAAACACCTTCATGCTTGGTCTTGATTTCAGGAAGACTCTCTACAGCTTTACCTGCAATTGGTAGTGCCCTATAGTGCACATGTGTAAGCCTTCTATGCCAAAGTTCAATTGGCTCCATAGATTCATGTACCATGGCATGTTCAAGTTGTCCCTTCAGTTTGTACAACCCTCCCTCTTGCTCTCCAATCACTACCGCATCATCTATGGTATTACCTTTTGGCCACATGAGTACTTGGCCATCTATAAATGCAACCCTCATACCTTTTGTATCCAATGTAGATATGGAGAGTAGATTCTTCTTGAGCCCAGGTACATATAGAACCTCTTTCATCTTCAAAGACTTCCCAGAGTCTAGGTTGTAGGAGAATTCACCACTTCCTTTGATAGGATATTGGTAGTCATCCCCAAGTTTCACCTTATGGGGTGACTCATGTTCAGATAGGTTTACAAAAGATTCTTTGAACCCAGTCATGTGTTTGGAAACCCCACTATCAATAAGCCAATCATTACATCCATGAGAGATAGTACCTGTGAGAGCAGAGATTAAAACATATTCATCTTCGCTTGATGAATCATCACTTTCTGATCTAGCCTTCTTCTTGGGAGGTTCATCATCCTCAGCAGCATGATCATGATATTTTATTTTGTTGGCCTTCTTATTTTTGTTGAAGTTGTTGTTGTTGTCCTTCTTGTTCTTGGGACAATTTGAGGCAAAGTGCCCTTTCTCATTACATGTAAAACATCTTAGATGTTTCCTATTTTTAAAGTGGTGAGAAGGTTTCTTAGAATGAGAATGCTCCCCCTTGAATTTGCTTCCTTTCTTGGTGTGAGCAGTGAGAGCTTGATCTTCATTTCCTATCTTTTCTTCTCGGGCCACAAGCCTAGTTTCTTCTTGAGAGAATTCCTCCCACAACCTACTGAAGGAGATCAGTTTTCTTCTTGCACATATTCCTTAGATAAAGGAATCCCATGACCTAGGTAGGCCATTCAGAGTGGTCATGACAATTTCACCATTCTCCACCATTTCATCCACAGCTTCAAGTTGTTCCTTGATCTGAGAGACCTTGGAGAAATAGGATTGAATGGTCTCTCCATTTTGAAGCTTTACCCCTTTCAATTGATTCAGCAGAGTCATCTTCCGATTTATGTTCTTCCCTTCAAACACCTTGTTCAAAGAGTCAAACATTGCCTTGGGTGTCTTTAGAGATGACACATGTGGAATGAGATGGTCTTTAATATAATCAGCAATGATCCTCTTTGCCTTGACCAAGTTCTTCTTATGTAAGGCCTTATCCTCTTCTTCCTCTGGGACAGGGACCTCTTCCCTTATGTAAGTATCCAATTCATTTTCTTCTGGGATTAACCCAATCCTTTACTTCCATGCTCGGAAGTTATCAGCCCCTTCAAGCTTATCCTCAATCTTGGTGTGGTGAGACATCTTAAAGAGTACTTCAAATGGAAATAGAAAATATTTAGGTCTTACCACTTGATTTGCTGAAAACTAGATCTGGCCCCGGATTAGGGTTTGTTAGAGAAACCCTAAAAATTCAAACTTTGAATTTCAAACTTCTGAAAGGATAGAAAGATGTGTCTTGATGAGCTAATCAGACTGGTATATTTAGAATTTGAGATCTGCAAAGTTTCACCCTTTAGAAATGCCTTTTAGTCTTCCTGGATTCATTGGGGAGGACCCTGAATTAGGGTTTGCATTTCCCGGAGCTTCACCCAACCAAAAATATTGATCCAAAGCTCTAAACTTCGATTTGTCCAAGGCACTTCCAGCTATGTCTTCATATTTTATAAATGCCTATTTTTGTGGAAACCCTAATTTTAAGGGCCAAAACTTAAAGTGCTCAGAATTGAATTTTGATTGGACAGAAAGATTCTCCTTGATGAGTAGAGTCAATCTACCTTACTTCTTTTCCAAAATATGTGGAGAGAAACCCAATAAACAAGAAACCCTAGTTTCTGCCACTGCACAATGTCTTCTTCTCAGGGAAGCTCTGATACCATGTTAATTTTTGAGCATTAATTCAATATACTCTAGGATCTTTACTAAGAGAATAACATGTACAACATATCAATTATAACAATGCATATCAATCACACCAAGCAATCACATGAGACAATAGACACACAGAGTTTCACTAGGGAAAACCATAAAGGTGAAAAACCCCACAACTTCCTCAAAGATAGAAAGAGCAATGATACAACCAAAGTACAAGAGATAGTCTTCTCCTAGCAGCCGATTCTCCTCCTCACATGTGCACCACTTTCCGAGTGATGGAAAAGTGAGTAATGAGATGATCAAATAGATATCTCCCGATCTCTATTTATACTTGTCCTATCCTACCCAATAAACTAACAGGTCCGACTTGTCTAACTCAGTCTAATAACCCATGGTTACATTAATCTGGGCCGACCCCACACTTGGTGGTCTAATAACCCATCACAACAAGTTACGACACTTGCAACACTCGTCAATACAAATGACGACACTTCCATATAGAGGAATAATAACATCTCTATAGGAGTACAATATACATAGGTGAAATACATTCCGAAGTTACATATACATCAACAGGGGAAGGAGCATTAACAGAGTAAGAAATTTAATTTTCCCCATTTAAAACTAAAGTGAGAATATGACAAACAACTGGGTTGTCTCTATCCAAGTGCATGCATATTTAAAATTCCATAATTGATTCCTACTATAACGCCACTTAAACAACAAGAATGTATGAAACCCAATATCAATTTTCTATGCTAGGAAACATTCCTAATTTTGAAGCACCTAACATCACATCGGGAATTAATGTCTGAGGCATTCTAATCAGTATGCATTCTACTACAAGATTCCTAATTTCCTGAATTTCTCTAATATGACTTGAAATTTTACTTCACCATTTTACCCACAACTCAACCATAAGATCCCTAATGGCATGAATCTCTCTACTATGACTTGAAATTTTCCTTTACCAATTTTCCCACAACTTTTAGCTAGATCCTCAATTGCTTGATCTAAGTTAAACTTTACTTTCAACATTTTACCCATGATGTCTACCTTATTTCAAATATCAATATCCACTAAGGAGAGCTAGCCTTGGAAATGGTCAAGTTAACCACATTTTTGTTGCCCAAGAAAACATTATAGCAAGTCCTCATGACCTGCAGTCGACAATCCCCATGAATCCTTAAAGATGTAGATATAACCCCTAAAAGTAGGGCCTTGAGTACCATGAGATCAATATTATTGTCCCTCAAATCATGGCACTTGCAGACTAATTCCATGAGATGAAATCAAGGGTTTAATGTTGAACAATGTCATGGGAGAGGATTATCACTATTAGAGGAAATTTGGGGTCTAAAATGGCCCTCCTAAGGAAAATAATAAAAAAATCCACGTCACACTACTAATATGCCATGTCACACTAAGTTAAAGGTGTTATCTAGTGAAGGTCAACCTATAATATCTCATTAATGGTAGTTGACAAGTATGTTGGGTTAGTGTAGAGTTAAGAGACGATGGTTGAAAATAATAATGAAAAGTTTAGATTCTTGTGCATACACAAAAATGATATAGTGGTAATTTTTTAAATTTTTTTAATAAATGTGTCACTAATTCTTTTTATATATTTAATAAAATCTAAAAATTAAGAAAAAACTAAAATTACAATGAAAAAATAAAATTACAATAATACTAAAAATAAACAATCAATATTTTTATTTCATTTTATATTATCACTACTTCCAAGTCTTTTAAAATACAAATCTCACATTAATTAAGATGATAGTTGAGTAATTTTAAAATGTTAAAAACATTTATATAATTAATCTTTTATAAATAAAAATAAATAAATTAAAAAAAAGTATCATAAAAAAATATGAGAGAGATAAAATAGGTTTTCGCTATTGTTGTGATAACTTTCTCCTCCGAGCTCGGAATTTGATGTTTTTGGTACCATTGGAAAGGTCTCAAAGAGAGATACAACTTGTTTCTTTTGATATTTTCGAGATTCTATACCTATTTTTTGGGACAGACATTTGAAAAACCTAGTACTAAAATGTCCACCCCGAAAAATCAGTGCGGAATTTTCGAAAACTCAAAACATGAAAGTTGTATCAATGGTCTAGACTTTCCAATGGTACCAAAAGCGGTAAATTCTAAGCTTGGAGGATAAAGTTATTGCAAAAATAGCGAAAGATTATTTTATCTCTCTCTTATTTTTTATTTATGATAGTTTTAAAAAAAAAAAATTATATAAATGTTTTTATTATTTCAAAATTACTCCACTATCATTTTAATTAATGTGATATTTATATTTTAAATAACTTAGAAGTAGTGATAATATAAAATACTCTATATTTATTATTTCAAAATTACTCCACTATGTAATGCCCATATTTTGATTCGGCATATTTATTAGTTAGACACACCATACTTTACTTCTTATATATTTTGTCGAACTCAGCTCGACTGAGTAAACTATATTGGACCTCATTATATGATGTTACTCTGTCTTATGATTTCACCATGATTATGATGTTACTATGTTATGCAGTTATGATGTCATGATTATCATATGATTTCCTTATTTTACGATTTCAGTATATGTTTATATGTTTTCCTTAATGAAACGTGAAATATATGATTCGGTACGTGGATACCATCTTCTTATATGAATTATTGAAATGTTATATGTATCTATGATGAGCTAAAAGGTTACATGAAATGAAATGATAACATGGATCAATTGGCGATCAATGAAAAATGCTGTCTATAAATTGTATTTTGCAAAACACTAACCTACAGGACACAGGGGCTATGGGATAGCCAGTTACTTGATCTGATATACATTGGAAAATAAAAACATGTTCATACAGCAAACCTTAGCAGCCAAAATGAGGATACGATAACACAAACTGATAATCCCGATAGCAGCAAGTATGAGTTGATAAGGGCGTAGGCCCAGTATGTTGAGAGGGATGGATGTGTTTTCCACCCTATGTTTCCATGAGACCCGAGGTCGTGGGAGGGCCGTGCTGAGACACGCTCCCCAGGTTGTTGTGATGACGATTGTCGGATGCCTGCTAGGGGAGGATAGGTCCGCTGTTCAGCCGACGCTATCACTCTCAAGTTCTATGTGGTCAGATCGTTGAGTCCGACATCCACTGTTGTACTAGCAGAGGAAGGATAGGGAGGATGCTGGACGTAGGTTATGAAGGGAGGATGTGTTAGTTAGCACTGTTGGGGGTTTAGTATTCCTTGATTCCGAGTTAGTGGAAGTAGGCACCCTTCCTGTACTTGATTGATTAAACTAATTTAAACATAAAGACAATGATGATAAATCGTAAAGGGTTAACTGTTAAATAACCGAGGATGTTAAAGTAATTATACTATAGATTATGCTTGCTCTTCTGCATGGGGGTAGATACTATTGTTAGTTAGCAAGTATGCATAGGCGGAATGGGGTTTGTTTATAGTACATGTCCGACATGTGCATACACTGGCCATGCATGCACACCTCGTACGTGTACAATATTACTGGTGTATAACATACTTGTCATGCTTGAATAGTAGTATAAATGTCATAGATAACTCAGTTAAGGATACATCAATCAACTTAGGTAATGAATGGTTAGGTTGTCAATGTGTAAATAAGTGAATTAGTAATTATATGAAAACATTGTAATAATAAACTAGGACAAGTATCGTCAGTTAACATTGTCATAAAAGAACTGTTGTGAATAGGGTAATGATAGTGTCTAATTAATTAGTAAAATTGTTTAAGCCCTCACAAGTGCTTTGTTTATAATAACAAGGATGCTATGTTGATGATAGGGTACCCATGTGATAAACAAATAATTAAGAATACTATGATTGATTCACCTTTTATTATTGTCAAAGGGTGATTTAATTATTGTTATTAATTAATAAATGATATTCCAGCAACATTTATATCCCTATCGTAACAAATGCAATATAAGTAAGATTTAAAATATTGATTTATAAATTAATATTACGTGATTAATTCCATTTCAAAGTTAGCCATAACAAGATAATCCTTTTTGGAATAACCGTGATGTGATGGAAATGGATATTTAATTATTCAATGTTAATCTTGGAATTTAAACCTCAAGCTAAAGTAGCCTCGACGGATAAGGTGGATCATTAGGACACATCATGTCCAAGTTGACAAGGGGGCAACTAATTATATAATATTTTATTAATTACATTAATAACATTAAAATATCAAGGACGGCGGATATACTTGTATTTAATGAAGCTTGTTTCGAACGGATAACCTTTGGGTGATAATCCCCACCATAATAAATACTTACTACCGTCAATCCAAAACCAACTAACTTTTCCATGAGAGTAATTAATTATACATTTTAATAAAGAGCCGTGTATAAATGAACTGGTGATAGGAGTAAGTGTTGAGGGGCTCGAGAAGGGGATTTTGGGGCGGTGGAGGAAGCCCAAGGTCTTCTCGAGGATGGACATGTATATAGAGGGGGAGAAGGTTGAAGGTTGGGGAGGTTTTTTCATTGGGGAAGAAAAGAAGTTGGAGAACAGAAGTTGGGAGAACAGAAAGTTTGGCGAACAGAAAGATTTTGAGAACAGAAGGAAAGACTGCTCTCGGGATTATCAGATTGTGGGCTCGGGGGCTTGGAAATCCTTTGATTTCCAAGGGCCAGCAAGATTATAGCTGGTCGGTAGGGTGGACACTTCAGTTTGGCTGCCTAAGAGGTTATACAACCTGCTACAACTTACGGTTAGCATCAGCATCAGGTAATTTTCTTGATTAATTATTTTATTAAATTATTATGTGGAAACGAACTTGAAACCTGCTTATACCTTCTTCCAGATTTATGATTTATTACGATGAACATATTCTTATGCAAAAACTACAAGTTGTTGAAAGAAAATATTGATATAATAGTTATTCTATTAAATGCGAATGTATGATTATTGAAGACAACACAGTATGCTAAACATCATTTAAAAACGTAGAATTTTCTTCAAAAATTTACTCACACATACCTGAATGAATTACTACATGGGAAATTAACTTAGAAATTTACTTAGTGCTCTGCTGTAAAAAAACCAGAGCACTACAGATGGTATCAGAGCCCTTGTTCAGACTCTTGAACCTACAGGCCTATTCATGCTTCACCTAGAAAATTTACTTGATAATTTACCTACTTGACCTCCAGCCATAGTCATCCTTCAAGGTACCTGCACAACGATAACAACAATTACAAATATATATATATATATATAATCATAACTTTTGATGCATATAATAACAAATAACAGCTAAATAGAAATACCAGTAGTGCCGTCAGTCTTCCAAATAAAAAGTAAAAAAAAAAAAAAAAAAACAGTATTTTGTACAGTATTATTTACTCTCTCTTTTTACAAAACAGCGAAAAAAATTATCTCTGCTATGCTGTGCCTGAGGAACATTCGCCAATGCATGTGAATCAAAAATATATATATGGATAGATATGTAACATTTACATAATAATCTATTCAATTCAAAATTTAAAAAATATATATATATATAAAAAAATAAAAAGTAAAATAACGCAGCTTTTGGACTATTATACTACAAGAAAAATAATCTCCCGTCCATTTATGAAAAAAAAAAATTTTCACTCCAATAAAATAGTGAGCTATTTAAATTATTCCATGCACCCAAAGTCACCTTCCTTAATTCTGCGTTCTAGTTCTAATTGAATATAAGAATTCCTTAAATTCTGCATTCTAGTTCTAATTGAATATAAGAATTCCTTAATTCTGCATTCTAGCTCTAAATTGAATATAAGAATTCTCTGAGGCAACAATTGTTAACATAGAATGGCTGCATCACACCTACATATTGATTTGCTGGAAATCATCAATTACATTAATGGTTAATCTCTAAGATCTGCAGTAGCTGAAAATGATAGTTATGTATAGGCAACAGCATCATTACCTGAGGCGCTACCAACCTGCGAGGTAAAAGCTCCTCATGATTTCTTGCGCAGAACGCCCAAGACAAAATCTTCAACTCAGGATTGAATATTACCCGTAGCCGACCATTGCGTACGACACGAAGCTGCTCAAAAACACTTTCTTGGGTGGCTTTTCCATATTCCAATACCATTAACCCTGAACTGAGTCTGTATTCTTGTGGCATATCCACAAAAAGAAGTTCATCTGTCACTCCACTGTCAAAATCGATCTTGCACAATCTCGGAAGTACCTCCACAGTTGTCTCAAATCCCCGCCCTGGCTTTGATCCAGAGATCTTAGTCACGTAGCGACCTCAGACTACAGAGAAGTATCTCATGCCCCCACTATATGATAAGATATAGAAGTCCGCCATACAAGCTCAATATGTTTACCAATTTGACACCATACGAAGAGAGTATAAAATTTGTTACGTGATAGCAATTGAGCCGGAGTAGCGCGAGGGAAAAAAAAAAGGGTAGGTAGATTGAATAGAAGTATACAGAGTAGCACTTTGAAATACAATACATCTACAGAGAGAATAGCAAAGTACCCAATGGAGACTGCTTACGAGCGAGAACTTACCCCGATGGATTCCACCAGCTCGCTGGGGATGGCGGCAAAGGGCTAGTACCGCTTTCTTCTTCTTCATCCTCTTCACGCGGCATATCGAACTCGCCACATCTCTGCTGTCAAATATACTAACAGCCAACAGACTAGCTAGGAACAACCGCTGCTTTTAAATGAAGCTGGAAGCACTGTATGGCAGCTGCGTTTAAATGAACCCTGTCGCCCACGAGGGAAAGAAATGGCCACCCTTTGAAAAGACTGTGGCCTATTGCTGGGACTTTAAGGAACAATAACCATTAAAGAATTCCAAACACTATTATCTAGAGGCCGATAATTTTGAAAACTTTAAAACCCTGAACATACTTAACCTACCGCAGGAAACCCATTAATCTTTTGTGAAATATATCTTACTCCTTCCCTTTGCTGATGGCTTCCTTCCTTGGAGGTTTATAACATTGCGAATGGGTTCTCTCTGCTGAGATTGTTACAGAAGTGATTATTTACTCTCAACCTCTACAAGACTCGTCCTCTCGGTTCAGAATGGCGTTTTCAAGAGAAAAAGTGTAGGGTTTCGTTTGCAAGCGCGAAATAAAACTCAAGTGAAAAGACAAACAAAAAACATGGGCATTGCACTGCCAAGAACGGCATGGCGGATGCATTTAAACGAGAAACATCATCAATCAGGGAAAGAAACGACCTCCCTGCGAAAATATTGTGACCCATTGCGGGGCTTTCAAGGAATCAGAGGCATGGTATTATCGAAGTCGGAGGGCTGCCATTAAATTAGCAGCCCCAAAATCAAGATTAATACTGGCAAATTCGATAGGAGCAACCATGGAAATGACAGTCTCTGAGGGTCGTACAGACTCCCTACTTTGCAAAGCCCATTGATAGCAATGGCGAATAAGGAAGAACTGGGAGAAAATATTGCTTCTGAAAGCTCTCTCTTCACAAGCTGCAACGCCAGGCCTCTTGTGAACGCCACAATCGCCCCCTTCGTAGTGCAGTAATCCGATAACGTTGGCTGTTGTGTCAATAATACAACTCCCTTCCCCCATGTGCTATTCATCTCGGAATGCATCTTCCACATTTTAACTGCTGGTCGAGACATCAAGCTTGCAAACGAGTTCGAAGATGGGAGTTGCAGAGCTAAAACTCCAGGATAGAGGGTGAAAATGGCCGCGCCTTGGGGATTGACTCTATTTAGGGTTTCCCCACTTTCCGAGGGCGGTGGGTTGCATGGAGAGACCGCGTGTCCTTCATGCATACTCGCCCTTTGCATGGCGGTGAAAGGCCGCGTGGTAAAATAAAATCTACGGTTGTAAATATACGTTCTGTTTGGTGTATAGTTGTAAAATATATATGTCGAAGGCTATAATATCGGTTATATTAAAATTTAAATTATTGTTATATATTATGATAGAAAAATGTTGTACGAAAAATTTAATTTAATCATGTTTTGTTAAAATATACGTAAAACAAATTAATTTTACTTTCCTGTCATAAAATACGCTATATTAAAAATTAAATTATTTTATATATTCTCCTAGAATATAGGTTTTGTAAAATTTAAATATTTTTTTCATATTTTGATATACGTATTATAAAGATTAATTTTATTTTCTGTTATAATAGGTGTTGTATTAAAATTTAAAATTATTGTTATATACTCTCATAGAATACATGTCTTATAAATTTTTTTTTAACTTATTCAGACTTGTTAGAAAATATGTAATACAAGAATTAATTTTCTTTTATAACATATGTTGTTAAAAATATGTTTTATAGGAATTTTAAATTTTTTTTCTTTTTATTAAACTTAACTGCGATTGGTTAAGGTTTAAACAATTATTGTTAATTAAGTTGTTTAGATTAAAGGGTAACATTTAAAGTTAACTAAAATAGAGATATTAAAAATTTTGCCGAGATTTCAACTCCTAGTCGAAGGGATGAAAGAGACCCGAAATCTCAAAAACAAGACACCGTTAAGACCAGCATGACGAGCTGAACACCATGACAAAGATTGTTTAATAAAAACGACTATAGATTTTACTGCGCTAATCCTGACAATCTGTTATCTCATGATGCAAGTTATTTCTTATGCATAAGTATAAGTGTATGAATACCTACATTTTAGTTCCGCGTGTATTTGATTGAACAACTAAGGACATGATTTTATTTTCAACAAACTCAGGAACTATCATGGTAACAACACGCAGAGGTCGAGGTCGGGGTCAAGGTCGACCACCGTCACCGCCACCTCCGCCACCGTCGTCGCCGCCAACACCGCCACAACCAACCTCAACACCAGAAATGCAGATCATAATGAGGTCATTGGAGGCTATTATGACCACGATGAACAGGCAGTCGGAAAGGGCCGCCGAGGTGGAAACCACTCAAGTGAGTCGAGAGAACTCTGAAAGGGCACATGGCCCAAGACTGGAACCGCTTCAGGACATATCGAGGGAGTTACAAAAGATAAAGGTTCCAGAGTTTTCAGGAGGACGACCCGGTAAGCATGCAGAGGCATGGCTGGAAGGCATGAAGAGATGCTTCGCATTGAATGAGTACACATCTAGTTCCAAGGCTAGGATGGCCGTCTTTCAGCTTAAAGGTGATGCTTTGAATTGGTGGTCAGACCTCGAGAAGCAGTTGCACCTTACTCCTCTTACAACTTCTTGGGAACTGTTCGAGGAGAGGTTCCACATGAAGTATTTGCCAAATTATTACAAGGAAGAACAGGCAGGTGCACTCCATGCCTTAGTACAGGGAGACAAGACGGTGGAGGAGTATGAATCTCGGTTTATGGAACTGGTGAAATATGTTCCTTACCTAGATGCAGATGATTGTCAGGTAGAGCGTTTTGTGTATGGACTTAACTACAAGATTAGAGCTGCTGTGCGGATGTGGAAGCCAACTTCAGTTGCCATGGCAGTTGAGTATGCTCGTTATGCAGCTGATATGTCAGATGGAAAAGGGGGTAGTAAGTTGACAGGAACCAATCAGTATGTTACAGGGAAGGCATCACGTCCTTACTTCAGGGGAGGACAATCTAGACCTCCTCCTTATGGTAACCGGTTCACACCGAGGGGTAATACTTCAGTTAACTCAATCTCGCAGGCATCGTCCGCAACCCACCAAAGCCAGGGACGTACACAGGGAAGCTCCTATAGAGGAGCAAGGGGTTTTAGAGGAACCAGGGGAAGGAACTCATCTCAGCGGATTCCTTCGAGCAACAGGCAAGCCCCTCCCAATCTCTCTTGTTGGGGATGCGGAGGTCCTCATTTCCAGCGAGACTGTCCCAAGGGTCAGTCAAGCAGCAGGCACAGGGAAGGAAAGGCACCCATGGATAGTTCGGGTAACAGTCATCGGATTCATGCAGCGGTGCATAACCACCAGGCAGAACATCAGTCTACCGTAGTAGAATCCACTGGTAATGTAAACAATGTCAAACTTAAAATTTTGTTTGATCCAGGAGCAACTGATAGTTTTATTTCACCATTTGCATTAGATAAATGTGGGTTGGCAGCCTACGAGCACGATGATTTCAAACTGGTCGAAATGGCTTCAGGAACTAAGCAACCAGTAGGTCTTAAAGTGAGAGGTTGTGGGGTTGACTTAGGAGTTTGCACCACTGAGTTGGATGCTTATGTCACCAATTTGGGGACTTATGACCTCATTATTGGCATGGATTGGTTAGAAGACCATAGAGCTTTCATAGACTGCTATGCAAAGAAGGTGTTGTGCCTCGATGACGAGGGAAGGACAATTCAAATCCAAGGCTTGAAGAGGAAGGTATCCCTCCGTTTCATCTCTATGGTGAAAGCTAAGCGGTGCCTAAGACAAGGATGCCAGTTGTTCGTAGTGGAGGCCGTGAGCGATAGTAAAGGACCTTCCTTGAATTCGTACCCAGTACTTTCCGAGTTCAAGGATGTCTTTCCGAAGGAATTGCCAGGACTACCTCCAGAAAGAGAGCTCGATTTCACAATCGAACTAAAACCTGGTGCAGAACCTATCTCAAAAACTCCTTATAGAATGACAACTCCAGAGCTCCGTGAGTTACAGATCCAGTTAAAAGAATTGCTAGATTTGGGACTGATTAGACCCAGTATCTCACCGTGGGGAGCACCAGTGATCTTCGTTAAGAAGAAGGATGGATCTCTGCGACTGTGCATAGATTACAGAGATTTGAACAAGGCCACCGTGAAGAACAGGTATCCCATACCAAGAATTGATGACCTCTTTGATCAAATGAAAGGTGCGTCAGTCTTCTCAAAGATTGATTTGCGATCAGGATATCACCAGTTGAGGATCAAGGAAGGCGACATTCCTAAGACTGCCTTTCGAACTCGATTTGGGCATTACGAGTTTGTAGTGGTACCATTTGGTTTGACCAATGCTCCAGCTGTATTCATGAGCCTCATGAATGGGGTCTTCCGGAAATACTTGGACCACTTTGTTCAGGTCTTCTTAGATGATATCCTTATCTATTCTAAGAATGAGAAGGAGCACGAGGAACACTTGCGGTTAGTCTTGACATGCTTAAGGGAACACAAACTTTACGGTAAATTGTCAAAGTGTTCCTTCTTCCAAAAAGAGATTCACTACTTGGGGCACATCATCTCAGGTGAAGGGATCTCTGTGGACCCAGAAAAGGTAAAGGCCATTGAAGATTGGCCAATTCCAAGGAATGCTCATGAGGTGCGCAGCTTCATGGGGTTAGCAGGCTATTACCGGAGGTTTGTGGAAGGATTTTCTAAAATTGCAAAACCTATTACCACCTTGCAACGCAAGGGAATCCGGTATGAATGGACCGATGAATGCGATGCCGCTTTTACAGAGTTAAAAAGATTGTTGACAAGTGCACCGATCTTGCGGGTACCAGACATGGATAAAGATTTCATGGTATGCACCGATGCCTCGAAGCAAGGATTAGGAGCGGTGTTGATGCAGGAAGGTGGGGTAATAGCTTATGCATCTCGAAAGTTGAAACCTCATGAGGAGCAGTATGCCACGCATGATCTAGAGTTGGCAGCAGTAATGTTGGCGCTAAAATTATGGAGGCACTACCTAGTTGGTAGAAGCTTCACCCTTAAAACAGACCATCAGAGCTTGCAGTACATATTTACCCAAAGGGATTTGAATGCTAGGCAAAGGCGATGGAGTGAGTTCATGAGTGAGTATGACTTTGGTATCTCTTATATCAAAGGAAAGGAGAATGTGGTGGCAGACGCTCTAAGCCGAAGGCCGAGACTTTTCTCCTTAATTCCCTTGAAGGTTGACTTGAGGGAAAGGGTACTAGGACAACTATTGGGCGATAGTTGGTATCTAAAAGTAACCTCAGCTATTCAGAATGGAAAGAAACAGGAATTGAAGTATGATGGGTACCATCTTGAGGAAGATGGGTTGTTGCGGTATCAGGGAAGGATGTATGTTCCTAAGGAAGGTGATATCAGGAAAACAATCCTTATAGAGGCCCATAGATCACATTACTGTGCCCACCCAGGAGTGAAGAAGATGTGTGCTGACATGAAGCAACTCTTCTTTTGGCCAGGTATGAAGATGGATGTAGTGGATTTTGTGTCGAAGTGCCTTGAGTGTCAACAAGTGAAGGCAGATCATCGTCACCCGGCCGGTCTCCTACAACCGCATGATATTCCTATGACTAAATGGGAAGTCATTTCCATGGACTTCGTTGTAGGATTACCACTCACATCTCTGAGACACAATGCTATTTTGGTGGTAGTTGACAAACTGACCAAAAGTGCTCACTTCATTCCAGTCAGAGACACCTATGATGTGACAGATGTGGCAAGGGTATTCATAAATGAGATTGTACGTCTTCATGGAGTTCCTAAAAAGATAATCTCTGACAGAGACCCTAAGTTCACCTCCAGATTTTGGACAAGCATGCAGTCAGCATTGGGGACACAGTTGAACTTAAGCTCAGCTTATCACCCCGAGACAGATGGACAGACTGAGAGGGTGAATCAAGTGATGGAGGACATGCTTAGGATGTATGTTATGGATCAGCAGACACAGTGGGAGAAGTATATTCCTTTAGTGGAGTTGGCATACAACAATAGTCATCACAGCTCCATTGGTATGCCGCCATATCAGGCATTGTATGGGAGGCCGTGCAGGACACCACTCAGTTGGGACAGGTTAGAGGATTGAGTTTTAATTGGGCCTGAATTGATTCAGGAAATGGAGGAGCAAGTGATACAGATTAGGCAGCGGCTGAAGGAAGCACAGGATAGGCAAAAGAGTTACGCTGATGCACACAGATCAGATAGAACTTATGGAGTAGGGGATCGTGTATTTATTCGCATCAGACCAAATAAAAGTACCATTCGGTTTGGGAAGGGTACTAAGTTGTCACCTCGCTTTATAGGTCCATTTGAGATTCTTGAGAAAATCGGACCAGTTGCTTATCGTCTCGCGCTGCCACCCCACTTGCATAAAACTCATAATGTATTTCATGTTTCCGTATTACGACATTACATAGCTGATGAGACTCACAAAATTCATTGGAAGGAATTGCAGGTCTCGGACGAGGGAACCTTCAGGGTCGAACCATTACGTATACTTGATCGTAGGGTTCGACAGCTCCGTAGTCGCCATGTGGACCAAGTTAAGGTCCAATGGGACAAGTATAGCCCCGGGTCTGCTACCTGGGAGGACGCAGAGACCATGCGTCGAGATTTTCCCTCACTATTTTGACCATAACTTCGGGACGAAGTTTCCCGAAGGGTGGGTGTATGTAATGCCCATATTTTGATTCGGCATATTTATTAGTTAGACACACCATACTTTACTTCTTATATATTTTGTCGAACTCAGCTCGACTGAGTAAACTATATTGGACCTCATTATATGATGTTACTCTGTCTTATGATTTCACCATGATTATGATGTTACTATGTTATGCAGTTATGATGTCATGATTATCATATGATTTCCTTATTTTACGATTTCAGTATATGTTTATATGTTTTCCTTAATGAAACGTGAAATATATGATTCGGTACGTGGATACCATCTTCTTATATGAATTATTGAAATGTTATATGTATCTATGATGAGCTAAAAGGTTACATGAAATGAAATGATAACATGGATCAATTGGCGATCAATGAAAAATGCTGTCTATAAATTGTATTTTGCAAAACACTAACCTACAGGACACAGGGGCTATGGGATAGCCAGTTACTTGATCTGATATACATTGGAAAATAAAAACATGTTCATACAGCAAACCTTAGCAGCCAAAATGAGGATACGATAACACAAACTGATAATCCCGATAGCAGCAAGTATGAGTTGATAAGGGCGTAGGCCCAGTATGTTGAGAGGGATGGATGTGTTTTCCACCCTATGTTTCCATGAGACCCGAGGTCGTGGGAGGGCCGTGCTGAGACACGCTCCCCAGGTTGTTGTGATGACGATTGTCGGATGCCTGCTAGGGGAGGATAGGTCCGCTGTTCAGCCGACGCTATCACTCTCAAGTTCTATGTGGTCAGATCGGTGAGTCCGACATCCACTGTTGTACTAGCAGAGGAAGGATAGGGAGGATGCTGGACGTAGGTTATGAAGGGAGGATGTGTTAGTTAGCACTGTTGGGGGTTTAGTATTCCTTGATTCCGAGTTAGTGGAAGTAGGCACCCTTCCTGTACTTGATTGATTAAACTAATTTAAACATAAAGACAATGATGATAAATCGTAAAGGGTTAACTGTTAAATAACCGAGGATGTTAAAGTAATTATACTATAGATTATGCTTGCTCTTCTGCATGGGGGTAGATACTATTGTTAGTTAGCAAGTATGCATAGGCGGAATGGGGTTTGTTTATAGTACATGTCCGACATGTGCATACACTGGCCATGCATGCACACCTCGTACGTGTACAATATTACTGGTGTATAACATACTTGTCATGCTTGAATAGTAGTATAAATGTCATAGATAACTCAGTTAAGGATACATCAATCAACTTAGGTAATGAATGGTTAGGTTGTCAATGTGTAAATAAGTGAATTAGTAATTATATGAAAACATTGTAATAATAAACTAGGACAAGTATCGTCAGTTAACATTGTCATAAAAGAACTGTTGTGAATAGGGTAATGATAGTGTCTAATTAATTAGTAAAATTGTTTAAGCCCTCACAAGTGCTTTGTTTATAATAACAAGGATGCTATGTTGATGATAGGGTACCCATGTGATAAACAAATAATTAAGAATACTATGATTGATTCACCTTTTATTATTGTCAAAGGGTGATTTAATTATTGTTATTAATTAATAAATGATATTCCAGCAACATTTATATCCCTATCGTAACAAATGCAATATAAGTAAGATTTAAAATATTGATTTATAAATTAATATTACGTGATTAATTCCATTTCAAAGTTAGCCATAACAAGATAATCCTTTTTGGAATAACCGTGATGTGATGGAAATGGATATTTAATTATTCAATGTTAATCTTGGAATTTAAACCTCAAGCTAAAGTAGCCTCGACGGATAAGGTGGATCATTAGGACACATCATGTCCAAGTTGACAAGGGGGCAACTAATTATATAATATTTTATTAATTACATTAATAACATTAAAATATCAAGGACGGCGGATATACTTGTATTTAATGAAGCTTGTTTCGAACGGATAACCTTTGGGTGATAATCCCCACCGTAATAAATACTTACTACCGTCAATCCAAAACCAACTAACTTTTCCATGAGAGTAATTAATTATACATTTTAATAAAGAGCCGTGTATAAATGAACTGGTGATAGGAGTAAGTGTTGAGGGGCTCGAGAAGGGGATTTTGGGGCGGTGGAGGAAGCCCAAGGTCTTCTCGAGGATGGACATGTATATAGAGGGGGAGAAGGTTGAAGGTTGGGGAGGTTTTTTGATTGGGGAAGAAAAGAAGTTGGAGAACAGAAGTTGGGAGAACAGAAAGTTTGGCGAACAGAAAGATTTTGAGAACAGAAGGAAAGACTGCTCTCGGGATTATCAGATTGTGGGCTCGGGGGCTTGGAAATCCTTTGATTTCCAAGGGCCAGCAAGATTATAGCTGGTCGGTAGGGTGGACACTTCAGTTTGGCTGCCTAAGAGGTTATACAACCTGCTACAACTTACGGTTAGCATCAGCATCAGGTAATTTTCTTGATTATTTATTTTATTAAATTATTATGTGGAAACGAACTTGAAACCTGCTTATACCTTCTTCCAGATTTATGATTTATTACGATGAACATATTCTTATGCAAAAACTACAAGTTGTTGAAAGAAAATATTGATATAATAGTTATTCTATTAAATGCGAATGTATGATTATTGAAGACAACACAGTATGCTAAACATCATTTAAAAACGTAGAATTTTCTTCAAAAATTTACTCACACATACCTGAATGAATTACTACATGGGAAATTAACTTAGAAATTTACTTAGTGCTCTGCTGTAAAAAAACCAGAGCACTACACACTATAATTTTAGTTAATGTGAGATTTATATTTTAAAGATCTTAGAAGTAATGATAATATAAAATAATCTATATTTATTCTTTGAAGTATATTTATCATATTTCGAGATGAACTTTTCAAAATATTAACCAAGGTAAGGTTTATATGAAGTTAGCTATTGTCAAATAAAATTATGACACATAAACATCTTTGTCTTCTATATGTCCAACTCAACCATAATAATTGACCAAAGTTATTTAAATTCTATTAGTTTAAGAAATCTAACTCATCCTTTCAAAATCCCAACTTATCCATGGTACATTTTTTTATAAGGCCCATTTTAGACCCCAAATTTCCTCTAATCATGAACACTCATTCTCCTTTGATAAATGCGTTGAGGTAGTTCTATGGTCAAGCCCCTATTGTAGTGGAGCTTTATATATAGGTAGGGGAATCCACATATGAAGAATATAAATCCTTGATTATGCTAGAATCTACAATTTTAGATTCCTTCCAGAAAGCAAGTATTATTCCATGATCCTTTTAAGAAAAATCCCGATAACCAAATCATACATAAGAATTGGCAATAGGTTCAACAACCTACTTGAGAATTGAAATCAACATTATGCTACCTTTCACCAAAAAACTACTTGAAAATGATGAAGGTCATCCTTCCTATAAAATTGGACCTTAAAGAGAAAAAATATTATTTGTGACTACAGACAGTAAGACTAGGAAATACCATAGGAAAAAAATGTATCATTCCCAAGACGATAGTCATCATACCATAACCATCATAATAGTGATGACAATTACAATAATGATGAACAACGATGATGATGATGATGATGTCAATGAAAATGAAGACAACAATAATAATGATGAGCAATGATGATGATGATGATGATGATGACAATGACGATGGAAATGATGATGAGGAGGACAACGATGATGATGATGATGATGATGGAAATGACGATGACGATGACAATGAAAATGATGATGATGATGATCAGAATGAGATGAATAATGATGGTGATAACAATGATGACAATGACCAACAATGCCATCTTCATTGTCATCATCATCATCACCATCATCATCTTCATCATCATCATCTTCATAGTCTTCATATTCATTGTTGTTGTTGTCGTCATCATCGCCATTTTCATTTTCGGCATTGTCATCATCTCCATATCCAAATATTTTATAGTTTCTCAATGGCCTATTAAACCCACCATACTTGAATTTTTGTGTTCAATCCGTACCTAGTGTTTCTAGCATCCAAGCAAATGGGATTTGAGGTAAAATTTGACATTTTTCATGAAATAAGGAGTCTATTGACATATGTATCCAAGTAATTCCTATTGCTATCAAATCTACCATCTATTCTATTTCCTCTTTACCCAATAAACCACTAACCCGTAAGTGCCTCATATCTAACCCACAAATCCCTCAATTCATAGCACATTATGAAATTGTACCCACTAGCACCTTAAGTCAGTATCCCTCTAATCCTAACCCACTACCCACTAACCCATCCATTTCCATATGCAATGCACCTAACCAACACACTAACACAACACCACAAGGAAACACCCCTTTAGCGGAGGTTATAGTGGATGCTCCTATCAAAAGAGCCCAAATATCATTTTATAGAAGAGGTCACTAGTGGAGGTGAGCGACCGAAGATTTTAGCAGATGTTTTTATTTGGTACATTTCTTCAATACAAGTGCACTGGTGTGTTTACAACCACCACACACCGGGGCTTCCATAAATCATGTTTCATCGCGACCAAAAATATCATCAAGTGGAAAAAAAACTATATTTTCGTAATCGGTGCATTACTTCCATATGAATGCATCATCGGGTTTATAACCACCACACATCAGGGCTACCATAAATCATGTTGCACCATGACCAAAAATATCACAAAGCAAAAAAAACAATAGTTTTTCAATTGGTGTTTACTTCAATACGAACGCACCAGTGCATTTACAACCACCATGCACCAGGCTACCATCAACCATCTTGCACCGTGACCAAAAATATAACCAAGTGAAAAAACACAATATTTTCACAACCAGTGCATTACTTCAATACAGACACATTGGTGTATTTGCAACAACCATGCACTTGGGATGCCATAAATCATGTTGCACTGTGCCCAAAAATTTCATCAAGCGAAAAATAAACTATATTTTTTCCTCCGATGCATTACTTCAATACGAACAAATCGATGCTTTTACAACATGCCCCGGTGCTTCCCTGACTTGGGAGCACTAAAAAAGGGTTTTATAAAAAAAATACCACACCATAAAAATCATTTTTACCTTCTACAATGCTTCTGAGCTCAACATCACCAGTGCTTTACATCACCCCCTTAGACGCCTTGGCATCCATGTTGCAGGTGGACATGTTGCTTGTTCCTATTGGCTCCTAACTGCATTTTGAATTTTTCCAAACGGTGGGAAAAATTTCAAATTTTCCATACATCACCACAATGCCTCCTCGATGCACAAGAGACTAGGTAGATTGATTGTTACCACACAATTTAAATTTTTAGTGGATTAATTTTTAAAATTAACCCTTAATTTGTCATTTAAAAAAAATGAAACAAAAGTCGTGGAGTGTGTTCGAGCCATTTGAATCACACTACTCATTAGTGCAACCTATAAAATTTACAGGGTGAATTTCTAGTGGTACGTTCACATAAGAAACAGATTGCACGAATGGACCGCTATGCATTTGTAGTGCATCGAAAACCTTAATTAAAAAAAAAAACATTAATTGTAAACCATTGTGCATTATAAAACATATCGCATTATATCTCGATGCACTAACATGTCTTAAGCGCACCGTAAACACATAATAAAAACATGCCAAACTTACTATGATGCATTGTGAAAAACATTTTGCACCGGCATGTTGGTGCGCTATGTTGTAATAGGAGCACCAACACTCCAGTGCGCCAACACTTTCTTAGCGCAGCGCCATATCAAAAAAATTGAATTTAAAGAAATTATAAAACGTACCACAGTGCATTTGGTACCCTATCGCACTGTAGTCTAGGCTCTTTGATGTGTATCTAACACACCTTTAAATGCAAAGCAACACTTTTACGATGTGTCTGGATAATGTCAGTGCACCACGTCGATGCACTGATGTGTACTTAGTGCACCGTACACCCCCTTCTAACCATACAATAAAAATTAAAATACGACTGTATTTCTAGTTCATGTTAGCGCACTGTTAATGGTGCGCTTAGGGGATCTAGAGGCAATGTAAACCCATTAAAATTTTCATAGTGAAACACAAAAAACATAATTTAATGGTGCTCCTAGTGCATGTCAGCACATCAGTCTACGATGTGCTAACGTGAACTAGGTGCACCATAATACTATTTTAATACATGGTGCATTTGGTACACCATCGTGTATGCTCGGTTCTTTGAAGTGTAACTAATGCATCGTTAAACCGCAAAAAAAACACACTTTTACAATGCGTCTAAATTAAGTCAGTGCACTACACCAATGCACTGATGTGTAATTGGTGCACTGTACGCCCCATTCTAAATTAACAATAAAATAAAAAATTCTATGGTGCTTCTAGTTCACGTCAGAACACCATTGATGGTGTGCTTAGGTGATCTAGATGCATGATAAACCCCATTTAAAATTTCACTATAACATGCATAAAACATAATTTAAGAGTGCGCCTAGTGCATGTCAACGCACCAGTTTACGATGCGTTGATGTGCATTAGGCACATTGTAATCCCATTTTAAATGTTTTAAACGTAGAATACAAGCCATGCAATGGTACGATGGGGTAACCAAAACGCACTAGTGTGAGTACGTAAAGACACACAGAAAGTTATGAATAATTTTTTAATATATAACACTATATTACTGGTGTGCCTTTTTCTATTTAAGTGCACCATTATGGGTGTGCTTTATGTCCAAGTGCACCGCCTGCAGTGCATTAAGATTATATTGGCGCACCACTTGTCTTTTTTTTGCAATTTTTTTAATATTTGATCTTAGTAGTTAGAATTCTCATATAATTCTTTTAGATGTATATTTATGAGACTCATTGATGTTATATGTGAAACAGAGACATGAGCGCCACAAGGAAAGGCAGGAGCAATATGCATAAGTTAATGAATACAATTTTGTGAGAAAGTGGGAGGATAGGGAGAGGGAGAGGGATTTATAACCTCATCCCATTACTGATCAAACCAAATACCTCTTGATGGTTTTCGGCCTCTTGAAGTTCTATTAGGAGGTGACATCCCTCAAGGGGAACACCACATTGTCGATTCAGTTCATCTAATGCTGAGATCATCACAGGAAGTCATTTTGTGTTGGTCCCGATCAGTGGTACCATCCCACTAAGGAGGAGATATATTTCATCACTAGGATCTCCAGGAGAGGGGAGGACTTTCCCCATTTCTCTGATGTCCCAACTGGAGTTGTAACAGAGAGTCATCTAGTCTAAGCTCATAGATATGTCAATGCCCACATCATCAAACCAACTCAGTTTTAGATTCACGATGGAGAACTTCCCATTTATGATTTTAGTAGAGAGGAGGTAAGGTTCCTCTCCTTGTTGGTGATGAGAATCACACACTTACCATTGATGGGGCAACACATTAGTTGCCCTTTATTGTGTTATGTTGATTCTTTGGTGTAGAGACCTAGATGCATTAGGTGGTATGTTATCTTTTTACAACAGTTTTGTTATGCTCTGGATCAATGTCATGCGTAGTTTGTTGGGAGGTTAAACTTCAGCTTTTTATCTATTTTTTAATTGATTTCTGATCACCAAGACATCTTTTGACCATCACCCTCCTATGCTAATGATGGAGGTGCATATGCGCATGAGGGGGAAGATGATGCCCAAGAGGGGGTAGCCTAACTTCCCAACTAGGATAATAACATAGTTTCTCAAGATGATAAACAACAAGTAGCATCATCCATTAGACTTGGTTCCATATCCATACGTGGTCTTGGATTGGAGAGTGTGTCACAACATCTTCTTCACCCCAACTAAGCCACTAGATGAGAGAGGTAAATTTAGCATTATGTTTAAATTAATCTAGTTTCATTTTATTCTCTTTATACTTAATGCAAATGAAATAAATTTTAAATTGTTATATTAAATTCTTTAATGAAATTGTCTGATTATTGTTGTTTACTATATATATTACAGATATCAACACATTCGATGGGGAGGTGTTGCATCCTCCCACCAGGACGAAGAGGAGATTTGGGATATGGAGGTGCACCAATTTCCCAGACTTGGCCTCTGACGCAGGACATATGAGAGATACCAGCAGGATGTGGAAGATAGGTTGGAGGGGTTTTTTTCGCAGCATGGGGCTCGGTCCTTACCAGTTCACTGCATTATGCGGCACCCATCCCGTAGAGAGTTGTGGGAAATCGTTCCTCGTGATATGAGGAACTTGATGTAGTAAATTATTGGTGCATCTGATCTTTTAGATGCTATGTCAGATGATGATGATTCATCACATCATGAGGGAGGATATCCTCCTCCTCAACCCCCTTCTCCATCAACTTCTTTTGGTCATCCAGGCAAGGTAGCCTTGACATCACATGCACCTCCTCCTCCTCCACCTCCTCATCCTCCTCCACCTCCTTCTCCACCAGCTTCTTCTAGTCATGCAGGAGAGGTATCATCTACACCACATGCACCTCCTCCTCCTCCACCTCTTCCTCCTCCTACACCTTCTCCTCCTCTGCATCCTCCTTCATGGGGTTTGACATCTCATCCATATCCTACTCCATCTATCTTGATGGTTTTCCTAGCTGCTCCAACATTTGAACTTGATTCCCAAGCTCCAAGTACTAGAAAGACCTGCAGAGATAAGACAAAGCTTCCTTCCTTCTATAATATGTTGTTAGGAATAAGCATAAATATATTTATATTGAATGCAACAACATATGCATGCATTCCATAAGAGAAAAAGTATGGGAGAAATAGGATAAAATATCTATTAATTGGAAAGAAAAAAAGAAGCACTTACATCCATCATCTTGATCCTGTTATAGCTCCTTCCAAGATTTCACTCTATCCCCTTGAGAGTCACACAACCATAGGTTTTATGCCTTCAATCTTACTACCTCCTCTTCATCCATGGAGTGACTTAAATTTATAGGGTTTGAGGGTACAACCACCATGGAGAAGAGAATGGATCAAGGGAGGATATGGTGGATCATGAAGGATTAGGTTACTAGAATGGAAAGGAGAGATGATTCGAAGGGGAGACCCAACCAGCCAAGATCAAATCCAAATCTAGATCATACGTCCATGTTTGACCCATTAAATCAAGATCAACGCTCCCTCAACACTAACTACAGAGCGTTGATAAGGGGAACCAACCCTCCCCCAGCATTGGGCTCTAAGATTCAACACTCCCTATAAAAGGCATGGGGGGGTTGATCCTCACAAATATTCTTAAACCAAGGTTTAGGGATTGGATTTCGAACTCCAACTCATGGATTTGAATCCCAAACTTGGCTAGGGAGTGGACCAAGCATAAGATCATCCTTCTTACCATGCTTAGGGAGTAACACAACCAAAATTTCATGGTCATAAAGTGTGACACTTAAGGATGGTATTACGTATGACAATTTTGTGTATAACACATGATACACTTGCCTCAATTAGAGATAGGATGTTCGCATTGTGTGAGATATGTCTTCATGTAGATGTCATTTCTACTCTACATGCATCTACTTTTTTCCTAGTAGAGGTATTGATTCCTTTGGCTCTACTAGTGGAGGTGTCGATACCTCTGGTTCTGTTAGAGGAGGTGCTGATGCCTGTGGCTCTAGTGGTGGGGGTGAAGATGCCTATGGATATGGTGGGAGAGGTACTGATGCTCTGGTTCTAGAGGTGGACTAGGTATGTTATAGCAATTATTGGACTGGACATGTATATTTGGCATGTATAATCAATTTGAAGTTATATATATTTATATACATGACATTTTGGATGTTGTAGATGTTGATGTTGATGTTAGGATATTTAGACACTTAGGAGTTAGTTAAGATCAACTTGTGTAATATATCCGTTAGGGATAGTGTGTTTCTTTAGTATGCATTAGTATGCATTTGTAAATACTTAATACAACGGTCATGATATGTTCCCGACATAGAGTGATCCGATGGCTCAACTTCTCTTAGATCAAACCTAACCTTGATCCATGGCTTAACACCTGATTGGTCCATGATCTCTATTTAAAGAGCATGGAGGGTCATTGTTTAGTTGATCGATTATGAGAAGCTCATTTGTAACTTTCTTTCTTTTCATAATAAATTGTCCCGTAGAAGCTATTTGGCCGGGGCCGTGGAGTGTTTCCCTCAAGAGGGTTTAAACCACGTCAAAACATCGGTGTGTTGATCTGTGATCTGTTTGTGTGAAGTGGTTGCTCTTGGTGTTCGGTCCTTTGGTAGTACCCTATGTACCCGAACAGTTGATGTTTATTTATATCTTGATGGTGATGTGTATGTTAGGTGACTTTCGATGATGTTTGTTAGATGTGTGTGATGGTTATGTTAGAAATTGCAACTTTTATTTTGTTATATGTTATAATTGGTATATATGTGTTCTAGATGATTTTTAAATCTCTTAGATAAATATGTAAGGTAATGTTTTTTTATGATGGTATGTTCATGTTTATTTTTAGTTTTATGTTAATGATGGTAAGATGTTGTTTATGTTTATTTTTATGTGGTGAAAATGTATACAACTAACTACAACAATCTAAAAAGTCAAAGTGTGCACATTTTCAACATGTTTGGGAAATGTATTATGAATATCCAATAATGGTTAACCCATGCCTATAGTATGTATTTTTTCCATGGAATAAGTATCCCTTCATTTTGTAAAAGAAAAATATTGAAAATAATTATAGTTGATATTGTAATACTAATCAAGTTATGCGTTTATTATGGTGCATTATTTTTCCTCCTTAAAGTTGTATTCATTTTAAATATCATAAAAATTTAAATTTTGTTGGAAACATGCACTATTTGGGAACTTGAATGCCTAAAATCACATTATAAAAATTAATAGTACAACAAATAACAAACTCACTTAACAAATTAATAAAAAGATACTCTTTCTAGACTTTTATCGGATACCTCATTAGTTGATGCTCATTATTGATGTATTATAGATGCATTTTAAATTGCAAAAAAACATCATGCATATTTATTTTGAAAAATTGTGAGAGGTGTTTATTAAAAAACATCAATAATATATTCTTCCTTACAATGCAGCTACTATCATATTGTTACATTTAATGTTAAACAATTTTGTGAACTTATATTATAAAATATATAACACCATCATTTGGATATATTTCACCATGTCATGCCATTTTCTAAAAAATGGCTAGAATTACAAAGATCTATTGGGATATAAAAATGAGAATGGAGATAATGTTTTTTTTTTTTAATTTTATTGAAAAATTAAATGAGAGATGAAAAGTGTGGAGTTTCACATTGTTAGTCAAACTTTAAATCTTTAATACTTATGGATATAATTACTTTTTTATGAAAATGGATATAATCTATTTTTAAGTTTTGTATGTAATTATCTCCATTATGGAATCCAATTTTTATAGATGTACGCATTTTTATTGCATATTTTCATAAAAATGGAGAAACAAATCCACCTTGTTATTCAAATGACAGTAGTTGAAATTACAACAAACAATAAATATGATTAACATCAATGATAATTTGCAATTTAATTAGTTGATTTTGATCCAATTGCGACAATACAATAAATTAAATGAAAAAACACACTACAATAAATTAAATGGAAAGAAAGAAAGATAATCTCTAACTATGGACAATGAAATACAATGACAAATTACTTGATATACATGAAACATATTTCGCATCAGATTGGTTGTTAACCATTCAAATTGTTTAAACACTGCATCCAGTAATCAACATTCCATTTCCACTATCATAACATGAAAAATAAACAACAAAATTAGATAATCGAAGATAACAATTTAACAAAATGATATATCAATATGTAAATGATGAAATAAAATATGTAAATATCACTCTTCGTTGCCACCACTGTCATTATCTTCCTTAATTGGAATGTTAACATTGTTGCTCTCAAAATCATGTTTAGATATAGGGTCGTGTATTAATATGAACCACCAATCCCTATCGATCACATATGGGTAAAATAACACTTGGTTGCAGTGTTTTGGGAAAACATAAGGCTCCTTAGTTTCATCCCATATATTTCTAGAGTTGATACATATCAAACCACTATCACGATACTCCTTTAAATTATTCTTGTCAAATGTGTCCCACCACTTGCAACTAAAATAACACATTGAAAGATGAGAAGTCCACTTGAATGATCTCCTGTATCTTTCCAGCATAACCCAACTTCCCTCGTATCAAATTTTGATCATAATGGATAGCATGACTAGATTGGTTTGAACTCAACTTCCACTCCATGGTCTTGTGTAAGATTTCCATCATCAACATCCTCAGTGCAAAAATGATGTCCATAATCCCACATAAATGGGAACAAATGCACCTGTAGAAAAGTGAACAAGTGATGGTATCATATGTATAATCACCCAACCATTAATATATTAAACATCGATGTTATAATTCAAAGGTGAATTATAAAGTTAGAAATGTATAGAAATAGATTATTACCAAATGCTACATCGAATCCCAATGTTTAGAGCATCCTCCTCTTCAGGCGGGTGATGACCAGATGCACCATATTATCTCTGACTTCGTCAGAAACCTAACTATTGGGATAGATCATTGGCATATTATTTTTTAAATGATTTGGAAAAGGCATGCTTCTATCGTTCAACCATCTGAATTCTTTTTTTTCAATGTCCCATTTCCTCCTCTTCTCTTCATACAATGCGGCCCATAGTTGTGTTTCCTCCATGTTGTAAAGAATGAATTTATTGATGGCATTGATTTTTGAATTTATTGTTGTATTCATGAAAAAAAAAACACATACAGTATGTATGGGATCAAATATAGGTTTTGAATTTTGTTGTGAATAATTACTATGTGGAAATGTGAAGATCGAAAGAGAAGCGACTTACTCTTTATCATGTGCATTTTTCCGTTCATTTGCAGTAACTCCCCTTCCCTTTTGTCCTCATCATTTTCATCATCTCAAATCATTGAGCCTGGTGTGTGGTCGATTTGCTTGATGTACTCACTGGCATAATAGAATGACTCTTATACTATGTACCCCTCTTCCATAGACCCCTCAGGTGTTTCCCTTTGTCGAACAAATCCCTTCAATTTTTTCATGTACCTCTCCAAGAAGAACATCCAACAACATGAGACCAACCTGACTAATTCAACCTCATTAACTAGGTGAATTAGAAATCAGTGTACTACGTAAACATAAATGCCCTGGCACGTTTCCATAAACATAAATTCCCCGTATGATATTTTATTAAAATATTCATAAGATTTTGTTTAGAATCCTATATGTGGTGAGTTGTCTAATACTAAACACCCCGATGTGTTTAGAAGACACGAAAGCACCGTCGTATATCTTATTAAAAATAAAAATAAAAACATTTATTTTATTTAAATACCTAGTTAAATTTATTTAAAACCCTAAGCTCATTGCATTTCCTATCACACCATGCCCTAATGCGTGTAAAAGTGTTGAATGCGCTGGTGTATGCGCTATTAAAACATAACATATTTTATTATTTTATTAAAAAAATTGTTATATTTTACTTAAAAGGCTAAATCGGCGCGTTAGCTAACCCGACATGCCCCGGTGCGTGGCAGTTAACCAAAAGCACCGGTATGTATTTCATTAAAAAATTTAAAAAAAAATTAAAAAACAAAAGTTAAATTTTATTGAAAAACCTAATGGTGGTTCGGTTATGTTCTAAACCGCATCAGTGCGTGCATTATTATCAGGTGCACCGAAATAAGGTTTTATAAAAAAAAATATTCCACTGTCAAACTCACTTTTACCCCTGTACAGTGCATTGAAGCCATCTACACTAGTATTGTACATCACCCACTAGACGCAGTGCCACCTATGCTCATTACTCAATGGGTGAAGACACATTGCTCATTCCCATTGGCCATTGAATCGACTTTGAATTTTATAATTTAAATTTTTCGTAATTTTGATATTTCATAATTTAAATTTTTAGTGGATTTAATTTTGAAATTGAGCAATTATTTCTCATCTTTTCCCCAAAATTTAAAAATTCACGTGGTGCGTTCGAGCCATTCGGCTCACACCAGATGTCGACGTACCCTGTAATATTTTGTAATATTTTACAGGGAGCACCATAGGCGGGGTGACCTGAATAGATTTAATACACTGCTTAAATGGTGCGCTACATTTTTGTAGGACACGAAATCAACATTAATTTTATTTTAAAAATATAGAAGTAATTCACGGTGTGTTCCTGTCGTGTCCCCAAATTTTGCATGGGGTCACAATGGCCTAAGCCACTTGTCCATGTTCATGATAGTTTGTCAAATTGGTACTAAGGGTCAAATAATTTCCAAGCATAATGTCCAAGCTATTAATAATGTAAAATTAGATACAAATGGACAAGGTGGTTCACATGAAGAGCAAATTCCCAATTCAAAGTTTGTATTGTCCCCATCCAAATAAACTATCATGGAGGAAAAATTCCACTAACTTACTAGTTCCCTCGGTTGGGAGTGGAAGCATCAAAAGTTGGAATCAGGGAGCTAAAAGACCCAAAATGACCTTAGACTTACAAATTCACATTAAATGGGTCAAATAAATAATAATAATAAATAAAATAAGGTGGCATTGGATCATGAGGGCACATAAGAGGTTGTGGGAACCACATGTGGCAAGATTCCTCACTACACTTGGCATCATTCTCTCACCAATTTGAGTACAAGGTGGTGGGTAACATAATTGGAGGAGTTAAAGAGTCATTATTCATGGAATGAATCTTGGAATGTCGAATTGGAGTGGGAGAGTAACTCCCATGGAAGAGGAAGAGGCATCATAGAGAAGTTGTGACATTGGTAGCTAGATTCTCGGGCATCTATGACAACAATGATGGAGAATCTATGACAAATTCAGACCTTATTGCAAACCTATCACACATCTGACATATCAAGACTAAAATTAGCCACCAAGAGAGCACATACGGGGATTTATGGTCATCTAAGATTCCCCATTCGAATTGGGGGAAGATGAATGCAAGAAATAAGTGGACACGTGTTTTCTATAAGAATCTCTCCCTAAATCGCGTTGAGTGAAGACTCTTGGAGGGAAGTCGAGCTATGGAGTCCACATGAGGTTAATAAAATAGGAGGATGACAGAGGAGAGAAGCTTTTGGTCATTTTTCATTTGTATCTTTGCAATTTGGGAGAGCTTAGCTTGTCCTTGCACGGTGGATGTTCATCCTCCCTCCCTTAGAACCAATTTCATGGGTGAAATATTACTATCCAAGTTGGTTGGAGGATAGGACATTCAGAACTCTCAAAAAATATTCATGGAGATGTTTTGATGCAGGTTCAAGTCCCCTTTCAGTTCGATTTCATGTCTTATCATCTTTCTCTACTATCTTTCTCTCTAAACTCTCTCAATGTCCATGTACAAGTGTGATGGCGCACTCATGGCTCCATAAAGATTGTAGTGACTGATATTTAGACTCCATTGTCATGTTATTTGATGTGTATCATTGTAAGGAACTACATATGAGATCCATAGCTCGAATTACCATACATTCCATGTAATAATTCCAAGAAAAACCAAGATTGGAGCTAGTCATCCTCACTAGTTTTACATGGTGTTTTTATGATGAATTTGTATTTGTTTGATATCAGATATTTTCTGCGTTTTAGCTTATGTTTCGATATGTATATGAAGCAATATGAATGAACCATATGTTGTGTGCATAACCTTGTATTTTTACTAAAAATTTGTGCATTAAGCCTTATGTCCTTGTTGATCATTTTCTCACTATTTCGATGTGATACAATCTGTTGTTTTTTGGGAGTTGTAGCAGGCCCTAAAACTTGATATAATTCTGCAATTGGGTTTCCATTGAGGTCTTATGTTAATTCCAATTCTCATATCATAAAATAGGGAAGGTCGTACAGTGTTTGGAAGGCCAAAAAGTCACTAGTCTAGTGGGGTTTTCAACTATCTAATTGAACTAGTTTTATTCCCCTTCCTTCTTCCTTAAGAATTGCGAACCCTAAAAGTTTCTAATGAGTTTCCAAAGGTATAAAGGATGAATTGGGGTGTATTAAGTCCTCCCAATTCCATCCGCATAATATTTGAAAGCATTTGGAAGCTTTTGGAGCAGCTTGAGTCCACCTATCCAAAGCTCAAAATTTGGACCAAATTGAACATTTTTTTCATTTTAGGGACATTACAGTGGTATGAGAGCATGGTCCTTGAACCTATGCATTGGATCATCCATTGAAGAATAAAATTACAGCCATGTATTACTCTGATGATTATTTCTATGAGCAATATGATGATGATTATGATGAGCAATATGAAGAGTACTGCAGACAATATGAAGAAGAATGTGAATGGTATGAGGAAGAGGTGCCATCATGCAGCACTTCTTGCAATTTCAAAAGGGATGAGGGTTATTCGTATGACCCTGTATATGATGAAGATGTATGTTCCAAACCACCAAAGTCTAATCCTATGAATGAATTAGAAATATTGAGAGAAACATGTAAAACTTTTCCTTAGCAATATCAAGCATATCTTGCTTTGATGGGAAAGACACAGAAGGCCATTTCTTTTGAATACTTTGTCTATTGGGTGTTTGGATATAGGCCCAAGAATGAATATGTGGAGTTAGTGAAGAAATTTCTATTCCCTTCTTTCAAAATACCTTGGAGATAAAAACATATATGTGTGAGTGAAAAGGAGGAGCGAAATGAGGAGACCCATGAGTCACCTAATTCTGTAGGTGGTGAAGTAGAATAAGCATTACATGAAGAGGATCAAAAGTCACTCCCAAGTGACACTGAAAAAGATGAAGAAACATCACATGAGCATGAATAAGATTCCATTGAAACTACTGAAGATCATTCTGAGACACATTCTACTTTGGACATGGATCAAAGAGCATTTACTGATGGATGCTTGAAGTGTGAAGGAGTACCTATTGATGGGTCCTCACACCTCTATGTTGGTAACATAGAGATAAACTTTGAAGGTGTTTATGCAAATACAAATTTCCATTGACCATGGATATGAATACCTTGTAGTAGTTGAAGAAGAACCAATACCAACTTCCCCATCACCACTTCAGATTCGTGAAGTTGGTCCAAGCAAGAAGGAAGAAGAAGAGGAGGTTCATTTGCAAGAACCTCATTTTCTTGCAGGGTCCTTGAAGGTGGATGAAAATAATACTCAAGAGGAATTGAAGAATCTCCATGACACATATGCATTGGTTTCAAAAAAAATTTGGTGTGTGGAGGAGAAATCTCTTCCCTGAAGACATGCTGAAGACATGGAGAAAATCCAGAAGGGAATGTTGGACACCAAAGGTAATTTTTTTGAATTTGCTTTCTGATAGAGATTATTTAATTGATCTTGTTGGTTTGTATCATGGAATAACCTTTAAGGAAGAATAATATAATGAAAATTTATCAAATGATTTGGAGTCTACCCAAAATTCACTCCAAAAATCTACATTGGTGCAGATTGAGCACCATCAAGAGAGGTTGCAAAGGTCCTTTACACCCCTCCTACATATCAAACAGTCATTAAATGGTTGAAAGCAATTATGTTACAAAGGAGGAACCTCATGTGATGGTGTAACATGAGGTACATGTTGATATGTAGGTGCTTGAAGAGGCTACATTCAAACAAGAAGGAAGCCAAGCACTTTTTCTTTTTCATAGGGATTATGAGTTTCCTCATGGTGAGAGTTCCAAAGCCTTGGAGGAGGCACATTATCTCATAATAGTTGTACCAGCCAATGAGGGAGAATATCCATTTGAAATTTTGATGGGTAAGAGTTGCAAAGAGGTAAGGTTCATTCACAGTTCTTCACCCCCTACATCTTTTTCAGCCACATCAATTGGGGATGAAAATTGGGTGAAAGGTTTCTTTCTGATGGTGCCACATGAGGAGTATGAAACTCCTATATCTCCTTTTGATTATGACATGACTAGAGAACCTTCTTATTTACATTTTCAGCAACATCCTTTTTTATTTCTTGATGATACACATACTCATGGATGCACATATGGTACTCTTTTGAGCCATATTTACTATTGCTCCATTTAGCTGTAAATGGAGCAATAGTAAAGCAAGAAATTAAAAAAGAACTCAATACATCGATGGTGTGGTTGATAAACAGTGACACACCATTTACATTACATTCATGTTTAAGGGGTGCACTATGATGAACATTTTAAAATGTTGAAATTTCCAACGCTACCTTGTTTATTGGAGCATTTGTAGTTAAAAGTCATCATTGTCGGCGCAATTTGCATATAAATGAACTGTTTGCGATGCAGTGGATGTATAAAAGCACTGTTAACGGTGCACCACACCTAAAAATTATTATTTTGAGAGAAAAAAATATTATTGATGTTATTAAATAAGATGTTAATTGACTGAAATATCACATTTTTTTAGATATCTATTTATGACGTTGATTCATGTTATATGTGAAACAAAGACATTAGTAGCGACAGGTTGCTCGACAAAAGTGTGCACAAGTGGATCAATTCAACATGGTCAGGGATTGGGAGGCTAGGGAGAGGGAGAGCAATTTGTACCATTGCCGCATTACTGCTCCAAATCGAGAGCTATTGAGGTTTGTTTGCATCCTGAAGTTCTATCAGGAGTCTACATCCGTCAAGGGTAACTCTTCATTGTTGCATCAGTTCATCTGACATTGGGATCATCGTAGGAAAACATTTTGTGTTGGTCCCAGTCAGTTGTTCCAGTCCGCTAAGGAGGAAATCTACTTCATCACTGGGATATCCAAGAGAGGGGAGGATTCTCCCCAGTTCCCTAATGTCCTATATGGTTCTGCAACAGAGAGTAAACTATCTTAATCTCTAAGATATATCAGTGACAAGGTCTCCCATCCCTCTGATTTTCAGGTGAGCGGTGGGAAGCTTAGGATCTATGCTTTTGGTTGAGAGGAGGTTAGGTTCCTCTCTCTTTTTCTTACGATACTGGCACACTCCACCAGTGATGGGAAGCACATTAGTTTCCCTCTAATGGTATTATGTTGAATCTTTAGTGCAGAGACAGAGATGCATTAGGTGGTATGCCATTTTTTGTGGCATTTTTTTATGCTTTGGATAGATGTCATGCATTGATTGATGGGAGGTCCAACTTCCCTTTCTGTTCAGAGGGTTTTTGTCTTTTTTTTGGATGTTTTCAGCCACCAGGCCATCATTTTAGTGCCTCTCTTATAGGTTGATGATATAGTTTCACATTCACATGTGGGGGTATATGATTCCTAAGAAGGGGCAACCTGACTTCTCGTCTAGGATCACGTCAGATGTGCTCGAGATGCTAGGCAGTGAGGAGGACCATGCACTAAACATTGTGCCATATCCATATGCAGGCTTGGAATGGACAGGGTGCACCTAGATATTCTTCACCCTGAAGGAGCCACCGAATGAGAGAGGTAATATTACCATTATGTTTAAATTACCCTAGTTTCATTTTATTCTCTTTATATTTAATGCAAATGAAATATCTTCTAACTATTAAATTGTTTAATGAAATTGTCTAATTATTATTTTGTACTATATATTTTTCATACATTGGCACAGTTGATGGTGAGGTCATCCTGCCTCCTCCCACTCAGGAGGATGAGGATATAGAAGATCCCAATCAAGCTAGGCCACAATTGGTTGGTCAACATCCTGTCCACCATCCATGCCTTCCCGAGGATAGGTATCACCAAGATGTGGCAGAAAGGTTGGCGACATTATTGGAAAATAAGGGGGTTCATCCTGTATGGGTGCACGACATTGTTCGACAACGTCACCTTGGAGGGATATGGAGGATTATTCCTCATGATATGAGGATGTTGATGCAACATATTGTCGATGCACACATTCAGTTAGATGCTAGGAGGGATGACCATAAGCCTCCTCCTCCATATCCTCCACCTCCACCTCCTCCTCCATTAGCTTCAACATCTACTACTCCACCTCCTCCTGCATCATCTTCGACATCTATTATTCCACCTCCTCCTCCATCATCTTCGATATCTACTAATCCACCTCCTCCATCAACTTTGTCAACATCTCATCCACCTCCTCCTCCTCCACCTCCTCCTCCATCAATTCCTTCATCATCTCCTCTACTCTTACTCAAATGACCTACTGATCCTACTTTATCATCTTCTCTACTCCTTCTTGACCAACCTATCAATCCTATTGATCGGTTCACCCATCCACCATTTCTTTTTCTAGTCGACTCTATTACATATATGTTTATATGGGGTCCTACAATTCAACTTGAGGGACCTATCCATGCTTCTCTTTGAGCTCTTTTTTTTTCTTGGTAGAGGTACTAATTCCTTTGGATCTATTGGTGGAGGTTTCAATGCCTCTAGATAGGCTGGAAAAGGTGTTGATACTACCTATGGATCTATTGGTGGAGGTGACGATGCATCTAGATTTTGTCGGAGAGATACCGATGATGCCTCTGTAGGCATAGGTGGATCATATATGTCATAGCAGTTATTGTACTAGAGATATATATTTGGCATATTGTATCATCAGTTTGATGTTATATATGTTGATATTTATATATATACTCTATTTTTCATGTTTATGTTGATGTTTATTTATATGTACTTGATAGTGATGGTTATGCATGGTTTAATATAATGTGTCTTGTGTTATGTTAAATGATAGAAATGTAATGTTTATGATGTTACACTCATGTTTATGTTTATTTGTATGTTTACAATTCTATATCGATGATTTTTATGTTTTATGTTTATGTTGTGAAAATGATGATGATGGTACATTTATGCTTATGCTTATGCTTATGTTTATGATGGTATGATGATGTTTATGTTTATGCTTATTATGGTATGATTATGTTTATGTTTTTTAGGTGGTATGATGATATATATTTAAAATTATAAATTAGGATATTTATTAATTCCATGTGATTGATTGATCATGTGTTTAGAATAGTGATTGTTAGATGGTGACAATAACAATGATGGTATGTTTATGTCGTAAAATTGATGATGATGGTACGTTGATGTTTATGCTTATGGTTATGTTTATGATGGTATGATCATGATGTTTATGTTTATGTTTGTTAGGTGTTGAAAATAATGATGATCGTATGCTTATGTAAAATACCTTTGTACTATTCAAAATGTGGGTCTTTAAACCACTAACTATTTTGGTTGACAAAAACATCACAATTTGCATTGTAAATTACGTCACAAAAGAAGTTGTTGTATGACTTAACAAGTTTTCAAAGCATTAGAAAGTTTTCAAAGTTTTCAAAATTTTAGCATCCTTTCGACCATTTTTTATATTAAATCATTTTTTATTTGAGAATAACTTACATATAGTTAACACTCATAAACATAACATATCAACTATCACTACAACACAAGTCAATATTGTATACCTTTGTAAAAAAAGTTATTGGGTTTTTAATTTTGGTCAAAATTTTAGCATCATTTCGACCATTTTTCATATTAAATCATTCCAACCTAAATTTTGTGGACAATTTGAAGTATGGTTTCATATATACTAGGTTGATATATTGGTTAGAAGATGAATTTGAAGTATGGTTGGTTGTTAGGTCATCATAAATGTGAAAATATGGATTGTAGTAATGGTAATTGAAAATGTGGAAAAATGTTTCAAGTAATTTAATATAGGTTAAAATTTTTATTTTTACATAATATAATTGAATTAAAATTATCATTGAATTAATTATTTTAATGAATTTTGTATTGATAATGGATGAAGTTGTGGCAACTCTATGATTTATGAATGTTGTATAATATGTCATAGTATCATGTTTATAGTTGTTGTATAGTTTGCATTCATAGTATTATGTTTATGTAATAATATTTATTTTTATTTGGTTTTCACATTGTTTTCATATAATTTGTATGAATATTATAATTTACTATAATTAATTTCTTAATAATGTGGAAAATTTTGTCGTAATGTTATACTTATTTATATAATAATATTATTAATTTGTTGTAATTTTATGTTGATAATTACGAAATAATATATAATGATTTTTAATAAGGAAATTAAGTCTTCATCATATAATGTTGTATATAACTTAATTATTCAAATGATAAAAATAAATGCATTATTTTTTTATAAATGTAACCAAACATCATAACAAAAAGTCAAGTATTACCATGTAATATTATTATAATATATAAATATGAACACCACACAAAAATGTAAATATCAACATCAATATGACCTATCAATGTATCATTCATGATTTTTATTTTTTTGATAATTATAACTCACTTTACAATGACAAATATCAAATCTCTATTAGGGAGTAAATAAATACTTAATTAAAACAACACCCTTTTCTCTCAATTGTAAAGCCAAAATTTTCATTCTCTGTTATACCTCAAATTGTCACTTTTGGATTTGCATGCTTCATCACCATGAGAGACATGAAGTTTTATGTTCCCTAAGTGTGTTGGGACCCAATATTCTATGGTTCACTCAATCCCTATCCCTGTTTGGGATAGTTTCCTACCTTTTGGGGGTCAAATTCCACTTAACCTAACCTCATTTTGAGCCTTGGATTAGAATTTTTTCTCCCCGTCCCTTGTTTGGGGATCAAAAATTAAAACTTTGTTGCTCCTTGCAATCCTTCTGGGGAGCGAAAATTACATCATTTTCTCTCTGTGTCCTTCCTTAGGGGAGTGATAATCATGTTTAAGCTACTTTCCTTGATTCTAGGATCAAGATCCAAGCTTGATTATTGGTGGATCATCCTATCCTTTGTTGGAATCAATTTAATATTGAGAGGAGGAGTGAATCAGTATTAGCGCAGTTATCAACAATTTTTACCTTCTTAAACAGACTAGCCTTTACTTAATTCTTATTCTCAATTAAGCATCAATAAATAAAACATTCATCCATAAATTCACCAAGACAAAGAATAAATTACACAAGAATTTTGACGTGGAAACCTAATCGGGAAAAGACCACGGAATGTTTATTTATAATGAGAAACAATACATTCAAGGAAGCACCAAATTCTTGTATTTACCAGCACCAACTTGCAGGAGGAACGAATATCCTGGTTTTATAGGCTTTGACCTGAAGGAATCACCGACTCCCTATGTTTTTCAGCACCAACTGGAAGGAGGATACAACCCCCTTTCTCCTTGCCACATCCTGCCACCAAGATATCCAAAATGTGGTTTTGACTTACTGAACTTCAATTCCGCGCACTCGTCTGATATTTTGAAGATAGTTGTGCGCTACCTTTGTATGCAGTCGATTCTCTGTCATTGAGCTGCATACATCACTTGACCTCTCATTCCTATCAATTCACATTTTTGTTGATGTCTTACTTCATGTAATGTGTGCTGCTGATACTGCATTCTGCGCTCAGGTATGATCTGTCGTTCTGCTATGGTTCTACTTCTTTCACCAACTGATATTGTGCTTTTACTTGACAGTTTGTTGCTCTAATATACTGCACTAGTAACAGATGTAATTGCACACTTACTGATGGGTCTGTTCTCTATAAGTACCGCAGTCTTTTAGAAAATTTGTAACATGTTGTGCATCAATAGATTCATCCTTTTGGTTTAACGCACTTGTCTCAGATCATTTGCATCATGATGGGCTCACTATATCCTTATATTGCTCTATCGTTGTGCATTAGATGGACTTCTCAACTTTGCACACTTTCACTTCTGCTTATATGCATCAGCTAGACATCTGTGCATCATCTAAAATAACTCGGTTTTGTCTTTGCTCTTCTATCTTTACAACGTCTATGACTATCGACATGATGAAAGTAATATTGTCATTCAAAACATCAAGAAAATGCGCATACTTCAGTGTTTCTTCCTTTCAGTACTTGCACATCTATCACAGATCTACAACATCATTCTGCACGCCATCAGTTCTGCATTTTGTTGCATGTGTGCTCTCGGCTCCTCGCTAGATCATTATGTTTTTTCCTCAAGCCCTTTGAAGCCCCGAATATCAAACGAAAACAAACACTTGAAGCTCTTATTCTCTCGCCATCAAGCTTACTTCAAATCTCCAACTTGCATCTTTATTTATACAAGTCTTGCATGGATTGTATGTCCACAAATTGGTTGTGGCAACCCTTCTTCCATACTTCATGGATTTTGCATTTTCCACATGTTATCTTCTGCGTTATTGGTGTGTCATCCTTCGCATGTCTTGTGCCTTCATGGTCCACAACTTAGTGGGACTTTACACCTTGGTGGTGTACTCTTGCGCTCTTGTTGTACCATCGCTTAAGGTATGCGTGCATCATTGCTTTTCAACTTGGTGTATCTTCAACCTTCATTGTACAATCCTTGTGGGTAATGCGCCCTTGATGTGCTGATGCTTTGTGGAATCTGCGCATACTCGAACTTCTGCTTGGTGGGACTTTGACCTGTTCCTTGTCATCACTTGTGGGACTTGATTACCCGATGTTCTGTCGGTTGTGGAATTCGTTCATAGAATAACTTCAACCGCTTTACCCTTCTTGTAACTTGTGTGCCCTTTACAACTGAAAGCATCTTCATATTGGCTTGGACTTGCATGCTTTCAGGACTGTCCGACCATACGTTGTTGGTCCACTCCCAATATTTGACCAAGCAATGCTTGTGCATTCAACATGCTTGTATGGTTGTATCTTTTCTTAACCAACTCCTTGGATTGCTTGTGCATATGTACCTTTGTCCTACCAATTATTTGGATGCTAGCTTGAGTGAGTATGACTTGGTGGACTTGACCTCTGCGTAGGTACTACTTGAAGTAGGATACATTTCATGTTGTAACTTTCTTATGTATTTATTCACATTGATCATGGATGATGTATCATTGTTATGTACTTCTTCAAACTAGATCTGCATGATGTATTGTTGGGCACATGATCTTCATAATGGATGCAGTATCTAGATATACATTTTCATACTAGCATCCATGTCCTTCACCATCTTGCACAAAGTCAAATGCTTCTTCAAAGTGGTTTTGATATACTTCTTCACACTTATGTAGGAATGTTGTATCCACTTTGAAATTAGTTGACATCAATGACTCAAACTCAATCAGTTGACATCCTCTTTGACATTTGTTGACATAAATGACAACCAAAGTTCAACAATCCCCCCCTTTGGCATTGATGTCAACACCTTATGAAGTTGTGTATGATCTTCTTTGAACTGTATGCTTCATCTATACTCTGTCACAGTGCTCCCCTGAGTTTTTTGGGTTTCTGGCTACTACGTTTTCTTGCCAGTACTTATGCTACTTCTGTGCAAACCATACTGATTTTTTTTTTGTAGCTTCTGCGTAGACCACATGCCATTTCTCCAAGTGATCTATGTCTGCTATAGCTTCATGTTGTGTCTCTATGTTGTTCCTCTGCTAGATCTTTTGTTGCATTCATTACTTGTGCAAACAACTTCATGTATTATACTTCAGTCATGTCAGCTTCATGCAACTCTCCTTGCTTCAACTATTTCTGCTTGCTTCAGCTTCATGTCTCATAACTTCATGTATTTTTGCTTTCTTCGGCATCATGTATGACAACTTCATGTATTTCTCCCCCTTTGACATAAATGTCAAAGAGGTTCCATTACTTGTGCAATGTATATTCTTATGTTACTTGGTTTTGCACTGGCATCAAACTCATCTATCTTTAGGGACAAATTGCCCTGTCTTCATGCTTCATTTCTCTGTTGTAATTCCACACTAATGTCCTTTCATAATTATCTTTGACTACTTTATTGAAACAAACGTTGCACTATTCCTTCATCTTGATTTCCTGTTCATGTCACAACACTTCAATAAGCTTTGCGCAGTGATCCATACAGACTTCCTATCATGCCAACTGCGTAGTGCCGAAGTCAGTCTTCTACTGGTTTTGCATTACATTTCACGTTCCTGACTGCTTCATCTGTCGCATTTATTGCGTTGTCATAGGACCTTGCAGCATTTAATGTTGGCGTATCCCTTTCCATGACAACCAAAGATATGACATGTTTTTCATTCATCGGCCAATTCGGCATAAAATCCGACATGACACTTAGTTCGTGTGGCAACAAAGACGTGTCACTTCTGTACTCAAACCTTTTGGGAAACATTATCCATCGTAGGATGCAATGAATTAAATTTATGCCCTTTTTGTACTATTTCAAAAAAATCATTTATTCCATCATTTAGTTTTGGCGACTCCACCACCTTCATTGACTTATGCGACATTGAATGCACATCTCATCAAATTAATTTCATGTGCGTGAACGTTTTCTTTTCAACTTTATAATATTTATGTGAACCATGCCCGGTTCACTACCTCTTTCGTGTCACATTGATGTCTGGTCCTTTTTCTAGTTCCTCTTCTTCCTTCCAATGGCTGCCCTTCAGAGAATGAACACATCCGTTGAGAATGTGTGCCTTTCTATTAATTCTGAGCAATCTGAGTTTTCACTCTTGAGAGTCGATATGGAATCCTGGAAACGACAAATGTAGGAAACACAATTTCTTCATCAATACTCTCAGTCACAGGTAAATTTCACACATGCTTTCTAACAAATATTATTTGTATGAGCTTGTTCATATGTTGCATGGAGCATCCTTGAAGGATGATGAGGAGATTTGCAAGATCAATGATGAGTTGATGGTCACTCAAGATTCTTTGAGAAGAACTCAAGGTGCCCTCTTGGAATCTAAGATGGAGATAGAGCAGCTTCACCAGGAGTTGCAGAGATCACATACTACCTCCTACATTCTAGTTAGTTATTCTCTTTCGGTTGATGACATTCAGAGTTCTATGGAAGAACCTCATGAGATGGTGGTTCATGAGGTGCATAATGACTAGCATGTGTTTCCAGCAAGTATTTTGCAATCAATTCATGGTCAACTAATATGACTCTGAATTAATATTGCTAGTTTGTATAATGTTTTATAATGTTTTTGTTTGTTCATTCTATATTTTTATTTTTCCATTGATTAAAATCTTTGAAGTGACAATTTTTATAGTTTATAATAGAAATGTCAAAAAAAAAAACTAATTTAAAAACAAAATTCATGAATTTTTAAAATTTAGGTTACAACTCTCAAACTCCAAAATTTTGGGTATGCGAAGTGTTTTTGATGGTGTTGAATCCGTTTCTACCATCAGAATAATCATTAGACCAATTTTTATATAGCTAAAAGAAAACAAAAAATTGATCCATGTCTACCATCAAAATGACCATTAAAAAATAATTAAATACAAATTTTACAAAATAAAAAACTCTTGTAGTTCTCCAATTTTTAGATAACTCCACATGTCAGATATCATTTTCCTATTTTATAATAAAAAATGAATTTAATTATGTACAGATAAAAATGGCAGTGGCCCCATTTTCAAGTGGCGGCTAACAATCGCATTTGCGTTCAAAGATAAGAAAATCCGTTGACTGAACTTTCATGGCAGAATCTTCGGCAGCCGTAAAGAAAGTTTAGAGTGATCCACTCCCCACTGCCCAGTCTTCATGTAGCTGGAAGAGAACCCCATAATCCTCCATAGACACATCTAAGGGAGGAAAATCATCCAAAGGTATAGCCTCGTATCTCTCCAGATCTTCAAGAACCGAGTCCCAAAATCCCGGACCCTGCTTCACCGAAACCTGTTGGCCTTCAACGGCGGATTCAGCTTCCGAAAAGGAGGAAGAGTACGCCGCGTCATCTTCGGAATGCAGCGCGAATTCTTCTGCGGCGAACTTGGACGCGGCGGCTTGAATTTGTGGCAGAGATAGAGAAGAGGCGTCAGGAATTTCCGGCAGGGAGTCTGGAAAATTGAATTTGGCCTTCGATCCTCTCAGACAATAAACGGCAAAGTCGTAGGCGCGGGCAGCCTTTTCCGGGGTGTCGTAGGAGCCCAGCCAAATTCTGCCCGTGGAATTGGGCATTCGAATTTCCGATACCCATTTCCCCCATTTTCTCATTGGGCATTGGAATTGGGCATTCGAATTTCCGATACCCAGTTCCCTTGAACTGCCGCGACTTCAGTGAGCGGTTTTCGAGTCTGCTGTGGCCGTTCTGATTTGAAGAGGATTTAGCCATGTCGGGTTGTTGCGAAGGATTCAGGGCTGGAACTGAGAGTGTAGTCGTTACGGTGAGAGGATTTGAACTCGGGACGGATAGAGGTGATACTACAGTAGTGCAATGAACATCTATGAACGGATGAGGCTGAAAATGTTTGAAGGGAAGCAGGTATATATAGAAAGATTACGTGAGGATTTTGTTTTGTGCAACTGGCCGCTTAAATATTAAATATTAGCATAGGCGAGCTGCGAAAGGACATAAAATGGAAAGATGATACATCCCTGAATCTGAATCTAATTTGCTCATCAGTTTTTGGTTTCATTTCGTCACAAGGTAAATATCTAAAAAAAAATTTACTTTACATTTTTTATTATATCTTTTATTATATAGCTAGGTACATATATCTTAAAATTTGGGGTGGACTATCATCTATATTTTTTCAATTTAAAAGAAGATCAACAAATATACTGTCCAAATTAATTTGTGATTAAAAAAAATAATAATTAATGCATAGATAAATCAAAGCTTATACATACATGAATAACACTAATAAAAAAAACCTATTTAACTAAAAAAATAATACAAATCTAATACCATCTTCAATACAACTGTTATCGATTTTGTCGAGTAATGACAAAGTTATTTGAGTAATTTTCTTTTACTTCATCTTAATTAAGAGATCTTTCATAAAGAAAAAAGACCAAATTAATTTAATTTAAGTTATATCTTAATTAATTGGAGCTTTCACCTCCTTACTTGGTTCATGCGAACACAAGTGAATCTTGAATGCGCCATTGATCTCGTCATCCCGACTTTAAAGACCCTGACAGTGGTTGAATTTGAAAACCATCCACATGTCAATTTGCAATTAAAAAGGTTTTACCATTAAAAACTCATTTCATTTAGATTTTGAGGAGTTTGACATTAGTGGCCAATGGAAAACGGAAAATTTGGATAGTTATTATTGTCCAGGACAATGAATTTGACTTCAATAAAATCATACACATCCACTACTTTGTATAATTGCAATTTGTTTCTTAATAAAAAAATATTACAAATATCACTTTTAATTTTTATGATGGATACTTTGTATAATTGTGATTTTTTTATTAATGAAAAATATTACGAGTATCCTCTAGTGTTTATATTGTAATCGTTTAAGGATTTCTATATTATTTTTTAATTTGTATGATGGTTTTTAATATATATATAATTTTACTATTAGTGGCCAATGGAAAACGGAAAATTTGGATAGTTATTATTGTCGAGGACAATGAATTTGACTTCATAAAATCATACACATCCACTACTTTGTATAATTGCAATTTGTTTATTAATAAAAAAATATTACTAATATCACTTGCCTCTAGTGTTTATATTGTAATCGTTTCAGGATTTTTATATTTTTTTTTAATTTTTATGATGGGTACTTTGTATAATTTTGGTTTTTTTATTAATGAAAAATATTACGAGTATCATCTGCCTGTTTATATTGTAATCGTTTAAGGATTTCTATATTATTTTTTAATTTGTATGATGGTTTTTAATATATATATAATTTTACTATTATATATTTTTTTAAACGAGTATATATATTTTATTTAAAAATATTAATATAATTAATTTTATATAGGTTTGATAATTTGTTGATAATAAAATTAACACCCATAGTCAAGTGATGGAAGAAGAGCATTTTTACCATGTACTTGGAAGATATGACACAAATTCATGCAGAGATGAATCATTTTTACGAAATGCATTAAAATGCATTAATTGTGCTTAAAATCATTATAAATGGTGCAAATAGCTTAAAAACTATGAAAAGTGGGTTTTCTAGCTAAAATAATCTAAAATGGATTATCCCACACTCAAAAGAGAAACTTAAGGCATATTTCCCAATGCTATATAAGAAAGACTTTGAGGCATGGTAAAAACACATAAAGAAAGAGCAAAGGAATGCTGGAAATATTCTAAAGGAGGAGAAAGAGCTCGAATTCTTCAAAAGCAAAGATGAAGGAAGGGAAGCTCATGTCAATGGAGGAAGGATTCATATCTAATGCCATGGTAAGGATGTATTTCTCCATTGTTCTACTATGAATAGATTCAAGTTTCTACCATCTATGCGTTTAAATCTGGTTTATCTTGTATGAATTTAATTCTTGGATGGCTTTAGATCTTAAGTATGTTTGTTTTGATTGATGAATAAATATAGATTTTTTGGAAATTTGTAATAATCTTTTCAAGTTACTGACGAAGGATCTCACCATTCCTTAGGAAGATAATTAAACTAGTGTAGACACAACCCTGCACTAAATACTGTTATCAGAATGGCGATCATACTGGGGATGCAAAAAGTTTTGATTAGCTTAGGATAGGTTTGGGGTTAGAATGCATTTAAAAAAAAAAAATCTTAAAAATTGTTGCATAGTGGAATTCGTTTCTTTAGCTTTGGTTAAAACAAAACAAAAAAAAAAAACTTAAAAAGTTTGATTTAAATCAAGCTATGATTGGAGTTTTATACCTTTAGAAGCACTATCTACTCACATTTGCATTGAAAAACAAACCTGGAATGCCACATTATGAGACACATTGAGACAAATTGAAGACAATCTCTTCCTAAAAAACAAACATAAACTTTCATTTAGTTACATTTTGTTTCAGTATTGGAATTGTCTTCATAATTGGCATGTATAATTAGAGAGAATTGTATCTTTAGAGTTCAGTTTTCTTGAGATATATTGTGTATGAGACACCGTATCCTCTTCACTCGCATCTTATGATGATCTTATGAATGAGAAAGTGTATCTCGCATGTAATAGTTTAGGGGTTGATTTTCAAAGCATCTTATAGCAAGCCACCGTATCCTCTTCACTCGCACCTTCGGGTGATCTTGTGAATGAAAAAGTGGATCTCACGTGTAATAGAGTAGATTTCATTTTTGCATACAGTTTTTTGAGCCACCATATCCTCTTCACTCACACCTTCGGATGATCTTGTGAATAAGAAAGTGGATCTCAAGTGTAACAGTCTAGAATTTAATTCAGAAGCATTCCAAAGAGCTCTGCGTATCCTCTTCACTTGGGCTTTCGGGTGATCTTGTGAATGAGAAATAGGGATCCCCCATGTAATAGAATTAGATTCATGTTTACCTGACATATCTATTTGGATTACATTGGTCTTTACACATCGATTATTATCCATATTCCAGAAAAAACTGTGCATGAACATACAAACATCTACTAGAAATTTTGCATATTTAAAAGAAGTTCATGAACCTCTAACCCTTCCTTCAATTAGGATATTCATCGAAATGAAAGATAGCATAGCGAGCATCTTGCATTGTGTGGTTCATTTTGTTTTTGAGTCGAAACACCATCAGTTTCACTTCCATTCCTGAGACTAAGCAAACTTTCACTAAAAATTAACAATTAATCTAAAATTGACAAACTTCTGATTTTCATATCACCAACAAGATTAGGTTAGTGCCCTGGATTAGGTTTGCAGATTCAACACTCCCGGGCTGCAAAACTTTGAAACTAGCATTGATTAAAGAGAGTAAATCCATTATCGCAAAAAACACTTATCGAGAAAGCGCTTCTGAAACATGCGTCAAGCATGAGGTCAATCTGGATAAGTAAGGGTGGTTCCCCCTTCTTACTTATTTAGTGGGACATGAGCTTATCGAAGGGATTCTATGTTCAGTGACAATTCCTCGGGGTGACATCACTATTTCTAGAGTTTCTGGTAATAAGAGTTGTCCTCGACTTACAACTATCCGCTCGACCGTCGATTGTGAAGTGGTAAATTTAGTGGCTATTCTTAGGATATCACATAAGATGTTGTGAGTGGGACACATTTGCAATACCTGAGACAGACTTTGGAACTTTTACTCCTTGGGAGGGTGAGTGGTCAGGAACCAACACTTGCACCCCTGGCGATTAAAGTTTATTTTAACTGTTTCTCACACCTTCGCTCCTAGCAATTGTATGAGAACATGAAATCCCTCAGCAACTACTAGTTTCGGAAGGCCCTACAATCCAGCTTTTCATTGAGCTTCGGTTCTTTGGAAAAGTAAGTTTGCTTGCTTGCAATCTCTAGGGAATTTTTACTGTGTGGACATTGTTTTTTTTTTAGTCCAGAAAGCCATAGGATTGTTTGATTTTGTTTTCAAAAACTTTTTAAGCACATTATTTTATCAATATTCTTCAAAGTGGCTAATCTTCCAACCCGCCAGTCACGGCGGCATAGAGGTGAGTCATTGAAAATTGAAGGCCCTACTACATTGCGGAGACAGCTACAAAATACAAAACACTTTGACTTTGAAACTAACACACTTCTAACTTCAATTATCAATAGTAGAGCAGAAACACATCAAACAAATACTACAACATCACCTACCCAAGAAAACATAGAAATTGTTGATCCTCTTGCTCCAATTTCAATTGAAACATTAGAAGACAACACTGTAAAACCCATATATCCACCTCTGACAAATATTTCAGACCCAGTGGTAATTCACATCAGTGAACCATTGAACACCATCAATCTTCTTTTGGCACAGTTGATACACTTGCAAAATTCAACATCTAACCCCATGGCTTCATCTGGAGCACAAGGGACCCCATCACCTCAACCTCAAATGGTTGTTGGAGGTAGAAATACTTCCAATAACCCTATGAATTCATCAGGAGTACAAGGGACCACATCAACACTATCTCAAATGAGTGCTGGAGGTAGCAATACTTCCAACATCCCTATGACTTCATCAGGAGCACAAGGGACAACATCATCACAAAATCAAACAATTGTTGGAGGTAGCCATACTTCCAATTTGACCTCTACCACCATCCCAACAGTTAGTTTACCTGCTTTTACCATAAGTTCAACTGCACTTCAGTGCCAGTTGGTATAGTTTCGGGTCCCAATCCCGGAAGTACATCCACTTTGCCTACAGGAATCCTTACTGGAGGGAGTGCCTTACCAAACTTGGGTTTCCCATATGGTTTGGCTACTCAAGGTCAAAACACTCTAGGAGTAAATAAAAATCCTATTGGCATACCAAATAGTCTTCTAAGTTCTACAATTGGGGGGAATCCTTCATTTTGGAACCTCAATATCCCTAGCGAAATTAATGGACCATGGAACAATAATGCTAATTGGGGTAATACTTCACAAGTTAGTGGAAATGCCTCGAGAAACCATTATCTAAACTTTCCTAACATAAATCATCGGGGCAATCCCATACCCCCAACAAGTAGTACACTAGGAGGTAACCCATCCACCAACCCCATCCCACCATGGAGTGGGCAGGTTCTAGGAAGTACCCCATCTTCTTCGGCACCACCCCCGCAAGGGGGAAATCAACCTTGGAACGCATACCCAAACCAAGGAAACAATCAATGGAGTGGTAATGTTCCACCAAGTAACCAATCTCAATGGAACATACCCCCGCAAGGGGGCAATCCACCCATAAATTCCAACCAGCAATGGAGTGGTAATGTTCCACCAAGTAACCAATCTCAATGGAACATACCCCCGCAAGGGGGAAATCCACCCATGAATCCCAACTAGCAATGGAGTGGTAATGTTCCACCAAGTAACCAATCTCAATGGAACATACCCCCGCAAGGATGCAATCCACCCATTAGCCCTATGCCATAATGGAGTGGCAATGTTCCACCAAGTAACCAATCTCAATGGAACATACCTCCGCAAGGGGGCAATCCGTACATGCATCCTATCCCCCAATGGAATGGACAATATTTAGGAAATAACCCTTCTTTTTGGATGCAATCTCCGCAAGGAGGTAATCCCACTTGGAATACTTTTCAAACCCAAGGACCACAACAGTGGATCCATCATGCTTCACCCGGATATTAAATGTTTGCTTCGGCATCATCCAAGTCACCATTTCTAGCCACATTGAATCTACTGGATTTATCCTGGCTGACTAATGACCATGTTCTTCATTTGAATGAGTGGCCAACCATACCAACCAAACTACCCTCAGACATACTGAAGTTTGATGGAAAACCAGGGGAAGATCCATCAAATCATGTGATGACATTCCATTTATGGTGTTCATCCAATTCCCTAGTCGATGATAGTATTAGGTTGAGGTTGTTTCAACGGACCCTAACGGGAAATGCTGTGAAATGGTACATTGAATTGCCCCACAATACATACCCAGAATTTTCATCTTTAGCTATGGCATTTTTGACACATTTTCAATTACCTATCCGCTATGAGACGAGAATCGAACTTTTAACATCACTTAGGCAATCCATCGCTACTCACATCTTGGATCATATCCATGAGTGGAGGAGACGTCGAAGGCTTATAAAAGTTGAAATCCCTGATCAATTCTTTGTGGATTGGTTTATCAAATCACTATTGGCTACTCTTGCCAAAGATGTAGCCATGTCAGGAGCCATGACTGAAGAGAAACTCATTTAGAGTGCTCACCATATGGATTTAGTATATTCCCAATCGGGCACACTTTATGACCTAATACCCCATGTTGTAAGACCTGCGTGTGATCCAGCTAGGCCACCAAAAGGACCTCATACTGATGGTGTGATTGGATCCATTAACCAAGTTGAACAGATTACCCAACAATTGGGACAAATTTCAATTCAAAATCAACAACCCACAGCTGGCTAGGCAACTCAGCAATATACCACTCCTGCCCAAACTTTCAAAATCCTTATGGTTCAAACTGCAGACCCCAAAGGAAAAAAGAAGAAGCAAAAGAAGAAACCTAATGCTAACCCTAAGACAGGAGATGCACCTAAGGAAAATAATCCTAATGGAGGAAACCATGAGAATAGGAAGAACAAGTACCCGTGCAAAATTTGCAAGGAGGATCATCCTACTCATCTTTGTCCTCATATGGATGATATTCATCACATGTTGGCTCAACAAGGAGGGAAAAAACTAAAACCTGTTGTCCTAACTCAACCCTTCCCCCATCAACAACAGATGGTTGCTGCGGCATCGATACCTCCACTTGGAGGAACCCAAACAAACCCCCCACAAGGGGGCAATCCACCAAACGCTAATATCTTCACTATTCGTGAACAAGACATTCATATCCAAACAAGGGCTCGTTCTTACGATATGCCTTCAAAAGATGTGGAAACAACTGGATCTCAACCTAGTGGTTGTCTAAATATTGAAAAACCAACCATAGACATAGTGCCTCGACCTCCAAAAGGGTTTTTTCACAAAACAACACACAACCCCAATGCGTGAGCTGCTCAAAACTATAATGTAGTTGAGGATTTAGCTCAAGATCCTTGTGTAATGTTTGCCTTGGAGGTGTTGCAAAGTTGTCCCACTCAACAAAAGGCGCTATTGTTTGCTATCGGTGCTATTGATCCATGAGACACTAATTTGATCACATTTGACTTAGAACAGCCCACATGTAGGCTTCCCTCACAAATTGCTTTCCAAATTAAAGTAAATTCACATGGGAAGAATATTTTTTGAACCATTGTGGATGAAGGAGCCTCCACTTGCGTCATGTCACTAGCTTGTTGGAAAGCTTTGGGATCACCCACCTTAGTACCATCCCACACAATACTCAAGGCATTTGATGGACATTCGTTCCCACCTCATGGACTTATCTTGGCTTGCCCAGTCGAACTGGGGGGAAAAACAGTTGAAGTAGATGTTGAGGTAGTGGATGCACCCATAGACTACAATTTTCTATTGGGACGCAGTTGGATACACAAGATGATGGAGATAGTGTCTTCCGTATTCCGATTCATTCGATTCCCCCACCAAGGGAAGATTGTTACAATTGATCAAATAGATTACTGCTCACCCGAAACTGGTATCCATTCGAATGTACCTTATGTAGGGGATACAACAACAGTTATTCAAGATGTTGGGGTAGGAATGTTTAAAGACTCGTCCCTTTTGGGAACTTTTCCACTTCCACCACCAGTATTGACTCCTAACATTGCTCCAAATTTCACCATACCATCGGAGGTATACTTTCCATTAAGAGTTTTCTCTAATTTAGTTTCGGAGCTCGGTTCCACCTCATCGGTTGGAACCTCCAAAGAAAACACCTTAGATAAAAATAATGATGGCAAGATACATACTTCTACACACCATGAGGAAATGGAGAGTAGTGTTCCCTTTTCTGCTATGGAGTTTGCTTCTCAAACTATTCAAATGGCTTCGGTAGAACCAGATCAAAACCCTCCCAGGATGGAGGAGTACGATCCCTATAATTCACCTGTTTGGGCCTTGAACTCTCAAAGTAACCATGATCTCCTAGATCATACTTTCTCTTTGGATGAAGCCATCTTAGAGGCTATGAACATCTCAGAATGACCTTGGGACGATATGCATCACAAATCCTCATTTATTCCTAATATCAATTCATTAGAAGTTAAACTTGAAAATTTTTACTTCGTTGATGACATCAACAAGTAACCATGCCCTGAGCATATACACAATGTGAGTTCAGAAGGCAATTCAGTGAAACACTTTTACTTTGATGATGACATCAGCAAGTACCAATGCCCCATCCAAATACACGATGTGAGTTCAGAAGGAAATTTGGCGAATATTTCGAAAACCATTCAAATTGATATATCCATCAAACCCGGCATTGTTGAGCACATCAACATAGGTGAGAATTTTTCTCCTGAGGAAATAAAATTTTACACTGCTTTATTTAAAAAGTATCGTGATGTGTTTGCATGGTCTTATGCAAAAATTCCAGGCATCAATCCCAGCATCGTAGAACATGAGATCAAAACCTATCCCAATGTTAAACCTGTGCGGCAAAAACTACATCCATTGAACCCTAAGACATCAGCTGGCATTAAAGAAGAAGTTGAAAAGCTCTTGAAATGTGGATTCATTTATCCTATTCCTTTGACTGATTAGGTATCCAATCCTGTTCCAGTTAACAAAAAACAAGGAACTATCCAGGTTTGTACCGATTTTAGAGATCTAAACTTAGCTTGTCCTAAGGATAACTATCCCACACCCTTCATTGATCAGATCTCGACGAATGTGCCGGGAATGAAATATTTTCATTCATGGACATCTTCTCCGGTTATAACCAAATCTAGATAAAAAAGAAAGACCAACATAAAACAGCTTTTATATGCCCTTGGGGGACTTTTGCATATCAGAAAATGCCATTCAGCCTTAAAAATGCTAGAGCCACTTTTCAAAGAGCTATGTCATATGTCATATGCATTCCACGATATTAAGGATATCGTCGAGGTTTACCTTGATGATTTAGCAGCTAAATCTAAAAAGAGAGCTGAACATGACGCACATTTACAAGCCATCTTTGAACATTGCCACAAGTACAACATTCGGTTAAATCCACACAAATGCATGTTTTGTGTGGACTTTGGGAGGTTACTTGGGTTCGTAGTATCCCAGAAAGGGATCATGGTTGATCCCATCAAGGTTGAGGCAATAATTCAGTTTCCTTCCCCAAGAACAATCACTCAACCTCAAAGCCTTCAAGGGAAAGCCAACTACTTGAGAAGATCTGTCAAAAATTTTGCTGAAAAAGCTAAAGGTTTCATGCGTCTCTTAAAACAAGATGCAATATTTACATGGGATGACCAAGCTCAATGTTTATCTGATGAAATAAAGAAAGCTTTGGTCTCTGCCCCGGTGCTTAGTCCATCGAACTATAATAGAGACTTTCTTCTATATTTGGCTGCCTCTCCTACCACAATTGGAATGGTCTTAGCACAAGAAGATGAATCCTCTCAAGAACATGTTATTTACTATCTTAGCAAGGGCCTTGCAGGTCCTGAATTGAGATATTCCCAGGTCAAGAAGTTGGCCTTGGCAGTGGTCCATGCTGTCCAACAACTTAGACATTACATACTTCTAAAGAAAACAACCATAGTGGCTGAAATGAACCCCATGAGACACATTTTCTCCCGCCATGTCATTGGTGGAAAATACTCAAAATGGATAGTAATTTTACAAGAATTTGACCTCGGATTCAAAAACACTAAAGCCAAGAAGTTGTTGGAATTTGTTGAATTAATGTCTGAGTTACCCATATAGAAGGAGGGTACTATATCTGTTGAAACTTGGGTAGATTAACATGTATTCCTCATTTCACCTTCTGATCCATGGTATGGAGCATTCATTATATACCTTCAAACCCAAAGGATCGATCCTTAGCTTTCTAGTATTGAACGACATCGCATTTAACATCGAGCTCAAAGATACCTCATCATCGGGGATACTTTGTACCATCGAGGAATAGACATGATATTAAGACGTTGTTTAGTACACCAAGAAGCTGAACAAGTATTGAATGATTGCCATGCTGGAGCATGTGGCGATCATCTTTCTGGGTTAGCAACTGCTCAGAAAATCTTGCGTGCAAGATACTTTTGGCCTACAATTTTCAAAGATTGCATAAATGCTATAAAAAAGTGTCACCCTTGCCAAATTTACACAAGAAAAATGCACGCACATCCTACTCCTTTACACCCTGTAGTAACTGTGGGTCCATTTTCAAAATGGTCCATTGATTATATGATAGTCAACCCACCTTCAGTCGATGGCCACCACTACATCATTGTAGCAGTGGACTACTTCACCAAGTGGGATGAGGAAATGCCTACATTTAATTGCACAGGTAAAACTGCAGCATATTTTCTATTCAATCATGTGATAGCAAGGTTTGGTGTACCCAAAGAAATCATTACTGACAACATAATTCATTTTAGGAATTCCTGTATTGATGAACTTACAAACCGGTTAGGATTGTGGTAGGACTTTTCCTCGCCATATTATCCTCAAGCTAACGGACAAGTAGAAGCAATCAACAAGGTTTTGAAAACCATGTTACAGAGGATGATTAATAAAAACAAGAACAATTGGCACTTGATGTTGTTTACTGCTCTTTGGGCCTACCAAACAACTGCTAAATTTGCAACCGGATTCACTCCTTTCCAACTGGTTTATGGAGAAGAAGCCGTGTTTCCGATTGAATGTGAAATCCCATCATTAAAGATAGTTGTCAAACTCCTACCTGACACTTCTGCGGAAGAGGAAAGGCTTCTCCATCTCCATCCTTTGAATGAAACTAGAAGAGAAGCCTCTATAAACATAGAAGTACATAAGAAGAGGGTCAAAACACAATATGACAAGTCCATTCTTGCTCGAGTCTTTTATGAAGATTATCTGGTTTTAGTTTATGACCAAGACCAAGATAAAATAGGGGAAGGAAAATTTGTACCTAAATGGTTTGGCCCACTTATTGTCAAAACTGTGTTAAAAAAGGGAGCTTATGAATTGATCAATTTTGATGGGGAACCCATGTCGGAGATCAGAAATGGTCTCTATCTGAAGAAATACTTCGTGTAGGCACTGATTCCTTGCACCATTTGTTGCATTATGTTGTATTTTTTGTATAAACTTTTGTACATTAGTTATTTTGGGCACACACTTATCTTGCTTGGCATTGTCACTTTGGCAGATGGCACAAGAGTCTTTCACATATTTGGGATATGCGGACGACACCAACCATAGCTCTTGGAACGTTGCTTCCGCCGCATGGGTTGTTTTTTCACCTAATAATGAAGTTCTTAGTTCAAGAGGCACTTTTCTCGGATCTGCAACCAACAATGTTGCAGAATATAGCGTAGTCATTGAGCTTCTTGTCAAGGCTATCACCCTTGGCATCCGATGAATAATCATCATACTAGACTCAGAATTAGTTATATCCCAATTAAATGGTCAGTATCAGGTTCGACATCCTACACTGTTTAGAAAGTTTCTACGAGTATGTCTTTTAGAGTGTCAATTCGAGTTTATTGAGTATATACACATTCCTAGAAGTCTGAATAGTTTGGCTGATTCTTTGGCCAACTATGTTCTTGATTGGCATCTAAGTCATTAGCATCATACCAAAAAAGCAAGCATGTACATTATTTCATGGCCAATTTAATTGAATACATCATTTAAGGACATAAGTGAAACTGAAATAATCTAGCTTACATCATAACCCAAAAAGTGCGTAAATTTTGCACACATAAAAAAGAATCGTGTAAATACTATTTCCCCTTTTATTATTTCCTTACAGATAAGACGCAAAAAATGTTCATACAAACAAAAAAAAATGGAAAATTTAGAAAAACTTGAAAACATGGGAAACTGTTTCAATCTTTTCTAGTTCAACATCGAAACTAACCCACTATTGACAGATCAAAGACTAAAGGTCCATAGCTTCTAGGAATTCAAGTTGAAAGGGGATGCCTCCTCTCATACATCGGCTGCACAAAGAACACATATGGTAAATCATGAGTATTTTTACTTATCTTTTATTCATACATATACAAACTGTATCCTTTTGAATGATAGAAAGATGCATAATTCCTCATTTTTGGCTATCTTTTTAGATATTAAATGCACATTTGAACCAGTTTCTAACTAAACTGCTGGCTAGTGAAATGGTTTTTGATTTCAGGACTTGAAGACTTTGGCAGTTCAAACTATTTGACTCAGGTAGTCAAGACAGACCATGATTCATGATGATCTATGATTTTGACATTTTTCACAAGATTCAAGCTGAAGTAAACCTCATTGAATCATTCCTACTTGCCATTTCACCAAATTGGATAACCTCAGTCACATGGTATTACTTCACTATCCATCGACACATAATCCTGCTTTAGATAGCTTTCCTTGGGAAGGAACAACTGTAAGAGTGTGCACAACTAGCTTAGCCCTTGTTTGCAATATGGATCTTTTCCTTGGCCTAACCCGTGCCCTTGAAAAATAGGCGTACGCCCATGCAACACTCGTTCCCTCCTATGTATCATAACATTCTTTATTCTTTTTTACAAAAAATGAAAAAGCATACAAATTAAAAAACACAAAAATCCAAAAAGGTAGAGACTTGAATCACTTCATAGTATAATCCTTGGAGAAAATGGCAACAATTAGTCATTGTCTCCCTTGAACACGGCACATAATTTGGTCTCCGCTGTCAGTACACCATCTACATTTGCCTTAGGAAACTGTACCAATATTTTGAACAGATCTCCACCGATGGGTTATCCTTCCCATCAACAATGGAGCTTTTGTTAATGCATCTAGCATTAGCGGATTTCATTAAGGTTGGTTACTCAAAGTCATATGTTTCCAAGTGTCCATTCTACATCATGTTATGTGTTCAAGGGAAGTTCAAACCGAGTCAGCCATTCCTCAAATATTCTTGACCAGTCATGTCGGCCTTCCTTGTATCAGTATACAGTGTTGAATCTTGCAGTTATACCAAATTATATCATACTATAGATATTTTTTTCATATCGGTTGATGTGGGATACATCAATTCCCTCCTTCCAATGGATCTATTCCTATCGACATCAAATCATTATCTAGGACATGGATCTAGAAACCCAAGAGTACCTTGGATCTTGCAGTCATTAGTGGCAGGTTTCCTCGCAAATGACAGTGGGTATACATCAATGACCCCTGATTGTTTAATTCTACAAGTGTTCGACTTCAGAACATCTATTCACACTTGTTAGTTTGTACTCAGTACCTTTGAGTCCATCATCATTATCGGTGGGTCTCTTTGCATTTGTTAATGGTATACATCAATGACCGATAATCAGATGGTGTTTATTATGCTCAACATCAGATCACTTATTCTCATGATATAAACTCGTACTGTCGTCGGTTTGTTTTGAAGACCTTGGGAAAAATAGTTGTATCACTCATCAATGCACTGCCCGAGTTGCGCAAGATAAGATTCCCATGTCAGAAGCCCAAAAATACTTTGTTCTCGCACTCATCAAAGTGCACATTTACATTTTCAGAAAAAAAAAAAAATTGCTTTTGACATGGATCCACTGTGTAAATTGTTCATGGCCATGCTTGTTTACTGCTGAGCATGGGTATGCCCGCCTCAGGAAGATATTATATATTTCAGAAATTGCTATGTTTTACAGGTGTGATCCTCAATCCATTGCATGTGAGCTTTCCTTCTCTTATCCTTGCTTTGAATGATAAAGAGTATCAGTATACAAAGTATAAATTTTAGTAATGTATTTCAACCCTTAGCTCTGCTTCGGACCTCACACATTAGGGGACATTTGTTAACAATAAAATTAACACCCTTAGTCAAGTGACGGAAGAAGCGCATTTTTACCATACACCTGTAGCAGGAAGACATGACACAAGTTCATGCAGAGATGAATCCTCTCTAAGAAATGCATTAATTGTGCTTAAAATCATTCTAAATGGTGCAAAAAGCCTAAAAACTATGAAAAGTGGGTTTTCAAGCTAAAATAATCTAAAATGGATTATCCCACACTCAAAAGAGAAACCTAAGGCACATTTCCCAATGCTATATAAGAAAGGCTTTGGGGCATGGTGAAGACACAAAAAGGAAGAGCAAAGGAATGCTGGAAATATTCTAAAGGAGGAGAAAGAGCTCAAATTCTTCAAAAGCAAAGGTGAAGGAAGGGAAGCTCATGTCAATGGAGGAAGGATTCATATCTAATGCCATGGTAAGGATGTATTTCTCCATTGTTCTACTATGAATCGATTCAAGTTTCTACCATCTATGCGTTTAAATCTGGTTTATCTTGTATGAATTTAATTCTTGGATGGCTTTAGATCTTAAGTATGTTTGTCTTGATTGATGAATAGATATAGATCTTTTGGAAATTTCTAATAATCTTTTCAAGTTACTGACGTAGGAACTCACCATTCCTTAGGAAGATAGTTAAACTAGTGTAGACACAACTCTACACTAATTACTGTTATCACAATTATTATCAGATTAAAAAATAGGAGATCTCAAATTTTTATTTATTTATTTATTTTTTGGAATCGGACGATTTTTATTTTCCAAGATCCGAATTTTATTGTGTTTTAATCTTAATTTTGATGATAAAAATAGAATGGATTCAACAACCTCAAAAATATTTGAGACATCCAAAATTCCAAAACTTGATAGTTGTAACTTGGATTTTTAAAAATTCTGACTATATTTTTCAAAATCATGCTGAAAAAATCCACCTATTCCAACCTAAATCATCGAATTTTTAGATTATACATTAAAAAAAAAAATTGTTTTTTTCTTAAAATGTAATCTACCCATCACATGATATGATATCATGATCCTCATACATCCTCCTACTTTAATCAACAACGATTTCTATTATGATTTTGATTATTGATATCCTAATCCCTAAAATAATCAACCAATACAGAGAAAAAATAATCTACATAGACTTAGAATCAATGACTACGGACTGAAATTCATATGAAATCGATGTATGAGATGTAAAGTTTGTCTTTGCCTCCTTAAATTCAGGTTGCATAATAACCATAGGTACTTTCTTATCCTTCATTTTAACCAAAAGAAAACTCTATCACCTCTTTGAATTCACATTCTTATGGACTATGGAAACCGATGTAACATGAAAAACAAAATTTGAAATAATGGGCTAGTGGTTTTAGTGGGCTAGGCATTGGCCTTGAAACTAACGCATCATGGCAAAGAATTTGAGGATGTGCAAAGTAACAAGTGGCAAAATAACGAGAAGCTTTCCTTTAATGAAGTGGAATCTAGTTAACTCATTAATGATAAATTTGATGGATTTTTAAATACAAGAATGTTAATGGGTTAAATTTTATTTATCTATTGGTGTAGTTTAAATATTCTACGTTTTCAACCTTTTTACCATATTTTTCGTCTTATTTTGTTCGTACTTCTAGTGGAAATCTTTAAAATATCTTATAATCACAAATATTAGCTATAGAAATTGCATAATTTGGGTGTCAAAGAAGTATTTGAGGGTGCTGAATCTATTTATGAATTCAAAAACACAATTTAAATACATAAAAATTTGGATTTTACCAAAAATAATTTTACACCAAAACCCACCGTAAAGTCAAAACGTAGAATAAATAGACTACAATATATGATATCAATCTATTCTCATAGTTGAATAAAGCTTTGTAATTAAAAACATATAATTAGTTTAATACTTTTTATTTAATTCCAAAATAAAAACACCTATCAACATAATTAGATTAACCTTTTAAAAAATTGAAATTTAAAAACCCAATTTTAACTACATAATTAGATACATAATTAAAAAATTTACATTTAAAAAAACCCAATTTTAAATGTATGCTGAAATGTAAAGAGCGTACATTTTTTCCAACCCAATTAATACGGCGATTTTAGTACTTAAATGTATGAGAAGTTATATATTTTATGTTTAATGATGTATGAACAAAAGCTTTATAATATTTAATAATTAAAATGTTTTAAAAATAATTTTAGTATCGAATTTCATATTTTCATAACAACTCTCTTTTAACAATCTTAATTTATTTTTTCACAGTGGTAGAGTAGCTGGCGCACGCATGCAAGGCAAATGCATCATTGGACATTGGTCTGGGGTTCAATCTGGGGTGGGGACGGCCAAGCCGACCACCCGAGCCACCTCGCCTATTAGCAAGACCCCAAAACAATCCTAAATTTGGAGGGACAAGAATGTCATTGAAAACTAAATTAATTGATTATTTGATTGCTCTTAGTATTATTGGTGTTTTTCGTAGGGCATAAATTAATAAGTAGCTTCAAAGTTAAGAGTTAAGTTCTCTCAGTTAATAAGTTATTGTTTCTGGTTAAGAGTTTGTTCTTTTTAGTGTAAGGAAATATGTTAATGACTCAACATCCAGAGGCATTTGGTAGGGGTGGAATTCTACCTCCTTACACATCATCAATGGGTTATTTTAGGTTGTGTGGTTTTCCTTGAATAACGGTGATGAGTCAACTCGCATTTATAGATTGCAGGAAACTAAGTTATGATAGGTTTTACCATCTTCAAAAAAAAGTTAATAAATTACCAAACTCAAATTTTCTAGTGAGATAGACCTTTTTTTCCTTCAAGAAAAATTTCATCTAAAAGTTAGGTCCTTTTGATTCTTCACCGATATGGACGACCATCCCTCCAACAAGTGTCTCCCACCAATAGTGATCTTGGTGTGAAATCACGAAGATGGGTGTCTATTTTGTGAGAATTGAGGGGCAAAGATGCATAACAGAGGCTATTTGGACGAATAAAGTAGACAATTGTTTAGCTAAATAATGGTTAATGTTCGACTGTTAAAATTAACGGCGACCTTGAAATGCGTGTGAGGGATTACTGGCCGAGGAAATTTGCTAGCGGAATTTTTTTGAGAAACTATTTGAGCGAATAGTTGACTTCCTTGAAGGAGTTGGGTGTTTGAATGCATGAAAACACATGATCCCATATGAAATCCACAATGGTGAGGGAGGGTAGGGCATCCATGGATTAGTAACATGTGGGGTGAACTGATGTGAATTTCCTTCTTCCTTCTACTTGCTCACGCTTCATCATTATTATACATTATTTCTTGCAATTACAGGTTGGTTTAATCTGTTATGTTATGTATTATCATTTTTGCACAATTGGATAAAGTGATATTTTACTATTTTCTAAGCATTTTCTCCAATGCTCTGTTAAATCTGATGTATACATGATCATATTTTTTTAGGTTGAAATCCTCAACAATTAGTATACCACTTTGATATTTATTAAGATTGCAATTAGAAAGGATTCACAAGAACAACGATCACCAGGGGAACCACAAACATTTCCCAAATAATATATTAAATATGATTCCTATTTGAATTGTCTGTGTGTGTGTGTTTGCGATCATATTGTGGTTGGATGAAATCCTCAACAATCAATATGCCACTTTGATATTTATTAAGCTTGCAATTAAAAATGCATCCTGGACATTTTGGAGGGTAACAAAATTAGTGCCAAGTGATTTCATAATTTTTGATCCACTATTATGATAGTCGATGGCTTGATCACATGCATTTTCATCTTGCAAGTTGGCAAAAGGAAAAACCTACAGTGTCTACACTACTGCCTCTTCACAACTTGGGGAATTTGAATCACATGGTATGGACTGCCTTGTACTAACCTGGGTTGCAAACCTCTTATATAAAAGAACTCAATTACCACCATTGTAGGTACACATTGAAATTAAAACATCATTGTGGGCACACATTGAAACTAAAACCACCATTCCAAGCACACAATGAAATTAAAACTAACATTGCAGACACCAATTTAAATTAAAACCGCCATTTTAGATACACATTAAAATTAATATCTTCCTTTCAGACACCAGTTAAAATTTAAGCCACTATTACATAATCCTAATTAAGTTAAAAACATTGTTACACAAAACCTATTAATATAATAAACAATGTTACAAACATTCCTTATCACTAAAACCATTATTGCAGACACTCATTGCAATTAAAACCACTGCTATTATAGACACCCATTAAAATGCAAGCATTACTATTATTAAAGACCCATTAAACATAACAGGAAGTAATTGAATCAAAGCCACTATTTCATGCATCCATCAAAATTAAAACCATAAGTAATCGAATCAAAGCCATTATTTCATGCATCCATCAAAATTAAAACCACTGTTACAAGGAACAAAATAAAAATAAAACCACTAGAATATAGACACCCATTAAAATTAAAATGCTTATCTAGGGGTGGCAAGTGTGTAGATACCATTCTATATCCAAAAGGAAATTAAGAACTTACTTGCCTTGTAGGTCTAGGCTATGCTTCCAATGAGGCATAAACACTTTTGGTTTATCGAGGCTTTGTGTTGATCAAGGAAAGGGGAATAAAAAGAACTACGGTGCTATGGGATTCCTCTAGCATAGTACATCATTTACAATGTAAGAAGCCAGACAACCAGTTTCCAATTCAAACATTTAGCAGATAAGTTTTTTTCATGAGAATGGTGTTATTAAGTTTAATTATATTTTGTGATAAAAAATTTCCATGGTTTTCTGTTTAAATTTCTAGGTTTATGAGTATAATGCGGGAAAAATATTATTAATGGATACATAAGTAGGAATCTCATTCATATTGTTAATTTTTCTTAAGTTGCAGCATTATCTGCAAATAGATAAATTTTATTACAAATGCATGTGTTAAATTGCTAATTAACTGTGTAGTCATGTTCTTACTGGGCAACTCTTGAGTTAAATGACATGTTTTACTCCATAGTTCAAAAGAGTTAAGTGAAATGTATATTTATACAATTGTTTAAGTCCTAATTTTGTTTATTAATTAATTTGTAAACAACACCATATGTTAAGGCATGTTTTTAGGTGTTTTTCCTTAAGTGGTATTATTGTTTGAAAACCATAGTATGAAAATTTTTCATTCTAAAGACTTTGAATGTTTTGCGTCAGTCTAAATACAACTTTGATTATTTTATAAAAACCATGAACCAATTATGAGTGGAATTGGTTTTAATTAGTAAGTAATAGAATTGTAGGATTATATACAAATTCAATGAGTTGAATTAAAATTAAATATGCAATACAATATGTCAAATACTTTTATGTAGAGGAAGTTTGGTAAAGTTTTTCCTAAGTAATATATGGAAACCCCAACTTGTAGTCTTGTAGCCCCAACTTATGTAGAGGAAGTTTGGTAAAGTTTTTCCTAAGCAATATATGGAAACCCCAACTTGTAGTCCTGTAGCCCCAACTTGTAGTCCCGTCAGTTCTTACTATGCAGTTCCTAAGTAATTTATGAAAACCCCAAATTCTAGCTCTATCACACTTCACTCCGTCGTAGTTGACTAGTTCACTCCGTCCCAGTTCACTCCGTCACAACTCACTCGTCTAAGCTCACTAAGTCATATTTAGTGAGCTTAGTTATATGTTTTATTTATGTAGAAGTCAATTTTGTTTAATTAATCAATATACACATATTTCATATGCCAACCTTGTTGGAGTTATATTTATGTCTAAGCTCTTTATTTATGTTGATGATAAATTTGTAATAATATATTATATAAACAAATTTCATATGCTAAATTAGTTATGCAAAATAGAAATAAGGTTTATGTCTAAGCTTAGATTTGGATTTGTTAGTATTCCTTGCATAAATGGTATTTATGCTTGAAAAAACATAGGTTGTATTAAGCTAAATACCATGGGTATAGTGAGCAATTCCTATGTCACGGTTCTTACCACATAGGTTTTACTGCGCAGGTCATACTATGCATTGTTAAAAGAAATTATGGGTCTTATGGATTAAGTTGAAGCTTCCGCTAGTTATTTGTATATATTTTATGCATTCAAATGCATTTGTTTTAGGATTGCATATATAAAATACACATGTGGATAATGAGAATAAATACATTCCATTATTTTATTATTTTAAAAAAAATGTGTATTAAGTCTAGTGTGACACTGGGTGTGTTACAATCCACAATTTTTTTCAAATTTTGAATGTTTTTAGTGGTGATTGACCCACCCTCCAACACACACACACGCATGCAGGTGCACATAATATTAGAATACCTACTTTATATATTAAGTATCAACATTTAATTCTACATAAATGTATCCATAATATTAGAATACTTACCCTCAAAACAATGAAAGTAGACATATGATGGAATAGCGAGAGGATATGTCTTAAGATAGAAGGTGTATATTATTTTATAGGACATATCATTGCTAAGTTGTATGCTAGTTAATGACTTATACAAAATCACTAATCTTAACCTTGATGACTTGCGACATCTTATGAGAATTGCATGGAGGAATGAGATTTATAACTGTTTTTGTACTTATTAAGTAGAAAGAACATCATTATGCTAGTTATAGTAAACATAATGTTTTTATCCCGGACACATGTTCATGGTAAATTGACTAAATTTGGATGTGAGATTAAATTTATAACCAAAGTAATATGAAAAATTCAATGTCGTATTGTGTAACTAATCCAAGCAATTCAAGATGGTAGTATGATCCATAAATGAGGGATTTTTATAGCTCACTTGGTGCACTAACAAAAAAACCTTTGCATAATTTACCTATGATCTATTTTCTCAGTTCAGTACAAAGATCTATGTCCTTATGATGGCTGCATGGCCTCTATTCTTGGTGTAGCTTGCACACAACAACCAATTAATGCTACAACAATTATTAGGCCAATAAGAAATCAGACTCTACAAATCTTATTTCTTTAGGATTAGTTCATTGTTATATCCTCTATAATTTAAACATAAAAATATGCAAAAGTTGAGATCAAAACATCTTTATGAATCAATGGGAGTGTTCAACTCTAACTACCATGCTTGGGTTATTGGCCTCTAGTTTTGAGGCCAATGCAAAACAAAGGATCCAGACCCCTTTAGGTTTTGTATTTCCAATGAAGAAACTAATATCTATACTTTTCAAAATACTAGTCCAACACATTAACTTTTGTAACTGGAGAAAACTCTAAAAGCTTGCAATTTCTATTGAATGATGTTGGAATATTTTATATTGCTTGGAAGGTAATAATGTATTTGTATTATGTCGGAAGATATCCACAATCTTATGTAAAATAGTAATAAAAGTTTCCCATATTCATTATGGTAAAATATACTCTTGATATTCATTATTATATACAGAGATGTTATTATGGAGAATTATATTATCCCACATGTAATATGTGAGAGTAATTCCTCCTCATATCTTAGTATATAATAGAGTCAAGGGAGTCTTTCACATTCATCCTTTTGTGAGGATCATTCATTTGTGAATCATTCAGCCTGTGGTGGATCACTCATCATGATCTATACTTTCACAAGTATTGCTATATTGTATTTGGGGTTATTGGCATTGCTCTCTGTAAGCTTGGAGGAGATATTCTGGAGATAATAGAAGACTACCTTCCCGTGGACGTAGCCCAATTGGGTGATCCACATATATCTGGTGTACTCTTTTCTCTTGTTCTCTTTCTGTTCTTACTTATTGTTGATATATTATTGTTTTGCATAGATAGGTAAGCTAGTTTAGTTAGATCCATATATCTAACAAATGACATACTCTTTGTGCATCCAAAACACTCTAACTATGGGCATTCACATGAAGCAAGTGTTAATTATATACAAACCGATCTCAAGTATTTTGTGAATATTTATCACTCATTTAAATGCCACAGATTCCTATTTCACAAATAATTAGATAAACATGATAGTTGTTATCTAAACCATATATGAAAAGATAATTGATGAGAACCATGTATGAATTGGTTGGTTGCATAATGTGTGGGGGGGGGAGGTGTGTGTTTATGTGTGTGTGAAAATGTCTTGGATTCTCCACAACACCTAGCTCCTCCAAGGAACCGTGTTTTTTAGTGACCACTTGCCACACCTTTCATTAAAACTTTTTTTTCTTCCAAGTCATGATGAAAAGGAGTAAAACGATCTCAAAGCAAACTTTGAAACCATTTGTCATGGCCCTAGAGTTAACAACAAGTTTTTATTTATTTATGTGTCACTCTAAGTCGTATGGCATTGCCTTGTAACCTACCTAGTGGCAAGGTCATCCTAGGAGGCTTGCAACAAGACTACACCTTACATGGGACCTAACCCTTAAGGCTCCTAGGTTAGTCTGAAGTTATACAATAAATACAATAATCATCGGGAAGGTTGTAACTAACCATTCCTTCTAAATCATCCCAAGTTCATAACTTCAACACTTATCCAATTAATAGAAATGCTTCATCACATCAACACCACAATAACATGTAGGTGGTTCCCAAGTAGGGACCTTAAAATTTAATTGAGAGAAGATACACCAATATATTTTTACAAGAGTGATTCTAGCCAAATTCTACAATTCTACATATAACCAATAGTCCCAGTATTCTTCTATACATGTTGCCACTAACTACAAGTAGAACTACTCTTGTACGATCTACTACTCTTCCTCCTATAGCCTTGGTCTTTCTTGATCCGGATTTTATGAGCAGAATTAAATGAATACAGATTATTATCAGATGCTTAACACAAAATAACAGAGATACAGTAAAACTGGTTTTCTATTCAATAAGGAAATCTACTAGGGGATCAAGTCCAATATAGAGCTCCACTTCAGAAAATCCTTTGGACCCTTAGAATTATTCAGTCACTTCAAGTCACTATATCACATTTATCCTAGTCTTATTAACCTATTCCATAGTCCTCCTGAGTGAAAAACCTAACTCTTAAAGTCACACTCCTTGGATTTAGTTTCCATGGCTAGGAAGCACTAAAATCTACCACAATTTATTGTTTGAACTACATCATGCTCCTCCAATATTTCTTCTAAAACTTGAATTTCACTTGAATGAATTGACTTCCAACTCTGCATTGCCCACTTTATATAGGATGAATGTATAATCATTTTCTTGAACTAAGGTGATCCCTTCCACTCCAAGTTTTTCATAGTGGACCTGCACACCAAATCTTCCTTAAGCCTACAAAAATTAACATAATGTGTTGGTGTGATCATACGCACAATTCCCAAGTCTTCACAACACCTTCCTTAAGGTAGTGTGTGTTTCTTTCTTAGTGTACAATATATATTCACACAACATCTCATGAACAAACAATCTATTCCAAACTCTTAAGCACAAGTGGACCTAGTTCTTCTTTGAGACAATTTCAACTCCTTCAAACATGCCTCTTGTAATGCTCATTCCATAACTTGCCAACAACAAAAACTCTTATCAACACTTGTATAGCCTCTATATGGGAGCTACCCAACAAAAAAACTTATAAACTCGTATCTTTTGTGTCATAACTTGTTAAATTCTTGTTTTAAGATGTCCAATGACCATGTGACTTGTTGTGTTCTTCTACCTAGAAAAACCATAGCATGCTTACTTCATCTAGCTCTACCACCAACATGTTGCAACCTATCATGTGTTTCTAATACTACAATCTATAGTGATTCCTTAATCTATGAGTTCATAAGTATTCAACCAAGTCATCCCTTCCTTCTAAATTTGGCATGCATTCTTCTAAGACATGGCACGCTGTAACATCCCAAAAAAATTCATAAAATTTAAAATTTTTGATAATATCAATAAATATGATATTTATGTGTGCGGAAGTAATTAACTATTTAATTTGTTTATTCTAAATATAGAATTTCATCTATCTGTTGTTTAATAATCTTTGAAACACGATTACGTTCCTTAACAAAATGTTTATTAAGATTGTTGCTTAATGTTTGATTATTTATTTGTACTAATTGTTCATGTCTCTTCTGACGATGCAGGGGTCTTATGGCACCCTGAGGCTTACTTATATGCATGTCTAAAGTTATTACACTTGACACAGGTTACATGTAAAGATAATTCCAGCCTTTGAAGTTATTTAAAGTTTACCAGCATTAAATCAACCAACAGTAATTTTATTTGAAGATTATTTCGGGATGAGATCCTAGCTTTTATTATGACTTATGTTGAGCAGCTTCAGCAAGAATACTATTAATTTGAAATTTATCTTTCTCATGGCATTTCCAAAGGATAGATACATACCTGAAATTTATATTTTAAATCTGTGATCAAAAGATAGTTTTGAAATACTATACTATTTACGATAGAAATTATCTATTTTATCCCGTACTTAACATTCTAGCATTATCAAAACTTGATGTAAATATGAGTGTTACCAGGTACATTTGATATTGTTCACAAATCGACAAGGATGAGTTAGCATTCATAATTATGAAATAATATACAAATATCTACGAAATTATATAATTATCTATATAAGGATTCTACCCATACTATGTATTTGCTTAGGGTCTAGGTTACAATCCATAACATTTTGTGTTAGTATTCTAATGTTATACAACCATTCTAGGGTTACAATGATATACAATAATCTATTGTATTAATACCTATACTATATAACAATTATAATATTAATTCAACCTATATATATCGAAACATAACGGAATGGTATAGAATTACTTTATGAGCTTATTCCAACAAAACCAAGCACATGTATACCTATGAATTATACGATGATCCTAACATTAATCAAATGATAACAATATTATATTGCAATGATATGGCATCCATATTATAATGCAATGATATGAAATCTAGTTGGAAATATGGTTACGAAGTAAAGTGATGAAACTAACATGTAAGAAAATGCAGGTTGTCAAACACTATGGAATTTAATGAGCAATAACTGTGATCTTGGGTGGAATACTCGATGGCATTCGACCTGGCTTGAGGCACGTGATCACTCCTTGGTTACTGCGTTTTCACACAAGCGATAGTGTTAACTCTCCTTTGTCCAAAACCCTAGTATTCATTTTTATGGTTGTGGTTTTTTGGAGTGAGGCCGACAGGCCGTGAGGTCTTAGGGTTTCAAGGTAGTTGTTTAGGGTTTCGATACCATGACCTCGGCTCTTTTTAATGGAGATAAAATCAACCTTGATGTGCAAATATATTAAACCTCGGCCTTCCAACGATAACGAATGATCCATATTTCGATAATCACAGGTAACAGATCCACCATTGTTGCCACTTGTAAGTTTTGGTTTTTATAATGATTATGAAACTAACAGAATTTTTATGGCACACAATGTAGAGTTGGTGGTATCTCAACTACGTTTTCCTGCAGAGGATAAACACCGAGGACTTCAATGTCCTGTTAAGTCTCGGGTTCATCCATGTACCCTGGATTCATCGGAAGATGAATGTTTCTACTTCTCTGGTGTAAATTACTATTAGGTCTTAAGCCGTGGGCAAGGAATGCATAGTTTTGGAAAGAGGCTTCGAGCCTTCGTTGTAATCGTTTACTTTGAACATTTGGTAGACTTGTTGTTATACAGCATGTGCATACTTTCGTTTAGTGATTAATAAGGCATTTTGATAGTTAATATAAATGTTGGTTTTGATATTGTAGTCACTGTGTTGTTTTTAAAGTAATCGATACTATTTTTGTTATAATCCATGTGATTTGATACCTGGTCTGGGTGAGTGAAGCACTCGAACCCATGAATTGGATGGCATACAAATGAATCTTCAGATTTATAAAATGTAGGGTTTGAGAAAGAAAACGATAAGATACCGGTTTAAATATTGCTCTTACAGATTTGAAATTTAATACTTATGCTTCGTTTTGCTATTGTAAATGTATTATGAAAACAATAGTCTCGATTTTGTACTTGTGTTTACAATGCAATGAGTCAAAGGGTTTGTTATCCCTGGTCTTTAGTGAACGTGACTTGAACCAGTATTATTATGATGGTTTTGATATAAACTGGGCGATTGTAACTCAAGCCCCTGAACTGATAGAGTTGTTGAAAGTTTGCTTTAAGTTTGGGTTTGTCCAGCGTTGATAAAGTTTAAAATTTAGCTTCAGGCAGCGTTGCTAGAACCCTTGCCATGATTCTTTAATACTTTAAAAATTTTAAAGTTTGTTCTGGTGAGTACTGCGTATGTAGGCTTGATTTATGCCTTGGCTACCAAACCCTTAGGGTTTATCGCAGCATTTATGTGTTGGTTAAAATAATATTTAATTTATAATAAAGAAACATAAACTCAACTTGGTTCTGAGCACGATAAAAATACTTCTGCTGTGTGATTTCTATTTATCAAAAATTATTGTAAATATTACTACAATTCTGAATAAATTTACAATTGTATTATGAATCTGTTAAGATCATTTTTATTTATTAGGTTTACAAATTTACAGAGTTATTATATTGCATGTTGTGAAAATAATAGAACAATGTTTCTATAAAAAAAACTATAAGAAGTCTATGGACTTTGTTTATAGTCAGCATAGATATTTACCATTACTTGACAGTGGAAACTTAGGGTTACTACATTGAATTAGGAAACAATACATAATTATGTAATTTTATTTATTCAAATACAGATCTATTCTATCCTATCCTAACTTAATAGAGTATATAGTTCAGCTAAACAATTTAAGAAATAAGTCTGTATTATCAAACCAGGAAAAAGGGTTAGAGGTTTAAACAAACAACTTCACTCATTCAACTATAAATAAACAAGACATAATAGTAGAACCTAATGAATGTAGGAGAAACAAACAACCCAAGGAGCCTGTTCCACCCAGCCTACTCCTGAAGGAAGCCAAATTACTTGCCTTAGGACCCCCGATCCTGTTCATTGAACCACTAGGAAGAAGAATGTGTAGAAGCTTTAGGTCATCAACTTGCAGCAACAGTGTAGATCATTCAGTCATATAGACTTAACAGTTAAAGAGACCTGCACCAGCACCTCTGGTTTCCTTCTCAGAATAAATTTAACAGAGTCACAATGCACATTCACGTATCGTCCCTATTCAAATCTCTCAGTGATCACCTGATACACTTGAGGAATTATCTCTGCAAAAAATAATGTGGAGCTCCCTACTCAATTCGAATTGCCTTATCTAGGCTACCTAGGCATTTTTAGTGGTTAACCTGGTCATTAATGAGCTAATAGCTCTCTTCCACCCACCTGGGGGATAATGCCACAAATTTAGGGGTAGTTGTCCCATAAACAACATCTAGTGGTGGAGTGCAAATGCTGACACCTGTCCCATGCCTTCTAGCAGCTTCCATTCCTCCTAGTGGGTCAGTGAACACTCATTTAATAGCTCCCTTGGGTGTTTGTCTCCTGTTTTAATTTATTAAATAATAATAATATGTTATTACAATCATCCTTGACCAGATTTGGTCATAATTACAAAACTTTGTAATTATAATTTAACATAATGTTTTTGCAAATAAAATAAATAGTCTCAAAATTTCGGTAGGTAACATACACCCCCCCTTAAGTCTCAACATTATCCTCGATGTTGTTCATTCATTTTCTGAGTATTCCTGAAAAAGAGCTGGGAATGCTACTCGCATACTACTCTCCAACTCCCAGGTTGCCTCTTTTGGGATAAGGTGCTTCCATTGCACCTTTACCTGCCTAATGGTGCGATTCCGGAGTAGAGTTTCCCTCCTTTCGAGGATACAGTCCGGTTCCACCTGAAAATCATCGTCTTGTTCCGCCTGTACATCATTCCAATTTATAACATGAGTAGCATTGTGTACATATTTCTTTAAAACCGAAATATGAAAACCATTATGTATTCTTAGATTTGGTGGCAAAGCTAGTTGGTATGCCACGGGTTCAACCCTTGACAAAATTTTGAAAGGACCACAATACATGGGTGCCAAATTGGCACAGCTTCCCAATTTTAATGAGCTCTTCTTCGATCTTACCTTAATGAAAACATGCTCACCAACCTGGAACTGTTTATGAGTCCTCTTAAGATCTGCTTGACTCTTTTTCCTATCTTGGGAAACTTTAAGCTTTCTTTGTACCTATTTCATGGTTAATTCTATTTCCTTCAACAATTCAAGTCCTAAAATAACTCTATTAACTGGGTCATTCCAAGAAACTAGTGTATTTCATTTCCTACCATAAAGAATTTCAAAAGAGATAAGCCTGTCTGATGCATGATAATGGTTGTTAGATGCAAATTCTGCTAAATGCATGTAGTCCTCCCACTTACCAAGCTGGTCCTTAACATACATCCTTAGCATGTCTTCCAATATCTGATTTACTTTTTCCGTCTGTCCATCCGTTTGTGGATGAAATGTTGTGCTGAAGTTTAAGGTTGTGTTCAACCCTTTAAACAAAGGTCTCCAGAAGTTTCCAGTAAACTTAGAATCACAATCTGAAACTATCACTTTTGGTATTCCATGTAATCGAAAAATCTGTTTCATAAAAATTTCTGCAATATCTGGAGCCTTATAAGTAGTTTTTATTGTTATAAAATGTGTTGCCTTGCTAAGTTTATCGACTACCACCATGATGGAATCATTTTGTTTCTGATTCTTGGGTAGTCCGATAATAAAATCTATGCTTATGATCTCCCATTTCCAACTAGGTATAGGTAATGGCTGTAACAGTCCAGCCAGATGCTGATGTTCAACCTTTACTCTTTGGCAGTCAATGCATTTAGCTATATATTCTACTACTTCATCCTTCATCCTAGGCCAATAATAATCTTTCCGTAACATAGTTATGGTTTTCTGATAACCTGGATGGCAAGAATAATGACTTTTGTGCATCTCATCTAAAATCAAAATTTTTATCTTTGGTACATTGGGCACATATAACTTGTTCTTGTACAGTAGCAATCCATTTTCTTTTAACCTAAAATCTGCCATAGAATTTTCAGAATTACTTTCTGTTGTCTTTTCATGTAAATTTACCTACTCTTCATCAGTTTCAATCCCTTTGAAAATCTGATTTTCTAAATCTGTTGTGTATGTACTAATGGCTGAAATAAAATTTAAGTTTGCATTACGACTTAAAGCATCAGCAACCTTGTTCTCTTTACCCTTTATATGCTGAATTTCAAAATCATATTCACTTAGAAAGGTTAGCCATCTAGCCTGTCTAGCATTCAAATTCATTTGATCTAGTAAATACTTCAGCCCCATGTTATCTGTCATCAAAGTAAATTTTCTGCCAATAAGATGGTGACACCGCATTTTTAAAGCGTGTATTACTACTAATAATTCCAGATCATATGTAGAATAGTTTTTTTCATGTATTTTCAGCTTTCGAGACTCATATGCAACAGCATGTCCTTCTTGTGTTAGGACTCCACCTAGTCCGTCATTACATGCATCGGTGCATACCATAAAATCTTTAGTAAGATCTGCAATTCTCAGAATAGGTGTTGTAGTTAATAATTCCTTCAACTTCTTAAAACTGTCTGCACACTTTTGATCCCATACAAACTTCTTCCCCTTCTTCTGTAAGGAGGTTATGGGGTTTGCAATCTTTGAAAGACCTTCTATGAATTTTCTATAATATCCGGTAATCCCCATAAATGATCGTATGTCCAACACATCCTTATGAACCGGTCATTCATTAATGGCTTTTATCTTATCGGGATCAACCAAAATTCCTTCCTTAGAGATTATGTGACCTAAATACTGAATCTTATCCTTGTAAAAGTCACACTTACTAAACTTAGCATATAACTGATGATCTCTCAGAACTTGTAAAATAATACACAGATGTTCGTCATGTTCTTCTTATCATGTCCCCTCCCTAGTGACCATGGTCACATCTTGGATCCTCCCATCCTCAGGGGGTCTAGGTGATTAATTAATTATGAATTTAATTCATGGGGGATAATTTTGAGGCAAGTACACCCTAGGAAATAATTAATTATTAAGTTATTTAATTAATTATGGAAGCTAGAATTAATGTTGAGAGGTATTTTGGTATTTTTAATATTTAAATGCTAATAAATGTTGCCAAGTTGGATAATGAAGGCTGGGAGGTTGAATTGGTAGTAAGTGGATAACCTTGCCCAAGTGGAGAATATTTAAGAAAAGAAAGAGAGTTAGAATGGAAATAGAAACTAACAAAAGCTGGAAAAAGTTGGCAAAAGCATAAAATTGGAAATTAAAGGAAATGGAAAGAATCAGGAAAAGCATTCAGAAGAGAATTAGCAACACCCAGAAAAGCAACTAGGCACACTTGCCAATTCTGACTGAAGGAGATTGAGGAAAGAAAGTGAAGAAAGCTCAGAAGTTGCCAATCTCAAAGAGAATGCACCCTACCTTTCTCACATGTGTGGTCTGGCTTTCCAAGCAAGCTATCTCATCTATTTAGTCATGATTCCAACTTTAGAAGAGAACTTTTGATCATTTGCAATTTTGGTTTGAGAGCTCTGAGCTTCTCAGTTGTTGAGTGATGTGCCTCAACAATTTATCTTGGGAGATGTACCCCAAGTCCTTGTGAGTTTTCTATGAGTGTTATGCAGGTACACTAGACAGTATTACATCTAGTGACTTCCATTATTGAGCAGCAGTGAAGATCTATTTCCTGATTAGAGAAGAGGCTTCCATTGGAGGGGTTTTGCAATTAAGTTTGAGAAGAAAACACCAAAGATGAAGAGTAATATGGAGAGGTGTTCTCATAATCTTCTGTGAGGCCAATTAGTGGTCATTTGCATACATAAGAGGCTATACATTCCATCATATCAAGTGCAGATCGAGTTCCCCCTCTCTTCTCTCACTTCTACTCTTCCCACTGCCAGATTGGAGGTGATTTTCCTAGAAGAGGAGAACCAGAAGGTTATGACTGTTATGGAAGGTCTTTACATTCAGATTGCAGCAAGTTTAGACATCTAACAAGTAGATGGGTTGATAAATACTTTCAGTTCAGATCCACGGTAATACTCTCCTCTCTACTTTGTTCTACTAGCTCATGTAAGAAGAAAATAGTCTGTGAGGCATTGTCATTTGCAAAGCAAGCACTAGGAGATAAAATAATTGTTCTGAACTCTATATTGATTGTTTATTGGTCATAATAATTAATATCAGACTTAATATAATCATCAGAATAGATTTTGCATTTCTTTTAAGTAGTTTACCATGGCAAAGTCCAAGACTAGCTAGTTTGATGCCTAAATTTGACTAGTTTTTCCATTTTGTCTATAAAATTCATTCTATGCTCCGATACCACTGTAATATCCTAGGAAATATTTAACCAAGATATTAACTCAATTTCAGAATTTTAAATAAAATTTACTTGTCCATTTTTAATTATTTCACCGAACAGAGTAGGAAGTCAGTGATAGGTAAGGAGACTTGAAACTGAGTTTGGTAGGATGAACTTTTAGTTTTGGAATTTCTATTGGACAATGTGCAGCAGCAACTTTGACAATGGGAAATTGGATCCTTTGTACAACGTACGGAGACCATTTATGTTTCGAACATCAGCTGCTGTAGAAGCCTACCACTTTCTGGGTACATCCGCATATACAAACAAGATTGGGAAGGCTAATCAGGGTTTATGATAGTCCATGGGTTTCTGGTTATGTTCGAAATTATAAATGATAAGTCTTGGAAGAGTTTGCAGAGAATTGGGGCTTTTCGTCTCTTTTGGGATTGTGGAGCTAGTCTTTCTTAGAACTTTACAAACATTGTCTAAAGGCTAATAAATCTGGAAATGAGGGCTTTTATGGATATTGGGATGTGTCAAGGACCTGCTCCAATTGATGGATTAACAAAAGAGTGCACATAATGAATTTTATAGACAAAATGGCAAAACTAGTCAAATTTAGGCATCAAACTAGCTAGTCTTGGACTTTGCCATGGTAAACTGCTTAAAAGAAATGCAAACTCTATTCTGATGATTATATTAAGTCTGATATTAATTATTATGACCAATAAACATTCAATATAGAGTTCAGAACAATTCTTTTATCTTCTCGTGCTTGCTTTGCAAATGACAATGCCTCACGTGCTATTTTCTTCTTACATGAGCTAGTAGAACAAAGTAGAGAGGAGAGTATTACTGTGGATCTGAACTAGAAGTATTTATCAGCCCATCTACTTGTTAGATGTCTGAACTTGCTGCAATATGAATGTAAAGACCTTACATAACAGTCATAACCTTCTGGTTCTCCTCTTCTACCTCTACTACTCCCACAGCTAGATTTGGAGGTGATTCCACTGAAGAAGAGGGCTAGTTTGATGATGGCACCAATTTGAAGATCAACCACTCTGAGTGAAGCAAGATCAGCCATCTAATCTGTAGATGGATTGATATTCACTTCCAGAATAGAGCCACAGTAACTTCTTACTTCTCTTCTCTATTCTCTCACTGATTGTAACAGAAAATTAGCAGGTGACGCATTGTCATTTGAGAAGCAAGCAGTTAATGAAAGAATAAATATTCTGAAAGTTGTATTTCGAGTTTTATGTGTGGTACATGTTATATCCGAGTCTAAATTAATATCAAAACAGAGCTAGTGGTTTCTTAAAGCAGTTTGTGAAGTCAAAATACAAGACTAGCTAGATTGATGTTAGTTCTAGACTAGTTTCACCACTTTTCCTACCAAATCCATTCTAATCACTCTTTTTACATTCTGTCAATTGGATCAAGACCTTGACTTAGTATAATATCCATATCAGTCCTTAAATTTAGAATTTGGAATCTTTAGACCTCATTTGTAAATATTGCAATTTGACTAGCTCTGTTATCCCAGCAGGGCCTAAAAATTCCAAACCACTCCTACTCTTCCCAAATCCTTTTGAATGTTGATCAGTGTGTCCATTGAACCTATTTTACTATCATAACTCAGTTGTTTACCCACCCAGTCTAGTAAGCGTATGCTGGTGCGCCGAGGAAGCTTTGCGGTAGGCTTCAGTGGTAGCTGATGTCCGAAACATAAATGGACCCAGTGCTTTGTGCTTAGGACTCTCCCTCTGATGTTATTATTTTTTGCTGCACATTTCCCCATACAAATTCCATAACTGAAAGTTCATCCCACCATACTCAGATTCAGTCTCCATCCCCATCACTGACCTCTTGCTCGGTTTAAAAGAATTATTAAGAAATTTATCCAGTGAATTTTATTAAAATTTATGAAGTTGAGTTAATATCTTGGTTAAATATTTCCAAGGATATTACACTTCCTTACTTTTAGAATATACTATAATGTCATCTATGAACACAATGACGAACTTATCCAAATACTTATGCAGAATATTATTCATTAAGCACATAAATACTGCTGAGGCATTAGTCAACCCAAATGGCATGACCGTGAACTCATAATGTCCATAATGAGTTCTAAAGGCTGTTTTAAAAATATCTTCATCCTTCACCCGAACTTGATGATATCCTGAACTTAAATCAATCTTTGAAAATATCGTTGCTCCACGTAGCTGATCAAATAGATCGTCGATGCGGGGCAACGGATATCGATTCTTGATTGTCATCTTATTCAGTTGGCGATAATCTATGCAAAGTCTTAAAGTGCCATCCTTCTTCTTAACAAAAATAATAGGTGCTCCCCAAGGAGACATGCTGGGTATTATATAGTTTTTATCAATCAGTTCCTTCAACTGTGATTTTAACTCATTTAATTCCAATATGTTCATCATATATGGAGCTTTGAAGTTCGGTACCGCACCCAGTATCAGCTCAATGGTAAAATCTAGATCCCTCTTTGGGGGTAATCCTGGAATCTCTTCTGGAAAAACATCCAGGAATTCTTTTAGGACATGTATATCTTATAGTTTTAGTTTTTCCTCTATTGTAATTGATTCCTCGTGTACTACATTCACTACGAACATCTTACATCCTTTTCTAACTGCTCTTTTTACTTGCATAGTTGAAATCTGTCTAAGTGATGTCTTTGTAGGAATACCCTTCACTTCTACTATTTATCCTTCATCATTTAGATAGGTAAAACTTTTCTCATAACAATTCAAAATAACATGATGTGCTTCTAACCAGTCCATTCCTATTAAGATGTCATAGGATCCTAAAGGTAAAACATTTAGCTTGGTTTGTGTATTTAACTGATTCACAGATAAAACACAACTTTCAACAAAATCATACACTTTTATTTTTGTTCCTATTGCTAGTCTAACTAACCAGGATTTATTAAAATTTTCTGTTTTTAGATTAAAATTTTCTACAATATCTGGAGATATATAACTCAACCTAGTGCCTGGATCAATCAAAATAGAAACTGGGTGGTTTTGTAGCATAAATTCAATCTCTACCATAGAGACTTGATGCTCCATTTGCCTGTTGTCTAGAGCTACATTAATTCTGGGCATCTCTCTTTCCAAGTCTCCCACAGTAGGTTCAGTTTGTATGGAGTGAATATTATTGGTTGTTCGCTTCTTATTGGGATAGTTTGAAGCATAAGGAGGACCTTGACAGTCAAAACATTTTATACGTGTCCTCTGATCATTAGTTTTGGTAACATTGGGTGTATTTCTGGGAGCTGTAAAATTCTGCTGTTGATTATTTCTGGGACTGTTTCCTTGGAAATTTCGATTTGGAAAGTTTTTCTTTTGAAAACCAGAATTTCCATTGAACCTGAAATTCTTCTTCTTCAACTCAAAGTTGTTGGGTTTATTATTTTTCCAGTTAGATATCCCTTCTCTTTTCTAGTTTTGATCATAGCAGAAAGTTGCTTTCCTCGTGGCTTCTTCTAAGGTCTTTGGATTGTCATACTCTATTCTGTCCTTGATGTTGAAAGGTAGACAACTCAGATACCTCTGAATATTTGGTTTCTCCTCCACAAGGTATGGCACATACCTTAGCAAATTCAGAAATTTTTTGTTCATCTCTTTCATGTTCATGGTTCCCAGTCTTAAATCATAAAATTCCTTGGAATTTTCTTCGTAATATTGTTCAAATAGGAAATTCTTCTTGAAGTACCATTTAAAAGTGCTCCAATTCACATCCTTGTCCTTGATGCCCTTCACTCTTTTGATGTCTTGCCACCAAATGTATGCCTTCCCGATTAGGTTGTATATGGCCATCTTTGCTTTCAATGATTCTAAATAATCATAAATTTGGAAGTATTTCTTCATGCTGGACAACCATGCTTCAGTTGTCTCTCCTTTATCAGTTTCACCATTGAAGGTTGGGGGTTTGATCTTCTTGAAATCCCCAGAAATATGCTCATGCTATTTATGGCTTTTTCTTTTTGGTTTGTAATCCCCTTCGCTGCTATCACTTGAATAATTACATTTTTTTTACGCATCTCAGTGGTAGCTCCTGATGATGTTGAACTGTTATCATCAATTTTCCCTTTCTTATCCTTGTTCCCATGAGGCAAGTCTTCAGTCTTGGAGGTATTTTCAGCCCTTCTATCCTGTTCATCAGTTGGGCATTGATCGAACAGTACTTGGTTCAGTTCTTCTTGTGCCTTCAGAATTCTCTCATTATCCTATTTAACAGATCTTAGTTCTACTTTCAATTCCTGAAATGCACGTAACAATTCTGATGAATTGTCATTCAATTCATCATCGACTTACTCTTCATAATGTTTTCCAGTGCTATTGTTGGTATGACTGTTTGGTCGAAATCTATCCTCCATGTGTTCAACTAATCCTTCCATACCTGTAATTTAGAAAACAATTTTCTGTATACAAAATAATTTAATTAGTAAAGATTTTTGCTGTCATAAAGTTTTTATGTTGCATGTTCTTTGGACCTTTTCAGACCGAGAGTTCGAACATGAGCTCTGATACCACATGTAACATCCCAAAAAAATTCGTAAAATTTAAAATTTTTTATAATATCAATAAATATGATATTTATGTATGTGGAAGTAATTAACTATTTGATTTGTTTATTCTAACTATAGAACTTCATCTATTTGTTATTTAATAATATTTGAAATATGATTACGTTTCTTAAAAAAATGTTTATTAAGATCGCTGCTTAATGTTTGATTATTTATTTGTACTAACTGTTCATGTCTCTTCTAACGATGAAGGGGTCCTATGGCACCCTGAGGCAAGTTACTTAGCTACATGGCTAAAGTTATTACACTTGATGCAGGTTACAGGTAAAGATAATTCGAACCTTTGAAGTTATTTAAAGTTTACCATCATTAAATCAACCAACAATAATTTTACTTGAAGATTATTTCAGGGTGAGATCCTAGATTTTATTATGACTTCTGTTGAGCAGCTTCAGCAAGAATACTATTAATTTGAAATTTATCTTTCTCATGGTGTTTCCAAAGGATAGATACATACCTTAAATTTATATTCTAAATCTACGATCAAAAGATAGTTTTGAAATACTTTACTGTTTATGATAGAAATTATCTATTTTATCCCGTACTTAGCATTCTAGCATTATCAAAACTTGATGTAAATATTAGTGTTACCATGTACATTTGATATTGTTCGCAAATCGACAAGGACGAGTTAGCATTCATAATTATGAAATAAATACAAATATCTACGAAATTATATAATGATCTATATAAGGATTCTACCCACACCATGTATTTGCTTAGGGTCTAGGTTACAATCAATAACATTTTGTGTTAGGATTCTAATGTTATACAACCATTCTAGGGTTACAATGATATACAATAATATATTGTATTAATACCTATACTATATAACATTTCTAATATTAATTTAACCTATATATATCGAAACATAACGCAATGGTATATAATTACTTTATGAGCTTATTCCAACAAAACCTCGCACATATATACCTATGAATTATACAATGATCATAACATTAATCAAATGATAACAATATTATGTTGCAATGATATGGCATCCATATTATAATGCAATGATATGAAATCTAGTTGGAAATATGGTTACGAAGTAAAGTGATGAAACTAACGTGTAAGAAAATCTAGGTTGTCAAACACTACGGAATTTAATGAGCAATAACTGTGATCTTGGGTGGAATACTCGATGGCATCTGACCTGGCTTGAGGCACGTGATAAATCCTTGGTTATTTCATTTTCACACAAGCGATAGTGTTAACTCTCCTTTGTCCTTGGTTATTGCATTTTCACATAAGCGATAGTGTTAACTCTCTTAGTATTCATTGTCATGGTTGTGGTTTTTGGGAGTGAGGTCGATAGGCCGCGAGGTCGATAGGCCGCGAGGTCTTAGGGTTTCAAGGTAGTTGTTCAGGGTTTCGATACCACGACCTCGGATCTTTTTAATGGAGAGAAACTGAAGCTTGAAGTGTAGATATCTTGAACCTCGGCTTTCCAATGATAATGAATGATCCAGATTTCGATAATCACAGGTAACAAATCCGCCATTGTTGCCACTTGTAAGTTTTGGTTTTTATAATGATTATGAAACTAACAGAAGTTTTATGGCACACAATGCAAAGTTGGTGGTATCTCAGCTATGTTTTCATGCAGAGGATAAACACTGAGGACTTCAATTTCCTGGTAAGTCTTGGGTTCATCCATGTACCCTGGATTAGTCGGAAGATGAATGTTTTTACTTCTCTGATGTAAATTACTATTAGGTCTTAAGCCGTGGGAAAGGAATGTATAGTTTTGGAAAGAGGCTTCGAGCCTTCATTGTAACTGTTTACTTTGAACATTTGGTAGACTTGTTATTATACATCCTGTGCATACTTTCATTCGGTGATTAATAAGCCATTTTGACAGTTAATATAAATGTTGGTTTTGATACTGTATTCACTGTGTTGTTTTTAAAGTAATCAATACTATTTTTGTTATAATCCATGTGATTCGATACCTAGTCGAGGTGAGTGAAGCACTCGAACCCAAGACTTGGATGGCATACGAATGAATCTTCAGATTTATAAAATGCGTGGTTTCAGAAAGAAAACGATAAGATGCCGGTTTAAAGATTGCTCTTACAGATTTGAAATTTATTACTTATGCTTCGTTTTGCTATTGTAAATGTATTATGAAAACAATAGTCTCGATTTCGTACTTGTGTTTACAATGCAATGAGTCAAAGGGTTTGTTATCCCTAGTCTTTAGTGAATGTGACTTGAACCAGTATTGTTATGATGGTTTTGATATAAACTAGGCGAGTGTAACTCCTACCCGTGAACTGATAGAGTTGTTGAAAGTTTTCTTTAAGTTTGGGTTTGTCCAGCGTTGATAAAGTTTAAACTTTAGCTTTGGGCAGGGTTGCTAGAACCCTTGCCACGATTCTGTAATACTTTAAAAGATTTGAAAGTTTGTTCTGGTGAGTACTGCGTATGCAGGCTTGATTTATGCCTTGGCTACCAAACCCTTAGGGTTTATCATAGCATTTATATGTTAGTTAAAATAATATTTAATTGATAATAAAGAAACATAAACTCGACTTGGTTCTGAGCACAATAAAAATACTTTTGTTGTGTGATTTCTATTTTTAAAAAATTATTGTAAATATTACTTAGTTCTAAATAAATTTACAATTGTATTATGAATCTGTTAAGATCATTTTTATTTATTAGGTTTACAAAGTTACACAGTTATTATATTGCATGTCATGAAGATAATAGAACAATGTTTCTATAACAAAAACTATAAGAAGTCTATGGACTTTGTTTCTAGCCATCATAGATATTTACCATTACTTGACAGTCGAAACTTAGGGTTACTAGATTGACTTAGGAAACAATACATAATTATGTAATTTTATTTATTCAAATACATATCTATTCTATCCTATCCTAACTTAACATAGTATATAGTTCAGCTAAACAATTTAAGCAATAGTCTTCATTATCAAATCGGGAAAAAGGGTTAGAGGTTTAAACAAATAACTTCATTCATTCAAATATAAATAAACAAGACAGAACAGTAGAACCCGATGAATCTAGGAGAAACAATCAACCCAAGGAGCCTGTTCCACCCAACCTACTCCTGAAGGTAGCCAAATTACTTGCCTTAGGACTCCCAAGCCTGTTCACTAAACCACTAGGAAGAAGAATCTGTAGAAGCTTTTGGTCATCAACTTGCAGTAACAATGTAGATCATTCAGTCATATAGACTTAGCAGTCAAAGAGACCTGCACTGGTACCTCTGGTGTCCTGCTCAAAATAAATTTAACAAACTCACAATGCACATTCACTTAGCCTCCCTATTCGAATCTCTCAGTGATCACCTGATACACTTGAGGAATTATTTCTGCAGAAAATAATGTAGAGCTCCCTGCTCAATTCGATTTGCCTTATCTAGGCTGCCTAGGCCTTTGTAGTGGTTAACCTGGTCATTAATGAGCTAACAGATCTCTTCCACCCACCTGGGGGATAATGCCACAAATTTAGGGGTAGTTGTCCCATAACCAACAGCTAGTGGTGGAGTGCAAATGCTGATACCTGTCCCATGCCTTCTAGCAGCTTCCATTCCTCCTAGTGGGTCAGTGAACACGCATTTAACAGTTCCCTTGAGTGTTTGTCTCCTGTTTTAATTTATTAAATAATAATAATATGTTATTACAATCATCCTTGACCAGATTTGGTCATAATAACAAAACTTTGTAATTATAATTTAACATAATGTTTTTGCAAATAAAATAAATAGTCTCAAAATTTGGGTAGGTGACACACGCACTCAAGCAACTTACCTATTCTCCACTTAAACTGCTCCAATGTAAATTTCTTGCTACTACTCTTCATTTCATCTTGCTCATACGACTAAGTGCATGAATCATCCAAGTCATTGATTCCGCGTGCCAAGATACCATCATCTTCTATGTTAGACAAGGGGGTAAGGTGCCTAAGTCTTCCTTGAAGGAAAAAGGCCATACAAGCAGAAGCATCAACTCTTTCTCAATCTTTGGTAATTTGAGGGTGGACGAGAAGGAGCACCAATTTTTTCTCAATATTTGGTAATTTGAGGGAGGAGGAGAAGGAGCATCAGCTCTTTCTTAAGCTTGGTAATTAGAGGGAAGTGGAGCAAGGATAATTTTAGGGGCAAAATTTAGTCCATGAGCTATTTTTCCATGTTTTTTCCCAAAAAAAGATTCGCCAATTTGCATTTTTTGAAGCCGCATTTCACCCATTTTTGATGGGGTAAACTTTTTTCACTCTAAAAATCGCCAAATTATTATATAAACTATATAAAACCATTAGAAATTGAAATAATTTTAGAAAAATATTGCCAAATATTTTATAGTTGACATTTTAAGAATTGTTAAGATTCGCAAAGGTTTATACACTTTTAAATAAGTATGGGTCCTTAAAATTATCACTGAAGTGGAGAAGGAGCATCAAATATTTCTCAAGATTTATTGTTTCAAAGGATGAGGAAAAGAACCACCTACTCTTTCTTACACTTTGGTAATTTGAGGGAGGAGGTGAAGGAGCATCATATCTTTCTCAAGATCTGGTAATTCAAGGGTTGAGGAAAAGGAGAATCAACTATTTATTAAAGTAACTTGATGAAGGGAGAGGAGCACCAACTCTTTATCAAGATTTATTAATTCTAGGGAGGAGGAGAAGGAGCATTGACCGAGTGAGAATATTACTTTTCCCCATTTAAAAATACAAATTTTTATATTAATCCCATTTTTTTCCCATAATACATGTTTTCATTTTGAATAGAGTGAGAATATGAAAAACAAGTGGCATGTCTACATGATCAAGGATAAATGCATATTCTTAGTTGGATTGTCTCTATCCAAGTGTGTGCATCTTGAAAATGCCATAATTGATTCCTACTATAATGCTAATTAAACAATAGGAATATATGAAAACACAATATCAATTTTCTATGCTAGAAAACATTCCTAATTTTGAAATGTTAACAAGTAAAATTTTCTCACCTACCACGTCACTAGCTTAGTCACCTTCATGTGTCAAAATTTTACCTCATTTATGTCTATTTGACCTTGGGAAATCAATCAAAAAGCCCAAAATGTGAAAGTTAAGCCTTAGGAAACCTATACAAATAAGGTTGCGCTTAATCCCTCAATAAGAGAGACCCAGGTCACATAATTCTTTGGTATGAGTGATTGAGGTTGCACAAAAACTCTAAAAAAGAGCGACCCAACCATGTGCTTAGCTTTCTGCTCCTCCTGCTTCATGTCCAACAAAAAGAAAACAAAAGTGACACTCCCTAATGTGTAAGGTCAGGAGCTCATCATATGGCCGACATACATCATGAAGCACGTAGCATCACATTGGGTGTTTATGTCTAAGTAATTCTCATCAGTGTGCATTCTAATACAAGATCCCTAATGGCTTGAAGTTCTCTAATATGACGTGAAATTTTCCTTCGCAATTTTACCCACAACTCAACCATAAGATCCCTAATGGCTTAAAGCTCTCTACTATGACTTCAAATTTTGCTTTATCAATTTTCCCACAAATTTTAGGTAGTTCCTCAAATGATTGATATAAGTTAACCTTTTCTTTCAACATTTTACTCACAATTTCTACCTTATTTCAAATATCAATATCCACTAAGAAGAGATAGCCTTGGCAGTGGTCTAGTTAACCGCATTTTTGTTGCCCATGTAAACATTATAGCAAGTCTTTAGACCTGTAGCCAACAATCCCCATGTATCCTTAAAGTTGTAGACATAAGTATGGATTTGAGCACGACGAGCTCAATATTGTTTTCCCCCAAATTATGGCACTTGCAAATCGATTCCATGAGATGAAATTAAGGGTTAAATGTTGATCAATGTCACGGGAGAGTATTATCATGAAGACTTGTTCTCCTTTGAGGAATGAGTTGAGGTAGTTCTATGGTTAAGCCCCTATTATAGTGGATATTTATATATACACTACAACAAAACCCTGTGATTAGCATCTCTTTAGATCCCTTTTTGGCATCCACTAACACTTTTAGTGTATTTTTCTTCATTTTCTAGGAAAATTTGGTGCTATTTCACGGGATGGTGCTTTTCCTGGTGTTTTTTGCATCCTTTCTTGAAATTAGGCACTAATTGAATGCTAATTGCATCCACTTTAGCACCAGGCACAATGCCCTCAATAGAGCCTATTTTTTCTTCCTTTAGTCCTAGAAATAACATCCTCCATAATGCCAAGCTTAGTGCAAAGTTTAGCTTCCTCTTTTGCGCACGTATATAAGCCAAGAATTGCATCTAGTTTGGATCCCTAAGTTGCACCAAGGTTTAAGCCAGGCTTAACACGATGTTTAGTGTAACGTACCCAATTCCCACAATATAATTTAAGGAAATGAGGTATAAATTTTCCTTCAATATCATCCAAACCTCAAATTTGTTAATAATAATCATTGATGAAGTTTATTTCTCACCATTATATTTCTACATAGCAGAGAATATGCAATCTCCATTCTACTAACCTCTACATTACATATTGGTTTTTAAACCCCAATTAAATAAGGACCATATTTATATGCTAAACTATATAAGGTGCTATTAAATCCAACTAATGTCTTATTTTTATAAAACTAATCATTAATTAAAGTGTACGAAATAATTACATCGTCATATCATTTTAAGTATTTTCATTACTCAAAATACTTTACACAAGGCATGCATTTATTCCTTTAGTTACATTCACGTTCTTATGTTATCCAAAATTCTTTTGATATCCTAATAATTGATATCGACATCCTTCTTAATTTTCAAGTTTACATTTCAAGAGTAAAAGAGTAAATAAATAAGAATATAGTTACTTATAAGAACCATTAATTACATGACCTTGCTAATCATTACTCTTAGTCACTTGAAACATAATAATTAAACAATACTAACAATGTACATAAGTGAAGAGTATTTATAAAGATCAAAGATCATTTATATAGATATCCCAAAACATTTGGACTCGACATAATAATATAGACTATTGAGAACATAACATCTTCAATATTTAAAAGTATATTAAGAGATACTTATCTCAATTTTTAGAAGTAGCGATTGAAGGGAGTTGATTGCAACTTTCCACCCAACTATTTTGACTCTCTATCCTGTGTTTGTTTTACCGCTAAGAAGTCACTCTTAAGCTAGCAACAAATCAACTAGAAAAAGGTTTTGTATAAAATATCTTCACTTAAATTCCTCAATGCCAACTGAGCATTGAACTCACCACCAATATCTCAAAGGCTTATTTACTGGTTTGTCAAATAACAAATTTGAGCTTCACCTTACAAATTAACTACACAAAAAATATTGTTCAAACAAACCGCTAACATGAAAGGATCCTTGATCTTTAACTGGCCCTCTTTGTGGGGGAGGCCGATCCACTCTCTCCATAGCATCAGTGACCGTGAGATAACTGAAGACACTAAAATAACTGAAGACAAACAAACAGAAAGAGGTTTGAGGAGGTAATTAATTCAGAAAATACCCCTTTTCACTTTGCCACAGAAACACAATATTAAGGTAGAATAATCTTGGTCTTTTATATCAACTCTTTTCCTCCAACCTACTGAATTCAATAAAATATTAAAATCAGAACTGCAGATTAGCTGGAGTTGGCTCACTCCATAGCCCCCAATTCTCCTCCATTCAACGAAGAATATATATATATATGATAGAAAGTAAAAATGGTTGGGCACCAACGCTCCCTTTTCTCTATCACATAAGTGTAGATGAAGGGCATCTCCTTCTCTGGCAACATGCAAAGTGCACAAAAATAAACATAAAGAAGGATCAAACAAAGAATATGGATCGATCCTCTTCATAGAGGCCTCCCTTCACATTGGGAAAACTAAAGGACTATGGCCATCGCCTTTCTTCTTCTAATAATGATGATATTCTAATCTTTCTAAGACGAGTAAACTCCTTCATAGGGTTCCACCATAATTGACTATTTTGTACAGAACATTAAGGGCTCTTATTTATTGAATAACAATCAAGAGCTTTGTTTAAAGGTATCTCTCTCGTTATTTTATTTTAATGCTTTTATATATTCATAGTTGTGTTAGTTTTACAATAATTACCAATTTAATAATATTTACACATAATGTACAATAATAAATATATGTGTATTAATATTTGTTCATGCATATGTAATATAAAATTATATCATGATATCTATAAAATCTATCTTTCTTCATCTTGTTTCAAAGGTGATTATAATATAGACCTTAGTTCTTTTCTTTTAAAGGCTCTAAGGGTAAATCTTTGGCAACCCTAGTAGTAACTAAGGTTATTATATTAGTTAAGATAATTATTTAATCTTAATTAGGGCATCACCTAAAACATTAGGCCAACAAGTGAGCTTCCATGATTCAACTTTCTTCAAGTGCTTATAGCATTAAGATAATACATGTCATTGTACTCATGGCTTCATATCCATTCAGCTTTTCCCCTAGTGGATTTGTTTCCCCTATCATTCAGTTGCATCAAGCCCTTCAGTCTCCTAAATCTACAAATCGAATTACAGCTTAGGAAAATCAATAACAGGACTTACAGTTACTAGTGGGGCCTTGGCCTTGAGCTCCTCACTAGAAACGGATACACTTACACTTTATACTTGCATTTTAGTTATAAAATAAGCGGGCTCATAGAGAGGATATTACATTTAGCGCCTAATTTAGCTTCCTAATTGTCGGTAGGTTTAGCACCAATTTTTACATCTACAATAACGTCTAGTATAGAATCTAGTTTTTCTCCCAAGGTACCACCAGAATTTTGCTCCTAGTATTGCACCTAAATTTGGTCCCAAAGTAGCACCAAGTTTTTCTCTTACAATTGAGCCTAGTTCAACATATGAGTTACTTATTTGATGGGATAGAGGCTATTGGTTATTAGAGTTGAGGGTTAGATTTGGGATGGTTGTGTTAGACATTGATGTTGATGTCTATGATGATAATGATGATGATGTCGATGATTATGATGATGATGAGGATGATGCATTTTATTGCTTTATTTGACCCTAAGTGACCCTAATGGAACCTATGCGACCCTTTTGGAAACTAAGAGACCATAATTAATCCTAAATGACACTAATAGCATCTGACTGTCCCTACAACATTTGAGTGACTCTAACGACATGATGATGATGATGTTGTTGCATCCTGCAAATGATAAATATGGAATTGATTATTTGTATGATGTTTATTAGGATGTTGATGATGATGATGATGTCAATGTTAATAATGATGATGTAGGAAATTATATAGCACTATTTGATCTTAACTAATCCTAATGGAACCTAAATGACCCTAATGGAACCTAAATGACCCTAATGGAATCTAAGTGAACCTAATAGCACCTAAATGACGCTAATGGCATCTGATTGTCCCTAAAAACATTTGGGTGACCCTAATGGAACTTGAGTCACCCTAACAACATGAGGATGATGTTGAGGATGCATGATGACAATGATGATGGCATTGATGATGATTTGATTACAAGATGATAACAATGATAATTATGATCACTACATCGATAATGAAAATGATGATGACTATGGGGATTGTAAAATTCTAAATCACAATAGATCAAATAGCTTAGTATACCTCATAAAGAAAGAATGAGCAGAAAAGATGAATTAGACTGAAAACTACAGTAAAAATGAGCAGAAAATTAATCATGCATGAGAACTCAGATAGGAACAGAATAATGTCACATGATCCAATAATTAGTATAATAAAAAATGATGTTACAATGGAGATAATTTGAATCACCCAGGAGAATTCGAGTCTTAGTTGATCTAGCATAGTAATTGTCACCTCTATTAGTGCTCCGGAGCTCCCAAACATAGTTAAACTCAGCCAAAATTCAGTTAACTAAAGACACAATCAATTAACTAACCAAGGAGGGCGCATTAGTGAGTTTGACATGCAAATCCCTCATAAAAGGGTGCATGAGGCCACAATTAGTGGCATTCGGAGCATAAACCCCCCACAAGAGTCAACTAACTCAGATGGACTGAACTAGAACACTGAGTTGGCTCCTAAAAAGTAGGGAACTGCCTCTAGTGGTCCTAAAATCATGCATGTAGGGTGCATTAGGCAGCAACTGAGTCTTGGATGAAATATTCACACCACTAGTGGGTAAATAACACCACCAAGTACTAGCAAATGGTAAATAATGCAAGAAGGACAAGAATGGAGTATTAAAAAATCATATCACCCCCCCTTAATCCATACTTGTACATCTTGGGCCCTAGTTAATAAGACCAAAGGTCACCCATGCAATCAAATAAATGATGAAAAATAAAAGAATTTTCCATGAACCAATGAAATGGGGAAACACGTCATGGGAAAAATACCCCACCTCAAAAAGGAACGGCAGTAGGGAACTCAAAGAACCTTCATACTAAGCAGAGAAGGAAAAAAAATTCCTGAGTGGAAGCCTTTGCAAAAATATTGGCAATCTGATCCTATGTACGATAGCAATGCAGGTTCTAGATCTGGACCTAGATCTGGATCTTCTCCTGATGTACCTCCCACCGTGTCAAAGTTGTATTTTCCAAAACAAGGTTTTCAGGAACCCTTCTTTCTATTGGAGTGAATGGATCATTGTAGTCCAAATCATGAACCTTTGAGTACCCTTTTTCAACCAACTGAGATTTGTTCTTGGTTGTATATCCCCCATGGCAAGTCTCTTCAAGCGATTGTGGATCAAACCCCACCATCATGTAGCATCTCTTTGAGAGATGTGGATCTGCATGACATAGTGCAAGGTTTTCATGATATCGACATCTAGTGGTTCTATTATTAGATGGATCCCCAACTATGTTCCCAGCATCTATAAGGACTTTGTGAGCCCATATTGGCCTTGTCCATAGATTGGGAGTAGGAGTTGGATCTGGATCAGGATCTCTTTTAACTTTATTCTCAACATAAAGATCTTGATCCCCATATTCATTAGAAGAGATATCACTCTGATCTTCATCAGATGCCAATGGAGTAGGCAGAGAGTATGGAAAAAAATGAGAGAATTCATATGCCTTGGAGGCATGGTTTGCAAACCCTTTCGATATAATCTTCCCAGTAGAGAACTCTGCAATATCAACTATGTCAAGACGAAAGACCATTTTCTTCAGTGAACCTGTGCGAGTCATCTGATAAACAGATAACAAATTTGCTGACAAAGAAGGCACAAATAGAACATTTTTTAACTTTCCATGCTCTAGATGTATTGTTACCTTCCCTTCAATAGAGATCTAAGATTTACCTCCCATCTGAATAATCATACCATCATCAATATCTAGAGAAGAAAATAATTCTTTGGAGGAAACCATGTGGTTGGAGGCTCCTGAATCTATGATGAAGGATTGTGATTTTGAAAATCCATCCTTCAGTGCATGGAATCTCTCATGCCATCGGACTCGCTTCCTGAAGCAGTCTCTATTGCAACTTCTAGGAGGGAAATGTTATGTTGTTCAAGGAGTTTGTTCATCTGATCTATCTTCTTCTGCATGCAATACCACTCTAGTTTGTTTCCTTTCTTGCAATAGGAACACTTGGATTTCTCAAATCCCTTTTGTTTGTCCTTCTTGGAGCTAGAGGTTCCTTTTGATGGACTTGACTTGGTATTCTGCTTGGGTTCAGATTGCCTCTTCTCCTTCCCCTTGTGCTTCCCCTTTCCATTCTCACTTTTTTCTTCTCCAACCATAAGAGCTTGATTTCTGGAGGCCTTCTGGATCAATTTGTCTTGTTCTTTGATGGGAGATTCAGTGAAAACATCTAAGAATGGAATCTTCCAACCAGGAATTTACATTCACACTGAATGGAAGGTAGAGACAAATATAGAGAACTTAGGACCTATATGGGTGATAATGGATAGAACCAACTGCTCATCCTTCTTCTCAATTCCACACTAGTTACATTGCATGACCACATATTTGAATTTGGAAAATAATTGTTGGATGGTCTCAAAACTGCTCGGTTGAAGATCAATCAACTCATTCTTTAGAATATGAACCCTTAGCTCATCTTGCTTTCTGAAGAGCGTCTCTAATTTCAACCATAAATCTCTTAGAGTCTTAAATCCATCGAGGTGGAAGAGTAGATCTCTGGAAATATGAATACACATGAAACCAAATGCTTCATCTAATCTATTCATATACTTGTCCTTCTCAATAGCTGCTTGAGGTTCGACCTCCTTTCCCATTGTTACCCTATACAATGACTTGTTCTGCAAGAACATCTACATATCAACCCTCCAATCAAGGTAATTTAAGGGTGTCATGATCTTGGGAGAGAGAGGAGAGTTCGAATTCTCCATGAGAACTACTAGAGAGAATACAAGGTGAAACTACTTGTAACATCCCAAAAAAAATCACAAAAATTTAAAAAATTTCTACGTGACATTTATTGCTTATTAATGTATTCAAAAATAGAATAATGCATAAAATATTATCTTGTTGTACTAAATGCCATGCTGGTTTATGAAATAAGAATTTGCGACTAAAAGATTTCAGATTATGTCTTGATGTTATTTACATTCAGCTGCATTATTGCAAACTTCTACTGTGTTGTTTATGAATGATGAATCAATTGTTTGACTAATGTGCTTTCATTGATTGATGAATGGGTCCTATGGATGCCCCAAGGCTTACTTAGCATTCGTGCTAAAGCATGTGAAAATGTTCTTGTCGCAGATTACAGGTAAGGTGTCCTTCATGTGTGACCGAAAAGGTTTTTAAGATAGCTTTTATGAGTTCTTCTACGTCGCTTAAATTATCCTAAAGTGCCAAAGTCTATAGGTGAGATCTCCATGAAACCAAATTGGTAAAAATAAAAGTCTCATACATGAAGTACTGAATAGAAACGCTATAACTGCAGTCATTTAGTTAGACAACATGGAATCCATAATTCTCTACTTTATATACTTGTTATTTGTAATGGAAGTACTATTGATACAAATGTAATTAAAAGACAGAGCCTAATATAATTTGGCTAGAAACATTTCTTTTTTTAGAATAAAAGATGATATATGGACTCTATGACAATCATGCAATATGATTTGTGCTAATCAAGAAATGAGTGTAATTGTGCCCATTCCAATGTTATTATATGAAATAAGTGCAATTATTAATTATTCAATTCTATATTGCAAAATGTGTAAATGTAAAACAATTCCTATGCAAATACATTATGGTTGCATGGTGTCTACAAATCTTTGGGAACCATAATATTTTATATATAATTATTGATATGATAATTTATGTGTCGTGACCCTATGTGACCTTATTGAAATAATAACCTAGCAATAAAACTATTGCTCTAAACCTTACCATGCAAACGTTGTTTCGACTTTATAAAACATGACTTCCACACTTGTGATACGATCGACATTAAATGTCACAGGTTGGCAGAAAGATAACATTACTCAAGCATTGAATGTTCACCTCTGTCGAGGCAGTGGAGTTCCACCATGGATGGAGTAGAGAGCTTTGAGCACGTGATAGGATCGTGGTGGATATCAACTTTGTGATGAGTTGTAACTACAAGGGTTTGATGGATAGCCGAGCTGGCTCCATCGTGGCAATGGTAATGATGAATCAATAAATGTGGTAGTTGCTTGGTGTTTTGTGAAGCTACCCGGTGATATCCACCATTGATCAAAATGAAACCAAGGGATAGGGATAAACCCTACCTCCACTACGAAATTTGTGTTTATTGATTACTATTTTCTCTTGGCATTCAATGGTAGTGTCTTTGAGTTTGGCCGACAGGCCGAGGGTTTGTAGGTTTTTCTGTTGTGCATTTTGGAGTCGTGAAGCCTGGGTTTTGAACCCATAACCTTTAGGAAGTTTTGAAACCGAGTCTCTGACAGTGATAAAGTGCCATGATAGACAACTTAGAGTCTAGTTTTTAATGGTGAATTGATACTCGGTTCTATCGAGGGTTTTTCTTTAAAGTTCAGGGTTACTGTGAAACTTGTCGTTGCAGTGCTGTTTCTATTTAAGTTTTCGAAGTGGGGAAACAACCTTTGCAATAGTCGATTCAGTTCTCGATACTTCATATCAGTTCACTGGTAATGAACTCTGCGTTATTCCCTTCGATCTTTGCATTCAACTACTATCCATGGAGTTTATAATGTCGCTAGGCTGGTGTTCCTACCACGAGATTTCAAAAGAAAGGGAATGTGCTTTGTCATTCTCTCATGTAGCTTACATATTCGAATGTTAACATGGTGGTAAGGGTTTACTCCCAACTGAAATCTTTCCTTTTGAAGAAGATTTCTTTTAACCACGTCTTAAATGTAAAACTACAGGTACAGGGGTTCGAAGGCTTCTCCAGTTTGAATGTTGAAGGCATAGCTACAGCTACCCCGATTGGTAAGCCTCGGAGGTTGCCTTGAATCTTTGTGTAGATGAGGATGATGGCCGACATGTGTTTTGTTCTATGTATTTGTTTTTAGTTCAAAGAGTTCGTAACTTCATCAAGATAGGGTTTTGTAAACTGTAAAAAGATATGGGGAAGGTAATACCTCGACCCACGAGGCAAAAGCCGTGTTGATTGTGAATTGTAACTTCGGTTGATGAGGTTTCAAACTCTGTCAATTTTGCCAATGAGAAGAATATTTACAAGTATCCATTGCAGTAGTCATTTGGTTTTGTTGTTTTGGGGCTTGGCCTGTGACTCGTCGATAAAGTGGAAATGAACTATTATTTTAGCAGACCTTTGCGTTTATCTTAACTATAAAACAATGGGTGAATGTTTTGTAACTGTGGAAGATTTCGGTCTGTGAATAGTTTAATGATTTGTAAAAAATGCTACGTTTTCAATAACGATGGTAGATGTTTGATGTATATAGGAGGTTTCGACCTGTGAGTGGTTCGTCTATTTCGTAAACATGATATTGTGTTTTATTCTTAAGAAATTTCCCTGGTTAGGGTTTCGTCCTTGTTTTGTAATGTATAATTTGATGTTGCTCTTCGATACGTTCTCGGCATCAAACTAATGTTTGTGATTTCTGTTAACTCTTCTCCTATAGACATTGTTATATCTTAAACCCTGGAGATGACACTTGTAAATAAACTATTCGACCTACAGGAGCGATTTTGGTGTAAATGTTTGGTTTTGACTATGTTCTATGATATGATAACGGCGTCCAACTTGCCCTTCTTGTTACTTATGTTTGGCTTGTCTACTATTAATAAAATAAAAGAAAATCTTGGGAGTGAATACATAATGTGGTCTGAATCGATTTATAGAAATGATTTATAGTTTAGATGTTTTAAGATGGAAATGTTGACTATATGCTGAAAGTTGGTAACACTGTTTCCAAAGGGAATATCACTCTACTATATTTTGAATTAAATCTGTAACTATTATAATATAAATATGTACATTGTAGATACTGTAATACAGAGGTGCAATTCTTAAACTGTTAGAACATAATTCTATCTATTTTAAACAGAGATGCTTATAAACAATGACAAAACATTACATGTTTCTTAGGAAGACAGTTAGCTAAAAATAAATGATAATGAGGGCATTGTAATGTTTACACAGGAACTAAACAGTAAGCAGAAAACTCGAGAATTTATAATAATTTTATCTTTCTATTCACATGGCTATTTTCCTATCTTGATCTATCTACCTTAATTTGTCTCTGTACTAGAGTACGATGCAGTTCCTATAGCATGGAGAAAAATGCAGAGAATAATTTATTTCATTCATCATTTCTAATCATAATTTTAACTGGATTCAGGAAACTAAAAGTAGAAGCATCTAAACCAGAACACAATCTGTAAATAAAATTAAATACTTGTAAATAAACAAATTTAACTACTTAACATTAGATAAACAAATAGAACCTGTAGATGATGATAGGGCCGGAAAACACCCAAGGAGGCATGTTCCTCCCAACCTATTTCAGAAGAAGCAGCTTCAACTTTTGGCTTCTAGTGAACCCCCGAGCCTGATTATTGAGCCAATAAGTGGTGGAATTTGTGTAGAAACAAGGCACTCAAAAATGCCTTCTCCACTCAGCATCAACCTCCTGAAATAACATGCCTTCTCCACTCGGCATCAACCTCCTGAACTCAATAAGAGTTTGGCAGACTCCCAACATGATCAACAACATAGCATATCCCCTCATCAAATCTCTTGGGTGCAAACACAACAAAACCCCAAGGTAAATTTCCTCGTCAGGAAAAGTGATGAACCTCAATTCATAATTTGATGGGTATTATATAGACTACCTAGGTCTTTTAGTGGTCAGTTTGGAATAAATGAGCTTCAAGCTCCAGTCCCATCTTTAAGGGCACTATGACCACATTTCAAGGCAGTTGTCCCATACCAACAGCTAGTTAGTTGCATCATGATGCTGCCACTTGTCCATTGCCTTCTACCCCAGATTTCATTCCACCTAATGGATCAATAACCACTCTTTCAACAGTCCTCTTAAGTGTTTGTCTCCTATTTTATTTATTTAATAATAATATATTGTGCAAATTACAGTCATCCTTGGACACCTGTCCAACATAAAACTTTACAATAAAAGTTATAATAATGTTTGCTAACACAAATTATTTTTCAGCAAAAAGGGTATGTTACAAACACCCCCACTTAAGCTCAACATCGTCCTTGATGTTGCTTATTCATCATCAAGTTCCTCATGGAACAGAACTGGATATGCTGCCCGCATATTACTTTCTAGTTCCCGAGCAGCTTCAGCAGGGCTAAGGTGCTTCCATTGCACCTTTACCTTCCCTATGGTGCAATTCCAAAGCATAATTTCCCTCCGGTCGAGAATACAATCTGGTTCCACCTGAAAATCTCCTTCGGGTTCCACCTATATGTCATTCCAACTCAGCACATGAGTAGCATCGTGCACATTCTTCTTTAAAAAAGAAACATGAAAAACATTGTGGATTTTTAAATTATATGGCAATGCCAATTGATATGCAACAGCTCCAATCCTTGATAGGATTTCGAATGGTCCATAATACCTTGGTGCTATTTTAGCACAACTCCCAAGCTTCAAAGAACTTTTCTTGGGCTTTACCTTTATAAAAACATGGTCTCCTACCTGAAATTCTCTTTTAGTGCGTTTCAAATCAGCATAGCTTTTCTACCAATCTTGGGAAACCTTTAAGTTACCTTGAACCTGTTTCACGGTTAGCTCCATTTCTTTCAATAAATTTGGTCCTAACATCAATCTGTCTACAGCATTATCCCAAGAAATTGGAGTACAACATTTTCTTCTATATAAAATCTCAAATGGGCTTAACTTAGCAGATGCTTGATAATTATTATTGTAGGCAAATTCTGTTAAGTGTAGGAAATCTTCCCACTTAGATGGCTAATCTTTAACATACAATCTTAACATGTTTTCTAAAATCTGATTTACCCTTTCTGTTTGACCATTAGTTTGTGGGTGGAAAGAAGTGTTGAAATCTAATTTATTATTTAATCCCTTAAACAGTGCTGTCCAAAAATTACTGGTGAACTTAGAGTCCTGGTCTGAAATAATTACCTTTAGAATTCCATGCAATCGAAAAATTTGCTTCATGAAAATATCTGCAATGTTAGAATCCTTGAAAGTAGTTTTAACGGGAATAAAATGAGTAGCTTTACTAAGTTTATCAACGACAACCATGATTGAGTCATTCTGTTTCTGATTTTTAGGAAAACCTATAATAAAATCAATGCTTATAATTTCCCATTTCCATTCTGGAATTGGTAAGGGCTGCAATAGTCCAGCTGGATGTTGGTGTTCAACTTTGATAGTCTGACATTCAAAACATCTAGCTATAAATTTAGCAACTTCACTCTTCATGTTGGGCCAAAAATACTCATGTCTTAACATAGTTATCATTTTCTGAAAACCTGGATGCCCTGAATAAGGACTCTTGTGAACTTCATCTAAAATCAGCAACTTAACCTTCGAAAAATTATGTATATAAATTCTGTTTTTATATGTTAAGAAGCCTTTTTCATTAATACTGTAATCTGTTATAAAAATTTCAGATGAATTTTCAGCCACTTTATCATGTAATTTTTGGTAATTTTCGTCTTGCTTAATTCCTTCTTCGATCTGATTTTCCAGATCAGTTTTAAAAGTACTGATTGCTGCCACAAAACTCAATCTAGCATTTATGCTCAATGCATCAGCAACCTTATTCTCCTTTCCATTAATGTGATGAATCTCAAAATCGTACTTGCTAAGGAAAGCTAACCACCTAGCTTGCCTTGCGTTAAGATTTGTTTGATCCAATAAATACTTTAAACCCTTGTTATCAGTCATTAAAATGAATTTTCTTCTGATCAAATGATGGCGCCACATTTTTAATGCATGTATCACGACTGCCAACTCAAGATCATAACTAGCATAATTATTTTCATGTATTTTTAACTTCCTTGACTCAAAAGCAATTGCATGGCCTTCCTGACTTAAGACCCCTCCAAGTCCATCGTTGCATGCATCTGTGCATACAACGAAATCCTTATTGGGATCTGCAATTTTTAAGATGGGTGTAGTAGTTAATAACTCTTTTAACTTATTAAAACTTTCTTGACACTTTTGATCCCATACGAATTTCTTCCCTTTCTTCTGCAAAGAAGTGATGGGGTTAACAATTCTAGAGAACCCTTCAATAAACTTTCTATAATAACCCGTTATTCCCATGAATGACCAAACATCAGTTATGTCTTTAGGGACAGGCCATTCATTTATTGCTTTTATCTTATCAGGATCAACAGAAATACCATCTTTAGAAATTATATGACCCAAATACTGAATTTTATCTTTATAAAAATCACACTTACTGAACTTAGCGTAAAGCTAATGTTCTCTAAGTACTTGTAAAATGATTTTTAAATGTTCGTCATGCTCTTCTTTAGTTTTTTAGTAAACCAAAATATCATCAATGAATACCACTACAAACTTATCCAAATATTTATGCAGAACATTGTTCATTAAACAAATGAACACTGTCGGTGCATTGGTTAGCACAAAAGGCATAACTACGAACTCGTAGCGTCCATAACGCATTCTAAATGCAATTTTGAATATCTTCTCGTCTTTTATCTGGACTTGATGATAACCCGACCTTAGATCAATTTTAGTGAATATCTCTGCTCCGCGTACTTGATCAAATAGATCATCTATGTGGGGTAAGGGATATCGGTTCTTAATTGTCATTTTATTAAGCTGACGGTAATCAATGCACAAACGCATGGTACCGTCCTTCTTTTTAACAAATATTACTGGTGCTCCCCAAGGATACACACTGGGCCTTATGTATTTTTTATCTATTAATTCTTTCAGCTGAGATTTTAACTCATTTAACTCCAGAATATTCATCCTATAGGGGGCCTTCGAGTTTGGTACCGCACCGGGTATTAACTCAATGGTGAAATCAAGTTCTCTTTTCGGAGGTAATCCTGGAATTTCTTCCGGGAATACGTCAGAAAAGTCACTAAGGATGGGAATATCCTCTAATTTTAACTTGTCTTCTTTAGATGTGCACTCATCATTAATAACATTAACAGCAAACATTTTACAGCCTTTTCTGGTAGCTCTCTTTACTTGTAGAGTAGAAATCTGCCTTACTGAAATCTTTCTATGAATTCCTTTTACTGTTTCTTAATTACCTTCATTATTTACACATGTAAAAGATTTATTATAACAATTCAGTAAAACTCTATGCTATTCAATCCAATCCATACCAATCAACAAATCATATGACCCTAAGGGTAAAACATTTAGATTAATCTGCATTTTCAACTAACTTAAAAATACTTCACAATCCTTGACATAATCTGTAACTTTCCTTTTAGTTCCTGTTGCAAGTTGAACTAACCATGCATTATCAAATTTCTATGTTTTTAACTTGTAATGGTTTACTAAAGTAGGTGAAATATAACTTAGATTTGCACCTGAATCTATTAAAATAGAAATAGACTTGTTTTGTATCATACCTTCAATTTCGACCATCGATGTTTGATAGTCCACTTGACAGTTCTCCAGTGCTACATTTATCCTGGGCATTTCTCTTGCGATATCTCCGACTGTAGGTTATGCTTGCATAGTATGAATATTGTTGGTTGTCCTCTTGTTGCGTGGGCAATCTGCTCTCTTATGTGGTCCGCCACATTCATAGCACTTTATGGGTCCTTTCTGTTCAGCATACCTGTTGTTGTTGTTATTGTTATTGCTGTGATTATTATTATTAGGTACGTTTCTTGCAGCAGTAAAGTTCTGAGATGCATTATTCCTATAATTATTAGGAAAATTTATGTTATTAAAATTTTTCTTAAAACCTCCAGAATTATGATTAAAATTCTTCTTTTTATAGTCAAATTGATTTGCTTACTATTCTTCCAGCCAGTTGTTCCTTCTCTTTTTCTATTTTGGTCAAAACAAAAATTTTCCTTCCTCATGGCCTCTTCCAAAGTGGAAGGATTATCATACTCAATACGATCTTTTATATTAAAAGGTAAACAACTGAGAAACCTTTGTACTTTAGGCTTTTCCTCAACCATGTAGGGTACGTACCTCAGCAAGCTAAGGAACTTGCTGCACAGTTCTTTCATGTTAATTATACCCAACTTTAAATCGTAAAACTCCTTTGACTTATCTTCAAAGTATTGTTTCGACAAAAACTTCTTTTTAAACAAACTTTTAAACATAGTCCAAGTTACTTCTTTTTCTTTTATACTCTTAATCCTTTTAAGATCCTGCCACTAGATATCTGCCTTCCCGGTCAGATTGTAAATAGCCATCTTGGCTTTCAGTTGAGAAGAGTAGTCGTAGATATTAAAGTACTTCTTCATTCCAGACAGCCAAGCTTCTGTTGTCTCACCTTTCTCACTTTCGCCATTAAAGGTGGTGGGTGGCTTAATCTTTTTAAATTCCGCAGTAGTCTGTTCATGATGTTTATGTTTTCTCTTTTTAGAGCAGCATTCACTGTTATTGCTGTCATAATTTAAGTCATTATCACTTGAATCAGATTTAGAGGATGAGTAACTATTCCTTTTATCATTTCTTGTCTTCTTATGCTTATGTTGGTGGGACATTGTTTCAGAATCAACCTTTATTTCTGATTTTCTGTCTCTTTCATCACTATGACAATTTCCTTTTAAATTCTATTGTAACTCTTCCTGTACCTTAAGGATCCGTTCATTTTCTTCTTTAAAAGCTTTTAACTCAAATTTTAAATCCTGTACAGTACATAAAATTTCAGAAGACTATTTGTTTAACTCAACATAGATTCCTTCAGAATTGTTATTATTAATGCGTTCATTATGAGGAGATTTGTCCTCTACTGATTCCTTTGGTAATTCCATACCTACAATTAAAGGTCAATCTGTTCTGTGCAAAAATAAAATTAAATTGCAAAAGTTAGTAACATAAACTTTCTATTTTTTTTTCTGTTTGCGCGCACGAGCCTCGATCAGGCCTAGAGTTTGAACTTGCGCTCTGATACCACATGTAACATCCCAAAAAAAATCACAAAAATTTAAAATTTTTCTACGTGACATTTATTGCTTATTAATGTATGCGGAAATAGAATAATGCATAAAAGATTATCTTGCTGTACTAAATGCCATGTTGGTTTATAATATAAAAATTTGCGACTAAAATATTTCAAATTATGTCTTGATGTTATTTACATTCAGCTGCACTATTGCAAACTTCTACTATTGTTGTTTATGAATGATGAATCAACTCTTTGACTAATGTGCTTTCGTTGATTGATGAAGGGGTCCTACGGACGCCCGGAGGCTTACTTAGCATTCGTGCTAAAGCATGTGAAAATGTTCTTGTCGCAGATTACAGGTAAGGTGTCCTTCACGTGTGACCGAAAAGGTTTTAAGATAGTTTTTCTGAGTTCTTCTACGTCTCTTAAATTATCTTAAAGTTCCAAAGTCTATAGGTGAGATCTCCATGAAACCAAATCGGTAAAAATAAAAGTATCATACATGAAGTAATGAATAGAAACGCTATAACTGCAGTCATTTAGTTAGACAACATGGAATCCATAATTCTCTACTTTATATACTTGTTATTTTTAATGGAAGTACTATTGATACAAATGTAATTAAAAGACAGAGCCTAATATAATTTGGCTAGAAACATTTCTTTTTTTAGAATAAAAGATGATATATGGACTCTATGACAATCATGCAATATGATTTGTGCTAATCTAGAAATGATTGTAATTGTGCCCATTCCAATGTTATTATATGAACTAAGTGCAATTATTAATTATTCAATTTCTATATTGCAAAATGTGTAAATGTAAAACAATTCCTATGCAAATACATTATGGTTACATGGTGTGTACAAATCTTTGTGAACCATAATATTTTATATATAATTATTGATATGATAATTTATGTGTCGTGACCCTATGTGACCTTATTGAAATAATAACCTAGCAATAAAACTATTGCTCTAAACCTTACCATGCAAATGTTGTTTCGACTTTATAAAACATGACTTCCACACTTGTGATACGATCGATATTAAATGTCACAGGTTGGTAGAAAGATAACATTAATCAAGCATTGAATGTTCACCTATGTCGAGGCAGTGGAGTTCCACCGTGGATGGGGTAGAGAGCTTTGAGCACGTGATAGGATCGTGGTGGATATCAACTTTGTGATGAGTTGTAACTACAAGTGTTTGATGGATAGCCGAGCTGGCTCCATCGTGGCAGTGGTAATGATGAATCAATAGATGTGGTAGTTGCTTGGTGTTTTGTGAAGCTGCCCGGTGATCTCCACCATTGATCAAAATGAAACCAAGGGATAGGGATAAACCCTACCTCCACTACTAAATTTGTGTTTATTAATTACTATTTTCTCTTGGCATTCGATGGTAGTGTCTTTTAGTTTGGCCGACAGGTCGAGGGTTTGCAAGTTTTTCTGTTGTGCATTTTGGAGTCGTGAAGCCTGGGTTTTGAACCCGTAACCTTTAGCAGGTTTTGAAACCGAGTCTATGACAATGATAAATTGCCATGATAGACAACTTAGAGTCTGTCTTTTAATGGTGAATTGATACTCAATTCTGTCGAGGGTTTTTCTTTAAAGTTCAGGGTTACTGTGAAACTTATCGTTGCAGTGTTGTTTCTATTTAAGTTTTCGAAGTGGGGAAACAACATTTGCAATAGTTGATTCAGTTCTCGGTACTTCATATCAGTTCACTAGAAATGAACTCTGCGTTATTCCCTACGATCTTTGCAGGCAACTACTATCCATGGAGTTTATAATGTCATTGGGCTGGCGTTCTTGCTACGAGCTTTCAAAAGAAAGGTAATGTGCTTCGTCATTCTCTCCTGTAGCTTACATTCGAATGTTAACACGGTGGTAAGGGTTTACTCCCAACTAAAATCTTTCCTTTTGAAGAAGATTGCTTTTAACCACATCTTAAATGTAAAACTGCAGGTACAGGGGTTCGAAGGCTTCTCCAGTTTGAATGTTGAAGGCATGGCTACAGCTACCTCGACTGGTAAGCCTCAGAGGTTGCCTTGAATCTCTGTGTAGATGAGGATGATGGCTGACATGTGTTTTGTTCTGTGTATTTGTTTTTAGTTCAAAGAGTTCGTAACTTCATCGAGATAGGGTTTTGTAAACTATAAAAAGATATGGGGAAGGTAATACCTCGACCCACAGGGCAAAAGCCGTGTTGATTGTGAATTGTAACTTATGTTGATGAGGTTTCGAACTCTGTCAAGTTTGTCAATGAGAAGAATGTTTACAAGTCTCCGTTGCAGTAGTCATTTGGTTTTGTTGTTTTGGGGCTTGGCCCGTGAACATGGCCTGTGAATCGTCGATAAAGTGGAAATGAACTATTATTTTAGCAGACCTCTGCATTCATCTTAACTATAAAACAATGGGTGAATGTTTTGTAACTGTGGAAGATTTCGGTCTGTGAGTAGTTTAATGATTTGTAAAAAATGCTACGTTTTCAATAACGATGGTAGATGTTTGATGTATATAGGAGGTTTCGACCTGCGAGTGGTTTGTCTATTTCGTAAACATGATATTGTGTTTTATTCTTAAGAAATTTCCCTGGTTAGGGTTTTGTCCTTGTTTTGTAATGTATAATTTGATGTTGCTCTTCGATACGTTCTCGGCATCAAACTAATGTTTGTGATTTCTGTTTAACTCTTCTCCTACAGACACTGTAATATCTTAAACCCTGGAGATGACACCTGTAAATAAACTATTCGACCTACAGGAGCGATTTTGGTGTAAATGTTTGGTTTTGACTATGTTCTATGATATGATAACGGCGTCCAACTTGCCCTTCTTGTTACTTCTGTTTGGCTTGTCTACTATTAATAAAATAAAATAAAATCTTGGGAGTGAATACAGAATGTGGTCTGAATCGATTTATAGAAATGATTTACAGTTTAGATGTTTTAAGATGGAAATGTTGACTATATGCTGAAAGTTGGTAACACTATTTCCAAAGGGAATATCACTCTACTATATTTTGAAATTAAATCTATAATTATTATAATATAAATATGTACATTGTAGATACTGTAATACAGAGGTGCAGTTCTTAAACTGTTAGAAAAGAATTCTATCTATTTTAAACAGAGATGTTTATAAATGAAGACAAAACATTACATGTTTCTTAGGAAGACAATTAGCTAAAAATAGATGATAATGAGGGCACTGTAATGTTTACACAGGAATTAAACAGTAAGCAGAAAACTTGAGAATTTATAATAATTTTATCTTTCTATTCACATGGCTATTTTCCTATCTTGATCTATCTACCTTAATTTGTCTCTGTACTAGAGTACGATACAGTTCCTATAGCATGGGGAAAAATGCAGAGAATAATTTATTTCATTCATCATTTCTAATCATAATTTTAACTGGATTCAGGAAACTAAAAGTAGAAGCATCTAAACCAGAACACAATATGTAAATAAAATTAAATACTTGTAAATAAACAAATTTAACTACTTAACAACAGATAAACAAATAGAACCTGTAGATGACGATAGGGCTGGCAAACACCCAGGGAGGCATGTTGCCTCCAACCCATTCCAGAAGAAGCAACTTCAACTGCTATCTTCTAGTGAACCCAGAGCTTGATTACTGATCCAATAAGTGGTGGAATCTGTGTAGAAACAAGGCACTCAAAAATGCCTTCTCCACTCAGCATCAACCTCCTGAAATAACATGCCTTCTCCACTCGGAATCAACCTCCTGAACTCAATAAGAGTTTGGCAGACTGACAACATGATCAACAACATAGCATATCCCCTCATCAAATCTCTTGGGTGCAAACACAGCAAAACCCCAAGGTAAATTTCCTCGTCAGGAAAAGTGATGAACCTTAGTTCATAATTTAATGGCTATTATATAGGCTGCCTAGTTCTTTTAGTGGTCAGTTTGGAATAAATGAGCCTCAAGCTCCAGTCCCATCTTTAAGGGCACTATGACCACATTTCAAGGGAGTTGTCCCATACCAATAGCTAGTTAGTTGCATCATGATGTTTCCACTTGTCCATTGCCTTCTACCCCAGATTCCATTCCACCTAGTGGATCAGTAACCACTCTTTCAACAGTCCTCTTAGGTGTTTGTCTCCTATTTTATTTATTTAATAATAATATATTGTGCAAATTATTGTCATTCTTGGACACATGTCCAACATAAAACTTTACAATAAAAGTTATAATAATGTTTGCTAACACAAAATGTTTTTCAACAAAAAGGGTATGTTACACTACTACTACTGCTACAACTGCTGCACTCAAAAAACTTTCAATAACCTGACAAAAAATTCTCAATTTTGGAGATATTCTACTACTAAGCATTGCTTTAGGAAAATAGGCACATTTTTTCAGATCCTTCACACCTGGATAGACCTAAAAGGATTTCTCCAATGAATTCAATGCAATGGCACCAGGATTTCCTCTGGAAATCCATAGGCTTCTGGTGCACTATTGAAAGCAGTTGTTGAGCCTACGCTCAAATGGCTTTGATACCATGTGAAATTCTAAATCACAACAAATCAAAGAGATTAGTATACCTCACAGAGAAAGAATGAGCAGAAAAGATGAATTAGTGTGAAAACTGCAATAAAAATGAGCAAAAAATTAATCATGCATGGGAACTCAGATAGGAACAGAATAATGTCACATGATCCAATAATTAGTATAATAAAAAATGATGCTACAATGGAGATAATTCAAATCACCTAGGAGAATTCAAGTCTCAGTTGATGTACCAAAGTAATTGTCACCTTTATCAATGCTCCGGAGCTCCCAAACTCAATTAAACTCAACCAAAACTTAGTTAACTGAAGACACAATTAGTTAACTGACCAAGGGTGGCACATCAATGATTTTGACAAGAAAATCACTCAGAAAAGGGTGCTTGAGGCCAAAATCAGTGGCATTCAGAGCATAAAACCCCCACAAGAGTCAGCTAACTCAGGTCAATTGAACTAGAAAACTGAGTTGGCTCCTAAAAAGTAGGGAACTGCCTCTAGTGGTCCTAAAATCATGCATGCAGGATGCATTGGGTGGCTAGTAAGTCCTGGATGACATCTACACACCACTAGGGGGAAAATAACATCACTAAGTATTAGAAAATGGTAAATAACACAAGTAGGACGAGGATGGAGTATTAAAATATCCTAACAATGATAATGTTGATCTCTATGATGATGGAAATTATGATAACGACAGTGATGATAATGACAATGAGGATGATGACGATGTCAATTTCAATGATGATGATGCATGTGATAGCACTATTGGATCCTGATTGATCCTAATGGAACCTAAATTACTCTAATGGTGTCTGAGTGACCATAATGTCACTTAAACAACCCTAAAGGAATCTAAGTGTCCCTAAAAACAATTGATTGATCCTAATGGCATTTGAGTGACCCTAACATCATGACAACGACGACGATGATGATGCATGATGACAAATATGATGGTATTTTTTATGACTTGATTATAAGATGATAACGATGAAAATTGATGCCTACATTCCCAAACAGAGGCAAAATATCTTCTAAGAAACTCATTTAATTAATAGATGGCTGGATTCCTTTTTCATCATCACAATGATCATGACGATTATAATCATGACATTGACTGTGATGATATATGTTGATGACACTGATTATGAATATGGTGATAATATCGATGTATAGGACAATGGAAATGATGATAATGACTATGATAATGATGATAGTGAGGATCATAACAATTACTAATTATTAAGACCCATCCACCAATTAGGCGAGGGAAAATTTCCTTTATGAAATTCTTTAAAAGGTAGTAAGATGTATTGTTCATCATCACAATGTGGTTGACATGAATGACTATGATCACAATGATATATGACAATGGAAGTGATGATGATGATATATGATGTTCACGATGATGATTAGGATGATGACGACGATGATGTTGATGCCAATGTTTGTGATGCATGTGATAGCACTTATGGATCTTGATTGATCTTAATGGAACCTAAATGACCCTAATGTCACCGAAACGAATCTAATGGCATTCAAGTGTCCCTAAGAACATTTGAGAGACCCTAATGGCATATGATCGACCCTAACAACATGGATATGATGCATTATGACAACTATGATGGACATGATGATGATTTGTTAATTATAAGATGATATCTATCAAAATTGATGCCTACATTCCTAGTTAAAGCCCAAATATCTTTTGTGAAATTCATGTGATTAGGTGGTTTTATGTCGTTATCATTATCACAATGATGATCATGATATTGACTGTGATGATCATATATGATGATGAAAATGATGATGATTATGGTGTTAATGTTGATGTCTACGATGATGACGATGATGGCAATGAAGACAAGGATAATAACACTTAATAATTATGAATACCCATCAAACTAGTAGGACTCCTTGTTCATCATCAAAATGTTGATGACATGAATGACTATGATGATGATGATATATGACGATGACAATGATGATGATGATGATGATGATGATGGTGGTGTATTGTATGATGTTGATGATGATGATTAGGACGATGATGATGTCGAAGTCATTTTTTATGATACATGTGATAGCAATTCTAGATTTTGATTGATCCTAATGACACCTAAATGACCGTAATGGCATTTGAGTGACCCTAATCTCACCTAAATGGCTCTAATGGCATTCTAGTGTCCCTAACAACATTTGAGAGACTCTAATGCCATATGATTAACCCTAACAACATGATGATGATGAATTATAGTGGAATTGATGATGACTTGATAATTATAAGATGATATCGATCACAATTGATGCCTACATTGACTATGTAATGTGATGACTTCAATGATGAGGACATGAATGAATATCCGATGATATATGGAAATGATCACGATGATAATGATAATGATAATGATGATGTTTATGTATTGTATGATCATGTTGACCCATCGATCATGAAAATTACTAATGATGTCTATGATGATGACCATGATGACAGTGACGATGATAACGAGGAGGAGGAGGTTCATGATAATTACTAATTATAAATACCCATAGATCTAGTTAGGTAAGGGGAATCTTTCTTTACAAAATTCTTGTAAGTTAGTAGTATCCCTTGTTCCATGACAATGTTGATGGCATGAATTACTATCATGATTATATAATATGAGGATGACAATGACGATGATTATGTTGATGTACCGTGTGATGTTGACTATGACAATGACAGAAATGTATATGTCCACGATGATGATGCATGTCATAGCACTTTTGGATCTTGGTTGACTATCATCCTACATTCATACATTGCTTATTTTAATTGTATCTCAACCATTAAAAAACACACAATTTTATAGTGTAAGCACAAGTATTCATTATTTATTGAATTTCTTTCCCATCTAGACTTTATTTAAACATTTTCCCATTCTAGTATGTTACTAGGTCAATCTTCAATAAGCATAAGTCACTTAAGTGTCATCATCTCGTGAGAGAGATTTCCTTGCATTTAGTCAAACTAAATAAAGATTTCATTTTATATACCTATAATGGACCATTTAATAAATCAATGAACTATCATGGTTTTTCAAAAATGAAATTAAATGATTCTTGAAAGTGAAATTAAATGAAAAATAAGGGCCTCATATGGGGTGATACTTAGTTAATGAAGAGTAATGTAGGCCTCGATTGGTTTAGCCATACAAAGGCTAACAGATTCGGGTTTGCATGCAAATCATAAATGCAACCCTCGATGGATATTGGTGATGGTGGTTTCAATTAATGACACTTAATGCAGGGCCTTGTTTGCAGGATATCACATGCACAAAAGATGGAAAATTTAATGGAGTGATTGGGTTCATCTAAGGAAATTTGTACTCGATCGTTTTGGTAGTGTACCAAGACCTTGCTTCAGGTTGATGAGAAAATTTTTAACAATGGGAAGGTGCCCCTATTCCTTATCCATGTGAATATCGCTAGGCTCTCTTGCTCGAGCTTTGTCCCTCCTGGATTTGTGATTGGGATTTTTTTCGTCTCCTCCATGGCCCACTTGAGACATAAAGGCCATCCTCATAGAGTTGGTGGAGATCGTACCTACTTTGTTTCAAATTCAAGAGATTGCAAGATGATTGTTTGGTCTCCCCGCCATTATTTAGGGACACTTGAGGATAGTTCGTGAAGAATAATGTCTCGTTAGTTAGTTGGTCAGAGCCAGAGGTTTGGAGCTGCAAGGTTGATTGGTTCAACGGGAACATAATTTCTTTGGGGTTTTGGGAAAAATTGGTCCACGACATTGGCAACTCAGACAAAACGCCTACAAGTAAAATCTATAGTGAGACATCCAGCCTCAGTTGCGGTCAGAATCATGTCATGGACTTTGAGGGTCCCTCTAGAATCAACAGTTTATTGGAGGCCCTCCTTAATTTGGTTTTTAAAACTTGCAAGCAGGTGGAAGATCTCAATTTTAGCATGCAAGAGCAGCTGAACCAACGAATCTCTCTACTCATTTTTGTATTTGGCCACCCTGATATCCTAAGTCAAATGAAAAATTGGACAACTTAGGAAGTGGTTCTCTTCCACGAACCCATCCCTCTCCATGCAAACACTTCAAAGGATCCTCTGGTTCGTGAATTTCAGCGTTCGGGCTAGCCCTGGTTCTTTTTTTGTCAAATTTTTTGTTGCTTATACGACAATTATGGTCTTAGATAGTAAGGATGGTTTATTTCTATTTTTAGAATTTAATCATGATGGCCTTCCGACAAAAAGACATTCAGATGTATATATTTACTTACGTTTTCGAAGAAATATAATGTTTACTACCTTACCAAAAAAATGGAAAAGAAGATGAAGTTTGTTCCTTTTGGGACATGCCTACGAACGCCATTCTGACAAAATTTGCATTTTAGTTTTCCTATGTGAGGGAGTTGTAAAGAGGAAATATGCACTAGAATTCATTTCTTGAAAAGTTATAACTATTTAGTTGATGGAGATCTACTTATTGATATGAAATAGGGTCGCTTGAAAAGATAGAATTCATTTCTTGAAAAGTTATAACTATTTAGTTGATGTAGATCTACTTATTGATATGAAATAGGGTCGCTTGAAAATATTTAATGTAGATTTGCATTAATTTGGATTAAATTTAAATTTAAAAAATACAGTAAAATAAAATTATTGGACTAAAAACCTTATGAAAAAGCATAATATCAAATAAATAATATATATTTTCATAATTAAAGAAAATATATTTAAATGACACATAAATGTAGAGATAAAAAGGGCAATGGAATGGACATAATCATTCTTTTTTATCCCTTAATATTTAGTGATTTATGGTGAAGTTAGATATTGTTAGAAGAAAAAAAATTAACATTATATATCACTACATATGATAATTCATTTTTTCATGTTTAAGTTTTTAAAAATTTCCAAAATGTTCTGAAGGATTGTAGAAAATTAATGAAATGATTAAATGATTATTAATCTAATTTAATTTAAAACCAATACATAAGATTTTGTTACTTGTTGAGTGATCCACAGTTACCATAAGATGGACGTTTCCCTTGTTGGATGTTGGTGGACCTTTAATGAAATACATTAAAACAAACTCATGTGGTTTGTATGAGATATGAAGTGGAATGTACTTGGTGAACGTCAAGTTTGTTGGATTAGATATGCAACAGAGAGTGCATCTCCTTGTGAAATTTGTTACCATATGTGCCACCTTCAACCATAAGAAATACCTATTCAAATTGAAAGTCCTCTTTCCTACTCCAAAATGTCATGATATTTTAGAATGGTGTGTCTTCTACATCAACCGTAATGTGAAATCTTTAATTGATACACATATAATTCTAAACTTGTATAGAATATGATCCTTCAATTGATATTCATGGAACTCTTCATTCAATAGGGCGCACATTGAGTTTTTTGGACTACAAAAATGTGTGTGAATCTTAGGCAATGTGTGCAACCTTCTCTAAAAGCATTGAAATATAATTGTTGAAATTATGTAAACATAGTCAATTCGGTACTTAATCACAATGTTAAATTGTTGCAAAATATGTAATGTTCTTCATGTGGCATGCATTCTCATTCTTGCGTTGCATGTGGATGAAACTCGAGAGGCTTGTGATCACTATATATGTTAGTCTATTTTCTAAGTAGATATCATTTTCATCTCTTTAAAAAGATTACCAACACATGCAACTCATAATAACATGTAGAATAATTCAATATTGTGCCTAAAAGACTTCAAGTGGAATGTAATGAGTTTCTTTTGTTGCAACAATATGTTTCCCAAGCATTCCAAGAGGCATCCACCTTGACTCTAAAAGCTTTTTAAATGCAGACTAAAGAAGTCACAACTCTTCACTCAATATATTTGAATGCTTGATGTTGTGCTATCTCCGATGTGATTTGTTATCACATTACTTTTATTTACTTACAACTCCTAAGGGACTTTCATCGAATACATTACATATCAACATTAATTGCACCCATTAAAATCAAAACCATTGAGGTTGGGATAATTAAATATGAAAATCCATGTCAACCCTCAATTTGGCCATTAAATGAATCACATAACATCCTCCTTATTAAGCACACAACCATGCGATATTCCTTTAATAGCCACATGTTGCATGTAATCGTGTGATTTATGTAAGTCTACATCTCATTGAATGTCAAGGTTGCTCAAGAGCTTGGTTAGTGAAGCAAACCCCATACCATACAAGCCTCCTCATTGAATTACAAGCACAAGGATATCCTTGAGTTGAATGCAAACACGTGGGTGAGGCATGGGTTGAGATTTGACCCCAAGCTCCAGTTCCCTCCATCCTACCTCCCTGAATATATATATAAATGAAGTCCTCCTCATTCTATTTCCATAAGCTTTCTTGTGTCGAGGTTACATTGCTAAGGTTAGGTTGCTAATGTTATGCCAAAGTTTGAGAAGCCTCTTGCTTCCATTCACCATTCTTGAGTTTCCTTAGCATCATGATGCCCAATTTTCCTCTCAAAGTGTTCCTTGCATAAAGGGAGGTGTAGCTAGGTTTATGCTACATTAGCTAAGATTGAAAAGTACCTTGCTCCAATCTTTCATTTGAGTTTGCATAAGTGGTGATGATACCCATTTATTCCTCTTATTAGTCCATTTCATAAGGGGAGGCATTGTGGGATTGCTTCCAAATCAAGGGGAGGCATTGTGGGATTGCTTCCAAATCAAAGAGAGGCCAGTGGAGGAAACAAAGAACCCACCCACACATAGAGGTTGGAGACCACATATGCCCCAACCTTCTTGTCTATGTTGGAGGGCCCATACTTCTTGGCATTGATTATGAAAGATAGTGAAAGTGAGGCTTTGATCCTGTGGAAAATCCTAATACTTGATATTCCCTATGATATTTGATTGATATTGAGTGGATTGATCCCTTAGACATCCCCTCAGGCATTTTTCAGATAATTCATTACTTGTGTGATTGAGCCCTTAGACATACCCTTAGGCAATTTTACTAGTTGGTATTGAGTTGATTGAGTCCTTAGACATCCCCTCAAGTAATTTTACTTGTTGGACACTAAAAATGGTGCATTTAATGCCAAAATGGGCGTCCCAAATGTATTATATCTGTCTTTCTTGTTTTGGCACAATTCCAGCCATACTAGATGCAATAGACGACGCTATTCTAGAGGAAAGTGTGGACGATACCGTAGACGCTAATCGGGGCGCACTTGCATGGACAGACTGCGTCCACTTTAGCGTCAAGATATATTTGAAATAAAAATAAATAAAAAATGCAAGGATGAGGGCAGAGAATTAGCTTAGATGTAGTTGTATCCGCTACTACTTCCACTTGGTCAATTGGATCTGATTCAAATGCTTCTGCCTCTGAAGTTATCCACTGGATGCTTCCGGTAAACTCAAATTGGTACGCTCTACCCGCCGGCCTTTGTTGTTTCAACAAATGTTGTAGAGATTGGGGTGCCTAGCCATAGAGAAATAAATCGATTGCTTTGGAGGCGTGAGTACAATATGAGTACCAGTTGTGTTTCGAGTGCATGGATGTGAGTAAGAGCAATGACCTAGCTGGTTCGGCGTCGAAATGATATATTTGAAATACAAAAATAAAAAACACGCGGACGAGGGAAGAGAGATCTCTTTTCACTCACAAAACAAGAAAATAGAATAGCTAAATGACTAATTCAACCGCTGCCGTCTTCGAGACTATAGGCCAAGCCAGCATAAATACATAAGCAAAAGAATATCATTATGACTAGTTATATTCCACCAGGTCACTCGGTCTCTCACGTCCATAGGCCTGTTGGAACGCAGCCTGATCAAGCCACGTCACCACTACCACCACCACCAGGTGAAGGCGGAGGCAAGGGGCCATGAAATTTTCAATGGCGCTTCACACTAGCGTATTTCAAGGGTCAGCTCCTACTCAACTCTCTGGTTTTGATCCAATCCCCTACACTACATAGGACACACTTCCGCCTCCACAAATGCAACAATTGATGGCATCGAAGGAAACATTTTCTCAGGGGCACATCAACATTGGCGTCACTATTCCCGTTAAATCGGTGCTTGTGATAACCACATCAGTACTTCAATTCCCGCTCTCTATTTTCTCAATATAATTTGTTTGAAATGATACTCCCAAAAAATATGATCATATAAAATTCCCTAGCAAGTAACAATCATATCTAGTAGTTGCTCAAAAGGCTTCATGAGCTCACTTCAAATGCATTCGCCTATACATTCCACTTCATGTATTAAGTACAATACCCATCAGATCCTGGAAATTAATAACATTTATTAAAATCATAGCTTAAAATAAATCCTTACATTATTTGTTCAAGCTATCCCAGTGGAACAGTGGCCGAGAGGTCGTGGATCAATTCTCGGGGAGTCGTGCTGGGTAACTAGTTGCTTTTGTGGCTAGCGGTTCCTCCCATAAATTCCAAGGAAGGGGAATCAAGCAATATTTTTGTTTGGAAAAAAAATATTTTGTTCAATGTTTTTTCCAAAGTAGGTTGAACTAGGTCAAGGATCTTATCCATTAGATAGAAACGTAAATGCCAACTCAAAACAATGTAGTAAAAGGGAAAAAACTAGTAAAAGAAGTGTGCTAGTGTTGACCAAAAATGCACTAGAAAGATAAGGATGACTAAGCACGAGTGCATTATACACCAGGCTAGATCTAAATCCTAGGCTCTATCAAGCACTATGAGGGATCAAATCTCCCGAGGTGCAAATCTCTTCTCAGGTATTGCACTCAAGGAGCTTTTCGAGGAGAGGTTTGCACCTCGGGAGGTTTGAACCCTCTCGGCGCTTGATAGAGCCTAGGATTTGGATCTTTTAACAACATTTGTGTGTGGTCTATTGGTAGGAATTAAGGTGATTGGGCTTATGTTAACCTAGAGACCAAGGTTCAAAACTCTTTTTACTTGGAGTTATAGTTAGTTATCAACTCTAACTATTATTATGACATTTTTTTTTAACACCATTTCTGTGTGATCTATTGGTAAGTAGTGAGGTGATTGGGCTTGTCTTAACCTAGAGACCAAGATTCAAATATCTTTTTGCTTGGAGTTATATTTAGTTATCAAATGTAATTATTAGTTAGCAAATCTAACTATTATTATGGCTTCTTTTCTTTTCTATTCTTATGTCGGCTATATTATTATTTTTACTTATTTGGTTTCTACTTCTTATGTCCACTATAATATTTTTTTTTTACTTCTTTATTTCTTTACTTTTTATGTTTTTAGTTTTTAGGTTAGCTATAATTTTTTTTTTTACTTCTTATGTTTCTAGTTTTAATGTCGGCTATAATATTATTTTTTACATTTTTTATTGCTTCTTTATTTTATGTTGGGTATAATATTATGTTTCTACTTTTTATATCCACTATAATATTTTTTTAACTTCTTTATTTTATGTCGGCTATAATATTTTTTTAACTTCTTTTTTGTTTAAGGCCGACATAATATTTATTACTTTTTAGTTTGTATTATTCATTTTTGTTTATGGCCGACAATAATGTCAACCGTGTTTTTCAATCGAAAATACACGTTCATTTTAATGGCAGACTAAATATTAATTAGTTTTTACTTTTTATTAGATCTCCCTCATATTATAACTTTTAAGTTTTAGTAAATGTAACACTACATTTTTACGATTTATTAGATGTAACGGTACATCCACGTTAGAAAATCTCTTTCATAGTGGGCTGTAGAGCGCCTCTCGGTGCAATGAGATGCACAAATTCACATAAAAGAAAAAATACGCTAACTACAAGAGAATGCCAAAGATGTAGTGCCCTTAGGCATTAAAATTTAAAGTAAAACATGTGTAGTACAAAGCCTTAGTTCAATGATCTAAAAAGGAAATTTACAAATGATGTTTGAGTTGTATTTATAAACAACTCAAGGAGAGCATCCTCTTCAAAGGAGTTATGGACCCACATAAGTAGGGTACACTCCCTAGGGTTATTGAGCCTACATATTGAAGTTGATTGGGTTGGCCTTAACCACACCTAGTAATACAATAAAAGAATAAATATGGCCTTATCCATGATTACAAGTACACTAATGATACATATAAATGGTGTGTGGCCACATGTACATATTAAACCAATAATTTCAATATACAATAAGAGAAAAGATCCAAGAATTAAAAATTTTTCTTCTTAAAATTTGACAGGAAGATTCGAAGGCTATAGATAAAGATATCATAATTGAACATGTTGCGAAGATGAAAGAGCTCAAGGATGAGTTGTTGGAAATTGGATAAAAATCCAAGATAGATTTTGTAACATTGTTCTTGAATAGTTTTCCAAGGGCATATAATTTGTGTATATTGTCCTGGACAATTGTACAACTATTTGAAAAGGTGGTTGTACTGCTCTTGCAAGAAGAGCAAAGACGAAAGAATAATGAACAAGGTTGTAAATGTATTTGCAGCAAATCATCGTTGATGTGGATGTGGAAGAAACTAGGCCTTCCCAAGTAATTCCCTAGGTATGAAGTGGGTGACCCCCTATAAACCCTACATGCCATACAAATGGGCCCTCCATGAAACCCACCCTCACATGGAGTTCCGTTGGATGAGAGTGGGGAAACCATGTGAAATCCCCAATTGTAATGAAATTTTAGTATCGTCTGGTCCAAGTCAAATTTCCCAAGGGCTAGAGTGGTGCAATCCCATTATTTCCTTGGTTGTAAATAAATTTGTGTAATGTCATCAAACCATGTCATGATGCTTCCCCAATGAGTTATGGGTGATCCCACAACCACCATATCCAAAGGCACTATGTACAATGCAATTTTTAGTAGTTGCCCATATGAATTCAACATGCCATTTTTGGGGCTAACAAGCTATTGCACATTGTGTACACATAACTGATCTAATGTAGATTTTACTACTTAAATGATCCAACTTGGGGAGTTTTGGCATCATTTTCATTAGCATTTCCAAAATAATAATGATTAGAACTCATTATTGGCATTAGAAATATTGCCAAATGGATGGTTTTGAGTTTCAAACTATTCAAAATCATTAGAACTTCCATAACAATCTAAAATTGTAATTTCGTCAATTATTTTTGTAGCATTGTCACCACTAGGATCGACATAATTGGCGTAGGGAGGGTTTTGAGCATAAAACTCTTCATAATAATCAGAACTTGTGTAACCAACCAATAGTACAAAATGAGAAATTAGTGACTAAAAAAAGGACTAAAATTCACATATAAACGACTATTTTTTAGTTGGCAACTAATAGTATCTAATTTCCAGTATCTTATAGCTCGACTAACTTAGTCGTATTTATTTTAGTCATTAATAGTTTCCTTATTTATTCGTATATTTGGTCATTGATTTAGTCGTTGATTTAGCCATTAATTGCCACAATTAATGACTAAATCAATGACCAAATATACTACTAAATAAGGAAACTGTTAATGACTAAAATAAATATGACTAAATTAGTCGAGCTATAAGATACTGGAAATTACCTACTAATAGTTGTTTATATGCGAATTTTAGTCATTTTTTTAGTCACAGATTTATCATTTGTAGTAGTCATTTATTGTTGTTAATTGGTCATTTATTTAGTAATTGATTGTGGTTAACTAGTCATTCCGCTAGTCATTAATTGTAGTTAACTGGTCATTTTTGTAGTCATTGATCGTTGTTAACTGAATATTTATTTAATCATTGATTGTTGTTAACTGGTCATTTAATTAGTCATTGATTTTTTTATATAGGAAACGAAGGAATCAAACCACCAACCTCTTTCCTTTAAGGCAAGTGCTCTTCCATTGAGCTAGAACCCTTAAATAGAAGAATCAAAGTTAATGGAGTAGGAAGCAAAATCATGCGAGTTGTTCAAACATTACATAGTAAACCCAGTAGATAGAAAAGGAATTACAGACTACTGGAAACCATTCCCTCCAAGTTCCCACTCGTGGAAAGCCATAAAAGTCAGGATCTCCCCTTAATTAAAACTTCCCTATTTTGGATGCCAAAAGGAGAAACCTCGCAGAATATATGGGTATATAGGCTTCACCCTACTGGAGTGACAAATAAAATATTCAGCAAAATCAAAGGCCGACTAATTATAAAGAATATCACCACCATTGCTTATCGAATGAGCCAAGACTTCATAGAAGCCTAATAGTATGTGCCCCAATTCAAAAAATAAAATATAAGAGACTCCAGAAAATGGATACCTAAGGGAGAGTATACAGTTGGAGAAGCATATAGGTAGTTGTGGAAGCAAGAAGACAACACTAGGCTTCACGCACACAATTGGAAAGACTTGGGGCCAAACATTCAATCCCAAAAATGAATACTTTCTTTTGGCTCTTAGCTCACAACAACCTCACTAGTTTTCCTATTGTCAGTGAAAGCAAGTTTGAACCAGCAAGTAAATTTTTTTAAAGGATAGTCTTTTGTTCCTCTGCTCCTTTATGGGAATCCGCCTATTTGAACCTATCTGTATACATCTCAAGCCTCATAATTGTTTCATTTAAAAAAGTAATAAACAGTTCTTGTTGCCCAACATATCAAAAATTTATATATGTATGTTTATTGCAGTTAAATAACTTACGCAGTAAAATGAAATTTCATTTGACAATGTTCATACATTATAAAGGAAGAGTTAGACTGAGTTAGAATACATGGCAGAGTATATCATTGTAACTAAAAAGAAAAACATATCTATAGAATTGATAGACACTGCTGACAAGATAAACTAAGGCCATTTTTTAATCAACTTCACGCCTTCACTCGCTATAATGTGTTTTCTAATTAATCATAATCAGAGGGTATAATACTATAATCTAAATTAAAATCCATTCCTACAAGAATACAATTGTGTTAAATCTCTCTACCTTGTTCCCAAAGCACATGCCTTATCTTGGACATTTTCATTTGCAAATGGAGGTATGGAAGAGTTGTCAACCTTGTTTACAATTTTATAGGCGCCATTCTCCCTTGCATTTGAGCCCTTACCAGCACCAATATATGAATAAAAGAAGTCCACAAAATTATTAAAATATGTTTTTTAAACAATATACAGTACATGCATTGATGCCATGTTCTTTCCCACTTTTTTTGCAAGTCACAATCACTTAACTTCTTACCTTGTATACATACTACATATGCCATTTCTAGTTATGCATTTTCTGTGATATACTTGAAGTCTTTGCAATAAAAAGAATTTTTTCATGTCATTTCCCTAGAACCTTGGGCAAGAAGAAAACATATAGCATGTTTTAAATTACTGAATTTTAAATAAATAACATAGGAACACCATAAGAAGATACCATTTCTAAAATCTGGATAAATAAATCTAAATCAAAGTCCTGTGTATTGGTTTATATAATGGGCATGATTTTATTCAATGCTATTGTCACTATAAAAAAGTGGTCTGTGGCAATATCATACCTTGTAAAATAGAATGATAGCTTGCTCTAACAGATCCACGACACATTAAAGATCCCCCCCTTCCACCTTGACCTTGATTTCCAGATCTGGGTCTGCCATCCATAGATTTTTGAATGCTTGTGTTCTATATAAATAGAATGCATTATGCAACATCAGATCTTTGAATGTAAAAGTGCATTAAGAAAAATCATCAGAAGCAAAACTATGCTGAGAATCCCTTTTAATTTTAATGCAAATACAACATAGCAAATATAACCAACATACTAGACCAGAAGAGAGAAAAAATAGAATTCCTAACCCTAAAAATACATTTGCACAAGCCATTAACTTGGACTTGAAAACAACAACTTTGAAATTTTATGTAGTTTCCTTCTTAACAAAACATTTTTTCAACTCCAATTGACTTCATATTTCGATTTAATTGAGCAATGAGTTGGACTTCTTGTTCAATTGACATACTTTAACAAACAAACTACAATCTTGGTGCTTGCTTCCTCTTCCTCTTGTCTTAAAAACTTCTATATACTATCTTGTAATCTCCCCTCTTGGATTCTCTTGGATGTAATATTTAGTTCATGTTTTCTTTTATCATGTTATATTTTCCATTAAGTCAAGATACAGTGCCCATGGGATGACAAGGAGTGTTTAGAAGTGATGAAATGTTCAAGTGTTCAAGTACTTAAAAGTGTCCAAAGGATTACTTGAGTATGGCAATGTTGATGAAGCAGTCTGAGTAATGTGTGTTAAAGCAATGAGAAGAAACTATTGAAGTTGTGTTAGTGATTGATATGGCAGAATGTGAAGAAGCCATGGTATGTCATATTGCAAATAATCAAAGCCTCTAAAGCCTCATGGATGTTGGAATTCTTTGTTGAATCCTGGTGAAGCATATTCCATGTACATCCGGGTCAAAGTGTCAGAGAAAGTTAAGAGGAATGGTTTCCAAGCAAAGTGAAAGTACTAGTTTAGTTCCTCCTACTCCAATTCAGTTTCGGTTAGCTATATCATTTATTCTCATATATCCACATGCCAAATTACGAGTTGGGCATCTAGGCTCTGTAGATTGAAGGCCCAATACGGTGATAAGCTTTTGAGATTGCACCCAGGTCAATTTCCTAAACCGTGATCCCTTGGTCAAATGTTTAGTCAACCTTTCCTTGTGCACAGTCTGTTAAGAGACAAGAATTTGGGGTTTTACCAGCGATGAATGGGAATGAAAGTGTTTTCAAGGTAGGCCAGTTGAGATCATATTCATATGGGTCCACACTGATTGGTTCATGTCGGACAAAGGCTCCATGGCGCCATGCTTCCTGGGTCCACACAATATAAAAATCATTTCGATGAATTGTATATATATATATATAAAAACAATTTGATGAGATGTGCGAGTAATATGGGGTTTCTTGGTCTGTATTAGTATTACAGTGATACAAGAATGAAAGTGGAACTGAGCAATTGTTTTGCAAGTGAAAGAGCCCGAAAAATATGAGAACCATTTGTTGAGTAGAGTTGTTGATGGTCTTAGGTTCTTGTCTGAAATCGTAAATTGCAGGGTGTGATTGAAATGGGGATCTCTGATAGGTGTGAACTACATGATTAATATAAGGGAAAGCAAGGATTTGAATTACAATGTGTGAGTGGAATATTTCTTGATGTGAGGTATGATTTTTATCAAACAATGGGCAGTCTAGCTAGCGCCGAGATTTTGAGCTTCATTTTTATGGCAAACTGCCAATAGACGCATCGTTGATCCAAGATGCAAGCATGACTCAGTCCACGAGATTAAGTACTGAGGAAAATCGACACATGAAATATCTGTGAAATAGCTGAAGTGTATGGATTGGGGTTATTTTCATTGTGTTATTGCAGGTATACGAAGAGGTTCTTTGTTTAAAATGAATGGATATATGCGAATTGTAGATTACGAAAGGTTGAATTAGCTTTGGATATATATCACAAGTATACAAACTACTGAGAAAATTCTAGAAACTCAAGTTGTTGATATGGGCATGAAACACATGGTACTAGGATACGAACTTAGAACCTCCGTGAAGATGAAATTGTGAAATAGGCCTGGGATGTTCACAGAAATTGCAGGTGCCAAAGATTTGGGTTTGAAATAATTTCGATTTGAGTAAGATTTAGAATGCGTTGATTGTCTGTATTTTTTTGTCTTCTAAGCGAAGTTAGTGCCTAGATTGCATTCTCTCTGAAATCACAGGTTGCAATTATGAAGTGGTGAAATGCTCTGAAATGGTAATATGAGGAACATAGAATATATTCTCTAATTATACCAGTTGTGAATTAATGGAGTTCAGGTCAACCCAAACTTGATAACACTGATGTCTAGCTTGTATAACAGAAGATTGCAGAGACATGTGTGATTAAATAGAGAATCCTTTAAGGATAGTATATATAGTGGAAGCTACAGGAATACTGTGTTCAAGTGAAGAAATTATTTAAGTGGTGATGTTGCAGCACAATGGAGTTCCTATTGCAGAACTAAGTAAAAGCAAAGATTGATGACTGGCAAGGAGTATGACTTGAATATTGTTGCAGAGGTTGGGTATTGTTAAAGCTATTACAAGATCAAAAATGTAAGCTGGTTTGATTACATTACATTCACAATTTTTTTGAAGAAGAATCAAGAACTCACAATCACCCTAACAACTATACTCAGGGGAGCCCATAAAGACCCTGCAGTTAAGTTTCTTTGACATTAAAAATCACTAATTAATAATAACGACACTGCTTTTTCTCCTCGTTGATTTTCCATAAGCCACTCCACAAAGAAAACAGTTGTTGACAGTTGTAGTATTCCTTGGCCAAATATAATCTAATTTTCACTTTCCTTCCTCTTGTAATTACAGGATGACTTAGAATTTACTGACAAATGGAAAGGTTGTTGTAGCTTCAATCGAAATCCCTCTGATAATCAAGAGTGTTTAATGTTGTTTGGGTTGTAAGTGTGTTGTAAGAAAACCTCGTGACATTCATCTAATAACCTCATCCCAATGATTGACATTATCTCAGAGTTCGTAGGCACGCCGGTTGTGGCATATTCCCTTAATATGACATCAATTGTTTGGCCTATTCATTGAGTTTTTGGTTGAATAATTTTAACAAACATATGAGATGTAGTTATTGTAGCTTACTGACAGTGATCGGACCATTATAGATGTTCTTCTATACCCATGTACATTGTTTAGAGTTTTATTTTCAGATGGAAATTGTGGTATTTACTGCCTACAGTACAGTAAGTTCATAGTAGCAAATATAACACACAAATATCATACTTATATAATAAATCTCAGATCTACAAATTTCTTAATTAAGGAGAATTTACATGCCTGGAAATGATGGAGGAATTCCCTTCTATTTGGATGAACAACATAAGTATGCGAAGTGACCATCAACAAGATGAAGTCGTGGAAGCCATAAAATCACCACAAAGATACCATAATGCTTACGTTGTGAACTGTGATGATGTTGGTGTGTTAGCAACAATAATATACATTGCTATGTGCGCCCAATCAACAACAATATAGCCACGATTTAGCAGAGATTGACTGTAGATGATGTCTAAGATATTAGATAAGTGTGAACAACTTCCAAACGCCCTTTTTCTAGTGTTATGATGCTACAGAAATCGCCCCATTATGCTGATGACAGTGAATACCCCCAACAAAAGAAATTATAACTCGACTTCAAGATGGATAAATGGCTACAAGACTTTCCCTTTCATAAGGCCGAATGTAGAGATTATGAATGTTGGTTCTGATTTGGAAGTAAATAGGAATTCCCAAAATTGAATTGAGATTCCAAATATCTGTGCAACAGTTTGACCCTCTCTCTAATGGTCATCCAGTTCCCATGAACTTGTACCAGAATACTGGGTGCACCGTCTTTGCTTGTGTAGAACTTCGGGCAGTGTATATTAAGTGTATCTCCCTCAATGGTGTGTCCTATAAAGACCAAACCAAACCCCAAGTGAGCCCAACATACAGAGATAAGTGGTCCAAGATGCAATGCGCCCTCCTCTTGGGGTGATTAACTTCAACAATGGCCCCTTTCTTCACAAGAAAACCTCTGCAACATCAAATAAACTTCAGATCTGGAAACAAAATGCAAATACACTTGATGCAACCACTCCTAACTATTTATTCAGGGATCTCCTTACCATGGTCCAAAGTCCCCAAATAGGAAAATGTTAGAAGAACACTAACAAATGTTAGTTGATTCCCCTAGATGCGAGATCCCTGCATCTCACAAAATAGTTTCAAGGCTTCCTTGATATGCCCGTGCATGGCATAAACTGCAATAACTGAAGTCCAATATATCATGCTTCGTTCAAGCATTCTGTGAAAGAACTCCAAGGCCTCATCTGGAAACCCGTTTCAAGCATAACTTGCAATCATGGCAATCAAAGTGGCCACATTTGTCTCAGGAAATTTTTAAAACATTTTATGTGCATAATATATTCATCCACACTTTACATACATATCTACAAGAGTGTTCCCCACAAATACATAGATCTAAAACCCACCTCTAAATACGTTATTGTGAACCCCCTTCCCCAAAACGATGTCTGGAAAATGGGAATATACCTGAGTAACAGTGGCAAATGTGAATTGATCAGGACAAAATCCAGCTTGTTGCATATTTAGAAAAAGTATGAAGGCATCTTAGAGAAACCCATGTTTGGCATAAGCACTAATAATTGTAGTCCATGCAACCACATTTGGTTCCTACATCTCCTCGTCGAAAACCAAGCGAGCCTCCTACGTTTTTCCACTCTAGGCATACATAATGAAAAGGAAATGAAAATCTCCAAATTTCCAATGGAGGGAAACACAAAAATTAATGTTGTAGAATTAAAATTTAAATTCAATATAGCAATTGCACTCACAGCATACGTAATGAAAAGGAAATGAAAATCCCCAAATTTCCAATGGAGGGAAACAAAAAAATTAATGTTGTAGAATTAAAATTTAAATTCAATATAACATTGGCACTTTAAGGTTAACCATTTTATAATTATTTCATGATCATATATTATATCAATGAGATTTCGTTCAAAAGCTCGTGGGAGACTTGTAGCATAAGTGATTTCCCTAGGCACCAAATAAATCCAATTCAATGCAGACAAGAATAGTTTCGTTGCACAAATAAATAATGAGGATATCCACCTTTATTTAAAATGACACAATGCAATACTCTAGAAACTTACCATAGGGTAAGCCACAAACTTTAAAAAATGGTGTATTTCCACTTGTGGGATTAAAAAAAAATAAGGTGAGGACCTTCCAACTCAAATCTATTAACACCCATCCTCATAATTTGGGAACCAATCCTTATTCACCAAGGAATGTGGGAGGATAACACTGAGGTTGGAAAACAATGAGAAAACTTCCATCTATTAAATGATAATGTAATTCCCTAGGAACCTACCATATCCTAAGTTGTGACTTCAATAAGATGATGGGTCCTTCTCCCCTACAAGATTGCAAAGTAAAAAATCGAGGAAATTCCAACTCGACCCTCATACTACCTATCCTCATAATCTTGTGCCAATTCTTATTCACCAAGGAAAGTGGGTGGATAGCACTGGAGTTGGACTGTAATGAGAAACCCTCCACCTTTTAAAATACATAGTACAATTCCTTAAGAACCCACCATAGGCTAAGCCACCACCTCAACAAGATAATGGATCCTTGCACCATGGCATGTGGGATTGTGAAGAAAAAAGGTGAGGTCCTTCCAGCTAAAACCTCATACTGACAACAAAAATAAATGTTCTAACAATATAGCTAAATGACTAGCTTAGAGAAAGAAAGAGGAAGAGGCATAATAAATACATGATTACATGAATAGAAACTCATTGAGAACATGGTAAGAGGAGTTGGAAATAAAAGTTGAGGGAAAAAGAGGGGGGAGACGAACATCTAAGCCCTTAATCACCACACCCTAGCTAGGGTAAATAGAGGGACTAAGAATAAGTAATTAAAATTTATACAAATGTGTTCATTAATGCAAGGAAATATTTCCCAAAAAAAACTATCCATTTGTCTAACCTAACATCATCAAACTTGAAATTTTTTAAAAATATTAGAAAGAATTGATGCAGAAGTACAAATCTAATAGTCCAACAGTCTCTTCAAGCATTTTGTGTTGTTGTAGAATATTTATGAAGTCAGAGCCCCTCATCTATACGCTCTGGTCAGGTTCAACCTAGCCACCATTTTATGCAATGAAAGGAGGTATACTCCTAGTAGGCCTACTGAAGCCAATGGGAAACAATTCAGTGTGTGCCAGTGGTGGATTTGCAGGACCAACATTTGACAGCCAAAGATGGGAATAGATTTAAGTAAGAACTAGTGGGATGATCATGCTGCCAATTGGAGAACAAATACCGATACCACAGAAAATAGTTCGAATGATAACCAATAGCCAGCCAACCCTGGATCATCAAGAAGTTGGAAAAAATATCCAAATCAAGCATACAATTCATTGGGCCAAAGAGAAAATCTTTGTAGTTTTTAGATCATTTCATGTTTGGAAAGTTTATGGGGGCATGGCCAATCCTAAAAAAAAAATTGATTCAAGGATCCAGAGCCATTGGGTCTCCCACATGAAAGGTATTTCAAATTTACTCTTGTAGTAAGGGTTTCTTTGGCTTTCACTTTCAACTCAAGGAAAATCATGATTTAATCTTCCACTGCGGTCTGTCGTTTCTGGGTACTGACAGGTTGTATCTCAAGTTTCAATTGTTGGTATCTGGATTTTTTTTAGAGGAAGAGATTCCATCCTCTGTCATAGTGTGGATAATACTACCTCCTCTCCTTCTCAACCTTTGGGATGCACAAATAATAGGGAAAAGATCAAGATTCCATATTTTTGTAAACAAAGCTAAGCTAAGAATGGGTTTGTTCATTTGCACCCGAATCTATGTTAAAGTAAACCACAGAAAAGGATTATTACCTGAATGGGAAAGTCTCAAGGAAGAAGAGAATAACTAGTGTTTGAGAGTAGCAAATCACCCAAATAACTGGCCCAGCAGTCTACGGTCTTCCTCTTCATAGAAGAGAGCAGCTATAATATAATCCAAGGATATGGATGGGCTCTACGCCCTCCTTAAGCCTCTACGCCCTCCATTTTTGCCCACGAAATGATGGAAATTCTTCCCTCCTAACAACCAATGCCAAGAAATCAATCAAGCAGTGATATATGGCAATGAAGAGATCAGATTTGGTTTGGGAACCTTCTCCATGCAAGGTCATCCTCAAAGATTAGAGCGCCCCCTCAAAAAAAAAATAAGAACCCTGAAAAATTTCCACCATTCGACACCTTGTGTTTTTTTTATATCTTTTTTTTTTTTATTTTTATATATTTTTTATTTATTTATATATTTTTATATTTGTATTTTTGGTTTTAATATTGCTTTACAATATTTATATTATAATATAACAGTAAAAATTATATATGTTACTTCCTACTAAATGATACAATACATAATACTAACAATTAAATCTTTCATTTTCTTTCTATTTATTATTCCAATAATTTAAGCCAAAGACAATCTATGCTAATTATATATATCCTAAACCTTTACCTTTTTATCCTCTTATTATTATTATGTCCTTGACATATATGATTCGCACGGAGCTATTAAACTGACCTACAGTAGATTAATACTCTCCAATCTAAAGTTTAACATTAGAAATCTAAATTTTATTTATTATAATTTTTATTGTTCTAATTTTCTATTGGTTGAAAAGATGTGAAGTCAGCCTCGAAAATAGCGAGTGGGTTTCACCTGACATCTGTCCACCTTGATGTCATCCATCCTATGGACAGATGTCATCCATCCTGTGGACAGATGTCATCCACCCTGACATCTGACCTGAACTGAACTGGTCCGTAGGGTTGGGCTTAAAATCGGGTTTCTCGCCATGGTGAAGCTGTGAAAAATCAGAGGGCGGCTTTAGGCTGCACTTTCTTATGGACACCACGCAGTAAGCTGGTGAAAGGGCTTCCCTGGGAAACCTCAGGGCGATAGACTGGCCGACCTAGCAAGAAGGAGGTTGTAGAGATAAGCATAAAAACTGTACAGGTCCCGAAGCCAATTCCCCAGCTGACATTGCTTTGAATAACAATAGTGAGGGCTACTACTTGGGCTACACAGTTGCAGAAGTAATACCAATTGAAGAAGCTCTGCATGTGCCTCTTACCCTTTGCTCCTTCCTGCTCTAATTGTTCCGCTCCGAAGGCCATGTTAGACGGCCTTATTCTGGCAAAACCGATGGCCTTGAATGGAAAAAACAAAACCAAAAGCGAGAATTGCCCCGCTAAAGTGCTCTCGCATTTTTTCAATTTCTTCTCGTGGGTGCTGCAGGAAGATGGCCGGAGTCAGGGCATGAGAGCCGTGAGCATCAGTATAGACATTCCATATTGAATAAATACGCACAGGATTAGTTTAGAGATCCAAAAGAATGTTGGAGTTTTACAATATTGTTTGCAGTGGAACAAAATCGAGATATTGATAGAATAATCATGCACAGATATAGCAAAAAATGATGCAATATGACTGAGAAGTCACTATATTTATACAAAATTTGATGGGTAATTTGAAGCTAAAATCACCAACAAAGAAAATCCCATGAATTCGACAATCTGATAAAAGAAAGCCAGTCCCTGACAAACCAGTAGATATGAAAAGCAACCGATGGAAATTGCTCGAAATCTATCGAGGTACGAATCTGCCAAAAACGCTTCGGGTAGCATTGTGAGGCTCGTTGTTCCAGCCCAGCATTTATCATATTTGTAGCTGCCACTTTCTTCATATTGTATTTGGTTACCAAGTAAACCACCATGTTCGAACTCAAACCTAACACTGCCAGTTTCTCGCAGGCCTCGTTTCCTGTAACCCAAACAAATTGAATCGACGATTCCAAAATGTATCTTCAACTTATCTAGAAACAATGAAATAAAAGCTATAGCTTTTACCTATTATATAAGGCATGGTTTTCCATCCTCCTAGTGTCATGGGATCTAGTTCGTCTTTCTTCCTCTCATCTGCAGCTTCTTCAGCCTTGTCGCTCCCCGTGGCCGCCCGTTCAAAGGTTTCAAAGCACAAATTGAAGTGATACATTGCAGCAAAACTATGACATCGTTCATTCCGTCGAGACAGGGCAGATTCATAGTGTTGCAGAGCTTGGGATTCTGTTCTATGTTCTGCCATGGCCATAGCTTTCCAGTAGCGTGAACTTACTCACATTGTTTTATAATGTGGAAGGCATAAAACTTCTCTTTGCTTCTGCAAACATCCACCTACCTCTGTTCTGATCATCATAATGAAATTTATAAGTATTTTAAGTAGGCAATTTAAGATATTGTAGAGATGTATTTCGTTTGCTACCGACTTTTGTTACTATCACTATTATTTCTATGTTGTCACTGTGAAATATTTTGGCTAAACTGTCATTATTTTAATGCATACAACACAGGGTTGTTGATCAAAGCAGGATTAAATTCAAACCATTATCCGGGAAATGACGCAAGATCTTCTTCGACAGATACTCTGGCATTCGGTGACTGAAGTGTTACTATGGAAGTGCCTGATAACAAAACAAGAAACGTCAGATCGGTCTGGCGAGGGAGCACAAAAATTGAACCTGCTCAATCCAATCAATCCAATGAACCTGCATAACCAATGAATTATCTGCTCGATCCCACAAAAATTGAAAATCGAAGGCTAGTTGCTCTGAATCGTCACCACTTCACTTAACAAAGTTTAGATGTATTTAGCCACTGTGACAGCAAGCAAGCAGATTGGAGATATTTCCATGTGCAATTCCATTGTATATCTCTGTGTAGGTTATCCTCAATGCATATCTTTATGCAGGTTATCGTCTTTAGCTGAAGCTTATAGCAGGAAAATCCTTCACAAAGAAGATCGAATATAGATACGTGGTTGCATGCATGGTGCAAAGTTTCTAATGTGACACATAAAGCATTACCATTACTTTGACAAGTGTCTACGCAGGTTATTTGTTAAATTTTGAGCATTAATTCACAATAATCTAGGATCTTTACTGAGAGAATAATATGTGTAGTATATCAATGCATAACAATCATAATAAGCATGACAAGCATCACAAGAATCAAAAGCATGAGAGACAAGAGACACAGAGTTTCCGTGGGGAAACCCTAAGGTGAAAAACCCCACAACTTCCTCAGAGATAGAGAGAGCAATGGCTCAACCAAAGTACAACCAAAATACAATGAGATAGTCTCCTAGTAGCAGATGATCCTCCTCCTCACTAGTGCGCCACTTTCTGAGTGAGAGAAGTGTGAGTTTCCAAGTGATAAAATAGAGATCTCCTGATCTCTATTTATACTTAACCTGTTTGCCTAGTTACACTATGGGGCCGACTTGTCTAGCTAGGTAAATCCACAATATAATATGTATTTCAAGGCCGACCCCACACATGGTGGTCTAATAACCCATCGGCAAGTACACACACTTGCAACACTTGTCAATACACATGATGACACTTCCTTATAGAGGAATAACACATCTCTTATAAGGGTACAATAAATATATATGAAATACATAGATGAATTACATTCTGAAGTTACATATACATCAACACTCCCTCTTAACTAGGAAGGTATTTCTTGACACAGATCTGCTAGACAAGTCTTCTTCTCAGGATCATCGTCATCGATGCATCGTCATCATCATCGTCACTGCTGCTGCTATCTCAACCAATATCTGACTCTACTCGTCACAAGAAGTTCTACAGAGCCAGTCCTTTTTCATACTGGATGTAGACCCACCACCTGCAGGTCTTCGTCATCACTGGCCATATTGTGGAATCCTCAGGACTTATTATGTGCATCACAAAACCTTTAAAGAGTCTCTTTCCTAGCAAGAACCCTAAAGAGCATCTGAGGCCTTTTTCATCCTGTCTAGATCTCTAGGACTTATTACATGTGACCCCACCAAAAAACCTAGCAAGAGCATTTCAGGATGTTACGAGTACACAACTCCGACCTGAAATCTCCCCAGGGCATAAATTACATGTGGTCACCACAAAACCTAGCAAGAGCATCTCAGGATGTTACGGGTACACAACTCCGACCTGAAATCTCCCAGGGCACAAATTACATGTGGTCATGGCAAAACCTCGAAAGAGCATCTCAGGATGTTACGGGTACACAACTCCGACCTGAAATCTCCCAGGGCACAAATTACATGCCATAGGACAAAACCTCGCAAGAGCATCTCGGGATGTTACGGGTACACAACTCCGACCTGAAATCTCCCAGGGCACAAATTACATGTCCTCCCAAAGAAATGTCTCAAAAGAGCATCCCCGACTGTTACAGGTACACAACTCCGACCTATAGGATCTCCCAGACATGCTCATCTGCACAACCTGATCCACGACCATAAAGTATCATCCTGATACTCACCATACATCATCTTGATGTACACATGATCATCCTGATCATCATCACTGCAACATCCTACTGCATGTCATCTGGAGCAACATCCTGAAGCTCGTCATCTATGATCATCCTTATCATACACTACATCCACTTGATGCATACCAAGTATCTACCTAATCATACAATGTATCCACCTGATACAAACAAATACATGATCCATCTGATCATACCTGATACATATCAACATACATGATCTACCTAATCATACAATGTATCCACCTGATACAAATACAGATACATGGTCCAAGCATCCAACATGATGCATATACAAAATACATACAAATGATCCAACTGATCATATCCAACATCCAACATGATGCATACATACATATACATATAAATGATCCAACTGATCATATCCAGCATCATCCTGATGCATATATACACAAATGTAAATGATCCAATTGATCATACAGAGCAGAAACTAGAACATCATCCTGATGCTCATCATCTAACGCTTACATCCACAGCCATGTGAAGGATCCTCCTTCCAACATGCTTGGAATGGCTTCAGCAAATGTCTCCGTCACTTCTTCCTCGAAGTGTCATCGATCTGAAGAACACCAAGCCTCTCTCTGAAGTACTCGAACTTCACTCTGGCTAATGGCTTTGTCAATACATTTGCAATCTGCTCGTCCGTCACAACATACAGGAGCTTCATTGCTCCTCTCTGCACCATAACCCTAATATAGTGATATTTGATCTCTATGTGTTTCGACCTGTCGTGAAACACTGGGTTCTCAGACAGCGTCACACAACTCTGGTTATCACAGAAGATACCAGTAGCATCCAACGGGAGATCAAATAACTCAGATTGTAGCTTCTGAATCCATACTGCCTCACAGCTAGCTGAACAGGATGCAACATACTCTGCCTCAGCTGTACTTAGTGCTACACAGGACTGCTTCCTGCTAAACCAAGAGATCACACCTGATCCCATATTGAAGTAGCACCCAAATGTGCTCTTCCTATCTGCAGCACTACCTACCCAATCTGAATCAACATAACCTTGCAGGTTAAACTTTTGATTTGCTTCATACCTGAGTCCATAATCCACTGTACCCTTTAGGTACCTCATAATATGCTTTACAACAACCAGGTGAACACTCCTCGGATCCGTCAGGAACTGGCTCAATGTGTTCACCACAAAGCAAATATCTAGTCTCGTGTTTGTCAGGTACATCAAGGACCCAATCATCTGACGATACATAGAGACATCAACCGGCTCAGATGAAGCATCACATAGAAGCTTCAGTTTTGATGCCATAGATGTGGCCATGGCCTTGCAATCCATCATCTCGAACCTCTTCAGGATATCTACAGTATACTTCCCTTGTCCAAGGAAGATCCCATCTGTACTCTGCCACACCTCCATACCTAGGAAATAGTGCATCATCCCCAGGTCCTTCATATCAAACTCAGCAGCAAGCTTCCTCTTTGTATCTGCAATCAATCTGTCATCTCTTGTTACAAATAAGTCATCCACGTACAAGAGTAGAATCACAGGATTCCCTTCCTCAACCTTGTAGTAAAGGTTGGAATCCGCTTTACTCTTGGTAAAGCCCAGACTAGATAGAAAACTATCCATCCTACCATACCAAGTTCTGGGAGCTTGCTTCAAGCCATACAAGGTTTTCTTCAATCTACACACATATGAATCCCTATCATGTGTTTCGAAACCAAGTGGCTGCTCCACATATACTTCCTCTTCAACGATACCATTCAAGAAAGCAGTCTTGACATCCTCTGGTGTATTTTCCATTTCATTGCTGCAGCCAAGGCAAGTACTGTTCTGATGGAAGTATACCTGGCTACAGGTGCAAAAGTTTCTTCATAGTCTATTCCCTCTTTCTGAGAGAAGCCATGAGCTACGAATCTTGCCTTGTATTTCTCTACACTGCCATCTGCAGCATGCTTGATTTTGTAGATCCATTTAGAAGCTACAACAAACTTCTCTTTAGGTCTTGGGACAACATCCCAAACATCATTCTTTATTATTGATTGGTATTCCTCGACCATGGCATCCTTCCATTCTTTCTTTTCCATTGCTTCTTCATAACTGGAAGGTTCTTTGTTCATAATGTCACAGAGTAAAGCAACATAGCTGGTATGTGATCTGGTTCTTTTCTTTGCTATGTGTTCTTCCTGTGGAATTCCAAATCTTTATGCATCTTGAATGAGCTCTCTAACCCATGTAGGTTTCCTCTTGTGAGAGTTATCCTCACGGGGTGGATCTATAGGTTGTTGTGGATCTTCATTTTCATGATCAACATCTGGAATTGCTTCAGTCATGGTAGTGTCTTGAAATCTAGTTTCCTTAGGTTCTTCATAAACTTCAACGGGTGTCTTTCTTGATTTGATGAATGCCGAGTTTTCATCAAATTTCACATCCCTGCTAACATCAATCTACTTGAACCCTGGAAAGTATATTCTGTAAGCCTCTGATCTTTCACTGTAACCCACAAAGATACCCTTCTTTCCTAAAGGATCTAGCTTGTTCCTCTTTTCCTTTGGGACATGAGTGTATATTGGACAACCAAATATTCTGAGATGGCTGACTTTAGGTTTCTTACCAGAGAAGACCTCTTCTGGTTTCTTGTTGTCCAATATCTTGTGGGGTGTTCTGTTCTGCACATATACAACTGTTCTAGCTGCTTCTTCCCATAGATGCATAGGTAGATCCTAGTCATGCAGCATTGACCTTGCTGATTCCATGATTGTTCTATTCTTTCTTCCTGCAACTCCATTTTGTTGTGGATTGTAGGGAGCAGTCAACTCCCTCTTAATCCCTGAATCACTGCAAAGCTTCTTGAAGTCACCTGAGGTGAATTCTCCACCATTGTTGGATCTGAATGTTTTGATCTTCTTGTCAGTTTGATTCTCCATCAAGGTTTTGAATTCCTTGAAATTATCAAACACCTCATCTTTGTTCTTCAAGAAGTATACCCAAGTCTTCCTGGAGAAGTCATCAATAAACGAGACATAGTAAACTGGATGACATAGGACCACTTAGAGAACTGGATGACATAGGACCACATACATCTGAGTGGATGATTTCCAGGATACCTTTTGCCTTGCTTTCACTGCTTGGGAAAGCCTTCTTAATGTTCTTACCTTTTGCACATCCTTTGCAAACACCTTCATGTTTGGTCTTGATTTCAGGAAGACCTTCTATAGCCTTGCTTGCAATTGGAAGTGCCCTATAATGCATATGAGCAAGTATTCTATGCCAAAGTTCACTTGTCTCCATGGAGTCATGTACCATGGCATGTTCAGGTTGACCCTTCAATTTATACAATCCTCCCTCTTGCTTTCCAATCACTACTACATCATTGATTGTTTTACCCTTTGGCCACATTAGGACTTGGCCATCTACAAATGCAACCCTCATGCCTTTTGCATCCAATGTAGAGATGGAGAGAAGATTCTTCTTGAGCCCAGGTACATAAAGGACTTCTTTCATCTTCAAAGATTTTCCAGAATCTAGGTTGTAGGAGGCTTCACCACTTCCTTTTATTGGGTATTGATAATCATCCCCAAGTTTCACCTTATGGGGTGATTCATGTTCAGATAGGTTTACAAAAGATTCCTTAAACCCAGTCATGTGTTTGGAAGCCCCGCTATCAATTAACCAATCATTAAAACCATGGGAGATAGTACCCATGAGAGCAGAGATTAGAACATACTCTTCTTCACTTGATGAGTCATCATCACTATCATCACTTTCTGCCCTAGCCTTCTTCTGTGGAGGTTCATCATCTTCGGCAGTATGAGCATGGAACTTTCTTTTGCTGCCCTTCTTCTTCTTGCTAGAGATGCTGTTGTTATCCCTTTTGTTCTTGGGACAATTTGAAGCAAAGTGACCCTTCTCATTACATGTGAAGCACCTTAGATCCTTCTTATTCTTTTGGTGATAGTGAGTGGACTTCTTGTAGTGAGAGTGCTCCTTCTTGGGCTTGTTTCTTTTGGTGTGAGCTGCGAGAGCTTGATCTTCACCTCCCATCTTTTCTTCATGAGCTACAAGTCTAGCTTCTTCTTGAGAGAATTCCTCCCACAGTTTACTAAAAGAGATCAGTTTCTTTCTTGCATAGATTCCTTGAATAAAGGAGTCCCTTGACCTAGGTAGGCCGTTCAGAGTGGTCATAACAACTTCACCATTGTCCACTACTTCATCCACAGCTTCAAGTTGTTCCTTGATCTGAGAGACCTTGGAGAAGTAAGATTGAATGGTCTCTCCATTCAACATCTTGACCCCTTTCAATTGATTCTGCAGGGTCATCTTCCGATTTATGTTCTTCCCTTCAAATAGCTTGGTCAAAGAGTCAAACATCTCCTTGGGTGTCTTCAGAGATGACACATGTGGTATGAGATGGTCTTTGATAGAATCAGCAATGATTCTCTTTGCCTTGACCAAGTTCTTCTTATGCAATATTTTAGCCTCTTCATCCTCTGGGATAGGGATGTCTTCTTTTACATATGAGTCCAACTCATTCTCTTCCAGGATTAACCCAATCCTATACTTCCAGGCTCGGAAGTTATCAGCCCCTTCAAGCTTATCCTCAAGCTTGGTGTGTTGAGACATCTTAAGGAGTACTTCAAATGGAAATAGAAAAGATTTAGGTCTTACCACTTGAATTGTTGAAAACTGGATGTGGTCCCGGATTAGGGTTTGTCGAAAAAACCCCAAAATTGAAAATGTGAATTTCAACTTTCTGAAAGGATAGAAAGATGTGCCTTGATGAGCGGATCAACCTGGTGTATTCAGAATTTGAGATCTGCAAAGCTACACCCTTCAAAACTGCCTTTTTGTCTTCCCAGATTCACTAAGGAGAGCCCTGAATTAGGGTTTGAGTTTCCCGGAGATCTACCCAGCCAAAAACCTTGATCCAAAGCTCTAAACTTTGATTTTTGCAAGGAGCTTCTAGCTATGTCTTCAGATTCCAGAAATTCCTATTTTTGAGGAAACCCTAATTTTTAGGGCCAAATCTGAAAATGCTCAGAATTGAATTCTAATTGGACAGATAGATTCTCCTTGATGAGTAGAGTCAATCTACTATACTGCTTTTCCAAAATCTATGGAGAGAAACCCAATAAACAAGAAATCCTAGTTTCCGTCACTGCACAATGTCTTCTTCTCAGGTTAGCTCTGATACCATGTTAAATTTTGAGCATTAATTCACAATACTCTAGGATATTTACTGAGAGAATAACATGTGTAGTATATCAATGCATAACAATCATAATAAGCATGACAAGCATCACAAGAATCAAAAGCATGAGAGACAAGAGACACAAAGTTTCCGTGGGGAAAACCCTAAGGTGAAAAACCCCACAACTTCCTCAGAGATAGAGAGAGCAATGGCTCAACCAAATTACAACCAAAATACACTGAGATAGTCTCCTAGTAGCAAATGATCCTCCTCCTCACTAGTGCGCCACTTTCTGAGTGAGAGAAGTGAGTTTCCGAGTGATAAAATAAAGATCTCCCGATCTCTATTTATACTTAACCTATTTGCCCAGTTACACTATGGGGCCGACTTGTCTAGCTAGGTACATCCACAATATAATATGTATTTCAAGGCCGACCCCACACATGGTGGTCTAATAACCCATCGACAAGTACACACACTTGCGACACTTGTCAATACACATGACGACACTTCCTTATAAAGGAATAACACATCTCTTATAAGGGTACAATAAATATATATGAAATACATAGATGAAGTACATTCCGAAGTTACATATACATCAACATTATTGTATTTAGCGGAATCTTGTAGCAGAAAATCCTTCACAGACAAGATCGAAGATAGATGTGTGTCAGGTTGCATGGTGCAAAGTTTCTAATGTGACACATAGAGCATTACCATTACTTTGACAAGTGTCTATGCAGGTTGTCATCTTTAGCGGAAGCTTATAGCAGGAAAATCCTTCTCTTGTTTATATATTCACATGTGTGATATTGTCGAGTATTCATTATCTTTTCAAAAACTATGGATCGTTGCTTTTACTCATAATAATTGGTATGGCCGCATTGTAGGTCATAAAACCAAGAAATCTACAATTGTAAAAGGTAGAGATAAATCTTCCTAGTATTCAGTATCTTCACACGGTGATTTATTATTGAATTTGTATCTTTCTTTACATTATTCTCTTCGGTGTTGGATACAGACCACGCTAATATATTCTATCTTCTCATCCACCACAGGTTGCTCCATTGGAGGAGTTGGAGTTGCTTTGATAGTAATAGCCCTACTGTTCTTCGCATATTATCTGAAGAAGAGAAAACCTCCTAGTAATTTCGGCAAATATGAGAGAAAAGACGTGGAAGCATGTGTGTCTGGGTGCAAGATAGGCGATTTGTCATTATTTTCTTACGAAGCACTTCGTCAGTTTACAAATTGCTTCCACAAGGAGAACAAACTTGGCGTTGGAGGGTTCCGGTTGGTCTATCTCAGTAATCTTTGTGATGGAAGAACTGTGGCCGTAAAGAGACTTTCTCAGGATAACTCTAGGAGACTCGATCAGTGATACATAAAGCATTACCATTACTTTGACAAGTGTCTATGTAGGTTGTCGTCTTTAGCGGAAGCTGAAAGCTGAAGCTTTCCACTTTCTACAAATAGAGCTCGGCCATCATGCCGGATATTTTCTCCTCGAACACAGGCACACTGCCAAGTAAGTGTTTGGAGGATTTTTGGAAAAATGTATTGTAGCTCATCATGTTAGTTCCACCGCTCGCTAACATCATTTTTAATTATGCCCTTCTTAAACCAAGAGGTCGTGAGGGTACAAAATACATCATTTATGTCACAACTCTAGAGATCATAACTCACCACAATAATAGTATCTATATCAAATTTTCAGCAATCTTCAACACTTCCAGAACTCATGATTCCAAAATATTCCATCATAACAACCATAATCACTAATGCATTCGACCTCATCTTTGTTATTAGTCTTAGCAAAGGCCAAAAGTGAGGATTCTTTTGAACTAAACCGAGAAGAATTAATGCATATCGATCCCTAAACGCCCCCTCCAATAAGGTTATCCTCTTCCAAAGGGCATCGTCCAACCCCCATTGAGCATGCAGGCAACATGGGTGTCCTCCCCAAGAGGATGCATTCACCTAAACAATGTTTTTTAGCTCAACAAGTTATTCATTAGGGAATTCTTTATTTTATGCTTTACTTGATTGTTACATGCATTCGTGTAGATGCATAGTTATTGATAAGTGGAGTAGTTTATTCGTGTGGAGCTATTTGGTAATGTTATATGAAGATCAATTGTTTTAATAATCAAACTAAACCATTTTTACCAAAACTACTATTATTACCTTTTTTTCCTTTGTTTTTGCTTCTAAAAATATATAGATTCTTATCTTTTCTTACTCATGTGTTTCCCTCTAACCATGAGTTTTTCAAATACATCGAAAAGCATAATTAAAATGTATGATTTCAAAACGTTCAAGAATTTGTTCGTTGGATCTTATAAAACATTCGAAAATTTGATGTTTGTTGGGAGTATGTAATTAAGAATTTATATATAGAAAAGGATTTAAAGATAAGGTGTCAAATTTAAATATATAATCATAAATTTGAGGTTATCTAGTGAGAAAACAATTTATTGAACTTTTAAAAACATGATGTATGAATTGTAAATTTATTTATTGATGATCAGAAATTTTAGTTACTTCCAAAAACATTAATGTATGTTTTATATGTTGTAAACTAATCAATGGCGACACAAGGATGCCTTCGGTCTCCTCTGTGTCACAACCAGTGTATGAAAAGATATTATATCAAAGCACACAATAAAATAGCGGGAAATTTTTTGTTCCGGAGATGAAACCCCAGGGAGATCATAGCTTTAGGCCCATTTTTAAACTGCAGCCTGATCATACATATTACAAAATGGAGAATCAATCCAAACCAAAGGAATCTCATCGTGTAGTCCCTGATTCGTCAGACTGGGAAAAATCATTTCCATGTCACTGAAGGTTGGAGGCAGAAAATAAACAAAGATAATGCAGAATGAGCTACGGCTCTTCAATCTCTATTCATAAACCAAGATCAACTGATGTAATACAAACAATAATGTAAGGTGCATTGAAACACTTATGGAAAAACCCTAAAAGCTCTAACCTGGCTTTTACATGCATGCAAAGCATGTTGTTGCATTTATTAACTGAATGTCAGGAATGGGAACTAATGTTAATTGAAGTAATTACTATTTATGACACTCCTTCTTAATTACTACTGCTGACTACTGCCGCTTTTACAATGCCTAAATTATTTCTATGAATTTCAAAAATATCTTTTGCCAATGGCTTTGTGAATATGTCAGCCAATTGGTCAATCGATTTACAATGCTCAACACGAACTTCACCATTGTTCACAAGTTCTCTTATGAAGTGATATCTAGTATCAATGTGATTTCTTTTTTGGTGAAAAGCATGGTTCTTGGATAGAGTGATTGCTGAATTGTTGTCACAATAAACTGTGGTTGGTCCTTCTTGTTTCTGTTGAAGACCTTCTAAAACTCTGCGTAACCAAACTGCTTGACATGCTGCTGATGTCGCTGCTACATACTTTGCTTCTGCTGATGAAAGTGTCACAATGGGCTGCTTCTTGGATTCCCATGAAATCACCCCTGATCCAAGATGAAAAACATGGCCGGAAGTGCTCTTCTTGTCATCCAAACTTCCTGCAAAATCACTGTCAGTGAAACCTATCAAAACATCATACTCAGTGCTTGAGTATAAAATTCCATATCTTGAAGTCCCTGCAACATATCGTAAGATCCTTTTGCCAACTTGCCAATGTGAGTCTTTGGGAGACTCCATGAACCTCGAAATCAAGCTGACAGCAAACATAATATCAGGTCTCGTAGCTGTGAGATACATGATATTTCCTACAAGTCTCTTAAACAATGTTGGATCTACATTGGGACTGCCATCTTCTTTGCTCAACTTAGTACCTGTTTCCACTGGTGTAGGTGTTGTTTTGCAATTAAGCATTCTGAATCGCTTAAGAACTTCATTAGCATATTTATTTTGAGAGATAAATATACCATTTTCTGACTGTTCTACTTCTAGGCCAAGAAAGAACCTCATCAATCCAAGGTCTGTCATCTCGAACTCTTTCTTCATAGCTACCTTGAACTCATCTACTGAGAGGTCACTTGTAAAAATCATATCATCAACATACAAACAAACTATTAAAATATGTCCTTGTTGATTTACCTTTGTGTAAAGTGTTGGTTCGCTACTGCTTCTACTAAAACCATTTTTTATCAGATAAGAATCAATTCTGTTGTACCAAGCTCTTGGAGCTTACTTGAGCCCATATAGAGGTTTCTTCAACTTGTAAACTTTCTCTTCATGTTCTTTTATTTCATACCCATGTGGCTGCTCCACATAAATTTCTTCTTCAAAAATTCCATTCAAGAATTCCGACTTGACATCCATCTGATACACTTTCCATTTTTTTTGTGCTACAATTGCTAGGACTGCTCTTACTGTGTCCAATCTTGCCACTGGTGCAAAATTTTCTCCAAAATCAATTCTTGGTTGTTACGAGAAACCCTTTGCTACTAACCTTGCATTGTACTTATTAATCTCACCTTTTTCATTGAGTTTGGTTTTATAAAGCCACTTCACACCAATGGGTTTCTTATTCTTTGGAAGGTCAACTAGATCGCATGTATCATTTCTCTCAATGGAATCTATCTCTTCATCCATAGCATTTACCCAATGCTCTTGTTTTACAGCCTCTTCATAAAACATAGGTTCACTAGCAATAAAAACATAATTGGTATTTGCATCCAATTCATCATAAATATCTGTCAATCTTCTAGTCTTTTTATTACTGTGATCAGATTCATTACTGAGTTTCTAGGTGTTCTTTCTGGAGTATTTTCTACTGGTGAAGATGCCACTGGATCTTGTTGTCCAATCAGCTCCTCATCTTCTCCATCTTTTGGTTGGGGTATTGCAGCTCCCACACCCTTGTTTATGGTTCCATTCCATGACTCTTCATCCTTGAACAAAACATCTCTGCTGAGGATAACCTTTTTGGTAATAGGGTTATACAACTTGTAGGCTTTAGTTTGTTCACCGTATCCAAGAAATATACATTTCTCACTCCTGTTGTCTAACTTTTTTCTTGCTGTTTAGGAACATGAGCATAAGCAACACAACCAAATATTTTGAAATCAGAAACATTACAACTCATACCTGACCATGCTTCCTCTGGTACTCTATTCTTCACAATTTTGGTGGGAGATCTGTTCATCACATGAACAACGCAAGCCACTGTGTCTCCCCAAAATTCATGGGACAAATTTCTTCCTTTCAGCATGCTCCTTGCCATATTCATGATGGTTCTATTCTTGTGTTCTGCAATACCATTCTACTGAGGTGTATATCTTGTAGTGAACTGCCTCTTGATTCCATGATGTTTGCAGTAATCATGAAATTGCTTTAACTCATGCTCTTCCCCTCCATCTTATCTCAATACTTTTAGTTGATAACCACTATGTTTTTCAACCAGAGCCCTAAATTCCTTGAACTTGCCAAAAGTTTCAGACTTCTGATGAAGGTACACCCAAGTTTTTCTACTGAAATCATCAATAAATGTAAGAAAATAATGGCTTCCACCAATCGATTGAGTTTGTATTGGTCCAACTAGATCAATATGAATAAGTTCTAAAGGTGTAGGTGCCCTTCGAGACATACCTTTAGGAAAGCTATCCCTGTGCTGCTTTGCAATGATGCAACACTCACAACTGCTTTTTGGCTCCTTCATAGGGGGTAATCCCTTTACCATCTCTTTCCACTGCAAAAACTTGAGACCACCAAAGTGAAGATGTCCATATCTAAAATTCCATAACCAATAATCATCCATGCAAGTGGATTTTTGAGCAAAAGAGGTTACCTTACTGCTGCAATTCATGACTAGTGGATACATTCTGTTCCTAGTCACTTGTATTTTGATAATCAACTGTCAATTTGGGGGTTTGTCATAAATTTCACAGTCTGATCCATCAAAGACAAGTCTATATTTCTTTTCAGTGAGTTGCCCAATGCTGAGCAGATTATGCTTCAATCCTGGAGCATAATATACATCTATACTTGTCTTTTGCTGGCCTTTTTTGGTTAGAATGTTGACCACTCCTTTGCCAAGAACTGGAACTACCTCATCCGTGCCGACTTTGACCTCTGTCCTCACTGACTTATCTAGGTCTACAATTAGACCTCTATTACCTGTCATCTGGTTATTCCAGCCACTATCTAAAAGCCAAAGTCCCTTTGGGATTTCATGTGCAGCATGACATGTAAGAAATAACATATCATCTTTATCCTTAGAGGTATTAGTCACATTAGCATTATGATTTGCTTGATCAGCCTTTTTCTTTCTGCATTCATGAGCATAATGCCCAAATTTAATGCAATAATAACACTTAATATTAGATTTATCTGACCTTTTTTTGTCACAGTTCCCTCCTTCAAGGTTATGATGGTGATCTTGATCTTCATTTCCATTACTACGGCCATTTCCGCCTTATCCTCTTGATCCTCCTCTGCCTCTTCCTCTGCCTCTTGAGAATGAGACATGTGCTTTGAAAGCATTCTCCAGAGAGGACTCTTCATTCCTGTTGACTCTGGATTCGTATGAAAGTAGAGATCCGGTCAACTCATCTATAGAGAGAGTACTTAGATCCTTTGCTTCTTCAATCGCTACAACTTTTGGGTTAAATTTGTGGGGTAGGGATATCATAACCCTTTCAACCACCCTTTGATCTTCGATCTTTTCACCATAGGTATTCAGCTGATTAACAATCCCCATGACTTTGGTCATGAAAGAATCTACTGAGTCTGATTCTTTCATCTTCAGATCTTCAAAGTCTCTTCTTAGGTTTTGGAGTGTAGTTGTTTATACCTTACCAGCACCCTGATAACTGGTTGCCAAGATATCCCATGCTGCTTTGGCATGTAATGAGGTTGATATCTTTGGAAATACGATGTTATCCAAAGCGTTCATTATATGATGCAGTGCCTTTGCATCCTTATTCCTGTGTGCTCGCAGGACATGCTTTTCTGCGTTTGAAAGGGATTGAAAAGCTGCGTCATCTGCAAGTTCGGAATAGCCATGCACGACATATTCCCATGCATCTTCTGACCTGAGATAAACCGCCATCCTTGTGGCCCAAACATCATAGTCCTTTTTCCTTGTAAGAGGAGAAATCTGAGATTGATTGTTGCTGCTAGAAGCCATAGACGCTACGGAGTCTTTCACTGGCCTTTTCAAAACAATCTCTTTCCTCTTTTTTTTTTTTTCAAAATAATGTCTCCCTCTTAAATAAGAAAGTTTTTGAAAAAATATCTTCTTCTCTTGTAAAAAAAATTCTTACTCAAAGAATCTCGTAAAAGAAAAATAACTTTGTGAAAGTAAAACAAACAAATCACTCTCATGAAAAAATTGAAGAAAAGATCTCTCTCGTAAAAGAGAAATATATCTTTCTTGCTCTTGCTCTTTCCCTAATTACCGTGGGTATTGACTAACTATCACGCCTTGGACTATAGGTAGGGCACGATAATTCCAAAAAAAAATTGCTTGTAACTCCCGAAATTTCCATGCTTTGGACTATAGGGAGGGCACAATAATTTCTCCAAAAAACAATTTTTTGTGTAAAATTTCTTCCAAATACATACAAATTCTTCAAATTTATGGCTTTGGTTTCTCCAGAAATTAATACTTCAAATTTGATCTTCTCCTAAGCTTTGATACCAAACTGAAGGTTGGAGGCAGACAATAAACAAAGATAATGCAGAATGAGCTACGGTTCTTCAATATTTATTCATAAACCAAGTTCAACTGATGTAATCCAAACAATAATGTAATGTGTATTTAAACACTTATGGAAAAACCCTAAAAGCTCTAACCTAGCTTTTGAATGCATGCAAAGCATGCTGTTGCATTTATTAACTGAACGTCAAGAATAGGAACTAATGTTAACTGAAGTAATTACTATTTCTAACAGTCACTGAATCTTTTAGAGAAGGCACTGCAATCCTTAGTTAAATTTGTAATGGGTAGTTGATCATTGCAATAGAAAGTATATTCAAGTTTTTCGGTACCGGCTTCAGCAGCAATTACCTCAAAGGATAATCCTTGATCCACCACATCCGGGAAGATCAGAGGATTCTCATCGAGTAATCCCTGATTCATGTCCGTACTGGCACTAAATCGTTTAGAGAAACCAGAGCAATCACCAGTTAAAAATTTTGTAGTTTTGTTTTCCATGATAAGCGGTTGATCATTGCTGTAAAAAGTGTATTCCTCAGAGGATGGACTCTTGTGATTCGCTTGCTGCTTCTTTTCCTTTGATTTGTGGGTAGATTTCCCCGTTAGTCTCTGAACCAGAGACCAAAAGTTTTGTGCGTCAGTTTTGATAATCTTGGGTTCATAAACATACACAACGCGTACCTTTGGAACGATAATATTCTTGTGCTGCGAATATGTCCTTGATCTTCCTTCATCATCGCCAGCAGAATAAGAGTTGGAAATCCAATTGGAACATTTATTGGCATCCAACATGATATGAGATTTTGCTACAGACTTAGGTGAAGCTTCGTTGATCTATATTGGTGTTAATGGATTTATATAAGAAACAACGGAATTTATCGCTTCAGACTGCCTGAAATTTATTTTCATTCTTTTTTGTATGGAATAGAACCTTGTCAATGGTTCACGATTTCATTGTAAAAAGCCCGTTGACTTTACAAAACTTTGGAAGAATTGTTGAATGTCAATTTCATTGCCTGTTGGACGGATATAACCATCATCATTAGCAACATCCGAGCCAGTTTTTAAGCTAGTTGACCTATAATCAGTAGCAAGGGAGGTGGACTTAGTTTATCATTGGCAGGGTAAGCATAGGTGGCAAAAGTTTAACCTTCATCGATACCAGCAGCTAAGGTAACCAGAAGAGAGAAATATAAGGTAGAAGCCCCTAGGCAGAGACCAGAGCAAAGAAGGCAAAGGCAGGGGTTTAACCTGCGGGGGGATAAGGTAAAGGCATCCGAGTCACCCGCGGCAGTGGATAAAGCAGCGGTTAAAGTTCCAGATTACATGGCAATGCCAGGATAATATATCATTCCATTAATTGCACCCAACATATAAGGTTCATTTATTTAGGGCTATTGCTTATTGTAATGTAAGCCAACCCTCCTTGACATATATGATTCGAGCGGAGCTATTAAATTGATTGTACAGTAGTTAATATTCTCCAATCTAAAAGTTTAACATTTGAAATCTAAATTTTTTTATTATAATTTTTATTGTTCTAATTTTCTATTGGTTAAAAAGATGTGAGGTTAGCCTCAAAAACAACGAGTCGATTTCAGCTGACATCTATCCAGTTTGACGTCATCCCATCCCAATCCCATCTCCATTATTCACCGAGGAGTGTCCAATTTCATCCATGACATTTAGTTTTCACAAAAGTGAATTAATCCAACACCTAGTTTTAAATTTTTGTATTTCACCAATGTTGCAATATAGTATGAATATTATTTTAAATTTACAATTTTTTAAAATTGGTATTTATTTGGCATTTGATTGGTTGTGTACAAGTGACATTGTTTTCGGTTTTCTCGTCCTAGGATCTGGTGGCGCTGTTGCGTAAGCTTCCGTAGGGTGTTAATTAATATATTTTGTATGCCCATTCCACGAAACCATGGCGCCTATTCCTCAACAGCATGTTTGCAGAAGAGTACAGGGTCCTCGGGTATGGGGAATACATTCAGTCTTATAACCATATGCTTCAAGCATGGAGCCCATTCCTCAACAGCATGTTTTCAGAAGAGTACAGGGTCCTCGGGTATGGGGAATACGTTCAGTCTTATCACCATATGCTTCATCTGGACTTGGTCTGATTCCCATTCATTCGAGCCCTTTAGGACAATCTCGACCATTCTGGCCCTGAGATCTGAGCTAGTTTTTGGTCATCTATCCCTTGCTACTATATCTTGGCTTCATTTTGAGCATTCAAAGGTTTAATTGCAGTAGTTTTTTTTCTCCTCAAGTGGCTTACCTGCTAAATTCAAAGCTGTATATCACCATCTCTTACTGGTTCATTGTAACCAGATGAATACCTGATAACTTTGCATATTCTCTTACTGGTTCATTGTACCCAGGTGAATACTTGATAGCATTTGCATATTTTGTATGCATCGAATTGCTATTTGCATGCTTATAGTCATCGTTTAAATCTCTGCATTATCTTATCGTTGATTCATTTGATGGTTTCTATATGCTAATGATGGGTCCCTATTAATTTGTGAGGGAACCCATCAAATTCCTTGCATTGATGGCGCTAGAGGAAACTTCACTTTGCTTGCACTTTATAGGTATACACTGGTTGCATGCATGGTGCAAAGTTTCTAATGTGACACATAAAGAATTACCATTACTTTGACAAGTGTCTATGCAGGTTATTGTCTTTAGCAGAAGCTTGTAGTAGAAAATCCTTCACAGACAAGATCGAAGATAGATGTGTGTCAGGTTGCATGGTGAAAAGTTTTTAATGTGACACATAGAGCATTACCATTACTTTGACAAGTGTCTATGCAGGTTTTCGTCTTTAGCGGAAGCTTAAAGCTAAAGCTTTCCAGTTTCTACAAATAGAGCAGGTGGAAATGTCAAGGACATTACCACCACGTAAAAGTGCAAAAAAGTTTCCACCGTATACCCACCTTATCCCTTCTTTCTCAGTCTTGATAAGAGATAGTGATGGTAAAAGTTTCCACCGTTGCCCACAACAAACAAACCTATTCCCAACCACATCAAGTCCATAGCTGGAGACCACATGCTCTCAAAGAGTTGTTGGGCATATAACAGATTTGCAGATATACAGTGTAAACAAATACGAAAACGAAATCAATGGAGCGGTCGTCAAGGTCATATAACCATTGTAACGATGAACAAACAGGACCTGCATTTATATTATTTTACTCAGTATAACATCTAAAAAAATGAAAAATGTGTAACAAAAATGATAAAATGATCCTCTTGAGCAAGTCAAAGGTGGAAATTATTAACAATTGATTCTCTTATTTCTATTGACGTGTATAAAAAATGCATAAGGATGGAAAAGGCATCAAATATCTCTTTGTCTATATAATCACAAGGGTAAATTCATGAAAGAATTCCAACCTAGCTAAAACATTGAGCAACACATGGTTGTCACATAGAATCAATGCTTGGAGATTGCATGGCATTTGCCACAATACATTGAAATAAAATCTCAATTGGAAAATCATATTCAGCAATAATCAGGGGCATCAAAAGTTCTAAAACAAAAACCATTAGATAAAGAAAAAGCAGAGTGACTAGATGACCAAAACTACAAAGCTGGTCGATATTATATAACAATAATTATATAGCATTTGACACAACTCTAACAATCCTATAAACACAAAGAGATATAGACAAAAAAACAATCTACAATATTTCAATGGAGGTTGTTTCAACTGCATGAAATCTATTTTACAAAATGAACAATGGCTAAAAAGTAAATATCCACCCGAGCAAACAATGTTTTAACAAATGTTGATGCAAACACAATTGCAATGTATTTTTTTTTATACTATGGAAGATTTCGCTAGTCACGCATCCAAATCAGTCTATTTTGCTTTAAACAGGGTCACCCTAAGAACTTTTATGGAACTGTATTTGAAAGGCACAAAGTTGATTCAAGGGCAAAAGCCTTCACAAGGCTCCAAGAAAGCTTCAACAACTGTCAAAGACTGAATGCATATTTAAATTAAACAGGGCAAGGAATTATCCATATTTCCATGAGAACGATAATAGACTATCAAGCCGCCATAGATTGCAAGAATACGTCAAAGAGTGAATGCATATTTAAATTAAAGAGGACAAGAAATTATCCATATTCCCATGAGAATGACAATAGACTATCAAGCTGCCATAGATTGCAAGAATATGTTCTCTTGTTCTAGACGCATTCTTCAACATTGAAAACAACTCGATGTTTGAATGCAATAACAATATACCCTAAACTTTAGACCATCACACTTAGAAAGATGTAATACATTATTCAAAATCCAGGCACAAGTTATTCTACATGCATTATCCACGATTCAAAGCATATGCATCATCTAAATTCTTTGACATTATACTTTCAACACCAGACCATTAAGCATACAAAGCTGCAATGGAAGAAGCAAAAGGAAACCAAAGAAGGAATCCGACAACAATCCCAGTTCAAGCACACAAGATAAAACAATACAAATGAAAGAAGAGGAAGCAAAGCCAATATAAGACAAGTATCTGCAACCAATTAGGCTGACAGGAACAACAATCAAGCAATAGCAAGCTGACAATGAGGGGAATGACACAAAACAATAGTAACCAACAAGGAATTAAGTCCAAGTTGTCTTGAGCACTGGACAACGAAACTGTCACAACAATATAGAGAAAAAAGAAACACATGCATTGTCAAAAGAATCTTCATTTGGTCCTATGTGACCAGAGTAAGAAAATCAAACTATGTAGATGGTTAAGGATCTCTTTCTCGAAAAACAAAGCTTGCCTATAAACATGCCATGGGGAAAAAAATAATTGAGGAAGAACATCATACTTTAATACTTGAAAAATCTCTGTAAATCCACAACACAACATTAAAATCTTGCTACAAAGGACCTATAAAGACAACAGGAATAGAAAAAAGGGACATGAAAATTCCAACCGGCGACCACAACCTATATGAAACTATACATGGAAATTTGTGTTGTGAACGCTACATTTTATGGAAAAAGGAACAAAATTGGTGTCAACTAAAGTTAGCCAAAGACCCTATGTTTTTCTTATAATTATTGTTGCAACGGGAATCTTGGTATCCTTAGAATCTATTGAGGCTATCAATATCTATAGCGACACTAGACCAAAGAGGAGAAGCCAAGAGCAAATTCCTTTTTTTTAAAGAAAAAAACACTACGACGTGGAAGAACTCAACAGCTAAATAATTCATTACATAATCTTCAATGAACATTTGTCAATACGACGAACAACCATTGCACAAAGACAATGTTTGACGCATTGTCAATGAATGAACATTAAGAACAACAAAAGGCATGCCAGGATGGTATGTTCAAACGCCCACCTATGTCTAAACCATCAACAACACACAATCCAGAGCAAACAATTCATATGTTTGAGTTTAACGCAAAGAGCAAGGGGCACTTCCATCAAGCCCTAATTTTCCACCAGAAACCTTGGAACGTAGAGAAGACAACAATCGAAAGGGAAAAAAATGGGGGGAACCTACGAACGGCAACCCCAATAGGCCTCAAAACAAAGGACCATGAGCAGAGAATTCAATCACAAAGAAAACAAAAGACCCTACTTCCAGCTATTTGCACTCTTTCTAGAATTAATGGTGGAATAAATTTCATTTCCTCGAGTATGTAGAGCAGGAACAGTGACGAGATTCTTAAGGATGGGGTGAAGCATATGAGCATCCCATTCCTGCTTGATATTCTATTTTCTTCTCTTTCCTGAGAAAACTTGGAGTATTCGAGGTTTTGAGTCCTTTGGCCTCTGAGTATCCTGTTTGCAAACTACCCCGCAAAGTCATAATCTCTGTAACTTTCAAATATATCGAGGGAGGATTCTGAAAGAGAACTTGATGCAGAAGCTGCGCCATGGTGATTATCGAAGTGCGTGCATGAGTTAGAGAGTATTTTGTTGTCAAAGACCCTATTTAGCTGTATAAAATGAATTTGGTATGCAATCTTATCTACAACCATTCCCTCCACCCGCTTGTGACAAGCTCCATGCTTTGATACTACGGTGCAGACCTTTCCAGGCCTCAGCCCCTTAGAACGTGTAAGGCTCATTAAATGTCATTTGGTTCTTATCTCTGTCTCATAATTTCTCCAGCATGTTTCTGCAATCATTTTCTTTCTTCAGAGAAGTTTCCACGCTTGAGATCGGGACGAGCCTGTAGCTCTTTCCACATCTCAACAGCCCTGCAATCAGAAAATCAAGAAAATGTCGTACGTCATCCCTACAATCGAAAAATCAAGAAAACGTCGTATGTCATCTCTTATGTTAGTTTACATACAGCTGTTAATTCCATGCACAGTTGCAAGCCCACGAGATTTAATTCAACTACCAAAAGCAGAGAAAGAAATTTAAGGAAGGAGAAAGACATATATAAGATCACTAACCTTCATGTTTCAGCATCAACACCGCTTCCAAGGCTAAGCTATCCAGAATATGTAAGGGATTCGAGGACTATTACTTGTGGTGAATGAATGTGGTTCTGTTCATAGTACCTTGAAATCCGGGAAAAGTTTCAACGAGATTTGGCATAGAGATTAAACCATACTGAACGCACAGAGATCAAACATACTACCGACCTGCAAGACCAAATCCAGGAAGAGGATATGCTGAGGTCAATGTGACGCCGGCTCCTGGGATGCTGATACCGAGGCATACGTCATATGTCCGAATCCAATCAGATGGCGGATAAAAATTCCATTTAATAAAAAAAATTAATAACAAAAACATTCCACTAATGTCTAGGCCATAGTCTCTGCCAAATATTTCATCCCCACACGGGATTAATACTACTGCACGAAAACAACATGTCAAGGACTTCGCGTGGAGCTATTAGTAGCCCAATACATGACACAAATATTTATGTTTTCCTAAGTTTATTCTAAAGTTATATTTTTTTCATATTAAATATAAAATTTAAAAACTATTAAAAACCATTTATTTCAATGTTTATTGGCTCTCCCTTGCTAACGTTCACCTCGGTATTTGATGCCCGGGCCTCGGTGGCGGGCGAATGTCATAGTGGTTCTCGTGCAGAGTAGAATTAAATGACTCTGCATTTGTGGATCAAGACTTCGTTTAAACAAATGAGATAAGACGTGCTGGTACAAGGCATTGTGGGGGACTCTTGGATGAAGCGTGCAACTTCTTGAATATCAGTTAGACCATGCATCAGTCAAACTGGAAATCAACTTACATAATATCTAGTCCGAGAGCAATTTAAGGAAGACGTAAAACTTGGAATTAAACCCGAGTATTTGATAACCCCGATAATGGAGCTTACTCTCTCAGATATGCTCATGTATGACATGGAATTTATTCCTTTTTCTTGGTAGACGTCATCCCTAAGGTAAATCGGTACTTTAATAAGCGTCTTGCGCCTTCATATGCCTGAAGAATGCAGTATCCCTTCTCGGATCACATTACTTTTGCTATTCGACTTTTTATAAGATGATATGTGACGGTAGAGCCGTCTTAGACGCGCATTTACAATTCAGAATGCATACCTCGGTGTGAATGAAGGGGCTGAGAGGAGTCGGCGGTAGTCTGACAGTCGATCCCTACAGTTAAACAACTTCCCCAAACTCAGCATCTATCCTAGCGATTTTGAGTTGGAAACCATGTCGAACATGCTTTTTTTCTATGATCATGTGAAGTACGGTCACGCTGAGCGGTAGGCCCCTTGATATTAACCCCTACAGATTCGAAACCGATGGAATGCTGAGCCCAAGCAATAACTCTGGGAGTAAGCCCCTTAATATTATTCTCTTCGGTGCTGGACACAGACCACGTTAATATATTCTATCTTCTCATCCCACCACAGGTTTCTCCATTGGAGGAGTTGGAGTTGCTTTGATAGTAATAGCCCTATTGTTCTTTGCATATTGTCTGAAGAAGAGAAAACCTCCTAGTAATTTCGGCAAATATGAGAGAAAAGACATGGAAGCATGTGTGCCTGGGCGCGAGATAGGCGATTTGCCGTTATTTTCTTATGAAGAACTTCGTCAATTTACAAATTGCTTGCACAAGGAGAATGGACTTGGCATTGGAGGGTTCCGGTCGGTCGATCTGGGTAAGCTTTGTGACAGAAGAACTGTGGCCGTAAAGAGACTTTCTCAGGATAGCTATAGGAGACTTGATCAATGACACATAAAGCATTACCATTACTTTGACAAGTGTCTATGCAGGTTGTCGTCTTTAGTGGAAGCTTAAAGCTGAAGCTTTCTGCTTTCTACAAATAGAGCAGGTGGCAATGTCAAGGACATTGCCACCACGTAAAATTGCAAAAACGTTTCCACCATATACCCACCTTGTCCCTTCTTTTTCAGTCTTGATAAGAGATAGTGATGGTAAAAGTTTCCACTGCTGCCCACAACAAACAAACCTATTCCCAACCACATCAAGTCCATAGCTGGAGACCACATGCTCTCAAAGAGTTGTTGGGCATATAGCAGATTTGTAGATACACATTGTAAACAAATACGAAAACGAAATCAATGGAGCGGTCATCAAGGTCATATAACCATTGTAACGATGAACAAACAGGACCTGCATTTATATTATTTTACTCAGTATAACATCTAAAAAAATGAAAAATGTGTAACAAAAATGATAAAATGATCCTCTTAAGCAAGTTAAAGGCGGAAATTATTAACAATTGATTCTCTAATTTCTATTGACGTGTATAAAAAATGCATAAGGACGGCAAAGGCATCAAATATCTCTTTGTCTATATAATCACAAGGGTAAATTCATGAAAGAATTCCAACCTAGCTGAAACATTGAGCAACACATGGTTGTCACATAGAATCAATGTTTGGAAATTGCATGGCATTTGCCACAATACATTGAAATAAAATCTCAATTGGAAAATCATATTCAGCAATAATCAGGGGCATAAAAAATTCTAAAACAAAAACCATTAGATAAAGAAAAAGCAGAGTGACTAGATGACCGAAACTACAAAGCTGGTCGATATTATATAACAATAATTATATAGCATTTGACACAGCTCTAACAATCCTATAAACACAAAGAGATATAGACAAAAAACAGTCTACAATATTTCAATGGAGGTTGTTTCAACTGCACGAAATCTATTTTACAAAATGAACAATGGCTAAAAAGTAAATATCCACCCGAGAAAACAATGTTTTAACAAATGTTGATGCAAACACAATTGCAATGTATTTTTTTTTTATACTATGGAAGAGTTCGCTGGTCACGCATCCAAATTAGTCTATTTTGCTTTAAATAGGGTCACCCTAAGAGATTTTCTGGAACTGTATTTGAAAGGCACAAAGTTGAGTCAAGGGCAGAAGCCTTCACAAGGCTCCAAGAAAGCTTCAACAACTGTCAAAGACTGAATCCATATTTAAATTAAACAGGACAAGGAACTATCCATATTGCCATGAGAACGACAATAGACTATCAAGCCGCCATAGATTGCAAGAATACGTCAAAGAGTGAATGCATATTTAAATTAAAGAGGACAAGAAATTATCCATATTCCCATGAGAATGACAATAGACTATCAAGCTGCCATAGATTGCAAGAATATGTTGTCTTGTTCTAGACGCATTCTTCAACATTGAAAACAACTTGATGTTTGAATGCAATAACAATATACTCTCAACTTTAGACCATCACACTTAGAAAGTTGTAATACATTATTCAAAATCCAAGCACATGTTATTCTACATGTATTATCCATGATTCAAAGCATATGCATCATTTAAATGCTTTGAAATTATACTTTCAACACCAGACCATTAAGCTTACAAAGCTACAACGGAAGAAACAAAAGGAAACCAAAGAAGGAATCCGATAACAATCCCAGTTCAAGCACACAAGATAAAACCATACAAATGAAAGAAGAGGAAGCAAAGCCAATATAAGCCAAGTATCTGCAAACAATTGGGCTGACAGGAACAACAATCAATCAATAGCAAGCCGACAATGAGGGGAATGACACAAAACAGTAGTAACCAACAAGGAACTAAATCCAAGTTGTCTTGAGCACAAGACAACGAAACTGTCACAACAATATAGAGAAAAAAGAAACACATGCGTTGTCAAAAGAATATTCATTTGGTCCTATGTGACCAGAGTAAGAAAATCAAACTATGTAGATGGTTAAGGATCTCTTTCTCGAAAAGCAAAGCTTGCCTATAAACATGCCATGGGGAAAAAAATAATTGAGGAAGAACATCATACTTTAATACTTGAAAAATCTCTCTAAATCCACAGCACAACATTAAAATCTTGCTACAAAGGACCTATGAAGACAACAGAAATAGAAAACAGGGACATGAAAATTCCAACCGGTGACCACAACCTATATGAAACTATACATGGAAATTTGTGTTGTGAACGCTACATTTTATGGAAAAAGGAACAAAATTGGTGTCGACTAAATTTAGCCAAAGACCCTATGTTTTTCTTATAATTATTGTTGCAACGAGCATCTTGGTATCCTTACAATCTATTGAGGCTATCAATATCTATAGCGACACCAAACCAAAGAGGAGAAGCCAAGAACAAACTCCTTTTTTTAAGAAAAAAACACTATGATGTGGAAGAACTCAACAGCTAAATAATTCATTACATAATCTTCAATGAACATTTGTGAATACTACGAACAACCATTGCACAAAGACAATGTTTGACGCATTGTCAACGAATGAACATTAAGAACAACAAAAGGCATCCCAGGATGTTATGTTCAAACACCCACCTATGTCTAAACCATCAACAGCACACAATCCAGAGCAGACAATTCATATGTTTGAGTTCAAAGCAAAGAGTAAGGGTCCATCGAGCCCTAATTTTCCACCAGAAACCTTGGAACGTAGAGAAGACAACAATCAAAAGGGAAAAAAACAGGGGGAACCTACAAACTGCAACCCCGATAGGCCTCAAAATAGAGGACCATGAGCAGAGAATTCAATCACAAAGAAAACAAAAGACCATGCTTCCAGCTATTTGCACTCTTTCTAGAATTAATGGTGGAATAAATTTCAGTTCCTCGAGTATGTAGAGCAGGAACAATGATGAGATTCTTAAGGATGGGGTGTAGCATATGAGCATCCCATTCCTGCTTGATATTCTATTTTCTTCTCTTTCCTGAGAAAACTTGGAGTATTCGAGGTTTTGAGTCCTTTGGCCTTTGAGTATCCTGTTTGCAAACTACCCCGCAAAGTCATAATCTCTGTAACTTTCAAATATATCGAGGTAGGATTCTGAAAGAGAACTTGATGCAGAAGCTGTGCCATGCCAATGATCGAAGTGCGTGCATGAGTTACAGAGTATTTTGTTATCGAAGACCCTATTTAGTTGTATAAAATGAATTTGGTATGCAATCTTATCTACAACCATTCCCTCCACCCGCTTGTGACAAGATCCATGCTTTGATACTACAGTACAGACCTTCCCAAGCCTCGGCCCCTTAGAATGTGTAAGGCTCATTAAATGTCATCCGGTTCTTATCTCTATCTCATCATTTATCCAAGCATGTTTCTGCAATCGTTTTCTTTCTTCAGAGAAGTTTCCATGCTTGAGACGAGGACGAGCCTGTAGCTCTTTCCACATCTCAATAGCTATGCAATCGGAAAATCAAGAAAACGTCGTACGTCATCCCTGCAATCGGAAAATCAAGAAAACGTCGTACGTCATCTCTTATGTCAATTTACATACAGCTATTAATTCCATGAACAGTTGCAATCCCATGAGATTTAATTCAACTACAAAAAGCAAAGAAAGAAATTCAAGGAAGGAGAAAGACATATATAAGATCACTAACCTTCCTGTTTCGGCATCAACACCACTTCCAAGGCTAAGCTATGCCAAATATGTAAGGGATTCGAGGACTGGTACTTGTGGTGAATGAATGTGGTTCTGTTCACAGTACCTTGAAATCCGGGCAAAGTTTCAACGAGATTCAGCATAGAGATTAAACCATACTAAACGCACAGAGATCAAACATACTGCCGACCTACATGACCAACTGTCGACCTGCAAGACCAAATCCATGAAGAAGATACGCTGAGGTCAGTGCGCCGCTGGCTCCTGGGACACTGATACTGAGGCATACGTCATATGTCCGGATCCAATCAGATGGCGGATAAAAAGTCCATTTAATAAAAAAAATTAATAATAAAAACATTCCACTAATGTCTAGGCCATAGTCTCTGCCCAATATTTCATCCCCACACCGGATTAATACTACTGCACGAAAACAACATGTCAAGGACTTTGCGCGGAGCTATTAGTAGCCCAGTACATGACACAAATATTTATGTTTTCCTAAGTTTATTGTAAAGTTATATTTTTTCATATTAAATATATATTTTAAAAACTATTAAAAACCATTTATTTCAATGTTTATTGGCTCTCCCTTGCTGACGTTCGCCTCGATATTTGATGCCTGGGCCTCGGTAGGGGTTCTCGTGCAGAGTGGAATTAAATGACTCTGCATTTGTGGATCAAGACTTCATTTAAACAAATGAGATAAGACGTGATGGTACAAGGCATTGTGGGGGACTCTTGGATGAAGTGCACAACTTCTTGAATATCAGTTAGATCATGCGTCAGTCAAACTAGAAATCAACTTACACAATATCTAGTCCGAGAGCAATTTAAGGAAGACGTAAAACTTGGAATTAAACCCGAGTATTTGATAACCCCGGGAATGGAGCTTACTCTCTTAGATATGCTCATGTATGACATGGAATTTATTCCTTTTTCTTGGTAGACGTCATCCCTAAGGTAAATCGGTACTTTAATGATCGTCTCGCGCCTTCATATGCCTGAAGAATGCGGTATCCCTTCTCGAATCACATTACTGCTGCTGTTCGGCTTTTTATCAGATGATATGTGCCGGTAAAGCCATCTTAGACATGCATTTACAATTCAGAATGCATACCTTGGTGTGAACGAAGGGGCTGAGAGGAGTCCATAGTTGATCCCTGCAGTTAAACAACTTCCCCAAACTTAGCATCTATCCTAGCGATTTTGAGCTGGAAAGTACGGTCACGCCGAGTGGTAGGCCCCTTGATATTAACCCCTACAGATTCGAAACCGATGGAATGTTGAGCCCAAGCAATAACTCTGTGAGTAAGCCCCTTGATATTATTCTCTTCGGTGCTGGACACAGATCACGTTAATATATTCTATCTTCTCATCCCACCATAGGTTGCTCCATTGGAGGAGTTGGAGTTGCTTTGATAGTAATAGCCCTACTGTTCTTCACGTATTATCTGAAGAAGAGAAAACGTCCTAGTAATTTCTGCAAATATGAGAGAAAAGACGTGGAATCATGTGTGCCTGGGCGCGAGATAGGCGATTTGCCGATATTTTCTTACGAAGCACTTCGTCAGTCTACAAATTGCTTCCACAAGGAGAACGAACTTGCCGTTGGAGGGTTCTGGTCGGTCTATCTGGGTAAGCTTTGTGACGGAAGAACTGTGGCCGTAAAGAGACTTTCTCAGGATAACTCTAGGAGACTTGATCAGTGACACATAAAGCATTACCATTACTTTGACAAGAGTCTATGCAGGGTGTCATCTTTAGCAGAAGCTTAAAGCTGAAGCTGAAGCTTTCTACAAATAGAGCAGGTGGCAATGTCAAGGACATTGCCACCACGTGGCTCTTGTTATTATTTATAAACCTAACAAATTTAAGAATATATCCGTTTGTATTCTTATTTCCAACGTACGGTGGGAATCAAGCGAGTAGAATCGAAGCACTCGCCAACTTCCTTCCTCACATAGGTCCAAGTTGTTGGTCACGGGTGGTTTTTACATCCACATGCATTTCACTAGCTTGGATTATTATTATACAAACGTACAGCCAGGCGATTAGATTTCCGCTTCCAGCGCAATGTGGAGCACTCGACATTTTGCAATAATGATGATATGAGAACCTAATAATATCAAATTAGTGATATGATGAGCTGTAATTAACACACTATAAAATCCATCTTCGACAAGCTCAAGCTTGCAATTCTCTCTTTCTTTCTCTTGAGTTGCTTCTTTCTCTTCAAATCCTTTCAAGAAGAGGAAGAAGAAGCATCGCATTTGATTGAAGATGGCAAAGGCTGCAGCGTTGCTCTTTATAGTTATGATTGCTGCAGCAACTACTATGCCCACGCTTGTCATGGGATGTGGTAGTTATAACTGTCCTCCTACTGCAACAACTCCTAGTGTCTCGGGTAGTGGAAGTAGCCCTGCAAGTGGGAGTTCAGGCGGAGGAAGCTCTTCATGTCCTTTAGACGCACTGAAACTGGGAGCCTGCGTTGATTTGCTGGGAGGTTTGGTGCACTTGGGCATTGGAGACCCTGTCGGTCAACCAGTGCTGCCCGGTGTTGGCAGGTGTTCTGGAGTTGGAGGCAGCTTTGTGCCTCTGTACAACAATTCGCCTGAAGCTGCTCAACCTGAATGTCATTCTCCCGCTGGCTCTGGAGCTCTATGTTCAATGCGGCACTGATTATCGATTGCCCACAGTTAAAATGTTGTGACAATAATCCGGGCATGGAAGAATGTATACGTATATTCTAAGAAAATATTAGGTTGGAAATAAGAATACAAACGAGGGATATATTCTCAAGAATAAAATATTATTGACAAAGGCTCTTGTTTAATGGTGTTCATATTCCCTGGAAGAAAATATTATTGACAAAGGCTCTTGTTTAATACTGGTACATGATTCCCAAGACATTGTAATAATACTCGCATTCAACTTTGATTCCAAAGACACCTTATAGATGGCTCACGTTTTGGCTTTTAGGTTTTGTTCATGGCAATTGAGGTTGAGGGAGTCATTTAGGGATTAAAGCCTTTGTTTCGGTTTACAAAACCTACTAGTGGCTCATGTATCCCACTGTTATGACCACAACACACCCAAATCCAGAAGGCCCTTACAATTTTTTTTGAAAGTTGGACTTATTAGATGGTGTTTTTGTATTATTTCCTTACTCGACCATGTTTGAGGCCCTATGGTCCGTCTTTGGTGTGAAAAACACTCATATCCAAATGATTTAGGGCCCAAGGCCCAAATCATTTCATCCCCATATCGTAGCTTATGAGTTATGAAACGTTCATTTAGGTATTGATCCTCTTCTTTCACCCTCTAAGTATGTTTATATTTCAAATCCCGTGTGGCGTTGCACCGGGCACGACCCTTGCAGGTATGACGTGGGATGCTACTGCTCCCCACTTAACCCCATGATCTCTTTGTTGGTTGTGGGGCCTGACCTTCCAGTTTCATAGATGATGTTGTTCCAGCCGTGTTTGTACCCCAGGTTTGGTTATGATCTCAGCACGCGCAACGGGGGGTCCGGGGGCCAGCGAGCCCCCGACGAGGATTCGGGGTCAGCGCCCTTGATTTTCTTTTTTGTTATGGGACACCAACACCATAATAAACACAATCAATTAATGGTGTAAACATTATGCATGGGCGCGTGCGCGTGTTTTAACGCGTACGCGCTGATGGCGTGTACGCACATGTAAACACATGTGCACGCATATATTTGCGTACGCGTGCGTGCACATTTTGTCCACGTCAACTCACCAACGTGGACGATCGGCATTGCCGAAACAGGGGCGCGTATGTGTATTTAAATGCCCGTGCACGCCCTTATTTTTTCTCCGCTCGCGCGCTTCCATTGCGGCCTTTTTGGGTACCAGCTTCGTGCGGGTACCCTATAATCACTTGCTCTCTATAGTTAAATGGGTTGTCTATCACTACTTGTTATCCATGTATGATCTAGAAGTTAGGGATGCATCTACTAGTTATTTTTTATATTTCTTTTTTATGTAATTGTTTATTTAGAATTTTGAACTACTTCCATAAAATCAATTTGGACATTACACTTGTCCCATCCTCCTTCAATCTATAGTAGTCAACCCCAATTTCTAAGATATAAACACCTCATAACAATACCAAAAATCACTTTGGACAGTACAATTGTCCCATCCTCATTCAATCTACAAAAAACATAAATAATAGTCAACCTTTATAAGATATAAACATCTTTCAATATAAGAGAATAGTAGTCAACCTCAATTTATAAGATATAAACATCTTTCAATGTAACAATACCAAAAAGAGAATAATAGAGTTCAAAGACTAGGTTTCTTCTTCTTTCTGTTTTCCATAATCACAATCACTAAACATAACAGAAAATAAAAGTGATGAAAAAAAAATTGTTTAAATTTTTAGAGACAGGATTCGAAATTCGAAGCCTGGTCGGAGGTGTGATCTACAGCAGAAGTAATTAAATTACGGCACACATTGTCGTCTAGTAGATGAGACAGATGGCAACCACGTTATGGAGAACGAGAACGCGTTACAGATTGTTTTATTTTCACGTTTTTAATATCCCGAGTGAGTCAGTCAATCGGTAGCTTCGCTTTATACGAACGGTATACTTATCCTTCCGTTGAAATAAACGGTATACTTATCCTACTTGATCACCCTCTCGCTAAAATTCATATCCTACTTGATCACCCTCTCGCTAAAACTCAATGATTGGACAGACTCCACAGCCGGTATAAATATAGGTATACTTCATTCCATTTTATCACTTTTCATCATCTCAACATATTGATTCCCAAGCTCCGCGTCTACAAATATGGAAAAATCTTCGTCGCAAGAACATGACCATGCGCGGCATGCTCTACCGAACGAAGATCGCAGACAAGCTGCAACCCGGCAATTTAAGGGAATCCGACTGCGAAAATGGGGGAAGTGGGTATCCGAAATTCGCATGCGAAAATCGAGAGAGAAGATATATCTGGGCTCCTACAATACCGCCGAGCAGGCCGCCCGAGCCTTCGACGCCGCAATGTATTGCCTCAGAGGACCCAAAGCCAAATTCAATTTCCCCAATTCTGTGCCCAACATTCCGTCAGCGTCTTCTCTTTCTCCTCAGCAAATTCAGGCTGCCGCCGCCAAATATGCCTTGGATGAACTCCCAGGAGTCCCTTCCACTTCGCTCTCTGATCTCCACAATGATAGCAAGGAGGAGCCCTCGCAGTCGTCTTCGGAATTGGCGTTTTGGAAATCTGTGTTTGAGGAATCAGATGGAGATGGTGTTCAGCACCTCAATTTGGAAAAAATCCCTTCGATGGACGAGGCGTTGGCGTTGGAGCTCATTCCCCTGTCGCAGGAGGAGGAGCTCGACATCTCTGTCGATCCGCTGTGGAACTTCGAAGACATTTGAATTTCTTGGACGATGAAGACGACCAAATCGTTTTTAAAGCGTGTTGGTTGGCATTGTCATACCCTCGGTTCCAAACGGTGAATTTTTAATCCTAACAGACGCAGCAAACTGAAGCATGACTTTGCTGCCTGCCCGCGTTTGAGTTTGAATATTCTATTCGTTGATCGCCTGTATGGAAAGTCTAAATTGAGATGGTTTGCGTTTATGCAAATATGGTATTTCAATTTAATATATGAATCTTCGATGCGTGAACCATTATAAATATTATAAATTTCTGATTTTCATTTATAATTATATATATAATTTTTTTGCCTCACTTCTTCATGATTCCTCTCAAAAACCTAAATTGAATGCTTTACTTCTTTCTGATTCTTATCTGCGTTTTCAATGTCTAAGTGATGAAAATGTGTTAGTTATAATCGTTTTCAAAGTAAGAATGCTTTACTTTTTACTTTTTCTTATTGACGTTTTCATCTACAAGTGATACAGATATGTTAATTAATTATAATTGTTTTCAAAGTAAGAAAATTTAATAAACAACAACGAAACAAAACAAAAGTCAAATTTCACTTAAATGTATATTTCATAAATTTATGTCAAAATCTAGTTTATTTTAAATTATAAAAATAATATTGATTTTTAAATTATCTAGTTGCAATTTGATTAATTTGAAATTTTTTTTAATTGTAATATTAAATATTAAAATTAAATTTTATATTAAAATAAATTTCTACATGGATAGATCTTTATATCTTAGAATTTGGGGTGGACTAGCTTATATGATTTTCCTAGATTGCACTAGGACGAGCTAAGTGTACAGATTGATTTTATGGTAGTTATTCACAATTCAAATATTAAATAAATCTTGGTAATTGATGCATGGATAATTCTCAGCTGATGCATGCTTGGTAGTAAACACCAAGTAACAAATTACTTATTACTTATTTGTGACACTTAATTTGTAACTTCTCTTAACCCATCAATATTTACCCACCACAAATTAAATGACTATAGTAATTTATTTGAAATGTTGTATTGTTTGTCTTTACTCAAATCCACCCTCAAGCTCAAGCATGTGGTGATATCAACCATTAAAGTTTAACATAAGGTAATTTGCTAGAGCCCAAGGTGTGGCCATATCAACAATTAAAGTTTAACTAAAGGTAATTTGCTCGAGCCCAAGGTGTGGCCATATCAACAATTAAAGTTTATCATAACATAATTTGGGTGTTAGTAGGCATGCTATTTTCACAAGGCTAATTGCAGTATATCCTTGGATGGCTTGTTATAATATATTTGATGCCAATCGAAGTTTGTGATTCTGTAGCCAGGCCTGCATCGAATCGTTCACCCCCAGGCACGAATATTTCAGGGTTTTCTCCAGGCTTTGGTCCCTACAAGTTCGTTAATAATGGCTCTCTGGGTTTTGGTCCCTCCGAGTTCGTTAATATTGGCTCTCTGGTTTTTCGTCCCTCCGAGTTCGTTCATAATGGCTATTTCGATTTACAGAAAAGTGGCGACTTCCAGGAAACCGATCGCTCATCTGTGGAATACCATTCTTGTATCGAAATCTTGATAGGGACTACCAGAGGTGTTGCGAGAAGAAGGATCAAGAAACCAGAGAAAATGAACAACAGAACATCTTCGAGGTCTCCAATGAATGTGAAGGAAAGCAAATAAAGGCTGACGATGATTGCTATGACATTGACGATGGAGAAGCTCTGGGCTTCCTCATTTTCTTCTCTTTCATCGGTGGCACAAGGTACGGGCTAGATAAAGATCATGGAAGTCACACACACGATGCCAGGTATGAGGGTGAGCATGAGCAAAAAAGAAGAAGTGTTGCTGGAGTAGAGGGCGTTGCAGATATCGGTGAAGATGGCGGTGTTGAACGCGATATAACCCTTGAGAATTCCGACGACGGGGCCTGTCGCTGCGCTTATCCCGATTCCCGATTGTAGATTCCTTGACTATCGGTCTACGTGTCATCTTTGGCCCCACATTCAATCCCATTACCATTCCTTCTGTTTACCCATCGGCACGGGTTCCTTTAAAATCATCACTTGGAGGAAAATTGTCATCATCTTGCTTGGTGTCTTTAAAATACCCACTTGGAGGAAGGTATTCATCATCATCATCATCATCATTACTTCCTTTAAAATACTCACTCAGAGGAAAATCATCGTCAGTTCCTTTGAAATCCTCACTCTAAGGAAAATTTCCACCATCTTAATGTACATCTTCAGACATTAAGATTAATTCAGATGAGTCCACGACTTCTCACTAGAATGAAAACCCAATTAATCTTGACAGAAAAGAGAATGAAAATTTCTCACATTCCTCACCAAAAAGTACAATGGTGAAAATGTCAACCCCCAACAATCTTATAGCTAAAAGAATGAAATTTTCCCTCCCAAAATTTTCCTCCAAATTTTCCCTTCAAAATTTTCCCTCCAAATTTTCCTTGAACAAATAAATTGAACATTTCTAACGCAATCATAACACTATTAAAAATAATTTAATCTATCGTATAAAAAAATGTAATAATACTAATTAAATGATGTGTAAACAATGCTATACAAACTTTGTAATAATATATTGGTTGTTTACATTAATTTTTTAATCCCGCAGTAATAACACTAGTCAAATTTCATTTAATGTCATTCTATTTAAATTTAGTGATAACGCATTGGCTAATTACACTTTTTTTAATCCCACATTTGTAAAACGAATAATGTTAAACTTAATATTAGCCACATAAACTATTTTGTTTTCTACTATTCATGTTTGAATTTGGAGCAATTTAATAATGCTTTGAAGGTTATTTTTTTATAATAAATGTTTCTATTTTATATTTCTTTTGGCAATGTTTTTTCTGTGCTTTTATCGTTTTTTTTTAATCTCGCATTGATAACTTAGTGGTAAAATTAAACTTAATATATGCTATATAAATGTAATTTTGTTTTCTACAATCACTTTTTACAAACAACGATCAAAGACATTGGAGCAATCTACAAGGATTTCAAGACCACCAAGGAGCTTCAAACATTGTCAAGGTTAGTTAAATTTTTCATTTTTTTGTAATGCAAACGTTTAAAAAAAAAATGATGTAAATTTTAAAGTTTAATGTAATTTTTTTTTAAAATTCTTTAGGATTGGACATGCCCATTGGACAAACTAGGGTAAATTTTAATTTAATTTTTTTAATTTGGCGCCCAAAGGGGGCCTGAGCAGAGGAACGTAGCTCCTCCCTTGTGTTCCCAAAGGGGTATCCCTAGGGTATTCCCCTTTGGGCACACAAGGGAGGAGATAAGATCGTACCCTAGGGCCTCTTTCGACGCCCATTGCATAGCCCATGGGATATGCATAGCCCATGGGATATGCATATCCCAAGGCCTATGCAATGGGAACCCAAAGGGGACCAAGGGGAGGAGCTCCTCCCTCGTCTACCCAAGGGACCCAAGGGGAGCTCCTCCCTCGTCTACCCAAGGGACCCAAGGGGAGCTCCTCCCTCGTGCTCCCAAAGGGGCATGCCCTAGGGATACCCCTTTGGGCATACAAGGGAGGAGCATAGCTCCTCCTCTCTTCCCAAAGGGACGGTAATCCCTCCCCTTTTGGAAGCGAGGGGGAGCTCCACTCCTCCCCTAGGCCCCCTTTGGGCGCCCAAAGCACGCGCCCAATGGGAGACACGATTCTCATAATAGTGTTTCCCATTGGGCGGGAACTTTGGGCACCCTAAGGGGGCCCGGGGGAGGATTGGAGCTCCTCCCCACTTCCCAAAGGGGTGGGATCCACTCCTCCCCTAGGCCCTCTTTGCGATCCCAAAGAACCCACCCATTGGGATAGTGATTTGGGATCCCAAAAGGGGCCATAGGGGAGGAGCAGAGCTCCTCCCTTCTGCACCCAAAAGGGTAGCCCTAGGGAAGGCCCCTTTGGGAACACGAGGAAGGATCTCCGCTCCTCCCCTTGGGCCCCTTTTGGCACCCAATGCATATCCCATGAGCTTTGCATTGGGCACCCAAAGGGCACGAGGGGAGGAGCTTAGCTCCTCCCTCATGCACCCAAAGGGGCGCGCCCTATGGAACACCCCTTTGGGAACACAAGGGAGGATCTAAGATCCTCCCCTTGGGCCCCCTTTGGGAACCCAATGTGTGGCCCATCCCAAAGGGCATACCCTCAACCCAAAGGAAAAACTAAAAACAAGTTACCTTTTTTTCAAGTATATGTTAAATGTTTTTAAGTGCACGTTTGTTTTTTTAAACATATACTAAAAAAGAATTGTTTCTAACTATAGGGAGAATGACATCAAGAAAGCTATATGTAAACATCTTTGGATCAAGATCGATGATGAAGTCATTGAAAAAAATAGTTGATCCATCTGAGAATGTTGTGTGTGACAAAGTTGTGTCTAGTGAGGATTTTAAAACCAAGAATCCTAGAGAATGGAAACACACATCAGATGAAGAGAAAATGGAGTATTCTTGGTTTATGAAAGAGAAATATAAAGGAAACGACCCAGACAGTATTCACTTATGTTGTGTTACATTTGTATATCTTAAAACATATTATCACTAATTGGGATTGATGAGAGATATTTGTTCGGTGTCAAGTAAAGACATTGTTTATGCACTAGTTGAACAAGCTAAAACCTATTTCAAAATACGATATTGTTTGAAGGTTTCAAACAATAAGGTCGATGAAATTTTCAAAGAATTTTGTGCTGGAGTCGTGCACAATATTGAGCGCAAGAGTGTAAGTTTCTATATTTGTATATGTTTTTGAATTTCTTATAATTTGGATTATATGACAATGTAATAAATTTAATACAATAATGTTTTTATTTCGCAATATTTTGCTATTCCACTTTCCCATATTTTGAATGGAATTTATTCTATAGAATAAAATATGATGGATGTCATTAATGTTGTTCTTCGTAAGGGAGAAGCACCAAAGAAGGGAGAAACACCAAAGAAGAAATGAGTGCAAAATGTTCATACCGAAGAAGTACACGCACAAAAAGGAAAAGGCATCCAACAATCAAATGATGTACCTAGGAAGGTTACATTTAAAATGATATCTCTCCCAACTGAACATGATCGATGAATTTTTGTTTATGAGGATGTTAATTTTGCTGATAAGAGTAAGAAACACTCTTCCAAAATACCTATGGATGAGTGTGTTTCCCTTCCTGATAAACAAGTTGTTCTTTTAGATACAACTGCTTCAAGACATAAAAGGAATAGAAAAGATGTTCAATCTAATGTTATCACTGAAAATTAGAGTGAAAACTCGGGGGACGGTTTGGAAATCATCACTCCATATGGTGATCTAGGCTAGATGATGGTTTTGTCAAGAGAACACAAAATGCTATTTGAGATCAATTGCAGAGGGATAAGCTGGTTCACAATGGGAATACATTTGATTTTAAATGTGAGCAAATTTATAGACCCACAGAAGGCAGTGATAAGTATCAAATTAGGATACCACATCACTTGCATGTGCATAACTTGGAAGGATTAATGAGGAACAATCCCTATGCACGTGTGGTTGACTACCTAGTTCTTGTTGACCCGAAATATTTTCATGTTAGAGATGCATTTGATGAATCAATATATTTTGATTACGACTACTATGTTTTGGTGGGGAATCATTCTACAGAGGCCATAAGAGAATTGATGCCATAGTTTCCCAAAAACCCTATTTCTCAAACAATGAAATGCATCATTTATGTTGGTTTAACAAATGTGGAAGCAAAACTATTGGCATAGGATCATAATAAAAACAATGAGTATAGGATGCCCATGACATTCATTCAAAGGGCTAGATCTATCAACAGTGAATTTGAACAAATATGTGGTGGAGATAGATAGAAAGTTGATGCATATTTCCAAAAACAATGTTGTATGGAAATAGGTATCCCTATTAAAGAGAACAATGTGAAACATAAATGTTTGATAGGAAGTGATGCATTCAGAGCTGTAGATAACTATTTTTAGTTGGAATTTATAATGGGGCCCATATGGGATTTGATTGATGAGATATTTAAAATGTGGGAGAATATTTGCATAAAAAATCAAAAGGTAAAAAAAAATAAAGAAGTTGCATAGAGTAGCGATCAAGGAGGCCCTGACGTCAAGAATTTTCCAGAAGATATGACTACAACACCTTGGAGATTATTGTAAGATGTGAAGGATGAAACACTTATATCTACAATATTGTCACATGTAAATTCAACTGAATTATCAATGGAGGAAATGTGCAATGAATTTGAAAAGTAAGTTTGTAGGTTGCTTTTATGTTTTAAAGTTTATTTTTTTAGTTTAAGATGTTTTATTAATTAATAATTGTGTTATATTATTAGATGTGATTGTAAACCTCATTTATTTTGTGTCATGTAGTCATAAGGTTTACATGAAAATACAAGAGGACATGGTTATAATGTTCGGTGAGTTCGGATGATGTCAAATGCAACTATCCAGATTCAAGCTCCATAGAAAACTTAAAACATTTTTTTGTTGCATACAAAATGGTATGATGATTAATGATATATTCCATTTTATTTATTTCTAAGTCAAATCCTTTATATATTATTACTTATAGATATAATTTTGTTTTCAAATATGCCAAAGAAGAGTACAATACCATAGTCTTTCAAAATTCATATTCAAAGACCCAAAATAGAATGACAAAGAAGACAACGTCTTGCAAACATTGAACTGGATGATACCCTTGATCATCACGTTTGGAATGGGCTCCACACTGTGCAATATAAAGTTATTTTGGGTGATTTTGCAAACATTGCAAATATTGTTCCCAAAAAAGGAAGACTCCCTAGTTATTGCGGATATCCCTCATGGATACAATATCAAAAACATTACCTATGATTGTGAGCCTTATACATATCATTAATTCAATATTTAGTGGTTTCAAGATTTATGGATGTCACAACATCACCTCTATGGAGATTTCTTGTTTTCCATTCAGATGTACAAGGAGGATTAGTCCTAACAACCTTCAAAGATAAAGAAAACTCAAGGAAACAACTGTATTGTTAAGATATTTGCAGTGTATTATTAAACATTTGAATTCAGAAATCAAATTTATTTTTCTATAACTTAATTAGATTCTTATCTATTTTTGTTACATGCATAAGCCTAATATTCATAGCTCCATCAGTGATCCATTTATGAGTGATACTGAAAACATACATCTTGCATGTTGGACAAAAGATGAGACCTATGGCTCTCTTTTAATCAATGAAAATAGTGAAGGCAAATATTGTCTTATAATTCCATGGTTAAAAAGTTGACATATGAAGAAAGGGATTTGAAAGGAGATATTGCAAACATCTACCAAAAGCCACAAGCATTAATTAATTATCTCATAGATATTTTTTCAAAAAAGGAGATTGGTTTTTAGATTTGTTCTCGGGATCAAGTAATATTTCTTATATTACAAATGAAACTAGTGCCATTAATCTATATTCAGTAATACTTTTTTTTTTTATGTTTCATTATGCATGCTATTTAACTTTTTCTTTTTGTATGTGGTGATTAGGTACAACAATAGCATGTTCGTTACAAAAAGGAAGAAATTGCATATCCATTGATAATGATCTACTACAATGCAATTATATCAAGCAAAGAATTAATGTTATGAAAGTTCTTCTAGACGAAATGCAGGAAGTTGGTTTGAAGAAAGGGGAATATAATTAGTCACTTGTGGCAAATATGTCAAAAGAGCCTCAACCACCATTAAAAGGAATGTTTAGAAAAAGATCACTTTGGGAATTTGCAGAAGTAGAGAACCCAATGGAAGAACACATTGAGGTCCACGAAGAGATCCAAGAAGCAGAAAATGTCAATTTCGATGAATATTTTGGCCTGCATGATATTCTTGATTAGTTTCATATCATTGAGGAAAATGTCAAACTTGACAAATTTTTGATAAGATGTTTTTGTAATGTTTTGACTTTAAAGATTTTATTTTGAGAATAACCATTATGTTTTTAATAAATATATGGTATACATTTTGTTGAGTTTATGTGAATAATCACATTATGGAAAATAATGTTAAATAATATCATTTTTATACATAAAATAGTTGAGAATACGTTAAAATGGTTTGAAATGTCTTTTTTTCTCATTTTTTTGGAAATTTACCCAAACAATGACTTCTTTAAGAGAAAATTTTAATGAAAAAATTTTGAAACTGTATATATTTTTCACTCTAACTAACTTCTAATTGTTAAAAATAAATTAAAAAATGTATGTATTTTTTCATTATAACTAGCTACTAAATGTATATTTTTTTGTAAAATTTGAGAAAACACATTTGTAAATAAAAATTGTAGTTTCTTTATTACCAAGAAGTTTCAAAATCACAAAAAATGGCTCAAAATGAAAAATGGTGCTACCAGTATACACACTTTTTGAAACGAAGGGAAAGACAACTACTAAAATTAACCCCCCAGAAAATGAGAACAATGTGGGGTTCTCACCAATTTGTATAATTTGTTTGAATAATTCAAAAGGAGACTCATTGATAGGTTTGATAGAAAGGACCCCGAAATGCCTTTTAGAGAGTTGTCCCAATTGAAGCAGATAGGCACATCAGAGGCCTATATTTCATATTTTCAAAAGCTTGTAGTCATGGTAACAAAGATCTCGAAATCGTGCTTAATATTGTGGTTCATTGAAGGCTTAGAAGAACCATTAAATGTCTTGTTGAAAACCTATAGACCTGCAAATTTGTTGGATGCCATTAGCAGAACTCGATACCTACATGATGCATTTCTGGGAACAAGATTTCCTCCCAAAACAAACTTTCCAGCTAAGTTCAAAGACAAGAAGCCTTTCCAAAAAGATACAACATGGAAAGACAAAAGGGATAGCAATATCTAGGATGATCTAAGGAGGAAGAAGTTATGTTTCACATTCCAAGAGCCTTGGGTTCTAGGTCATAAGTGTGCAAAGGGGAAGGATCACTACATAGAATTTTTTTCCAAAAGTGAGGAGGAGGAGGAAGATGACCGAGAGCATGAACTAATTCAAGGAGATGGATATGAGACATTGGAAGAGGAGCAACCCCAGCCCGAGTTTGGGAAAAGTGTTATTGTTGTTCTGTCAAGGTTCCCTTGGTACCTCACTCTCATATTCAAGGGAGTGGTGCAAGGACAAATATTCATAGTGTTGGTTGATGGAGGAACCACTCACAACTTCATTGATGTTGCATTGGTGGAAAGGAGGAACATTCCTACTGAAACATTTGATGGATTCACTGTAATTATACTAGGTAACAATTATATGGATTGTTGTAGGTGGATTCCCAAGCTTCAACTCATTATAGGTAACTATACTGTGACAGATAGTTTTTGTGTTGTAAATGTTGTTGATACAAACATAGTTTTGGGGGTATAATAGTTGTTTTCCATTGGAGAACATTCCATGAACTATCGGGTTCCAGAAATGAGCTTTAAAGGGACTGATGGGAAGCAAATAACATTAAGAGGCATGAACACTTATCCCAATAAAGTGATTTCCAACATAATATGAGGGATGTCCTAAGGAATGGAGACATAGAATGCGCAGCAGAATGTTTGATCATGACTAAGAAACCTATAGTAGACACTACTCTATATCCAAAAGACATAAGGAAGTTGTTGCAAAGTCATGAGAAGGTTTATGGAGACCTTCCTCTGGGTAGGCCACCAGATACAAGAGTTGAGTGTGCCATTGATTTGGAGGTTGGAACTCAACCCATCAACAACCAACCATACAAGCACCCCAAGATGTTCAAGGATGAAATTGAAAAGGCCATAAAGGAGCTTCTTGAGTTGGGTCTCATGAGGCCAAGTTCAAGTCCATTTGCATCTTTAGTGGTTTTGGTGAAAAAGAAATATGGAACAATAAGGATGTGCATAGACTACCGGGATTTGAACAAGAAAACTATCAAGAACCAATATCCCATTCCAAGTATTGATGAGTTGATGGATGATCTACATGGGGCCAAGTTCTTTTCCAATATTGATCTTCATTCCAAGAATCATCAAATTCGAATGAGAGAAGAAGATGTACAAAATACATCCTTATGTTGTCACTATGGCCACTTTGAGTTCCTATTCATGACTTTTGGCTTGACTAATTCACTTGCTACATTCCAATCTTGAATGAATTGAATCTTCAACAAGCATCTCCGTAAGTTTGTTTTAATATTTGTTGATCATATTATAATTTATAGCAAGACTTGGGAAGAACATTTGCATTATTTGGAAGTTGTACTAACCATTTTGGCATAACAGTACTTGTATGCAAAGCTATCCTAATGTGAATTTGCAATGACTCAAATGTTGTATCTTGGTCATGTGATTGGAAAAAATGGAGTTAAAGTCCACATGGAGAAAATACAAACTATTCTTGATTGGCCAACCCCCAAAAATGTAATAGAGTTGAGAGGGTTCATTGGGATTTGCACATACTACATAAAATTTGTCAAGGTATTCTCATAGTTGGAAGTACCTTTGAGTGATATTACCAAGAAAGGAGCCTTTGGTTGGATAGAGGAGACTGAAAAGGCCTTCAACAAGATGAAGGAAGTGATGAGTAGTTGTTTGATACTTGATTTACCATATTTCACTCAACCATTTGTGCTTGAATGTGATGCTTCAGGTGAAGGAATTGGAGTTGTCCTAATGCATAATCAACACCTTATTACCTTTGAAAGTAGAAAGTTGCAGCCCCATGAGAAACACTACTCTATATATGACAAAGAAATGTTGTCCATTATGCATGCCTTGGCCAAATTCCAACAATATTTAGTGGGAAACAAATTTGTGGTAAAAATAGATCACAATAGTTTGAAGCATTTCCTAACTCAAAAGAAGTTGAATGATAGACAACAAAAGTGGGCAAGCAAGGTCCAAGCCTATGATTTTGACATAGAATACATGAAATGAAAAACAAATGTTTTTGCAGATGCTCTATATAGAAATCCATCTCTCTGCTTAATGGAAATGACAACGGATTGGAAAGCTCAACTCTGGGTATAATACTAAAAAAACAAGTTTTCTCGTGAGATGTTGGATGGCTTGATACATGATGATCAGTACAAAGTCATCAATGAGGTTATTTACTACAAATATAGAATCTATTTGGTGCCTAAATCATCCTTGAAACAAAGGATTATGGAGGCATCCCATAACTCCTCACTAGCAAGCCATCCTAGATATTTGAAGACATATAGGAAAATAAGAGAAAGTTTCACTTGGAAGGGGATGAAAAATGATGTCTTGAAGTGTGTGAGGGAATGCAGCACATGTGAAGAAAATAAAGTGGAGCATACACATCTTGTTGGTCTTCTACAACCTCTACCCATTCTGGATAAAAAATGGGAAAGCATCTCAATGGAATTTATCACTAGATTACCTAAGGTACAAGGTAAAGATTGCATATATGTGGTAGTGGATAGAGTCACTAAATTTGTTCATTTATTTGTTTTCCATTCTACTTATACTGCTATTGTCATATCCCGAGTTTGACCCCATTGCATTAAAATGTAAATGATGTAATATTGTTATAAAATCGTGGTGAGGAGCTCAAGGCCAAGGCCCCGCCATCAATTTATTGATGCATATGGTTTGCGTGCTAGCCAGGCACAATGGAATTGCAAATATGCATTTTAATAAAATACCCACAACTAGCTATGCAATGCAACAAGAGATGGGGGCATGATTTTACAAGGAATTGGGAGGGAAAATATTGAAACCCTTGGAGCCAATCAAGTCAAGCCAAGTATCAATGAGAGAACCCATAAAACCCTTAACTACCCTTGTTGACTTTTGTACCCCATCATTCATTTCTCCCAAGAGTTGGGTGAAGTAGTTAATACCTTGGGGAATGGAGAGGTATAGCTGTCCAAATTTGGGTATGGGAAAGCCACCCTTCATAGAAAATCGTGTTTGACTTCTTAGGCAAGAAAGGAGCCACAAAATTACTCCCCAAGCCATTATCCATCAACTAGTTTGGCTCTCTCACGAGTTGGGAGCTGGTTGGGTGTTTTTCCCCATCGAAATTCTGTGTTTTCCTTCATTCACAGCTGGGAGAAGGGTGTTTTTGTGTTATATACCAGTGGGGAAGAAGGGGAATTGAATTGGGGTTCCATAGAGACCGTTTTGGCTGCTGAATGCTTATATAGTTGGGGGAGAAATCATTTTACTCCCTGTGAATGTTTTCTCCCATCCCATAATCTGTTTTTTGCTAGAAATGATTTGGGAAAAACCCATGGCCATCTTGTTTGTAAATCCCATTGTTAAAAATGTGTATCCATGCCCAATGATTATGCTTGCTATGTGAGAAAAGAGTATGTTGGGGTATGGGTTATGGGTATCCATTGCTTTGGCTTGAGCTTGAATGAAAATATCCAAAGATGAAGAGGGTTCATATTTAGCCTGATAAACCTAGCTGTGGACTGGCTTGGCTTAGATGCAATGATTACTTGGTTGTGTATGAGTTTGAGTGTCCCCTTTTCCTTGTATAAATCATGCCCATCTCGGGGGTGGTCTCTGAGTGCCGAAATAATACAGGCTAGACAGAGACCTACGGTTGGGTGGAACGTTGCAGTGACATAGCTAGTTGCTTGGGACAATTGCACAATGAAGATAAGTATTCTCTATGTGTATTTACTTCTACAATTTTTAATTTTAAGATTATTTCGATATTCTGGATGAGTATGAAATGTGTGTGGATGATGTTTTATTCCATTGTGCATATTTGCTTTATTTGCATCTACACACTTGTGATTTTATTTGTATGAATCTAAGGAATGGGATGAGTTTATGTGAAATCCCCAGAATTTGGTATCATGTTCCCTTCCTCGAATTGGGTCCATGGGAGGGGATGTGATAGCTACTCAAGTGGCTGATTTTTTCTTTAGAGAAATTTTCAGATTGCACATGGTTTGACAAGAATTATTATTAGTGATAGAGATACCAAGTTTACAAGAGCATTTTGGAAAGGATTATTTAAATTTGTAGAAACATATTTGACTCTCAGTACTAGCTACCACCCCCAAACTAATGGAAAAATAGAGAGAGTCAACCAATGGCTAGAGGGACACTTGAGGAATTATGTGACAATCAGAAAAAATCTTAAACCAAATGGTTTCATTTAGGTGAGTTATGCTACAACACAACTTACCATATGTCCATTTGAATGTCACCATTTAAAGCATTGTATGGTCATGAAGCTCCTACTTTGGTAAATCAAATTTTTGGAGATTGTAGAGCCCCCAAAGGAAAATATTTGATTTAAGAGAGTTAAGACATTCTGAAAACAATCAAGGACAACTTGCAAATAGCTCACAATAAATAGAAATTCTATGCAGAACGGAATATAATAGAGCGTAGTTTTCAAGTGGATGATTTGGTATATTTGAGGTTGCATCCATACAAACAATCATCACTCAAGGAGAAAGGGGTTGAAAAATTGAAACCAAGGTTCTATGGGCCCCATAAGATAGCGAGAAAGGTTGGGGAAGCAACATATGAGTTGGAGCTTCCAGAAGAGAGCAAGCTACATAATGTATTCTATGTTTCATGTCTCAAAAACACAGTTGGAAAAAAGGTGAAATTCACCACTGAGCTTCCTCCATTAGATGATGAAGGATAATTGGTATTAGTTCTGGAAAGGATTTTGAAGGTAAGGAAAATAATATTAAGGGGAAGAACCATTAGAGAGTATCTAGTTTAATGGAAATATTTACCAAGTAAGGAGGCTACATGGGAGGGTGAACAAGTAGTGCAGCACCCGAGATTGCAATTGCTTGAGGAAAAGAAATCTTGCATGGGGAGGACTATAATGTCCCCTCCATAGTTCCATTATGGTCATTCCACTAACCCATTTAATTCAAATGGATTCGAGTGGAAATGAAATTAATCAGAGAATTAATTTTCCTGTAGTGACTATGCACATTAAATTTAAATCAAGAAGGGGGAGTGATGTAGGTCACAATTTTGCAATAATAATGGCCAAATATTTGTTAATCAGATGGAAATAGTCCAATAATCCTAGGAGGGCACATAGGAGAGTGATTGGGATCCACTTGTGAAGTAACTCCCATACAAGGTGGAGGGAATCCAATCATGAAGGCATCTTTGAAATTGTAACAACCCAAGCTAAAAATAGACCAAGGAGAGTGCACTAGTGGAAGTGTAACCCCCAAGGAATCTCATGAATCTTCTCTAGGCTAAAAATAGATTAAGAGGGCGTACTAGTCGAGTGTAACTCCCAATGAATCTATAACATTATTGTTAGAATCCTAGGTTAGTTTGTAACCATAGAAGACAAAGAAACGTGAAGACTACAACTGACCTATGGAATATGAAAACCAAAGGTTAGAAACCAATGTATATATAGATATATTTGGTTAATGAATAAGACATCTGGGAGTTATTACCTTTCAGTGGTATCAGAGCCTGGCTCTCTGCGATAACTCCTGCGCTCTTGCTTGCCATTGATGTAGCTTTCCCATATTTGGAACTACGTCCTTGCCAAACCTACCCTTTGTGCTCCTCTGCCTACCTATCTGCCCGCTGTCTACATTTTCTGCTATATTCTGCAGTCGATCGTTCCTCCTTTTCGAATATGCTTGGTGATTTTCGAATGATCGTTCCATCTGCATAGCTTCTTTCCCTCTGCGTGATCCAATACCTCTGTTTGCGTGAGTAGATACCACTCATCTGCGTGAAGCACCGAGAGCCCTTCCTCTGTGTGCAACAATCCTCCAGTTGAACCTATGCGTGTGGCACTCCTTGTTCTTGTGCGTGGATCTTGTATGCTTGAATACTAAGGTATTGTTGCATTAAGTTTTGGTATTGCTCCATCTCCTCTTTCCACCACCGTGAATCTCTCTCTCTGAGATAGCTGCGTGGAGTTGTCATCCTCGAATGGTGTGATTGAAATTGATGAGCGTGAGCCATCCTCCTTCACTATAGCTACGTTTGATGACCGTGACACTGATCCCATGATGGTGCATTTGATGACTGCGATGGAATTGTGACTTTGTTGCATCTTATTGTAGACTATTCAAAGTACTGGTGGATTTATATTACATACTATTGATGGTTATTGATGGAACTAGTGCGTATTGTTGCTACTTGGTGAGATCGAACGTTGGCTGCCCTCTTGAACTGAGATCATTTTATGGTTGTTTTGTTGCACATCTTCTTTCTGAAGTGCTCTTGTGGTGAAGCATTGAATCTCTATGCCACACTCTTGGAGTGTTGAAGCATTGGACCTGTGGTGAATCCTCTAGCTCTTGGTGAAATGATGAATCTCTTTGTCAGACTCTTGAAGCATTAAAGTGGTGAAATGTTGAAGAGTTCAAAGCTGTGTGAAGATCTTGAGAGAGGCTTGATGAATGCATCCTGAGCTGCGTGAAGAGTTGTCATCCACTCATATCCAGACCTGTGTGAAGAGCTGTCATCTGCTCGTATCTAGAGCTGCGTGAAGAGATGTCATCTGCTCGTATCCAGAGCTGCGTGAAGAGTTGTCATCTACTCGTATCCAGAGAGATGCGATTTGCACATTGAGAGAGACCACGTTCTTGTGGAGGAAATATGTCCAGGTCCAAGAGCTGTCTTAAAATACCTGCGTGGAAGATCCACATTGATTAACTGCGTGGGTTGTGATATTTTTACTCTGCAAATAAGAATATTGTGAGAATCATTATGAGAGGAAGAGACTATACGTATTAGTGAAAGGAGAAAACTTGCAAATAAGAATATTACAGAATTAAAATAGAGAGATGCAAAATTGACTTGTGCCCAGTTTGTAAAGAAGGTAGCAGAAATTCAATCTACAACCCATCTATTTTCTACCATACAATTTTCATAATTAGTTGCAGGTTAAAGATGCATTCCATAGCATCAGTTTTTGGTGCTACACTCACCAGAAAAGATGCATTTCCATAATGGTGGAGAAAGATCAACGTAGCGTATGTCTACAAGGATTTGTGGGATGGCATCTGTGAAGGAAAGACCACTCTCACCGACGAAGGCACCGTCATCAGTTCAACGCCAAAGCCTCCATCATCAGAGAAAGAGATTGTTATTTGGAAGACCAAAGACAAGAAAGTATTGGCTATGATTTATGCCACTGTTAGTGAAGAGGTGAGCCATCATATTCTTCCTGCGAAGACATGTTATGAGGCATAAAAACTTTAAAATATTTGTATGATTCGCACTCTGAAATGGAATTCATTCAATTAATGTTAAAATTGTTCAGTCTTGAAGTAAAAGAGAATGAACCCATGCTGGTTGCATCTGAAATAAAATCCATCATGCACAAGATTCAAGCTTCTGGTATGAAACCAGACCTTCCACTTGCAGCATTTGTAAAATCTTTGTATCCCACACATTCAAACTACCTTGAATCCTTGCAAGCAAGCGACAAGTTCAAAGAACTCACCTTTGAAGTTCTGGTAGAAAATATTGCAGACAGAGAGAAATAGTTTGGGAATAGGACAAGTGAAAGTACCACCGAATCTTTTTGATTTGCTCAGAAAGAAAAGAACAAGCCTAAAGACTCTTTTAGGGGAGATAGCAGCAAAAGAGGCAGAGGAAGAAGAAATTTCAGAGGAAGAGGAGGAAGAAACAGCTCAAGCAACATATCAAATGTGAAGTGCACACGATGCTGAAAGAATGGACATGAAGCAGATCAGTGTTGGGCATCTTGGAAATCCATCAAAGGTAGACAGAATAAAGAAGATAAGAATAAAAACCAAGAGGGTGGTAAATCCCCTGATTCTGCTCATTGTATTGTTGCACATTGTAATCTTGGAATTAATGAAATGGATTCTCTTTCACCTTACAAAGATTGTTGGTTGCTTGATACTGGTGCAACATCTCATATGATGTTTAGAAAATATTGTTTTGTAGAATTGAATGACATTACGAATGGCACAGTATATTTTGCAGATAAGTCAAGCCTCAAACCACAGGGAATTGGCTCAATCAAGCTAGTTTCTTGGATTCCCTGATTTCATATTAAAAAATGTTCTCTATCTTCCTCGATTGCAGAGAAGCTTGCTTTCCTTGGTGTAGATTCGACATCAAGGCCACTCCATCCATATCTTTGATGGGATTGTGAAGATAAGAAAATCCTTTGACAACAAGATCGTCATGACTGGTTATGAATATGGACAACTATTAGATTTGAGATGCTCTTCTGTAAGAATTCAGAACTTTTCCTATATCTCTCAGCATGAAGAAGGTAATATGCCATCCAATTTATTATGGCATGCTAGATTTGGTCATCTTAATTATAACAGTCTTATACTGTTAAGAAATAATGGTGTATTTGGTTTTCCCACCATTCCAAAGCAAAGGAACAAGTGTGATGCATGCATACTAGGAAAACATAGTAAGCATCCATTTCCAGAGTCAAAATTCAGAGCATGTAGAAAGTTAGAACTAGTTCATTTTGACTTATATGTGGCCCCATGCCTATTCCTTCTGCAAATGATAATAGGTACATTATGACATTTTTTGATGATTATCGTAGAATGTGTTGGGTGTATTTGTTGAAGACAAAATCAGAAGCATTTCAAACTTTCAAGAAGTTTCATGCATTGATAGAAAATCAAGCACAAGTACGTATTGGTACATTCAGATTTGATAATGGTAAAGAATATAAATCTAAGGAATTTGAAGACTATATTTGTAAACATGGAATTAAACATCAAACTACAGTTCCCTACAATCCCCAACAAAACGGTGTAGCAGAAAGAATGAATAGAACCTTAATGAATACAGCACGACCAATGATGTTTTTTCAAGAATGTGAAGCTAATGTTTTGGGGTGATGCAGTCCTATGTGCAACATATTTGAGAAATAGAAGTCCTTCTCATTTTCTAGAAGATAAGACTCCACATGAAATGTGGTTTGTCCACCTTCCTTCGGTTAGGCATCTCAGAATTTTCGGTTCCGTCTGCTATGCCTTAATACCAAAGGAGCAAAGAAACAATCTTGGTGCTAGAAGCAGAAGATATATTTTCTTGGGGTACTCAGAAACGTCTAAGGCATATCATCTTTATGATGAGGTAAACAAACATTTTGTTATTTCCATAGATGTCATTTTTCTTGAAAATAATAAAAATGACAAGTCTAGTGAAAGACAACTTGATCGTCTGGAGAGGTTTTCTCATCTAAAGACATATTATGAATGTGATAATGAAATTACACATATTGAAGGGGGGACCCCTATCTTGGATCAATCCATGGAATTTCCATTTGAAGCAGCACCAACAACCCCTGATGAAGAGAATGATTAAGAAGAAGTTCCTGCCACTTCAACTGAGAAAGAGACTCAACTAGATGATGCAATTGAGAGGATTGGAAGATTGAGCCTAGAAGAGAACAATGCACCACCAGTTGATCAACCTAGACCATCAAGGAAGATTCTGAAATGGGCCACAAAGACACTTGAAAGTGTCCATGCAGATGAAGTAGGAAAGGTAGGAACAAGAAGATCAACTAGACAAGAAGATGGAGGAAATGCAGAGAACTCGGGTGATGACATGGATGTCTCATTTGATTGTGAATTGAATTTTTATGCTAACATTGTACCAACTTCTTTTGAAGAGGCTACTACTCATGATGATTGGAAAGAATCCATGCATAATGAGTATAATGCACTCATAAAGAATGGAACTTGGAAGTTGGTTTGTCCTCTAGTCGGAACCAAACCAATTGGAAACAAGTGGGTGTACAAGAACAAATACAAATCACATGGCTCACTTGAAAAACATAAAGCAAGGCTCATGGAAAAAGGCTATGCACAGAAAGATGGAATTGACTATGAAGAAACTTTCTCTCCCACAGCAAAATGGGGCACCATCCGCACTATACACTACAACAAAATAGCCCTTTAGGGGTGGTTTTGGCTTGCGGGGATCTTGGTAAACCCCCCCTAAAAGTTCTTTCAGACCTTTGGAGGCGGTCTTTTAAAACCGCCCCTAAAAGTCATGGAAATTGGACTTTTGGGGATGGTTTTTTAAATCCGCCCCCAAAAGTCCTGAAAATTGACTTTTGGGGCTGGTTTTTGGAAAACCCCCCCTAAAAGCCCAATTCTCATTACTTTTGGGGGCGGCTTGTCAAAACCCCCCCTAAAAGTCATGAGAATTGAACTTTTGGAGGCGGTTTTTTTGGAACCCCCCTTAAAAGTCGTGAGAATTGAACTTTTGGAGGCGGTTGCTTGAAAACCCCCCTAAAATCCCAATTCTCATAACTTGTGGGGGCAGTTTGTCAAAAACCCCCCTAAAAGTCATGAGAATTGAACTTTGGGAGGCAGTTTGTTTGGAATCCCCCTTAAAATTCATGAGAATTGAATGTTTGGCGGCGGTTGTTTGAAAACCCCCCCTAAAAGCCCAATTCTCATAACTTTTGGGGGCGGTTTGTCAAAACCCCCCATAAAAGTCATGAGAAATGAACTTTGGGAGGTGGTTTGTTTGGAACCCCCCTTAAAAGTCATGAGAATTGAACTTTTGGAGGTGGTTGTTTGAAACCCCCCCTAAAATCCCAATTCTCATAACTTGTGGAGGCGGTTTGTCAAAAACCCCACTAAAAGTCATGAGAAGTGAACTTTTGGAGGCGATTTTTGTGGGACCCCCCTTAAAACTAATGAGAATTGAACTTTTGGAGGTGGTTGTTGGAAACCCCCCTTAAAAGTCATGAGAATTGAGCTTTTGGGAACCGGTTTGTTGGAGCCCCCCCTAAAAGTCATGAGAGTTGAACTTTTGGAGGCGGTTATTTGGAACCCCCCCTTAAAAGTCATGAGAATTGAAATTTTGGAGGCGGGTTTTTGAAACCCCCCTTAAAAGTCATGAGAATTGAACTTTTGGAGGTAGTTTGTTTAACTCCCCCCCTAAAAGTCATGCAAATTAAAAATTTGGAGGCAGTTGTTTAAAAACCCCCCTTAAAAGTCATGATAATTGAACGTTTGGAGGCGGTTTTGTGAAACACCCCTTAAAAGAAATGAGAATTGAACTTTTGGAGGCAGTTTACTGAAACCCCCCCTAAAAGTCATGCAAATTGAAATTTTCGAGGAATTTTTTTGAAAACCCCCTAAAATTCATTTATGTACGTGGGTTAGGTGTGTCACATGGGTTCAACAATGCATCTCATCAAAACATTGGAGCTAAGTGCACACAAGCTATTGTAGTGTTAGGAAGGGTGTGCATCATCATTCAACACCATATCCCATTAGAGCTTTAACATTGAGGCAGTCATGCTAGGTTTTTCACATCAAAGATGGTTCTCACACTCCAACTTTCCATGATCCATGGTCAAAATACAAACTCGTGTGCCATAACATTATCCTTTATGGCTAATGGGCCATGTGTAGGGCCCTAATCACCACATGATTCCTACACAAGGAATATTTAGCTTGCAAGTGGGTATGGTGGCCATTTCAATATTTTCAACATCATGGATGGTTCTTGAAGCCTAATCCATGGTGTTAGATCAAAATCTAGTTTATAATGACTGGTAGTTACCTCAAGGTCTTGTGACCTATGGGCGTTTCTCTGTACCACCACATAGGCCATATGCAAGGAATATTTAGCTTTTGAGTAACACATTGTCGTTTTTTTAGTATTTTCATGTCATGGATGGTTCTAGGAGCCTATGTTATGGTCTAGGGCCAAAATGTAGGTTCTTGGGCAATAAAACTTTATTTTGAGACTCATGGACCATGCATAGGGACTTGAGTCATCATACATACCCTAGATAGGGAATATTTTGTTTATAGTCTAAGTTCTTGTGTTTATTTTTGCACTAATTTTGGTTTGATAAAATCCCATACAGCGATCATTCAAACCTTGATGTCAAAGTCTTTGATCTAAAACCTTGGTTATAAATAACCCAAGGTCAAAGTTTATTGTGTTAGTGTGTTGATTTGGTGCAGTAGGCATGTTAGTGATTGGGTTAGGGGGTAGTGGGTTAGGGTTAGAGGGACACTGGCTTAAGGGGATATTTTCTACAATTTCATAATGTGGTAGGCTTTGGGGAGTTTTTGGATTAGAAGCGACGAACCTAAGGGATCAATGGGTTAGTGGGCAAGGGGTTCTAGTTTTGTTGGTACTAGTGGTTAAGTGGTTTATAAGTTATCATGTTATTCGGTTTGGGGATAGATGTTAAGGTTAGGTACGAGGTGAGGGGGTTAGAGGTTGAAGCTTCCTAGTTGCAATATGAATTCATTGCATTGATCAAGTGTGCCAAGTGCATGAGTCATTTACATGCGTTGGTTGTGTTAGGTCAGTGTCTAATTAGTGGCATTATTTATGGTGGCCATTTCAATATTTGAAACACAAAGGATGGTTCTCGTGGCCTGGACTATGGCATGTGAACTAAATTTAGGGTCTAATGCCATATTAATTTTCCATGGGGTTGATGTTCCATGCATATTAACGTAGATTACCACATAAGAATCTCTATCCTACATGTGAGATCGTCATGATCATCATTGTCACCATCGTCGATGTCATTGTTCTTGTTGGTTTGTCCATGGTTATGTAAACCAATAAACCAACCATGGTTTAATATTTATAGGTTATGTAAACCAATAGTGGTTCTCATAACCTAAATAATGGTCCATGGTTAATAAATTTACTATACAATTCATGGTCCATGTGTAGGGCCCTACACATAATTACTTTACCTTACAAGCGAGATATTGTGGCCATTTCAGTATTTGTTACATTGACGATGGTTCTCGTGGCCTATAAACTAATTTTAGGGCCGAATACCATATTAATTTGCTATGGGGTTGATGGTCCATGCATGTTAACCTAAACTACTACATATAACCTACATATGGAATATCTAGCCTATATGTAACAATTCCCTCTGTTGCTCTAGAGTGATGATTAAAGCCTTGCAACATCACATAATCTCTAAAGAGTGAACATTAGAGAGATTTTGAGGTCAAAAAAGGGCCTCCTAAGAGATGTACTACAAAAATATGAGATATATTAAAATATTATGAATTGGGGGTTTTATGGGGTAGGTATATATGACAAGTCACCTCCCACACTATTTTCTATGCACAATTAAATAACCATGGTTGAGTTACTTTTCAAAATTCACTAGAAATAAAATTAATAAATTAAGTCTACATTGATGTGACTAAGATTCATTGTAAATTCCCAAAAATGTATTGTCCTTTAACATTTATTTGTCTTGAACTTGCAAATGAAATTAAATAATAAAAAACATTTTTAAGAGTTTTTTTTTAAATTTTATGTTGACTTTTTATATTTAGTACTTTTCTCATGAATTTAATAATGTAATTTAATTGAGAATTTATTTACATGTAAAATATCAATAATATTATTATAATCCACATTGCATTATTATTATTATTATTATTTATTAAATCTATTATTATTCTTTATTAGTTTGACATTATGTTATTAAATAGAATGGAGTGAATATATAATTTAAAATTAAAAACATAAAAATGATAATATATTATTTTATAAAAAAATGTGAAAGGACTTTCTTTATGAATTAAGAGTACTTCACTTGAAAATGACAATAATATTATTTTATGTGAAAATGTGAAAAGACATTCATTATGAGTACTTTACTTGAAAATGACAATAATATTATTTTATGAAAAGACTATCATTATGAGTACTTTACTTTATGACTTAAAAGTACTTACACCATTACCTTGGTTAACTATGTGTTTTCATCCACCATAGAAAATTTGACAAATAAGCTTTCTTAACTCATGCAATGCCACCTCACCAAGGGGGATGATGTCATCTACTAGAATGTGATTGGTTGTATTTTATAGTACATTTTCTTTGTTTTGAGGCCCTTTTTTGACCTCAAAATTTCTCTAATGTCTAATTTCAAATACAAGTGGGATATGTTAGTAATTTTTAGATATGTAACACCAAAAATGAAAATTTTCCTGCCAATTTCAACATGCTAGTAATTTTCATTCCATCACCCTTTCTTCTCATTGTTTTCCCCTTTTTGTGAAGGGTAACTCAAGTGGATTCCAATGGACAACAATGGCAACAAGAGAGCATAACATAACACACACATGCCCATCTCCAAGGCCTATAATATATTGCAAACTAATGAGTTGAGTGAATTCAAGATACAATTTCAATAATTAATAGACAAAGGGTTCATATGACCAAGTGCATCACCTTGGATAGAACACATATTGGTAGTCAATAAGAAGGATGGAACCTTTTGGATGTGCATTGGTTATTCAATGTTAAATAAGGTGACAATTAAGAACAAGTACCTCCTACCCAAATTGATGATCCTCTTTATTAACTTAGATGGGAAAAGGTTTTTTCAAAGTTGGACTCAAGTTTTGGGTATCATCAATATATGAGAGCAAAGACTCATGACAATAAAGGGAATTGATTTTACCTTCGGATTTGTTAAAAACCGGAGCTTTAAATTTTCTTAAAGGGGTTGCAGATGCCAATTATTTTTTACTTGAAGAATGTTACAAATCAAAGTCCAAAGATCCTGAGTAATCCTGCAAGATGTTGTATGGTCTCCTCACTGCTTAAACATAATGGATAGGCTGAAGGTCCAATTCCACCCCTTTCTCTGTAAATCTCCCCTGTTAAGCATAACCGCATAAATAGAATTGATTTTGGAGGAGCTTTGATTTTCCATATCACTGTATACCACCACTTCAAATCATCATCCTCATAAATATATATAAAGGAATTATAGGCCTCTTTTACTATCACAATCCCTTCTATTTTGTTCCAAGTCCAAGCCAACCTATATGGTTCTGTAGACAGAGTGATCCCATTTTGGTAAATTCCTTGTATGTATGTGTCCCATTCATTGGCTAGAGTTCCTGTGAGTCCGAGATCTTGTGTAGAGAGCCAAATACTAGAACCTGTCAAGTTGGATATATTTGTCTTATGTATATATGCAAGATAATAAAGGCCTCGATTGTGTAGGTGTGGTAGCAGTTCTTCTGATAGTATAAATCCAGATCCTCCACCCATAAAAGGATCCAAGCCTAAAAGAACTCTCATACCTGTACCAACCTTCCAAGCAATCCACCGCTTAACCACGGGTAGTGTAGTCAATAGATTTTTCTAGATAATGGAGGCTATTGGGACCACAAAGTGTTTCTTCCTTAGCTATGATACAACATCAACTCCTTTCAAATATTTCCTTCTCATAGTGACACTCCAAATACCATCATGAAAAAGTGCTCTCCATAGTGATTTTACAGCTAGGGCCTTGTTAAAGAGATTGAGATCTCTTATTCCCCAACCTCCCTTATTTGTTGGCTTTGCTATCAAAATCCATCTTGCCAAATTGTAACCCCCCTGAAAGTCCAACTAAATTTGTCGGAACACAGTTCCATGTCGGACAAACTTTTAGAAAAAAATCTTTAGCTCTAACATGATCCAACATAGTCTCTTGAACTAGAAACACAACATCAGGTTTAACTGTAGACAAAATCTCCTCGAGGGATAGCATCTTGGAGGCACCCACAACCCCCCTAATGTTAAGAGAGAAGACTAGCATTAAGGAACCCTCATATCAGGGTTCAATGCTCTAAGTTGTCTAGAAGGAGAAGGAACAGAAACAGGGTTTGAAGAAACCATTATGGGGTATGTTGCCAACCCTCCCTCAACAACCCCCATGTATTTTTTCATGTTAGTGGATTTGTTTTTAGGTTTCTTCCTGATGGTGACATTTGCAATATCCACAAGGCCAACTCCATCTGCAAAGGAGTTATAGGTCTGAAGAGGTGCTTTATTAATAAGAACTTCTTTGTATGAGGGTTCTGAGGGTTTGGTAAACAAATTTGTATCCAATGGAGGGGGAGAAGCCAAGGTGCATTCACTGTGTAAATGAGGGGTGGTGTGAGGTCCCTGAGGAGAGGTCTCAGTCAAAATAGGGATTTTGGGATCTATAACAACCAACAGTTTTGTCGATGAGGGCGAAATCAAAGGAGGGTTTTTTGAGATGACAAGGTTCAAATGAGAAGTAGAGGGATGGGAATTGTTAAAATTTTCCAAGAAAATTTCCCAGAAACCCTCAAAAATATCGACCAGCCACTCCTTGTTACTACTTAGCAAAAGAATGTCTTATTTAGTTAAAGAAGTAAAGAAATTTGGAAATAAAATCTTTAACTTACCAATGAAAGATTCAGTAGAGGAGAATTGAATGGTCACTTCCATCTGAGCATTCTGAGTCCTCCCATTTAAGTCTTCTTCTCCCGCTACTGAAACTAACTCCAGCGACTGAGCCTCTCCAACCACTGAAGGACAATTTGTTTTTATATGGCCAATGGATCTGCATACATGACACCGAAGGGGTTCTCTCCAATAGTCTAGGGTTTGAATGAAGGACCCCTTTTCAGTTACAATCTCAACTTCTTCTGGAAGTGCTAGGTCCATGTCGAACTCCACTAAATTCCAGGCCATGCGTTTGTTATTCCACCTTAGGTCCCTTTCATCAAAGAAAATAAATCTACCAACAATATTTCCTATCCCTCTCAAAACCACTAGATCCCAGTATTCAATGGGGAGGTCAGGCATTAGAATCCATAAGCATCTCTTTTGGAAGAACATTGTAAAAGAGTTGAAACCCGGAGACCAACGCTTAACCATAAGCACCCCTCTGTCTATAATCCGGGTTTTTCTGCAACTTTTTCCAAATCCTCCATTGACAAGAAGTGGAAAATAATCCAATAGTTGGACAGTAAACTGAACCGCGACTAGTAGCCCAAAAATTGTTTCCATTCAATGGAAATCCAGTTTTTTCAGTCATAGCCTTTATCATCCGCAGGTAAAAACATTTACCCACCAACACCTTCATAGCAAGGCTCATCATTCTGTCCATCGCAACGTCTTTGCCGAGGATAAAAGAGGGTCGAGTCTGCCTTACCTTCAGAAACGTATTCTTCCTCTTCTCCTGAGTAGCCGAGCCATTAGGGTTCCTTGAGAATTCTTTCTAAGCTTTCTTAGCATCTGAAAAACTAGGATTAGGCTCCACCAGAGGCAAGTTTTTCAGAGCGCTCCCTCTAGTTTCCAAAACCTTCTCTGTCGCCCTCACGCCTAAACCCGTGCCTTTTGAAGGGATAATAGGGATTTTCCTATCTCTCGGATAGCTAACCCCTCGCCACTTGTACTTCCATCTAAAATATGCACTGACAGGTCATTTGGCTGATGTGGTAGTCCTACTTCAGCAAATTTGTCCAGATCTGAAAGGATTGAGGGCCCACATGTTTGGAGTATTCTCTTCTTATACTCCTCATCCGAAATGAAGATCCCTTCCTCTGTCCAAAGCGCGTCCTCCGCCTCCCATTCCACATCTAACAAATACCCCATTCTTCCACATATACACAGCTAAATGGAGAAAGTCTTCATGCACTTCTAAAACACCAGAAAAACCCTAAAGAGACCCGAAAAGATTCTGTACTGGATGCATCCTCCATCGCTCCGCTCAGTTCTAAAGTGGAGAGGCCCTCTCATATATTTGCAGTAGAGGAAGCTTAGCGGAGTGGGGATCAAAATATCCCAACTCATCTCTCCTTTAGTAGCATCTATCCTTGGTCAAAGATGGATTCATTAGGATTTCCACTACTCTCTAAGGGTGTAGCATATCCTTGCATTTTGGTTTGTCATGCTTTTGAAATTATCTAAGTCATAAGCAAAGAAAATACTGCTTTGAGTTTTTATTTTCCCATCTTTAGTCACAACAATCTTTTATAGGATCAACAATCAACTCTTTGATCTATGTAAGTAGTCTTTAAGGTTATAAGCATACAAAAATAGAGCTTGCAATCTTTTGTCTTGATCAATTAAATCTAACTTTTTTTTTGTAAATTTATTGAAATAGAATTGGTGCTAATCTAGTGAAATTAAAATAGAATTGGTGCTAATCTAGTGAATTTAAAATGTTTTTTAATACTCTGTGGCCGCGGAAACGTTATTATCGATTTGAATTACATTAAGAGGTAGCCCTGAGAAAAAGAGCATGCAAAATTAATTCTAAGTTTTGAAATCTACATAAGGTAGGAGGCTAATTTCACAGGTATGGTAGGTTGCAAATTTGGAGGTATGGAATCCCTCTATAATCCAACCAAATAGGTCTACATAAGTATAAACCATAAACACATAGATTTTAAGTTCCAAGTGTAGCAAGTAAATAGAGACTAGCAAGTAAACATAAGATACACCAACAACAAGTGTAGCGAAATTGGAGGTATGGAAGCCTTCTATAATATAAGCAGATAAATACACATAAGTATAAACCTCCTCTTGTACCCTTTTAAAGCCCTATTGTTGTTGTAGGGCTCTCAATGCTTGATTCTGCCAACCAAATTTTTTATTAAGGGCTTCTATTTCCTCCTTCCCAGTAGTTTTCATTGAATAATTACCCATTTCCATCGCCAGGATTCCTGTCAGGGGCAACCAACTCAAACGATCATAAAAAACAAGAAATAAAACTGATCAAGAGTCATTCAAGTGTTTCTAATTGTAATGAAAGACTACTATGTCTAGTGTTCAACATGGTTGCCATTGTTGTGTGCTTGTCTGCCCTTTCATTAAGGTGTGTTGAATCATGTGAGCAAAGGGAATGAAATCAAATTCATCTTGTAGTTGCTCAAGTTGGCTTGCTGGTCTATATTGTATGACTAGTGTGAGCTTAGGCATTCTTTTCATAATACCAATAATAATAGCTCAGTTTTCGATGTGTTGGAGGCATTTGATGCCATGGTTGATTTCCAATTGTAATTCTTTTTGAAGTGTGCATGGTTCTAGATAAGTGTTTGAAGTAGATCCTAGATCTCATTCAAATTTTAGACAATATTTCCCTTGTGGGGTGCAAACAAGTTCCTCGGCCCCACATCTCCCCAAATTGCCTCTCATCGACCTACATCTTTTGTGTTATTTCCCTTATCCACATTCTAGTGAAAATATGAGTCCTTACTTAGCACAAAGTTATGTTGATCCCTAAGCATCTCTAGCTTAAAATAAAAAATCCTCGGCAGTAAGGGAACGACTCATGGACATAAAAAATGACTAATTTAAGAAAAGACATAAAAATGCCTAGTTTTGAAAAAATTGACATAGGAGTTATATATAATATATAATATTAAAATAATATGTTTTTAATATAGAATTATATTATAGTAAAACAATATATTATATATAATATACAAATATTAAGAAGTTTAAAAAATTAAATTAGATTTACTTGGAGGGAAAAAAGTTGGGGGAAAGAAATAGGTGGGAAAGAAATTGGGGGTATTGTATGATCTCTGATATTTTCAATATTCAATAGAGAACTTTGTCCCTAGTGTAGGTGTGGTAGGGAGGCCAGCTTAACTCATTTTGAAGTGAGAATGAGTTCATTTGGTTTGGATGGAGCAGGCAATCCTGAAATCCATAGAATGATGTTTTTCAAGTATGAATTTGCTTTGCATTTTGAAAACCAAAATCTCTAATTTTCATAACCTAAATCTGTAATTTTTAGGAATTGATGCAAGGGTTCTATAGCTTGTTATGGAGTTCACCATTGAATCATGTTAAACAATTTCTCCCAGTCTATACTACCCTCCTTCGCTTGGATCAAGCATCATCTCAGAAATCGGGATCATAGTTGGCCCTATCACTCAACTTTAGCGTATAAGATGGAAGGTCCTTTTTGAATGGCTCAGGTTTGGGCAAGAAAGAATACCGAGACAGGGCATGCAAATGGTCTTCCAGGAAAAATAAGGCTTTCTTGGTGCGGGCTAAGACTTTGTTACCGCCCAGTATCTCAATTGTTGAAGATACTTCGTGACAGGAAGGGAAGAGAATAAATATTCAAAGCAAGGGCGCTACTCTCATCCCAGGTGCTTTCTCTTCATCTGTAACTCTCTTCTCTCCTTTCTTAGGATTTATGGAATGCTATAGAACTAAGATATTTTGTCTTTGCTGAGCAATATTTTTTCTCTGTTGCAACCAATAAAAACTCAAATTCACCTTTTTGTTTTCCCATCATTCTCGTTAGTCCACACATACTTATTCCCCTCATGACCTTCCCTCTCATCCTTTTCCCACTCTCATCAATGGCTTTCTTCCTACCTCCATTCATCAACATAGCATATTCAACATTCATAAATTCATCCCAACATCCATCCAATAGAATATTCAACATTTACTTCTTGCATAACATTACAGGGTTCAAATCAGAAAATGAGAAACATATAGGTTTCTAGTCATGTCTAGCAATATAAATACAACTAACTGTGGCACATTGCCAGAAAACTATGCTTTAGAGCATCTAACTACACAGACAACCCTTGCATAAAAAATAAATTGAATCTCGACCTTAGAACTATTGCCATCATCTCAAGCAAACAATCTCTTGAATACCCATCTTCACAAAGCACTAAAGTAACATGCACTGAACTTAAAAACATATTATGTGGATGATGGAAGGACCAGATTCATGCTACTCAACCTTTACAATCCACATATGTTGGAATGTGCTGAGAGATGCAAAAATAGAACCTCCAATCCAAACACTGTACTTCCTCTCTAGAGGCACAACCACCTTAGTTTTCATGTTGCAGGGAGCCAGTGTAATGATTTCCTTGCTCATACAGTCAGTATTACCAGGAAACATAGTAGACCCACCACTAAGCACAATGTTTCCATAGAGATCCTTCCTAATATCCACATCGCACTTCAATTTGTAGGTTGTCTGATGGATACCAGCAGCTTCCATCCCAATAAAAGAAGGCTGGAACAATGCCTTAGGCCATCTAAAACATTTAGCACGAATGACGATCACCAACCCATCAAGAAGCTCATAACTTTTGTCAATTGAAGAACTTCCTTTAGCTGTCTCAAGCTCTTGCTCATAATCAAGTGCCATATATGCAAGCTTCTCGTTCACATCACGGACAATTTCATGCTCTGTAGTGGTGGTGAGTGAATACCCTCTCGCTGTCAAGATATTCATTAATGTATCTGTCAAATCTCACCCCGCAAGATCCAACCTAAGAATAGCATGAGGTTGGTCATATCCTTCATAAATTGGCACTGTGTGACTAATAGCACCCCCAAAATCTAGCACAATAGCAGTTGTGCGACCACTTGCAAACAAAGACGGAACAACCTGAATGGAAACCTACATAGCAGGAACATCAAATGTTTCAAACATGATCTGTGTCATCTTCTCTCTGTTTTCCTTGGGATTTAGAGGAGCTTAAGTAAGAAGCATAGGATGTTTCTCTCAAGCAACTCAAAGCTCATTGTATAATGTGTGATGCCAAATCTTCTCCATGTCATCCTAGTTGCTAACAATACCATCTCAATAGGATATTTCAAGTTACGGATACCTCTCTTTGACTGAGTCGTATTACCCACATAGGCATCTTTTTCTCACACAGTGTAAATAAAATAAAAAATTATAGTATTCAAATTTAGGTGTCTGTATCTTCTCACACACAAATTTGTTGGAGACTATGACACCATAATCTCAACCGCACATCAAAGTTTTAACTAAAAAATAAAACAGGGAATCCACTTGTTTTCTTGATTCCTTAGTCACGAGGATCTTTCTTTCTGCACGCATGCATGCTCGCAGTTGAAAAACCATGTCACCTGTAAAGACATACATGCAACCAAAATTGAAAATGCCACTGAAAATCTATCGGACAATTTTTTAATAACATGAATGACATTTTCAATATAATACGGCTGAATATGCGTTAGGAATAATATATTCATGCCTCTTTCCACTCAGTAACTTGTTTAAATAAAGTAGGCTAAACATTTCTTTAGGCTATAGCTTGAAGAACAATGAATGCATCTTTAAAGATGTCCATTGCACATCGGGCCAATGGGACATGGCGTGTCAACTGAGATTTTGATTGCAAAACACGGTTTCTCCATATTCTGAATTTTTTTAAACAAAAATCTATTAAAAATGGGTATATACCCCTCAGGCTCTCCTCTACTTTGCCATATCTTTTTTCCCATACCAACCATAACTCCAGTGTGTCGGGGACAACCAACAATACTAGGGAAATAAAATTAACAAAACAAAATCAAATAATGACTAAAACTAAATTACAAACTAATCTAGAAAGTAAATCAAACAAAACATAAAAAAATTCTAGCAATATATGTAGAGGCTTCCTTCGTGGTTTCCATTTGAGGTTCTTATGGAGATAAATCTTATTTTTCTTTGATTATGAAAATTTAAATCATGTGAATTCGGCACCAATCCTTTGCAATCTCATAAATCTGGTATTGTTCCTTCCTACAATTTCTAGTTGTATTTCCATGCAACAATTGATTAGTGATGTCAGGGGGAGAATATTCCAACTAAACCTAAATGATCGATAATCGTGACATATTTATAAATTCAGCCCGATCTGGTGTAACTTCTGTTTATTTGTGAGCAGATCTATGCTTTAACGAGCCATTATCTCTGTGCTCTTGACACCTTGTTTAATTTGTTTTGACAACTGGAGTAATATCAGTGGGCTTTATTAACATATAATAGATCTGGTGGACAAGTATGCAAGTGATCCATTTAATAGCGATTTGGGTGATGCCTTTAAGGAAATCACTTTGGAGAGTGTCGATGTTGAGATGTAGCTGCAACGTTGGAAAATGATCAATGGAATGCACCTAGAACCGGGAAAATCGAGTTGAACAAGCTTGGATAGGTTCTCAGCTTAAAATATTTACTGCTATTGCTCAAATGAAGCCACCGTAATGTTTATATTAGTCTCTCAATGTCCCACACTACTCTAGCATAGAGTAACACTACCCAGATGACTTGGATAGGTTCCCAGCTTAAAATATTTACTGCTATAGCTCAAATGAAGCCACCGTAATGTTTATATCAGTCTCTCAAGGTCCAACACTACTATAGCATAGAGTAACACTACCCATATTTATTATTCCTAGAGGGGCTCTCCAGCCTAGTATGGGAGAGATGTTTTCATGTTAGTAATGTAACTAACAAAATATTAAAAAAATAAACTATTCATATCGACCTATAATTAAAACAAAATTAATTAATTAAAAGTTTCCTTTTTAAATATAGTCTTTTAGTATATATAAATATCAAACCTTAAATCAAAAAACTATCTCGGAGTGAATCTATGGCAAAACAATCTTCCATCTGTAAAAATGGCGCTTTACCTTCAACAATTTGATCACAACTGGACCATGATCTACTACTGAGTGTACCTGTAATTGTATTTCAAGGTTGGGCGCATTTATGTAGAAGCCAAACTCCAAAAATCAAGGTTGGACGAATTCATGCATGCATCTTTTTAAACCATTTGATCCTTGACCATTATTCAACCCCTAAGTGTACTCGCAATTTTAATTCCATAAATTGGCCACACTTGAATTTGCTTTCTACAGGCTGAAAACTTCAAACACATTCCAAACTGGGAACAATCATATTTATATTCTACAGGATTATGCCATCACCAACGCATTCTCTGATCCTTTGACCAACTATCTACAGGCTTACACGATTCAATATGCAGTCTTATACATTATACAATCGTGTGGATGAGGAAACAATGAAGAACACATCAACATGATTGATTTTTAGTGATGAAAACAAAAATACTCTTGTCCTCATGCACACAATACTCAATGTACTCAGTCAATCAACGCACCCATTTGTCAATATAAAACCAGGGTATCCATGTAAAGCAGAGTATGTGTTATATGTGGAAGCAACTCTATATATCAACTCTATATAATAGAGGGATTTACCTTATTTACTGTATCAAATCCTCTCTCCCCATTATTCCCTTCAGAATTTCATTCATAGAATCTAAAAATGCTCATCCATAGGGCATACACTCAATACCACAGAAAAAGAACGATCTCACATATAATGGGAGCATAATCACCTCGAGGAAATTTGTACATGATTTCTACAAATTTGGAAATCCTTCTACCTTTATCTTTGATCTAACCTCACATAATTATTTGGGCGTTCTATGGCCTTGGCCACAAATAAAATTTCTAATTTCATTATGTCTCTTGATAATAATTCAGAGTGATGATAATTACTCTGTCTCTTCAGAGTTCTTCCTTGACTTCTCCTCCTATGCTCAGTCTAGAGACCTGTCTCAGTCTCTTTGACCTGGTCTTTCTCTATTTTGGCCAATCATTCTTTCCAAATGCCGATCGGAAGCAGCAATTGGTGGACATCAGTTCTCTGCAATGATTTGCACTCTACCTTTATCATTTATGTATAAGTGTTGGGCTTAATCTAATTGGGTGCAACTTCCTCCAATGCTCACACCTTCGTGCAAATTCCTTTGTAGCAGGGTACTCGATCATCACAATTTTCCATACAAAGACCACATATTTAATTTAACCATTCCTGAACATCATCATAAGTAGTCTTCCCTGACCACCAGTACCTTTATATCTCATTGATGCCATCATCTTCTGATAAAGACAACCAAAAAGTATGTTGCAGAAAATATGCCATTGTTTCTTCCTGCAATTGTTCAACCATTAGGTCAATAAACTTAAATACTAGATATAGCGTTCCACAACGTCCTATGGAAAGGGGTCCTTACCATACATGTTATTTGATCTGTTGTATATGTCTCCCCATTGAGGGACTCAACTAGGTTGGTTTGCTAGAAGTCAGTTATTTTGTTACGCAATGTTATTAGCAAAACTATTATACCAGCCTAGATCCAAATCCTAGGCTCTATCAAGCGCCGAGAGGGATCAAATCTCTCGAATTGAAAACCCCTTTTTGAGTGCAATACCTAAGGAGAGGTTTGCACCTCGAGAGATTTGATCCCTCTCAGTGCTTGATAGAGCCTAAGATTTGGATCTAGGTTGGTTCTAAATGCAATAAACTTCAACTCAGCAAGAGGTGGCGGATTTATTTCCTCAATTTGATGGTAGACAGTCCCCACCGAGATGTACTCTCAAATCTTAAAATAAATTGAGAATATTGTAGGTGGGATTACTTTAAAAGGCAATCTTGTAGATAGTGAATAGTAAGGAAGTGTTAGAAAAGGTCACGATGCTCATGTTCCAATAGAAACCAGTAAAATCCAAAAGAAACCAATAGTAAAGGGAGATCTTATATCAGATTTGAAAAGAGTAATTTCTAGTTCCAATTACCAAGAGTTTGACAAAAGTTACGAACTAACAGTAAGGAATTTTTATAGAAAATTTGCCTTGGTACATTTCAACATCACCATCGCTATTCTTGCATTCAATGGACAGAGATCTCACATTGTGAAGAATAAGCCTCTATATTGCAAAATCAGATCTTTGCACCACAGAAGAAACTTCTACAGTAACTACTACACAAATGTAACAACCTTCGAAGGCAGCTGGAATATTTTTCACAATCCACATCTTTACTAAAAAACAGAATGGCATTTTGATAGCATTGAATAATGGTACAACATAAGTTGGTACATTAACACATCTATAAAAGAATGAGTGTCCTAGGGTATACAAGTGTAAACCCATAACGACAATTGCACTGAAAAGTCTTAACAGACAATTCACTTGATCCTGAAAAGGCTTTCTGATTCTTGTCTTTACCCATTCCATCCCCTCTCTTTTTCTCTCGGCTGCTCTGTTGGATTTAAACCACCTCTATTTGCACACAAGACTCTTTGAGTGGATATATTACCTGTCCCAAGACTCTATGATGGAAAAATTGTGATGATGGAAAAAATGAGTATTATGGAATGGTCAACCATGGACAAGAAATGTTATTCAACTCAGCCTTTTAGTTGATCTATCATCTATCTCAAACTCTAATGGACTTGTCATAGTCCCTTTAAGACATCATTACATTTATGGTTGGCTGCATAGGTGTGATTTTTGCAAGCAAAGAAAGGGTTCCATTAGCCTTCTCTTCAAGTTTTTTCATTTGAAATTTTTGCTATGGTGGATGGAAGTTATTTGAGGTAAAATATCAGTCCTATATAGGGGTTTAGATTTGGGTCTCTTTATAAATTATGCTTTGTGAGATGACATGGATCATTCCAAGATCTCTTCTTTTGCAGAAAATTTCCAGTTTGTGTGTAAGGATGTCTTTTCATTTTGAATCTGAAGCCTATGTTTATGTTCATCATCATCTAATAATACAAATACTTTTCATCCTGTAGTGCTTGTTAACTACACTTTGATTTATCACGGAGGTTCTAAGTTTTTCACATATTACTTTCATAGACTTAACAAGCTTGGTCTTAATGCCCCGATTTATCATTTATGTCCTGGAGTATAACAATTGATTATTCATCACACATTATTGAATTAATTATTCAACACACATAGCTTTGTTCAGGACTCATAAGATCAATTTCCTTACACATTTTAAATTTTAAATTTTAAAGTTTATTTAATCTTTTTTAAAGTTTAGATAGGGCTTATGAATCATAAGTTATAACTTAGATAATTAGAATAGTTGCATAGATTCAAATTCATAATCAAAACAAATTAATCATTTTTAAATTTTAATTTCTTTAATGTTTGTATTCCAGTTCAATGTAACACTTTTCCATGGAGAGAGAGATGGGTAGTCAGCATTGTGGTAGTCGAATGAGACCCCCACAATCTCAACCTCCACAATCTGAAGTGCGGGATACAGATATAAACAATATCCACCCAAACTCAACCATGCAACAATCCTAGTAAATGCTTACTAAAGTTTGTGAAGAAGATATTAGATAACATAGAGCAAGAGGAAGACCACTGGGGGTTATGAATAATGGGAATGTAGCTCGTGTCAACATGTGTTTAAGGGCATCTAAAATAGAGTATGACATCACCATTTTCCCATACCTGGGTTAGGAGTGAAGGATTTCTCATGAAATATTAAACAAAGGATGGAGATGATCAAGATTCACATGAGCGCCATAGGAAGCACTCAATGCAACATTGATACTAGCATTGAAACATCACCCAGTAATAAAAGTACACATGGATATTTCTCAATTTGTATGCATAATTCCATAAACAACGAGGAAAGCCACAACCAAACTCACTTTGTTTAGGGGGGATCTAGTAGTTCAAGTATTAATACTAATAGGAGTCTTGATGTAAGTGAAGCCATTCAAAAAATGTATAATCTGGTGCATAGGGTTGAAGCCATTCCATCCCCTCTCTTTTTCTCTCAGCTGCCCTGTTGGCTTCAAACCACCTCTATTTGCACGCAAGACTCTTTGAGCGGATATATTACCTATCCCATATATCCTTCCCCAGGCTCTCGTGGAGTTTGCATGCCTAACTCTAGTGGTATCAATTGGTGGAAGCTTCTGCCTCCCGGAAGTTGAAGAAGGAGTAGTTTTTCCATCATTTGGCCCTTTGAGCAAAGGAGAATTGAAGTGAACTTTCTTGTTTATACTTTGTCGCAATCTGTTAAGTGTGTTAGCATTCCTTAACCCCCTTAAGCTAACAGGAGTGGCAGTTGGCAACAAGACAGGGTCCTTATTAGCAGTAAAAGGCTCTTTGCAATTAGCAGTAAAAGACTCTTTGCTATTAGCTTGTTCATCTTCATTTGTTTGAGAAGATGATGTGTTCACATCCAATAACCCCTCATTCCTTTTGACTCGCAAAGGGACCATGGTTAATCTTCTTGCAGTGAGAGGAACTATTGATGTTCTTTGAGCTGTTGTACACATTGAATCTCTGCCTGTTCTCCTTGGAATTGGATTCATATTTTGATCATCATATAGCTTGGATGTATTCTCTTTCTGCCCCTTCGAATAAGGATCTATTGGGCCATTTTTCAAAGGGAACTCACTCTCCTGTGGTTTTCCATAGCATTAAGAATTTGTTTATTTTCATTCAAAGCATCTGAGAGGTTGACTAAATCCTTAGACAATACATTTGTTTCATTAACGGTCCTCACACCTCTAAATTGATGTATGAGAGGTGGCTTTTCAACCACTTTCCCTGCTTGTTGCTGCTATTCTTTGAGTTTTCTTTCCAAATTCAATCGAGCCTTTCTCTCATTTGCAAGTTGGCCTTCTAGTTCCTTTACCCGGCACAAGGTAATTAAGAAATTCCATTGAGTTTATGTCATGAGAAAATATTTTGGCCTTGTCGACCTTCAAACTTTAAAGAATGAGTTCATCCATGACAAAAATTCAAATTGATATGTGAAGAACAAATTCATAAACAAATTCTCCTCTACTAGCATTTTCACATGTAAAAGGCCATATGTTCCTAAATTACCATTTGTTTATACTTTAGTAGCTCAGTAGAATCAAACTGTTTCCTAGCAGGACCCAGCTCTATTCCATGAACTCTACTGGAAAAATTCAATGAGTGATATGTTTCACTGATGTCATTTTCACTTGGACTAATATGTACTAACATAAGTGTTTTCGACTCTCCTCCTGAAATTACAATGAATGAGTCGATCAAAACTTGTTGTTTCCCTGAATGAAGAAAAATACAATATGATATTGACAAAACAGGCAAGCGATTTACAAAGGCTTTTATAAGGAGTGATTGATACCTAATGAATCCTGTAGTAAGTGAGTCATCTTGGAGTTCCTGCAATCAGAGTAAACTAGAGTAAATGATACAAAGTAAAAACTAAGAATTTTCTATAGTTTAGCTAGAATATTGATCTGAATAAAACACAAAGATAACAACTAGCAAGAAAATTGAAAGGGATCTAGTGCTTTTGATCATTAATTAACCTGAATGGAATGTGATTGCTTTTAGTTGCAATAGAAGATATCACATCCCCAAGAGCAGAGAGTGACTTATTGATGTTCTGTGCCTCTTTAAGACAATCCCCTCGAACATCAGATTTTGCTACTCGCTCACTTCCAGCTAGATCAACCAACCAAAGCTTGCTCTTAGTGCATTCTCCATTAATTAAGTTCTCCCCCCTCACCATCACATAAAGTATGCTGCAAAAAGAAATCAATATATGAAAATACCAGGTATGAAATATTCATTGAACTTTTATTTTGTTCTTACATTCTTAAACCAAGCATTTGGGAACACAACAATCCTCATATTGTAATGGCTATAGTAATGAATACTTGTTATTTTTATGATCCTTTTGGGTGGTGGTTAATCTTTTGTTTTGAAACAGGAGGTTCAAAAAAATCAAAATCCCAATATAGTAATGGATCTAGTGGGAAACAAGGATGATCTTGAAGAAAGTTGGATCGTTGGACATGATGTATGTATATAAAGTATTAAGTCACATAATACTGATTTGTTACTTCGTATATTTTTTGTTGCGTGAGGCAATTGTTTTTATCTATGCAACATTTTTTTGTTTTTTGTGATTGCAGGGGTGGAGAAATTTATTTTAGGATTTAGATCATTCTCAATGTGCAATATTTCTCTAGTTTGATTGCATTCTTTGTTTTAGATAAAGTAGCAATATATATGGTATTGAATGTGGCAAGGTGCTCTATCTGTCTGATAATTTTTTGCTTCTCTTTTTAGGTTGCACAAGCTTATGCAAATGCCAATGGGATGTTCTTAATTGAGACTTCTGCAAATACAACAGGCAATGTAAACCAACTATTTGAGGTACATGATTTGGTTTAGGTTTTGGTGTCAAAATTTGAGCAGTAGTTTGATAGAGATATAACAAAGCAAATTACATGTGATGACCAGGTTTAAACTACGCCACTTGGTTTACATTAGGATTTTACGTCTTGCAGATCTTTGCTCATTAATTGTCAACACCCTTGGTTTTGAAAAATATCAAGGGTGTGTAGAGTCACACATCTGTACCTCAGGTCGGGATGTTATTATCCTTGTTGGAAAATAGTTCACATGAACCCTAGGTATGCCATCTTCATCTAAAATTCTTAGAGGTGGAAATGATTTTGTTAGTATTTTTTAGATCTTTGTTTGCAACTTTGCACCTCCTTGACTTGCACTCACTTAGCCATTAATGTCTGTTGTAAGTAATTATAGTTTACTATTATTTCTACTCAACAATGATCTTTTATTAATGCTTAATGATGCAAAAATAGCTAATAATATTTAGACAGTTTTTTGGGAGTCCTTGATGATGATATTGATATAAATAGTTTTGCAATTGAGCTTGAATCGCCTAGTGTGTCACTTCTATTGTCACTATCATTGACACAATAGAAATTTCACTTTATTTAGCTTCTAGTTTAGTAACATAAACATCCATAATGATGACATCCTCTTCATTTGTATGTATAGCAGTGTCATTATAGGTTTCCTTAGCTTTGATGACTAGTCCTGACCATATATCTACATGAGCAATTTGTTAGTGATCCCATTGGGAAGAATTTAAAGTTGAGTAAGTGCAATTATTACATGCAGAAAATTAGGGAATTTGTGAAATAATTCCCTTTCACGTCGAAATCAAGGGAATATACAATCCAAAATTATGGAGGACACTTATTTAGAAATTGCTATGAATGAACTAGAGAACCTAGGAATACAAGCACATACTTATTATGAAGGCATGCACATGATTACCCTGCAACAAAAATGGAACCATTATGAAAACAACACAAGTTATGGGAACAAGTGGGTCATGAACACAATTGAGAATGATTACTGTAGAAGAATAGAGTATGGAATTATAGTAGAATATTATGGAGATGTGGAGGAACTTTCATAGGAAAGAGAATTATATGTTATAAAATTCTGATGGAAGGCCTGGAAACTAAAACAAAATATGCAAGAGTTGGAAAGCACCTTGAATTGTGAACATAATGAGAAAACAAAAATTATCCAGGGGAAAATTGTTTCAAGGAAGTCTTATGATCATTTATATCGTCAATGTTATTGGCATGGATGTTAAAGCAGCAAGTGTATATGCTGCTTTAACATCCAGGCCAACAACATTGACAATATAAATATTTGTGCATTATTCCTGAGGGTGTGTATCTATGGGATTCACTACTTTTGCTGTAGGGATTTCTTCTATAGTTTGTTGTGGGAGGGTTGTTAATTATTCAACACACAATTACTACTCTGTCATGCTAGTGTGCCTGAGAGAAAGTGAAAAAGAAGCACAAATGCCAAAAGCAGAAATACACAAGTGCACCGAAGAGAAAGTTTCCAATGACAAGGAAGAACACCAAAATTAAGTGCCCTTAGGCTTATAACACTTCGTATTTCATATTTACAAGCTCACAAGTTGAGATGGTACAAAGGAGAGCTGGATTTGTGCATTTATACACAACTCAAATGAGGTGTACTCCAAAGAAGGGTTATGGGCCCACATAACAAGGGAATGCTCCCCAAGAGGGTTATTTAGTTTACATGTCAAGTTTGACTAGTTCATCTTTAACCACAAACCTAGCATAAAAAGATGAAATAAATTGACCTTAGCCATAATTACAAGTACATAGTGATACATAGGTATATACTATGTGTTAGGTAGCTCTAGAATCAATAGTCCGGTCTTGTTGAGAAGAAGAGGACCAATGTGTAGGGCATACTATCAAATGTGCTCTATGAGTAGATCTAACATTCTCATCATAAAGTTCCTTATTGCCTTTAATGGAGTGCCTTCTCAATTAATAGAGTTCCTTTCACATAATGTCACCATGGAAAGCACCATAAATGAATTTAATGCAACTCTTATTCATTAAACATGTTGTACTTGTATGATAGAACATTCTCAATACTAGCAAGAGTAACATAAATTTTCTAAGTTATGGATAATCCAAAATGGATTATCTAATTTATATGGTGGTTAGCCAATTTGAAACACACTTTTGGTGCTTTTGTGACTATTTCAAGTAGCAAGTTGGTTATGCCTTCAAGTTCTGGGTGTATTATATAGAAGGAAATTTCTAATTTACCTATGTATAGGGAAGTTGCGTTTATATATTGCTACAATCCAAAAATACCAATCTATATCAACCCTCACCATTTGCAATATCTCAATTCCCCAATTCTTAAAGGGTGCTAGCTCAATGGAAGAGTGCTTGCCTTTCAAGCAGGAGGTTGGTGGTTCAATTCCTCCGTGCCCTAATGATCTTGCAATGTTGGTATTTTTAATAAAATATATTTTATGATGATTTTTTATGGCTACAGGGGGGGTTTCAAACTGTCTTTGTATGTTGCTATGACGGGGGTTCTAAACTGACTTCATATGTCCCTAAGAGGGGGGTTCAAAACTGCCCTTATATGTTACAACGAGGGGGTTTCAAAACCCCCCTTGTAGGTTTTTATGAGGGGGGTTTAAAACTGCCCCCAAAGGTTTGTAAGAAATACTTTTTGGGGGGTTTTGAACCGCCCCAGTAGGTCTCTACAAGGGGGGTTTAGAACCGCCCCTAAAACCCCTATAGGAATCTATGAGGGGGGGTACAAACCGCCCCCTATAGGCCTCTAGGAGGGGGGTTTCAAAACTGCCTCTATAGGCCTCTACGAGGGGGGTTCAAAACCGCCCCTATAAGCCTCTACGAGGGGGGTTCTAAACTGCCCCTATAGGCCTCTACAAGGGGGGTTCCAAACCGCCCCTATAGGACTATACGAGGGGGGTTCACAACTGCCCCTATAGGCCTCTATGAAGGGGGTTCACAACCGCCCCTATAGGCCTCTACGAGGGGGTTTTGAAAGCGCCCCTATAGTTTTCTACGAGGGGGGTTCCAAACCGCCCCTATAGGTTTGTATGAGGGGGGTTCACAACCACCATTGTAGGTCTCTATGAAGGGGGTTCAAAAACGCCCCCATAGGTCTCTATGAAGGGATCTACGAGGGGGGTTTAAAACCGCCTCTGTAGACCTCTACAAGGGGGGTCACAAACTGCCCCCAAAAGTGACTTTTGGGGGCGGTTCCAATTTTGTCAAAAACCGCCCTTAAAGGGAAAAAAATTTAACATCGATGCCTTTAGAGGCGGTTTTGCCAAAACCACCCCCAAATCCAAAACCCCCCCCCATAGGTCACTTTTGGAGGCAGAAGACAACCCCCCCTAAAGGCCAAAAATGTAGTAGTGATACTTTCCTTAGCTGCACAAAATGGTTGGAAAGTTCATTAGATGGATGTAAAGACTGCATTCTTGAATGGAGACTTGAAAGAAAATGTCTTCATGTCTCAACTCGAAGGTTTTGTCTAGAAGGGACAAGAACACAAGGTATGAAAACTTGTCAAGTCTTTGTATGGCCTGAAACAAGCACCTCAAGCATGGTAGGAAAAGATAACCAAGCATCTTCTAAAACTGAATTTCAAACACTACAATCTTGAAGACGCAATGCTATTTGTAAAGAAAGTTGGAAGATATGTTGTGTTTATTGTAGTATATGTGGATGATCTTTTGATAACAGGGAACAATGAAAGTTATATAGCATCCATAAAGAAATACTTAAGGAAAGGATTTGAAATGATTGATCTCGGACATCTTCACTATTACTTAGGAATTGAAGTGACTCAACATCCTAAGTACATTTTCATTTCTCAGAAAAAAGTATATTGAGAACTGTTGAATGAATTTGGGATGACAGATTGCAATCCGCTCTCAACTCCAATGGAACAAAAGCTAAATCTCACATCAAGTGAAGGAAAAGAATTCAAGGATGCAACCAAGTACCGACAGCTTGTAGGAAGTCTTATCTACCTTACTACCACCAGACCAGATATTTATTGTGTTGTTAGCATTCTTTCACGGTTTATGCACAAACCTTGTGAAGGAAATTGGTCTGCAGCAAAGAGAGTTCTTAGATACTTGAAAGGGACTCAAGACTTTGGACTCAGATATTCTAAGGTGGATGACTTCGGACTTATTGGGTACCTTGATTCAAACTTCGATGGTGACAAGGAAACATGAGTATCCACTTTTGGATACACAATGAGTCTTGGATCATCAACTATCTCCTGGAGATCACACAAACAATTAGTTCCAATAGATTCGACAACGGAGGCAGAATATGTAGCAACAATAGAAGCAACCAAAGATATTGTGTGGCTCAGGAAGATACTTGAATATTTGTAGGTGAAACAAGAAGATTCCACTCCACTTTTGATTGACAACACTTCTCCAATAAAGTTGGGCAAGAATACTAGATTCCATGATCGAACCAAACATATCAACACAAAGTATCATCTAATTCAACATCATGTAGAGGCCAAGACTATTCATTTACGTCATTGTTCCACAAATGATCAAACTGTAGATAGCTTCACCAAAGCACTTGGACGAGAAAAGTTTGAAATATTTAGAAGCATTCTAGGACTTACAAACACCCCTTCGGATTAAGGGGGGGGGATGTTAGAATCCTAGGTTAGTTTGTAACCATAGAAGATGAAGAGTCGTGAAGGCTCCAACTGACCTATGAAATATGAAAACCAAAGATCAGAAACCAATGTATATATCGACATATTTGGTTAATGAATAAGACTTCCGGGAGTTATTACCTGTCAAGTATGACAAGCATCTATGACTTCGTTTTAACATCTATGACAACTATGACAATGGCAGGCCCTAAAAATAGCTTAGATGGGCGCCTGAGGTGGAATGGGCCCACAAAATGAACGTAAATCCCTCCCTATTTGAAATCCTAAGGTTGGTTAAGTCCTCATGTGGCCAAATAACATTAGAAGGGAACTAAAAAAACATCATGAATAATTATTCTCTCAACTAAATCAAATTTTATTATTATTATGGGCAGAAATTTCAAGAATAAGGGGGAAATGGCCTCAATAATTCTATAAAATAGATGTAGGTACTAAGGAGAATATTGGATTTTGATCATTTTTCATTTGAATTGGAGATCTATTGATCTTCTCAAGCTTGGGAGATGCGCACCTTGCCATTCTAACTAGTTTCGGTGCTGCAAGATTCCACCCTAGCTAGCCATGAGAGGAGAAATCACCCTGATTTCTCTATGGATATTCATTGAGTGAGGATTTTTCATTGTTTATTTCCTGGTTCAAATTCATCTTATTGTGTTTGGAATCTCATTTTTTAGAAATAATAGATTGTGGTATGTTTTCTTCATTAGTTCAAGTGTGTTAATGGTGTCTTGATGGAGGAGAGCACACCAGCGGTTATGCAGATCTCTTGGGGACTAATATATGGGTTATATTTATTCTATATCTAATGGGGAATTCTCTGTAATAAGCAGGTTTGAGAGCAGGGTTCGAAATATTACTTGTGGAGGGTGCAACAATGAAGTATATTTTCCCATTTGGAGAACCATTTCCCCTTCCTGTTCCACTAGTTTTGTGAAATCCATCTCTTCTCTTTCGTAGTAGATATATTATTTGTTTTTTGTTGTTATAGAAGACCCTGATGTACACTCAAATGGTGTTCAATAACTAATGAAAACCTATAGCATTTACCTCATGTATTGATCTATGTGCAAGCACTAATTTCATAGTCTAAAAATCTGCAAATTATGGTTTATTAGCTAAAAGTATGTCATTGCATAACCACCATAACCAGTTTATTAGAAGTGCTTAGTGGGTCAAATTTATGCATTTGGATGTGTAGAATCCCTACATACCATGTTTGGTGGAATTCGAGTCAATTTGGTAGTGGTTGGGGTCGTTTGGAAACAATACCTTTCTGTAGTAGAATTCTAGATTATTCGCTAAAAGTATGTTATTGTTTAACCAACATAACCCGTTGTTTAGAAGTGCTCAGTGGGTCAATATGATGCATTTGTATGTGTAGAATCCCTGCATACCACTTTTGGAAGAATTCAAGCCAGTTTGGTATTGCTTGGGATCGTTTGGTAACAGTACCCTTTCGTAGCAGAATTTGACTAGTTTTTCCTAGTTTCTAATTAGCGTCAAGTTGGTTAAATTTTTTTTGGTTTTGAGCGTTGGGTATATTACATCCTTGCCCACTCATGATGTTTTGCAACTAATATCAAAATTCAAAATTACACGTTCAAATTAAGTTTTTTTTTGCTAGAAACTCCCTGACTTGCAGGAGTGGCATTTTCTCTAAGAAACTAAGACCCAAGGGCATCTAAGCCATCAAAATCACTTGGGGAATGCACGCTTCCTAAGCCACACCAAATCTCAATGGTTGGATTTGGGTGTCTACTCCCAACTAGCTCACCCCTACTGGGAATTGAACTCAGATCGCCTTACTAATGAGATCCCCACCTTAACTAAATGAGCTAGCAGGAATTGACTTAAAATTTTGGATGATTATAGTGGAGTTGGGACAGTATCATGCTCATGTGATATGGGGTTGAATCTTGTCCACTATCAATATAACCTTCTATTGAACCCATAGAATCCCCAACCATGGGCCACGGGTAAGTCGAAGTTTGAACCTATGACCTCAAAAGTCTTTACAACTTGTGGTTTCCAATTGGTCTACACCTAAGGAGGGATTTTTTTTTAAGGCTAGTATCCATGGAGTTTCAAACTGGTGACCTCACACAAGGATTGCCTTAACAATACACCATTCACCGTCTATTTTATGCCTCATGGGCACGTTTAAATTAAGTTGATCCTCATAAGCAGCTAGCATTAAAATATTTGGACCGAATTTGAAGTTTAAAATGCCGATAACTTACAAATTATTACCGTGGTATACCCTGATACCTAGGTTCGAACTAGTGAAAGAACATTCTCATCTTTATTTTTTGGATAGATTTGTTCGCTCGTGAAGGATTTTAATGATTTATGATTCCCCCTTTTCTTCCTAAGTTGTATGGGCACTTGCTTTAGCTCGTAGAAAATGCCTATCTCAAATCACTAAAATACTTAGCATCATACTCTTTTACCAAATTCTGAATTTATATCATATGATATCCTCTTTAGATGTGCTAGAAAATATTCCAATTTCATGCCTTACTTATGTACATAAACAATGATTCAAAAATAGATCTTTATCAAAGGTTCTTTATTTTCTAATTAATAATAATAATTTTCATCTTCAGTTCATATATCTACTAGCACAACCACTTAACTTGTGACATGTGAACACTGATAGGTCACAATTTAAGTGTCATGAAGAAGTTATCTCTTACTAGTTCTTCATGCTTAATTGTAATCACTTGCTCTCTATAGTTAAATGGGTTGTATATCACTACTTGTTATCCATGCATGATCTAGAAGTTAGCGATGCATCTACTGGTTATTTTTTATATTTCTTTTTTATATAATTGTTTATTTATAATTTTGAACGACAATAAAATCAATTTGGACACTACACTTGTCCCATCCTACTTCAATCTAGGAAAAGCATAGATAGTAGTCGACCCCAAATTCTAAGATATAAACACCTTTCCGTATAACAATACCAAAAGAAAAAAAATGTTAGAATTTCAAATTAGGGATTTTACTTAATTATTGCAATGGTTAACTATGGAAGTGGGTTTAATAATAGAGGTCAACGACTAAGGTTTCTTCTTATTTTTTTTTCCATAATCACAATCACTCAACATAACAAAAACCATGAAAATTTTTTGTCTAAATTTTTAGAGACGGGATTCAAAATTCGAAGCCTACTCGGAGGCAGTGTTCAAATTTGAACCCTTCCCAACACTTCCAAAGGGTTCTAGCCCTTCCTAGAAGTGTAAAGTTAAAATTGTCCTCCAAAAAAAATTTAAAATCTCAATTTTCCCCTTCCAATTAAGAATGACATAATTTATATCAACATTTCAAAAGAAGGGAAACATTTGAAATCACCCATCCATTTAAATTTCAATTTCTATGTTGAAATTCCTATGCTATAAAATTTAACTCGTCATTCAAAATATTGGAAATATCATAATTATAATCACTCACTCACTCATGTCACACACTCACTGCTTAGCTATGCAAGATGACGAGTGATGACTGACGACCACGAGGCACTGGCCACTGAGATTTGACTTTGGCTCCCGAGTCACTTCAGGTTTAGATCTAAGGTGTGACAATGTGTCAGCTAGTACGGTCGTAAAAATAGAGAACCACTACTAGGACCAAAATGAGCCTGAAACTTTGTGCCTACTACCTATGTGAACCTGGCTACCAATGTCCACTTGTTTTTCGTCAAAATGAAACTCAAATGGTCATTTTGATGAGTCCTCCTCTACAAGACTTCATTTCTTGCATGAATGTCATGGACTCACGACAACTCTAAACAACACTCAATGTAATGCAACTACAAATAATGGCATCCAACTAGGACCACAAACCATGCAGAGGGCGATTTATGCATTGATATTGAGAGGTCACACTGGGCACACCATATGGAGAAACAATGAGTTAGAAAAAACATTTGGACCAATGCCCCACAATGGTTATTAATAAAATTAAATAAAATAATTTTTGGCCCACAAATAGTCTTCAATTTGATGTGTGGCATGATCATGATGTAATCTCCCTCCAACCTTCCAAACATATGTGGTTTCTCACCACATTTGTCTTCGGCACTCGCCACCAAAATACGTATAAAAAGTACTTGTATTTACATCCTCTTCTCTTTAAATCCTCATCTCATAGTCATAACCAAGGATTATTATGCATGCACATCCTCACCTTATAATATCAATTGGGCCATGGCGCAAAGACAACCATAAAATATCAAATGTGTCAAGACGCAAAGAGTAAGAGACAACTATAAGTAAGTCTTATATTAAATTTACGATATAAGTCCTCAATTGACACTATCAACTGAGATTTGACACGTTGGATTGTTGTGATCTTCTTATCACTCCTTATCGATGTGATTGTAAGGCACTCTTTGAAGGTGAAGTCCATAACTTTAAGTCTTCTTCCTCATTCTTATGCCTTTTGGTAAGACAATAAGGAGGGTAGTGGCCCACATCAACATTGAAAACAGTTCAACATGGAGATAGATACATTAATTCTTTTCATTCAATAACTTGAATTTCATGTCGGTGACTACAAATTTACCAAATCGTGGACTGGTACAAAAAAAAAATTAGAGTTTCGAGCTCTTAATTACTGACATCTAGAATTTTCTCAAATCGAGCCATTAACAAACTTCTTTTGGTGTTTTGGTTCAATTTAAAAGGAAGATTGTCGAGACTCAAACATGCAGTGAGTTGCAAGGCTGCAGTTGACTTAGGCTTGATTCCATTTCCCCTCCACCCCATACCTGTATGTTGTCGCGACAAGTCTTGAACAACAAAACTTGATGCCCCGGCCCCAGTGATGTTCGCATTGCTAACTTGCTTGGTATGGATGATTTTTGTAATGTTTTCTATGGAGGATTTTTTCAATGTTTCTAAGCTATGTATTATTTTTTCTTAGGCACCAAATGCCCATCATTATTTTTTGGTTGTAGGTTTATTATAGCATGGTTTTGCTTGGTGGCTTCCTTTTGTACATAATTAACTGTAAGTAATTTTCTCATGGTTCCTGTTTTATTTTAAGGCTATATCTAGTTACAGTGTCTCGCAGTATGCATAAGATCATGCGGATGCCCCAATATGGTTATTGCATAGTCTAAGTAGAAAAAATACAACATAATAGTTGTTATTTTAATGAACTGTAAAACCAGCATAGATCCAACTCTATCAAGCGCCGAGAGGGATCAAATCTCAGGAGGTGCAAACCTCTCCTTGAATAGCTCCTTGAGTGCAATACCTGAGCCACCTAATTCTAAGCTCGAAAGTCTCTAGTTTAAGTCTCATATTTACTTTTCACTTTGTATTATTCTTTTTTGTTTACTTTGTAGTATTTTGTTACTCGACAAACTCGACAAACACTCTAAAATCTCATATTTACCTTTTACTTTGTATTAAAAGTAAACAGTAAAGTCTCTAGTTTAAGTCTCATATTTACTTTTTACTTTCTATTATTCTTTTTTGTTTATGACAAACATAATATTTATCACCTAATGCTAAGCTCTAAAGTCTCTAGTTTAATTCTCATATCTACCTTTTACTTTGTATTATTCTTTTTTTGTTTACTTTGTATTATTTTGTTACTTGACAAACTCACACATGTTACAAGATCTCCCTCATACTAGGCAGCGCCTGTCCACGCAATTAATGTTACATATATGTCAAATTAATGTGTTCAAATTAGGTTTTAATTGAAAAGATACCATTTTTCATATAAATATTAAGGAGTGCTCAATTGTCTAAGATTGTAAACATTTTGGATGAATAATATTTGTTTCTACATTTGAGCGTTAATTGAAATACAATTATTTATATTTCCGTTGATCTTTGAAGGGCTCCAACTCCAAGAACAAATGCCCAATTTGAACGCTGGCTCCAAGAACAAATGCCCTTTCAATTGAAAGGTGTAGATCGGTGTGATCTACAGCAGAAATAATGGAGAACGAAAACGCGTTTGGGTTATTTTTTATCTCGTGCCGTTGACATTTGTACAGATTGTTCAATTTTCACGTTTTTAATATCCCAAGTCAGTCTTCGTTTAGTCCGTCAATCAGATATTGCCAAGTAAGTATTTTAGCTTTATACGAACGGTATACTTATCCTACTTGATCTCCCTCTTGACTCCACAGCCGCTATAAATATAGGTATACTTCATTCCATTTTATCACTCTTCATGACCATGCACCGCATGCTCTAGCCTCTACCGAACGAAGATCGTAGACAAGCTGCAACCCGGCAATTTAAGAGAATCCGACTGCGAGAATGGGGGAAGTGGGTATCCGAAATTCGCATGCCAAAATCGAGAGACAAGATATATCTGGACTCCTACAATACCGCCGAGCAGGCTGCCCGAGCCTTCGACGCCGCAATGTATTGCCTCAGAGGGCCCAAAGCCAAATTCAATTTCCCCAATTCTGTGACCAACATTCCGTCAACGTCTTCTCTTTCTCCTCGGCAAATTCAGGCTGCCGCCGCCAACTATGCCTTGGATGAACTCCCCGGAGTCCCATCCACTTCGCTTTCTGATCTCCACAATGATAGCAAAGAGGAGCCCTCGCAGTCGTCTTCGGAATTGGCGTTTTGGAAATCTGTGTTTGAGGAATCAGATGGAGATGGAGATGGTGTTCAGCACCTCAATTTGGAAAAAATCCGTTCGATGGACGAGGCGTTGGCGTTGGAGCTCATTCCCCTGTCGCAGGAGGAGGAGCTCGACATCTCTGTCGATCCGCTGTGGAACTTCGAAGACATTTGAATTTCTTGGACGATGAAGACGACCAAATCGTTTTTAAAGCGTGTTGGCGAGCATTGTCATACCCTCGGTTCCAAACGGTGAATTTTTAATCCTAACAGACGCAGCAAACTGAAGCATGATTTTTCTCCATGCTCATCGGTGGCCCAAATGTACTTGGCTGCCTGTAGCGTTTGAGTTTGAATATTCTATTCGTTGAGCGGCTGTATGGAAAGTCTAAAGTTTTGAGTTTATGCAAAATGGCATTTCAATTTAATATATGAATGGCAGTATTCTATGAATTTTCGATGCGTGAACCATTATAAATATTATAATAAATATCTGATTTTTATTTACAATTTAATATATATATATTTTTTCCTCACTTCATACAATGATATAATTGCGTCACTTCTTCATGATATTTATATATATATATGATTTTTTTTTGCTTCACTTCATTCATAGATATAATTGCGTCACTTCTTCATGATTCCTCTTAAAAACCTATATTGAATGCTTTACTTCTTTCTGGTTATTATCTGAGTTTTCATGTGGAAGTGATGAAAATGTGTTACTTATAATCGTTTTCAAAGTAAGAATGCTTACTTTTTATTTTTTCTTATTGACGCTTTCATCTATAAAGTGATACAGATATGTTATTATGTTATGTCCGTGACATGATTTGGACATATTAGTCGATCCGTGAAATTTAATTTTTTTCAACTTATCCAAAGTTTTCAAATGTTTATATTTATAGTCAGCAAACATTATCCATTATGTGGCATAACAATTTTCAATATGTGGCATTCGTGGAGAGCCCCCAGTTCATATTGTAAGTTATGTCTTGAATATCTTATTTCATGCAAAGATCAAAATACAATATCTATTCATGTGTATACAAAAGAAAAGGGGAGTCACGTGAAGATTCTAGTTTAGAAGATCAAAGTACCAATAGATGTGAGACTTAATTCTCATTATTAAATACTTTAATTTTCGTCATATTGTCATTGAATGTTTTCATTATACATCAAAAATTGCCTAACGGGAAGCTCCACAAGGCTAGTGCATCATTAATTAATTCCTTAATGATCATATTTATACACCTAACTATTGAATCATTAATTAAGTCCTTAATAATCATATTTATACACTTAACTTATAGGGGTGGGAGCTTAGCACTTAAATGCTCTTCTATGAAAGGAGTATCATTTAATGTTGTTTGTCTTTACTAATATGTAATGTCCCTATTCCAATAATTTCATAGTAAGACAATCCCATCAATCCTACTAGTTTCCTAGGTTGGATGGGCACATGTGGAATGGTAATAAGGAAGCTAATAAATGATGTTTAGACATTAGAAGGGTTCAAGTATTTAATAAATAGAGTGAATAAATAAATTCAAGAGAAATCCTAGGTGACAAATGGTTTATGAGACATGGAGGATGTGGGACCCACACTAGCTTGATTTTTCATAATACATGGTATCTCTCTTTTGCAAATTTGAATTAATGGAAATGTGAACACTCTTGGGTGAGTTGGTAAGTCATAACACATGTCATTGAGCATCTTAGGTCGAATTGGGAAGGATTGGTAACCTCCATGGAAGATAAAGAGTCAAAGTGGAAGTTTGTGGACACTTAGGCTAAATTCCCTAGCCCCTATGACACCAATGATGGAGCATCTATGACAACTATGACAAATTGCAGACCTGACCTCTGACATCTGACCACTATGACATGTCAACACCAAAAATAGGCTCAAGGAAGACGAATTTGGGAGTTGGAGAAGCCAAAGAGACTCAAAATCGAATTTGGGAGAAGATGGAAGGTTGGAACTAGGAGACAAGTGGTAAATGTGGAATATTTTCTAAATGGAAATCTATTGAATCTGTTGAGAGGATTTCGACCCTTAGAAGGCTAATGTTGGTTATAAAATGTAGAAATGAAGTATGAGAATGGATTTTGATGATTTGAGAAAAATTGCATTTGTGAAGAGAGAGCTAGTGGATGACTAGTTTCTTGCCTTAGCCAATTTCAAGGGTGAAAGATTCCCATCCAAGTTGGTGTTTGGAGAGGCCACTCAGGTCTTTCATGGTGCTTTAATGGAGTTTGTATTTGCAGGTAGCAGCTACAGGAAGTTTCATGGTTTGGTTTAGTGCAGTACCTTCTCTCCACCGTTTCCAGTTTTGAAGGCATATTCATGCTCCTTGAGGGAGGGCGTTTTTGGTGAGCACTTGTGCTTCTTGAGAGAGCTTCTCATTATATATTTATGATTTTAATAGCTTCATATCCTCTGTTATTAATATTCAGAAAGTCTCGGATCGAAATACCCACTGTTTGTATGCAAAACTATTGATTAATGAGCAAACAATGTCCATTTCCCCAATGCATTGATGTATGACACTATAATGTTGATTATTTCGAATGGATGGATGATTCTCTGATATATTTGTAAGCAATATACTGCCATGGATGTCTTCTACAAGTTTCATGTACTGTACTTGAGCATTTGAAGCATTTTTACTTAGTTTAGTTGTATTGGGAGGTGAAATAGCGCCATTTCCCCAAAGGTCGAATTGGGGATTTTTGCTGTCGAATGTGAGAGAGTTAGAACAGTAGTAAAAATCAATTAATGGTGCATATGAGACCTTAATCACATACTTAACACATTATATACCTCTGTTCATAAATTTGTGGGAGTTTGGAGGCATTTGGAAGGCCATTTGCAGTGTTACCTGGGGGGGATTTGATGCACAAATTACTAGTCAAAATTACATATATTGATCAGAATACAAATCAAGTTTGTAGCAGTATTTGGAGGGCCATAAAACATCCCTGAACCTGATATTCAAGTCTAAATACCATTCATACACTCCTACAAAAGATTTGGGAGCATTTGGGTTGATTTGGAGGTCAAAACAGTTAAACTAGTCAAAGGTCGAAATTGGGGAAAAAGTGGAAAAATTGGCATTTTAATAGAATTTTGAAAAAGGGTCATTACATAACATCAACTTTTAAGCTCGAGCCCAAGGTGTGGCCATATCAACAATTAAAGTTCACCCAGACACGGATATTTGAGGGTTTTCTCCAGGCTTCGGTCCCTCCGAGTTTGTTAATAATGGCTCTTTGGTTTTTGGTTTTCCATATCAGGTTCTTACCGCTGGCTGCAAATTTTGATTTTCAGAAAGGCGAATTTAGGGAACCGATTGCTGGTCTGTGGAATACCATTCTTGTATTGAAATCTTGATAGGGACTACCAGAGGCGCTGCGAGAAGAAGGATCAATAAACCAGAGAAAATGAACAACAGAACATCTCTGAGGTCTCCAATGAATGTGAAGGAAAGCAAATAAATGCTGAGGATGATTGCTATGACATTGAATATGGAGAAGCTCTGGGTTTACTCCTTTTCTTCTCTTTCGTCGGCGGCACAAGGTACGGGGTGGATAAAGATCATGGAAGTCACACACACGATGCCAGGTATGAGGGTGAGCATGAGCAGAAAAGAAGAACTACTGGTGGAGAAGAGGGCGATGCAGATATCGGTGAAGATGGCGGTGCTGAGTGTGATATAATCCTTGAGAATTTCGACAACCCTTGAGAATTCCGACAACGGGGCCTCTGTTATTGCGAAAATTCCTGATGCACATCGCGAGCATGACCGTGTTCATCCAGGTGGTGCCTCCCATGCACATATATATGCACATCTAACTTCTTTGAGAACCTAACGGAAGGTAAAATAATAAAAAATGGAAAAAAGAACAAAACCTTTGGAAATGAAAATCAAGAAATCTCAGCAGCCAATAGGTCAGTGGTCGAATCATGTGCTGACCACAAGCCACTGGGTGCCATAGCTGATGAAGCCTTCGAGAGAACCGATGAGCAAAATGAGCCAATGGGGGGAAATAATCAGATGCAAAGCCCCCAACCAAACCAAATGCCTTCCAGAGACCAAAGAGACCAAACCAAGTATTCTAGAGCTAAATTGGTCCCTTGAGGGTGTGCAGCACTTGTGTGGTGTGGTATATGAAACTTGAAGAATACCTACATGGGATGTGAGCGTTTCTTTTGACGAAAATGTTGCAAAAGCAGCAAGTGGGAGGCAGCACCCTTGGGATCTGTTTCAGCTCAAGACAGTCCCTAGGTAGTTTGAAGGTATGTCGGAGAAGATTTAAAGTTGGGCTTGGAATCTTTTGCACCTGTTGGATTTTTCACATTCTGTATTTGATGCTTACAACCCACCCTTGCTTACATTCAACTAGATGTTTTGTTTCCCTGGTGATGGGCACCGATACATCTGTTTTTTCGTCTCGTGCTCTATTTTCTTCACCAGGGCCTACCCAAATGCCCAAAAGAGAGAAAATCTCATCTGACACAACTCCCAGCAATACCACCTTCCATAACATTGTGTTTGGAATAGTGTCTTCTGCTAACAAATGGAAGCAAAGAAATAGTATGTTGATCTATGGTGGAAACCTGATTTTATGAGGGGATTTGTGTGGTTGACCAAGAAATGGCTGAACCCCAGTTGGCTTCTCTGCCCCAGTTGAAGGTCTCCGAGGATACTTCTAGGTTTAGGTATACTCTTAAGAAAGCGTTGCGTTCAGCAATTACGATTTCAAGGATTGTTTCGGAGACATTCAAACTCAATCTCTCAGATCTCCATTGGGTTGTCATGGGTGATGATGATACAGTTTTCTTCCCAGAAAATCTGTTTCAAGTGCTATCCAAATATGACCATATCAGTACTACTACATTAGAACCAATTCAAAGAGTGTCGAGCATAATGTTTTTCATTCTTATGACATGGCTTTTGGAGGTGGGTGCTTTGCTATTAGCTACCCACTTGCTAAGGCTCTAGAAAAGATGCAGGACAGCTGCATGGATCTATGGCAGTGATGCAAGTATACATGCTTGCTTGGCCAATCTTGGAGTCACTTCAACCAAGGAACCAGGATTTCATCAGGTAAAAGCTGTATTTTTTTAAGTTTACCTATAAAAATTAGATTTGTGAACCCACCAAATAATTTACTATGCATAGAAACCTATAATTCTTTATGGTAACACATTTTATTGAAGATCCTTTTTGTGCCCTAGTTTATCTAGTTTAAGGCCATATTCCTGGGGCAGATTGTTTAAGATGATGTTTGAAGTGGCTTCAAAGTTCACACGACATACTATTAAAGTTTGTGTTAATTTGTACTCTTTCTTGGAATACCTATTCGGCTATTTGGGAAAGTAACAATTCTCATTTAATCTACAGATTAGTATGTTAGAACCAAGAAGTGAAAAAAAATCAAACACGTGACAGTTTATGAAGTTAGAAACTAATATGTGGTCAAATTTTTTGACATATATGTTTCTGTAATCAATAGGTTGATTTTCGTGGAAACTTTTTAGGATGGTTGTCTGCTCACCCACTAGCACCCTTGATATCATTTCATCATTTAGATGCAATGGCTCCCATATTCCCGAAAATGAATCAAACACAGGCCTTCAGACATCTCTTTGAGGTAGTAAATACAGATTCTAGTAGGATTCTTCAACAGACTATCTGCTATTCTATGTCATGAGGATACAACGTACATGTTTTTGATAGCATCCAATTCCCACATAAACTTGAATCTCCTCAGCAGACTTTCATGCATTGGAGGAAAACTATGATAGATCAATTTATGTTCAACACTTGTAATGTTTCCAAGAATCCTTGCCTTAGGCCTGCTGTCTTCTTTCTGGAAAGTGTGGATCTAAGGGAATCACCACTACCTATACAAGAGAAACTAGGGCTAGTTTCCATTTAGGTAAAAGTGCATTGCAGGCTCTGCAACAGATCAGAGTCCTATCACCAAAGTCACAAGTGAACTGGAAGCAAGTATGTGAACTTTTACAGCCTAGTATTTATTTTAACTTCTGACTCGGGTGAGTAAAATTAGGAATTATCTACCTCTTGCTATACTAATTAAGAAAAATGGTATGTATGTGCATAGTCTTCGAGGAGACATTGCTGTGATGTTCTTACCATCTTCCTTGAATAACAGCCTGGAGAATTAGATGAGAAGCTGTTTGGATGGGGAGGTCATATATCCACAGTGAAAATGAACATTGAAATATTTTTGGGTCAATCAAACCCTATATGTTGATGTAAATATATGGACTATCATTGATTATCTAGACATGGCTTCCTCTAGGGGAGGAGGGGAGGAAGAAAGTTGGGCAACATGCATCTCTTGATTGATCAAAAGCCTAAATGAATGTGAATGATGTTCATTTCATCAAAAGAATTGTTTTGGCTCCTATCAAGTTTCAAGGCATGAAATTCAGAAAATATTCTTTAGTGTTAGAAAGTACACACACGAATCATAATTAAAAAACACTGGTATTGATCTAAAGCATTACTCTCTGTATAGCGTTCTTTATTGCATGGCATGTTTTATCAAACAAAATAGCTATGAGCTAAATAAGATATATGTTATTTTTAATATCTGTGTTTCTTGCCATTGCAATTACCTTGAGATGTCATTTGCTAGTTATCTTAGTTGTGGAAACAGCTTGTCAGCATTTTGTCAGAGAGTTATCAGGACTATGTTATTCTTGCTTGTCATGTAGAGATGGTCAGTTTGTTTAAGATGGATCAATGCAACATTTTTCAGCTTTTGCTTTTGCTTTTTGGAGGAAGTATGTTTTCTGGACAGTGGACGCTATTTGATCCAAGTGACATGGTCTGCTTGAAATCTTCAATGCCATCTTGAGAGGATGTAGGCCAGGATCATATAAAGGAACTTCCAAATTTTATTTTCCTTCTTGAAGGACCTAAGGATATTGTTCATCCAACTGCTTGCATGGAGAAGAAATGTTACTGCCTTCCCGTCAACAAATCTATGGGCTTTGGGGGATGAAGGACCTAAGGATATTGTTCATCCAACTACTTGCATGGAGAAGAAATGTTACTGCCTTCCTGCCGAAAAATCTATGGGCTTTGGGGGATGATAAGGTCTCCTAATTTTTTAAAGCCATACTCATCCAACTACTTGTCGGGAGAAGAAATGTTCCATTGTATTTTAACACACTCAAATTGGCACTTGCAAGTGTTTGCTCAGACTTATAAGCACTAGGGAAATTTACTGACCCCTACATTTCACTGGGGGCTAGATCTGAGATACACAAAACTGCCTTGTTCCTATTTCCAAGGTAAAGACATTATTCTAAGTTTCTAACCTGTGTAGTTGATAAAGCAACACTCGTGACTCTGAGATCACCTCTTGTGCACTTTTTGGAAGTTAGCTTATTTAATCCGCCAAAGGAGACTATGCTCTCACACTTGTATATAGGGGATGCCAACAATGCAGGGAGACCTTGCTCTCACCCTTGTATGTAGGGGATGCAAACAATGCTCTTGTATAGGAAGGCAAGGTCACTATGTCTCTATGCCTCCTTGCTTGCAATTCAACAATAATCAGTTTGAGTTTGTTTCCACGAATGATACATACATGGAAGAACTGGTTATACTCAAATTAAAAAAATTGCAATTTCCTAAATAGTATATAGTTAGCTTTTTTCAAATTTTTATTGGTAATAATCTCGGAACATTATCACCATGTGGCTCTTGTTTATATGTTTATATTAAGATATTATTTTAAAATTAGATTATTATTATTATTAAAATAATTAAATAAATAATTATAAATTTAAGTTAATTTTTAATTTTAAGTAAATATAAAATTTTAAGTAATATTAATCCGTCCAAGTTTTTATAAAAAAATATAGTAATTTAGGAATGCTTCTTTCCAAGTAAATAAAACTTTAAAGTAAATTAAATAGTTCCTTACTTTTTTTTCGTAAGGTTTGATAGACCAATTTTGATATAAATGGACATTAACTATGCATAACTATTTCTTAATTTTATTAATAACAGTAAAAATTGTTTTAAAATTTATTTTATTTCTTTAATAAAAATAAAAATAAAAAATCACCTTTCAGATTTTAATAATACAAATTATATAAAATAATAATTTAAGAAGATCAATACTATGGATACTAAATAATCACAATCTCAAATAAACCATCCCACAATTCTGAGTGACCTTCATTTTTTTATACCAGACATGCATTTAGAAGGAGATTTGAAGTATCGATTGAAGAATTATTACATCGATGGGTGTTTATATCTTAGAATTTGAGGTAGACTACCATTTATGTTTTTGCTAGATTGAAGTAGGATTGGACAAGTGTATTGTCCATATTGATTTTATGGTTGTTGTTTAAAATTTTAAATAAACAATTATTAAAAAATAAATGATAGTTGATGTATGGATAACTAGTAATTTAGGTAGTAACAGATAACCCATTTAACTAAAGAAAGCAACATGTGGTAGTTGAGGCATAAACAACAAGTAATTACAACTAGCATGAGAACAAATAACTTGTTCATTACACTTAACTTGTGACCTATCAGTGTTCACCGACCACAAGTTAAGTTGGCTATGCTAGTATATAAATGTTTTATAATGGGTTGAAATAACTTTTTTTTTAAGTTTTAGATTTTTATGCATAAATCTATAGTATATATCATAGTTATTAAGTGAGGTAGATAGACATTGTCTTATATACCGGCATTTTAATAGAGTTTCTATCAGCTTTTAATGCAGGCACCGTTTTCCATCTAGCTGTCAGGAAACTGTACCCTGTGTCTCTGTTGGATAATTAAATGCATTGAGATTCTGGAGATCCTTCTGTGCTGATGCTGGCGACAAATGAGGGGCTGTTATGGCTCACCTGAACAACGCCTACCCATTACACACCATCCATCTACCATACTTGATGCTACAGATTACCATGCTTGATATGATCAATTTAAAACTTGAACTTGAAATTAAATAATGTTTTCCGGCTCTTCTGTCGTAGATCTTATTTATTCATTTCCATTCAAAATATTTCCACCTAATTTGTTGTGATTGGTAGGTTTTGTGTTTATGGGAGATTAGCATTGATAAACCAATGGCATCAAACACACAATGGGTAGAAATCATTCTAGCGAGGGTATGAGTATTATACTCAGTGGACACATGAAACTGAAGAGCATATGCTATTAACATCAACGAGACCTCTATTCTTTCAAATAACTATTACATGAATGTGCTTTCTAAGCAATAACTATACCTCTATTCTTTCAAATAACTATTACATGAATGTGCTTTCTAAGCAATAACTATACTTCTATTCTTTCAAATAACTATTACATGAATGTGCTTTCTAAGCAATAACTATAAAAAATAAGTGACTTCCAACAACGAAAAAACTTAACTCACATCAAGCTTTAGATTACAGCTATCCAAAATTAAGAGAAACCAACAAGGAAATGATAAACTAGTTATCCAAAAATGTGCAAAGATCCATGAGAAATCACAATATTGTTGATGTGTTCCTCATAAAGGAGGACCCCTTCCTTCGACATCCTCTTGAAATTGTATGTAGACATGTAGAAAACGGAAATTTTAAAATGATGCTTGTAGCTAGCCAATCCTTCTCAGAACATTCCAATGTTCTAATAGTGTCACCTATATGTTTTCTTTGCCAGCTTTTCCATTCTATAATAACTTTTGAGTCCCTATTACTTGGAGAGCTATGAAACCTTTAGTATGAGCAAAAATAATAAGCCCCAAAGTGCCATTAATTCTCCCCTGGAATGTGTTCCATAGCCACAACCCATCCACATTTTCATAACGTGACCTCCTCTTTGACTAATCACCATACAACTTCCACAACCCATCAAAGAGACCTACAGGTAGCTCATCAAACATTCTTGGAGAAGCAACATTTTTTGTAGGCTTTATAATTGGATCCTTATAGAAGTCTTTGAATACACCAATGATGTAACATGTTTGAGCTCACCCTGATAGAATTTTTTGGAAAATTTTCTAATAGAACCAAATTTTTGTAGGGCTCACACTTTAAAGGGAATTGACGAGGTTTTGTGTCAGAGTCTACAACAGATTTGATGACATTAAAGGTCACCAATGGAAGCACATTGATATCTTAGAAGAAATTCAGAAGGACCTGGACAATCTAGTAAAAATGAACCATTGCAACCACTGCCGGAACTCTCCCATTATGGGTGCAAAAGATATGGACAAAGACTCTATTATCTAGCCAGTCAACAAAGGGAATGGCTTCAGTCTGCAAAATGAGTAATGGTTAGATGGTGGTTTCTGCTTCTCTCTTTTTGGAACTATTATGTTCTTCAGGCTATTGCGTGGTGGAAAGTTCGATCAAATCTGTAGTACAAGTAGGCTTGTAATAGATGTGTATCCTGTAGAATTTTCTTTCAGAAGTTTAGAGCCATACTTCATTTGGGCTTTGTTTTCCACAATTTTGTCTTTTGAACAAGCTTTGGATCTCGGTAAATTTTTATTGGAAACAACTTTATAATTCTCTCTTATTTTGAAAATTAGTATTCATAAATGCAACAATAAATTTGTAGTTTCATGAATTATATTTTGGAAAATAGTAAATAGTTGGTTTAACAAGTAGCTCATTGAGGAGAAATTCACATTCTTTTAACCAAAAAATGAAATTTCAATAATTGGTTGATTGCAATTTATCAAGAATTGCAATTTCAACAATTAAAAATTTGTTAAAATTGTTTTTTTATAAGAAATTGTAATTTCAACAAATTTAAATTTCCACATTACAAATTAGCAATTTGAAATGATTGAGGAGAACTAGTTGATTGCAATAGCAATCAATAATTACAAATTGAAGACTTATTAAAATTGCAATTTCAACCATAGGAAAATGCAATTTGGGAATTTTGATAATTACAAATTTTAGAATTTCAACAAGTATAATTGAGGAGAATTCACATTTTGTAAAAGAAAAGTGCAATTTGAGAATGAATACAATTTCAACTATCATGAATTGCAATTCCAAGAATTGAAAAATTAAAGATATTGCAAAATTTTTATGAGAAATTGTAATCTAACCATAAAAAAATTGCAATTTCAACAATTAATTGATTGCAATTTTCATATTTACATATTGCAATTTGGACGATTAGAAATTCAACAATAATAATAAGCACGATTGAAGCAAAATTTGGACAATGCCAACAATTAATTGATTGCAACTATAAATTCCAAGAATGGAGAATTTATAGAAATTGTAAATTTTTTATGAAAAATTGCAATTTTAACATTCACAAATTGCAATTTTAGCAATTTCAAGAATTAATTGATTGTGATTTCTATAATTACATATTACAATTTGAACACCTTTTAATTAAATTGGCATTTTAAGAATTAGGAAAATTCACTAATATTTTTACACGTTAATATAAATATCCATCCTTAAAATTTCCCTAATAATGAAAAACATGGTTATGTTGAGACTATCTATGAGGTTAGAGTGAGATAAGCAATTTTGTGGTCACATGATAAAAAAAATGCTCTCTAGATCATTGCTAGTGTGGGAGACACATGTAGAACAAAATGGATAGTGAAAAGGTCAAAGGACATGGAGATAGTTGAAGATATCATGGAAAGTTAGACAATTAACCAATGTGATGATAAATAGGATGGCAATCATGAATATTGTTAACCAATTTGATCATAACTTATAATCAATAGAGTTGTCGTAATGTTGTGGAACCTAAATAAAGCTTTTAGGTGAAAAATGTATACTATGTACATGTGTTTTATATTTGAAGTAATGAGGTTTAGTAAACATATTTCTCTATACCTATAATATGGTTCGTGTCATTATAAAATAAATCCATGTGTGATCACCTTCACATAATTTTATACTAACTTATTGATGCAACATGTTTGATATGAACTATGTGTGTATGTGTGAAGGTTGGTGTATTTGGGAATTGATAGAGAAGAATCATGTGCAAGAGTAAATATATTTTGCACCCAGGTGAAAAGGAAGTGGATGTGTAGTTACATGTGATTATGTGTGTTGAAGGTATGAAATGTATGAAGAAACACAGATGTGAGGGAATGAAAAAATGAAATGTTGTGTAGGTGATAGATGGGATGTCTAAGGAGTGGTTAGGGAAAATGATGAAGAACCAAGGAAAGATAAAAGATGATGCATAAGATAATGGATCAAGACATTATTTTGTCATAGGATGGAAGAATACACATAATAAAATCTAATTCTTGAAGGCATACAAAGTAGTCAAATGGATATGCAAGGAAGGGATGTGTAACTCAAATACTTAACAATATAAAAATCAATAAATAAACTATTACAATTGACATTAATGTATGGTTTCTATGTTTCATAAAGACTATACACATATCCTCTTAGATATGATTGAGTGGGGTATTCATGGTGCATTGGACATGAATTAGAATTACGAGAAGGTTCTACAACAAAATAATCTTCAATTTTTTTCATATCATTTCAATTGATAGATAAATAATTTGTTTTACCATTATGTGTCTATTATTTTTTTATTCCACATAATCCTATGAGTCAAGTAGTTGTTATATACTGTTGACAGGTATAACTCCTAGATTCATTTATTTCATTCATAAAATTATTTACTTATACATTGGCTAGGTGTCTCTTGGGATCTGGATTCCAAGAGATCCGTTGGAGTCTCCAAGACTCATCATCTTCCATAATTGACTAAATATGTACGATATAGTTGAAATCATAATCCCGGAGGTTTAGATTTCCAACATTCCCCCCCATTAATCCGAATGGGTGTTTGTAAGTCCAAGCATGGTTCTAAACTTTTCAAACTTTTCTCTTCCAAGTGCTTTGCTGAAGATGTATACAATTTGCTCATTTGTGGAACAGTGACATAAATAAATGGTTGTTTGGACTCTACATGATGTCGAATCAAATGATACTTTGTGTTGATGTTCTTGGTTCGATCATGGAATCTAGAATTCTTGTCCAACTTGATTTCAAAAGTGGAGTGGAGTTTTCTTGTTTCTCTTGCAAATCTTGAAGTATCTTCCTGAGCCACACAATCTCTTTTGTTGCTTCTGCAACAACCACATTTTTCTTACGTTGTTGAATCTGCTGGAACTGGATGTTTGTGTGATCTCCAAGAGACAACTGTTGATCCAAAACTCATCGTGTATCTAGAAGTGGACACTCATGTTTCTTTGTTTCCATCGAAGTCTGAATCATACTACCCACTGAGTTTGAAGTCTTCCACCTTAGAGTAATTGAGTCCAAAGTCTTGAGTCCCTTTCAAGTATCTTAGAACTCTTTTTGCAGTAGACCAATGTCCTTCACAAGGTTTGTGCATGAACTATGAAAGGATGCTAACAACATAAAAAATATCCGGTCTGGTGGTGGTAAGGTAGATAAGGCTTCCTACAAGTTGTCAGTATTTGGTCGCATCCTCAAATAATTTTCCTTCACTTGATGTGATCTTCAGCTTTTGTTCCATTGGAGTTGAGAGTGGGTTGCAATCTATCATGCCAAATCTATTCACCAATTATCCAATATACTTCTTCTGAGAGATGAATATGTACTTAGAATGTTGAGTCACTTCAATTTCCTAAGTAGTAGTGAAGGTGTCTAGATCAATCATTTCAAAGCCTTTCTTTAAATCTTTCTTTATGGATGCTATATAACTTTCATTGTTCCCTGTCATCAAAAGTTCATCTACATACACTACAAGAAACACAACAAATCTTCCAACTTTCTTTACAAACAATGTTGCATCATCAATATTATAATGTTTGAAACTTATTTAGCTTTAGAAGATGCCCAGTTAGGTTTTCATACCATGCTCGAGGGGCTTGTTTTAGGACATACAAGGACTTGACAAGTTTGCATACCTTGTGTTCTTTTTCTTTCACAACAAAACCTTTTGGTTGAGACATGAATACATTTTCTCTCAAGTCTCCATTCAAGAATGTTGTTTTTACATCCATTTTGTGCACCTAAAGAGAGTATAGTGCAGATGGTTCCCCATTTTGTTGTGTGGGAGAACGTTTCTTCATATTCAATTCCTTCTTTCTATGCATGTCCTTTCGCCAGGAGCCTTGCTTTGTTCTTGTTAAGTGACTCCATCTAATTTGTATTTGTTCTTGTATGCCCACTTGCTTCTGATTAGTTTGGTTCCGATTGGAGGGTCAACTAGATTCCAGGTTCCATTCTTAATGAGTGCATCATACTCAATTTGCATGGCTTATTTCCACTCATCACGAATAGTATTCTATTCAAAGGAAGTTGGTTCAAAGTTATTAGAAAAATTCAATTCACAATCAAATGAGACATCCATGTCATCACCTGAGTTATCTACATTTCATGCATCTTCTTATCTTGTTGAGATTCTCATTCACGTCTTTCCAACTTCATCTAAATGGACACTTTCAAGTGTCTTTGTGGTCCATGTTAGGAACCCATGTCTTTCCTTTGTTAGTATATTGTTGTTGGATGCATATGCTTTGTAAGCCGTCCCGTAGTATTTGTTGATCCATAGTTTGTGTTATTGTTGTTTGGCGTATATGCTTTATAAGTCGCCCATAGTATTGTTCATCCATAGTTTGTATTGGCTCATGGTTTTGACCCATAATATTGGCACCTAGAATTAGTATATAAGTGTGTGTTGAGGCCTATGAAGGCACTGTGAAGTTATTTGTATTGAGCTTGCTCAAAGGAGGTTTCCCCCTCGAAGTGGCCTGGGGTCAATAAAAGTGATTATGAGTTCTGTTATTTCTGCTTTCTCGTGTATTTTCATTAATTAATTGTTGCGGGTTCTTCACATCTGGTATCAAAGCACTTTCTTGGGCTCGTTGGGTGGAATTTCTACCAAAAAAAAAAAAAAATCGCATCAGTTGCAAGTTTGGATCTGGGAATAATCCATATCCGCTTAACTATGGGAATTACTTGGGCATAAGCCCTAAAACGCATTGTGAGGAGTACCACAGGAACCCCAAAGTAGCTAGACCATTGAGAGGACCTGCCAACGAAAAGGGAAACGACCCCTACCTGATTGACTAGTTCCCACCCGTGAGGTAAACCAAGAGCTATCGTTTGTGGCAAAGCGGTTATCAGTTTTACCTTAACCATGGAGTGAGGGGTACTGCCCCAATACACAAGCCGTTAGAAATCATTGGAGGCCAAGTGAAACCCCTTAACTGTTAGGAAGCCGCACATCCCTGGGGTCCATATCTATTTCCAGCTGAAATGTTGTTGATCACTTCCGTGTCATTTCATATCCAGTCGTTTCAGATCCATTCTGAAAGTCGTTCCAGATCCAGCCGTTCCAGATCCAATCATTTTAGACCCATTCATTTTCGATCCATTCGGTGCCGTTTCAAATCCCTTTGTTTCCGATCACTTCCGCGTTGTTGCAGATCGATCTATTTTCAATCCCTTCTGCGTCGTTGCAGATCCATTCCTGAAAAATATATATATATTTATATATTCCATTTTTTCACCATATCTCCCTTGGTTTCACTTTGTTTCCCTTGAAACTTCCCTGACACCCCTATAATCCCATTCTGCATATTTCATTCTTGAGGGTCCTATCTCAAATTTGACTTCCCAAAGCCCGAAATCCCACATTTGTCCATTTTTAAGGTTTGCCATAACTACTTCGGATTTCACCCAATCGCCTTCAAATTTTACCACATAGTTCCTTTCCTAATTCTGCTTCTTTGTCCCTCTCTGCCAAATTTTCTCATTCTTTCACCCCGCTTGTGGAATCCTCATTTTCTACTTCATTGTCCATTCGACAGTGTCCAAAACCTAGTCAAACCCAAATTACCCTTCAGATTTTTTCCCAAATCCAGAGTTTCCTTTACTGAAACAGTTTTTGTTTTTTTTTTACCCACTCCACAAAAAAAAAACTCCTGGTTATGGTTGTCACTCACGCAGGAGAAAAAACCATGGAAGAAGCATATGCAGCCATCCAAGCCAAACTCCAGGATCTGGATGAAAAATTCCTGGCCTCCATCTTGAGCATTTAGCCATGAACAACAAATGATAGTCCGAGTCTTCATCAAACAATGGGTTCTCTTCTTCCAACAATTTTCGTGGTCCGACGCTTGATTTTCCTCGCTTCAATGGTACTAATCCGACTGGATGGATCTATCGTGCATAATAGTATTTCAGTCTGCATAATACTTTTGATGTCAATAAAGTTCCACTTGCATCCTTTCATTTGGAACAGGAAGCTCTTCAATGGTACCATTGGTATATCAAGGCTCATGACAAGCTAAAATGGACAGATTTTTTCCAGCTCCTCTTGCAACGATTTGGTCCTAGTGCTTTTGATGACTTCACAGGAGCCCTCACTAAACTTCGCCAAATTGGCACTGTGAGAGAGTACCAAACCGAATTTGAGAAACTAGCCAACCACACCAAAGGATTGCCTGATGACTTCTACCGGAGTTGTTTTATCAATGGTCTAAAGGATGCAATCCTCTCTGAGGTCAAAATGTTTTGTCCCAACACAAGATTGCAACCCAACAGCGCTCCAAACCCACTTTTGTTCCCTTCGGAAATATGGGTTCTCAATGACCTCCCATCCCGCTAGCTCCTCGACCAACTCCTATCAAGCATTTGTCTGAAACCGAGATGCAGGCACGCAGAGAAAAAGGGCTTTGTTATAATTGTGATGAGAAATTCACTCGGGGACACAGATGTGTTCAGCAAAAGCTCTATCTCTTGGATATGGATTCTCTGCCTACCTCTGAAATTGGTGAAGACTCTCCAGATACAATGGATGCTCAGGTCGACATTCTGAAGCCGCCTATTGACCCTCCATCTCAGGATGAACAGCCAGAGATATCTCTCCGTGCTTTAGCTGGAATCACCACCCACCAAACCATTCGGGTCAGGGGTTACTTCATGAAGCTTCCTCTTACAATACTCATTGATTCTGGTAGCACTCATAATTTCATTGACCCTCGGATCACCAAATAGGCTGATTGTTTTATCCATCCTTGTTCCAACTTTGAAGTCATGGTTGCTAATGGGGGAACCTTACTTTGCAAAGGGAAGTGCCGTAATGTGTGTATCTCTATGGGATATTATAACCTGCGCTCTGACATATTTTCCTTGACCTTAGGTGGATGTGATGTGGTTTTGGGCACTCAATGGCTACGCACACTTGGCCCCATCTTATGGGATTTTGCTGAACTTTGGATGAAGTTTTCCCCCAATGGAAAAAAACACACATTGACAGGATTACAACCAGGGTCTCTCAGCATCATCAGTTCACATCGCATGGAAAAAATCCTTAAGAAGAATTCACATGGTGTCATCGCCCAAATCCATTCCATTCAAATGCAACCATCAGTGGTCTCCACTACTCCTTTGGATCTACAACAAATTTTGGATCGATATATAGGTGTCTTTGCTGAACCAGTGGGATTTCCAACCTTTAAGGCCAGAGGACTATCGTATTCAGCTCCTTCCTGGAAGCGTTCCTCCCAACATCAAGCCCTATCGCTACCCATTTCACCAAAAAATAGAGATTGAAATGCTCGTTCGGGACTTACTGAAGCAAGGTATTATTCGCCCAAGCACTAGTTCCTTCTCTTCACCAGTTCTCCTTGTCCGCAAAAAATATGGGTCATGGCGCCTCTACATTGACTTCCGAGCACTTAGTCACCTCACTATCAAGGATAAGTTTCCAATTCATGTTGTTGATGAGCTTCATGGTGCTCAATTTTTCTCCAAGTTGGATCTTCGTTCTGGGTATCATCAAATTCTGGTTCATGAGGATGATATCCCTAAAACAACTTTCCGCACACATCATGGCCACTGTGAGTTTTTGGTCATGCCCTTTGGCCTCAATAATGCTCCTTCCACATTCCAAGACTTGATGAATAAAATATGCTGGCCCTACTTGCGGAAATTCATTCTGGTATTCTTTGATGATATCCTCATCTACAGTAAAACATGGGCTGAACATCTCCAGCATCTGGATCTTGTAATGAAACTTTTCTCTGACCATCATCTCCATGCCTAATAGTCTAAATGTGTTTTTGGATAGAAGGAAATCGAGTATCTCGGGCACATTATCTCAGCACAAGGGGTTCGCGTGGATCCTGCCAAAATCGCTGCCATGAACAATTGGCCGCATCCTAAGACACTCAAGATCCTTCGTGTTTTTTTGCGGTTGACTAGCTACTACCGCAAGTTTGTCAAGGATTATGGGAAGATTACAGCTCCATTAACTGCTCTATTGAAAAACGATGCTTTTACATGGACACATGCTACTGAGTGTGCATTTAACAAACTGAAACAAGCTATGTGTACTACACCTGTTCTAGCTATGCCTGATTTTTCCAAGCCCTTCACTATTGAGAGTGATGCTTGCAGAAATGGATTTGGTGTTGTTCTTCTTCAAGATGAACACCCCATTGCATTCACTATAAAATCCCTTTCAGGTAATAATTTAGCTGCCTCTACATATGAGAAGGAAATGATGGCTATTTTGCATGCAGTACAGAAGTGGCGACCATACCTATTATGGAATCATTTCTGCATCAAGACTGATCACCAGAGTCTGAAATATTTCCTGGAACAACGTGTATCATCCCCAGCACAACAGAAATGGGTTAGCAAACTCATGGGTTATGACTATGAGATCACTTACAAGAAGGGTAAGGACAATATTGTGGCAAATGCTCTTTCTCGCACATTTGATGATCAAGGTTCTCTTTCAGCTATTTCTATGCCTGTTTCAAATTGGTTGCAATCTGTTCAACAAGGCTATGTCAATTACTCTTCATTATTTCAAATCATCCAACTCTTGGCCAACAACTCTTCTGTTGTACCACATTACTCTTGGGATGGTGCTTCCCTGACATACAAGGATCGTCTGGTGCTTCCCTAGAGCACAGATCTTCAACAGGTTGTCTTCTATGAACTCCATGCTTCTCCATCAGCAGGGCACTCTAGGTTCCTTAAAACGTATGAGCGGGCACGGCGTAACTTCTTTTGGAAGGGCATGAAAAGGACAATTCAACAGATGGTGGATGAATGTGATACCTGCCAGCGCAATAAGGGTGAAACGACACTCCTTCCGGGATTGATTGAACCCTTGCCCATACCTACACGGATTTGGACAGATATTTCTATGGATTTCATTGAGGGGCTCCCTAAATATGGAGGGAAGACAGTGATTTTGGTTGTGGTGGATCGCTTCTCCAAATATAGTCATTTTTGTGCTCTCAGCCATCCCTATACAGCCTCCTCAGTCACTCAAATTTTCTTGGACCAGATCTTTCGTCTTCATGGCATCCCTTCTTCCATTGTCTCGGATCGTGATGTGACTTTCACTAGTCATTTTTGGACAAAACTATTTTGCCACACTAGAACCAAACTGAAGATTAGTTTAGGGTATCACCCACAAACAGATGGTCAGACTGAAATTATCAATAAATGCTTGGAAACTTATCTTCGTTGCTTCACCTCTGAACAACAACATCAGTGGGAAAAGTGGCTTCCTCTCGCTGAATGGTGGTACAATACCTCTTACCACACTGCCTCTAAAATGACCCCATATGAAGCAGTCTATGATCAGGCACCGTCAGTTCTTCTTCCATACACCCCCAGCAGTTCATCAGTTCAGGCAGTTCACACAGTCCTTCGAAACTGCGATCAGATTCTTCGCATTTTGCGAGAGAATCTTCACATGGCAAGAAATCGCATGAAGCAACAAGCTGATCAGCATTGTTCCGAGCGCACTTTTCAAGCAGGTGATATGGTTTTTCTTCGTCTCCAGTCGTACAAGTAATCCTCCCTGAAAATCAAAGGGCATCATAAGCTCACTCCAAAGTTCTATGGGCCATATCGGATTCTTCAGAAGATTGGGTCCATTGCTTATAAATTGGAACTTCCTCCTTCTTCCTGCATTCATCCAGTATTTCATGTCTCTTGTCTGAAGAAAGTTCTTGGCACCAACATCAAAGGACAAAATATTTTACCCAAATTGGATAATGAAGGATCCATACTTTTGGATCTGGAGATCATCCTCAATAAGCGCACTCGTCAGCTTCGCTCTCGCTCTATCATGGAGGTCTTAATTCAGTGGCACGACATGCAACCGAGTATGCTACATGGGAACCACTCCTTCAGATTCAACAACAATTTCCACATCTAAAGCTTTGAGGACAAAGCTTTTTCTAAGGGGGAGGGGATGTTAGGAACCCATGTCTTTGCTTTGTTAGTATATTTTTGTTGGACGCATATGCTTTGTAAGTCGTCCCGTAGTATTTTTTGATCCATAGTTTGTGTTATTGTTGTTTGGTGCATATGCTTTGTAAGTCGCCCGTAGTATTGTTGATCCATAGTTTGTATTGGCCCATGGTTTTGACCCATAGTATTGACGCCTAGACTTAGTATATAAGTGTGTGTTGAGGCCTATGAAGACACCGTGAAGTTATTTGTATTGAGCTTTCTCAAAGGAGGTTGCCCCCTCAAAGTGGCCTGCAATCAATAAAAGTGATTCTGAGTTCTGTTATTTCTACTATCTTGTGTATGTTCATTAATTAATTGTTGCAGGTTCTTCACATGACTCCATCTAATTTGTATTTGTTCTTGTATGCCCACTTGCTTCTGATTAGTTTGGTTCTGATTGGAGGGTCAACTAGCTTCCAAGTTCCATTCTTAATGAGTGCATCATACTCAATTTGCATGGCTTATTTCCACTCATCACAAGTAGTATCCTATTCAAAGGAAGTTGGTTCAAGGTTATTAGAAAAATTCAATTCACAATCAAATGAAACATCCATGTCATCACTTGATTTATCTACATTTCCTGCATCTTCTTGTCTTGTTGAGATTCTCATTCACGTATTTCCAACTTCATCTAAATGGACACTTTCAAGTGTCTTTGTGGTCCATTTCAGAATCTTCCTTGATGGTCCAGGTTGATCAGCTGGTGGTGCTTCATTCTCTTCAGGGTTCAATCTTCCAATTATCTCAATCACATCATCCAATTGAGTCTCATGTTCGGGTGAAGTGGCAAGAACTTCTTCTTCATGAGGGGGTTTTGGTGCTACTTCAAATTAAAATTCCATGGATTGATCCAAGATAGGGATCTCCCCTTCAATATGTGGAATTTAGTTATCGAATTCATAATATGTCTTTAGATGGGAAAAATTATCCGGACGATCAAGTTGTCTTTCAATAGATTGGTCATTTTTATTAGTTTCAAGAAAAATAACATCCCTAGAAACAACAAACTTCTTGTTTACCTCATCATAAAGACAACATGCCTTGAAGGTTTATGAGTACCCCAATAAAATGCATCTTCGACTTCTAGCACCAAGCTTGTTTCTTTGCTCCTTTAGTATCAAGGCATATCAGGTGGAACCAAAAACCCTAAGATTCCTAACCAAAGGAAGTTGGCCAAACCACATTTCTTGTGGATTCTTATCTTCAAGAGCATGATATGGAATTCTATTTCACAAATATGCTGCACATATTACTACATCACCCCAAAACATCAACTTCACATTCTTGAAAAACATCATTGAACATGCCATATTCATCAAGGTTCTATTCATCCTTTCTGCTACACCCTTTTGTTGCGGATTGTAGGGAACTGAAGTTTGATGTGTAATCCCATGTTTGCAAAGATAGTCTTCAAAAGCATTAGAAGTATATTCTTTACCATTATCAAACCGAAATGTACCAATACGTGCTTGTGCTTGATTTTCTATCCATGCATGAAAGTTCTTCAAAGTTTGAAATGCTTTATATTTTGTCTTCAACAAGTATACCCACCACATTATACTATCTAAGTCATCAACCATGATGCACTTATTACCATTTGCATAAGGAATTGGCATGGGACCACATAAGTCAGAATGCACCAGCTTTAACTTTCCACATGCTCTGAATTTAGACCCTTGAAATGGTTGCTTACTATGTTTTCCTAGTATGCATGCATCACATTTGTTCTTTTGCTTAGTAATGGTAGGCAAACCAAATACACCATTCTTTCTTAATAAACGAAGATTGTTATAATTCAGATGACCAAATATAGCATTCCATAACAAACTAGATGACATATTACCTTCTTCATGTTGAGAGAGGTAAGAAAAATTTTGAACTCTTGCAGAAGAGCCCCTCAACTTCAACAACTATCCATCTTCATAACTGGTCACGATGACCTTGTTGTCAAAGTACTTCCTTATTTCTACAATTCCATCGAACATGTGGATGGAATGGCCTTGCTGTCGAATCTACACTAAGGACAACAAGCTTCTCTACAACTCTAGAAGATGGAGAACATTCTTTAACACAAAATCGGGGAATCCAGGCAGCTTGAGCCAATTCCATGTGTTTTGAGGCTATATTTGTTTGCAAAGTACACTATGCCATCTATAATTTCATTCAGTTCTTCAAAAAAATCTTTCCTAAAATTCATATGAGATGTTGCACCAGTATCAAGCAGCCAATAATCTTTATAAGATGAAAGAGAGGTTATTTTTATTAATACCAAGATTACAATGTGCAACAATACAATGAGCAGAATTAGGGGCTTTACTAGCCTCTTGGATTTTATTTTTGTCTTCTTTACTCCAGTTATGTCTTCCTTTCATGGATTCCCAAGAATCCCAACACTGATATACTTCATGTCCAATCTTCCCACAATGCTTGCACTTGAGATTTGATCTTTTGCTTAAGTTGTTTCTACCTCCTCTGCCTCTGAAATTTCTTCTTCCTCTTCCTCTTTTGCTGATTTATCCCTTGGAAGGGTCTTTGGGCTTATTCTTTTGCTTTCTAAGTAAAGCAAATAGATTCTCCAGTATGCTCACCTTTCTTCTTTCCAAATGCTTTCTCTCTGTCTGCAATCTTCTCTACCAGGGTGTCAAAGGTGAGGTCTTTGAATTTTGCACTTGCTTGTAGAGACTCAAGATAGTTGGAGTGTGTAGGATAAATGGACTTTACAAGTGCTTCAAGTGGAAGGTTTCATTCCATTCTAGAGGCTTGAATATTTTTCATAATTGCTATGATCTCATATGCAACCAGCATAGGATAAATTATCCTTTACATCTAGACTAAATATCTTTAACATTAGTTGAATCACTTCCATTTCAGAGTGTGAGTCATACAAGTCTTTTGATGTATTTAAAGCTTCAAAAGACATCAAAAGACTGGAAAAATATAAATCACAAGAAGGGTCGGTCGCTCCTTCGTTTAGTAGATAATTGCGAACACCAATATCCAGCAATTCACCTGTATCCAGACTGGTGAACACAAGAAGGATCGGATGACCCTTCTAGCAGTCTAGAACCAGTATGAAAATAATAGTGGGCAGAAGAAGGGTAGGCCTCCCCTTCATTTATGAGGGAATTGTGCAAATATTCAACCTACGAAGTATAGGCTGTCAATTCATGTATATCCTGAATGGTGAAGACTGCAAAAATACTAAGCACAAGAAGGGTCGGTCGACCCTTCATTTAAGCTGGAAAAAATGGCGAAAATGACCCCTGGTAAAAACTCACAGTAAAATCCACACAGCAAGTAATTTTTGAAGATGAAAAATAATAAAAGGAAACATAAACAAAATCAACATATTTATTAATTCGGTTGGGCTAAATCTGGGTCGTAAGATTAAGACAAGTCGACGACTGAGATCTAATCTGGGGAATGCAGAAGATGAGCTATGGGTGTTTAATTGTTTAGAAATATATACAACATTCCCGCAATCCGCAATTGCGGGTTGCAGGACTACAACTTGAAATAAAAACAAACCAAAGTTTCTGCAATCCGCATTGCGGGTTGCGGGTTGCAGAAACGCATGTCACAAATCCATTATTCAAACAGTTCCCGCAATCCACAATCATGTATAACTAGATAGCCACTTCAATAAGCTATAGCATGATATGATGGTGCGTGCATTTTTCTCAAACCATGAATTATGGCAGGCATTCTCTCAGAGCAGTTTTGATTACTTTTTCCATACTTTGTCAATTTCCAAAGTTTCAGAAACTTGCCATACTTTTCCAGAATGATGTGAGATTGCAACACTGACTCAATGATAGTACCAGAACACCATCATGTGTCTTTCCAGCCTCATCACACATTCTTTGTCATCATAGATGCCATGCAATCATAGATTCCATGTCATCATACATGCCATGTCATCACTTCCTATGGTGTCAGTTCTCTCTTTGAGGTTCACACGTGTGAGATTTTGGCCTTCCAAAATAGAGGTCAATTCATGTATAACCAGAATGGCCAAGACTGAAAAAATATAAATCACAAGAAGAGTCGGTCGCCCCTTCGTTTAGTAGATAATTGTGAACACCAATATCCAGCAATTCACCTGTATCCAGACTAGTGAACACAAGAAGGATCGAACGATCCTTCTGGCAGTCTAGAACTAGTATGAAACTAATAGTGGGCAGAAGAAGGGTTGACCTCCCCTTCATTTATGATGGAATTGTGCAAATATTCAACCTACGAAGTATAGGCTGTCAATTCATGTATATCCTGAATAGTGAAGACTACAAAAATACCAAGCACAAGAAGGGTTGGCCGACCCTTCATTTAAGCTAGAAAAAATGGCAAAATGACCCCTGGTAAAAACTCGCAGTAAAATCCACATAGCAGGTAATTTTCGAAGATGAAAAATAATAAAAGGAAACATAAACAAAATCAACATATTTATTAATTCCGTCGGGTTAAATCTGGGCCGTAAGATTAAGACAAGTCGATGGCTGAGATCTAATCTAGGGAATGCGGAAGACGAGTTACAGGGGTTTAATTGTTTAGAAATATATACAGCGTTCTCGCAATGCACAATTGCGGGTTGCGAGACTACAACTCGAAATAAAAACAAACCAAAGTTTCTGCAATCCGCAATCCGCATTGCGGGTTGCAGAAACGCATATCGCAAATCCATTATTCAAACAGTTCCCGCAATCCGCAATCATGTATAACTAGATAGCCACTTCAACAAGCTATAGCGTGATATGATGGTGCGTGCATTTTTCTGAAACCATGAATTATGGTGGGCATTCTATCAGAGCAGTTTTTAATACTTTTTCCATACTTTGTCAATTTCCAAAGTTTCACAAACTTGCCATACTTTTTGAGAATGATGTCAGATTGCAACACTGACTAAATGATAGCACCAGAACACCATCATGTGTCTTTTCATCCTCATCACACATTCCATTTCATCATAGATGCCATGTCATCACTTCCTATGGCGTCAGTTCTCTCTTTGAGGCTCACACGTGTGAGATTTTGGCCTTCCAAAATAGAGATCAATTCATGTATAACCAGAATGGTCAAGACTGGAAAAATATAGATCACAAGAAGGGTTGGCCAACTCTTCTGGTAGTCTAGAATTAATATGAAATTAATATTGGGTAGAAGAAGGCTCGGTCGTCCCTTCATTTATGAGGGAATTGTGCAAACATTTCCCCACTACCGACTTCCACAGTATATGGTAGGGATCGGGACATTGCCTATGTTATAACATGTAAACAATATTTATCCCGACTTCCGACTGCCGACAAGAAGGATCGGTCGCCCCTTCTTTTAGTAGATAATTGTGAACACCAATATCCGACAATTCACCTGTATCCATAATGGTGAACACAAGAAGGATTGAACCACCCTTCTTGCAGTCTAGAACTATTATGAAAATAATAGTGGGCAGAAGAAGGGTCGGCCGCCCCTTCATTCATTTATCTCAAGCCTCATTCAAAAATGGGGTGTTGGTTAATGACATTCAACTTCAAATGATCGTCATATTATACAAACACCAATATCAAAAGAAAAAGTATGGTTTTGGAACCTGGATTTTGGCACTTTTGGAAATAGATTTGGCAGTTTCAGAACTGGTTTGGTCACTTTCGGAACCGGTTTGTTCACTTTCGGAACCGGATTTGGCACTTTCGGAACCAGTTTTGGCTCTTTAGGAACTAGTTTTGTCACTTTTGGAACCTTGATTTGGCACTTTCAGAATTGGTTTTGGCAATTTTGGAATCGGTTTTGGCACTTTCGGAACCGGTTTTGGCACTTTTGGAACTTGGATTTGGCGATTTTGGAACCAGATTTTGCTTGATTTTGGAGTTTAGAAAGGCATTTTTTGACCCATCTTCAAAGTGACTTGGACTAGAATAAGTCCAAGTTTAATGAAATTGGCGTTAACACTTCATAATCATCAAATCATGTTGACATTTCAATGATAACCTATTATGCATACTGATATGATTCACATAGTTATGCAACTATCTTGACCAATACTTTGGCACAACACTTTTCCATATCATGTATGCATATAGTGCCTATCTAGATGCCTTCCATCTCTCTTAGAACATGCTATCAAGAGCGTGCACAGCTCCTAGCATGTTATCAAAGAGGTTTCATTATAGACAAGCAACAATGGAATGTTTATCCAACTTACCCATTATATGCATATTAGTAGTAAATTGTTCAATGCTATATGAATTCTTACACTATGCATGATATATTTCATGATTCTAGGAATACAAATATGCATACAACTATTACGAGCAATATCATTAACTATTCAGAGATTCAAGAAGTAATTCAAATAACAACTCAAATACTTATCTTTTATGTTTGTGTGGTTGCCTCCCTCTTGATATCTATTTTCCCTTTATGATAGCATCATGATTATATGTCTTTGAACTTCTATCCATCCTGGATTAGCACTATGCACCCTTCAATGTGCACTAGTTTCATCATTGTGGTATCCTCAAGATCTCATACATTCATTAGTATAATCTCAATACTATCAAAACATTATAATCCTAAATAATCTTAAACATGTATGGTCATGATCATTTCATACACAAGCGTTAGTATTCAAGGTTTCAGGGAGTACTTCTTTTACTCATGCATACTCTTATTTGACCATAGGACTCTTCTAGTTTGTCATATCATTAATCAAACTAAGAAACATAATATGCATAAACCCTTGATTACTTAAACTTCTAACTTCAAGAATGATCATTATCAATCATACAAAAGTATACTTATCTAAGATCCTAGCACAAAGTAGGATTCTTACTCGAGATAGGAAAACATACCTAGATTAGCATGCTTTCCAGTTATGTCTAACATACCCAAACAATGTCTTCTTTGTTCTCTTCAATGATTTAGAGACCTTGTGCTAGTAACCTGCATATCTCATAAGTTAAGCATTGTAGAACCAAATTATACATACCTCGTAAGTAGAGCTTCTATGTGATCAATTACTATGGATGAGTCTTTATCTTCATGTCATCATGGCCATATATTCTTGATCTAGAACTTGATTTGTCTTTCTTGATGTACCTTTCATGTTAGCAAACCGCATCATCCTCATACAACAACACAAGTGCATTAGTACAATCATAAGTGGCATAACCCTAATCAATGAATGTCTTCTATCATTCACATGCATTCATACTTTTACTAAGGTGATCAAACAAGTCTAAAATTAATCATGATTTTACTAACCTCAATAATATGAAGACAAACATATCATGAACTTAATCATCAAATAAATGAAACAGATTTCAAAACATACATGCATCTCCTCAAGTCATACCTGTCGAGATTGCTTGTAGTCTTATCTATAAGGGTAAAACCCTAATAATCCAAGGTATATCACTTGCAAACATATTATATATGTTCATGGTGCTAGGATGATAGAATATCAGTGCCATTTAGACCTCATTCATTGCTTCCTTATGAGTCTCCCAACTTTGCTAGGGTTTCTTCTTACTTGGAAACCCTAATTTTCAATCTCCTTCCTCCCACAACATTTTGATGAAAGATTAATATCTATGATGAATGGATTCCAAATCCATTTTCAAGGTTTCCAATGTTGCATCAGGTGTCTCCAACATTGTATCAGGTCCTTCCATACCTAAAAACTAAAAACCCTAAGTGAGAGCCTCTTCCTCCTCTTCTTTGATTTCCTCCGTTGAGCCATTTCATATGTGTCGTATTGTTTTTGGTGTATCTATGAAATTTCGGATCCTCAGGGTCTACAAATTTGGCTTGTGGTATCCTGAACTGTCATATTTCCAAACCCACAAGTTTGAGCTTCATTGGATTCCTCATGAGAGAGATATGATAATGTTCCCAACAAGACCTGTTTATGGGATGAAACAACATAGAGAAATTGTACGGAGTGCCACGTGTCACTGTTTCAACTTCGGCCTCTGATACTCGCACCTGTGAAACTAAAGTCCATTCCCTAACTGTCACTTTTTATGGAATTCTATTTGGAGCTTCCTAGCCCGAGATATGACCTTTTTACCTAGGTCACCTATTTAGGGATTCATTCTGGAAGAGGAAGAAACCCTAACTTGTACGGATCATATATCAGAAAGTACAATCAATATGAGGCTGAAACTTGGACATAAGGTACAGGAACATGTCATATTCGACCCTTCCAAGTTTCAGATCCTGAACCTTTTCCAAAAGTGATTTATAGTGAAAGTTCCACAATGACTAGGTTTTGCTATACAAAGCCCTAACTTTCAAATTGTCGTAAGTTCCATACATTGTCTTCCTTCAGGCTAGCTCTGATACCATGTTAACATTCAATATGCTAAGATAGATAACATCATTATGCAATTCAATTCCACAATAATAGCATATACAGGATCACTGAAAGAATAACAAGCACAACATAAACACAATAGACACAAATTTATCCTGGGAAACCCTCATGGGGTAGAAAACCCAACAAAACTTCCTCAATATAGATGACCAAAAAGTACAAAGATGAAATCTCCAATCAAGAGCTCCTTCTCCTTCACAGATATCTCTCTCTCTCTCTTAATGCTCAATCCACAAGTGAGTGTGTGTCCAAATGAGGAGCACAACTCCTCTATTTATACTTTATCTCTCACTTGAAATTTTACCTAGCTAGGTCGGCCCCATAACTAAATGACCAATTACTAACCAGGACGACTTCTCTAGGGGACATAAACACCCCATTACAACTGACTCTAGGGGAACTAATGCCCCAACTTACATGGGAGGTTTTACCTCAATGACTTTACATTATTAAATATAGTAAATACATCTCGACGGAGGAATAAAAGATCTCCAAATAATAATAATAAAGTACAAATAGAATATTCTTCAAAGTTACAATATTTCAACATCACTTGCTGACACTTCATGCATCTTGAAATATACTCAGCAATATCTTTCTTCATCCCCAACCAAAAATATTACTTCCTGGTAGTAGTATTTGTTTTCTGATGTACTAGGTGAGTAGAATATGACATTTTATGGATTTCCTCCATAATAATTATCCTCAAGTCTACCACATTTGGAATATAGATTCTATTTTTATAAACAAGAAGTCCATCATCTTCTAAATGATAGCCTTCATACCGCTTTTCTAAATTCTGCCGCTGCTTTTTTTCTTTTATTTTCACATATAATTCATCTCCAATAAGAGAATTAACAATAGGATGTCTTAAATCTTATTGGCAAGTTGTAATGAATACCACATGCATTTTATGCACCTTTCTGTTGAGTGTATCAGCCACTTTATTTTCTTTTCCTTTTATGTGTTTGATCTCAAAATCAAACTCACATAAAAATTCCAGCCATCTAGCTTGCCTTGCATTTAATGCTGGGTGCTCAAATAAATATTTCAGACCACAATGATGATTCAAATTTTCTACCCATTAAATAATGTCTCCACATTTTTAAAGCATGCATCGTGGCTGCAATTTCTAGATCATGTGTGGCATAACTATTTTCATGATCCTTCAATTTCCTAGACTCATAACACAGTACATGATTTTCTTGCATGAGAAATCCTCCAAGTCCCTGTTTACATGCATTTGTACACACAACAAATTCTTTTTTTGGGTCTGCAATTTTCATAATTGGAGCACTTGTAAGAAGCTTCTTCAACAGTTGGAAGCTTTCCTCACATTTATGTGTCCATTCAAAATTCATTCCCTTCTTTTGCAAGGAAGTGATGGGGTGTGCAACCTTGGAGAATCCTTCAATAAATATTCTATAGTAACCACCAAGACCCATAAAAGATCTCACATTTGTGACATTCTTTGGAGTTGGCCAATTCATAATGGCTTCAATCTTTTCTATATCTATTGATATTCCTTCTTCCGAAATAATGTGACCCAAATAATGAATTTTATTTTTATAAAAGTCACATTTGCTTAGATTTGCATACAATTTATGCCCCCTTAAAAATTGAAAATCCATTCTCAAATGTTCTTCATGCTCCTCTTCACTCTTAGAGTAAATAAGAGTGTCATCTAGAAACACAAGAAAAAACTTGTTCAAATATTTGTGGAAAATGCTATTCATGAGACACATGAAGGTAGATGGTGCATTAGTGAGACCAAATGGCACCACTACAAATTCATAGTGTCCATACCTTGTTCTAAAGGATGTCTTGTTAATGTCTTCTTCCTTGATCCTTACCTAATGGTAACCAGACCTCAAGTCAATCTTTGAAAATACCTTTTCCTCTCTCATTTGATAAAAAAGACCATCAATTCGAGGCAATGGGTACTTTTTTTCACTATCACTTTATGAAGTTGCCTGTAATCAATACATAACCTGAGTGTACCATCCTTATTTTTTACAAATAGTATTGGTTCTCCCCATGGAGACATGCTTGGCCTTATGTATTTATTTTCCAATAATTCTTGCAATTGGATTTTCAACTCCAATAATTATGGGGTGCTCCTTCTGTAAGGTGTCTTAGACACTGGTGCAAATCCTGGAATAAGATTAATTGTGAAATCAATGTCCCTCTTGGGAGGTAGTCCTGGAACTTCCTCAAGAAACACATCCTTGAATTCTTGAAGCACATGATAGTCCTCCAATTTTGGAATTTCATTTTCTGATTTCTCCAATATATGGGATGCATACAATTGACATCCTTTCCTACAAAACTTCTTCGGCTGCATGACTGAAATATGCCTAGCATAAATTTTCTTTGGAATTCCTTTCACAACCCTTGGGTGTCCTTCGTCATCAATGCACTCAAAAATCTTGTTGTAGAAATCAAGTTTAACTCTATGTAATTCCAACCAATCCATTCCAATGAGAATGTCATATGAACCAAGTGGTAAAATATTCATATCTACACAAGCGGATAGTCCACCCATTTATAATGGACATTTATCCACCATCTCACTAACTTTTCTCTTGATTCTTGTGGCTAGTTGAACCAACCACGATTTACTATGCTTGGTTTTCTTAAAAGCACAAATCTCAAGGATTTTAGGACTGATATAACTGTGAGTAGATCCAGGATCAATCAAAATATAAATAGATTGCTTAACAATCTTACCTTCAATCTCAACCATAGTTGATTGATGGTATGCTTGGTGGTCCTCTAGTGCAACATAAATCCTAGGGACTGTCCTTGCCACTTGACCCACAGTTTCAACCTCTTGGATGTTGTGAACTTGCTTTGCACTCCTATTCCGATGTGGATAATTCCTAAGCACATGGTCCTTTCCACATCCCCAACATTGAATTGGTTCTCTTGGCTTGTCTCACATAATCTTAGCTGGATTTGTCACAACTTGTGGTAGTTTCCTTGGATGATTTCTGAAATGAGGAGGCTTGAACCCCTTCTTTCTTTGATCATACTTCTCATTCTTCTTTTCCTTTCATGCCTTATGGAAATATGGCTTGTTTTTGGCTTGATCATAGCAATACTTAGCCTTTCTTATGGTCTCATCTAGAGTTTGAGGCTCATCAAACTCAATTCTATCTTTGTAGGATTAAGGAAGCCCACTTAGAAAACGTTGAATTTTGAATTTATCGTCCCTAATATATTTGACATACCTCAACAGCTCCAAACATTTATTTTCATATTCCTCCATTGTCATTTGGCCCAACTTCAACTCATGGAATTCTTTAATTTTTTCATCATAGTACCTATAAGAGAGGTACTTTTGCTTGAAGTATTTCTTGATTTGCTTCCACACTATCTTCCTTTCATTGATCTTCTTCACTTCCTAAGGTAATCCCACCATATATATGCTCTCCCATTCAAATTAAAGATAGCCACTCTTGCATTCATATTTCCAGAGTAGTCTTGGACTTGGAAATACTTCCTCATCCCAAGAAGCCAAGCCTCTGCTTCTTGACCATATTTTATCTCACCATCAAATGTAGGATGTTTGGACTTCCTAAATTCTTCATGTGAGTTGTTATTGCAAGACCTCTTCATTTTCTTCCTATGAGATGAATAGATTAATCCTTCAGTGGAATCCTTAGAGTTGGATGAATCATCAGGAGAGATTTCTGGAGTATATGACCTATCTCTACAAATCCTTCTAGAACTATGGGACCTCTTATGAGAATTCCTCCTTGAGATACTCCCACTCTTTTTCTTATTTTTATAATTATGTCCAGAGTTAATATTTCTCTGAATGTCTGTCAGACTTTAGAGGCATAGCTGCATTCAGTTGATTCTACTCTTATTGAGCTCTAAGCAGCCTCTCATTGTCTGCTCTATAACTCTGCAGCTCCACCCTTAGGATCCTCATGGTTGTTGCAATGTCTGTGGGAGTCACTTGGTTTATCCTACCATTGGATTCTATCTCTTCATTCTCAATTTGAATATTCTCTCCCATTGCATTTACCTCAACTTCATAAGGATCATGTGCATCATCCATAATGATGACCTTCTTGGCCCAACCAAGATCAAAGGTTTCTCAAATTCACTATACTCATTGATGACCCTTTAACAGACACTGATGTGGTTTTGAATATGCAAAAGTGTTAATATAAACACATTTGTTAGGTTTATTACAAAATAAAATTCAATTTTCATGTATTGTGGAAATTACCCATATTGACATTTTTTGTCAATTATGGCTATAGGAAGTTTTATGATCAAATCATATACTAATATGAATCACTAATTCATAATCTAACCCTGTAAAATTGTTCCCCTTTGTACAAGCTTTCCAACAACTATAATCATGCTCAATTTTGATTCATGAGGACAAAGTTACAATCATTGGAAATTGCCAATTTGGCCCAAATTATGCACTTCTCATGTATGTGCATTTAACCCAAAGGGCCAACTTCAGACACTTGTAGAAGATCACCTATGGGTATCTTGAACAAATACCCATTGGCTTAGGTAATATATGTGACTAGGATTCTTCAACAATTTTCAATTTTCTCATCGGATGCTCCAGCCATCTATTATAAACTTCTAGAATTGAATACTTTTGTATTTTTCCACTTGTGTTAGACTTAGAAAAATTCTGCAGTCCTGTAATGTGACCAAATTTCTATTGCTCTAATGTACACTGCTAAACCCCATATCCAAATTTGTTGATTTAAAAAAAAATGGGGGTCAAGTGGGATTTCCCCCTTGTGGCCTCCTTATGTCGCTCCAGGGTGGGTTGAGGGAAACGCCCTTGTTTTTTTTTTGTAAATGTTCCAATTTCGCGCAATCTGGTGCATAATAAAACATAAATTTTCAGATGATTTGGAAAGGTTCTTACATGGCTTGACATGTCCCTCCTAAGGTGTCAAACAGGCCTTCCTGCCACCCTGGGATGCGGCCATGTCACCTTCTACCGGCCACCAGGCCGTCACACCATCATACCGCTCGACCTCGGGCGCTGGTGGTTACCCCTTTACCATAAGTGGTAACGCGCCCCCATGAGGCAGTTTTGGAAAACAACTCTTGGGGAGGCGCGGTTAATCAAAAGATGACACACACCCCAAGTAGTTTTAGGCACAACGCATCACTTACCGCAAATTAACCATCGGTCACTTTATTGCTGCGCGATGAGCAGGGAAATTTTTAGGGGCGAAATTTTGCCAATTGGCTATTTTTGGGGATTTTTTTCAAAAAATAAATTCGCTATTTGGTCATTTTTAGAATCTAGTATCGCCTATATTTACATAAAATTTGTTTTTTTTATCATAATATTCGCCAAAATTTACAAGTTTCAGTAGTAAATTGTATGTTTCATATTTTATATTCTCCTACCAAACTATATATATGTTTTTTGAATAAAAAATAATCGCCTAGATAACTATACTTAAATATACTTTTATAATCCTTAAAAAATACCTTGGTGATGAGTCTGGGCCGTTGATCTTCCATATGATCGGATGGTCAAACCTTCGTCCGCCTATAGCTAATCACCATGCACTTTCCTAGGGTGTGGTGATCCTCGACCGTTGATCTTCCCTAGCATTCAACGGTTAGATCTCTTCCCGCCCACTATTAACTGCCGCACATGTTCCCAAGGCGCCATGAGTCGTGACCACCGATCTACTCCTTCCATTGAACTGTCAGATCTTGACCCGCCTCCACAGTCCATTAGGGGAAACCTCATGCAGGAAGGTCCGATGTGGTTGATCCACATCATGCCTCCTTCCCACGTGGCTCGTCCATGTCACCCATCCACATGGCATGGGTGGGGCCCACTTCTAAAATCCCAAAATTTTAAAATTTCGGAAATAAGAGAATATCCCTAATTTAACTTTGGCCCTTAACTGTCACTTAACAGAACCCGACATTAACAAGAGTATTCATCTCCAACTCATGTTCTTTCCTGTTACTATGCGTTTCCGATCCATACAGCTCTAGTATTGCAACCAGAAGCTCTGATACCACTTTGTCACGTCCCCAACCCTCAATCCGGGCAGCAGGAGGAGCCATTAACTACATATGGAGCCTCTAAATTCCGTCCATAAACATAATCATGAATTTGTAACAGTAAAGCATGTGTGCAGATGCAAAATGAAAAGAAACAATGGAAATAAATAAATCTTCACACACATAACATGCAAGTTACAGGAATAATTATCACACGAATACAATTAAAAAATCATTGCACATAAAAGACATAAGAATACTTATCTTTAAACAAAGAAGATCCAAGCAACTAACTGTGTAAGAGGGATTTTCCACCCAGCCATAGGCACTATGTCCGGCATATACTCTTTCTGCTGAGAGGCCACCCCAAGCTAGGCTATGAGGCCACTAGGGCAAAGGAAACACCTACATGCTTCTATCTCTTATCCCACAACCCATTATGCTCATTGTGCTTAGCCAAAAATCTCAACCAGCACTCTATAGGGATCTCACTGAGCCATCAAAGCCATGGAACTCCTTCCAAATGCCTCACACAACACAAGGAAGGCATTTCCCTTCATTGATCCACAGTTCCCTCAAGAAATCGAACCTTTACAGTGCTTACCAATGTGTGCAGTAAGAGTCCAACCTGTTGTATGCTAATGGAGAACCTCTTGCAACAAATTCATGGCTTCTCAAGCATCCAAAAGTAGCAGATATCAATGGGTAAGGGTTCCTAGCTTTCCCAACCTCCATGCACAGCTACAACCATCTATTTTCCCTTCCAAAATGAAGCTATGCCTTCAAATTCAAATTTCTGGGTTAAACACATTATGGTAATGGACATGAACAACAATGGAAACTCTACATAGTGTAGGAACATGCATGAGAGAATTAGAATCCTCAAAAGAGTTTTGACTCCAATGGATATGAGGTAAGGGTGAAAAGACAACTGGCATAGCTTATGACCATAGAAGAAATAGGACTGTTGACAACTGGCATAACTGTCACAACCCCCATGCTTCAATAACTACATGAAGTGACTTTTCCCACCAACCTCTCATATGCATTCAATGATTGGATTTAATAGTCAAAAGAAGCTAATTGGCTCATTTAAGACACATGGTAGATTTTGGATGAGTTCTAAGGTTAACGCATGGCAACATAGGATTTTGTTTCCCCATAGGCCCCCTTTCCTCTTCCCCTATGTGGAATCATAGCCCCTCTAGTGCTCTTTATATAGCCATCTTGGACCATTTTATTAATTTACAACATAATATTTACATATATTTTGAATTGGCGTAGTAAACCAACCATATGGTCCAAATAAAAATATATGCATCATACATGCGTAGCCATTCACTAGTTGGGCCTTGGCCTTAAGCTCCACACTAGGAATCCATACTAGCCGCATTTACATCATTTACATAATTTTGATTAAATACATTCCAAGTCAAAATTGGGGATATTACAATTATAAACAATCATTGCCTCTAAAGAATAGTTCATGTATGTGCTCATCCAAGTATGCAAGCTAACAATTAGTAATCACAACATCTAACAATCAAACTAACTAGTTTACAATCATTCAATACACACAACCCAACATAATCATATTATCACACATGATTAAAGCAAGAATTATAGCACACAAAGTAACCAAGTCGTTATAACTAACCGGCCACAACATCCTTCTAAATTGCATTCCACTATCCTTCCTCCCTAACCTACTTCCATCTTCCATATCCAATCCTTTCCCCTGCTGGAATATGTTGGAGCATCAACTATATTGACCTAACTCCAGATAGAACCCATAAGTGGAAGTGTCGACTACATCAACCAAACTTCCACAGTAAGCAATTGGAAGTCATCATCACACAAACTAGGGTGCGTGTCTCCACACATCCCTCCCATGACTCTAGGTTTTTGAGGATACACAGTTTACAATTCTTCCACCCCTCATGATATAACTAGGGTTGACACCCTATACTGAGCCATACTGTGCAATTATTGTTCTCATAGTCATGTAATCAAACAACTATTATGGGCAATCTATGTATCTTGCAAAACCACACTTACACACAAATCATAGCAGTATTTGAAATAATAAGAAAAACTTATAGTGCATAACCACACTTACACACAAATCATAGCAGTATTTGAAATAATAAGAAAAACTTATAGTACACCTTACTTTCATGATGTCTACAACATCCAAATTATCTCATCACTACAATGATTTAGATTTTACATAGCTCACAACCCTCTAGGTTATTTCAATAATAATTCGTATCCATGTATATATATAAAAAATTCATACCTATATATGTATGCATTGATTTTGAAATAAGAAACACAAGCTTATATATCATCATTATGACATATAATCATAATATTCTACAATACATTAACATGTTTATATGTCCACATCATTAGTTTTTATTGTCTAAATAGAAGTAAGCAAAATAAATATTAGGACAAGTGATAATATAGTTCTACCCACATATTGCCAAATGTGGGACATTACACACCACAACATAAACCTTATATCAAAACTCACCTAGAGGATCTATAGGGATGAAAACACGGACTCACCACAGGGAGAACACCTTCTAGCATAAGTTGTAGTAGAGGTTTTTAGTGTTACAAGATTTGGGAAAATTGTCAAAAAACCTCTGCTACAACCTATAGTAAATAAGCATTAGTGGAGGTTCGATGCACCTATAGTAAATAAGCATCGATGTGCTTATACTAAATATGAGCACCAGTGCACCTTCACTAAAGAGGATCCTCGGCACCAATGCACGTTCACCAAAAAGGAGCACCAACATTGGTGCATGTTCACCAAACAGGAGCACCGACACTTGTGCACTTTCACCAAAGAGGATCACTAATATTTTTTTGGCCAAAAGCACACTTGTGCAGATGTGTCATGGAGAACCAACGCGTCTATAGTAAAGAAGCATTAGTGCACTTACAACCTTCATTATAAATGGAGAAGGGATGTCTTTTTTGGGGGGGTTCTGCTATAACCTCCGCTAGAAGGTTTTATCCTTGTAGTGCATGGATACAAATGTGTATTTAGTGAATTAATTTTAGGTGCAGTTTCATAATTTCTTAAAATTAGATTCACTCCCAAGGGGCTCACCCTTTTGGAATGGAGTTGAAGAGTGCATAAGCCTATTCAAGGATTATATGAAGAATGGATCCTTTTATGTTGATGTATTTGTAACTTCATAAGATATTCACTTGTATATTGTATTTGTACTTTATTGTATCCCCAATGGAGATGTATTATTCCTCTGATTGGAAGTGTCGTCAGGTGTACTTGCAAGTGTCGCAAGTTATATTGTAAGTGTCGTAACTTATACTTGATGGGTTATTAGACCACCTTGATGGGGTCGGCCCTGTATGAGTCATGCGGGTTAAAGGGTTATTAGACCACCCTAATGGGGGTCGGCCCAGTCAACATTATGTTAAGTGGTTAAGTTGGGGCCGACCTAGTTAGAATTAAAAGACAAGTGAAGTAGTGTATAAATAGAGAGTGTGTCTCTCTCATTTTACACATTCTCTCATTCACTCACTTCGCATTAGTGAGAGAGAGGAGGAGTGTGCACTAGTGGAGAAGGAGTAGCTGCTTCCTTCATCTATCTCTTGGGTTTGATCTTTGTGATCTTTGTATTGGTGCTTATTCTATCTCTGAGGAAGTTGCGGGGTTTTTCACCTTCTTGGTTTTCCCCGGTGAAATGTTTTATGTCTCCTGTCTCTTGTCTCTTATGCTTGATATGTTATACATGTTGTTCTTTAAATTAAGATCCTAGATATATTGAATTAAATGTTGAAAAAATATAACATGGTATCAGAGCTATCCTAAAGGAAGGCATGGTATGCCATTTATGAGACTTGTTGCATTTGCGACAAATCAGAAGCTAGGGCTTGATATAGCAAAACCTAGGCTATAAATCCATTTTGGAGAAGGTTCAGGATATGAAATGTCTACCGGTCATAGATAACATCCCCATGTACCTTGTTTCTTAAGCACAGCATCTAATTCGCTGTACTTTCTATTTTATGATCAGTACAATATAGGGTTTCTGCCTCTTCCAGATCTCAGTCATAAACAGGTGACCTAGGAAAAAAGGTCACAACTTGGGCTAGGAAGCTCCAAATGAAATTCTATAAAAAGTGGCAGTAAGGGCACAAAATGTAGTTTCACAGGTCCTATTTTCAGAGGCCGAAGTTGAACCAGTGAGACGTGGCACTCCGTACAAGTTCGCTATCCTGTTTCATCGCATAAACAGGTCACATTGCGATATTTGGAATCTCTCTCTCTCAGAGAATCCATTTGAGGTCAGACCTCTGGGGTTTGAAAGAAGACAGGTTAGGATACCACAGGCCAAAGTTTCAAACCTTGTGGATCCAAAAAAATTTAGTTACACCAGAAACAATAAGGCACATTTATCTGTGAAATAGAATTGAATTTTGAGCACCTTCGTTCTTGGCTTGTCACTGTGGGAATTTAGGGCTTTAAAGAAAGCTGGAATTTTTGGAATCGGAGACCACGACTGAATGCTCCTCATCAAAATCAAAATTTAGAGACCAAGATCAAATTTTTTGGTTGGGAAGAAGGTCGGGCTTGATCAAACCCTAGTTCGGAATTTTGATCGGAAAGGTGGAAAATTAAGGCTTCTGCAAAAGTTGGAATTTTGGAAATCTATGACCATAGTTGGAAGCTCCTCAGAAAAATCAAAGTTTAGAACACAAGATCGAACTTTTTGGATGGGCAGAAGACTGGGATTTATCAAACCCTAGTTCGGGATCCCGGTGCAGAAGATTCGGAAGTTTCAAAGGCAATTTTGAAGGGTCAAATTTTGCAGTTTTCAAAATTGAAGTATACCAGCTTGATCAGCTCAGCAAGGCACATCTTTCCATCCAGACAGAAGTTTGAAATTCAAAATTTGAATTTTTAGGGTTTCTCTGACAAACCCTAATCCAGCTCCAGATCCAGTTTCAGCAAATCAAAGTGGCTTGGGTTAATCCTAGAAGAGAATGAATTGGACACCTGCATAAGTGAAGAAGTTCCAGTTCCAGAGGGAGATGAGGCTAAGGCCTTACATAAGAAGACTACAAGCAATCTCGATAGGTATGACTTGAGGAGATACAGGTATGTTTTGAAATTTGTTCATGATTAAGTTTATGATATGTTTGTCTTCATATTATTGAGGTTGGTACAATCTTGATTAATGTTAGACTTGTCTTATCACCCTAGTAAAAGTATGAATGCATGTGAATGATAGAATACATTCATTGATTAGGGTTATGACACTTATGATTGTACTAATGCACTGTGGTGTTTTGTGAGGTTGATGTTGTCCACTAACATGAAAGGTACAAATCAAGTTCTAGATCAAGAACATATGACCATGGTGACATGAAGACAAAGACTCATGGATCACATAGAAGCTCTACTTACGAGGTATGCATAATTTGGTTCTACAATGGTTAACTTATGAGATATGCAGGTTACTAAGCACAAGTCATTGAAGAGAACAAGAAGACATTGCTTGGGTATGTTAGACATAACTAGCTAACATGATATTCCAGGTATGTTTTTTCCTATATCAAGTTAGAATCCTACCTTGTGTTAGGATCTTATACTTTTGTATGAATGATAATGATTATTCTTGAAAGTTAGAAGTTTAAGTAATCAAGGATTTATGCATATTATGTTTCTTACTTTGATTGATGATATGACTAACCAGAAGAGTCCTATGGTCAAATAAGCATATGCATGAGTAAAAGAAGTCTTCCCTGAAACCTTGAATACTAACTCTTATTACCTATGTATGAAATGATCATGACCATTGTACTATCCTAGACAAGATTTGACTAAGATAATATCTCCAACTCGGAATTTTAATAAAATTTCACTAGACAATTTTGTGGCAAATCCTTCGAACCGGACAGAAGGTAAGTGAGGGGTACTGGTGTAAAGATCGAGGATGGTGGGATGAAAGTTTGATTCTGGAATTTATATGGGATTATGTGCAGCAACAGCAAAATATGGTTTTAGCAGAAGTCCTTGGCACAATGTACTAGAGCCATTCACTTTTCAATAATAGAACAAATCTATTGCCTACTTTGAGGCTTCCTGGGCTTCTAGCATATGCCAACAAGACTGGGTAAGGGTTAATGATGTTTAGGACAGAGCTATATCAGTCATGCAACTCATAAGGTATGTTAGAATAAATACTGGATGGACTTGGAAAGGTTTGGAACAATTTGGGGATTATTTGCACATGGTGGACTGTTGAGCTAGTCACATTACATGCTTTCCAAAACGAGGCTAATGGCATCCAAATTCTTATTACAGGGACTGATATGGGTACTAGACTGATTTAAGGACTATATCCAACTAACAGAATGTAAAAATAGTGATTAAAATAGATTCAGCAGGAAAAGTGGTGAAACTAGTCTAGAATTGCCATCAATCTAGCTAGTCTTGCATTCTAACTTCACAAACTGCTTTAAGAAACCACAAAATCTGTTCTGATATTAATTTAGACTCTGATATAATTTGTTCCACACATAAAACTTGAAATATGACTTTCAGAACACTTCTTCTTTCATTAATAGTTTGCTTCTTAAATAACAATGCCTCACAGGCTAATCTTCGGTTACAATCAGTGAGAGAATAGATAAGAGAAGCAAGAAGTTACTGTGGCTCTATTCTAGAAGTGAATATCAGTCCATCTACATATTAGATGGCTTATATTTCTGCACTCAGAGTGGCTGATCTTCAAATGGGCGCCATCATCATCAACTAGCTCTCTTCTTCAGTGGAAACCCTTTTCCAAATCTAGCTGTGGTTGAGAGAATGAGATAGAAGAGAAGGATAGTTCAGTTCTAAAGCTAATATTTGATATGTGGCTCTTCTAATGTCTACAAAAATGGCTGAACTATCTCTCCACCAAGTCTTGGGTGCATTCATTGGATCAAACTTCTTCAATAGGAGAATCTTCACTAAAACTAGCTGCAGAATCACCGTTGGAGGAACCTATTCTCCCGTATGACTGTAGATCTTCAATGGAGGCTGAAAGCATATGTTACTAGCTGCAATATCTTGATAAGGACCTGCACAACACTCACTGGAAACTATGGGCCTTGGGGCACATCACCCAAGAAGCACAACTGAGGCACATCACTCAACTAGAGAAGCATCAAAGCTCTCATGAGAAAACATAAATGATCAAAAGTTCTTTCCTGAAGTTAGAATCATGCTTAAATAGATGAGTTAGCTTGCTTGGAAAGCCAGACCACACGTGTGGGTGAGGTAGGGAACATCCTCTCTGAGATTGGCAACTTTTGTGCTTTCTCCACTTTCTTTCCTCAACTTCCTTCAGTCAGAATTGGCAAGTGCGCCCTAGCTGCTTTTCTGTATGTTGCTAATTCTCTATTGAGTGCTTTTCCTGATTCTTTCCATTCCATTTACTTTCCACTTTTATGCTTTTGCCAACTTTTTCCAGCTTTTGTCAGTTTCTATTTCCTCTCTGACTTTCTTTCCATTCTGGACTATTCTCCACTTGGGCAAGGTCATCCACTTGACACCAATTCAACGTCCTAGCCTTCATTATCCAACTTGGCAACATTGATTAGCATTTAATAAATAAAAATACCAAAATACTTCTCAACATTAATTCCAGCTTCCAAAAACAATTAAATAACTTAATAATTAATTATTTCCTAGAGTGTACTTGCCTCAAAATTTATCCCCATGAATTAATTACTCAATTAATTATGACTTAGACCCCTAGGGATAGGAGGATCCAAGTGGGGACCAAGGTCACTAGGGGGGGACATGACAGTCATCCCTTCCCAAGACTGCTTGTCCTCAAGCAGTTTCAAACTAGGACGCTGCAAAATCTGTTCATCCTCCCAAGTGGCATCCTCACTAGGCAGACCTTTCCATTGTACCAGGTATTCTTTAATAATTCTGCTTCTCAGCTTCCTCTCTCTGGTCTGCAAGATGTCTTTAGGTTCTAGTACCAAATGTCCTTCATCATCAAGGGGGGGCAGTATTTCTGAAACCTTAACCTATTGGCCCACTGCTTTCTTCGAACAGGACACATGAAAGACATCGTGTATTTTTCTTTCTACTAGAAAATCTAACTCATAGGCTACTTCACCCACTTTCCTTGTTATTTTGTAGGGCCCATAAAACCTGGGCAATATTTTTTCAACCCCCTTTGTCTTAAGAGTGGTTTGCCTGTATGGCTACAATCTCAGATAAACCAAGTCTCCTTCCTGGAAAGTTCGATCTATTCTGTTCTTATCTGCATTGATTTTATGATGATTTTGTGCAACCTGTAAATTTTCTTTCAGTGCTCTGAGGATGTCCTAGCCTTCTTGCAGCCAATCTTTTTCCTTTTGTGCCTTGCAGTTTCCAAAAACCAGATCTGCAAAAGTAGCAGACTCATACCCATACAAAGCTTTGAATGGGGTCATTCCAATGGACATGTGGAAGGTGGTGTTGTAACAGAATTCCCCCAGATGTAACCAGTTGACCCAAGCCTTCTGCTGCCCTGTAACATAGTTCCTGAGATACCCCTCCAGCCATTGGTTAACTCTTTCAGTTTTCCCATCTGTCTGGGGATGGTAGTTGGTACTAAGGTTTAGATTAGTATTTACCAATTCGAACAAAGATTGCCAAAAGGCACTGGTGAACTTACTATCCCTGTCACTGATTATGATTTTTGGCAGCCCATGCAATCTAAATACTTCCCTAAAAAAGAGTGCAGCAACTTGACTGGCAAAAATAGTAGATGTGACAGCAAAAAAATGAGCAAATTTGGTTAATCTGTCAACTACTACAAAAATATTGTCTTTACCCTGGGATTTGGGCAAACCTGTGATGAAATCCATTGATATGCTCTCCCATTTCTATCCAGGAATTGGCAAAGGTTGTAGGAGACCAACAAGACGAGTGTGCTCCACCTTGTTCTGCTGGCATGTAGTACACTCACTAACATGTCTTAGAACATCCTCCTTGAGTCCCTTCCAGGTGAGTCTTTCTCTCAATTTCCGGTAAGTTTTGAAAATACCAGGATGGCCTACTACCGGAGCATTGTGGGGAGCCATCAAAATCTGCTACTTCAGCTTAGATGCAGGAGTTAAAAAAATTATGTTCTTATAATAGATGACATCATTGATGACCTGGTAATGATCTTCCTAATTTACTCTATCTAACAATTCACTAGCAAACTGATTTTCTTCATATTCTTTAATTAGTTGTGCCTTCCAGTCGGTAGGCACTTGCAGCAAGGAAAAAATAGGCTTCCTAGAAAGGGCATCAACAACTACATTCAGCTTACCTTTCTTATATTCAGTATCAAAATCATAAGATTGAATTTTGCTTACCCACTTTTGCTGCCTATCATTCAGCTCCTTCTGGGTTAGGAAATGCCTCAAACTATTGTGGTCTGTTTTAACTATAAATTTACCTCCCACCAGGTACTGCCTGAATTTTTCCAATGCATGCATGATGGCTAACATCTCCTTGTCATAGATCGAATACAGCCTCTCATGGGGCTGCAACTTTCTGCTCTCATAAGCAATCGGGTGTCTATTCTGCATCAAAACTACTCCTATGCCTTCACCCGAGGCATCACACTCCAAAACAAAAGGCTAGCTGAAATCTGGGAGTGCCAAGACTGGGCAGCTGCTCATAACTTCCTTCATTTTATTGAAGGCTTTTTCATCCTCCTCATTCCAGCAGAAAGCTCCCTTCTTAGTAAGGTTTGTCAAGGGAGAAGTGAGTTTGGAGAATCCCTTCACAAATTTCCTGTAATATGTGAATAAGCCTATGAACCCTCTTAAAGCGGTTAAATTCTTTGGGTTGGGCCAATCGAAGATGGCTTGGATCTTCTCCAAGTGTACCTTAACTCTTTCTTGCCCAATGATGTGGCCAAGATAGAGGAGTTCCTTCATACCAAACTTACACTTCGACAGTTTGGCATAAAAGGATTGTTCTGCAAGTAGAGTTAGTACACTATCCAATTGATGCAAATGATCTTCCCATGTCTTACTATAAATCAGAATGTCATAAAAAAAAACAAGTACAAACTTACGGAGTTGTTGGCTGAAGATTTTGTTCATGCAAGATCGAAAGTTTGCTGGTGCATTTGTCAAGCCAAAAGGCATGACCAGAAATTCAAAATGCCCAAAATGGCACCTAAAGGCAGTTTTCTACACATCTTCACTTTTCATTCTGATTTGGTGGTAACCAGAACAAAGGTCAATCTTAGAAAAATACTTGGCTCCATGCAGCTCATCCATCAGCTCATCAATCCTTGGTATATGATATCTGTTCTTGATGGTTTTCTTATTTAAAGCTCTATAATCAATGCACATGCGCATTGTTCCATCTTTCTTTTTGACCAAAACCACCGATGAAGCAAAGGGGCTTGAGCTTGGTCTTATGAACCCCATTTCTAGCAACTCTTTGATGGTCTTTTCTATTTCATCTTTGAATATCTCAGGGTGTTTGTAGGGATGGGTTTTTATGGGAAAAGTACCAGGTTCCAGCTCTATCCAATGTTTAGTACCCCTATCAGGAGGCCTTCCATGTGGCAGATCCTCAAACACTTTTTTGTGTTTTTGCAGCAGTTTTTGGATATCTTCAGGATGTTGTGACACATCAATGGTGGTTCCCTTGGTAGAGATGAAACATTCAGCATCCCACTCTATGTCTCCATGCCTCAAAACAGATCTCATACTATGTGCAGAAATCACTTATTTTGGGTAGGTGTTAAAACCCCTCAAAACCACTTGCTTACCCTTAGTATCTTTAAAGCACATTTGGGGAATCCTATAATTTACCACATGCTCCCCAAGTGAGAACAGCCATTGTACCCCCAACACAATATTAGTATCAGCAACATCAACAATGTAAAAACTATCAGTTACAGTATGGTCTCCAATAGTTACCTGCAGCTTGGGAATCCATCTGTTGCACTACATAGTGTTGTTCTTACCAAGAATAATAACTGTGAAACCCCCAAATTTTTCAGTTTGGAGTTTTATTCTCTCCACCATGGTTGCATCAATGAAATTATGTGTGGCTCCCCCATCGACCAGCACTGAAACTTTCTGCCCTTGCACTACTCCTTTAAATCTCATAGTTTGGTAGCAGGGAACTCCACTCAAAACTGCAAATTTTGCTTCTGTTTGTGTTGGTTCCTCTTCTTTTGCTGTATTATACCCTTCTTCTATTGGTTCTTCCACTTGTGCTTCTGCACTCATTTCCTCTTCATCACTTTCAGAAAATACTTCTATGTAGTGAGCTTTGCCTTTTGCACATTTGTGCCCCGGAACCCATGGTTCTTGGTAGGAAAAACATAGCTTTTTCCTCCTTAACTCATCCCGATCTCGAAATGAGTATTCTTTCTTATTTGGGGAAGAATTATTTCTGAATGGTGGCTTTGAATTCTGAAATTTTGCAGGTGGATTAAACTTAGGTGGGTATCTGGTTCTTGGGATTGCATCTTGCAGATCCCTCGTTCTGCTCATAGCTTCTTGCAGGGTGATTGGTCGATAGGATTTAACCAGCCCTTTCAAAGGTTCTGTTAATCATTCTGTGAACAGTAGGATCAACCTAGGTTCTGATACGTTAGTGACCATCACTGCAAATTTTTGAAATTCTGATATATATGCTTCTGGTGTGCTAGTTTGTTTCAAATGTGCCAGCTCACGGAAAGACAGCTCAAGATCCCTCCTATCAAATATTTCCACCAACCTCCTGGTGAAATCTTCATAAGACTCAACTAATTCATGTCCCAAGGTTCTCATTCTATGAAACCACCAATCACTAGCCTCCCCTTCCAAATGCAAAACTGCCATCTTGATGGCATCCTTTTCTACCATGGGATGTAGCTAAAAATATATGTCTAGTTTCTGCACCCAGGAACTAGCATTGCATTTTGCAGTCCCATCAAAATAAGGTATCTGGACCCTACCTGCAGCATTCCTCGACTCAAAATTGCTTGTTGGCTGCCTATTATATCCCCTTGGCTGATTTTTAAGGTAAATCTCAGAAAAATCCTTGAAAGTGAGATCTCTTTTGCACTCATCACTCAAGGTTAGATATACTGCATGTCTCTCCTCACAGGTAGCTACAGGTGCACCGAGTGCTTCTTTATTTTCCTCAAAGAAGGTAGGCATGGTTTGTCGAGGTTTTTCTTTCAGATCCATTTTAAATTCTCTAGGCCTATTGAATGGACCAGTCTTTGAAAAAATGGTTTCTCCAAATGTTTTTCTTTCACCCTGGTGAGAACCACTAGCACTCCCTTCTGCCTCTTTGTGTGCAAACTGTCTACTAAGGATTTCTTTAGTTTCATGACCATTCTGTGCTACAGTATGTGTTAGATTTTCTATCCCTCTAACCATTTTAATAAGCAGTTGTCTAAACTCATCATTAGCTTCCTGTTTAGATATGTCTCTATTCCATTGTATTTCTCCTTCAGTAGAATCTACCTCTTCTTATCTAGTGTCTTTGTGGCCTTTTCCTTTGGTGCCAGGGGTTTTTCTTGAGCTCATCACCACAACAAGAGCAGGTTCAGAGGACCATGCTCTGATACCACTGCAATATCCTAGCCAATATTTGACTAAGATAATATCTCCAACTCAGAATTTTAATAAAATTTCACTAGACAATTTTGTGGCAAATCCTTCGAACCAGACAGGAGGTAAGTGAGGGGTACTGGTGTAAAGACTGAGGATGGTGGGATGAAATTTTGATTCTGGAATTTATATGGGATTAGGTGCAGCAGCAAAAAAAATGGCTTTAGCAGAAGTCCTTGGCACAAGGTACTAGAGCCATTCACTTTTTAGCAATAGAACAATTCTATTGCCTGCTTCGAGGCTTCCTGGGCTTCTAGCATATGCCAAAAAGACTGGGTAAGGGTTAATGATGTTTAGGATAGAGATATATCAGTAATGAAACTCATAAGGTATTCTGGAATAAATATTGGATGGACTTGGAAAGGTTTGGAACAATTTGAGGATTATTTGCACATGGTGGACTGCTAAGCTAGTCACATTACAGGCTTTCCAAAACAAGGCTAAAGGAATCCAAATTCTTATTACAGGGACTGATATGGGTACTAGACTAAGTTAAGGACCTGCTCCAACTGACAGAATGTAAAAATAGTGATTAAAATAGATTCAGCAGGAAAAGTGGTGAAACTAGTCTAGAATTGCCATCAATCTAACTAGTCTTGCATTCTAATTTCACAAACTGCTTTAAGAAACCACAAAATCTGTTCTGATATTAATTTAGACTCTGATATAATTTGTTCCACACATAAAACTCGAAATATGACTTCCATAACACTTCTTCTTTCATTAATAGTTTGCTTCTTAAATAACAATGCCTCACAGGCTAATCTTCGGTTACAATCAGTGAGAGAATAGATAAGAGAGGTAAGAAGTTACTGTGGCTTTGTTCTGGAAGTGAATATCAGTCCATATACAGATTAGAAGGCTGATCTTTTTGCACTCAGAGTGGTTTATCTTCAAATGGGCACCATCATCATCAACTAGCTCTCTTCTTCAGTGGAAACCCTTTCCAAATCTAGCTGTGGTTGAGAGAATGAGATAGAAGAGAAGGATAGTTCGGTTCTAAAGATGATCTATGATATGTGGCTCTTCTAATGCTGCAAAAATGGCTGAACTATCTCTCCACCAAGTCTTGGGCGCATTCACTGGATCAAACTTCTTCAACAGGAGAATCTTCACTAAAACTAGCTGCAGAATCACCGTTGGAGGAACCTGTTCTCCCGTATGACTGTAGATATTCAATGGAGGCTGGAAGCATATGTTACTGGCTGAAATATCTTGATAAGAACCTGGACAACACTCACTGGAAACTATGGGCCTTGGGGCACATCACCCAAGAAGCAAAACTGAGGCACATCACTCAACTAGAGAAGCATCAGAGCTCTCATGAGAAAACATAAATGATCAAAAGTTCTTCCCTGAAGTTAGAATCATGCTTAAATAGATGAGTTAGCTTGCTTGGAAAGCCAGACCACACGTGTGGGTGAGGTAGGGTGCATCCTCCCTGAGATTGGAAACTTTTGTGCTTTCTCCACTTTCTTTCCTCAACTTCCTTCATTAAAAATTGGCAAGTGCGCCCTAGCTGCTTTTCTGGATGTTGCTAATTCTCTACCGAGTGCTTTTCCTGATTCTTTCCATTCCATTTACTTTCCACTTTTCTGCTTTTGCCAACTTTTTCCAGCTTTTTTCAGTTTCTATTTCCTCTCTGACTTTCTTTCCATTTTGGATTATTCTCCACTTGGGCAAGGTCATCTGCTTGACACCAATTCGACCTCCTAGCCTTCATTATCCAACTTGGCAACATTTATTAGCATTTAATAAATAAAAATACCAAAATACTTCTCAACATTAATTCCAGCTTCCAAAATTAATTAAATAACTTAATAATTAATTATTTCCTAGGGTGTACTTGCCTCAAAATTTATCCCCTTGAATTAATTACTCAATTAATTGTGACTTAGACCCCTAGGGATAGGAGGATCCAAGTGGGGACCAAGGTCACTAGGGAGGGGGCATGACAACCATACATAGTTAAGATTATTTAGAATCATAATGTTTTGATAGTATTGATGTTATACTAATGAATGTATGATTATGTATGAGATCTTGAGGATGACACAATGATGACACTAGTGCACACTTAAGCATGCATAGTGGTCCAGGATGGATATAAGTTCAAGGAAAGATAATCAAGGAAGCAAAGATCAAGAGGGAGCACACTCCAGTAGTTCCTGCAAGGAAGCAAAGATTTAGAGGGAGTCCACCCTACAACTAAACAAAGATAAGTATTTGAATTGTCATATATATGATTACTTAAATGATGCTTTCCAGTCATACTTATGTTCCTAGAGTTAGGTTGTGTATTATGCATATTAGAATAATTGAATTAATGAACAATATACTACTAATATGCATGTAATGGGTAAGTGGCCTATGGCACTGTACAACATTCCATTGCTACTTCTCTAGAATGAAACCTCTTTGCTGACATGTTGGGAGTAGTGCAAACTCTTAGCAATGTTCTAGTAGAGATGGAAGGCATCTAGAAAGTTACGAAATATGGATAAATGTTGTATTGAAGCATTGGCTAAGATAATTGCATGACTGTATGACATATATTCTTATGTGTCAAATTTTGTTCTGAAAACTATGAGAAGTTTCTAATCATGCAATTGAATTTGACTTGTAGGAAAGATCGTGTACAATCACCTACAAAAGAAGGACAACAACATTTGTTCCAACAATGAAGTTCAAAGAAAACTATGTATTGAAGATATTGAAGAATCTGAAGTTCCTAGGATCCGGGATGCAGTAATAGAAGAATTCCATGATCGAGGAATACCAGTCGATCATGAAGAATGATGTTTGGGATGTGGTCCCAAGACCAGAAGGGAAGTCTGTTGTGACTTCCAAATGGATCTATAAGATCAAGCATGCTGCAAATGACAACATAGAGAAATATAAGGCGAGGTTTGTAGCTTGTGGCTTCTCCCGGAAAGAGGGGATAGATTATGAAGAGAATTTTTATCCTGTAGACAGATACACTTCCATAAGAACAGTACTTGCTCTGGCTGCAGTGATGAAATGGAAGATACACCATATGGATGTCAAGACAACTTTCTTGTATGGTGTAGTCGAAGAGGAAGTGTATGTGGAGCAGCCACTCGGTTTTGAGACACATGACAGGGTGTCATATGTGTGCAGATTGAAGAAAGCCTTGTATGGCTTGAAGCAAGCACCTAGGATATGGTATGGGAGGATAGACAGCTTTCTATCCAATTTGGGATTTACCAAGAGTAAAGCTGACTCCAACCCAGGGTATTTTTTAAGGATTATGATAGTATACTTAAGTTTAGTATTCTAGGCAATTATTTTGGATTGAAAAAAATATATATAGCTACGTAGGCAAATATTAAATATGAAACATACAAATTACTGCTGTAAATTGTAAATTTTGGCGAATATTATGATAAAAAAACATATTTTATGTAAATATATGCGATATTAGACACTAAAAATGACCAAATAACGAACTTATTTTTTGATAAAAAACCCAAAAAATAGCCAATTGACTAAATTTTGCCCCTAAAAATTACCTTGCTCCAACCTTTACTACAAGGTTGAGGAAGGCAATCCAGTGATACTTCTATTGTATGTGGATGACCTGTTTGTGATAGGTGAGGATAGATTGATTGCCGACATGAAGAGGAAGCTTGCTGCCGAGTTCGAGTTGAAGGACTTGGGTATGATGCATTACTTTCTAGGCTCGGAGGTGTGGCAGAGTGCAAATGGAATCTTCCTTGGACAAGGGAAGTATGCAGTAGAGATCCTTAATCGGTTCGGGATGATGGACTGCAAGGCCATGGCCACACCTATGGCATCAAACCTGAAGCTTTTATGTGATGCTTCATGTGAGCCGGTTGATGTCATGGTGTATCGTCAGATGATTGGGTCCTTGATGTACCTGACGAGCACGAGACCAGATATTTGTTTTGCGGTGAACACTTTGAGCAAGTTCGTGATGGATCCTAGACATGTTCACCTGATTGTTGTAAAGCATATTCTGAGGTACTTGAAGGGTACGGTTGATTATGGGCTCAAGTATGATGCGAATCAAAAGTTTAACTTGGAGGGTTATGTTGATTCTGATTAGGCAGGCAGTGCTATAGATAGGAAGAGCACTTTGGGGTGTTGCTTCAGTATGGGATTAGGTGTGATCTCTTGGTTTAGCAGGAAGCAATCATGTGTACCACTAAGTATAGCCTAAGCAGAATATGTCGCAGCTTGTTCGGCCAGTTGTGAGGCAGTGTGGCTTAGGAAGCTACTGTCTGGGTTATTTGATCTCCCGTTGGATGCTACCTGTATCTATTGTGACAACCAGAGTTGTGTGAAGTTGTCAGAGAACCCGATGTTCCATGACAGGTCGAAGCACATCGAGATCAAATATCACTATATCAGGGATATGGTGCAGAGAGGAGTAGTGAAGCTCCTGTATGTTGCGACGGATAAGCAGGTTGCAGATGTGTTGACTAAACCACTAGCCAGAGTGAAGTTTGAGTACTTCAGAGAGAGGCTCAGTGTTCTTCAGATAGAAGATACTTCAAGGAAGAAGTGATGGGAAACATTTGCAGGAGCCATTCCAAGCATGGTGATAGGAGGGTCCTTCCCATGGCTGTGGATGTAAGCATTGTGTGATGAGCATCAGGACAATGCTTTGGATGATGTTTTGCATGATGTTGATCAGGATGATCACATGTGATGATATGCATCAGGTGGATGCTTTGTATGAGCAGTTTGATTATACGATGATGATGAGTATCAGGATGATGCTCTAGATGATATGCATTAGGACGATGCTATGATGGTGATCAGGATGATCATATGTGATGAGTATCAAGACGATGCTCCAGATGATATGCATTGGGACGATGCTATGATGATGATCAGGAGGATCATATGTGACGAGTATCAGGATGATGGTCCAGATGATATGCATCAGGACAATGCTGTGACGATGATCAGGATGATCATGTGATGATGATGTGCATTAGGATGATGTACTATATGATGATGATCAGTATGATCATGAGTAGCAGGTTGATACTCCGTGGTTGTGGACAGGTTGTGCATGTAGCATAGAAAATATCCTGGGAGATCCTATAGTCTGAGCTAGGATTCTCTTTCGAGGTTTTGCTACTAGAGGCATGTAATCAATCCTGGAGATCCGATAGGTTGAGCAGTAAGCTCGTAATCAGTCCTAGGATGCTATTTAGAGTTCTTGCGGGTTGCAAGGTGCTCTTTAAAGGTTTTTCCTAACCACATGTGATCAGTCCTAGAGATCCGATAGGTTGAGCAGTAAGCTCGTAATTAGTTTTGGGATGCTCTTTAGAGTTCTTGCAGGATGCAAGACACTCTTTTAAGGTTTTGTGGTGGGGGTCACATGTAATCAATCCTGGAGATCCGATAGGTTGAGCAATAAGCTCATAATCAGTCCTGGGATGCTCTTTATAGTTCTTGCAGGATGCAAGACACTCTTTTAAGGTCTTGTGACAGTCAACATGTAAAATATCCTGGGAGATCCGATAGGTTGAGCAGTAAGCTCGTAATCAGTCCTAGGATGCTCTTTCGAGGTTTTGTTGACGCACATAATAAGTCCTGAGGATTCCATAGTATGGCTAGTGATGATGAAGACCTGCAGGAGGCTCGGCCTACAACCAGCATGAAAAAGGGCTGATAGTGATGATGATGATGCTCTATGATCCAGTGACGATGATCCAGCTCCAAAATTGAAGACTTGTGCCTATATGTATTGATGCCCTGTGTCAAGAGAATACCTTCCTAGTTAAGAGGGAGTGTTGATGTATTTGTAATTTCAGAAAATATTCACTTGTATATTGTATTTGTACTTTATTGTATCCCCAACGAAGATGTATTATTCCTCCGATTGGAAGTGTCGTCAGCTATACTTGCAAGTGTCGCAAGTTATATTGTAAGTGTCGTAACTTATACTTGATGGGTTATTAGACCACCTTGACGGGGTCGGCCCTGTATGAGTCATGTGGGTTAAAGGGTTATTAGACCACCCTAGTGGGGGTCAGCCCAGTCAACATTATGTTAAGTGGTTAAGTTGGGGCCGACCTAGTTAGAATTAAAAGACAAGTGAAGTAGTGTATAAATAGAGAGTGTGTCTCTCTCATTTTACACATTCTCTCATTCACTCACTTTGCATTAGTGAGAGAGAGGAGGAGTGCACACTAGTGGAGGAGGAGTAGCTGCTGCAGTCATCTATCTCTTGGGTTTGATCTTTGTGATATTTGTATTGGTGCTTATTCTATCTCTGAAAAAGTTGCGGGGTTTTTCACCTTCTTGGATTTCCCCGGTGAAATGTTTTGTGTCTCTTGTCTCTTGTCTCTTATGCTTGATATGCTATACATGTTGTTCTTTCAGTTAAGATCCTAGATCTATTGAATTAAATGTTGAAAAAACTAACATTTTAACCCTAGAGGGTGAGGAGTTGTTGCAATAGGCACACTAAACACAAAATTACAATGGAGCCTTCAAATGAAACTCTGTCGAAGGTGGAGATTCTATTTGGTTTTAGTCAAAACATTTATGTTCACCGTACTAGAAAGTGTGTACTGTTTTCTTTGATTGTGTTTATTACTATTGTACTTTCTTGCTATATTTAATTGTTAGACAAAGAGGCAATTATGATTAAGTGATGTTCACCCAATGTTGTAATGTCATAAAATAAATTAACACATAATATATGAATGATCTTGAAAATATTATAATAAAACACTATAATAAAATGCAATATAATCATCGATAATAAAACTATAGTGATCAAAAGAACATATAACCTATACCAATATGATCATGATCGCATAGGGTGGAAAGGTTTACATAAGAGTAATAATAATACACTAGGTACTCCTATTGTTAAAATATAAAATGCATGCCACCACTTATATATCCACTTCCTATTCAAGTAATCATACATTTTATTAATTTTTTCTTGTTGCAAAACGTTTGAGAACAAATTAATAATGAATGAAATATCGTTTTCACATATTATATATCCATCCTATTCAACAATCCATATGCAACACATTTTGGTTCATCTATAACATGTGTGCAATACGCTCATGAAACTAGGCCATTGCTTCACATAGAACAAAACCTAGCAATCAAGCCCATAGGAGCCGATGAACGAGGGAGTCAACAAACTAGGGAGCTTACGAACCAAGGAGCTGACGAACCAAGGAGCCAACGAACCAGAGAGTGGACAAACTAGGTAGTTGACGAACCATGGAAGAGATGAACAAAGCTCTATGAAGTTTGAACTGAAAGTTATAGATTGCTAAACATTTTTATTGACAAAATTAGTCAGTAAAGGGTTTTGTTAAGTCTAACTTTCGTTCGAAAATATATTTTTAGATGAAAGTTATGATTAGTTGTTTAGCTAAAAAACCAAAATAGTTTAGTCGAAAAGTTGTCAGTTATGAATTATGCTTTGCTATTCTCACGAAACACAAAGCCAATTTCATGTTTTTATCTCAATACCTTTATTGGTAAATTTAATTATCACTTACCTCTTTAAGGGCACAATCTCCAAATGAAGCTAAGATTCAATTACAAAATACTTCACAAGACATCTTATTACATTGCTTCTACTTCTTTAAGTATAGTTTATGTTAGTGAAGAAGCTTCCTATTAGGTAGAACCTTATAGTAATCCTTCTTAGTGAAGGAAATTTGTATTAGGCAGAACCTTCTAGTAAGTCTTCATAGTGAAGGAACTTTCTAGTAAGAGGAACCTTCTAGTAAGTCTTCATAGTGAAGGAACTTTCTAGTAAGAGGAACTTTCTAGTAAGTCTTCTTACAACTATTGCTATTACAGTGTATATGAATTTAGCTTATCTTTATTGTAATGGGTTTGTATAGTTGATTTGATTTATTTAAATGTGGTAATTGTGTATATGAATTTAGTTGTTTGTTGGTGAAGTTTTATTTTATTCATATCACTCTCTAATAAATTTATTTTATTGAATATTTATAATATGTATTTTGATTATAATTATCATCTCAATGTTATTTAATTATTTAAAAAAATTATTATGATTGTTTGTTATCTAATTATTTAAAAAGGTATTATCATTATTTATTTAAATGTTTATACAAATATAAGGTAAATATTATTATAATCATTTGCCAACTTTTTAGAAAGTTCAATGCATTTTCTCATTTTAACAAATATTTTTTTCAATATATTTTCTCTCTTCTTGAATTTCTTATTTAATTAGAGAGGATTCTTTCAAAATACCCATATACACACCATCATCTAACCTTTTTTTTTTTAAGTCAATATTCATTAATTGATATTGAATTGTTTATAAAGGATAATTGAAAAAGATTGAGCTAATCAAATTAGTAATTAGTTATTAGTTTTTTTAATTAAATTAGCAATTAGTTTTTAGTTTTTTTACAAGGTCAAGATTAGCATATAGATTAGGGTAATGTCAAAAAATGTGTATGTACATAATCTTAAAATTTTCATGGTTTTGATGTGCATAATACTTCTTCTTCTAAATGTAATATAAATATTTATATTAACATCATAGAGTTAAGGGTGTATATTTTAGCTCCTATTTCATCTACTAAAAATATTTGTTGGACTCTTTCAAAGTTATATAGACATGAATAAGAAACTTAGCAATGTTATCGGATGACATATGCATTCATAAGTGAGATAGAGATATGCCATTAAAATTCCTTTATTATGATATAATTGCTTCCTTTAGTCTTCCATCAAAAGGACTTTGATGGAAGATTTATGGGTATCAAAGATTTAGGTATCAAGTGTTTCTAGAAAATAAAAGTGCTTGTAAAAAAGGGAATATATTTGATAAACAACTAGTGAGTATGAAAGGATTGAAAATCGTATATGCTAAAGTTTTGAGAATATATCTCAAAGTATTGAGAAGATTTCACTATATAGTTGTTGAAAGAAAATATCTAAGATTTAACAAAATGTATGATGCATCTATGTATAACAATGCCTTGGAGACTTTGGTAACATAAACAATTGAATTTCCATAATGACATTGAATGACCATTCACATCCTTTAAGGTTGTGGGTGATTTCTAGCATTCCATAAGGGTATTTGGTGGTAATGGGCATTCTTGGTTGTAAGTGTATGCACAAAACATTGAAATAGGTGCAAGAAAGCTTTTTCGCAATCTCTAGAGCTAATTGTAGAGCTAATTGTGCATGGTATCATTTGTGAAATTTTGGGGCACTAGCCCAAACCCCAGGAGAATACCAAGGGCACTACCTCTTAGACATTGCTGGTGCATGCCATTAGGGATATTGATGTGGTCCATGCACTTGAAATCCATATTTAATGAAATATCCAATTTGTTGTTAAGGAAAAGCAAATGTTAATGCTTGTGGGTTAGTTGAAAATCTGAATTATTTGGTGCACAAGCTTTGGAGCTAAGCTCTACTCAGCGAACCCTACTAAGGGCATTGCCATTAACCCTAATGATCATGCATTAATGCATAAGGTACTCAAGTGTTGGGATGCAAGGGTTGGTGCACATCCTTAAAGGTGTCAAGATAATTATTCATACACAACTATCCATTAAACACTTCAATCATTATTATAAGATAGAACTTGAAACATGTGAACTCTATGTTCATTGTTAAGCAAGCTCATAATGATTTCAATCATTTGGTTGAACAAATAGGTGGTGTTTTAACGTGAGGACCAAAAAATAACATAATGATGAGTGAATAGTAAGTGGTGGGTGATGTAACTAAAGAGTGGTTAAGATAAAAAGATATGGAGAAATCTTACTTTTATATCTACAAATAAGAATCTAAGCCCACAATCAAACTTTTTCCATAGAATTCTTCAAGAACCCTTCCGATGCCGAGTTTTATGTTAACGAGGCCTAAGCGAACTTTAAGCTTGAGAATTTCACAGGTAGACTTAAAACCACAACCTTCTAGTGCATGCTTCACAATGTAGCCTGTGCCTTTTTTAATTTCCAGTCGCCCTAGGGTTTTTAACATGGATCAAAGAGTCCTTCGGAAACTGTTCATTTATCTATCCTAAAGTGATCTGTGTGAGTTTCTGGCTTGTTTTTCCTGTTTTTAAAACTTTGGAGGTCAAATTCTAAGAAGAAAAATATTATGTTTGTCTGTGTTTAAAGAATTTCTACAGTATGATTGTTTTAATATAATTTTGAAAAATAGTTTTAGCTTGTTATTGGATCAAATGATTTGAAAAGAAAAATACTTACCCAGGTATTTCTATGTGCCAAAGGAATATTTGTCAGGACTTAAATGCTTCTAGGTTTACTCACTCGTATTAAGTCATTATGTCTGCCATTTGGCCAAAGCTATCATTCTGTTTGTGATTTGCATTAGCTTGTAGTTGTCATTCTGTCTGTAATTTGCATTACTCTACAGCAAGGAATGCTGAGAGATTTGAATGTTTGAATTATTTAGCCGCCATTTTAGGTTTTGCGTGTTTGATATATATATATATATATATATATATATATATATATTTTCTCCATAGCGTCTGATCAGCATTAGGACTGCTAGTCTTTTTTTCTGGATTTTCTGGATCAGTAGGTCAGAGACGAGGGTTTAGTGGCCGAGGATGATAAGCGAGAGCGTGAGGATCAGGGTGAGCATGATGGCCCTGAGTTGTTTCACACAGGAGCAAAGGATCTTCTAGGCCTCCACCAAAGTCCCCGCCATGCCCATGAACTGTATCTTCTTTGGCTACTTGTCCTCTGTGGAAGAACATAAGGAACGTATACATAAAGGTTGGAATAAATGTCCTGCAAGACACTTCAACAAAACGATGAAGACATCCAGCTACAGAGGTTTTCGCTAGTTCAAGACATCTCTCTTGCACAGACTCGAAAAGGTATGAGTCAACAACCCTCCCCAAAATTTCTCAAAAAGAAAGGCCCTTCTTTACGAGCCGCTGTATTTATCCTTTTTTTTTTCATAACCTAAGCCACATCATCTCTTTACCTTCAATCTGCATAAGCTTTATTTTCTTTATGTTTGTATTTCCAAGCTCTTTCTGAGTAAATTATATTAAAAAAAAATTTGCAAGGAAACGAAATAATTTTTTTTTGTTGAAATAGTTCAAAACTTCAACCTGCTTTAACTAGCAACCTGACTTTAATCCCCGTAGAAATCTTTAATTGAATAATTTTCAAAATTGTTCAAATTTTATCTTCCTTTTTGAAAATATTCGATTAAAAATGATGAAGTAGTTTCCAATCGCATACTTGTGCATCTCGAAATTTCAAATATACATCTCAAGATTTCAAATTGTGCGATTGCTATGTTGCAAGATACGTGAAAAGAAATTGGACATGACAATGGAATGTTGCAAGAAACGTGAAAAAAAAAAAAACTGGAAATAACAATGGAATGAAAAACAGGGCAACAGCGTTCCAGTTATATTCCCCTGCCTCCTCTCCCCATCATGCATGATATTCACTATGCACATAAAAGTAATTTAGTGATTAAATCAATCTAGATTCACAGCTTTACATCATAATTGAACGTTGGAATCAGCTAAAACCTACAAAACCCCAATCACAGTAAAACAATTTGCAATCATATCACAATAGATTCAATGTATATTATTCACAGCATACTGGAAATTTTCTAATTTTTATTTAGAATGCTTTTAGGTTTTCACTCGTGTTGTTTTCGTTCATTGATTTGGTGTGTGTTTGTTTTGTAGTGTATTGGATAAGTTCATTGGACAATCACACCGGTGAGTGGAAGATTTGCATCAAAGACTAGAGAAGCAAGAAGATTTGATGGGAATGCACACTGTGAAGAAGAGCGGAAGAAGTGGTGTGGATAGACACTATATAGTATGAATTATGCTTAATGGAACTCATACCTCAGTGTAGTCTTGTTGAACTTGTAAGAAATCAAAGGATGGGATTCAAGACTAATTTGGAATTATTCAGACAATATTTGATTATGCAATAACGATTTGTCTCATAAGTATATGAGAATAGTGTTAATCTTGAGCATTGCATTCCAAGTTTGGCATAAATTAATAACCAAGCATTACAAGGTATCTTTCCAAATTTAAGTAGGAAATCAATCAGAGATGGTGCTTTGCCTTTGATGAGTAAAGCTTGAATTTGCTAATTTATCAAATTTGGGATGGGTTGTGGTAGTAGTACTAATATGAAGGTGTCTTTCCAAATTTAAGTAGGAAATCAATCAGAGATGGTGCTTTGCCTTTGATGAGTAAAGCTTGAATTTGCTAATTGATCAAATTTAGGATGGGTTGTTGTAGTAGTACTAATATGAGGTCAGAGCTTTTAGCACATTAGCATTGTGAACACTTATGTACAATGTTCATATTAGGAATATTTCCAAATTGCAGGTGGCAGATGACTCCAAGATCATTATTGATTAGGACAAAGAGAGGTGTCAATTATAGGTTCCTTTTTTGAATGGTGGATGAGATAGATTAGAGACTTACAATTTTTTTTTTTTCTTCTAAGAGATCACATTCTCCCATGTTACAGATGCTTCAACATTCTTGCGGATTTATTATCAAGCCAAAGGAAGACCATTTTGCTTTACTAGTTTCTTCTAGATTGAGTATATTAGACTCACTATGTACTCTTTTATTGATGGGCAGTCTCACAGTCACAGTCAATTATTGTTGCTTATGGATAGCTATCAGTACAGAACTATTATTTATGCTTATTTCTTAGTTACAGTTTTGTCAGTTATTGGACAGTTGATAATTTTTCAAAAAATATACATTACCCTATATACTTTTGATTTTCCTTTGAATACCAAGTATAATTTTTCTGTTTCTGAAAGAAGAAAAAATTATCCACAACCCTTATGTACGCATAAAGTTCCATAATAATATGAAGTGTGAATGTTTCAAGTGTCCTAAAATTGTGAGGAAAACTCTTTGTTACGTGTTCCTTACAATGATAAATTGTGAGGAAAACTCTTTGTTACTTGTTCCTTAAAATAAAACATATAGCTTTGTGTTGTTTTAGAAGATAAATTTTCCAACCTGGTCTGTATGTTGTAAATCGTCTGCAATATTTGTGATGCATGTTAATAAATTGTGATTCTAACTTGGTACTTCATACATAAGTGTTTATTTTTTAACTAATATTAGTTGGATAATAGATCTTCTACAGTGGATGAATGGGCCGTCAAATGAGTATTAAACTAGATAATAGTTATACTAATTTGATCGGTAATTAAATATAATTTATTTTAAATGTAAATGTAAAATCCAAATTGGGGCATTTAAAAAAAATAAATGAATGAATTTAATTATATATAAAAACCAGGGGACAGATGGCGCCATGTTCGAGCGGCGGCTCAGTCTCTCGTTTGTGGAAAGGTAAGTATATCCATGAACTGAAACTGAACTTCATGGCAGAATCTTCAGTGGCCGTAAAAGAATTTTGAAAGCCCTCGATCCGCACTCTTTATTCAGCTGGAACAAAAACCCATATCCTCCATACCAATATCTATGGGAGGAAAATCCTCTAAAGTTATCGAGTCGCAACTGTCCAGATCTTCAAGAATTGAATCCCAAAATGCCGAATCCGAAATCTCTTGGTCTTCAATGCCGGATTCAGCTTTCGAACAGAAGGAAGAGAATGCTGCGTTATCTTCCGAAGGTAGCTGGAATTCTTTTGTGCCGAACATGGCTGCGGCGGCTTGAATTTGCGGCGGAGATAGAGAAGAGGCGTAGTGAATTTCCTGATCTTCAAGAACTGAATACCAAAATTCCGGACCGGCAATTTCTTGGCCTTCAATGCTGGATTCAGCTTTCGAACAGGAGGAAGAGAATGCTGCGTTATCTTCCGAAGGCAGCTGGAATTCTTCTGTAGCGAACTTGGCTGCGGCGGCTTGAATTTGCGGCGGAGATAGAGAAGAGGCGCAGGGAATTTCCGGCAGGGAGTAGGGAAAATTGAATTTGGCCTTGGATCCTCTCAGACAATAGACGGCAAAGTCGTAGGCACGGGCAGCCTTTTCTGGGGTGTCGTAGGAGCCCAGCCAAATTCTACCCTTGCCGTTGGGCATTCGAATTTCCGACACCCATTTCCCCCATTTTCTCCTTCGAATTCCCTTGAACTGCCTCGGCTTCAGTGAGCAGTTTGCAGGTCTGCTGTGACCGTTCTGATTTGAAGAGGGTTCCTCCATGTCAGGTTGTTGCTAAGGTATCAGGGATCGGACTCAGAGCGTGGTCGTGAAGTTACAAGTCTTGAAAACAAGGTATTGTGATGGTGAGAGTAATTGAACTCGGCGAGTCGGCACGCAGAGAGGTGCTACTGCAGTAGTGTAAGTGATTATCTGTGAACGGATGAGACTGAGAGTGTTTGTTGTAAGACAGCATATGATGAATCTGAAATGATGAGCGCATCACTTTTATTTGATGACATGGTTACTTCTAGAGTTTTCTTTTGAGTTCATTTCTTGTCGGACACCTATTTTTGGAAGAAACTAGATTTAATTGACTTTGACTTCATAGTAGTTGGTAAACCTTTTTCAGAAAGAGACCAAACTCAATTACGCCGAAGGCGTTGTTTCTCCGCCGGGCAGTTTGAAAAACACTGTTCACCTTCGTCGTCCTTCTAGGATTTCGCCACGTGTCATATCTTTCGTAAATAACAACCGCCACGCATAAGAAACCGCCACGTGGTTTTAACTTTGGTTCGTTCTTGCGTGTCCTCGAAGTTTGGAAATTTCCACTTCATCTGCGTCAAAATGCGGCGAACAATGTGAAGTGTTGCGTCTAAATCCGGCGGACAATGCGAAGTGCGGACAGAACAGTCTTTCTGTTAGGGTTTGGTTCGAAGTCAAGTTGGAAAGCAAGGGGTTCGTTCACCAGTTCGAGGGTAGCTCCAGATGCTGAAGGAAGAAGCAGCGTCGCTGATTGTTGAGGAGAGTTAGCACACAGACACAAAGATTCTTGGAGTGGGACGACCACGAACTGTTCTGAAGTGATTGCATTGTATTAAAAGGGGAGACAGAGACCTCACTGAATACAAGTTCAGGGGAAATGATGGGTTTGCAGTCGAGGGAGAAGGATCCGCACTGAAACGATGGTTGCCTAAACTCTTAAATGGATGTCCACTTGCGGACGTATAGACTGACGGCAGGTTGTCTGTCTGTCAGAGCCCCCAAATTCCATTAATGTCCCGCTGGCAACAGCTAATGCCAGCGACTACCTGAATTCCTGAACACGCCTTTCCACTGACGGATAGATATGTAATGAATGGTGTGAGAGCCCAAATCCATAACCTCCATTCCTTTGGCCATGGAACCTTAAGGAATATTGGGTTGGCTGAAAAATGAGCGATAACGGTTAAGAAATTTAGTCTTATCTAAGAAAAATTTCATGGCGGATATGTCGGTTATGAAGATTTTCATGTAGCCATATGCTTCGGCCATGGAAGGTAAGTGTCCTGATTCTGTTTTGTGGATATTTTGTTTTCTCTATAATGTAGTTTAAAATATGTACATGGAATGGGCTGGGAGGGGGCTCAATCATCATGGAGAATGACTCTGGGCTGAATCGATATCCCGTGTCAATTTACCCTTTGTCTATTCTATACCCTCCTTTTATTTTTATTATCATCCAGATTACACAAGACTTTCATATGTGTTGGAAGAACTGATCGACAGATGGATACGGGACTAGCTAGCCGCTTCTACGCCTCAGTGCTCTTTTTGTTTGAGTTTAATGTCCATTTGGTGCTCTTTTTGTTTGAGTTTAATGTCCATTCGGGGTTCCTGCACTTGGCATTGAATGATGAGGTTGCCCCTCGATGAAGTGTAATAGGTTTATGAGGTTTCCCCTCTCTGGTAAAGTTTATTACAGATTCCACTACATAGATCTCCAATCGGTTCAGGAATAAGGAAGATTACCTGCAACGAGCACAAAATATGCACGAAAATAGTCCTGGGTTCTTGTGGTTTTGTCCTCAATCTCGCCTTCTGCTGGCTGGATATGTTCCCCTTTACGCAGATGGTCACCAGTTCGAATCCCCTGCCCGGCAGAGAGTGTGCATGCAATTAAAAATCCCATGGCAGAGACACCATCAAGATATGGATTAACTGAGCCAAGCTGAACCCCCCCACATGCTCTTCCACACAAAGATTGATCTCCAGATCGTCACGAGTTTCCTCAATTTCCTTTGCTTGCTGATCATGGCGGCCATCCTATATCAAGCATCGGTGTCCATCCAAGGATGAGGAAGGGCAAGAGACTGAGAGCAGAGGTTGCTTCAGTTCGTGTGAAGGCTCCATGCTGCCCTAGTTGAAACCCGACGGAATTTGTGTTGAGAAGGATCAAATTTATGTGGACATCCACGGTTCCGTACTCAAACATATGATACCAAACTTATTTTTATAGAATTATTTTCGCAGAGCGCAAAAGTGATATAGATCTGATGGTCATCAATGGTAAGTGTAACTGGTGGTAGATAGGACCTTATTCGGTCACGGCCACCTCCACCGCCCAAGCACTAAGCTCCCCTGATTACTACACCCCATATTAATTTTTCTCTCTTCTGTGTTTGTAAGAAGTTAGAAATCTGCAGCAGACGACCTAATTGACAGAAAACCTCTGCAAATGCAAGTGACCATCGCCATTTCTAGCCTCTTCGTCCTTCAATTCCGTAGGACCATCTTCCAAGTAAGACACATTGGAGTCTTGGACCTTTGGATTATTATTTGTTATTCGTTTATACTAGAAGATTGCAGTGATTTTATCGGAGCATTGCACAAACCTACCAAATATTCAACATTTTTGTCAGTGTAAGGTATATGTATTTCCTGCTCTTATTTCTATCTTGGCGGTAATCTTTTAGTATAATCCTAGAGTGGTTATGTTCTGTGTGCATCTCTGACTTTTTGGTATTGCCCATAACAGGTAGGTGCACTTCAAAGTAGTATATCTTTCATCCAAAACTATATTTCAAGTAAAAAAAAATTAAATTTGGGGTAGTCGTACAGATTTTTAAGGTTTCCCTTTGATTCAGAGTTCGATTCGAGACCGTCAAAACCTCTAGGGTTGCAGATCGTTTACAGATTTTTTAGCCTCCCGTTACATTGTAGATCGTTTAAAGATTATTTTAGCTTCCTGTTCCATTCAGAGACCCTCCGACCCTCAAAACCTCTGGGGTATGGAGGAACTATATAACTGGTGGATAAAGGATATCCTCCACTGAGGTGTTTTTGCGAGAGATGGAAAGTTTAGTTAAATTGTTGGATGTCTATGTGTGATTTATTGTTAATGTACTTGGCGGTTGGTATTTGATGTAGTTTTCTTTATTACATTTGTTTTGAATGTATTTCCATTAAATTCGATCATAATTTTTTTTATTTCAGACAATGACAAACATAAATCGGATTGTTTTGTTTTTCATATGTGCATCATATTTTTGCAGTGATGTTAAATGTGTGAACTCTACACGTGAGATTTATTGAATTGTGAGGAAAAAAACAAACACCAGCAAAACAATTTGACTGGTTTGAAAAATCCAAAAAATGGTTTTTTAAAGATGGGAGATGGCAAATTCCCTTAACCACTGTTATTTTCAATGTAATGGATGGTTTAAACTTTACACTCCTGAAAAAGTGATCGTTTTCGTAGTGCATTGATTAAAGGCTGTTGAACGTTTTTAGCATTTATCAATCTTTTTGATTAAAGGCTGTTGAACGTTTTTAACATTTATGTCTTTATTTCGAGATCCTCGTGAAAACTATATAAAAATATCAAAAGAGAATATATTTATAATGACGTCTGTTTTGATTTGGGCATATCAGAAATTATTAAAGACATTGCGTTTTGTTATCAACTTAATCTTCACAAAACATAAAAATGGTGTGGGAGAGGTTTGAAATATTCATTAATCTCCAGAAAACATACATAAATGTGTGGGCATGTGAGAAAATATCCGGAGAAATGTTTATCGGATAAATGTTTATTCTTATATGTTGCTTGAAAGTTTTATTTGGTTAAAAATTACTGAAAGTTTTATTTAGGTAGATTATAAAACCTCTTCCATAAAACTATAAAAATATTAAAGATAGTATATTTAGAACGACGTCTGTTTTGATTTGGGCACATAGGAAATTATCAAAGACATTGCGTTTTGTTATTCATTATTGACAAAACATACAAAATTGTGTGGGAGAGGTTTGAAATATTCATTAATTTTTAGAAAACATACAAAAATTTGTAGGCATGTGAGAAAATATCCGGGGAAATGTTTATTCTTATATGTCGGCTTGAAAGTTCTATTTGGTTAAAAATATTTAAGGTTTGAAATATTCATTGATCTCCAGAAAACATACAAAAATGTGTAGGCATGTGAGAAAATATTCGGAGATGTTTATTCTTATATATCGGCTTGAAAGTTCTATTTGGTTAAAAATATTTAATTTTTAGGATATTTTTTCAATTGCTTTGTGAAAGCCTTGAATAAAAGATTTTTGAAATAGTTTTGTATTGCTTTTCTCATAAAATTTCTTCTTTGGAACGCTTTAGTTTCTTTTATTATGTTCCATATTGACATGGCCTGATATGATATATAAAAAGATAGAACAATGGGAACATGCAAATGAGTTTTGAGTAATCCGTCTCACATTTATCAGCATGTAACATTAATATAAACATATAATATTAAGCTTTTGAATTGGGTATTTTATGGTTAGGTTGTGTTAATGAGCTTTGTTGCTAATGAAATTATGGTTTTTTTCACTCTATAGGTTGGATGTTTTGCTTTGTTTTATATATATGTAATATAGATTTCGATAACAAGAAAAACTTTAATTTTGAAAAGAAAAAATAAATTATGTTTTCTCTTCTTTTAATCACTATTTTTTCTAATTATAGCTTCAATATTCAAGATCAATCCCTTGCAAATAATCAAGTTGTCTTATTTTGACTAGCTTGAGTTTAAATTATAATTTATGTTTTACTCACTATCGCTGCTCCTCAAAAATATATATATTTCTCTAAATAAAATAAAATTAATTCATAAATGTTAATTTTAAAAAGAAAAGATAATTATGTCTTCTCTTCTTTTATGTTTGACATATACTATGACTCCTTTTCAAAAAATATTGTCTAAATTATATAATTATATATATATATATTTAACTAACAATTTCTTTCAAATTTCAAGTTGGTTTAACTCCAATCTAAATCCTACCCTAAATGTTTCATATATGTACATTGAGGATGGTGGAGATGAGAAGCTTGCACAGAAGTAGCTACAATTACAACTTTAACATGTTTGGTGAGTTCAAAATATTATCCATTCCATCTTGATGATTTACATTTAAAAATTGTATAAATAAATAGTTTAGATTTTCCAGTAGATAGAAACCATATATTGATGCAATGTTGCATGTTTGTAGCCTAAGAGTTACAAAAACTTGCAAGGCCTGCCATTGAGGATGAGAGAAGAGTGCCACTTCACTTGATTCAAGAGATTTTCACTCAACTAGGTTTTAAGAGTTTTTCAAGATATGTTTGTGATTAATTTCTACATTCTATATAATATATAAAAAGATAATGTATGAGTATAATTGTTGGCTTCAGTGGTTCTTGATGGCCATTGATGTTTAAGTAGTAGTGATCATAAATATTAACTATAAATATTAATATAGATTCGTTTTAAACATAAATTTAATAAGCATGGCCAAGGTTCTATTCATTTCATGTCATATATTAATTTCTTCTTATTAAATGATAGCAAACTTACACTTCAAAAATTTGTTCTTTGGATGTATGTTGACTTTCAAGTATATATGTAGAAATGCATGAAACTATATGACATCATCTCTCCCATCCCCATATTAGATTGTAAAGTATTTTTTTACATGATATATTAACTTTATTTTGGATAAAAATGTTCATTCCATGTCAATTTTCATTACTAATTATAAACTCATAACTTTAAAATATTAAAATAAATCATGCCGTACCTCAAGTCAAAGCAAACTTTAAGGACTACCATCAAAGACTTTACTAAATGCTTTCTTTCTGTGTTTTAAATCTTTGTCAAAGGTTTGTTTGTATTAACCTCCGAGTCATGTGCAAGCATATTATGGGCGTTGTTTGTATTAACGTTGGATGGAATTGTCATGTCTCCCTTAGGTCATACCTCACCCAACTTATCATGTTAATATTTCATTATTGTTTATTACATAGTTATTTAGCCATTGCCTTTTACTGGGCATTCGCACAGTTTTGTGCCTCGGCCCTTATGAAGGAAATTTTGGATAATATAATGAACATATTTAATACTGCCTCGACCCGATTTTTTATTTAGGGTTTATTCATCTCCATAATATTTGATAATAAAGTTGTAGAATGCTATCGTTGGGTTGTTGTGAATAGATTGAACAGTCATGTTAAGTTCCAGAGCTTTTAGGCTTCCTTTGATGTTGATATTGCACAGTTTTACAAATGCCTTTGGTCTGGAGTCTTGGACAGTACAAATACCGGCAAAGATCGCTCTAAGGATGGCGATAGCTTACATCTCAACGGTCTTTGGATGCGGGTTGATGCTTGTACTTGGCAAATTTCGAACACTTGGAGATCAATTCTTCATACACCAGGGCTTTGAGGCATTGAAAAAGGGACTAGCTCTTATGCATGGGCAATGTTTGACTTACTCTTTAGAAAATAATCCTAACAATCCGGTTAAAGTTCAGTGTTTGGTGTCCTGTAAGCATTCTGTCAACTTAAATATTTTGTAGAAAATGTTTTGGCTAAATTTCTTTATAAATGCATTTCATAATTTTTTAAGCTTTTCCTAATTGTTATCATCTTTCATGGTTGACATTGGGAGATTTGAAGTTCGAAACTAACAAAGTCAATTTTCTGGATAGAGTTAGCTATCAATTTGTTGTGATAGTCCAAGTAAATAAACACAGAATTTCCTCCACTTTTATCATTTGTCTTACAAAGTTTGGATGCATCAAATAACCCTTTTAAGTTTTTCCTCAACTTTCATGGTCGAGAGTTTTGAAGTTCAAATCTCATAAAGCCTTTTTTTCAGATGGCTTACGCTGTAAATTCTCAATATACTTTGAGAAAATTACCTTCAAATTCTATTGCACCTCTCCTCACATGTTGTAAAGTAATTTGTCAGTACAACGCGTCTTTCCCTTTTTAATGGTTGGGACCACTTCTAAATATACTTAGTCCTATTAAATTATCTATAAATATATAACCTTTGTAATTAATTAGGTAACTCATTAGTTCATTGGTTGTAGTTTGGGTGGTTGGAAGGAAAGATTGTTGTCCTCCCCACCCAAATTCAATTCTTGTAAGTGACATAATGTTCTTGTTGAACCTTATTGTAATGATTGTATTTCAAGCTTTCCTTGATTCCTTCGAAACAGCGAGAAGAAATTTGATTTTTTTGACATCTCAGATTTAAACAAGTAGCCTTCAAATGTCTTCCACATCTTTTTACGTCCAACCATGTGAAATTTGAGCTGGATATGTCTTTCCTTTTCAATATTTGGTTGCCACTTCCAACTTAGTGAGTGATACTCAATTATTTAATGAATATTTGCAAGGCCATTCAAATTTGTATGAATACAAATTGATATAAATATCAATCATTTTAATATTTTATATGTATCTTTACATTAAGCATCTTTATAAGTATTTTATACTTATTTTTATAAGTATTTTATACATATTTTTATAAGTATAATTTTCATAAGTATATTTTAATAAACTATTTAACTATTCATTTTAAAATGCATAGTTTTTTAAGCTTTTTATTGCATGTGATGTGAAAACTTATGGTTAATAAATTTATTTTAATTAATTATATCGATATATGTAGCTTTTTAATATTATTAATATGAGTATTCTTATTGTTTTTTTCCAGAGAAAAAAAACTACTATTGATATTCTATTATAGAATCAAATAGTACAAAGAAAGTTCTTGATTCAAGAGATTGAATCATATACAAAACATCATGTAATCTCTCAAAATAGCTGATAGATCAGCTGTCGCTATCTCAGTACAGCCTTTTACATATCACTGGAAATTAACCAATAGACCATGTCGCCCAAAAAGATCAAAAAATATACAGGATGGCATCTATACAAAAGATGTCGAAAGAACAGTTCATCACCAGATTAATCCAGGAAATAAATAGAGCCCTGATCCAAACAACGGTCTTCAAACCATTCTTCCCATATGAGATAACCTTCTGCGCTAGAAAGTGCAAGCTTTGAAAGTTTATCAGCCTGATCGTTAAATTCTCTATAAATATGTTCAAAATTGATATTATGCTGTTTGGAGATTTCAAAATAAGTTCTTGCTGCCCAATGTCTCAGGTTCAAGACATTAAGTTTAAAATCACCCATTGCCCACTTGATGGTGACCCTTGAGTCAACAAAAACCTTGATGTTGACCATCCCAAAGATATTTGCAATTTTTAATACACACCAAAGGGCCATCAATTCTGCCTTCATATTTGTTCCAGCACCACAATTTAGTTTGACAGAATAATAATGTGAGTCATTTAGATAGAGAACACCACCAACAGCACAGAGACCATTTTCTGCCGCTCCATCAAAAAATAGCACAGGCTGTTCTACTTTGAAGTTGAAGGTACTAATCTTGATAGTCTTTGATTTCTGCGGTTCCACCTCAAAAGAAGAGAGCATATTCAATGCAACCAAGCTGCAATGTGAACTATCTGGCACCAAATTCCGAAAGATGGCACAATTTCTGATGTACCATATGGCCCAAGGAATACAGATGGCAATATAAAAATGTTGTTTACATTGTCTATACCAATTTAATAAGCATTTGTTGAAATCCCCAACATTCCAGCACATAGAAATATTAAGTTTATTTGACATGTCCCAGATTTTGCATGTGAAGGAACAGTCAACAAACAAATGTTGTTTTGTTTCAGCATCCTCTTTACATAAAATGCAAATGCTAGGTCCGGTCCAGCCCCGCTTACATAAATTGTCCCAAGTTTTTAACTTATCGAGCAACACTAGCCAAATGAAGCACTTCAATTTAAGCGGGATGCTCCAGGTCCAAATTCTTTTGTACCACCAATCCTGAGGAAATATTAATTTCTCCTGTAGGATCCTAGAATATGCAGACTGGGCTGTGACAACACCCGAAGCTGGATTTCCACTCCACACGAGCTTATCAAAATCATCATTTAAGCTTATGCCCGCAGCATCAAGATTTCTGATGTAGTTTTGCCATACATTAGTCAAGTATCCCGAGAGGCCAATATCCTGTGCAGACAACCACTTCGAATTAATGCCAGCTCTATAATTGAAATTCTGGAGTTTGTTCAGGGTATTTAAGCCTATAATTTGCAAGTAACTGGTGATGCTAGCAGGAAGGGTGTGATCAAAATTCAGTCCTATGATAGGATCAATGCCAACACGGATACTATTTCCAGAACCTACTTGCCATAGAAGATCATCCTTAATCCAATGAAACACTTTCATAAAACCCCTCCAGATAGGGGAGAAATTCCAACCCTTTAGTCTGGGATTTCTAATCCAGCATGAAAAATTTGGTTTGATGTATTTGATGTGTAAAATCCGAGACCAAAGGGTCTGTCCAAAGATGCCCCGCCAAGCACTTTTAAGTCTGAGTGCAACATTAAACGTCTCCAGTTCTTTGATGCCCCAACCACCATAGCGAAAAGGTCTGGAGAGTAATTCAGCCGCTACCATGTGAATCTTTGGACCACCTATAGAGCCGGACCACAGGAAATTGAAGAAATACTTTCTAATTGATTTAATGATTGCTGAAGGAACTTCAAATAATGAAAACCAGAACACAGGAATACTAGCCAAAACTGATTTGACAAGTATTAATTTTCCACCAATGGACAGGAGCCTATATGCCCAATGCGCAATGCGTGCTTCAATTTTCTTCAATAACCAAAACCAATCCTTTATCTGATAATTGTTTGGTTTAAGAGTGAAACCAAGATATTTAAAGCCAAGTTCCATAGGGCAACACTTGTATGGAAAGATCGACTGAATACCAATGATTTGTTCTTCATCCAAATCCAGAGTGTAGAAATTGGATTTATCAGCACTGATCGACATTCCTGAAGCTCTGCAAAAAGTTTGGAATATGTTCTTATAAGCATCCCACTCTTCAATGGAATCATCACCAGCCACCAGCACATCATCTGCGAATAGTATGTGAGAAATCACACAATTCTTTGCAATCTTTATACCTTTAATTTTGCCTTTCTTTATTGCTTCATTTATCAGTCTACTAAATCCATCCATAACCAATATAAAAAGCAGTGGAGATAGGGGACAACCCTGTCTAATCCCCCTGGAGCAACAGAAAAAGGTTGAAGGGCTACCATTTACAAGCACTGAGATATTTGTGGAGGTAATGCAGGCCATGATCCATTTGATGAAAGATGGAGGAATCCCAATTTTGATGAGAATCAATCTGAGGAAAGACCAATTAACTCTATCAAATGCTTTTACTAAATCCATTTTTAGAAGAATAGCCTTTTTTTATGGATTTTTATACTGTGCATTAATTCCTGAGTGATGCCGATTGCGTCGTGAATCTGCCTTCCATCTAAAAAGCCAAACTGTTCAGCCGAAATATGCCTGGAAAAAACCTTCTTCAATCTGTCTGCAATGATTTTTTATATGAGCTTGTATAATAAGTTACAAAGAGCAATTGGACGAAAATCTCCAAATGATGAGGGCTTGTCTTTTTTTGGTATGAGAGTGACAAATGTTGAGTTTAGTCCTCCTGGCAAGAAGCCATGAATCTTGGAGAAATTCACTAATTCCAAAAGCTCTTCCCCCATCAGGTCAAAAAAGTGCAAGTAAAGTTCCACTGGCCACCCATCAGGCCCGAGACTTTTGTCTTTGGCAAAAGCTTTCAAAGTCTGTTCAATCTCATTCAGCTTGACCTCAGCTTGAAGCGTTTCGGCTTCCTGTTCAGAAAAGAAGCGAGGGTAGAGGGAGGCAACAGAGATCTGATCCGCCAGCACACAGTCACCCGGATCATGATATAAATTACCAAAGAAAGAAGAAGCTTCAGTTTTAATGCCATCAAGATCCGAAATCAGTGAACCCCTGTCATCATGTATTTCCCAAATATATTTGGAATTTCTCCGGGCAGATGCAAAAGAGTGAAATTTTTTTGTGTTTTTATCTCCATGTGAAATCCAAGTGGCTCTACTCTTAAGTCGCCACGCCTTTTCTTCCTGAAGTAGAATTTCTTCTTTTTTCTGTTCTAACTGCTTCAAAACTTCAAAAGAGTCAAAAGAAAGAGAGCTTGTTAAGTTGGCAGAAAAAGCAGTCTGAATCTTCTTTTCTAATGAGGATAGTTCTTTCTTGTCATTTAACTTCTTATCCCTGATCCACTTCTTGACTATCTCCTTTAAACCTTTTAGCTTATGGAAAAATTTCATAATTGGGTTTGGTTCAATAAGATCAGAGGCCAGCCAATAAGATTTGACCAAATTACAAAATGAGCTCTCACTTAACCAAGAGGCATTAAATTTAAAAGGAGAGATTTGTGAGAATCTTGAATCATCCAGTTGGAGCACAATCGGCCAGTGATCTGAGAATTTGCAGTCATGTACCCAGGATCTATGTTTCTGGAAGAGATCCAATAAGCCCGATTTTACTAGGAAGCGGTCTAGACGCTTGTGTACACCCGCATTTCCAAATCTGCCATTTGTCCAGGTAGGGGCCAGAATATGAGGCTTGACATCTACAAGATCAGCATCCGAAAACAGCTGTATGAAGAAATCAGACAATGTATCTAGCCTGGTAGCTGGTCCCCAGATTTCTGAAGCATGACATGTTAGATTTAAATCACCTGCAATAATTAAATCATTTAAGTTCAAGAGGCCCGAGTCTTGAAGAGAAAGCCAGAAAGACTGCCTCTCTCTATAGGGGGCATAACAATTTAAAATGGAGATGGTATGCTGGTTTTTACAGAAGAAACCCTTCATTAGGATACCCCAAGGAGTAGAAAAAGCCTTAAGGTTAAAAACAGAGGGATCCCAAGCTATAGCAAGACCACCCGAGAGTCCACAGGCATTTACAGCTGATACCTCCCAAAAAGGAAAGATTTTGCTTAGTTTTTGAATAGCAAAATGGTCTTCACACATAGTCTCCTGAAGCAGGCATATACCAGGGCCAGTAGCTTTGTAAAGATTGGATAAGGCCTGGGCCCGGGACACCTTACCCAATCCTCTAATATTCAGAGATAAAATAGACATTAGGAAACAGATACATTAGGGGACGATGCTCTAAGCCCCTGGGGAGACACCTTCTCCGAAAAGTCCACATCTTCCAGTCTACGAGAAAGAGGAATATATGAGCTGTCAAGGTCTGATTTTTTCTTTTTACCTCTCCGAATTGTGACATTTTGGAAATTTAAGGTTTGTATGGGCTTCGCCGACGAACCACAGATGGGGTTTTTGGAGTATGAAGGAAGAGGAGGGAACTCCTCCCCTTTATCAGAGATGAAGTATCCACTTTCAGACAATATAGCCTTGTCTTCCAAGTTTATTGTCCTTTCCGAACCCGAAGGAAGGTTTGATTCAACCTCAAAATTTACCAAATTTTCAACCCTAATTTGAGGTGAGCCCGACATACACACATCAGAAGATTCAATGTGCAGATTTTTGGAAGTAGATACATGATCCTGTAAGCCCCCATTTGCTGTGGAAGAAAACTTTCCAAGGGAAGGTTTTGCTACAGAAGTTTCAACCAAATCCTGCCCAGGTCTGCAATCCAACGGTTTCCTCATCCCAACCCTAGTAGAGGAAGGCCCCGAGTCTGGAAAAGCCGCAGGGAGAGGTGGAGGCTCCAAAAGGTAAGGGTTTAAATGTCTATCAGGGGTGGAAGAGTTTCTGTCAGGAACAGGCTGTCGTGGCAAAGTAGGGTGAGAATCGAGTACAGCAGGCTCCCCATCCCCAAAGAGTTTGCGGCCCACCTTTGTAGAAGAAGTGCAGGCACCCGAGACAGGAAGACCCGTCACCGAATCATGACGGAGCAAGACTTCACCTTTTGCAATACGAGTCGTCAAGACTTTTTCCGAGGACTCAATAAAATCCAATTCAGCATTTGTTAACTCAGGAAAATTTGTGGGGGTCTCAATTAACTTACCCGGATTCTCCAGAGAAGCATCCTCAGAGCCAATTATAGGCGTCAGGCATTCCGTCAATGTAGTATTCTGTGCAGACTGCCGAGAGAATGGACATTTAGCTCGAACGTGCCCAGTCTCGTGACAAACAAAACAACGAAATGGAATCTTGAAAAAACCGAGTCGTTGGTTCCATACCCTGGCTCCCCAAGCTATCTTCACCTCAGCTGGTAAGCCCAGCTTAAGATCCAATTCCACCATAACCTTGGCATACCGTCGATCCATGCCAAAAAGATTTTGTCGGTCAAACCTAACAAATCTCCCAACTGAATTTGCTACCCTTTTAAAAACATCCTCGGTCCAGAGTTCTATAGGGAAACCCGGTATAATCATCCAAAGATGCCGAAGGGTTTGTATTTCACTGAGAGGGTTGAAGTTTATGTGCCATCTCTTTATGAAAAGAGAGCCCCTTTTAAATTCCCAGAAAACCTTCAGAATTTTCTCAACATGCGCCGCTTCTGAGAATATGAAAAGAATCCAATTGTTGGATAGCAAGTTAATTCTAGGAACCATACCAGTAAGCGGAACCCAGTAAGTGTTTACCCAAGCAGAGATTTCCATCTTAGTCGCCGAAGTATACTCAAGCCTACCAACTAATGCCCTCTCAGCCAGGATACGAATGCGGTCCAGATTATAATCTTGATCAATGTCCAGGCAGCTTATTTCACTTCTAGCTCTGTAGGTTTTCAACAGTCGTTTTTTCCTAGCCCTCAAACCTCGACGCAAGGAAGACTGAGGACCACCTTCCGCAGGAATGCTCAGACGAAACCCCACCTCAGAGCTGTAATGCGACAGGGTAGGGTTTGTGTTATGGCAGTCCTCTTCCATAATGGGCCCCAATAAAAACAAAAGGTGACAAACAACTGCCGGTGAGTCCTCAGAAAGTGCACGACAGCTGCCAAGCTAAGGGCACAATGGCAAAGGGAAAAAAAAGCAGAAAGACCCCAAAAAAAGCCCCTAAATTAGGGAAAAGCTAAATCTGGAAGAGAGTGAAAAAGGGCGCAAAGAGCTAAAACAAAAAAAGGGGGAGAGTTAAAAAAAATTGCAGAAAAAACCAATAAATCCAGCAGATTGATAGGAAGCAGACCTTCGACTAGTAAAAGATTGTTCCCACTTTTTTTATCCTTGGCTGGTACTAGGCCAATTCAAGGAATCGGCTTGACTCCAAGTCGTCGAAGATCGCCAACTACCACTCAGCTTTCAGAATCAGAATTTTCTGCAAGAGAACTGAGAAACCCTAGCGAAAAACCCCCAACCATCTCCATGATCCTTCACCTCCCTCTGTTCCGAGGTTTTGCTTCTAGTATTCTTATTGTTATTACAACAACTACATAAACAAAATAATAAGGTCAACATTATTAATAATAAACAATATATTATTTTCACATATTGTTTTTCGTAAATATCTTCTCAAAACACTATACATTTCAAAGCATTTATGTATGTCATCTCAATGTTGATGACTTTGATAACAAGTTAGCTACTAAGATACTAAACTTGTCATCTAAGTTTATGTAGAAACATGATTAGATAATCAGCTTGCAAAACAGTTGCCATGCTTCTTATCTTGATTATCTTCCTACATATATTGGCATGTATTGGTTTAATGATTTTCACCATCAGATTAAATGGAAATTGTATGTATTTAGAGAAAAGTGTAATTAATACCTAATCCAAAATAGATTGAAGTTGGTTTCAAGTTCATGATGTTAGTTGCATAGATGTTTTCTTACTTTGGTTTTTTATTTCAATAGCTTTGGTTTTATAACATACTTTGCAAATTTCAAAACAATCGATTAACAATGGTGCAGGGACATTGCCATCTCGCGACTCTTGTTTTGGTAAGCTAGCAATTCTATATTAAATTATTGGAAAATACATAGAGTACAAAATAGGGGTATCAATGGCTAACCTATCACATGGGAAACCACATCTGCCACTGGTGAAGCTCAAATAGGTTCTAGAACAATTGACCAAAAACAAGAGCATTAGTCCAAATAGGGAAAGCGTGCCCAAAATAGGCAAACCAGGGCATCCTCTTTTTTGGCAAATTTGAACATAGTTATCTTGATAAAGTAACTATAACAAAACTGAAGAAATAGTTCATTTGAAAACTCTAAGCTAAGGACACAAAACCACAAGAAAATAAGTAGTTACACCACTAGAAACTCGAGGCAATTTTTTTGTTTTTTCTAACTGTTGGTGCCCAATTTGTGGCAGGGTGTTGACTACTTCAACAAGATATCTAGATTTGAGTGGATTTTGTTGACATCATCTCAAATTGCAGCCACTGCTATCCTAAAAAATTCTTGGTTTTGGATCCATTCCATCAAGAGGTTGCATAGAAGAAGCTTCAAAACCCAATAAGGCTCCAAACTCCAACTTGTTTCCATTGCATTGTTTTCCATTGCTTGGTCCCCGAGGTTTATGAATAGGTTGGCTTCGGCGTGTTCAATTTCATTCCTGATGTGCCATGGCGTTTCCTAGATAAAGCGCCTTTCTAACCAATGTCGATGCACTCCTCCACCACTTCTAAAACATAATAATGAATCGCACACAAGATGAAGTGAAGGATCTCATTATGGTGCAGGGATCACAAGTACCAAAACATGTCAATTGCCATGAATGTTGAAGGCTTGGTAGAAATCACACCTCTCCAAATTGAATGCCCCCTGGAAGAATGCATTAACCTTTCAACATGTGAACCAAATATAGCATCACTTCACACGCTCTTCCATTAGGAATCCATGGTCTATTGGCCTTTCCATGACACCACCTGCCCCTTCCATGCACCAAGTTGAAGGGGAAAGACATGTCCCCCTTCTCACCCCATTTGGGGAAGGAGTAGGATATCCTTCATTCAAAATGGTGGATTTTGTAAATTTTACTTTCTAAATTTGGTTAAGTAAATCATCTAAATTTAGTATAGTTGCAGGTTGTTTGTGAAATTTTAGAGGTTCTATGTTGATTTAGAAATCCACAAAAACTCTCGGGGCATGAAAAAACTATGTCCATCCATCATATTATCAAGATTCATTACCTAAAATATAACCTCAAAACAGAGAAATCCAAACTATTTTGGATAAAGGATATATTACTCAATTTTACAAGTTTGACGGTAAAAAACCCATCCCTGTATAGATTTAACTGGAAATTACTAAAATATATTAGATTATATGTATGTTTTCGAGTGTTGGAATTTGAAAACCTCAGTTTTAACTGTATACTAAAATGTATTAGAACATATATTTTCCAACCCAAGTTTAATATGGCATTTGTCTGTACTAAAATGTATTAGAACATTTATTTATTTTTAATGACATGTGAAAAAACATTTTATAATATTTGTTAATCAAAATATTTAAAAAATAATTTAATAATCAATTTGCATATTTTCATCACACCTCTTTAAAAATGTGTCATGGTTTAAAGGGTAAATTCAGTCATCAATATGGATGAATGCTCTAACAATCCTAAATTTGGAGGAACAAGAATGTCCAATGTACATGAAGTTGACCAAAAACTAAATCAATTGATTATTTGATTGCTATTATTTTAAGAGTGGTAAATCATTCACTTAGTATTATTGTTTTTTATAAGATGTGAGTAAATAAGTTTATGTATTATGTATTTAGTTTCTGGATATAATTGTGTGGAGATTTGACAGTTCGACGTTTCGAGTGGACACTCCACCTATCTTCAGGGATCAAGAGAGATCAAGACTAGATAGAGAGATTGAGGATATTGTGATGAATAAATACAAAAGGATTATGACCATTAGAAATAACAAGTCAAAATTCAATAGGATTTGTGTGAAGAAGTAAATAAGTTGTTAAACAAAATTTTTTGAAGTGAGATCTTTTTTTCATCAAGAAAGTTTTTCCCTAGGTCTCGGTAGTTTTCATCCTTCCTCGAAGTGGAGAACCATCCATTTAACAGGGGTTTCTCATTGCTAGCAAGTTTGATGTATGACACCTAAGGTTGAGTGTCACTATATTTTGTGTGACATCATGCATATTCACCTTGTTCATATGTCACATCAAGAAAGATTGAATTTATCTAGGTGTATTTTTTTTTATCATTTAATTCCATGTCATGTATTAATTTATTCATATTAAATGATAAAAAAATTTACACCTCGATAAATTCCATCCCTCCAAGTGCTTGATAGATAAAAGTTTAAGATGGATCTATACTAGTTTTATATTTTTATTTTGTGTAAATTTAAAATTGAACCTACAAATGTTGTTGAATAGTTTTATTTAATTTTTTGTTGTTGTCACATACATAATACATGATAGTATCTCCTCAGTACTAGATTGTAAAGCGCGTAACTACTCTCAATGCAACAACAATAAATATAAATTATATGGTCGAGGAAAGGGGCATGGTTGATCTACCAACTCATGCTTGGGTCTCATCACAATGAATTTGGAAGCCACATGGGGCTACATCCATTCCTGGCCCATCCATTTCTTCCTTTCAACAAGTTTGCTTCCCCACCTTGTTATTATGCACTTGGCGAACCCTCCATGCATTGCTTGGCTCCTCTCTTCTCTGCTCGTTGTTTGTCTCAGTTCCATTCCTACTCCACATTATTGGACAGAGTATTGTTGTCTTGACAACTACCAAGGATTTGTAATTACATATTGGCTTCTCTTTACTCTACCCATTATTCAGCTTAACTCCATTCCTCTATGCTCTACTTCGAGCATTTGGGCTTGCTTAGCTCCTCATTTCTTTCCATTGTTGGACAAAGTATTGTTAACTCAACTCCTCTCGCCAAGTTAACATTCAACAGTGTCTAAGGTATGTAAAATGAGAATGGAAATTGCATGGAGAGTGAAACAAAATTTTTTTCACAATGTGTTGCATTCCTCAAGTTTTCCAAGTCTCTATATTAGGTTCATAGGGTTGCATTTTCCTCCAACTTGATTTTTTCATTATTCCATGTCATGAGAGGGGCCAAATTCCATGGCTCCTATAGGGATAACTTGAATGATGTGAATACTAATTAGGACGATAATACCTTAAAATTGTAGGGTTTACCATTATGTCATGTTTTATGGGTGGCAAGAAGGCCATAGTGAAATGCCAACTCTATGTAATATCGGCAACCAAGTCTATGCAATGACTACAATGTTTAGGCCTTTACTTGTTTTGTTTTATTTTGCTTTTTTTAAATTCAAATGATTATAGTTTTTATTAAAAAAAGTACAAAGTGTGATAATACAAAGCCTTAGGAGATAGGTCATAACTCTTGTAGCCCTTTCCTCCTCTCATCCAATAATAAGGGGAGGAAGAAGCTAAACTTTCTTACATATATATTTTTTTCATATTCCTAAGTTCAAGGATAAATTCTTACATAGATTTGTTTTTGTCATATTCCTAAGTTCAAGGATACATTCTTACAAATTGATTATATAATAGAAACATAAACAATACCAAATTATCTTTCATAGAGAATTATCCCCTTCTTAAATAAGGGAGAATTATCCAAGTTTAATAAATGGCCTGAGAGGATATTCAATTTTACACCATATTCTCTTTGATACAGACTAGTTTTCCTTCCCTTGTGATAGGAGGGGAGGGATTTAGGGATTTATTCAAGACTTCGACGAATGCAAGAGATTTATATATCTCGGTATGAATGGGCATACATGCGGGACTAGAACAATGGGATGGACTACATTATTTCCTTGCTCCACAATGTCCTCCTCTTCCCTTTCTACTTCCTTGTTTGTGTCCTCTACTTCCTCCTTTGTTTCCTCTACTTCCTCGTCTACTTCCTATGATTCATTTGCTTCCTCTTCTTTTTCCGTGATTCCTTTACTTCCTCTTCTTCCTCCTCTCCCTCTTGTACATCCATCTTTTCTAATGGCGGCTTGATCTTTGAGGGATCTACATCACCTTCAAAATGAGCTAACCTAGAGATGGGATGGGATTTTGATGGATTTACACAACCTTCATAATAAATTGCTCTAGATTTGGGACATCCCAACATTTTAACTTCTTCTTTGTTTTTCTTCCCCAAATCATCTAGATTTCCAAGATCTTTGAATTTATTGTTACTTGAATTGGGAATTGCCTCTTGGGATGCCTTCGATTGTTGTGGCCCCTTGTACTTAGAATTTCTTAGGCTAGTAGGAACCATCTTGAACTTAGATTCTTTTCTTGTCAACTACTTTGGGGAAGGTTTCTCCTCTTGAATTTTTGAGCAATTTTTTGGAAAGTGCCCATAAACATGATAGGCATTGCACTTTAAAGGAATATTTTCATAATCTAGGATTTGTTGGTGGTTGAAAGGAATATGTTTATAATCTAGATTAATTTGATGTGCCTCTGGGAGTCCCTTCCCCAAATCCTACTCCATAAATAGTCTCGCATAAGGGAACAAGTTCCCTTTTGGTTCTACTCGATCGATGAATTGGTTCACCTTGTTTATAATATATTTGAAATATCTTTCATCCTAGAAATCAAAGGAAAATTTGGAAACCTGACCCACATAAGGATTGTTATAATTTTCTCTTCTAGATTGAAATCGAGGGACCACAAAGATATGTACATTCCCCTAGATCCCATTAAGTGGGGTCCAAAGTGAAAAATCAAATTGCACTCTTCCTTGTTAAGAAAAAAACATTAAAATAACCTAGGCCATATGTAAATGATATTACATGTCCTTGAATCTTAGGAATCGAGTGCTCTACTACCCATGTTACTACAACTCTTGGACTAGGTCGGATGCCTATGAACTTTTCAATCAATGTGCGCTTAAACATAATATGGATTTTTCTTATTGGTTCCAAAGACAAGAGAACCAAATGTAGAATGACTTCAAACCATTTTACAAATCTCCTTTGTTGAGGCTAATTTCTTTTACTCAAATTTAAGGATCTAACGAAGGCGTTAAATGCCTCTATCTCTAATTGATTTGCATCTCCCATTGTTCCTAGAGCTAATAAATCTAATCGAACTTTAATACCCCCTCACACTTGGATGAAATCAAGAGAAGACCAATCCTTCATTCATACTTCTAGAGGATCTACCATTCAGACCCCGCAATCAACCAATTATGTTCTTCAACATAGAATGGTGGTGGTTAGGTATTTGCATGGGCTCATATACCCCTAATTGGGACCAAAAAAATCTTTGTTGTAACTTGATGGTGGATAGGTTCAAACCTAGCCATATGGAGGGAGTCGAGTGCCTAACATTCTCTCGTTATTACCAATCCTCACTTGCTATCCATGCTATGTGCAAATAACAATTAAAGAACAATGATTTTTAGAATAAGTTGATGTTTAAGTGGCAATGATATCCTCACTTGTTATCCTTTCTGAATGAATATCAGTACTTGCCGACTGATAGAGATGCCGGTCCTTTCCAACTGAAGATCGGTTCTTGCCGAATGATAGAGATGCTAGTCCTTGGTGACTGAAGAGCAGTACTTGCCGACTGATAGAGATGCCAATCCTTGGTGGATGAATATCAATACTTGTCGATTGATTGAGATGTCAGTCCTTGGTGATTGAAGATCAGTACTTGCCAACTGATAGAGATGTTAGTACTTGGTGACTGAATATCAGTATTGGCTGACTGATAGAGTTCCAGTCCTTAGGTGACTGATGCTAGTCCTTAGGTGAATGAAGATTAGTGTTTTCTGACTGATAGAGTTCTAGTCCTTCGATGATTGATGCCAATCTTGAGATAACTGAAGATTAGTACTGGCTAACTGATAGAGTTCCAGTACTTAGGTGACCGATGTCAGTCCTGAGGTGGCTGAAGATCAATATTGGCTTACTGATAGAGTTCTATTCCAGAGGTGACTGATGCCAATCCTAAGGTGACTGAAGATCACTACTGGTTGAATGATAGAGTTCCAATCCTTAGGTGACTGATGCCAGTCCTGAGGTGACTGAAGATCAATACTGGTTGACTGATAGAGTTCATGTCCTTAGGTGATTGATGCCAGTCCCGAGGTGACTAAATATCAGTACTCTCTTATTGGTAGAGTTCCAATCCTTAGGTGACTGATGCCAGTCCTGAGGTGACTGAATATCAGTACTCGCTGACTGATAAAGTTCCAATATTTAGTTACTGATGATTGGAATTGTTGTTAGTATTTAGTTACTGATGATTGATATTGTTGTTCCAATATTTAGTTACTGATGATTGATATTGTTGTTTCAATATTTAGTTACTAATGATGATGTTCCAGCAGATGATGATGATGCTGATGATAATGTTCCAACAGATGATGTTGATGGTGATATTCCAGCGGAAGACAATGATGATGTTAATGGTGATGTTCCAGTAGACGATGATGATGATGTTGATGGTGATATTCCAACAGACGATGATTATGATGCTGATGGTGACATTCCAACAGACGATGATGATGACATTGATGGTGATATTCCAACAGATGATGATTCAAAATAAACAATTATCAGCGTCATCATCATCGTCTGCTGGAATATACAATTCTCGAAGAAAATGTGTTCTTTTGGAAGAACCTGAACAATCATTGTACTATTTGATTCATCTTTTGAATAGCAATAGTACGCTTTTTTCTGCTGAAAAAAAAAAACTCCTAGGTCATGCATGGATAACAGGTAGTGACATACAACTCATTTAACTAAAGACGGTAACAAGTAGCCGAGGCATAGACAACTGGTGATTACAACTAAGCATGAAGAACAACAATTAATACATAACTTGCTCATGACACTTAACTTATAACCTATTTGTACTAGTTTATTTTTTTTATAATATATTTATAATTTTTTTAAATATTTTCTAAACAATCAAATAAAATAAAATTTGAATAAAAAAGTTACATCATAATTATAATTATAATTTAAATAACAAAATATAAAAAAATTCAATACTCTTTAGTTTATTATAACTTTAAATGAAATTATATATATAGAGAGAGAGAGAGAGAGAGAGAGAGAGAGATTTAGTTGGAAGTAATTATTGAATAAAAAAATTAAGTTAATTGAAATAACTTAATTAAAAATATACAAATTTTAATTAAAATGAGTAAATGTAAATAGTTGTCAAATACATTAATTAACATTTATTTTATTAATTTCATATTATTAAAATTTGGTGTTATATATATAACATTAAATGGATTTCTTGCTGGTTATTGTTGGATTTAGCAGATTAGTCAATCAGGCTAAGGATGAAGGACAAATTAAAGGGCTCAAGATAACTTGGGATTGTTCTCTGACACATCTTTTATTTGTAGATGATGTTCTTTTAGCAGGAATGGGCTTGGTTGCAGAATGGAAAAAATACAAGGAGATTATCTTGACCTTTTGGAAAGCCTCTGGTATGCTGGTTAGTTCGTTGAAGTCCTGCCTTTATCATTTTAAAGTTGATGAATTCAGGATAAGGGAAATTGAAGCTGTCATGCCCTATAAATGCTACTGTTTGGAGAATGGATTCAAGTATCTGGGGTTTTTTCTGAAACCAAATGGTTATCATATAAAGGATTGGAGATGGCTCCTTCAGAAGCTTGAAACCCGAATTTCTCACTGGTCTTATCGTCTCCGTTCTATTGGAGGTAAGCTCATCTTGGTGAAAGTTGTTCTATCTGGCATTTTTGTTTATTGGTTCTCTCTTCTTGAAGTTCCTAGCTTTATTATAAACGCTTTGAGGAAGTTGTTTTTTTAATTTTCTATGGCTTGGGAGCTCAGAGCGTGCTAAGCTGGTTATGGCTGGCTGGGAGATGTTATCTCTACCTGAAAAATTTGGTGGGTGGGGTATTAAGGATTTAAATATTTTCAGTATTGCCTTAAGACTTAAAAGTCTTTGGAGAGGTATTTTGGGAATACTTTATGGTCTAAGGTCTTCCAGGTGAAATATCTTAAATCTGATGTTATCAATTAGCTTAGGAATCCGAGGAAGATTGGTTGGAGAATCTCTCCTATATGGAGGGGTTTTCTTAAAGTTTATAACTGGATTGCAAAATATATCTTTTTGCAGGTTGGTATAGGTAAGGAGATTCTTGTTGGCATGGATCCAATTCTAGGAATGGAGGATTCCTATGTGTTGTCTGATAGGCTGCTTGAAATTTTGAAGATGTATGACCTTTCTACTTTGAACAGGATCAAAAAATGTGGAAATAGTAATAATTAAATGATTACTGGTTAAGTTCAAAGGACCCGGGGTTTACTGGTTTATATGATCAGGAATGGGATAGGTATGTGAGAGCTTTAAACTCAGCAGGATACAAATTAAATATGGAAAGAGATAAGGTTGTTTGGATTGGGAATGCTAGTACAGGCTCTGTGACTGCTAAGACTGCTTACCTCAGGATTATTCAAGAAAAGTGTATCTACCCACAACATTGGTGGTACAAAAGATTATGGAAGTGGAAAGTTCCATTAAAAATTAAGTGTTTTTTATGGCATGTTATGCAGGGAAGACTCAAGACTTGGGATAACCTGCTTAGGAGAGGTTGGATTGGTCCCAATAGGTGTTGTCTTTGTTTGCAAAATTCTGAATCTATTAGACACCTATTTGTGGAATGCAACTTCATGAATAATGTCTGGAACTTGTGCTGTTCAGAATTGAATATAGATATGTAGTGGGCAGTAGGTGATTTTGACAAGTGTTTGCTCAATTGGTACAGAAATTGTAGAACTCATTTTACTCTTCCTATTTTTATTGCTTGGGTTGTCTGGTATACACAAAATTGTGCATTATTTCAAGAGAAAGCTCCAAAGTAAAGACAAGTGGTTTGATGGCATTGAAGTTGTATCTGGCATTTAGAGATGAAAAGGAAGCTCAGAACATAGCTAGAATCAATCACTTTTCCTTTAATGTTTGCCAACCAGTCCTGTTTTTTGATGGTGCTGCCCAAAATGGTCTGTGTGTTGTTGGTGGGGTAACTATCTATTTGAATGATGAACATTACTTCACCTTACGCCTAAATTGTAGTAATGGGTCAAATATGAAGGCTGAATTGATGGCTCTTTGGTGCGTTCTGCGGTTGGCAAATATCTTTGGATTAGAGGATCTTAAAGTTTTTGGAGATTCTCGTGTGACCATCAAATGGACTGTTGGTGACTTTAATTTGAATGTTACTGCTCTTCTGCATTGGTGTAAGTGTACAAGATAGGAAATTACTATGCACAAGTTCATCTCATTTGAACATATCTACAGGGAACATAACTCTTTGGCTGACAAGTTGTCTAAACAAGCTCTAGATGGAGAGGAGGGGCATTTAATTTGGGAAGAGTGGCAAAATGAATGCATCCAGGATATGGGTGTTATCTATTTCTACGACTAAGGATGTTTTTTCTTTCATATGCTTCTTTTTTCTTGGTACACACTTGAAGCAGTTTTCTTTGTGAAAAGATGTGGGAAAGCTGGGATCCATCTTTTTTGTTTATTTTGTAAAGGCTGTAATGTTTTTTGTTGCTTCTCGAAGCAAATGTGTTCTTTTGGAAGAACCTGAACAATCATTGTACTATTTGATTCATCTTTTGAATAGCAATGGTATGCTTTTTTCTACTGTATTAAAAAAAAAAAACCATTAAATAGATATAAATAATATTTAACAATCATGTTATTTGTTCTTTTAAATTAACATTAATTTAATTATTTCATTAACATTATTATTTGTTACATATTGTATATTTCAATTAAATCAAATATATATATAGATATATAGATAGATTATAAAGTAGGGACTAAGTTGTATAAAGCTCTTGTATTTTCAAGTCAATGTTAATTTAATTTATATTAAATTGTTTTAAATATATGAAATAAAGGATAATTGGAAGAGATTGAACTAATTAAATTATCAATTATTTTTCAAGGTTTTATGGTGTTAAGAATGTTGTAAAAAGAAAAGAAATAATGTGTTAAAATTTGATATAGATTTGAACATAATCTATGGGTGGTTAATCATGTGCATTTACTATAATGTTTATGTTTGTTTGTATGAGTTAGAGATTTGCATATAGATTAAGGTAATGTAAAGAATGTCATTGTTTTGATGTGCATAATACTTTTCTTTCTAAATGTAACTAAATGTTTATGCTAACATCATAGAGTAAAGGGTTTGTATTTTAACTCCTAGTTCATCTACTAAAAATATTTGATGAACTCTTTCCAAGTTATATAAACATGAATAAGAAACTTAGCTATGTTATCTAATGACATAGACATTCATAATCGAGATAGAGATATGCCATTAAAATTATTTTATTATAATATAATTGCTCCCTTTAGTCATCCATCAAAAGGACTTTGATGGAAGATTTATGGGTATCAATAAAGGTTTAGGTATCAAAGTGCTTCTAAAAAAAAATGCTTTAAAAAAGGGGAATATGTTGATAGAAAACTAGTGAGTATGAAAAGATTGAAAATCTCATATGCCAAAGTTTTGAGAAGATTTGTGAAAGAAAATCTTGTTCACTAGGTAGTTGTTGAAAGAAAATACCTAGGATTTAACCAAATGTATGATGTAGATATGTATAACAATGCCTCAATGTTAGTTTTTCAACATTAATTCAATATGATCTAGGATCTTATCTGAGAGAACAACATGTACAGCATATCAATCAATCACAAGAGACAATGGACACAAAGCATTTCATCGGGGAAATCATAAAGGAGAAAACCCCGCAACTTCCTCAGAGATAGAATGAGCAATGATACAACACCCCAATAACAAGAGACGGTCTCCTAGTAGCTTCTTCTCCTCCACTTGTGTACTCACTTGAGAGAATGAGTGAGTGAATGAATGAATAAATAGAGAGGTGCTCCTCTCTATTTATACTTGTCTTCCACTTGCCTTTTACCCTAACTGGGTCGACCTCACCTAGGAGAGTCTAATAACCCACTATAACTTAACTCTGAGCCGACCCCACTAAAGGAGTCTAATAACCCTATCATATACAATGATGACCTTCCCGATCGGAGGAATGAAACCTCTATGTCAGAAGTACAATGTCATATGAATACAATATGAAAGATACAAATGAAATACATTCCGAAGTTACAAATACATCAACACTCAAGACTTTGGTAACATAAACAATTGAGTTTCTATAATGACATTGAATGACCATTCTCATCCTTAAAAGGTTTTGGGTGACTTCTGGCATTCCATAAGGGTATTTGTTGGTAACGGGCATTCTTGGTTGTAGGTGCATGCACAAAACATTGAAATAGGTGCAAGAGACCTTTTTCACAATCTCTAGAGCTAATTGTGCATGATCATTGGTTTGTGCCAAATGTTGTAGAGATTTTGGGGCACTAGCCCAAACCCCACAAGGATACCAAGGGAACTACCTCTTAGACATTGCTAAGGACACTACCCCTTGGACCCCACAAGCAATTATTTCCCATGAGCTTGGTTGGTATTCTTGATGCATGGGGCACAAGAGTTGGTGCATGTCATTGGGGACACTGATGTGGTCCATGCACTTGAAACCCAATTTGAATGAAATATCCACTTTGTTGTTAGGGAAAAGAAAATGTTAATGCATGTGGGTTGGTTGAGCATCTAAATCCCTTGGTGCACAAGCTTTGGATCTAGGCTCTACTCGACCCTACTAAGGGCATTGCACATTAACCTAAGTGAACATGCATTAATGCATGTGAAGTGAAGTCTTGAGATGCAAGGGTTGGTGCACATCCTTAAAGGTGTTGAGATAATTATTCATACACAAATATCCACTAAACACTTGAATCATTATTATAGGATAGAACTCCAAACCCACATCTTGTGAATAATGATAGAACTTGAAACACACATCTTGTGAATTCTATGTTTGTTGTTAAGCCACAAGCTCATAATGGGTTAAACAAATAGGTGTTTTAACTTGAGAAGCAAAAAATAACATAATGATGAGTAAATAATAGGTGGTGGGTGATGTAACTAAAAAGTGGTTAAGATAAAAAGGCATAGAGAAAATATTACTTGTATATCTACAAAAAGGAATCGAAACCAACAACCAAACTTTTTCCATAATATTCTTCAAAAAAATGTTGAAGGTGTAAATTCATTAACTATCCTATACCCATGCAATTTGTTGGTAAAGAAGTCTTTAGTTGTTAGGGTCCTACACATACCCTGCATCATTAGTTGTCATTTTTGAATTATGCATAGATATGGTAAAAAACACACATCCATTAAATTTTTAGTTCTTAAAAGAGAGGCGTACCGCATGATGGAAACATAAAGATGATACATCTTGACTACCAACGTGTCATAAACCTTGAGAATAATTGGAATAAATGCCCATTCAAACTCACATGAAGCATGTCATTTTTTGTCAATTTTATAATGCGGTGAAAGAGCAAAATCTTTGATCAGGGCCACACCCTTTCCCTAATGCCGTCACAATTCCATATATCTCATGCACAAGAGGGTCAATATTAAAATAAAATATTTATTAAATACAATTTTTTATGGTTTCTCTTTGATTGGATGAATAGTCGGCGAATAGCGAATTTTTTCCATCCTACTCTACTCAAAGAAATAAGAATGTGCATAGATTTAAGTAAAAATTATAGTATTGAACAATGCATAAGCATACAACCATTTGACACAATGATTTATAAGGGAAACCCTTCTTATACTCCAAAGCACACTCAAATATATTAATTATCAACTATAATGGTTACAATACATTACCAAGTGTAACACTCAATAAAGAGGCACAATTGTTTTCCCTCCATATGCAAAAAACAATTGTTTGGGTGGTGCACTCTTTCTTTACCACTGCTTAGGTGGCAATGATCCCATGCCACTGCATAACACTTTATTATGTGGCATGGCAATTTTTATACTATGTTACAGCTCAAGATCATTAGTTCTCATCTAAAAAGTTGTAAGGTGTATGACATACCTATTCCAACGCATCAAAAGTCTAAAAAGTTGTAAGGTGTATGACATACCTATTCCAACCCATCAAAAGTTCAACCTTCATACATACATTGGCTTTGATCTAAGTCCTCTAGATAATGATCAATGATCCACCCGATCTACCCACTCACTTTTGGGAGGTTGTACCATTTAGCAAATCTAGCAGAACCAGGACCCTCTTGATGTGTTTGAAACCCAACTTTCTTTGAAACCTTATATGCCAACAAGCAGCTTGGATTTAAACACTTGTTGGGCAAGTATGCACCCTAAGGTACCTGTTACCTGTTTTGTGTTGTCCCTCCCGTTGCTTGCCACATTGAGGATGAAATATGTTTTAATGAAGAAATGCAATGATCACTTCATGTGATTAATTTGGAGTGGTGAATCATTCTAGTCATGCATTATGAAATCGTGCTTGTACATTGTTTAAATTCTGCTTTTACATTGTTTAAATTTTAGCTTTATCGCTGAAACATATTCAACACCCTAAAAACAAATTACACCTACATTCTACAATTCCAACCATGTGTCAAAAACATAAACCATTTAGCTTACACCGATTAATTTAATAAACGCAAGATTTTTGTTCGTGTTTACCGATTAATTTAATAAAACCAAGATTTTTGCTCTAGTTTGCCAATTGTCTCAATGACAACATGGACTCCTCTAGAAGCAGCTTTGTTGGGCGTACCCCTGTTTGAGCTCATTTAGAAACAGTGCAGGGATCATTAATTCTTTCCACTGAGAGAGGACATCGGATTCCCAGAAGAGGAATTTTTATTCGTTGACTCTCCTCGAGGATTATTATTCTTCTTCGATACCATGGATAAATGCTCCGGATCAAATCTCTGCCAGCACAACAATCATGGCCAAGGCTTAAGCAAGGCAAACTATCAAGGCCTTCAACGAAGAAGAGTTCAAACAAGCTGTCGATTTTTACTCGCAGGCCATACGCCTCAACCCTTCTGATGCCGAGTTTTATGTTAACGAGGCCGAAGCGAACTTTAAGCTTGAGGATTTCACAGGTAGACTTAAAACCACAACGTTCTAGTGCATTCTCCACAGTGTAGCCTGTGTTTTTTTTTTAATTTCCAGTGGCCCTAGGGTTTTTAAACTTGATCGAAGAATCCTTATGAAACTGTTCGTTTTTCTATCTTAAAGTGATTTGTGTGAGTTTTTTACTTGTTTTTCCTGTTTTTAAAACTTTAAAGGTCAAATTCTAAGAAGAAAAATATTATGTTTGTCTGTGTTTAAAGAATTTCTACAGTGTGCTTGTTTAAATATAAATTTGAAAAATAGTGTTAGCTTGTTATCAGATCAAATGATTTGAAAAGGAAAATACTTACCCAGGTATTCCTATGTGCCAAAGTATTATGTGCATTTCAGTTCTTTTGCATAACCTAAGCTACATCATCTCACGCTAAGCTTTATTTTCTTTATGCTGGTTTTTCCAAGCTTCTTTGAGAGTAAATTATGTGAAAATAATTTTGCAAGGGACAAAATATTTTCTGTTGAAATAGTTCAAAGTGCTTTAACTAGCAACTGAAAACTGTGATTTTCTATCAAGGTTGTTTGACTGTAACCCATGCAGAAATCTTTAATTGAATAATGTCTAAAATCTGAGTGAAATTTGTTTAATTTATCTTCCTGTGCAAATATTTGATAAAAAATGATAAAACAGTTTCCAATCCCATACTTATACATCTCGAAATCTCAAATATACATCTCAAGATCTCAAATTCTGTGACTCCTATGTTGCAATAAACTGGAAATGACAATGTAATAAGAAACAGGGCAACAGAGTTTCAGTTATATCGCCCTGCCCTCTCTTCCCAGCATGCATATAGAAGTAATTTAATGAATAAATCAATTTAGATTCAGAGCTTCATATCATAATTGAACATTGAAAACAGCTCAAACCTGCAAAACCTCATCAAAGTAAAACAATTGACAATCATATCATAATAGATTCACTGTATCTGTAGATTGAGTGAACAGTTTGGTTTAACTTACTTCTTCCCTTTTGGACTATATATGTTCTTTTGAAGCAGTGTGTTGCATCACATAGCAGAGACTTTTTGGTCAAGATTGAAGCAGCCTTGCTCAGTAAGCAGATTTTACTGCAGATTATGAGAAATGTAATTTTTTTTTTATATAAAGTTATGATTTTTTCTTGTAAAAAAAATCACTGTATTTATTCATTGTATACGAAGTTTGGAAATTTTCTTACTGTAGATGAGAAATGTAACTTTTTATATATAAAGTTGTGATTTTTTTCATGTTTAAAAAAAATTCACTGTATTTATGACATACAAAGTTTAGAAATTTTCTAATTGAGCATACTTTTAAATTTTCACTGGTTGATTTTGTGTTTGTTTTATGGTATGTATGTTGGAAAAGTTCAGTGGACAATCAACCACCCGTCAGAGGAAGATTTACATTTACATCAGAGACTAAGGAGTAAGAAGATTAGGTGGAAATGCACACCTTGAAGAAGACCAGACTTGCAAGAGCCCAAAGGATGGGATTCAATACTAATTTGGAATTATTCAAACATTATTTTGGTTATGAAATTACGATTTGTCTCATAAATATATTAAAATAATGTGATCTTGAGAATTGCATTGCAGGTTTTTTGACATAATTTTTTTTCTGAAAATGATACTAAACAAACTCATAAAAGTAGCAACGAAATATTACAAAATACCTTCCCAAATTTAAGTAGAAAATCAACAAGAGATGGTGCCTTGCCTTTGATATGAGTAAAGCTCACGTGTAACTTTCACGAGAAGAGAAATTATCGACAACTTATATGTACACATAAAGTTGCATGAAGATTTTGAAGTAAGTGTGAGCTAAATTGTGAGGAAAACGCTTTATTAATTTTTATTTTTTTTCAATGCTGGGATCTTCAATCCTTCTTAAGGTTTGAACCTGTGATTTGATAAGGACTCAATCTCATACAAAGTAATTGATTTACACTTTTATTATTCGTTTTTTAAAACATGTCCTCGTATATATCTCTATCAATTTTTATCAGGAATAAAGTCCAACCATAAACAAATGACGAAGATGATTTTTCCAACCTGGTCTGCAGGTTGTAAATAGTTTGCACTTGCAGTATTTGTGATTCATGTTTATAAACTGTGATTTTAACTTGATTATATATATGGAATTTTTTTATTTACTTTTAATTAATAAATATTGGTATATTTAAAATTATTTTTATTTCAATTTTATATTAATAAAAATAAATATTTTTGAAAGAGAAATTTAAACGTTAAACCTTCCATCATCGGTGATGCTTTAAAAATATTATATGCCAAGTATTCCAATAATTGCAAAATAGACTTTCTACGGCCGAGGAATGTGCCGTCAAATGAGTACCAAACAAGATAACAATTATACTAATTTTATTGATAATTTATTTTATTTTAATTTTAATTTTAATGTAAATGTAAAACCCAAATTGGGGCATTTTATAAAAATAAATGAATGAATTTAATTATATATAAAAAAAGGGACAGATGGCCCCATGTTCGAGAGGCGTCTCGCGCTCTCTTTTGTGGAAAGGTAAGAATATCCTTTAACTGAACTTCATGGCAGAATCTTCGGTGGCCGTAAAAGAATTTAGAATTTCCCTGGGCCGCACTCTTTATTCAGCTGGAACAAAAACCCATAATCGTCCACAGTCATATCTATCGGAGGAAAATCCTCTAAAGTTCTAGAGTCGCAACCGTCCAGATCTTCAAGAACTGAATCCCAAAATGCCGGACCCGAAATCTCTTGGCCTTCAATGCCGGATTCAGCTTTCGAACAGGAGGAAGAGAATGCTGCGTTATCTTCCGAAGGTGTCTGGAATTCTTCTGGGGCGAACTTGGCTGCGGCGGCTTGAATTTGCGGCGGAGATATAGAAGAGGCATAGGGAATTTCCGGATCTTCAAGAACTGAACCCCCAAATGCCGGACCCGAAATCTCTTGGCCTTCAATGCTGGATTCAGCATTCGAACAGGAGGAAGAGAATTCTGCGTTATCTTCCGAAGGTAGCTGGAATTCTTCTGCGGCGAAATTGGCTGCGGCGGCTTGAATTTCCAGCGGAGATAGAGAAGAGGCGTAGGGAAATTCCGGTGGAGAGTAGGGAAAATTGAACTTGGCCTTGGATCCTCTCAGACAATAGACGGCAAAGTCATAGGCACGGGCAGCCTTTTCCGGGGTGTCATAGGAGCCCAACCAAATTCTGCCCTTGGAATTGGGCATTCGAATTTCTGACACCCATTTTCCCCATTTTCTCATTCGAATTCCCTTGAACTGCTTCGACTTCAGTGAGCGGTTTTCAGGTCTGCTGTGGCCGTTCTGATTTGAAGAGGGTTTCGCCATGTCGGGTTGTTGCTAAGGTATCAGGAATCAGACTCTGAAGTTACAGGTCTTGAAAACAATGAATTGTGATGGTGAGAGGATTTGAACTCGGGACGCAGAGAGTTGCTACTACAGTAGTGCAAAGTTGAACGGATAAGGTTGAGACTGTTTGTTGCAAGGCAGCAGATATATATAGCAACCGTGAAGCTGAAATGCTGAGCGCATCACTTTTCGTTTCATTAAGTGAGAGATGACGTGGTTACTTCTACAATGTTCTGGTTAGTTCATTTTAGGTGGCACACCTTTCTTCGAAGAAACTACATATTATTTTAGTTCATAGTTGGCATACCAAGAGACCAAATTTAATTTAATTTATATCTCAATCAATTAGAGCGCTTTCACGGTTCACCTCTTGACTTGGTTCGTGCGAACAGAAGTGAATCTGTAACGCGTCATTGATCTCGTCTTAGCACTCGATCTGTATTATGGAGCACGTCTCTCTCAACACTTTGATATGGTTGAATTTGAAAACCATTAGCATGTCAATTTGAAGGATAGGGTTTGAATTTGAAAACCATTAGCATGTCAATTTGAAGGATAGGGTTTGAATTTGAAAACCATTTGCATGTCAATTTGAAGGAGTGGGATTGTCTTTTTAAGCCATTAGTTTTATATTAAATTAGTAGAAAATAGATAATAAAATATAAAACATTCATGACCAGTGGCTTACGTATCGCTGTAAAAAAAAACAAGAAGATGAGTCTAAAGAGAGGAAGCGCGCTCCCTTCTTTTATGGAAAATTTAAACATAGCTGTCTTGATAAAGTAATTGTAACAAAATTGAAGAAATAGTTCATTGGAAAACTATGAGCTAAGGACACAAAGCCTCCCTAAATTAAGTACCTAGATCACTAGAAACTTAGGGTAAATTTTCTACTTTCTCCAATTGTTGGTGCTCAATTTGTTTCGAGTCAAGTATTGTTACTTGATACTTGACTCCTTCGTTTAGGCAAACTCTTAACGAAGCCAGAGGGGGTGGACCCTACAAGTTACTAAGCTTGATTAAGCTTTAGGGGATGGTTTGGTGGATGAGTGAATTTTTTAGGAGTTTATAAAAATGAAATTGAAACAAGATATTTGCAATATAAAATTAAAGCATAACAACATAAATATCATAATGGTTCCACAACCATTCAACACATGATACTATTTAAACAAATGATTGTAGTGCTAAAATAAAATACTAGTGTTGAATATGGAGTCAAATAGAGTGTTGTTGTAAAGCTTGAAAAATGTTGTGCGAATGCTCTTGGTCAATTTTAAATTATTGTGAAAAGATAAGTGGATTATTAGGGAGGGGGATTCCCGATATGCCACGAAGGTACTAGGAATATGTCAAGACTCACTAAGTGTGGCTCCACGTAAGAAAATGTGGGCTAGATCGGAATTACGGGAGTGTGTCCAACATTATACCAAACGAGGGTGTAGTCTGACGGGGCCCCGTGGTCACTATCTAGTTGTTCCCACTTTCTCTGTGAAATTTTCCCACACAAGCAAAATGGACACACTGAATATTCGTCTATGGGAGGTTAATTAAAATATGTGAAGAATAATTATGTAATGTCCCTTGTTAGGAATTTTATTAAAATGGCAATTTTCCACTTTTTTTCCCTAGTTCGACCTTTGACTAGTTTTGATCTCTAGGTCCCAAATTTGTCCCAAATGATCCCAAATCTTCTGAGAAGGTATATGAATGATATTAGAACATAAATATTTGTTTTAGGGATGCCTTTGGACCTTTAAAATACTTTTGCAAATCCTCTTTCAATTCTGGTCAATGTAGGTAACTTTACTAGTGATTTCCCTTTGACTAGTATTGGTCTCTAGGTCTCAAATTGACTCGAAATGCCTTCAAATCTTCAAGGAAGGTGTATCAATGATATTAGGACTTGAATATGATGTTCAGGGATGATATATGGCCACCAAAAGACCTCTGAAAACTCTCTTAAGATTCTGGACCAAGTATGCAATTTTACTAGTAATTTGGGGTTCAAATCCCCTTGAGGTAAGTACTGAAAATGGCTTCCCAAATGCCTCCAAACCCACTCAAATTTATGAACAGAGGTATGTAATGTGTTAAGTATGTTATTAAGGTCTCATATGCACCATTAATGGTTTATTACAACTGTTCTCACCCTCTCCCATTCAACTGCAAAAATACCCAATTCGACCCTTGGGGAAATGGCACTATTTCACCTCCCAATACAACTAAACTGAGTAAAAATGCTTCAAATGCTCAAGTACAGTACATGAAACTTGTAGAAGACATCCATGGCATTATATTGACCACAAATATATCAGAAAATCATCCATTCATTCGAAATCATCATCAATACATTGGCTCACAACAAGGTAGTGGGGAAATGGCATTGTTCTTCAATTAAAAATGAGATTTATATATTTCTACTTGGAATTTCGACCTGAAACTTTTTGGAGATGAAGAAAAAAGTATTTACTTCATATTACAAAAGAAATGGGGCATTAAAAGCTTCCCCAAAGAGTACAATAGCTCACCAAAAACGCCCTCCCTCAAGGATCAAGATTATGCCATCAAAACTGGAAATGGTTGAAGGAGTGAGCTGCAATAGAAGAAACCATGAGCTGCCCTGTAGCTTACACCTGCAAATAAAGACTCCATTAAAGCTCCAAATGAAAGGTCTGAATGGCCTTTCCAATTACCAACTTGGATGGGAATCTTTCACCCTCGAAATTGGCTAAGGCAAGAAACTAGTCATCCACTAGCTCTCCCTCTTCACAAATGCAATTGCAAATTCTACAAATGATCAAAAGCTGGTTTCATTCTTTGTTATTGACATTTATAAACTTCTAATGTCCTCCATGGGTCGAATTCCTTCCAAGAGACTCATGCCAACTCAAGTTGGGAAGAGATTCCAAAGAACGCCACTTGTACAACAATTCCTAGTCTTCCACTTCCACCAAATCACATGTGGAAGCATCTTAGCTGCCCTAACACCCTTGAGCGCCCTCTTGAAGTCTATTTTTAGCCCTGACATGTCATATATGTCATATGTCAGCCTTCAGGTCTGATTTGTGTCATAGGTGTCATAGCATCTTCATCATTGTTGTCATAGAGCTAGGGAATCTAGCCCAAGTGTCTCACTAGCTCCAAATTGCCTCTTCCTCTTCCATGGGAGTTACTCTTCCTCTATATTTCGACCTTGGATGAGTCATGCAATGAATAATACATTTTGGACTCCCCCAAGTATGTTACCATTCACCTTGAATTCGAATTGGTGAGAGAATGGTGCCAAATGTAGTGGGGAAATCTAGCCATATGTGGGTCCCACTTCCTCCATGTGTCTTTATCATGAAATGCCACTTTGATTTTCACTTGTATATATTTATTTAGCTCCTTTATTAAATATTTATTCCATTCTAATGTTCAAACATCATTTATTATCCCCATTATTCCAAATCCCAAAGCTTCCACCCCAAACCTAGGAAACTAGTAATTTTCCTCCTTGGCAATTATTTGACCTTTAGCATCAATTTGACAAACTCTAATGAATAGGGCTAATGTGATTAGTCCATTGTGATCCAATGCCAAATTTGGGACATGACAAATCCTCCCTTCCCAATATTGCTTGTCTTCAAGCAATTTTAAACATGGGTGTTGAAGAACCTGCTTTCTGTATAATTCTTTGAAGTTGCCATTGAATTGCCCAACCTTGAGTCTTTGAGTTTCCATGAAGATTTTAGAGAGGAACCACCATGCTTGTTGCTGCACTAATCTGATAAAAATCACTTTATTAAGTGGGGAAATCCATCTCCCATACTGCTTGTTTTCCCAAAAAAAATTTGAAACCAATGAGATAAAAATTATTCCAGGGTCTCATTGCTTGTATTGCACCCCAATAATTAAGAGTGCTCTCCAACCCACACCATTAGTTAAGAGGATTCCTGGATCCCATTTTCTTGTATGCATCCTTCCAAACATCATGAGTACCAAATATATATCATCAAAGTACATAACAACATAATGAAAATGTACATCAAGGATATGCTTCATCAAAGAGTCATGAAAGTGCTTATACCTCCAAGCAAGTAGACCACCATTTTCCAAGTGCATACAAGCTTCAAGTGACCAATCAAATCTGCTCTAATGACATAGGTCAGGATCCCATGTCCTATAATGCTGCTCCAAAAGGATGTGATATGCATCAAAATATTCAACCATGTATTCTTTCATCCAAGAAGTGAATGAAGAATCTCCACTAAAATCTGAACCAAATAATGAGCAGAAAAAACAAGGAGACTTCAAATGACTCAAAGAAGTCTCACCCATACATCCCTGAATGTGAGAGTCATAAAGATATAACAAAGTATGTGTCTTGCAACAAAAATGTTCTCCAATCATAAATCTATTCTCCCAAGTGTTGGATGAAGTTCGTCCAACATCAAATGAATCAAGTGTTGAGTAAGAAAAACCATGAGTCTTCAAGTGATTCAAATGCATATCATAGGTGCATCCATGTAGATTTGCATCATCATAAAGTAACAAATAATGTTGCTTCAAATGTAAAGAAGAATGTGCTCCAACCATGTCATCATAAAAGGTAAATCTAGGATTTCCATACTCCTCATGTGGCACCATCAAAAAGAACCATTTCACCCATACTTCATTGAGACTAATACTGCAAAACATGGAATTGTAGGATGTAGGAGAATGAACTAACTCACCCAAATGATAAAAAAATGCAGAATTTTCATCATGAAAAGTAGCCATGTGAGTAGTATCATGCAACTCCTTCAAAAGTGGGAAACCTTTGTCATAGATTGGTTCCAATGTAGAGGAATCATGCTCTTCTTTAAAAATTGCATAACCTTCATCAAAAGACAATTCAAGTTCATCTTCCACCACATCAAGTGTTTGGATCTCTTCAAGTTCATCTTCAAATACATTAAGAACATTTAAATTCTCACATTTCTCATGATCCACCATGTCATGAGAATCCTCCAAATAATCTTCCATTTGACAATCTGAAACATAGGAGGAAAAACAAGTATCTTGCAACTTTTCAAGAAGTTGCTCATTTTGAATTGTGAGCTTATGAATATCCTCATTATGCTTCAAGTATGCATCATGTAACAACTCATTAAGCTCAAACAAATGGTTTCTATCAAAAAGCAAAGATATGAAATTACCTTTGATGTTGCACATTGCTCTTTGAATCTTCTCCATGTCTTCAATGAAGGATGTTTCCTCCAATGAAGTAGCTCTCCAACAAGAATTTGACACTAATGCTTGAGTGTCATGGAGAATGCTGAGGGACTCTTGGATCTTTTTTTCATTCATCTTTAAGGACCCTTCAAGAAAATGAGGCTCTTGCAAAGGAACCTCCTCATCTTTTTCATTTTTGCTTGGAACAACTTCATGAAGCTCAAGTGGTGATGGGGAAGTTGATCTTGGTTCTTCTTCAACTGCTACAAGGTCTTCATTATCATGCTTAATGGAACTTGGGCTTGCAGCAACACTTTAAAAAGTGATCTATATGTCACCAACATAGAGGTGTGAGCACCCATCAGTAGGTACTCCTTCATAGTTTAAGCATCCATCAGTAGATGCTCTCTGGTTCATGTCTAAGCTAGAAAGTGTCTCGAAATGATCTTTCATATTTTCAATAGAATCTTCTTCATGCTCTTGTGATGCCTCTTCATTTTTCTCCTTCAAGCAAGCTGATTCATTTTGCCCCTTGTTTTCCTTAGGATCAGTATATTTGGAATCTCTTCTTGAATAAATCTCAAACGCTCTTCTCAAGGAGGACATTATTTCATGCACACATATATGATACTCGCTCCAAGGGTTTTTACAAGAAGGGCATAAACCTTTCTTCACTAACTCCACATCTTCATTTTTGGGCCTATTTTCAAAAACATGTTCAGCATAGTACTCAAAAGACATGTCATTTTGTATATTTTTGCTAAAAGCAAGATATTCTTGATATTTTTGATATTGTTGGGGCAAGGTTTTATATTTTGCTCTCCATCTTTGGAACTCACTCATAGAATTATCCTTGGTTGGTGTGACACACTCATATTCATCAGATTTAAAGTCATAAGAATAATCTTCATTTCTCTTGAAATTGTAAGAAGTGTTGCATGATGGCATCTCTTCCTTGTACCATTCACATTCTGCTTCATATTGTTCATAAGCATCTGCATATTCCTCATAAGAATTGTACTCATAGGATTCATCATAATAGTAAGACATGGATGCCTATTATTCTTGAATGTATGTACCTAATCCACAGGTGTAAGGACCATGCTCTGATACCACTGTAATGTCCCTTGTTAGGAATTTTATTAAAATGGCAATTTTCCACTTTTTTTCCCTAGTTCGACCTTTGACTAGTTTTGATCTCTAGGTCCCAAATTTGCCCCAAATGATCCCAAATATTTTGAGAAGGTATATGAATGATATTAGAACATAAATATTTGTTTCAAGGATGCCTTTGGACCTTTAAAATACTTCTGCAAATCCTCTTTCAATTCTGGTCAATGTAGGTAACTTTACTAGTGATTTTCCTTTGACTAGTATTGGTCTCTAGGTCTCAAATTGACTCGAAATGCCTTCAAATCTTCAAGGAAGGTGTATTAATGATATTAGGAATTGAATATGATGTTCATGGATGATATATGGCCACCAAAAGACCTCTGAAAACTCTCTTAAGATTCTGGACCAAGTATGCAATTTTACTAGTAATTTGGGGTTCAAATCCCCCTGAGGTAAGTACTGAAAATGGCTTCCCAAATGCCTCCAAACCCACTCAAATTTATGAACAGAGGTATGTAATGTGTTAAGTATGTTATTAAGGTCTCATATTCACCATTAATGGTTTATTACAACTGTTCTCACCCTCTCCCATTCAACTGCAAATATCCCTAATTCGACCCTTGGGGAAATGGCACTATTTCACCTCCCAATACAACTAAACTGAGTAAAAATGCTTCAAATGCTCAAGTACAGTACATGAAACTTGTAGAAGACATCCATGGAATTATATTGATCACAAATATATCAGAGAATCATCCATTCATTCGAAATCATCATCAATACATTGGCTCACAACAAGGTAGTGGGGAAATGACATTGTTCTTCCATTAAAAATGAGATTTATACATTTCTACTTGGAATTTCGACCTGAAACTTTTTGGAGATGAAGAACAGAGTATTTAATTCATATTACAAAAGAAATGGGGTATTAAAAGCTTCCCCAAAGAGTACAATAGCTCACCAAAAACGCCCTCCCTCAAGGATCAAGAATATGCCATCAAAACTGGAAATGGTTGAAGGAGTGAGCTGCAATAGAAGAAACCATGAACTGCCCTGTAGCTTACACCTGCAAATAAATATTCCATTAAAGCTCCAAATGAAAGGTCTGAATGGCCTTTCCAATTACCAACTTGGATGGGAATCTTTCACCCTCGAAATTGGCTAAGGCAAGAAACTAGTCATCCACTAGCTCTCCCTCTTCACAAATGCAATTGCAAATTCTACAAATGATCAAAAGCTGGTTTCATTCTTTGTTATTGACATTTATAAACTTCTAATGTCCTCCATGGGTCGAATTCCTTCCAAGAGACTCATGCCAACTCAAGTTGGGAAGAGATTCCAAAAAACGCCACTTATACAACAATTCCTAATCTCCCTCTTCCACCAAATCACATGTGGAAGCATCTTAGCTGCCCTAACACCCTTGAGCGCCCTCTTGGAGTCTATTTTTAGCCCTGCATGTCATATATGTCATATGCCAGCCTTCAGGTCTGATTTGTGTCATAGTGTCATAGCATCTTCATCATTGTTGTCATAGAGCTAGGGAATCTAGCCCAAGTGTCTCACTAGCTCCAAATTGCCTCTTCCTCTTCCATGGGAGTTACTCTTCCTCTATATTTCGACCTTGGATGAGTCATGTAATGAATAATACCTTTTGGACTCCCCCAAGTATGTTACCATTCACCTTGAATTCAAATTGGTGAGAGAATGATGCCAAATGTAGTGGGGAAATCTAGCCATATGTGGGTCCCACTTCCTCCATGTGTCTTCATCATGAAATGCCACTTTGATTTTCACTTGTATATATTTATTTAGCTCCTTTATTAAATATTTATTCCATTCTAATGTTCAAACATCATTTATTATCCCCATTATTCCAAATCCCAAAGCTTCCACCCCAAACCTAGGAAACTAGTAATTTTCCTCCTTGGCAATTATTTGACGTTTAGCATCAATTTGACAAACTCTAATGAATAGGGATAATGTGATTAGGCCATTGTGACCCAATGCCAAATTTGGGACATGACAAATTACTAGTCACTAAGTCCCTTTCTGGTATGATCAACTGTTCAGTCGAGGCTGCAGAGATCTAGAGCATACTTGGGACATAGCCTTGTTAATTTTAAGGATTTTTTAACAGAGTTTTCTTGTTTATAAAAACCCCAAGAGTCTCTTTCAGGTCCGAGAACTCTACTTGGGAAAGCAAGGGGGTAAATTAAAAGTAAAAGAAAAGACTGAAAAATTGAAAGGTTATCTAATAACTGCACTACCGAGATAGTGGGTTAGTATCTGATTACTTTTGCAAAAGATGAATCAAATTGTATTGAAAAAAGTATACGGTCTGCAAAAAAAAAGATAAAAAATCCTATGTCCCAAGTGAGTTAATGCCCCAATATTTGGATTGGACCATGACGGTAAGTTTTAATTAATCTAAGTTAGTTTTAATCAAATTAAAACTAAAGTGAAAAGTTAGAAAAGTCAAAGAAGTAAAAACAACCACAAAATGGCACCGACACCAATCCCCCCTGGGGGGATGAGAAGCATTACAATGCCAACTAAAGTAAAAAGAACCCATCTTTCTCCTTATAACATTTGGAGAAAAGAGGTTACAAAGCTTGTAGAAAAAGCTTGAGAGAAAAAAAATGGTTCAAGAGGATCTTTGCTTGCTTATTCTTGTCGAAATAAGTCCTCCTAAGTCTCTTTTTCTGCCGTCATAAAACAAAACCAACAAACTAAATTAGTAGAAAAAGTGCCCAAAATCACTTTAAAAATGACTTGGGCAAGTTAGAAAAAATATTAAAATATTCAAAGTTAAAAATTAGTCAAATAAAACAACTAACTAAGATGTATTGGCTAGAAATCCAACCATCTTAGGGTCTTGGACAACCTTGGAAAGGCATCCAATGATGCACTCAAATGCTTGATTTTATCTTTTAAAACTTGAAGGAAACTAGTTGATTCATAAGTTAGAAAATTGCTTTGAAAGACTTGCAAAAATTAACTATTTCTAAGCTAGATCTATCTTTGAATACAAACTTTAAAAATACTTAGATATATGCAATCTACTATTATAATTTAGATCTAAGAAGATATTAACTTTAAACAATGTAGATCTAAAGAACAAGAGGGAAAACCGGAAAGTGTTTGAGAAATTTTAGAGAAAAATGTGAAGAAAGTCCCCTTTTGAGGATTGGGCAATGGAGTCCTTTTGTAGCTCCGAGAAAGACTATGCTTCTCAAAAATCATACTGCAGAAACTAATCACCATATGTTGAAGCAAATAAAAAGCGCACAATCAGTTAGGGCTTTGCCCCCTTTAATAGAAATTAACAAACACTTCAACCATTTATCCTACAGAAAGATCTGATTTCCAGATCAAACGCATAAATTAAAATGACAAAACTAATAGAAGTTGGAGAGCAAAGGAAACAAACAAGATCCTTTCCAAAATCCAACGAGGTACCTAATGATCCCTTCACACTTGCACAACACTTGTTGAATCATTAGTAAAATCCTAGATTTAAAAATAAGGAGAGCATACCCATAGACAAACCAATATGCAAAATCATAGATCTTTAAACTAGCAATTTTAATTGAGAAATGAAACTACATTACTCAATCCTATTGATCATACTGTTATACCTCAAAGTCCCACTTTGAGTGTCATTTCACCTTGTCATGGTTTATCCCTATGTGAAACCTAATGACACTTCTTCCTAATGGACGTTAGAACTTACTCTCACCTAGTTGGTCCTCTCTTTGGCCTCCCTTGGAATCCCTACAGTCAAATCCAACTTGTTTGATCCGAGTGCGACATCATTAGATCACTTGGTCACCTCATTTTTCCCACTTTACTGGAATTTTCGCGCCCTGCTAGTAGTGCAGAACGCGAAAATTCCCCTTTTTCGCGCTCTGCATGCCTACAAGGGCGCGAAAATATCAACTTCATCGCGCTATTCTCATTGTTGAGGGCGCAAAAAGCCCCTCAACCACCTTACTCCTTGAAGTTTGGATCTTGGATTCGATGGAGAAACTTTAGGGATGATGATTCCTCTCGAATCTCGTCTCGTCATTCTTCCTTCTTGTGAGACATCTCCTTGATCCACTTTCCACTCCTTGAGATCCATCATTATCTCCTAGTGGTTGGCCTCCCAAACCCTATAAGAAGGAATCCATCCATAGGCTAGGGGGATAACATTTTGAGGCATCAAACCTATGGTCTTAGGAGTTTTGCAGAGGTAGCAAGGAAGGAGGATTTGGAGCTGAAGGTTTGCTTGGACATCAAAGGATCACTTTGTAAGTTTCTCCTAGTTTCCATTAATATAACTTGTCTTATTTTCCCATTTCATGCGTTATGTTTTCATCATTAACCTGGAATGTTTCTAATTTGATTTAGATCTGAACTAGTATGCAAGGTATTCAGAGATTTGATTTGCTTGTTGTTTGCTTGATTCAAACAGGTTCTGCTTGCAAGACCCAAGACAGGAGCTGGAAATAAGACGAACATCTGGTTCAAGGTGAGTTACACTAATTCTTCCTCTCTGAATATATTTAGGATTTGCATGCATTGTTAGATCTAGGATTTTAAGGTAGCATTTTTTTGTTAGTTGTCTTAGATTAAGCTTAGTTAATCTCAGTTTGGTCTAAGGGTAAATCTAACTATCCATAGGACGGATTTACTTACCACACATACTAATCATATAAGGCTAAAGACTTACAAAGCAAGAGCAAATGAACAATGAAACCACAAGATTACCTCACTTAGCACATGGAGCAGTGCTCATACAACATGAGAGAAGACACAATGAGACCTCCAAATCCGTATTCCATTAATCAAATATTCAAAACCAATTTACAAGAGGAGCATAGGTTCCACACTTCATGAGAATAGTGATGGAGAGCCTTGCTTATATAGAAAAACCAAGAGATATCCTCTTTGACACTTGGAGAAATGAGTTGATACACTTGGAAAAGGCTTGCTGACACATGTGAGAGGTTTGGGGAGGTTAATGACACCTTTCTCCAACCACTTGACACTTTTCAACCTACACTTGACACCTCTCCAAAGACAAATCCCCCCCCCCCTTGGTGGATCTCCAATCTTCAATCAAATCATCATTTTGCTTGATATTCTCATTTGATTGTCAATCAAAGGAGATTTGATTCCAACACATTTCCTTGATCCGTGGGATTGAGATTTTCCTTTATTATGTCTTTTTTGCCAATTAAATTGGTCTTTTTGGGTTTTTGAGTAAATATTATTTACTGAGATCAATACTTACTCGAAACTTAGGATAAGTGGGTTTATGGGTTTAGTGGATGCTCTGGCTTAGAAAACGAGAACCCACTTGACAAATTAAGCCCACAAACCATACTTTTATTACAATTTTAATTTTTTCAATTAAACTATTAAAAAATAGTCTAATTTTATGGGAAAATTTATTTTTCTCATAAATTAAAAAAAACTTATGGGGACCTAGCACATGTCCATATGACTCAATTTTAATGCTTAGCATCGTCTAATACATTGACACGTGAAATTTAATAACTACCTAAGGCCTAACCATTAGAACGGGCATTCCAACTTTAGAGGAAGTGGGTGAAAAACTCGAAAATTATACACAACTTGTTAAGCAATGCATAATTAACAAGGGAAAAAACACCTTGGAATACTCGTCTTTGATGTCTAAGTCCTAGGAAGGACAAGTCCTTTACAAAAATTCCATGCTAGCACACTTTATTACAATTCTCCCAAGGGGGTATGAACATGTGGTACAAAAATTAAAAAGGGCATAGAAGGCCCAATGGACTTCTTAACCCAGATGGTGAACAATTAGATTGTTCAAGTCTTCGACGATTCACTTGGAATCCACTAAATGCAATTTAGTGGATAACGGAGTGGATGTTGTTGACATCATCTCAGATGGTAGACACTACCAACCTAAGACCCGGGTAGTTATGATCCTGCTCCATCAAAAGGCTACCCAGAAGAAGCTTTAAAACCCAATAAGGCTCCAAAATCGACCTCCTTCTCTTGTAGTGATTTCCATTGCTTGGTCCTATACGTTTGCGAGTAGGTTGTCTTCGGCTTGTTCAATTTCATTCCTAATGTGCCATGGCATTTCCCGAATAAAGCACATTTCCAACCAGTGTTGGTGCATTCCTCCTCTTCAACACCTAGCTTGCTAATAGAGCATGTTTCCTTGATCGCCCTGCAATTTTGTGCTATCGCGAAGCTGCCGCGTATCTGTAGAGAGAGAAATTAATGGGGGCGAGTGCACCTTGAGGAGTTCTTGTATTCGTCAATATATGAAACGTAAGATTGAACTGCACACAAGATGAAGTGAAGGATCTCATCATGGCACAAGGATCCTAGGTACCAAAACATGTCAATCACCATGACTGTTGAAGGCCCGATCTAAATCACACCTCTCCAAATTGAATGTCCACTACAAGAATTTGACATCACTCCACATGCTCGTTCCTCGGGTATGCATAGTTTATTGGACTTACCATGATTCCACCTGACCCTTCCATGCACCAAGCTAAAGGGGTAGGACATGTCCCCTTCTCATCCCATCCGGGGAAGGAGTAAGATATCCTTCATCCAAAATGGTGGATCTTAAAATTTTCATTTTCTCCTAAATTTAGTTAAGTAAATAATCTAAATTTGATATAATTGCAAGTTGTTTATAAAATTTTAAAAATTCTGTCTTAATTTAGAAATCCACAAAAAAAATTGATTAAATATAACTATATCAACCAAAGCCAGGAGGTAGCAATGTCCCGACATTGCCACCTGTTTTTTTGTGGGGATTATATGTGCATTGTTAAAAGAGTAGTTGATTCTTTATTGTTGAAGAGTCAAATCTATTTCCTTGCTTTTTCTCATCAACCAAAGGAAATTCCTTTACCTACCATAGCAATGGATAAATGATGTGTCATATGCACTCTACAAGTACTAAAAATGACAGTACAAAACAAAAGAATCCACAATAAAGAGTCACTAGAAAGAAGCATATTTCATATGATCAACACTAATAATATATGTGCTCATGATCATTCAAATCAAAATCGGTTTTATAATTAATAGTTTAATGTCCACTTAAGCCAGAAAGAATATTTCCAGGTTCTACAAAACATTAGACAAAAGCTCAATTTCTTGCAATTATGAATTGTTGATAACGGACATGCCTGGCTGAGACTTAAGGCAATTTTCACTCAAATTTAGAAAATATTAGAATTCATAATTAATAAGAATGCAAAATTTTACTAAGCTATCCAGCAAATCAATACCCAATCACATATTTTCTTAAAAAATGATATATAGTGGATATTGTCACATTACCATATAGCATAACTTAATTGTCCATGCAAATTCCAACAAAACTTACCCAACAGTTCAAACTAGTATTCAATAATGGCTAGATGTGTAAAATCTACCAAAACTATACAATAACTTCGAAAATTACTATAAAAGCACCCAAAATCTTAAGATCTCACTATGTAAACTCTACCAAAACTATACAATAACTTCACAAGTTACTATAAAGGCACCCAAAATCTTAAGATGTCACCCTGTAAAATCTATCAAAAATTAGATTGTTATATGTTGTTTTATTTTGTATATTAAAAATTTAAGGAAATCTATTTTTTTTAATATTTATAAAATTATAATATATAATATAAACTTTATTTATTTTAAGGTAAGTAGATATTTTGTCAACTTTAGTTTAAATTTTTATATTTAAAGATAGAGTGAAACATTCATGATTGGCCAAATTTAATATTAATGTTGAATTGTTTTCTTCCAAAGAGCATATAAACTTTAAGCATTTACCAAATCGACCATGGTATTTTTAAGGATTATTATACTATACTGAAGTAAAGTATTATGGGCGATTATTTTGAATTGAAAAAAACATATATATAAATTAGTAGGCGAATATTAAATATGAAACATACAATTTGGTACTAAAAATGACCAATTAGCGATTTTATTTTTTGAAAAAAACCCAAAAAATAGCCAATTGGTGAAATTTAGCCTATAAAAATTTCCCTATAACTGACATGATTTTGACAGCTATTCTACCGCATTAAAAAAAACCTCCCCATAGAGACCAATCTCATAATTTTTCTCTTTAGGTGTGCAATAAAATTTGAAGACATAGCAGTGAACCTAGAGTACTCCATTCACGTAGTGTATAAACATGAAGGCAGATGGCATTCCAAAGTATGAAATGTGAAAATGACACTAGCAGTTGCTTGTATGCTTAAGATGATCCAACATATCCAGAACAAACACCCAAAAAACGTTCTTACCCCTCCACTTCTGCAGTGGTTAAAGAAGATCTCTATTATAGATGCAAATATCAACATCTTTACATATAACCTTTGAAAAGTCTCATGTATGTATATTTTATTAAACATTTCTTTGAGCTGCATTCATGGAAGTAGCAAACTTTAATTATTTAAGGTGAATATCAGAATTTGAGACTAAAAAGTCACTAATTGAGATCATCATTGACAATGCGGAAAATAATTCTACTGTGGCAGAACACTCAATTGTGCTTGATGAATCCGATGAAGAATTTCTTGAGGAATGGGTTAAAGACCGACTTAAGTGGAACTAACTTTGGACCTTTCCCACATAATATAAGGAAGGATCTAGGATCATTAGATAGTTAGACGGAACAAGTTTCTCTATATATCTACTATTTTTTCTAGCTGTGGGGATGATAACAGAGTCCTTTTTTATGGTAAGCAGGACCCAAAATAGGACGACAATCCATTCTCAGAACATGATTTGAAGAGGTTATTTAATTACCTAATAGAGACATGAAAGACTTTCTTTCCTGGATCATGAAAAGTAATTCCGCAAGCAGCTTACATGTAACCAACTAGGTAGCAGAATAGAGGAATTATATCTATAATATCAGATCCATGGATGGCTTTTGTCACAAACAAAAACCTGGATAAACTTAAAGATAAAATAAACCATGAATTATATTTAGAAAAAAGTTGTTTTTAAACAAGACAATAGCCTAGAAACAAAAAAGTTTTGAGGCTTGTTCACAAAAAAAAAATGTTCACATTTCACCAATAATACAACAAATGTGAAAACCAACACTAGAACAAAATAAAGGAAATACTAGCTGCTGAATACAATGCCGAATGTGTTCAACCATTACAAAATTCAAAAAAAAAAAACTTTTGATACAATTGTGAAGAGGGGATGATGATATTCTTTGCCACCAATGTGTTCAAATGTCCCGAAGACATGTTTAGCCCCACATGGGCCATCTTGCCCATACAAGTGGGTCTTTTCAAGTGGTTGAGGCCAGATATAAGACCATGGCTATTAGCTTCTTGGAAGGAGCAATATTTATTGACAAACATTACCAATCGTTGTAATAACCTAATTACACAATGATTACATGAGATTCGAACCACTAACCACAGAAAGCTAAGCAACAGTGTAAGCAAAAAGGCACAAATTAAGGTGTACTTGGAAACTTTGGTCTTTGATGAGCATGTACAATGCAGAGTCCAATTCAGACAAAGTGTGCAACAAAGCCTCGAGAACATATTTGCTTCCATATTTTCCAAATACGTCGAAGTCATCATTCCTCATCTGCATGGCCTCACCCTCGGACGCTGTGCATTCCGAATCCATGGTGCAGCAAGCTGGAGGGTAATGGCGAGGGTACGATGACATTCCCCTCGTTCTTGACAAAGCTGACAACAACAACATTGATCTATATGTCCCTTGTATTGAAGTAGAGGAGCTCCATTTCCAGAAGCTATGGGAAAGGTTTTGGGAGGATGGGGATTGAGAAAGAGTGCTTGTGCAATCATTGTTTGAGAGATCCAATTCTTCCAGATATTCCATATCAGCGAATGATTTCGAGATGGTACCAGTGAGCTTATTGTTTGAAATGAAAACAGAGTCAAGTAGTAAAGTCTCTCCAAAGGAGTTAGGTATATGGGATGTGAAATTGTTGAACGATAACAGAAGCGAGTGGAGGAATGGAAGAGTGCCTTACCAGGAGGGAATGGTACCGCTTAGATTGTTGTTGTATAAATGAGGGGTGTGAAGATTTGAAGAATTTGGGAAAAATGGAACATTGCCCATGTGTATGTTTTGGGATAGACCGAGGTAGTAAAGGGATGTTAAGCTCGGGAAGGACTCTGGGATAGGTCTTGTCAATAGATTCTCGTCCAAACACAGTTTCTACAAATTATTCCCAAGTAAGTTGAGTGATTTGTGAATGCTCCCGCTCAAACGATTATTGCTTGCCAACAACTCCGCAAGCTTACACAAATTTCCAAATGATGAAGGAATGTTACCTGAAAGAAAATTGTTTGATAGATCAAGACTGATTAAGCTTGTCAAAGCTCCCATGGAGTCTGGAATGGGATCAAAGAGAAAGTTGTTGTCCAGAGTCAAGACAAACAACCGACTCATATTTCCCATGCTAGAAGGAATGGAAGCAGAGAGCCAACTTGAATCCAAATACAAAGTGTTAAAAGACTAATCATAGTTTGTTAGTTAACCTAATTGTTATACGGTTACATGAAAATTATGGTCTTTTTGTAATATATATATGTACATCTATGTGCATATGCAAGATATCTTAATTGATCATTAATGTGGAGCCTTTTCTGCCATTGTTTGCCTTCATGTCTTTATTTATTTTCTCCTTATATCTTTCATGATATGTTGTCTAACAGTGGTATCGGAGTCCATGAAGATCCATTGGGCCAAGAATTATTGCAAGTTACTGTATTGTGCCACCTGAGAAATGATCATGATGTCAAAGGATCAATTGCTGGCTCGGAAAAGAAACGATTAAAGTGTGGTCAAGGCTGCTTGGAGACCCTTCGAATAAAGAAATTGATGGTGATTGTTGGTGATTTCGAGAGGTGAAACCTTCTTCTTCGTGATTTTCATAATTATTTCTCTTTGTGTGTCAAAAGAAAGATGAATTCACAGTTTCTAGCTTTTCCAAAGTCATGGATATCTGAAACTAGGGTTTCTAAACCCGTTTTCAGACATTTTTATTCTTGAGAGTTTTCATGAATTATTGTCTAGATATACCATTTATTCCATCGATTGTCCTTCAAGACATTGAATATTTATGGAGAAGAAATATTGCATTTAGCATTTGATATTGTGCTAACTCCCAGAACTTGAGAAATTATGGTGAACCATTAAGACCATCGGGCCAAGGAGAGAATTTAGAGAGACATCAACCTTCAAGTCAATATATTAATGCGTTTTGCGGAAGTGATTTCCCCTTCAGTGACTTGTATCAATCAGAATTTGAGCATAGTCGATCTCAAGGGTCGTGATTGTAAATATCACTGGGTGTAGAGATTGCAGAGAAAAACCTAGATAAATATCCTGCCTTAGCCATATTCAGAAGAATCGATTTTGAATAGCCACTCTCCAGGTCGAATTGAAGTAGTCTGTCCAAGATATCTCACACATGTCCCAATATTTTTGCAAGTTTGGTTTAAATAGCGAGAAGTTTGTTGATGTTTCTGGTGATGAGCATGAGGTGAGATAGACTAATGAGTGGATGCATCGAATCTCTCTTGAAGGAGCCTACGCTGTTGACATAAATAAAGGAGGCGCAATAATGCATCTACCATGAGGAGATCGGATCTTGGACAAAGAGTTTACCACGGAGCCATTGCATGGAAAAGGAAGATGCCCAAAATGTATGATCAAGCCACATAATCTTGATGATTAGTTACATGAATTCATATTCCTGCAGGGGAGTTTTGTGTGATGATAATGAGGAAGAAACTCATTGACGGAAACAAAGGCCTGTGTGTGTGAAAGGGGCATAGAAGTACACTTGGTGAAATCGAATTCATTGCATATATGGATGATGGAAATCTAATTGAACAAGAAGGATGAGGCCAAGGGTTCCAATTGTTGTAAGTACAATCTAGCTTTATTGTATTGTGATGAAATCAGAATGGATTACTTTTGTTGAACAAATTCTTGTTGAGCGATTCTCCATGCAAATCCATATTAGTAATGCTACCAATGGAGCTTGGAGAACTTGGAGACTCTCAACAATCACTATGGAAGGGAGAAGTCGCCATCTTTGTCGAAGGAACCTGATCGTTGTTTATGTAAGGAGGTGTCACCGTTGTAGCAGTTGTGATGAGGTCTGTGGTTAGAGATCTTTTTTCAAAATATGAATATTATACGAGTTTCATTTTCATTAGATAATGAAAAGAGAAAATGTGAAGGTTGTGTGATCTAATGAATGGCTAGTATCATGAGGGCACTCTAGATATAGATGGAAATGATTGATGTTGGTACCCTTCAGGCGTTGTATTTCTCACACTTCTATTGCCACTTGAGCCAAAGGAAGGAGCGATATTGGAAATTTGAGAAAGAGCCGCTTGCTTGACATAAAGTGTGGGATGTATATATATATATATATATATATCTTCACCTGTGATTGCCACATCTACCAAGGAGAATCCTGTGAGGATAAGGTTCGACCTCTATTCTGTCTAGAAAGGAGCCGCTGAGTTGAATTCTAGATCCTAGTTTGATTGCAAATCTGTTTTTTCACAGTTGTTTTAACTGGTGATTTATTAGAAGTGTGCTCCTATGAGAATATAAGAGCCATGAGTTGTGGAGTTTGATTGTAGTTTCAGGCATGTTTGAAGAAACTATACATGGTTCCATAAATGCTTTGTTTGCTTTGATGCCCCCAGGATTTGAATCGTTGTTGTTGTTGATGAAAGAAGGGAACAAAAAGACGTTCATATGATTGTCTAGAGTATACTAAAAAGAATATTTATAGTGTGGATATACCTTGATCGAGTGCCTTGCAAGGATTGCTAGTCACAATCAATGATTTTTTGAGAGAGATCTGCAAATGTGACAGCAACAAATTCATTATATGAAGTTTTGCCTCATCAGAAATCCCATGGGGGAAGATGAAAAATGGGTGGAAAGAAGATCTACATGGAAAAAGAAAAACCATTATAAAATTGTTTATGTTTAGAAATTTCAGAATTTTGTGAATGAAGGACCAAGTAAACATTCTGAACCTGTTTATGTTCAAAATTTTCAGAAGATTGTGAACGAAGTGCTAAGTAATATGAACTTGTTTATGTTCAGAAATTTCAGAAGTTTGTGAATGAAGGACTAAGTAATATGAACTTGCTTATGTTCATATATTTCAGCAGCCAAATGAAGTTAATGGAGTTGATAGAACTTGTCACTAACGGGGGGAATTGAAGTCAGGTTCCAAGTTTTTGTTGTGAGATTGTGAAAAGATGGTGATCAAATGGGAGAGAAGTATGCAGCCTTGTTCCTAATATGCTTTATGGTCATCCTAAAACCACCTCATTGTTGTTCTCATGGTTTGTGGTCATCCAAAAACCACCAATAAAGTAGAAGACATAAAGTTCTACTTGTTTACATTTTCAGAGAACATATACAATTGTTTCTCTGTTGGATAGTTTATGGTCAACTTGAAACCACACAACTTAGTATAAGTATTAATCTTCTGTTAGATTTCGTTTCAGAAAGATTTTCAGCCATTTGTAGTTGACCTTCTTGAGTTTTGTACTCTCTGAATTTCCTTGATACATTGTTGATTGTCAAGTAGTGGTAGTTTTTCAGGCACTAACAAACTTATGATTAAAGGGGGATGCTAAAGACTAATCATAGTTTGTTATTTAACCTAATTGTTATACGGTTACATGACAATTATGGTCTTTTTGTAATATATATGTACATCTATGTGCATATACAAGATAGCTTAATTGCTCATTAATGTGAAGCCTTTTTCTGCCATTTTTCTCCTACATGTCTTTATTTATTTTCTTCATATATCTTTCATGATATATTGTTTAACACAAAGCAATTAAACTTTGTGGATTTTCGATGGATTGTAGAATTTGACCAGTCAGTCGTTTTCTCGAGAGAGATAGAGGCTGCAACTGGTGCAGATCGCTAATGGAAGAAGGAATGGAACCGGTGATTCAGACTTATGAAGGAATGCAAGGAATTATAGAAATACACATAAACGCAGAGATGCAGTAGGAATAAAACTTCATTTCATTAATATCACATAACGGAAATATGCCTACAGACAGAATGGAAATAAACTAGCTAGGGCGCTGGTAGCTTATCTCTGAGAAGATATGTGGCGGTCACCGGCCTCTGAACTCTGAGTTACAATGGGGCTCGAAGCCTATCTATTATTGAGAAACATAGAAAAACCCTAATCCTCCAAAAACCTAACCTTAGGAGATGAAAATGCCAAACTATGGGCCCCATTGGGGTAAATTGGTACATCAATTTCCCGGCGTCGTAACTTTGGCATACGATCTCCATTTGACGCACATGATACCTCATTGGAAAGATCTATCCGAGGACTACACTAATAACCATCAACTTTAAGTCTTCAACCCACATTCGTCGGATTTAGGGTTCCAAAAAAATGTCGTTTAGGGCCTCAAAACGACTCCAGAAGTTTAGGACCCGAAAAAACTGCTAAAAATAGTAAGTTGTGCTATAATTAAGGAAACTAAAAGAACTGAAAGAATAATGTTGGGGCCCCAAGTGGAATAGGCGGGTGGACACCAATATCCACCTGGATCATTCCCCCCCTCTTAAGAAGCAATGGTCCCCATTGCGTGGAGTTCCTCCATGAGATGAGGAAACTTCTGCCGAACTTGGTCCCTGGTGCAGGAATTGGCCAACTTTGACAACCCGATACAATTGGATATTTTGCTAGCGAGTGTTCTTGATTTGCATGTCCATGATACGATTTGTGGTGCCATGTTTGCTGCAGTTTGGGTTTAAATCTGTTGCTGTGAGTTGTTCTGCAATGTCGGAGATGTCCAGTAGAGGTGGAAAGTATGGTCGAAGGCAGTCCACATTGAACACTGGGTGCAGAACAAGGAATGGTGGAATACCGAGCTCAAAGGCACTGTCCCCTACAACCTTGGTAATAGTGTATGGCCCATATCGAAGTGGGAGAAGCTTATGGTAGGGTCCAATGAGGCACTCCTTCTGCAAATGTAGCGACACTTTGTTGCCCACCTGGAAGTTGTGTGGCACCCGATGTTGATAATGTCGCTGCTTGTATTTGGCATCAGTTCTGTCCAATATTTCATGAACCTGCTTGCGGATGTGCTGAATGCGCTCGATGAAGTTGTTTTCCTTGTCAGCTTCCAACTGGACATGAGCCGAATCGTCCTGAGTGACCGCAAATGGCATGGCTATGTCAATGGGACATAGTGGCTGGAATCCCAAGCCCACCTCAAAGGGGTTGTGGTCGGTTAAGCTGTGGAGAACTCAGTTATAGCTATGTTGTACATAGGGGAGGCTCTCATCCCATGTGCATGGATGCTTAGAGTTGTAGATCCACAGAATGTGTATGATCATCCTATTGACGAACTCTGTCTGGCCATCAGTTTGGGGATGGAAAGCTGTGGACTGGGTGAGCTTGGTGTCTAGCATTGACCAAAGGCTGGACCAAAATGTACTGAGGAACCTGTTGTCCCAATCTGATATGATAGACTGTGGGATCCCAAAGTGTATCCACACTCATTCAAAGAAGAGTTTAGTAGTGGTTTCTGCTATGATATTCTTCTTGTAGGCCACCATAATGGCCATCTTCGATAATTTGTCGACGACCATGAAAACACAGTCGTTGCCATGCTTAGTAGAAGGAAGGATTGACATGTAATCCACGGAGATGGATTCCCAAGGTCAACTCAGGGTAGGAAGCAGAGTGTAGAGGCCTTGCTTCTTGATGGTCGGTTTGGAAATGGCACAGGCAGTGCAGGATCTGATGTACTTCCTGAAATCCATTCGAAGGTTTGGCCAATAGTCTTCTAGTGGGTGCGTTATTTCCACGTGGTCCTCACTGTGCTGGCTTCCCAAATGTTCTGGTGTTGTCTCTTCTGGGTGGTGGTTTGTATGGTGTTCTGTTGTTTCTAACTGGCTTCCCATGCATAGGTCCTCTGAAGTTATTTCGCTGACCAAAATTCACTTTCGGTGGGTCAAAAGGCAGTACCTCTCGAATCCGAATGGAAAAGTTTTGCCTGGACGGACCTGTGTTTACCAGTTCTTCTTCGGCTATCAAATCCTTTTGTATCGTATCATACAATGTAGGCGGAGTAAGAATGCGGACCTTGTCTCTAATGTTGTCGTTTAGTCCATAAATATATTTGTTCACCTTCAGCTTTTTTGTCGAGATGTGAGGTGCACATCTTAGAAGTTCCATGAACCTGATCTCGTACTCCTGCACTATTCTTCCTCCCTGTCGGAGGGCATTGAACTCATTGAGTTGCCTCTCAATGAACTCTTCAGACATGTAGTGTTTGAGAAACTGTTCTTCAAACAGTTCCCATGACACTTCATTTGCCTCGACTTCCAACTGTGGTTTCAATGTCTTCCACCAGAGTAGGGCTTCCCCTTTCAGCTGCAAAATGGCCATGTGTACCTTCAGGTTCGAGGTGTAGTCCCTCAAGGTGAAGCACCTATGCATGGGAGTTAATCGTCATGTTCATGAAGCACCTATGAATGGGAGTCCGACATTCTTTGGAAGTTTTTCATCATGTTCATGACTTCGCCAATGGGCAAGTTAATCGTCTCTTCGACTCTAGGTGGAGTAGCTACTGGAGGGGTTGGTGGACGTGCTACCTGTGCTCGTCCCCTCCCATTCCTACCTCGGCGAGTCCGTCGGTCCATGACAAAGTATGATTTATCACGCAAGTAAAGTTTTGTTAACTAAACAGTTTCTCAAAGTATTGCGGAAACATTTTGGTCCGAACTAGGTTTGACCGTGCTCTGATACCAAATGCAGAGCCTGTTGGGGTCTCTTTTTTTTTCTTTTTTTTATAACGGTATTTACAGTGGGGAAGGATAACATTCGACACAATTAGTAAACATTTTGACACTTGAAAGTATTAGATTACCAAAAGTATGACCATTGTAAATACACATAGATATATATATTCTTCCTATCTTTTAGTAAAAAGTCTCTCGTTCTGCTACAACATACTAAATTTATTTCACTACCAAAATACATGCAACGACACTTAAAGATAGCCTAAGCATATAAATGAACATATATATATATTGACTTGTAATCTCATTTCCTTCCTTAAAATTTGATAATTAAATCCATTCTTACTCGTTCATCTAAATATACATGATAGCATGAAGATCAACATAACTTAGGACACTTCATTTCAATTCTATTAACTTTAGATTGACATGATCCATTCTCACAACTAAAAATGAAGGCACTGAAATCCGATGTTAATTGAAATATGATTATCATAATAAATCTATTCCCTTCATAAATCTGGATGTAGAATTTGCACAAAATAACTTTACTCTAAGTATGAAATATAAATAGCAATAGCATATATATATATTTACACTTAAAAAATAGTCTTTCCCCATATGTCATTTATTTGAACAATGGTGTATATAGTAGCATTTCCTAATAGCTTTTCCTCTAAGTGTCGAAACTTAAACAATTAAATATGTAACTTGTACATATAAAAACCTTCCTTCCAAAATCAATATTTAAATAATGGTATATCTAAAAATTATGAGTCTAATAACTTTCCCTCCAACTAATACAGTCGAGAATAAATCAGACTTATGATCACATATCTAAATGATAACGTACAGGGCATTTGTAGTACTGAACGCTTTAATAGTAATGAATCAATGGAAACATTCAGTAGCCGACGGGATGAAATTCAAGGGTCTAACTTCCAATGAAACACGCAGAGCGTTGGCAAAGAGGGAACTTAGAGTTCTTTTCTCAAAGAAATCCGTGATATGAGTCTTTTTTTTTTTTAAATCGTCTCCATCGTAAGACGTAGAGCAATTTGAAGAATAAATTTTGACAAGGACCTGGAGTGATCTTCATCATGATACAGAGAAGAATCTCAACTCAATTAAATTATTTGTACAAATCTGGAGGTCATCTTCACGGAGTATTTCTGAAACTTGGTTACAATTCGGGTTATGATTCTGGATTTGACCTTCACCGTAAGACATAGATCCAAATTGAAATCTCAAATGAAATTCATAGCATGAATTTGGTCTACAAATATGGATTACAAGGCTGCGTCGCCGACTTGGGGAAAATTCTACAGTTTTTGCAGGAATGTAATAAAAATGGGCAGAATTGGAGCGTCAGAGAGATTTTGTATTCAATACTTGATGTTAACTTGATACAGAGACAAAAAATAAAAAAAACCATCAATACCAATTTAAACGCAGGGATTTGCAATAGGTGATTCTTCTGAGTAAGAGTTACAGGGATTAGAAGCAGCAATTGTCCCAGATCGGGTTTTCCTGAGATTGGATTTATGATGTCCAACGATATCGGGATATGTGGAGGGAGGACCAATTACCAGATCTACAAACGTTGATTAAATTGACTGCCATCGATTTTGGAATGGACTCCATCATTGGAGGGCCATGAAATAATGCCAGATCTAAAATCGAAACACTAGAGATGAATATCAATGAAGGTTCTGAAATTTAAATGTAATTCACGCTGGATCTGGAAACGTCTACAGAGAGGGATATCGAGAAGTTTGAAAATCGAGATGTGAATCAATTGAAGGATTTGGAACACCATTACTTGTACAGCAATCTAGATCCTTTGCGAGTCTGATAGAAACTAGGCAAAATGCCATTAATACATAGAGAGTTTTACAAACCATTCGAAACTAAAACTACTCAGAGACCAGTTGCATGCTGGCTCAATCAAGAAGGCGAACAAAGTTTAAAAGTGGTTGAAACAGAGTATCGGTGGTTCACATCTTAGTTTAAATGCGTTTGCTTCAATAAGTTTCAGATCGGATTTAAATCTCAAGTTTTCAATCTTGAAACGCTGGTAGAATTCGAGCTATGAGGTATTCCTCATCCACGCTAAATAGCAAAGTTCGATAGAAAAAATTAAGAATAGTGAAATCATTCAGATTCTAGCGATCTGGAAAGTTCAAACCCTTCATCGCAGTAATAGAGTCAGGTTTTAGGGGTTTCGTAAGTTGATCATTTAGCTAGATCTTCCTCCAAGGATGTATACAGGGTTTAAGGACATCGACTGAAACAAACGACAGGACGTAAAATGATATAAGGATAACCAAAATTTCCGTATTTTGAAAATCACCCAGAATATGTTATTTTAAAAAGAAATCTCATACATGTTTACACATGTTTACACGACGCAACAATAAGAAATCTCCAGATTAGATCTTTTCCTTTCCTAATCAAATTCTGATTACAACCACCCTCTTAAAACTCACAATCCATTACATACACAGAAATTTATTTCTTTCCATAAGCCCATTCATAATATAAATCAAGAAGATGACAATAAACATTAATTAAATACTGAAATAGCATAAACCTGATTTAGATCGTCGAACATGAGGTCAAATGTCCGTTGTAGTTGCAGCTGAATCCGTGCTCCAGTCGATCCACTTGACGAAAGTACCGACAACCCCTCGGTTGACCACCCTACCGTATGGAGGTTACTCTTCTTCACCTCGAACCCCCGAGCTAATGAGGTCGTAAGAACACACAAGTTAGCCTCCCGAAAGGATCTCCCAATCCCCGTTCCGGCTAATCCCAACTCCAAGGATCATAACATAATCCGAGATTATGATGACCATCCAGCATTAGGGAGCAAGTGATCCCCTTTTCTCCTTCTCCTCCCTCATTATATAGCAAGAGTTTTTGTGCCATGTGTCTGTCCATGCACCTAATTAATTTAATTTAATATTTTAAATTTCAATATGCTCAATTACATGTGTCTCAAAGTCTTTAATGTGCACCTAATTCTCTAAATCAGTGGGAATTAGGTGTAGGAGAGTTCTACTCCTCTTTTGTTTTTCAAATAGTTTACTAAATGTCTTTTTAGTAAATTTGTTGTTTTATTTAATTAATTTCTTTTAAATAATAAAATATATAAAAGAAATTTGTTTCTTTTATTAAATAACATCTAATGTATATTTTAAAAAAAAAGTTTAGAAAATTAATAATGATTTATATATATTCTATTTAGTTTTTTTTTTTTCTTTACTAGAATATTCTCATTTAAAGTTAACTCCTATTAGTGTTCAAGTCTAAAAGAACTTCTATAGGAACTTCTAGTTTAGCTTTTATTTTATTCCTTCAATAAAGTAGATAAAAAATAGTTTAGACTAAACTAAATGTTTTTGTTTTGTTTTTCTTTTTCACTTCTACTTTTGTTCTTTTCTCTTAACAATAAAATAATGAATATTATTTTCTGGTATTTTTCGTTTAATTTAAAGTCACTTGAATTTATTTTTGATGAGTTTTCGTTTTTTCTATTTTAAATAACAAACATCTTTCTCTTGTCCAGGTGCCTCTTCGGCGGGCCCTTCCGACAGTTTCATTTCTTCCTTCTTATGGGGAGTACTACGTAGCGACCGGGAACCGTTACTGTGATCTCTCAACTACACTCCTTGGAGACTAAGGGATGTTGAGGGATAAGGCTCTCCTTATTGCGCGCCCCTCAACTCATCGTACGCGACCAAATCATTATGGCCTTGCCCGTACGACATATGCTTCCTTGGGTGAGCTGAAACAGCTTCACCTGTGCGTGGATTGCTAATTCAGGGTCGACAGTTAATCGTCGTACCCCTAAGTGTTCTTTCTGTTCTTATGACCTCGATAATTCCATTGTGGTTCAGTCGATAAATCGTCTTACCTGCCATTGCACACACTCAAACGCATATTAGTAGCGCTGCACTATAAAACATTTGTATCATTCTTTTCAGTATCTCAGTCAGTCGAGTCTACTAAACATTCATCATTTTAACATTATGCTTCTGTCAGTCAAGCATGTTCATCATTCGTTATTTCATCTCAGTCAGTCGAATATAAAACAAATCATCATTTTCATTTCAAGTAATTTCAACATTGATCATTTTTCATTTTCTCAGTCAGTCGAGTATAAAAAAAATCATCATTTATCTAACCATTTTAAAAATTTAAAGCAATCATTCATGGTCTAAGTTTTTTATAATTCCGGATCACTTCAAACCAGTGCCCTCAATAGTCAAATCAATTGTAGGTCTCAAAAATAGTCTGATCAATCATAAGTCTAAAATAATCAAATCAATCATAAGTGTTGAGGCAGGCATTACACCAATATAAATACTTCTGCAGTACTGCCACTGTTTTCTCGACCCCAAAATGCCCAACGACCCGACTATAGTGGGATTCCCAAATCATCTTGGCGCGCTCGCTTGAATGAACAAAAAGGTGTCCCAAGTGACATAACAGTCCATCCTGGAGGTGAAAATTGGGAACTTGCTTACCCTCCAAGAGCGTCTTGTATGTGTGGCCAAATTCTGGATCGCTTTTGTAGAGAAGTGGCCAATCAGAAGTCTCGTGCCCACAAGAATTGAGCACGGTGGTTAGCGCCACGATCAGTGGTCGGTTGAGGCAGTCTGCAACATTATTGATGCTTCCCTTCTTGTACTTGATATTCAAATGAAACTGTTGAAGATATGTGTACCACTTCTAATGGCGATCGTTCTGCAACTTCCCTTGTGTTTGCATGAACTACAGGGGTCGATGGTCTGTGTGGATGACCGTTTCCTTCCCCAAAATGTAGTGCTTCCATTTTCGGCAAGACTGCACAATGGAATACATCTTTTTGTCATAAGTGGGATACTTCTGGACTTTGTCGGAGATTGTCTCACTGTGATATGCCACTGGATGTCCTTTTTGAGTAAGAACTTCCCCAATAACATAGTCTGAGGCATCTGTCTCGATCTCAAATGGTTGTTACAAGTCTGGTAATGTGAGCTCTGGGGAAGAGCAGAGGCGATGTTTCAACTCGACGAACGCCTTCGGTTGAGATTCAGACCAAAAGAATTTTTCTTTCACTCCTCCCTTGGTGACTTGGCTTAAGGGCCAAGTGATATGAGAGAATCTCAATACAAACCTACGGTAGAAATTGGCAAGACCCAGAAAGCTACGAAGCTCTGCTAGAGTGGTTGTGGCTAGCCAATCCCGAATGACTTGGAGCTTTGGCCGGATCCACATGCACCCCTCGCTCATCAATAATGTATCCCAGATACTAAACCTGGGTCATGCCAAAAGTGCACTTCTCCAAATTGGCACACAACTTGTGTTGTCGCAGTGTTTGGAGGACCTATCGGATGTGGTGGAGTTGCTCCTCCCAAGTTTGGCTAAAGATCAGGATGTCATCCAAGTACACTACTACAAATGAGTTGGTGAATGGCCACAAGATGTCGTTCATCATCCTCATGAAGGTTGCAGGAGCATTTGTCAGCCCAGAAGGCATGACCAACCATTCAAAAAGGCCCTCCTTGGCTTTGAAGGTAGTCATCCACACATCGGAGGGTTCGATTGGTACCTGGTGATACCCAGACTTCAAGTCGATCTCACTGAAATATTTCCCCCCCTTGAGTTGGTCCAGAAGGTCTTCAATACGTGGGATCGGGTACCTATTCAGGAAAATGATCTTATTCAGTGCCCGATAGTCAATACAGAGTCTCCAAGTCCCATCCGTCTTTTGCACCAACACGATTGGGCTCCCATAGGGCGATGAACTTGGTTGGATGTGCCCTTTCTGCTTTAGCTCCTGAATCTGCCTCTTGATTTCGTCATTCTCCAGAACACAGCGCCAATAGATTGGTCCATTGGGGAGCGATGCACCTGGGGTTAGATCGATGGGGTGCTTGACCAGATAGTGCATAGGCACCCCTATGGGTGAGGTGAAGATTTCCCCGTACTCCTCCATGACCTTGTCCATCTGTTGTTGTCGGGCGGAGGAGCTCTTCCTAGACATCGTCGCCAGAGTCTTATTCTTGCCTTAAGGGCGGATTACCAGGAAAACATATTTCCCCGTTTCAGAAATGAGCTTACTGTATTTTTTTGTAGTAACCAAAGAGATGATGGCAGGCGGCGCTACCTCTGGTATCCTGTACAACTTATTTCCCAAAGTAACAATAACAACGCGAGGTCGGGACTCATACACAACATGTCGCTTCCATAAGTATGGTTGGCCTAATAATACATCAGAAACATCAAGAGGAGCAATGTCACATAATACCTCATCCGTGAAGGGCTTGATGCTACAGGGAAGGCGACACTGTTGGCTAACGCGGAGATCCCATCCTTGGTGAAGCCACCCAATGGTGTACAGTTGTGGGTGTGCTGTGGTCGGCAAGCCCAACCGCTTCATGACCTCTGCTGAAATGAGGTTCTTTTGGCTCCCGCTATCGACAATGAACTGCAACGGAAAACCCTTTACCCACATCTGGGAATGGAAGAGGCGCTCCCCCTCCTCTGGATCTTCTGGTTCCTCGTTCTGGACCTTCGTGCTGGCAAAAGTGGCATTGGTATCCGCATTGATAATCTACTTCCCCCTGTCATTACCCTTTTCAGGTTCTGGTTCGGAGTCGGAACATGCATCCGATTCGGAATCCTTCAGCTCGGCCACCAGTGACTGCTTGGACCGACACTCACATGTGTTGTGCGTGGAGCTCTTATGAAACTCACACCACTTTCCCGTGTCCTTCTTTGGATTCGCAGTGTTTTTCTTTTCTTGAGGTTTTGGCGGGTTATCCTAGGTCGCCCCGCCTTGGCTTTGTCCTTTGTTTCGCGGTTTGGGGGCACCTTTCCCTTGCTTTTGATTTTCAGATCCAAAGTCTTGCTTCTTCTATTTGAACTTTTGCTCAATCTTGGCAGCAAATCGATATACTGCGCCAAGCAAGGAGATGTCGAGGAACTCCATTTCCTCTAGAATATATCTGTGCAGACAACTGTGGTACTTCCGCACCAAATGTTTCTCCGAATATTTGATACCCAATTTTGTGCATAGGGTATGGAACAGATTTGTGAGCTCATGCACATCTTGATCCCTTTATTGCCGCAGCGTCATCCATTGTATGTACTTGTCCTCATAGCTTCCCATGGGATAATATTGTTCCTTGATGGCATCTCGGAAAGAATTCCAAGTGGGTGCGACCGAAAACAAAGAGGATTCCCTCTCGTCCTTCTGCTCACAGTAGGTTTCCCACCAGTCCTTGGCATGGGGGGTGGCTTTAAAGAGTGCAAAAGTGATTCTTTCTCAGTTGTAAAATTCATGCCTCGAGAAATACCCTTCTAATAGATTCAACCATCTATCTACGATTTTTTCTTCTATTTGGCCTTCAAATATGGGAATGTCAAAGTTTACTTGTACCTTAAAAGGGGTATTGCCTCTAGAGTGGATGGTGGGAAGTCATTGAAGGATGTGGGAAAATTTATCCATCATCGTGTTCCTTTGTTTCTCGAGGGCCTCCTCGAGCAATATTTTGATAGGATCTCCTGCTCCCTCATCTTTCTTTTCTTCCTCCATGGGTGGTCGTCGGTGTTTGCGAGGATGATCTTTCAAGGGTTCAACCAGGTTGAACCCTAACTCCTTATACCTCGTCCTCGTTGGGGACATGCAAACAAGGATCGAGAAAGAGCAGAACCGCTCTGATACCACTGATCCGGACTTATGAAGGAACGCAAGGTATTACATAAATACACATAAACGTAGAGATGTAGCAGAAATAAGACTTCATTTCATTAATATCACATAACAGAAACATGCTTACAGACATAATGAAAATAAACTAGCTAGGGCGTTGGTAGCTTATCTCTGAGAAGAGATGTGGCGGCCACCAACCTCTGAACTATGAGTTACAATGGGGCTCAAAGCCTATCTATTATTGAGAAACAAAGGAAAACCCTAATCCTCCAAAAATCTAATCTTAGGAGATGAAAATGCCAAACTATGGGCCCCGTTGGGGTAAATTGGTACATCAATTTCTCGGCGTCGTAACTTTGGCATACGATCTTCATTTGATGCACACGTTACCTCATTGGAAAGATCTATCTGAGGACTAGATGATTGTGATTATCAAGTCTTAACTCACATTCGTCGGATTTTAAGGTTCCCAAAAAAAATCGTTTAGGGCCTCAAAACGGCTATGGAAGTTTAGGACCCGAAAAAACTGCTAAAAGTAGTAAGTTGTGCTATAATTAAGGAAACTAAAAGAACTGAAAGAACAATGTTGGGGCCCCAAGTGAAATAGGCGGGTGGCCACCAATATCCACCTGGATCATTCCTCCCCCCATAAGAAGCAATGGTCTCCATTGCGTGTAGTTCCTCCATGAGATGAGGAAACTTTTGCTGAACTTGGTCCCTGGTGAGCCACTTGCCCTGGTGCAGAAGTTGGCCAGCTTTGACAACCCGATACAATTGGATATTTTTCTAGCGAGTGTTCTTGATTTGCATGTCCATGATACGATCTGTAGTGGCCTATTCCCTGCAGTCTGGGTTTATATATGTTGTTGTGAGTTGTTCTGCAATGTCAGAGATGTCCAGTAGAGGTGGAAAGTAGGGCCGAAGGCGGTTCACATTGAACACTAGGTGCAGACCAAGGAATGGTGGAATACTGAGCTCGAAGGTGTTTTCCCCTACAACCTTGGTAATAGTGTATGGCCCATATCGGAGCGGGCGAAGCTTATGGCAGGGTCCAACGAGGCGCTCCTTCTGCAAACGTAGCCACACTTTGTCGCCCACATGGAAGTTGTGTGGCACCCGATGTTGATCATGTCGCTGCTTGTATTTGGCATTGGTTCTGTCCAATATGTCATGAACCTATTGTCGGATGTGTTGAATGCACTCGATGAATCTGTTTGCTTTGTCAGCTTCGGACTGGACATGAGCCAAATCGGCCTGAGTGACTGCAAATGGCATGACTACGTCAATGGGACATAGTGGCTTGAATCCGAAGCCCACTTCGAAGGGGCTGTGGCCGGTTGAGTTGTGGAGAGATTAGTTATAGCTGTGTTGTACATGAGGGAGGCTCTCATCCCATGTGCATGGATGCTTAGAGTTGTAGATGCGCATAATCTGTATGATCATCCTATTGACGAACTCTGTCTGGCCATCAGTTTGGGGATGGAAAGCTGTGGACTTGGTGAGCTTGGTATCCAGCATTGACCAAAGGCTGGACCAAAATGTACTGAGGAACCTATTGTCTCGATCTGAGATGATAGACTGTGGGATCCCAAAGTGTACCCACACTCGTTCAAAGAAGAGTTTAGCAGTGGTTTCTGCTGTGATATTCTTCTTGCAGGCCACCATAATGGCCATCTTTGATAATCTGTCGACGACCACGAAAACACAGTCATTGCCATGCTTAGTAGAAGGAAGGCCCGACATGTAATCCATGGAGATAGATTCCCAAGGTTGACCAGGGGTAGGCAGCAGAGTGTGGAGGCCTTGCTTCTTGATGTTCGGTTTGGAAATGGCACAGGCAATGCAAGATCTGATGTACTTCCCGACATCCATTCGAAGGTTTGGCCAATAGAAATAATTCTGCAGTACTCCCACTGTTTTCTCAACCTCGAAATTCCCAGCGACCCGACTATAGTGGGATTCCCAAATCATCTTGGTGCGCTTGCTTGAAGGAACACAAACTGTGTCCCAGGTGACATAACAGTCCATCTTGGAGGTGAAAATTCGGAACTTGCTTACCCTCCAAGAGCGTCTTATATGTGTGGCCAAATTCTGGATCGCTCTTGTAGAAAAGTGGCCAGTCAGAGGTCTCATGCCCACAAGAGTTGAACATGGTGGTTAGCGCCACGATCGGTGGTCGGTTGAGGTAGTCTGCAACATTATTGGTGCTTCCCTTCTTGTAATTGATATTCAAGTGAAACTGTTGCAGATATGTGGACCACTTCTGATGGCAATCGTTCTGCAACTTCTCTTGTGTTTACATGAACTGCAGTGGTCAGTGGTCTGTGTGGATGACCATTTCCTTCCCCAAAATGTAATGCTTCCATTGTCGGCAAGCTTGCACAATGGAATACATCTCTTTTCCATAAGTGGGATACTTCTGGACTGTGTTGGAGAGTGTCTCACTGTGATATGCCACTGGATGTCCTTGTTAAGTAAGAATTTCCCCAATAACATAGTCTGAGGCATTTGTCTCGATCTCAAATGGTTGTTTCAAGTCTAGTAACGTGAGCACTGGGGCATAGCAGAGGTGATGTTTCAACTTGACGAACGCCTCCTGTTGAGATTCAGACCAAAAGACTTTTGCTTTCACTCCTCCCTTGGTGACTTGGCTCAAGGGCCAAGTGATATGAGAGAATCCCAATATGAACCTACGGTAGAAATTGGCAAGACCCAGAAAGCTGCGGAGCTCTATTAGAGTGGTTGGGGTTGGCCAATCCCGAATGACTTGGATCTTGGCCAGATCCACATGCACCCCTCGCTCATCAATAATGTATCCCAAATACTGAACGGGGGTCATGCCAAAAGTGCACTTCTCCAAATTGGCACACAACTTGTGTTACCGCAGTGTTTGGAGGACTTGTCGGATGTGGTGGAGGTGCTCCTCCCAATTTTGGCTGGAGATCGGGATGTCATCCAAGTACACTACTACAAATGAGTTGGTGAATGGCTGAAATATGTCGTCCATCAACCTCATGAAGGTTGCGGGAGCATTTGTCAGCCCGAAAGGCATGACCAACCATTCGAAAAGGCCCTCCTTGGCTTTGAAGGAAGTCTTCCACACATCGGAGGGTTCGATTGGTACCTGGTGATACTCGGACTTCAAGTCGATCTCACTGAAATATCCCCCCCCGGATTTGGTTCAAAAGGTATTCAATCTGTGGGATCGAGTACCTATTCTGGACAATGATCTTATTCAGTTTCTGATAGTCAATACAGAGCCTCCAAGTCCCATCCTTCTTTTGCACCAACACGATCGGGCTCCCATAGGGTGATGAACTTGGTCGGATGTGCCCTTTCTGCAACAGCTCCTGAATCTGCCTCTTGATTTCGTCATTCTCCAGAGCACAGTGACGATAGATTGGTCCATTGGGAAGCGACGTACTTGGGGTCAGATTAATGGGGTGCTTGTCCTGACAGTGCAGAGGCACCCCTGCGGGTGAGGTGACGATTTCCTCGTACTCCTCCACGACCTTGTCTATCTGTTGTTTTCGGGTAGAGGAGCTCTATTTGGAGGTCGTGGCCACAATCTTATTCTTTCCCTGAGGGCAGATTACTAGGAAAACAAATTTCCCCGTTTTGGAAATGAGCTTACTGCATTGTTTTGAAGTAACCAAAGAGATGGCGGCAGGCGGCGCTGCCTCTGGTATCCTGTACAACTTATTTTTGTGAGGAAACTACAACAATTAATTGATAAAATGCACATTATATGAGATCACAAAATATTTTATTGATCGTAGGCCACTTTGAGGGGGAAAACTCCTTTGAGCAAGCTCAATACAAATAGCTTCATGGTACCTTCATTGGCCTCAACACACACTTATATACTAAGTCTATGCCCAATACTATGGGTCAATACCATGGGACATATAATACCACAAGACGACTTACAAAGCATATGCATCCAATACTATGGGTCAATACCATGGGCTAATACAAGATATGGATCAACAAATACTACGGGACGACTTAGAAAACATATGCATCCAACAACAATATACTAACAAAGTAAAGAGAAGGGTTGACATGGGTTCCTAACATCACCTCTCCCTTAGAGAAATCTTTTTCCTCAAAGCTTTAGATGTGGAAATTGATGTGGAATCTGAAGGAGTGGTTCCCCTGTAGCATCTTCGGGTTGCATTCCGTGCCACTGAATTAATACCTCTGTGATAGATTGAGAGAGAAGCTAACGAATTTTGAGTTTCAAGGAGGATTGCTTGGAAGGTTGTAGACGAAGAAGAACCATATCATCTGCGTGAAAAGTGCGCTCAGAACGGTGTTGATCGACTTGTTGTTTCAATCGAATTCTTTCCATGTGAAGATTTTCTTGTAGAATGAGAAGAATCTGATCGCGGTTTCGAAGAACCGAGTCAATTTCCTGAACTGGGGAACTGCTGAGGGTGTATGGAAGAAGAACTGGCAGTGCTTGTTCATAGAATTCTTCATATGGTGTCATTTTAGATATGGTATTGTACCACTGGAGAGCTTCAAGGAAATCCATAGAAATAACTGTCCAAATCTGTGTAGGGATGGGCAAGGGTTTGAGTAGTCCCGAAAGGAGTGTCATTTCACCCTTGTTGACATGGCAAGTATCACAGTCAGCCACCATCTATTGAATTGTCATTTTCAGTCCCTACCAAAAGAAGTTACATTGTTATCGGTCATACGTTTTGAGGAACCTAGAGTGTTGATGTATTTGTAACTTCGGAAGATATTAACTTATATATTGTATATATTACATTTGTACTTTATTGTATCCCCAACGGAGATGTATTATTCCTCCGATTGGAAGTGTCGTCATTTGTATTTGCAAGTGTCACAAGTTACATTGTAAGTGTTGTAACTTATATTTGATGGGTCATTAGACCACCTTAGAGGGGTCGGCCCAGTGTGGGTTAAAGGGTTATTAGACCACCCTAGTGGGGTCGCCCCAGTGACATGTGGATGGGTTATTAGGTTTCCTTAGGAATTCGTCCCAGTTAGGGTTAAAGGCAATTCAAGTCATTGTATAAATAGAGAGTGTGACTCTCTCATTCTATTCATTCATTCACTCACTCACTTCGCATTAGTGAGAGAGAGGAGGAGTGCACACAAATGGAGGAGGAGTAGCTGCTAGGAGACTATCTCTTGTTTTGGAGTTTGATCTTTGTGATCTTTGTATTGGTGCTCATTCTATCTCTGAGGAAGTTGTGGGGTTTTTCACCTTCTTGGTTTTCCCTAGTGAAATGCTTTGTGTCTCGTCTCTCGTGTTTGATATGTTGTACATGTTTTTCTCTCAGTTAAGATCCTAGATCATATTGAATTAAATGATGAAAAACTAACATGGAGTCAGAGCTAGCCTGAAGGAAGGCATTGTATTTCATTTACGACACTTGTTGCACTTGTGACAAATTGGAAGCTAGGGCTTGGTATAGTAAAAACGAGTCATCGTGGCACTTTCGCTATAAATCCGTTTTGGAGAAATTTTAGGATCTGAAACCTTTGTAGGCCGGAGATGAAATGTTCATGCACCTTGTGTCCGAAGATCAGCCTCAGATTCGTTGTACTTTGTGAGATATGATCCGTACAAGTTAGGGTTTCTGCCTCTTCCAGAATGCAACCCTAAATAGGTGACCTACGAACAAAGGTCATATCGCGGGCTAGGAAGCTCCAAATGGAATTCCGTAAAAAGTGGAAGTTAGGGCACATACTTTAGTTTCATAGGTCTGGGTTTCAGAGGCCGAAGTTGAAAAGTGACATGTGGCACTCTGTACAAATTTGTTATGTTGTTTCATCCCATAAACAGGTCATGGTGCGACACTTGGCATATCTCTCTCATGGAGAATCCATTGGATGTCAGATCTGTGGGGTCGGAAAGATGGCAGGTCATTATACCATAGGCCAAAGTTTCAGACCCTGAGGATCTGAATTTTAGAGATACACCAGAAACAATATGGCATATATTTCTGTCCAAACATAATTGGATTCTGAGCCCTTTCTTTTTTTGGCCCTTCACTACTGTAGGAAATTAGGGTTTCTGCAAAAGTTGGAATTTTGGAATCTGAGACCACGGTTGGATTCTCCTCATCAAAATCAAAATTTAGAGACCAAGATCGAAGTTTCTGGTTGGGTAGAACCCCGAGCTCTATCAAACCCTAGTTCGGGATTTTGACCAGAAAACCAGAATTTGACAAAAGTTGTAGATCCAAAATTCGTAGGTCATTTTTGGAGGGTCAATTTTTGGAGTTTTCAAAATATGAGCACACCAGCTTGCTCGCCTTAGTCAGCTGCATCTCCCTATCCAGACAGAAGTTTGAAATTCCAAGTTTGGATTTTTAGGGTTTCTCTGTCAAACCCTAGCCAGCTCTAGATCTAGATTCAGAAAATCAAGTGGGGCTCATAACTTCTGAGCATGGAAGTATCGCATTGGGTTAATCCTAGAAGAAAATGATTTGGACACCTACACAAGTGAAGAAGTTTTAGTTTCAGAGGGAGATGAGGCTAAGGCCTTACAAAAGAAGACTACAAGCAATCCTGATAGGTATGACTTAAGGAGATACAAGTATGTTTTGAAATTTGTTCATGATTAAGTTTGTCTTCATATTATTGAGGTTAGTACAATCTTGATTAATTTTAGACTTGTCTTATCGCCTTAGTAAAAGTATGAATGCATGTGAATGATAGAAGACATTCATTGATTAGGGACCAGGGTTATGACACTTATGATTGTACTAATGCACTGTGGTGTTGTATGAGGATGATGTTGTCCACTAACATGAAAGGTACATCAAGAAAGACAAATCAAGTTCTAGATTGAGAACATATGACCATGGTGACATGAACACAAAGACTCATCCATAGCCATTGATCACATAGAAGCTCTACTTACGAGGTATGCATAATTTGGTTCTACAATGCTTAACTTATGAGATATGCAGGTTACTAGCTCAAGGTCTTTAAATCATTGAAGAGAACAAAGAAGACATTATTTGGGTATGTTAGACATAACTAGAAAACATGATAATCTAGGTATGTTTTTCCTATATCAAATTAGAATCCTACCTTGTGTTAGGATCTTATATAAGTATGTTTTTTGTATGATTGATAATGATTATTCATGAAGTTATAAGTTTGAGTAATCATGGGTTTATGCATATTATGCTTCTTACTTTGATTGATGATATGACAAACTAGAAGAGTCCTATGGTCAAATAAGAATATGCATGAGTAAAAGAAGTCCTCCCTGAAACCTTGAAATACTAACGCTTGTGATAAATTAACTATGTATGAAATGATCATGACCATACATATTTAGAATCATAATGTTTTGATAGTATTGAGATTATACTAATGCATGTACGATTATGTATGAGATCTTGAGGATGACACAATGATGACACTAATGCACACTTAAGGATGCATAGTGGTTCAGGATGGATATAAGTTCAAAGACAGATAATCCAGGAAGCAAAGATCAAGAGGGAGCACACTCCAATAGTTCTTGCAAGGAAGCAAAGATCAAGAGGGAGCACACTCCAGTAATTCCTGTAAGGAAGCAAAGATTGAGAGGGAGTCCACCCAACAACCAAAAAAAGATAAGTATTTGAATTGTCATTTCTTGTATATATGATTACTTAAATAATGTTCTTCAATCATGTACGTACTTATGTTCCTAGATTTAGGATGTATATTATGAATATTAGAAAAGTTGCATTAAGGAACAAGATACTACTAATATACAAGTAATGGGTAAATGGCCTATGGTACTGTACAACATTCCATTTCTACTTATCTAGAATGAAACCTCTTTGTTGACATGTTGGGAGTTGTGCACACTCTTAACAATGTTCTGGTAGAGATGGAAGGCATCTAGAAAGTTACGGGATATGGATAAATGTTGTATTGAAGCATTGACTAAGATAATTGCATGACTGTATGACATATATATTTATGTGTAAGAATTTGTTCTGAAATCTGTGAGATGTTTCTAATCATGCAATTGAACTTGTCTTGTAGGAAAGACCGTGTACCATCACCTACAAGAGAGATGTGTTTCGAAGAACAAGTGGCGAAGACTCAACAACGACATTTGTTCCAGCAACGAAGTTCAAGAAAACTACCTATTGAAGATATTGAAGAATTTGAAGTTCCCAGGATCTGGGATGCAGTAATGGAAGGATGCCATGATCGAGGAGTACCAGTCGATCATGAAGAATGATGTTTGGGATGTGGTCCCAAGACCATAAGGGAATTCTGTTGTGACTTCCAAGTAGATCTACAAGATCAAGCATGCTGCAAATGGAAGCATAGAGAAATACAAGGCAAGGTTTGTGGCTCGTGGGTTCTCCCAGAAAGAAGGGATAGACTATGAAGAAACTTTTGCACCTGTAGGCAGATACACTTCCATCATAACAGTACTTTCTCTGGCTACAGTGATGAAATGGAAGATACACCAGATGGATGTCAAGATAACTTTCTTGAATGGTGTAGTCGAAGAGGAAGTGTATGTGGAGCAACCAATCGAATTTGAGACACATGAAGTCCTGGGATGCTCTTTAGAGATCTTGCAGGTCGCAAGACACTGTTTTAATGTTTTGTGGAGACAACATGTAATCAGTCCTAGAGATCCAATAGGTTGAGCAGTAAGCTCGTAATCAGTCCTGGGATGCTCTTTAGAGATCTTGCAGGTCGCAAGACACTCTTTTAAGGTTTTGTGGACGTCACATGTAAAAGTCTTGGGAGATCCGATAGGTTGAGGAGTAAGCTCATAATAAGTCCTGGGATGCTCTTTCGAGGTTTCGTTGATGCACATAATCATCCCTCAGGATTCCATAGGATGGCCAACTCGCAGAGATGATGAAGACCTACAGGAGGCTAGGCCTACATCCAGCATGAAAAAGGGATGGCTCTGTAGAACTTCCTATGACGAGAAGAATTGAGAGATAGCCCCAATGATCGATATGACAAGTACAGCAGCTGTGACGATGATGCTCCGTGATCCAGTGATGATGATCCAGCTCCAGTATTGAAGACTTGTGCCTATATGTCTTGATGACCTGTGTCAAGAGAATACCTTCCTAGTTAAGAGGGAGTGTTGATGTATTTGTAACTTCGGAAGATATTCACTTGTATATTGTATATATTACATTTGTACTTTATTGTATCCCCAACAGAGATGTATTATTCCTCCGATTGGAAGTGTCGTCATTTGTATTTGCAAGTGTCGCAAGTTACATTGTAAGTGTTGTAACTTATATTTGATGGGTTATTAGACCACCTTAGAGGGGTCGACCTAGTGTGGGTTGAAGGTTTATTAGACCACCCTAATGGGGTGGCCCTAGTGACATGTGGATGGTTTATTAGGCTTCCTTAGGAAGTCGGCCCAGTTAGGGTTAAAGGCAATTCAAGTCATTGTATAAATAGAGAGTGTGACTCTCTCATTCTATTCATTCATTCACTCACTCACTTCACATTAGTGAGAGAGAGGAGGAGTGCACACAAGTGTAGGAGGAGGAGCTACTAGGAGACTATCTTTTGTTTTGGGGTTTGATCTTTGTGATCTTTGTATTGGTGCTCATTCATCTTTGAGGAAGTTGCAGGGTTTTTCACCTTCTTGGTTTTCCCCAGTGAAATGCTTTGTGTCTCTTGTCTCTTGTGTTTGATATGCTGTACATGTTGTTCTCTCAGTTAAGATCCTATAGCATATTGAATTAAATGATGAAAAACTAACATGCCCTACCGATGGAGAAGCATGGAGTTCATAGCATAGATAACCCTGTTGAACAGATTGCAACCAATTTGGAACAAGCAGAGAAATAGCTGTAAGAGAAACCAAGTCATCAAATGTGCGAGAAGGAGCATCTGCCACCATATTGTCCTTACCCTTCTTGTAAGTGATCACATAGGAATAACCCATGAGTTGGATAACCCATTTTAGGTGTGCTAGGGAGGAGATCCGTTGTTCCAGGAAATTTTCCAGACTCTGGAGATCAGTCTTGATGCAGAAATAATTCCCTAATAGGTATTGCTGCCACTTTTGTACTACATGCAAAATAGATATCATTTCCTTCTGAGATGTAGATGCGGCTCCATTCTTACCGGAAAGGTCTCTTGAAGGTGGCAAGCCCACTGGTTTAGCAAAGGCATCTGCATATCTATCCAAGGAAGTAGTGGAGACTATTGATGGGTGCATCTGAATGGAATGGAGTTGAGCGATGACACCATGTGAATTCTTCTTAAGGATCTTTTCCAGGTGATGTGAACTGATGATGTGGAGAGACCCAGGTTGTAATCCCGCAAATTTGTGTTGTTTCCCATTGACTGAAAATTGCATCCAAAGTTTGCAAAATCCCATAACATGGGGCCAAGAGTGCGTAACCATTGAACGCCCAAAACCACATCACATCCGCCTAAGGACAAGGCAAACATGTCAGAGCGCAGGTTATAATATTCCAAAGAGATACACGCATTGTGACTCTTCCCCTTGCAAGGTAAGGTGTCCCCATTAGCAATCATGACTTCAAAGTTGGAGCAAGGATGGACAAAACAATCATCTTGTTTGGCGATCCGATGGTCAATGAAATTATGAGTGCTACTAGAATCAATGAGTATTTTAAGAGGGATCTTCTTGAAGTAACCCCTGACCCACATTATTTGGGAGGTGATGATTCGGCCTAAAGAATGGAGAGATATCTTTGGCTAGTCGTCCTGAGACGGAGGGTCAATAGGTGGCTCCTGAATGTCGACCTGATCATATATTGTATCTGGAGCTTCTTCACCAATTTCAAAGGCAAGCGGAGAATCCACATCCAACAGATAGAGCTTTTGCTCAACACATCTATGTCCCCGAGTGAATTTCTCATCACAATTATAACAAATCCCTTTTTCTTTGCATGCCCGCATCTCTGTTTCAGACAAATGCTTGATAGGAATTGGTCGAGGAGCTGGCGGGATGGGAGGTCGTTGGGAACCCATATTTATGAAGAGAACAAAAGTGGGTTTGGAGCGTTGTTGGGCTGCAATCTTGTCTTCTGCAAACTTAGCCAACCCAAGGGCTTCCATCATTGTGTTGGGACAAAACATTTTGACCTCTGAGCGGATTTCATCCTTAAGACCACTGATAAAACAACTCCCGTAGAATTCATCAAACAATCCTTCTGTGTGATTGGCTAGTTTCTCAAATTCTGTCTGATACTCTCGCATAGTGCCAAATTGGCGAATTTTAGTGAGTGCTCATGTGAAGTCATCAAAAGCACTATGAATTGGAAAAAATCTATCCATTTTGGCTCGTCATGAGCCTTGATGTACCAACAGTACCATTGAAGAGCTTCATGTTCCAAATGAAAGGATGCAAGTGGAACTTTGTTGACATCAAAAGTATTATGCAGATTGAAATATTGTTCTACCCGATAGATCCATCCAGTTGGATCAGTACCATTGAAGCGAGGAAAATCAAGCTTCGGACCGAGGAAATTGTTGGAAGAAGAGAAGCCATTGTCTGAAGAAGACTCTTACTATCATTTATTGTTCATGGCTGAATGCTCAAGATGGAGGCCGAGAAATTCACTAGTACAAAATGAGAGATAAGTGACCAAGCGACCAAAAAAATTGGTCACCACAATGTTTTCAAGGGATAAATGACCAAAATTGAGAAATTTTAAGTGAACTGACTAAAAATGACCAAGATAAATGACCAATTTGGTCACGGGATAAAAACTAAACTAAAAATGACCAATTTGGTCACAGGATAAAAACTAAACTAAAAATGACCAAGATAAATGACCAATTTGGTCACGAGATAAGAACTAAACTAAAAATGACCACATAACAATTGGTCATTTATGTAGTAATTTTTAGTTGTGTCATTTCGGCAATGGAAAATTATAATTTTGATAATGAATTTGTACAATTTACTAAATTTTTAACTCTGCAGATGGATTCGGAGACCCCTTACAATTTACTAAATTTTAACACTGCAGATGGATTCGGAGACCCCTTCTAACATTAATAGTGCACAACTTGGATTATTTTTCAATACATGTTGTCTATTAAGGGATCATTTATTTGAGGCCATCCTGATGCCTATTATGTTAGATGATAGAAGAATCATTGAGATGCTCATTTAGAGGTTTCTCTACTAATTAGTGCTTTGGGTGTGGTGAGTTGATATCTAGATAACACATCATGTCTTGCATATAGTTTATCAAGTGATAGATGAGTTCTTCTACATGTGGTTGAGTTGAGTCTCAGTCGATATTTTTCATCTTTCCCTTTTGGAATTGTCATGTCCTAAAGTTAGTGTCATTCTATTCAGCTTGTTGCACTGGTTAGGTTCATATTTTGTTTGAACAAAACCATCGCCATTTGACCATCTCAACAGTCTGTTAAAGTTTCGACAAGTTCATGTATTTTGATTCATGTTGGTTAAAAATTGTCAATTTCAAAACCTCCATTAATTCTCCATATGCATTCATTCACCATGGTTCTCTTTGCATTTGAGTTCAAAAATCTTTAAAGTTACCCTGGATCCCTCCCTTACAAGAAACAACCAATATCCTCCATTTTGAAGAAAAAATAATTCCTCCCTTTTTGTAAAAATCCCTTTGTTCCCATCTCCTTGAATAATAATAATAATAAAAATACCCCCATAATTGCACCTAACCCCTTCTCCTTTCACATATAAAATAAATAAATTATCAAAAACCTTTTTCCCTGTATATTTTCACCCATATATAATATTAATATATTGTATAGTTATTATATATATTTATATAATTAATATATGTATATTATATAAGTGCCATTGCTTCTTTTGTTCTTTTCTTTTCCCTAGTTATGTTTCACATCTATCGAGGAGAAGAATTATGAACATTGAAGAAGTGAATATTGAACGAGGTATTAAATATTTATTCAGCTTCAAGATTATTGAAAAATTGTTCACCATAAAATCATAAATATGAAATCTCATGGTTGTGATTTTAAACCTAAAACCTTTTTATAAAAGCTCGCCTAATAAATTGGCTTAGGGAGCATCAATCCCTGGCATTAGTAAGTCAAATGAACCCCTCTCTGGAACTCATATCTCTAGCATCTCGACTGCAATGTTAAAATTTAGTAAACCAGCATAGATCCATCTTAAACCCGTATCTATCAAGCACCGAGAGGGATCCAATTTCTTGCGGTGTATTTCTTTTTTTTTTAATTTAAACTCAAGAAATTTGATCTTTCTTGAGAAATTCGATTTTTCTGGATTGATAGATCCGGGTTTAAGTTTTACGTTTTTATTTTATAAATGAACATCTATTTTTTAATTACTTTTCATAATATTTTATTATATGAACCAACATGGATTTTTTTAAATACTTTCCATAATTTAATTTTTTATTTTATGAGCCGACATGAATTTTTTTAATTATTTTGTTAGTAACAAACGTTACATCACGATATAACATTACATGTAACGCTACACATACACGTTACAACATCTCCCCCATACTGGGTTGTAGAGCACCTCGTTTCACTCGGTGCAATTAATTACTACTATGGAAATTATCACTAAGGATGCGGTTAGATATACTAATTTAGGATTCTTAAAATATATCTATAGAACACATTTACTCCATTGCGATCACACTAAATTGATATAAGACACCCCCTTATTTGGGGGATATGTGGATGGATCCTTTTCTTTATATAGATAAGGAGGCCTGAAAAAAAATTCAATGACAATAAATAGTCTCTTTGTAACAACATTTTTTTATGGCCAATAAAGCTTCCAACCCTATCAAACCCCAATTTCTCCTTTTATCTCACATCAACATGATTTATGAAATCAAATAACCAAATGATAATGAGTAGGGTTCCAGTCCCACCAAGATGTGAAATTAAGTCGACATCTTATCCCACCAACTAAACTAGAGACTCGATGCCTTGCCAAAAACCAAGTCCCATAAATGGTTGAGTTGGCATTATGGCCCTTAGAAAATCTATTATCTTACAAGACTATTGAAATGGCACAACTAATGATAGTGATTAATGTTGCAAAGACCCGGGATTTATCCCCTTGGTTAAGGAATTGACCATACTTAGACATCTATAAATTTGAATTTGTATTTCTTTCGAAAGCGAAATATTTTAGGGTAATGGTCAACTTGGATTCCATTGACACAGTCGGTCACTCTTATTTTCTGTTATTGATGAAAATCTCACCACTATAATCCCCCCCCCCACAGAGGCCACAATGACTATGGTTCATTTAAATACGCCCTTGTAACCCCATTTGCTTGAACATATTTTGGATCAAAGAACACAATTTATGTCAATCAAAGAACACAATTTAAGGCCATGGGTGAGGAATACCATGTGATGGTGGGAACTGGTCTGAAAGAATGCATCCTCAATGGTCTCCTTTCGGTGGATTGGGTCAATGTGAGTTCACATTCATTTGATTTTATAACCAGTATTTTAGATTCTTCAACAATGAATGCTAATAGTAACAATAAGGGATGGAACAGGGGTTAGGATATGAATGGCACATGCATGGGGGTATCTAGGGTTTCTGCAGGAGGTTTCTTCTCTCGTGGAGGTTTTCAAACATCTCCAGTATGCGGATCTGAGGTTTTTTCTCTCACGGAGGTTTTCAAACATCTAAGGTATGCGGATCTAATGCCTAACAAATGAGCCTTGATACATTCTTTTCTCTTGCGGATCTAGGATATTCTGAGGTATATGGAGGTATCATATAAAATATAATACACCAAGGAATCCTTCTGATAATAAAAATAATATAATAATTTTAAATACAATGAGATGGAGTTCGCAAGAGTAGGTAATAATAAATAAAAATAATATGAAAATTTTAAAGACAATGAGATCAATAATTTGCAGAGTAAGGCTGATAGTAGAGATTACAGAGAGTAAGTTAGCATTTAGCGAACATTCCAAACTAGTTAAGAAATTAAACCTGATAGCTGAGGCCCTAAGGATCCATAGGTATCAGCCTTTGGCTTTGCGGACACTTGTTAGAACCTACATGTAACTAATTGACAGGACTAACTTTATCTTATGGCCATGAGGTTGAACCAGTGCTCCGTGAAATTTGACACACCAATCCCAATGTGATGGGATTTGTGGATGAGGTTGAATCCTTCTTAGGGCACTCCGCATTTTTTATTAGTCTAGTTTCCCAACTCGTTGTACACTGTTTGTTCCGTATATTTTGCGCAGTGTAAGAATGGTCATGGCTTCTGTTTTCACTCTTCCAATTGCAATTCCATCATCCAACATGAGTAAAGGGCCACATTCATGGCTACTCCACTGCACGAACTCTACAAAAGGAAGAAGATCGGAGAGGCAACAGGGATTGAAAATGGTGGTCCTTGAAGTGAGCAGTGGAGGTGGCTACTGTGGGGTCAGCATTAGAAGCAGCAGCAATGGAGGAAGCTGCAGCAGCCACGGGAAATCTTCAGGTCCTAATCTTTCCAAAATTGGAAAAGAGTTTGAAACCATGGTTTCCAGAGCCACATTGAGTGAACATGAGAAGGAATACAATACCGTGGAGGTAGGTTTCTAAGACCGTGAAAAGACCCACAGAGTGAGTTTAGGCAATTTGTAATTCAATCTTGGGACTGTTTCCTGTTTTCTTATTTTGATTCAAGCTGCTTATTGCATTTGTGGGTCTATAATCAAATCACTGAGCTAGATTCCCATTATGTTATTTTGATTCAACTGGTCATTGCATTTGGGTGTCTGTAATTAAATCCTTGGACTCAACCATTCAAATGGTGATTGGATCTGTGGGTCTGTAATTGAATGTTTGGATTAGATGCCCATTATCTTATCTTGATTCAAGCTGATGGTTGCATCTGCGGAGTTGTAATTGAATCATTATAAATTATAATAGATGTCCATTATCTTATATTGATTCCAGTTGGTGATTGAATGGGTGGGTTTGTGATTGAATCATTGGATTAGATGGCCATTATCTTATTTTTATTCAAGCTGGTGGTTGCATGTGTGGTCTGTATTTGAATCATTGGACTAGATGCCCATTATCTTATTTTGATTCAAGCTGATCATTACATCTCCGGGTCTGTAATTACATCATCGGACTGGATATCCATGATCTTATTGTCATTCAATTTGGTGATTGCATCTGATGGCTCTGTAACTGAATCATTGGACTAGATGCCTATTATCTTATTTGTATTTTTCATTCAATCAGGAGATTATAGAAAGAGTTTACTTTTTTCAGAACTTTCTGTAATTGATTCATTAGATTGGATACCCATATCAGTTTATATATATTTTTGCTTCGTTGTATTGATGCCTTTCAGTTGACAGTCTGTTTGCTTGCTTTGATATCCAGATGAAGGGGAGCATTACTCGGGATGACTTTAAAGAAGTTATGAACATTGGGCCTTCAAGATTTGTAAGTGTTGTAAGAATTTTTCTGAATCGTGATGTATACAATGAATATATCTAGTCTATATAACGAACCCTATTTTGTGGAATTCGCAGCAAACATTGTCTACAAAGATATATTTATTAGCATTTTCCATTTGGGTGTTAGTTTGTGGCATTTTAAACATGTTTAAAGGTACATCTTCCTGTAATGAGATTTAGTTATATGTCAGCCAGAGGTTGAGAGAAGAATGATGATTGGATACCTTGATATTTCATTTGCAGGATAGTGTGGTTGTGTTTGTGTGTGCTAGTGTATGTTGTTTAGTATTGGGAAACTAGTGTTGTAAGGTTACATAGACTACATTCCCCACTTTGTCTTAAGCAGCCAGTGCAGACCTCTAAAGCAATGGTGGAATTGTGGGCACGGAGTACACTTGATCCCTGAACTTTGCCATCTCAAAATCAAAATCAAATCCACAAGGCTTCCTTGGAATACTCTTGTGCGAGTTGTGGCTGGCTTTTAACTCAAAACTGGGGAAGTCAAGCTTTCCATTCAAGATTCCTCATTGGATCCCTTAACCCTCTTCAGAATTAAAAGAGAGTAAAGATTGAAAATCTGGATCAGCCAACTAGGATAATCTTGATTGAATATATGAATGAGGTTGATTCCACTCCTGATCCAAGACTGCTTGCTATAGAAGTACCCGATTTTTTTTTAATAAATGTCCCAACTAAAGGTTATAAATTTTATCCCTTTCCCTTAGTAATGAGAGTAAGATTATCTTTCTAATGAAGGGTTGATCAGGACTTTTCCTTAGCAGAGTGGGTCTGCCCTGGCGCTGTAGGGCAAGTTATTTGGAAGCGGTCTATCTCAAAGAGCACAGGCGCTCAGTTATTTTAAATTTGTTTATTCTTTTTCATGGTCAGGACCATTGGATTCTGAGTAGCAACAATGCACTATTTTTCAGAAGCATTTCAGACTGTTGGCTTTGTAGCCTTTGAAGTTTGAATGTTCAAGTTTTCCGCTGAACTTTTCTCTCAAAAGTGTATGGCAGATTGCTACAATAATCTGGACACTTTTCTATTGTCTTATGAATTATAGTGCCATCCCAAATCAAGACTCCTTGACTCTCCTTGTTCACTTCACTCAATTTAACCTCAAATCAAGAAGATTTCTAACTTAGAATTAAGATGTCTTTAGTCTCAATTTGCTTCTACACCTTAGAAATGGAGCATATTAATGACATAAGTAGTTGAAACTGTTGCAAATTTTGGAATGTAGATGAGGTCATGCTAATCTCAGATCCTAGATAACATCACTCAAAGTTAATATTAATGGACCACATGCTATCACTTATTCCCTCTGCACCCTGAACCTGATGTTTTGTTGTGTCCTGCAGGTTGAAGAAGGAAAGGTGGAAACAGTCATTGATCTACAGGCGATGCTAAATGAATTAAAAAATGGAAAATTTGCATTTGACAATCTCGAGGATGTGTTTATCTAAGTGACAACTACAGTAAGGTATGTCTGAAAGATCCAATTGACCTTTGCTTGCCCATTTTTATTCTTTACATGAAAATTGGAATCAAGAAAATTTTCATCTTAGTTGAAAAAATATAGATGATTAGTGAGTGTATATTTTTGCAGTTCATATTATTCATACAAGTTTTAGAGAAAGCTACATGAGGATTTATGTTACGACGTTTTGGGTGAACCCATCACCCATCTTAAGAGAATTTGAGTACCAGTGTGAACCTGAATCCTAAGCCGGTTTTGTCCAAAGCCTATATGAACAAGATATATATGTCAAGTGGATTCTAATTAAAAAATTTCCTGTATTACTAATGAATGATTAAATTCATAATTCATTGTTGTACATGTAGGGGAAGTGACTTCATTGAGATCACTACAAGAGATTGTCCAATCCATACATGTAAAAGATTTGATTTTGCAAGGTTGTAGTTTTCTCCCTCTATTAAGTAGCTTCTCAACTCAATATGAAGATAAGTAGATCTGGTAGCATAAGTCTCTGACATGAAGATAAGTAGTTATGGTAGCATAAGTCTCTGACATAAGTCTCCTCAACTCAAGGCCCTTGTTTTGGTGACATGAAAGTTCTGGGAGGTCCACTGCTGTAATTAATGTGTTTATTAAAATCAACTTCAAGCTCGGTTTCAACACGGGAGAAAACAAGGAACAAGGAAAGCAGGGTGAAGAAGGCATCTGATGAAGCAGTAGATGGACTGATCCATACAACAGTTCTTTGTATGGATATGTTATGCAAGTCGAGTTTTACAACAAAATGCTTGTTTGATGTACTTGAGGAAATGCTATCTGTTTCAAGCAATGAGGAAGAAGCTGTAGATGACATTGATATTGCGATGGAGGACATTTATGAAAATGAAAGTGAAAGCCCAGAAAGTAAGCTAATTCACCTATTTTTGTGGAAAAAAATGCGACCAATTTTGGTTGAGCTTTTCTTGTTTGGAGGAGAAAAGCTCTTTCTGGGCTTCCTAGCAAAAATCTAGAAACTTTTCCATCTTCAATCAAGCTAGTTGTAGTCAGCAAACAAAACTCCATGGTCTTGTAGGGTTGAATCTATTTCAATAGCTCAAAGGGTTATTATGAAGGTGTCTTTCACAACAGGTATGTAAACAACGTGATCCATGATATTTCTTTCTAGGTTATGACACATAGATTTTTATTACTTGTATAACTTCCTTCAACAGGCCACGAGTCAAGGAGGCTATGTACAAAGGGATTGTGAAGCTTGCACTAGTTGATCTTGAAGCTGCAGGGGCAGTCTTTGATCTATTATGGCCTCATTTCCTTGGATTTTGCATACCCCAAGAGGTGCCTGGTTAACTTTTTTACTGTTTTTTTATTTGCTTGATAAAATTGGCATGATGCCACAACTTTTTGAATAACTTAAAGCAATCATGGAGTAGCTGAGATGCCCTTGCTAGAGATATACCATGGCCTTGCTAAGAACAGATACTTGATGAAGGGTTTATGGAAGCCAAAGAAGTCATTGAAGTGTACTACTCCTAGTTCTCACCTGTTGTAGTTATGCAGGATGGTGGACTCCTGCTGAAACTCAGTGCTTGTGTTAAATTCCAAAATGGTATAGTCAGTTTGGATGAGCCATTAGACTATCTACTTTCTTGTGTACATCAGCTTCTTGTCCTTCAGCCACAGAATAAAACATGTCGATAGTCAGAATAGTCATTGGCATGCTTTGGGTTTTCTTTATCTCAAGAGAATGAGGTATTTTTCCAATCTATTTACCCAGTTTCAACACGCTGAAATATTGTAGACTAAGAACTAATGTGAGCATTTCAAGAGATGATTGCATTTAAGTTTTTAACATGCGGTTGGTGGAATCCCAACTGGAGAATCATTAGCAAATGCCTTTATAAACCTAAGAAAGAGCTTACGAAGTTGCAAATTGGAAGGTGCATGTTTCAATACCTGATAAGTTTGATTATTTTTGCATAGGTTTCTTTCGAATTATGAGTTGTGTGAGTTGTGTGGCGTTTTGGCCATGTAATAATTCTTTTTGTCACATAATACAATTTAGCTAAGACCCAGAATTTCTCTCTAGAAACTCCAGAAGGAGAAAAAAATGTTGAACAGGATCCTGTATTTTGGGGAATTTTGGAAGTTTTAATGAATATTGCAGTCTCAGATATGAAAAATGCAACTGATGCAAACCCTGCAGAGGCTAAAAATGAACTTAAGCCGTGTTTTGATTTTGTTTGTCTTTTGTAGTGGTGTGACCTTCCATTGTTACAAAATCTGGGGCATGGCTCAATTTCTCCTTTAACCTTGATATTTGATTGAAAGGATTGGCTGGAACTGACATGCACGGTGCAACTAATGTAACTGGTAAAAGGAAATTATGGATGGAAACTGGTGAGTTATGTGGCTGAGCCAAAATTTGTAGAGGGGACTTTCTAAAGTGGATAAAATACTCTATGCATCTGCAACAAGTCTGGCCGTAGATATGGCATTAGCATTTTCCATCCCAATTTCAAAAGGAAAAACATAAGAGCTTATAATTTGACTATTTATCAGATGGAATTGGTGAGACAAAGGTTGTAGTGATCGTAAGCTGCAATCATATTTTTACTATTCCAAATATCGCACGATCTGGTTTTTAATTGATAAAATCGTATTCAGATCTGATTGTAAATTAAGTCTTGTGTTTCACTTCATTCCTCTGTCTAGTTTAGTGACCGTGTCTTCTTTCCGATAGACTGTGTGTTAAAACGCCCAAGTAGTTGGCCGCTCTGGTTGATTGCCCGATTTAGGGTGTGTATCTGGGAAAGAATATACTCCACTCGCCAGTAGAAGAGGTGTAGGGTATCTCTCTCCCAGCACTGTGCGTTGTCGCCGATCTTAAAAGGCAGTGCTGAGCCATAAGTCTTTTATTAAATATATGTCTCCTAGACCTTGCCGAATATATGTTACATTATTATAATTCTCTTTATAACAAGAGGTGGCAATGTCCCCGACATTGCCAATAGCTCTTGCTAGAAGACGGTAGCTCTGTAGAAAAAAAAAATGCACAAGGTAAATATGATTCATTTGCCATGTGATTCACTAAGTTCCTTCTTAACTAATTATTGGTTTGTATAAATTGGAAGCAAATTAACTAGCTCATACAATACTTGAAAACCCAGGGCATTGTCCATGTCCTTGCTAAGGTATTTCTATAAGAAGAAAGCTAAACTTGAAATGGTAAATGCTATGTTCCTTCTCTTTTAAATATTTATAACAACTTAAATTTATGATAACTAATCATTTAAGAGTAAAAATAAAATTATAAATAATAATACGTATGTTTTTTTTAAAGATTATAAACAATAGAATTGGACATATTGAGAAAAAATGATTCAAATTTGTATATCAAACACTATCCATTATAATTTTAGAACAATAAACTTTACTAAAAATAAATAATTAGAAACAAAATAAAATAATGAAAAAATCAACCCAAAGTGCATAAATTTAGCAATATCAAAAATATTTGGTAGGGTGAAAGTTAGAATTTAATGTTATATCACACCGACTCACATTAGCATGCACATATTTCCATTTATGTCCAATGTCATGTTGTGCTTCCACTTCCTGTGATTTCATTCTCGGGTTTGTTATTGGGTTTGCTAGCAACTTAGCGAGAGCTAAACACTAGCTTGTGCTCCTCATTTGGTCGAATCTTTCAACAATGGAAACTTATCAACTCATCATATTTTCCACATTTGAAGTTTGACCAACAAATAAATATGCTTTAATAAGGCAATTAACTGCAACTCTGCAAGACAAGGGGAGAGAAGTCACTAAGTTAGTAATTGGTTTCAAGTAATGATGAAAGAATAAGAGCCCCAATTACTATTAGATTTTAATGTTTTTATTATTCTTTTCATTTATTGTCTTCATACCATTGGAAATTTAAATGGAGCTTTCATCTACCATTGTCTTCATAAGCATGGTTTTGATTACTATTAATTTTTAATGTTTTTATTATTTTCTTATATTTATTTTTTTCATACTAGTGGAAATTTAAATGAAGCTTTCTAAGTTTCGTATCATTAAATATGAGATATCTAAATATCCATTTAGATATCTCTTACAAAAACACATCATCTCACTAAATATGAGCAAAAATGAATTAATAAAAATTATAAATTTTGATAAAGAAAATTCACACACAATAAATAAAAGTGAAAATTAGAATACTAATATGGCATAAGATTTACGAATAATAATAAAATAATTTAATTAAAAATTTCAATTATCTCAAAAATATTTACAAACATAAAAAAAAATAACAATTTAAATTATATAATTAATATTAAGTAAAATTTTTGGAACAGGTTAAGATAAATTACCTCTAACATTTAGTGAGGCATGATGTTAGACTAGGTAATTATTCAAGGCAAGTCATAAAGAGCACAAGAAAATGGCCTATTGAGGTTTGATTAAAGATAGGATAAAACAAAGAGGTCATAGAGAGCAAGAGAAAAATACCCATTCTTGGTCAAAGATACGAGAAAACAAAACAAAAGATAGGAGAAAACAAAGAGAGTGATAACTACCAACCTTTTATAACAAACTCATTGCATTGGATATGACCAAACCCATACAAATGTTTCAATTAACGGTGATATATATATATATATATATATATATATATATATATATATATATATATATATATATATATGATGATGATGATGATGAATAAGGTTTACAACTCACTATGATCGTATAAATAATTTATAAAAACATTTAACAATTACCCGTGAGATATATATATATATATATATATATGACTAAGGTTTCCAAATCACTATGATTGTTTAAATCATTTATAAAAACATTTAATAATAATAAGTTGAAAATTTTAAAAGTAAATAACATTCATATTCTATAGCATACAATTGCAAGTTGCACGTATTACATGGTTTTCTTCATGGATTAAAGGGTGACATTGATTTACCAAAAGCCAAGATTGGAGTTGTGATTGAGCTTTTTGTCTTTTTATGCAAAGGAGGAAAAGGATCTGTAAAAGGTACATGAAACAATCACCAAGTGCATGTTGTTGGGGTCGACACATGTTTACAGCGATTTACTTACAAACAAGAAGAACAAGATTAGAGTGGCGAACTAATGAGAGCCGAGACATGTTTACAACGATTTAGTTAAAAACAAGAAAAACGGGATTAGAGTGGCGAACTAATGAGCACACTTCTTGTTTTCTAAATGTGATCAATTTTTTTTCTTTCTTTATGCGAATGAAAAGAAAGATCCACAAAATCTACACACAAACCATCATGAAAGACATGGATGTCAATTGAAGTGCGAGCCGTCCATTATATAAACTCATGGATTCCCGAACTTTTCAGCTTTAAAGCTACACACACAAACGGTCATGAAAGACATGGATGTCAATTGGAGCATGAGCCATCCATTATATAAACTCATGGATTCTTGAAATTTTCAGGTTTAAAGCTACACAAACAGCCATGAAAGACATGGATGTCAATTGGACCATGAGCCATCCATTATATAAACTCATGGATTCTCAAACTTTTAAGGTTTAAAGTTCACTTGTAAATAATTAGACTTATCAAATTCCATTTTTACTGAAGCGTGGCATATTTTTTGACATAAAATAGAAACTTATTGAAGCCACCATATCAGTTCTCCACCATTGATGGTTGATGTAAAATAAAACTTATTAAACCTACCATATTAGTTCTCAGCCTGTGGGCACAATTTATAATCGATATATTAAGTGGTTCATGTAATTGTCATATATATATGTGTTATACAAAGTTTAACTATCCACCTACACCTTCATTACTTATAGGTATATGTGCCTGATCTTCTGGTCACATTGCGAGCTGGTTATAAATGCTAACACTACAAAACTTTGTCCGAACATCTGGTCATTTAATCTTGACAACACGCAACATGTTGGGTTTGATTTAGCATGCCACATGTATTGTGTACAACTCCTTGATCGTATTTTCTCTTGGAATTCATTGGGATACCGATGTACCTTTGTAATTGCAATTCATATGGAGTTAAGGAAATACTCTGCGAATTCTCTGGAATTTTCCGTGTGGAATTCAGGTAACTTGGTTCAATTGTGTCCTTCTTATTTTGTAACCTAACGCAAACACTTATGGAATTATTGCTCCACAACAGACTTCAGGGTATCCCTACTTCGTCAGCTCCAGGGTACTCGTCGTTGTTACCAGTTATCCTTAGTTCGCTTGGGTATTTTTTATATTCTCTGCCCTTTTCTATTGATTTTTCTAATCTCGTTGTCCTTGTTTGGCCCGGCATGGCTCGAGTCAACTGAACTCCATCATATGGTTCCACCATAAGTCTTTGGAGCTATTTATAAGTATGCAGTTCCCTTCGCAACGACCTCTAGGGTTGTCCCATGCTCCCGCCATGTAGAGTGCTTGCTAATTTGATGTTTGTCTTGAAACTTATTAGTCTCTTTGACTATCTACCCTATAAGAGTAGGGCTCAACTCGGCCCTCTCCATAGTCAATCTAAGCATTGTCTTATATTTTAAGAAAAACCAATTTTATCTTTTGTATGGTTGCTCTGTGCATACACAACAAATATTGTATAAATTTACATGGGTTTATTGCAATTTGCAATTCATATCAAGTTAAGGAAATACTCTTCAAATCTCCTGAAATTTCCTATGGAGAATTTGGGGCTTAATGTTGTTCATGTAACTTTGTTCAATTACGTCTTTGTTCTTTTGCTAGCTAACACAAATACTCATGAAATTATCATTCCGCAATAGAATTCAGGGGATCCCTACTTCATCAAGGGATTTATACTTTGATTAATATGGATGGATATGGTTTGGACCAACTCCAGGGTACTCGTCCATTATTACCATTTATCCCTGGTTCACCTGGTAAGATTTTCCCTTCGATAGAATTTGGATTTTTTATATTCTCTGCTCTTTTCTATTGTTTTTCTAATCTCACAATGCTTGTTTGGATTGGCATGGTGCAGGTTAACTGAACTCCAGTGTATGGTTTCACCATCTGTCTTTGGAGCTATTTATAGTTATGCAGTTCCCTTTGCAACAACCCGTAGTGTTGTCCCATGTTCCCACCATGTAGAGCGTTCACTCATTTGATGTTCGTCTTGAAACTTAATAGTGTCCTTAGCTATCTACCTTATGAGAGTAGGGCTCAACTCAACCCTCTCCATAGTTGATCTAGGCATTGTCTTATAATTACCCACAGTCGGGTTGTTTTGTGCATACAGAACAAACGTTGTATAAATTTACATGGATTTACTACAAGCATTCTTTGTCGAAATTTTTTGCAACAAAAAGCATATCAATTTTTACTTTACATTTTATTAAATATTGTTATAAAATATATGGGAAGAAATAGAAGATGATTAATTTTTGTTGTTTCATGTAATCTACAATCATTTTGTTGCATGAAAGACTTAAGGATTAAACTAAATGCATCTGACATTGAAACATACCTGGAAATTGACATTGAAACATACCTAGAAATTGCAGGTTGAATTCCAGGAGGCTTCTGCAAACTTGTGTGCTCGGAACAGAAACTGAAGGCTTTGGGACTGCAGACTTGCGTGCTAGGAATAGAAATTATTCCAGGAACACAAATTGAAGGCAGGTAGAGCTACATGGAGGAAGCACCACCTAAGAGTGCCTAAGAGTTTCAATGGGAAAATGTGCATTGAAATCCTACATTGAATGGTTGGCAGGAAAACAATGTCGGAATGCATATGTGCATTGAAAGCCCACATTGAATGGTTGGAAGGAAAATCGACAAAACACATCTTTTCAATCGTTGAACATCCAATCACATCAATCCAACCACTGCTACAGCTTGATGAAGTTAAATTTGGCAAGTCTTTCGAGGTAATTAAGAGAGGACGATTTCATACGATCTTCCTCATGTACAAAAAGTATGGACGACCCCTCTCACATTAAAGGCCCATTATTAATATTTTATATCAACTATTTACATTTGTTACTATGTCCTGCCAAAGCCTCTGATGCTGCATTTTCACCTCAACTGAAATAGTAAGTCATGGTGGGGAGTTAAAAATCCGAAGCAACGGATAGTCCACGGTGATTTTTCTCTCCATGTAGTGTGCGGCGCGCTGCTATTAAATTCATTCATAGTGATGTTTTAATGTGTACTCCTTTTAGTACTCATTTTACCTGCAATGACAGAATTTTTTTGACAAACCCATGGACACACAACCTGGTGGTACCTATGCTGATGGGAGCCCACCACCGGGGCCTGGGCCACATTGCCCGAGGCAGACATCACCATGCATTGGCCAATGAGAACTCAGTTAAATTGATATTTAAAAAATTCAAAAAATAAAATTTAACTTGAACTATAGCAAAACATTAAAAAAAATGCAATTTTTTGGAACTTATATCGAATTAATATCTTCGACTGAAAAATATATGTCGGGGACATAATAATGTTATGTTTGTTAAAAAAAAAAATCAGTCATTTAATCTTACTTAAAACTTACTTAAAACGAGCCTTAAAGATTATTGTCTGCATTTATGTATAGTGGAGGTCCCACGCCAACGACTGGCCACACCATCATTTTGTAACTGCAAAGAACATCTAGACCTGTTTATTGGCATTTAGCGCACTGTTGAAACGAATGGAAGTTGGGGTAGGTGTCATTTTTTTTAGGATCAAATTTGAATGTGTTGTTTATATAAACGAATAAAGATAATGCTTTCACGACCCTCTGCTGGCTTGATCCCTTGTAATACAAGTAAAATTAGCACCAAAGGTGCTTATACCTGCCATTTAGAAATGTTGTAATGTATTAGTTATTTGTAATCCAAAGTTAAAAAGTTGAAATAGCAATGAAAAATACTATATAAATTAATTGCCAGAAAGTCTTCTACAATTTAATTATTTACAATGATGAACGAACTAAGTTTATTTCTTCATCATCAAACTCTGCGCAGTTCTCAGATCTTTAAATGATGCATATACCACCGAATCGAATTGTTCAGAAAGCCTGTCCAACCTCTGCATTTTCTTGTGCAGAGCTAAATCTTACTCAATTTCTATGTATAACATAAAAAAACTTCTATAACTTTTGTATATAACTGTGTTTAAACTTAAGAATCTAAGATTTCAGAATTAGCTCCTGTATATAACTTTTGTATATAAGCTTGGAGTGGAGCATACAAGAAAACAAAGGACGCTCTCTTGATATAGCTGTGGATTCCACCTTCCATGAACAACTATACTAATACTAGACTAGTGCATCTTTTAAATCCTTCTCAATTCCCGTGGTTCTTTTGATACTAATCAATGTACAATTGGCAGAATCGCAACCATAAACTGTTAACTAGAAAATGCTTTAAAATATCATGAGCATAATGAGAATGTTTTAATAAAATCCTCTTATGGCTGGTCCATCTCATCAACATGGATACTAAATGTGGAATTAAAATACTCTATCATGTCCATGTGCTTTTTCTACTTAGTTCTATGATGTCAGTCCTCATGTTCCCTCTCAAGTGTTATTCCCAATTCTATAGCTTGTCCATCTCATCAACATGGATACTAAATGTGGAATTAAAATACTATATCCTGTCCTTGTGCTTTATGTACTTAGTTCTATGATGCCAATCCTCATGTTCCCTCTCAAGTCCTATTCCCAATTCCACCTCCATAACTCTACTATACCATCCCAATGAACCAATAAATATGTTTAGACAAAAGTGAATCCCAGCCCTTTGTGTATGCCAAAGTCAAGAAATAAGAATATATATCCCTCAACAATGAAACACCACACAAACAACAACATTCTATCAAACAATCAGGCTCAATAACTAGCACTTTATCTTTGGTAATGCCCTCATAACAACCTTCAGGGATCAATTAACACAGTTAAGAGCGTATAAGTGGAATTATGTAGGCAAAGGGGAGTTATGAATAATTAACATCACACAATTTGGGTGATTGAATAGCCATAGGTGTGAGTCAATTACATAGATTAACAATGATTTAACATAAACCGATTCCTTCATACTCACGGAACACCATTTATAGAGAGTATCTACCATCACTAATATACAAATTACAAAGTAGCAGCAAGTAATAGGCTGGAAGTCACTGTGTCTTCATACAAGTTCAAACTGTAAATACATTAAAAGGAAATGCTTTATTATCAATCAAATTGAGCTAGGATTGTGGTGTTGGCAATACACAGAGCCAATACATAAACTAGTAGCAGCAAGTAATAGGCTGGAAGTCACCATGTCTTCATACAAATTCAAATTGTAAATACATTCAAAGGAAATGCTAAATATTATTAGTCAAATTGAGTTGGAATTGTGGTGTTGGCAATACACAGAGCCAATACATAAACCAACAATAAAAGTTAACAAATTACAAAGTAGCAGCAAGTAATAGGCTGGAAGTCACTGTGTCTTCATACAAGTTCAAACTGTAAATACATTCAAAGGAAATGCTTTATTATCAGTCAAATTGAGCTGGGATTGTGGTGTTGGCAATTAGTCACTAACCAACAATTCTATCCACAATGTCTTCATACAAATTCAAACTGTAAATGCATTCAAAGGAAATGCTTTATTATCAGTCAAATTGAGTTGGGATTGTGGTGTTGGCAATACACAGAGCCAATACATAAACCAACAATAAAAGTTAACAAATTACAAAGTAGCAGCAAGTAATAGGCCGGAAGTCACTGTGTCTTCATACAAATTCAAACTGTAAATACATTCAAAGGAAATGCTTTATTATCAAACAAATTGAGCTGGGATTGTGGTGTTGGCAATTAGTCACTAACCAACAATTCTATAAACAAGAAATGAACACCAAAAGAAAATAGACTATAGTGTGGGCTTAGATCTAACAAGTGATTCGGACAAGTGATAGAGAAACTGACACTGACACTAAAGTAAATATTGAGAATTAAATCACATCAAATAATAAACACAGAATTAAAATTAGACATATGGGAACCAACCACCATAGAAAATAGCTTTATCCTAAAAAGAATTAAATCACATCAGATAATGATAATATTAAAAAGATTTGATAAAACTCTTTTATTTATTAAAAAATTAAAACTATTTAAAAAATCACCAAAATTAAAACTATTTTAAAAATCACCAAACAACAGGTTTGCCAATGGAAATTTTAACTTATTATGAAACATATTTCACATTATTTTTCGAAGACAAAATATTATTATAATCAAATTTTATAATATCATTATATAATATTTTGACAGAATAAAATGTGACTTTTCATTAAAATAATTTTATAATCAAATTTAAATAATTAAGTATCATGTAAAATATTCTACAAAATTTTAAAAATTAAAAATTAAAAAAAAATGACAATGGAAATTTTAACTTAATTATAAAACATATTTCACATTATTTTTCCAACACAAAAGATTATTATAATCAAATTTTATAATATCATTATATAATATTTTGATAGAATAAAATGTGCCTTTTCATTAAAATAATTTTATAATCAAATTTAAATAATTAAATATCATGTAAAATATTCTACAAAATTTTAAAAATTAAAAATTAAAAAAAAAAAAACAAAATTTGTTTGCAAAGAAATAGCCTGTGAAACCAGAAATCTGAATAACTATGTAAACCAGAAATAGCTTAACATATATTCTTTTAAGAGAGAGTATTTAAAAATTATGGAAAATAATTATAGTAAAAGCAGATTATATTATCTACTAATGTCTTTAATACTTTAACCACATTCCTTCTCACATCATAATTACCTATTTTTTTCTTACTTGTAAATTAAAAAATATATATGGTAGAACAAAAAAATCTAGTATATGCATTGAAATTAAAAAGAGAAGAAAAATAAGTAGCAATGTAATTCACAAAACAAAAGTTTGTAGCTGAAATGTATGAGATTTAGATGGCTCTAACATCCATGGAGCTATTGTTTTATATTAGTTCAACATGTGTTCTAACGTCAAGCCATATGTGTAGATGCAAAATTGCAACATTGCTAGAATAGCTAAAAAACTACTATTAAACGAAGTGGACATTTCCAAAAAACTGGATTGTAAGAAGTAAGCAATTGTTTGCACAGTTCCAAGTCAAAAAAAGAAATTTCTCAGTATTGGCATTGTTGTATAGGTAACATAAATGTCCTTTCTCTATTTGTATTTCCAAGGTTGTCAACATATCTGCAACAGATAACAGAAGCAAGTTTAAGAATGTATTTAGCATTTTGCAAATTGTAACTGTAAAGAATTTCAAAAGTGCAATAGTTTCAGACATACCTGTTTCATTGACACTTCTGTTTGCATAATGCATTCATTGTGTGGCCTATCTCTTGATGTCAAGTATTATATTTTCATAGTTGAGTGTAAACTTTCTGTCAATAAACAAGTCGTGCAACATGTAGATAACATCAGATTTTTTTTTAGGTAATCTTCGTATGAGAGTGCAATCAAATCTGGGAACACCTTTGTTAAAATGTCATCCTTCAGTATGCATGATACTTTTGCATTTTCCGATAGCTTTGCATGTTCTGTACTAATTATGGTATAGTTTAATCGATGCAAATAGATGACAGGGCATTCGCTGCTACATTTGGCACAATGTACAGTTGTACCTTGCACTGTTCCGAAATTTTCTATAGCTAAATTGCATTTTGAGCATGTGGGCTGAAATGGATTGGAATATATGTTTGATACTTGCAATGTGCCTTGAACCTATTTGACATTATCCAGTGTCACTTGTTAGCCGAAATCTATTTATGGAAAATATGTTTGATATAATGTATGTTTATATAGTTGTGGTGGCTTACCTGATTTGTGGACTTCAGCAATGTTGTTAGATCATTCAGTGGCTTCTCTGCTTTTAGCATTGTGATGAACGTTGATTGCCCTGTACGCAGTGTACTTGGCTGTGATTCTTTTCATCTCACTAGGTTTCTAAATAGGAAGATAGGGAACTCTTTTTTTGAAAGTTGTTCTTCAATCGCATTGAACTCTGCCTCGAACGTTGAATATAAATGTAACTAAATTTTAAAAATAGATTTATGTTAAAGCTATTTTTGTTGTTATTTATAGCAGGAATAAAGACAAAGAAGATAAATTTACAAATATGAATAGGTAGAAATAGTCTTACAGTTTCCTTGTCCTTTTCTAAGTAGCCATCTCTGATTTCAAGCAGCTGTTGTGTGCCCAATTTCTTTGCAAATGTTACAATTGCAGCAATTGTTCCAAGTGTATACTGATCTGTTGTTGTTAGAAGTCATCTGATAGTTGTGTTTGGTATAAAGAAGTATTCTTTACAAACGGATTCTATGTTTTCTATAGTTGTATGGTGGTCAACTATCAGGATACAGTCGCAATCACCATGGTCGTAATTAGATGACGGTGCAACTTTGAAATTTCTTACACGGATGATTTTTCCTGGAGCAAGTTTTTCTTCATACTGGTGAATGAGATTGCCACGTGCATTTAAGGTAACTGTCATCTCACCATTCACATCTGTTAGGTCTGCTCGCAAAATCTCATGTGTCTTGTTTAGTTTGTCAAGCATTGCTTTGTATTTAACAATTACGACGCCTTCGAAAATGTCTCCTATTTTGCAGCTTGTCAATTCTTCAATAGTTATTGTGTTGGATGTTGTTGTTTTTTGTCTATAGAAAGCAATCAACCATAAGTTAGCTAGAGAAAAAACAAAAGGGAATCTGTTGAAATTTTATTTTGATTTAGCTGTACCCACCTTTTCTCCTCTGCTTGCAATGCTTGGTTTTCTGGCTGAGCTTCAATTTGTATTTTCATGTTGCTATAGCCAAAAAAGATACTTGTCACATAACAGAACAATCAAGCAAAAACCAATTGCACATGAAGTTAGATTAGTTACAATCAACTTTAAATAGTTAAAGCGTGCTTTAGTTTGCTAGTTGTAGTATAGCTGGTACTACCAAATCTGGTTAACAAAAAGCAGAAAGCAAATTGACGGACGATATAAATTTACGTTTAATATAGTATTAACGCAAGCATTCAAAAGCTATAAGAGTGTCAACGAATGTCAAAAATGTAATCACTATTTTCTATGACATCAATATAAGGGCAAGAAAAGTTACCTTCAATTTGATGGAAAATGATTTGTCATCACTTCGGAACATGTTGTTCTATGAAATAATGCTATATGGTATGATGTTCTATGCTTCTAATTGTGGTTGAAGTTACTATGGTTGATAGATATTTGAATAGCAGAAAATGGTGCCATTGTACGGACACTAGAATTTAAGATGAGCTTTGAACATTAAATTTGTAATCTGCAAAAGATATTTGAAGAATCTCTAACTTCAGAACATGTTGTTCTATGAAATAATGCTATATGGTATGATGTTCTATGCTTCTAATTGTGGTTGAAGTTACTATGGTTGATAGATATTTGAATAGCAGAAAATGGTTCCATTGTACGGACACTGGAATTTAAGATGAGCTTTGAACATTAAATTTGTATTCTGCAAAAGATATTTGAAGAATCACTGGTAGAAATTGATGGGCACAATCACTTCGAAATGAAGGTTTTTTGTTTTTCAATTATGGATGAACCTGAGCTAATTGTTTGATACGAATTTAAATTATATGCAGTAAAGCATGAATGGAATCATGGTCACTCCAATATGCATCTAATACATTGACTTCACAATGGTCAAATGGAAGATTTGTCCATATGTGGTCAATTTGAGTTTATGTTTTCAAAGTGAATCTGTTTGTTATCTCTTGCAATTGTTCAAAATGCATATAGTCTTGGAGTTGCTTGCTTCTTTGAGTATTTCGATGGATGTCTATGTTGAAATCACCAATGATTATGAATATACAATTACTATGATTAACTTCTTCTCTGGCCATTGAGATCATTTCTATCATTGTTGATACTGGTGCAAGTGGAGCAACGTATATGTTCATTATAAAAATATGCTTTTCGACATAGATCTCTGACATGACGAGCTCCACTCTATGAATGGAAAAGATTTTTGTTGAAATTATGTTTATGTTTTTATCTATGCAAGAAAGAACACCATGGACAGAGTATATTGTATTAAAATTGTACTTCAGAAACTTGTTTTTGTTTGGTGGGAAATCTGTTCGTGTTTCTTGGAAGCACAGGACCATACTATTCATAAGGTCTTCATCGTGTACAATGTCATCAAGATGTGCATATAAACTACGTGTGTTCAAAGTTGCAATTGAAAGTTTGTTGGAACATGTAATTGAACTTTGTATATAGTCCAATTTCCATGAACCATGTACAAGTAGTCGCTCCATTTTTGTTGTCACTTTTTTGTTTACATTAAAGTTTTGTTGTGACAACTTTTCGACTAAAAACAATGAATCCATGGATTTGACTCGTGACAATGTTGTGTATACTAATCCATGTGCCCTAATGTTGATTGGATTAAATGCAAGTCTATCTAGAGTCAATCCTTGTTCTCTATGTATTGTTCTAGCACACGCTAGCTGTATAGGAAATTGTTTTCGTATTGTAGTTTGGCTATTTCCTCTAGTGCATGGTAACGGTTTTGCAATACGAAATATCGGTGTCCAACTTGGTGAAATATTATTGTCATATAATCCATGGAACCTTTTCCTTTGCATCTTGCCAATGGTTGGGTCAACAAATTCTATCCAAATGACATCCATTTCTTTTTCACGATATGAATAACTTCTCATTGCTCCATCGACACCATTAACAAGACCATCTTCTATGTTATAGTTACCAGCATATAGTTCAACCAGAACATTTATTTTAACTAGTATATTGGATGGCAATGTTGCTGCCTTCTCATACGCTGTGAATTTTTCTTGATTGTTCACAAATTCATCAAGTGCTTGAAGAACAATCAATTTTTCATCAACTTGAGAAAGCATTTTTTCATTATGTCTTTGGACATCTTTGTTCTTGTAGAAAAAATAGGTAAATAATGGATCTAGTGGTGGTGATCTATAACAATGTTGATTTATGTATTCTATATCCTCATCAGTCTATTTATTCAGTCTCATTTTGTTCAAGATTCTTATAAAATTTTCATCTCTTTGATGCATTGGCATGTGCAACTCATAGCATCTTACCTTTTCTTGCCAAAAGCTATATGATCATTTCTGTTTGTTCAATATCGGGGTTTCAAATATTAAAGAGTCTTTGACTGGCTGTGCTTCATACAAGTCCCCACAAAATATCATGTCAACATTTCCAAAATATGTTGTAGGGCTATGTTTTATTTCTCGCAATCTTTTGTCGATTTGGTACAGGAATGTTGAACCAACAAGCGATGCTTCGTCAATTAGCACAACATAAAGTTGTTCATAGTGCTTTGTTATTGTATCCAACTTTTCGTTATTAAGGGGTAGATATTGTGCTTTGTTAAAGGGCATGTAGAATGCAGAGTGTAGAGTGACACCTCCTGCGTTAAATGCTGCCTTTCCTGTATAGGCTCCTATGATTCCTTTTAATTTAAGTGGGTCATATTCAATTCTATTGTTATACATGCGCACAAGCGATTGGAATATTGCTATCGCAGTAAATGTTTTCCCTGTTCCTGCACCTCCCATCAAAAACAAATAAATTGGTTCATTCGATGCCTTTTTTTCCTAGTGACTATATCTTTCACTATAGTTGCTTGTTCTTTGTTCAATTTTCTTCTCATGGCAAAGAATGTTATGTTGTCTAATATATGTGGTTGTTTTACAATATGATAAGGCCTACTGACCGATGTTTTTATTGTTTTCACATGCTGGCAATGTTGAACGCCAATGTCAATATTGTATTCTTCATAGTCTTTATTGTCATTGAAGAGTGTGTCATTGAAATTTGATGCATGTTATTTAGTTGCATCCCTATTGAACACTTGATAATCTCTAATTTCAACCATAGCCGAGGCAACATCAAGATCACCCCATGCTTTATTTATCGAAAACGTGAACTTTTGTTGATTCTGTTGTATGATATCTTTCAAGCTAAGGAATGCATTTTTCCAAGTTGAGTATTGTAGCCTAAAAATGTTTTCATCAAATCTAAATGCGACATATAGCATTAGCTGCTCTCTGTAGTAGTTATCTGAATCTTTATGCTCACTATATTTCACATATCTAATGATATATGGAGCATCACTATTTCTTCGTTTCTTTCCCTTTTTTGTATAGCTTGATGCAAACTCTGCTAAGCATACATGTGCAATGGTTGCAGGACGTTGTAGATAGTAATCAATGATTGATGCACATATTACGTCTTCTGAGTTGTCTGGTTCTTGTTGCAACTCTTTCGGTTTTTTCAAAATAAATGCACGATGGTCTTTGGGCGAAGTATTAATAAATATACATTTTCTTAAACTTCTGTTTAAAGGCAGAGATAGAACAATATATACGGCTTGTTGTGAAGACATTTGTTGCAGGTTTAATAAAGCTTTTCCAAGCCTAGTTATTGTTTGCACAATGTCAACATTTGTTTGTTGATGTTCTTCTCGTATATGCCTAAATGTTGATGTCATTGTTTTATCAAGCTTTGTCATGTAAGAGCTACAATATGAAGCCGCAGCATATGAATCAAGTACAGATTGGGAATCTATGTTGGCATCCCAAATTTCTGGCGTATGACAACAAAAACTATTAGTCCATATGTCTATTGGTCTTCTCTCTAGTAGGATCGTTCTTCTATTTAAGCTATATTGAATAGCATCTATGTATTCTTCTTCTTTCAAACCCAAGTTCTCAAGAAAACTATCAAAGGTGTCTGTTTCACTATATTTAGCGTGCTCTAAATGATCAAAAATCAGTTTTGCATTTTCCTTTGTCCTATGACCATTAAATTCCGCTGGTTCAAGTATTCTTGTTTTTTTCATTGGAGGAATGGGGAAATTGAACCTACAATGAACATTTTTTTTTCCTACAAGATTTTGTATGATGATAATGTTGAATTGTTTTCAAATCATTTGAGAGTATTCTTGAGTCACAAGACAAATACCTATCTACAAAGCCCTCTATCTCATCATTTGTGCTTGTTCCATAGATAGGTGCATCCTTTATCCATAGTAAGTCATGCTCATGTTGACTTCCCCTGTTTTGGAACTCTGTCACGAAGAAGTGGTCTTTTATCTTGCCATAGTATTTGTGATCATGAGATATTAGTTGATGCAGAGCATTTACCCTATTTCTGTAATATCTTACACAAGTTACTGGATCATTCCTTATCAAGGTTTCAACTTCATCTTCTTGTATGTCATTTTCAGTAGCTAATTTGCATTTTGATTTTATATGCTTCAGTGCATTTATCAATGGTTTCCAGCGATGTTATGCACTACTGAATGATACAAAGAATGTTGGTGGGCCTAATTGTCGTATCATTGAATAAAGGTTTCTATGTAAATTTAGAAAGTAGTATAGTGATGTGCGTATTGATTTGAGATCCATGTAACCAATATCTGATTTCAGTATACGATCTAAATTTGGCCTTGATTTTACATCTTTTGCCACTAGTTTTCTTCCCTTGAGCTGTCCTTTTCTTATCCTAATCTAGATACAATTCAAGACTTGCTTAAGAATAATACGTACTGCCTTGTAAAACAAGTTTGTGGTGTGATGGGCAAAGTCATGGTCTTTGTATAGCAACTCCCATTGAACAGTTTTTTGGTAAGTAAATTTTTTTTTAATATCATCAGATTGGGTTTGTCCATAAAAGAGTGTAGGGAAACTCATTTCCTCTGAATATTTGTCTTGGAAAATTCCTAATGGCATGTATCCTTCTGCAGGAGCAATGTTTATTTGATTATTTTGAAGATCATATATGCTATGTGAATCAGTGAATCCATGCACTAATGTTTTTGTTATTGGTTATGTGTTGTTTCCGTCGTTGTTGATGTCAACTTCTTCATCAGAGGCACTTTCAAATGCATCTTTGGCCTCATTGAACATCTGTTTCCAATTTTTTTTTATCATAACTCTCTCCTTTTTGTACAACATGGTTTTGCAAAGTTGTTTCAATGCTTTTATGATGAGGTGTACACAAATGCGACCAAAAGCATAAACAATTTTGTAACATAGCCTTTTTTTAATTGCCACTACAACTGTGTCAGTCTCCTTTATGTCACGAGGCAATGCATGTTGAATTCGATATGTATCGGTAGGCACATTGATAACACCTCCTGTTAGACCCATTTGTTGCCCTCTATGTTTTCTTCCTAGTTCTCTAATTTGTAAGAAAGGTAATCTCAACGATATCAGCCTTTCTTCTAGTTCATTCAATTCCTTCAATATCTTTATGTTCTGATTTCGCCTAATATTTTGTGGACACGCGAATTTGGGTATCTCTTCCTTCAACAAAGTTTTTTTGCAAGATTTGCAAGTGTATTGATTTTTTAAGTTGTCGATTGGGTGTCCTTCAGACTTTCTTTCTTCTCTATCAATCTCAAGTGTTTGTGTACATACTTGTTTAATGCATGCCAAATCCTTTCTAAAGAATGTGCGAATACAAACTAAACAGTTGTAAATAGGCATGTCAGCAACAGTTTTCTCGAATTCTTCCTCAATTAATGTTCTGGACCGTATGTTTTTTTCTAATTCGATAAGGACACCCATGCCTTTTTCTTTTTACAATTTTGTTACTTTCTTTGCATGCTGCATATTTTGAACTTAATTCCCCCCCATTTATTTTAGGCATGTTTAAATTGGTGGCCATTGTCTCTTCCTGTGTTACAACATCACTCCTAATTGTTTTTTTAAGAGATCGCAAAGATATGTTTTTGGATTCTATGTTTCTTTTGTTAGGAGACAATGGCTCAAAATGAAAATGCCCTATGTACATTTAATATCTAATAACATTAAAGATCTTTGATGCCTTTTCTACTGAATGTAATGTAGATAGAAGAATAGCTGTCTCAGCAGACCATATGCGTATTTCTATTTTCCAAATATAGGCTATCCAATCAAAAACAAAAAGACCACCTTCTATGTTTCCTTTCTCATATGGAAGTGCCAAATGCACCATATATGCTTGCCAATTTGCTACTCTTGAAATATTTTTCTGTATTTCAATTTTGACATATTTTTCTATGTATCCTATTGGAAAAGAATCATTTTGCATTGCGGCATTGGTAAAAGTTTGTGTGATTATATGTCGTAAGCAAGGCACATCATATTCGCCATTTGTTAAATAACAAATGGTTTGAAAACAACTTTCACCATGAGCACTAGTGAATGTTTGAACTCGTTCAAGTTCATTCGCCAACATTTTGCTTTGTATTTGTTTCCAATCTTCTTCTATGTTTCCATATTTCATAGCCGTTTCTTTCTGTTGATGACTACCGATAATGGCAATTTGTTTTTTGCATAACAATGGTTCAAAATGGCCAGCAAGAGGATTGTTATCATTAAACAATATGTCATATACGCTGTTGTTTAAAGATGAATTGAAATCTAAGTATGACTTTAGTTGTGTCAATGACCATACTCTTATTCTTATCTTGAGCCATTTTGACAACCAATGTATGCAGAAAATGTCTCCCCAAAGGCCTCTTTGATCTAGTGGTAGAGCAATAAAGGCTGATTTTAACATGCGTTGCAAATAAATCTTTAGATCATTGACATTATGCATTTCCATCAATGAGTATGTGTTTAATTCATGTTGATAAGATACTAGTGCTTCACTATCTTTTTTTCTAAGCAAACCTCAAAATGTTCTACTATTCCTGCTCTCAATTCTATAGATGTATATCTATTGCATAGTAGTACTTCGAAAGTATCAAACAAACAATTCCCAACAGTATATGCAAAGTTGCCTAAGCGATATAGATTGTAATTTTGTAAAATGACATCGATGGCACATTCCTGGTCTACGTTACTTTGAAATGTTCTCTGGGTATTGTTTCCTTTTTCTAGATATCATATTTTCTTACATTCAACATTCGAAATCACCTTTCATTTTTTTTCTTTACATCGTCTAATAATAGCATAAGTGTTATGTATTTGTTTTTTTTTTTGCTTTCTGTGTATTTTGAGTTTCAATTGGCTTCATACCTTGTATACGATGTCTATTGCTGAACTGCACGCTTGCTCTTTTGCTAAGAATACTTGGTTTGGTTTCTTTTTTCAACTTCCACTTGAATAAGGGGAGAAGTGTTTTCCTGAAAGCCAACCATCAAATTGGATCTTAGAATCAAGGGACATAAAAATGTGGAAAACAAAAATGTTATATCAAAGAACCAAGCATTCCAAGAAGCGTTATGATATTTATTATTAATTGCATAATTGCAATATGAGATAGATCTGAGGGTGTAAGGAAAAGCAACAGAAAAATCTTCTAGGATTTAGCACATCAATTATGAAAACTTGTATTTCTTTGTTTTTTATCCCATTTTTCTTTCCTTGATTTTCAAATTTGATTTTGAGAATTTGTTGTCCATTGCTAGTTTTGCAAAACCTATGTTTAAGAGTTTCGATTTTGAGCTGGAACCCACATTCTCAGAGTGGGTTAGGATGTCTGCAATGGCTACTAATAAATAGTTCACTCACTTCTGAATCATGGGGCACACTCCAAATCAGCTACTCTTAAGGGAATTGCATGGTAAAGTTGATCACTCAGTTCCTGTTTTAGAGACAGTAATTAAGCAGATGTTGTCTTGAGGTTTTACTGATGGAATAACTCTATGGTCATGAATCTAGAGACTCTGCAAAAATAGATCTAGTTATGACTAGATCTGTGTCTGCAGATTGAGAGTTGAGGGTCTTTACTCTTCCTGCCCGTTGCTATTTTTCCAAGAATCTGTTTGACAATTTTAATCTTAAGATAATTGATGCTTGTCATTCTTTTCGGGAATTACTTTTAAAAATAATGCTTCCACTTACTAGATATTAGTATCAACTATAAGCCTTACATATCACCCATTTTTTGTTTTAGTTTCTAAGATTCTTTAACATATGATAAACCATTTTTTCAATATCAATCACACCCTATGTTAAGAGAGTAATTGACTAATCTCATTATTTTGGCAATCTCAGTTTGGAGATGAAGCAAATAAAAGAATTAACAATACATCAATTTCCAATTGAGATTCATATCTTATTATGTATTACATATAAAATATGATAGATCCAACTTTTTTTAATCAAACCCCAATCAAGAAATCAACATCATTTGAATCAAACTAGTCTTGAGGGATCCATTAACATGTGTGTCAGGGACAAGCAGATACTTAGAAATCCATGTCTGTGACTATTTGGACAAAATTATAAGTCGTGTGATTGATCTTCAAACAGAAAGCTATCCGAAGTTGCAGTCAGTATCAAGGAGAGCTTTTCAAGGTCTCATTGGCAGAAAAAAAACATGAATGCATTAAGTATGTTGAGGATATGATGGAAATGGAGAAGGTTATAGTTTTCACCTCGAGTCCAAACTATTTTGAATCCTTATTCAAATTACAGGAAAAGAAGAAAGAATTCTTTGCGGATTTAAAAAACAACTTAGAGAATATTTATATTGAAAGCATTGGAGAAATTAATCCATACAAAGTGCTAAATATCAGCAATGGTGAGATTGAGGTGGCTTTTGTGCCAAAGATCAGCAATGGCGATATCGAGGCGGCTTTTGAGTTGAAGATTAGCCTCATGGCTTATTGGAATGTGGTAAGGAAAAGGCTAGCCGATCAGATTCCACTCCATCTACGGTTTATCTTTCACAAATTGGTTCAAAATGACATTGTCGCTGAGATTGTGAAGGAAATGACTGTGCCAAGATTGAATATGATGGAGTATGTGCTTGAAGAAAGCCCATTAATAGCTACCAAGCGAAATAACCCGAGTAAGAGTGTTGAACGGTTGAGGCAGTCCAAATCTGCTCTCTCAGAACTCCTTGATGGCTCTCAAAGGATTGGTATAGATTTGACATAAACTGAGTAAATGCTTAAGTATGGAATTAACAAGCTTATATGTAAATGAATATGGTTATAAAGTTATGAAAATGAATTTGGTTATGAAATTTCTCAAGACTATTTACCAGGTCTCGTATTTTGGCCGCAAGACTTGCTATTATAGCCACACTTCCAACATTATAACTCTTTAGGCCTACATAAGACTCGCTAAATCTGGAGCCTCTTTGGGCTTTTGCAACAGGACCAAAATTGGTCATCTGAATTCCATATAGTAGTTTCCCTATAAAAGAATCTAGTAACCAGATATGGAAGAAATCTAAAAACAATCAAGTTTGTTCCACTACAAATAAAAGTTTCCATCCATCAGGAAATATTGAAAAATTCCTTGTAACCTCCCATCCTATACCCATTGGATCTATAATGAAAGAACTCCATTCTAGCCTTCCAGGCTTCTCTTTCTGCAAGATAAATTGGGAACCTAACCTTTTTTTTGTTATTAGGTCAATTAAAAAAACTATTTTTCATGCTCCAAATTCTCCTTTACTGCCTGATTCGCTAGCCTATCTGTGGCTTGGTGGCATTTCTTCTCACATGATGAATGCCTATGTTCCTTAAAAATACTAATTGCATCTTCCACCTACGTCAATTGACCTTTCAAAATACTGAGGAGCAATTGACCTAATCGATCCTCAGCTATTTTATTGGAAACAACGTGTCCGTGAATCTCTTTCCAATTTTGCAGATATATCATTTACCCACGTTGCCAGGGTTTGTAACCAACATGCAGGCCGCCTCTCCAAGCGTGGTTTGACATCTGAAGATGGATGGCCTCATTTGGTGTGCTTCCACAACAAATCATTTACGAAGAACGCCATTTCAAAATTTACTGAAAGTAATATATTTTATAAAATTACCGATACCTAGGACATTTTATTTCCAAAACTTTTTATTATTGCAGATCCATGAGAAATTGAAATACATTTAAATGTAAAATCTCATCATTTGATGATTTTTGATGTCATTTGAAGGAATGTAAAAACTGGTTACATAATACTTAACAGAATTGGACAGACACCATATTTGAGATAGGAAAAAATGTAAAATTTCTTTGATTCACATATGACTAGCAAGGAATTATTTTTTCTTCTGAAAAAAACTCTATATTAAAATAGTTACATAATATTTAACAGAATTGGATAGAAATTATATTTGAGATAGGAAAAAATGTAAAAAAATTTGATTCACATATGAATAGCAAGAAATTATTTTTTCTGAATATTTATTTCTTTTCTTCGAAAATGTAAATGATGAGCTTTGAATTTCCTTCAAAATAATTTTTTGCAAATCTCATTTCGAAGAAAACTTGGCCTCCAAGTTCTGCCTAAGTGAAAATACCTTGAAAACAACCTGTGCTAAGTAATCGATAAGCACTTGCATTGCAACATTAATTACCATATAGGTTGAAATATCGACAACCAGATCTGGAATACCTCACCTGCCTCAATTTGCTCATATCTAAACAACCTTTAACTGTTTATTTGTCTGTCTATCCAAAGTGCTGATAGCATCTAGTTTATATATTTAACTAAATTTTAGATTGCATATGCTAATAACATCTTCCAGATTTAGCTTGCATACACTAATAACATCTTATTTGAGATCTTTAGCTAAAATTTAGCTTATGTCACCAAATAAGATCTCAGTTTAAGGATTTATCTAAAATTTTAGCTTGCATATCCTAATAACATCTTATTTTAAAGAAATCAAACCATGGGTGTATTTCAGCCTAAATTTCTTCTGAGCTCACTACTGATCTAATCTCCATCCATGGCTTCCTCAAGGATGGGGGGCAGCTCAATCTCCCAATCCACTCCTCGCTTTGAAGAAGCTTTCTGCCACCTTAGTAAAGAGGGCCATCGCTTCGCATTCAAAATTTCAAACCAGTCAAGGTTTATGAAAATATTGAAGAAGTGCCAAACTCAAGGTTCCTACAGATGCTCCAAAGAACAAAGCTTTACTCTACATGGGGCAAGTGCTAGGGAATAAGTTTAAAATTCTACAGGGGCCTGACCCAACACCGAAACCTTGGAGGGTAGATCCAAGAATAAGTTTAAAAATTTACAAGGGCCTGACCCAACATCGCAACCTTGGAGGGCAGGATCCAAAAACAGTGGACTCCCCATCTCAAAGCTGGAGTCCACTTCTATGAATCTATTCTGTGGAAGAGGTTATTTTGCCTTCCATTTTCAGCTAAAGAGCAACTAGGACTGTGTATTTCACAATGGACCATGGTTTATAAGCCCTTGTCGCATTTGTCTCAACACATGGTCTCTGCATTTTGACCCAGATGAGGAAGTCCAAACAACAATCCCCATTTGGGAAGCACCTTCATCATCTTCCTCTCATTGTCAAACCCTGAAACCTTAAGAGGCAACTGCAATCTCTCTACAAAAATACTTGGGCATAGCGGTGGCAGCAGCAGGTCCAGACTCATCTAAGGAACTAATTTAGTTAATTATTGTCTATCCATCGCCATATGCTGCTAATTCAAGAGGGCCATCTAGGTTATTTTTGCAAGATTTGTAAACCAAAATAATCTTCAAATCCCCTAAAAACAGGATGCGACCAAAAAAATTTTGTGCTTTATTGTTACAACAGAGGCAAATCGAGAGAAACAATTAGAGGTAATATGGCAGTAAAATGCACCAAACAGTTCCTAAAAGATTTATTTTTCATACCTGGAAAGCCTCTGGCAAGTGCCTCTCCTCTTACAGCAAGATGAGATTTGAACATCAAACCACTCAATGACTAGTAGCACACAACAAACCAGCAAACCACTGACTGAACCAGCAGCACACAGTAAACCACTCATTGAACAAACCACTAGCACACAGCAAACCACTCACTGAACAAAGTAGCAGGACGCAGTAAACCACTCACTGAAGAAGGTAGCAACACGCAACAAACCACGGGCAAAGGTAAGCTGTAAAATGAAGCAAACCTGTATTAAGTATTTTCGAACTTAGTGTATTAAGAAGCTATATAATAGAGCATATTAATAGTAAAGCATTATATGTTCCGTGCTGAATTTAAGACAGCTCCCAACACGAGTTTTCATATCTATGCTGAGGTGGCCACTGGCCATTAATTCCAAGCACTTACGCTATAGCTATGAAACAAAATCTATACCTTGCGATGTAATAGTTCATGCTCTAATAGTTCATGTTGTGCACATAGTTCCAGGCCCAGCAAACCACAGGTAAGCTATAAAATTACAAATTTTATCAATTCTTTAATACCATAATATTATAAAAAATTTATTTGGTTTATTAATTAAAAACTAACAATTTATATATTTTTTAAATTTTACTTTATTCATCTTATAAATTTTATATATTCTATAATACCATAATATTATAAATCTGGTTCAACATTCTATTTTACTATAAATTTATAAAAATATATATTTTTTAAATTAATTTTAATACTTGTTCAAAAGCCAAGTAGGAAAACATTTAAATGAAACGTAAAGTAAACATTTCATCATATATTTAATTTCCGTGCCCATGTATGCGATACTAAGTGAACGTTAAAAACTAATTTCGGTTATGCTTTTATTTTTAGCACTATATTAAAATACTTTTGAATAAATAAACGTTAAATACCTATTTGGCCTATGCTTTTATTTTTCCCACAATTTTCAAATATTTAAAATGACTTTCAATAAATGAACGTTAAATAGCTAGCTGGCTTTATTTTTCACATCTCATTAAAATACTTAAAATTCTCACAATATATCTAAATACTAAATACATTAAATGACTTTGACTAAATGAACGTTAAATAGCTAGCTGACTTGATTTTTCACACCTTATTAAAATATTTAAAGTTTTCATAATATATTTAAATACTAAAATAATTTAACATAAAGTTTTCATAGTATATTAAATACTAAAATAAATTAAATAGAGCATATTTTTTTCCAAAAGAAAAAAGCGTAATTCCATTCATCCGAAGAGATCCGAATTACATTCTGTATTCACTTGTACAGTGAATTTCCCAGCCCAAAAAAATTTGGTTCACATGATGAGACTGTTACATCTGCTTTCAACTTACCTATTTTGATACTTTCCGTATCAAAAAAAATAACTAGTTCTGTCCCACCGGACTATTTTGCTTTTACAGCTTCATTAGGATTACAAAAATGCTTCATTGCCTAATTTAATATACTGCAGATTATACATACTGTAAAAAATTTACGTTCTTGTCCAAATATGTAAATAACATCTTCTTTTGCTTCAGTCAATAAAAGGTCTGTGATAGAATTCAGTTCTCTGTCCTTCAATATCTTCTGCTACTTTCCAAGTGCCGAAAGCCATGAGCTGCCCTTCTTTGGATGCCAGGTCCGCTTTTTGGTTATTTTCCCTGTATACATGCTGACATGTGAATGAGTCAAAGGATTGTTTGACCAACTGGATAGTGTTGAGCACATTAGCAAGTCTGAGCACTCTACAGACTTGAGTTTGATTGATCCAATTAATAGCATTCAGCGAGTCTCCATATACATCCAACCTCGAGATACCCCTCTCCGCTGCGAAAATGAGTAATAATTTTAAGCTCATAACTTCTGCATAGTTATTGGATCCCGCTCCAAGACCCATCGTGAGAGTAATAAAATGAGAATCAGAGAAGTATAAGATAGCCCCCCCACCACAAATATCATTACTTGCAGCTCCGTCGAAAAAACCCCATGGATGAGATTTATCAATCTCAACAACCATGTCCCGTCTCTGTTTAGCAGCCCTAACATATTCTGGGCTAGCTTGATAAATGCCCACAGAAGTAGCGCACAAAATTTCGGGAAGACATGGTTTTTCCTGAAATATAGCCCCATTCCTTGCCAACCAAATCCCCCAATTGATCAGCAAAGGTAAAATCTTCTGTTTTTTCATAGTTGATCTTCTCCACCAGTTCTCCCAAGCCATTTCCACAGAATCTCCTTCCCAGCTACATACAAAGCCCACCAATCTAGTGCATTCCTTCCACACAGCAATCGTGAACGGGCACTTAATGAAGAGGTGTGATATCGTTTCCGTTTCCTGCTTGCACATAACACACCATCCCGGGCCCTGGAAATTTCTCTTCTGTAGAATATCCCATGTCGGGACCCGATTCACCAATGCACACCACATAAAAAGGCGATTCTTGGAAGGGCACTTTAGTTTCCACAGGGATCGCCACCACCAGACCTCGTCCCGATCAACAGCTCCAGCACTAAGTACTAAGTATCCCATCTTCGGTGAATAGTTCCCCGCCGGATCAAGTTCCCAGATCAGCTCATCCTCCTGTTCCGATATATGGATCTGCGCCCTATTCAGACCTCTGATGTAATTATCCAAACAAATAGCCTCAGGTTCCCCCAGTCCCAGCGTTTCAGCACTTTTCCAGTGTTGTATCCACTGGTCATCGGGTCTCTGCTCAGCCAAATGATTAAGGGTGAAAATGCCCCTAATTTCCAATTCATTAACAACATGATCAGGCAGCAGATGCATACGTTCACTCCCGATCCAAGGATCGCGACCCACTCGCACCTTTTCTCCATTTCCCACGTCCCAAGCCAAATTATTCGCCACCAGATCGAATGATTTAACCACCGCTTTCCAGATAACAGATCCCCCAACATGGGACTTCCGAGGGCTCCTAATCCATTCGTCCAGGCTCATCTCTGATAGATACTTACCTTTAATAACCCTGGTCCATAAGCTATTGGTTTTGATTAGTCTCCAGCCACCCTTAGCTGCCAACGCGTGAGCAAAAAGAAAGATGTTTTTTAATCCCCACCCCCCCAGGCCTTTAGGAACTGCAATTCTTTTCCAGTTGACCCAAGGGGTTACCTGGCCCTCCTTCTTTCCACTCCACAAGAATCTAAAGCACAACCGCCTGATAGATTCAAGAATTCCTTTCGGTATCCATGATAAAGACATCTAGTAAACTGGAATGGCTTCCAGAACGGCCTTAACCAGCACCAACCTGCCAGCACGCGACATCCACTTATGACTCCAGACATTCAGTCTTTTCTCCACCTTACCAATAAGCCATCTCCAATCCTTTTTAAGATATACGTTAGCTTTCAGGGAAAAGCCCAGATATTTCAAACCATCATCCAGACTTAAAAGCTTAAAAGGGAAAAGATCTACAAGAGCCTGTTCCTCATCCGGTCTCAGCAAATGGGTAGTAAGAGTGGATTTTTCTGCATTGATTTCCATCCCCGTAGCTAAAGAGAAAAGATCCATGATCTCCTTCAGAGTCCTAGTATCTCTTCGATCACCAGAGCAGAAGATAATAATGTCGTCCACAAATAAAAGATGAGTAACAAATAACTGTTCACCAACGCCAATGCCTTTAAAACTCCCCTGTAGTTTAGCATCGATTAAAGCCCTGCTCAAACCTTCTGCCACCAGCAAAAAAAGAAGAGGTGAAAGTGGGCAGCCTTGCCTAAGGCCACGTTCCGCATGAAAAAAAGGAGTTGCCGCTCCATTTAACAACACAGAGAATGATACAGTAGTTATACAAGACATGATCCATCTAATAAAATTGATACCAAAACCCAGATGTGTAAGAAGAAGCCGGATATATATCCAGCTCACCTTGTCGTATGCCTTGGACAAATCAATTTTAAGAATAGCTCCTTTGATATGCCGAGTCTTTAAACTGTGTAGTCCCTCCTGAGCCACCCCTATAGCCTCATGTATCTGTCGACCTTCTAGAAAGCCAAACTGTTCGGCTGAAATATGTTCCGACAAAGTAACCTTAAGTCTCCGAGCTATGACCTTCGAAACAATCTTGTAGATACAGTTGCACAATGAAATAGGTCTGAATTCCGATAGTGTAGCTGGATTATCTGTCTTGGGAATGAGGGCTATAAAAGTAGAATTGAAGCAAGCCGGTAACTTCCCATTAATTCGAGTGTCTTCAATCACCTGTAGGAGATCCAACCCCAGAACATCATAAAGTTCCAGAAAAAATTCAACCGTCCATCCATCAGGCCCGGGGCTCTTGTCTTTCTGCATGCTACCTAGAACCTCCTTTAATTCCTCCTCATTAATAGCACGCATCAGTCTCCTATTATCCTCCTCCTCAGCATACCTCGGGAACAATTGAGCAATCCTGATAACCTCTGCAATGGAAGCCTGTGCAGGTGCCTTGAATAAGTTTTGGAAATGCCCCACCCCACATCTAGCTTTATCTTCATAGTTAAAATGTTCAATGCCATCTTCGTCCTTCAAGCTCCAGATAGTATTGACCGACTTTCTCCCCCTGGCATATGCATGAAAGAATTTAGTATTTTCATCGCCACATTCCAGCCAAATCGCCCTACTCTTAAGTCTCCAGGATTCCTCCTTTTCCAACAAAAGTTTATTCCTTGTGCCTTCCAACCTGACCATATCAGCCTTAGTTTCCTGAGTCAATAGTCCTCCACCGTCCCCTTCATAGATCTGAAGTAGCTCAGCCTCCACCAACTTCAAAGCAGTATCCTCCCTCTTTCTCTTATCAATAGTCCACACCTTAACAGCTCCTTTAATTCGTTGAATGTTCTCAGCAAATTGAAAAGCTGCAGTACGTACATGCTCCCCATCATACGACCTCCAAAGGTCCAGAAAGAGACTCTTAAAGGAATCATCTCTTAACCAGTTCTTGTTAAACTTTAGAGAACTAGGAGGATTGATAGGTCCTCTCCTGATCTCCATAAAGATAGGGAAGTGATCAGAATCCCCTCCGCTCCCAACCCACTGTCTGAGTTGAAAAAACCTGTCCACCAGCCTCTCTGCCACTAGGAACCGGTCCAATCTTTTAGCCACCCTAGCCTCCCCGCTCCTATTATTCCTCCAGGTGGGTTTCAGCTTGATGGGCTCAATATCCAAAAGGTTTCTTCGAACCAGCAACTGTTGAAAGTATCCAGCCAATGGATCCACATGCGCTTGAGGGCCCCAAATTTCTGATTGCCCTAAAGAAAAATTAAAATCACCCCCCACCACAACCGATTCACCATTCAAGAGCTGATCCTGCAAAAGTGTCTCCCAAAAGGGAGCTCTATGTACATAGGGCCCATAGACATTAACCAAAGTAATACAAGTACCCAAGTCAGCAGAGAGAAATTCAGCTCCCAACACAGAAGCCATCCCCCAAGCACTGATGAGTTTCAACACACTGTTCTTCCATCCCACAGCCAGACCCCCAGAGCGACCCCTAACATCCAGAGTCACAAAGGTCCAGCCCACCAACCAAAGTTCCAGTTTCTCCTTGACGATATCACCTAATCCTAAAGTCTCTTGTAGCAGAATCACATCAGGGTGTTCAAGAGAAAATACCCTCATGAAGGCTGATTTCTTTTTAGGCCCAGCCAGACCCCGGCAATTAAAGGACATGATCTTCATGTCCGAACATGGGATCGGGCATTCACTGCTCTAAGTGCCCTCTCAATCGAGACTTGTTTCCCAGCCCGAAGATCCAATCTGGCCATGTTCTGTGCCTTAGAGAAATGAGACCTGCGTCCTCTGCCTCTCCGCGCCGGCACCTTATCTTTACCTAAACCCCCCCCAGCAATCTTAGAGCAAGATCGAAGATTATAACCTGATGCAGAAAACTCAGGTGAGGAGGGCTCGGCTGAATCAGCCCCCTTCCCCGGATCTGGTTCAATAATGGTCAGCTTGTCCTCCAACAGGAGCGGAGGCAAAAAAGAATTGTGAACAGAGAATTCTTCCTCCGAATAAAGTAAACCCCCACAATGTCCCGAAGAAAAAATAAGGGGAGAATTCACAGGGCGTCCCGATAGGGATAAATTCTTCAGCCCTTTAACCCAGTCAATCCCTTCCACAGTGCACTGATTAAAAAATAATTGAACAGGGGGTGTTAAAGAGAAAGAAGGAATACCCGTGATAGATGGTCCCAACACATCGGTCACAGCTTCTGATGCAGAAAGTATTAAATCTTCAGCAGATGTAATATCCACTTCAGCTTGAATGTCCCCCACCTCTGCAGGACCCTTACAAAGAGGATCCAAATCCTCCGCTACCCGGTCACCAACTGAGTCCTCCATTACCGGCAACAGATCATTGTTCAACATGTCCAAAGGTTCGACCTTATCACCCTCAGCAGTGTGAGTTCTAGTACCCCCAGTGATAGTGCCAACCGATAGTCGACAGACAGAGGCTGGGTGTCCATAAGCATGACACCGCCTGCACCTAAAAGGCACTTTCTCATAATCCAGCAACTGAGTAATGCTAACAGGCCCCCATTCCAGAGTTATGACCTCCGGTAGTCCTTCACGGATATTTAAATTGACCAGAATTCTCGCAACCCATTTGTAATGGGTCTCTAAATAGGAGAGATTCGCCTCCAGGAAGTTTCCCAATAAATCCCCAATCTTACGAAAATGGCTAATATCCCAAAAATGCAAAGGAAGGCCCGGTAATCGTACCCAAACCGGAATCGAATCAACCCTCTCCCTACTAGCATCAAAAAGGGGATGCCAGGGTTTCAGCAGTACCGGCGAATGATCCAAGTGCCAATTCCTGTCAAGGATCTTGTGTAAATCAACCTCAGACTGTAATACCACCGCAAACCAACCTCGTAGCAGCATGTCCACCTCAGGTGTGTATCCTAATACCGTGCGCCAGTGTGTATCCACCCACGCCATCACCAACGGATGGGCAAAATTCCTGCCCATGACCCTACCCACCAGCGTCAGCCTAGACATCTCCAGGACGCGTTCCCATGCAATATCCTCGCCTACAGCATAGCTACCCACAGTGCGGGTTTTAATCCAACTCCGTTTCCGTCTTTTGCTGGATCCCCTCTGGAAAGCCCCGGCCTTGGATGTATCTTCCGCCTTGAACTTCGTAGTCCCAACAGCCGCTAGAGGGCTATCAAAACCACGGTGTTCAGAAATCTCCAAAGGCACTCGCACTCCCACTGCTGTTCCACCACAATCCGACCCACAAAGATGCTCTACCTGACGGGCCACCCCCTCATCTGCAATCCTTTCAAAATCGGCTACCGTTTCAAACCCCACCTGCAAACCGGATGCCGGGAACCCAAGATTCCGAGCAAAGAAGTCTCCAGCCTCCCTCCAACTCGAGCTTCCCAAAATGTCCACTGACATACCATCATTATCTAGATACTCCGGCAGTCAATCTAGTGGTGAGTAAGGCCGGTATTCAGAGGGTGAGAAGCCATTTTCCGATCTCTCCTGCCCCACACCGGTTGAATCAAGCCCCCCAGGCCCCATCAAGGGGATCTCCACCAGACCCTGCATCCGCCCTCCACCTGGCACTCCCCATACCTCTTGTGCCCCCAGCTGGACCCCATTTAGGTCTACCACTTCCTCCAATGAATCCATAACCACTGAAAATAAAAAACTGCAGACCCTACCAATAACCCCAGATCACCGGCACTCAGCACCAGAGTGACTAACAAACAGTAACACAAAGCCTCGAGACAAGAGCTAAAAAACAATTGTAACCCCTGTAGCTTCCTCACTCCAATGAATCCAGATCTCTCCCCAGAGAAAGTGACAGGATGAGGTTTAGTCAACATGACCTCACCCCTGTCGTGTACGAAAACACCCTGCTACCCATCTCAACACCGGTGAGCACCTAAACTATTCGCCGCCGCCTCAACAGACCAACGCCCCCTATTAAATAGAGCATATTAATAGTAAAGCATTATATGTTCCGTGCTGAATTTAAGAAAGCTCCCGGCATGAGTTTTCATATCTATGCTGAGGTGGCCACTGGCTAGTAATTCCAGGCACTTAGGCTATAGCTATGAAATGAAATGTATACCTTGCCAATGCAATAGTTCATATCTATGCTGAGGTGGCCACTGGCCATTAATTCCACGCACTTACGCTATAGCTATGAAACGAAATGTATACCTTGCGATGTAATAGTTCATGCTCTAATAGTTCATGATGTGCACATAGTTCCAGGCCCAGCAAACCACAGGCAAAGGTAAGCTGTAAAATTACAAATTTTATCAATTCTTTAATACCATAATATTATAAAAAAATTATTTGATTTATTAATTAAAAACTAATAATTTATATATTTTTTAAATTTTACTTTATTCATCTTATAAATTTTATATATTCTATAATACCATAATATTATAAATCTGGTTCAACATCCTATTTTACTATAAATTTATAAAAAATATTTTTTTTTAAATTAATTTTAATACTTGTTCAAAAGCCAAGTAGGAAAACATTTAAATGAAACATAAAGTAACCATTTCATCATATATTTAATTTCCGTGCCCATGTATGCTATACTAAGTGAACGTTAAAAACTAATTTGGGTTATGATTTTTTTTTAACTCTATATTAAAATACTTTTGAATAAGTAAAGGTTAAATGCCTATTTGGCCTATGCTTGCTCGCTTTATTTTTCACATCTCATTAAAATACTTAAAATTCTCACAATATATCTAAATACTAAATGCATTAAATGACTTTGACTAAATGAACGTTAAATAGCTAGCTGACTTGATTTTTCACACCTTATTAAAATATTTAAAGTTTTTATAATACATTTAAATACTAAAATAATTTAACATAAAGTTTTCATAGTATATTAAATATTAAAATAAATTAAATAGAGCATATTAATAGTAAAGCATTATATGTTCCGTGTTGAATTTAAGAAAGCTCCCGGTTCCAGGCACTTACGCTATAGCTATGAAACTAAATGTATACCTTGCCGATGCAATAGTTCATATCTATGTTGAGGTGGCCACTGGCCATTAATTCCAAGCACTTACGCTATAGCTATGAAACGAAATGTATACCTTGCGATGTAATAGTTCATGCTGTGCACATAGTTCCAGGCCCAGAAAACCACAGGCAAAGGTAAAATTACAAATTTTATCAATTCTTTAATATCATAATATTATAAAAAAATTATTTGGTTTATTAATTAAAAACTAACCATTTATATATTTTTTAAATTTTACTTTTATTCATCTTATAAATTTTATATATTCTATAATACCATAATATTATAAATCTGGTTCAACATCCTATTTTACTATAAATTTATAAAAAAAAAAATTAAATTAATTTTAATACTTGTTCAAAAGCCAAGTAGGAAAACATTTAAATGAAACATAAAGTAACCATTTCATCATATATTTAATTTCCGTGCCCATGTATGCTATACTAAGTGAACGTTAAAAACTAATTTGGCTTATGCTTTTATTTTTAGCACTATATTAAAATACTTTTGAATAAGTAAACGTTAAATACCTATTTGGCCTATGCTTTTATTTTTCACACAATTTTCAAATATTTAAAACGGCTCTCAATAAATGAACGTTAAATAGCTAGCTGGCTTTATTTTTCACATCTCATTAAAATACTTAAAATTCTCACAATATATCTAAATCCTAAATACATTAAATGACTTTGACTAAATGAACGTTAAATAGCTAGTTGACTTGATTCCAAGGCCATACTCGGTTCCCGTTGCAGGCTTTAGGCCATACTCGGTTCCCGTTGCAGGCTTTAGTAAGCAGTATCCAGTAAATACCCAGGACATAATAATAATAATAATAATAATAATAATAGTGTAAACAGACGGCAAATGCTCATTTTTTTGTTTTTTAATTATTTTTTAATTATTTTTTTATTTTTGATAAATAATATTTATAGCAGGGATAAATGGTCACTTCAAGGCTTTCCTCCAATAAAAAATTATAAATTTGTATTTTTAAAATTTAAATTTTTTTTTTTTAATATTTAGTTTAATATTTTATTTTCTATAAAACATTTAAAAACTATGCAAAAAAATATTTTACAAAATGCAAATTAATTAAAATGTAAAATGCAAAGCCATTGCTATATACCTTGTCTTCGGCAGGTATAATAAATTACATTTGAATTCATAAATCTCCACATATTTGCATTTGGCAGTTAGTTAAGAAAAAGGAAAAGAAATGGAATCGAATGTTTAAGTTTGTTTCTAATAAAATGCTGTGGATTCGTTTGGTGAAGTTTATTTTTATTTTAATAAACTTTAATTTGAATGTTGTGTAACCGAATGTTTAAAGTTAATTTTTAATAAAATGTTGTGGAATCATGTGGTAAGGTTTATTTTATTAAACTTTAATTTGAATGCTGTGGAATCTAATGTCTAAGTTTACTTTTAATAAAATGTTGTGAAATCGTTTGGTGAAGTTTATTTTAATAAACTTTCAATTGCATGCTGTATAAATTGTTAATTAAATTACATTTGAATTCCTGGATTTTCTTTTATATTTACATTAGCACTTAGTTGAAAGGGAATGGAATCAATAGCCTATTCTAAGAGTTTTCTTGGATGTTAAATCATATGGTTATTATTAATGAACACATTGTTCCTAAATATATGTCGACGAGAAATTAAAAATTGGAAGTATTATGTTTATAGCTTACTTAATTGAAATGGAGTAGAGTATATTGTGTTATGATCACATCTTATATACATCCTAAATACCACTTTTGCATTGGCTGTCCTTTGAAATATAATTAATCCCTTAGATTAAATATATGGGAGCATACCATTTAGGATGCATGCAATGGTAGGCTTCGTGTCAATAAGAAATTTGAATGAATGTATTATACTCTCTTTGACATAAAACATGTCCTCGTATATATCTCTATCAATTTTTATCAGGAATAAAGTCCAACCATAAACAAATGACGAAGATGATTTTTCAAACCTGGTCTGCAGGTTGTAAATAGTTTGCAGTATTTGTGATTCATGTTTATAAACTGTGATTTTAACTTGGTAATATATATATTTATATGTATGGAATTATTTTTTATTTACTTTTAATTAATAAATACGTAATTTTTTTAATATAATATGTGAGAAGTGAATGTACTTTCATTTTAGATTATTATAGTTATATATATAAGAAATTTAATTATTATTATTTTTAAATTGGTATATTTGAAATTATTTTATTTCAATTTTATATTAATAAAAATAAATATTTTAGAAAGAGAAATTTAAACGTTAAACCTTCCATCACTGGTGACGCTTTAAAAATATTATTTGCCAAGTATTCCAATAATTGCAAAATAGACTTTCTACGGCCGAGGAATGTGCCGTCAAATGAGTACCAAACAAGATAACAAATATACTAATACTAATCTTATTGCTAGTTTAATTTAATTTAATTTTTAATGTAAATGTAAAACCCAAATTGGGGCATTTTATAAAAATAAATGAATGAATTTAATTATATATAAAAAAAGGGGGACAGATGACCCCATGTTTGTTCGAGAGGCGTCTCGCGCAGCGCGCTCTCTTTGTGGAAAGGTAAGAATATCCATTAACTGAACTTCATGGCAAAATCTTGGGTGGCCGTAAAAGAATTTAGAAATTCCCTGTGCAGTGGGCCGCACTCTTTATTCAGCTGGAACAAAAACCCATAATCCTCCACAGTCATATCTATGGGAGGAAAATCCTCTAAAGTTATAGAGTCGCAACTGTCCAGATCTTCAAGAACTGAATCCCAAAATGCCGGACCTGAAATCTCTTGGCCTTCAATGCCGGATTCAGCTTTCGAACAGGAGGAAGAGAATGTTGCGTTATCTTCCGAAGGTGGCTGGAATTCTTCTGGGGCGAACTTGGCTGCGTCGGCTTGAATTTGCGGCGGAGATATAGAAGAGGCATAGGGAATTTCCGGATCTTCAAGAACTGAACCCCGAAATGTCGGACCCGAAATCTCTTGGCCTTCAATGCTGGATTCAGCATTCGAACAGGAGTAAGAGAATTCTGCGTTATCTTCCGAAGGTAGCTGGAATTCTTCTGCGGCGAAATTGGCTGCGGCGGCTTGAATTTGCGGCGGAGATAGAGAAGAGGTGTAGGGAAATTCCGGTGGAGAGTCGGGAAAATTGAACTTGGCCTTGGATCCTCTCAGACAATAGACGGCAAAGTCATAGGCACGGGCAGCCTTTTCCGGGGTGTCGTAGGAGCCCAACCAAATTCTGCCATTGGGCATTCGAATTTCTGACACCCATTTTCCCCATTTTCTCATTCGAATTCCCTTGAACTGCTTCGACTTCAGTGAGCGGTTTTCAGGTCTGCTGTGGCCGTTCTGATTTGAAGAGGGTTTCGCCATGTCGGGTTGTTGCTAAGGTATCAGGAATCAGACTCAGAGCGTGGTCGTGAAGTTACAGGTCTTGAAAACAATGAATTGTTATGGTGAGAGGATTTGAACTCAGGACGCAGAGAGGTGCTACTACAGTAGTGCAAAGTTAATATCTGTGAACGGATGAGGCTGAGACTGTTTGTTCACTCAACTTGCAAGGCAGCAGATATATATAGCAACCGTGAATCTGAAATGCTGAGCGCATCACTTTTAGTTTCATTAAGTCAGAGATGACATGGTTACTTCTAGAATGTTCTGGTTAGTTCATTTTAGGTGGCACACCTTTCTTCGAAGAAACTACATATTATTTTAGTTCATCATAGTTGGCATACCAAGAGAACAAATTTAATTTAATTTATATGTTAATTAATTAGAGCGCTTTCACGGTTCACCTCTTGACTTGGTTCGTGCGAACAGAAGTGAATCTGTAACGCGTCATTGATCTCGTCTTGGCACTCGATTTGTATTATGGAGCACGTCTCTCTCAACACTTTGATATGGTTGAATTTTCAAACTATTAGCATGTCAATTTGAAGGATAGGGTTTGAATTTTCAAACCATTTGCATGTCAATTTGAAGGAGTGAGATTTTCATTTTAAGCCATTAGTTTTATATTAAATTACTAGAACTCGATATGGTTTGAATTTGAAAACCATTTGCATGTCAATTTGGAGTGAGATTTTCTTTTCAAGCCATTAGTTTTATATTAAATTACTAGAAAATAGATAATAATGTACAAAAGATTCATCACCAATGGCGTACATGCCACGTAAAAAAGTCAAGAAGATGAGTCCAAAGAGGGGAAGCCCACTCCCTTCTTTTCTAGAAAATTTAAACATAGCTGTCTTGATAAAGTAATTGTAATGAAATTGAAGAAATAGTTCATTGAAAACTATGAGCTAATGACACAAAGCCATAGAAATTAAGTACCTAGATCACCACAAACTCAGGGTGATTTTTCGCTTTCTCCAATTGTTGGTGCCCAATTTGTATTAGGATTTTGATTGGTTCATCAAGGATATCTAGCTTTGAGTGGATGTTGTTGACATCATCTCACATGGTAGACACTACCAACCTAAAACCCGCATAGTTATGGTCTTGTTCCATCAAGAGGCTACCCCAAAGAAGCTTTAAAACTCAATAAGGCTCCAACCTCGACCTCCTTCTCTTGCATTGCTTTCCATTGCTTGGTCCTATAGGTTTACCCGCGTAGTTCTGGTCTTGTTCCATCAAGAGGCTACCCAAAAGAAGCTTTAAAACTCAATAAGGCTCCAACCTCGACCTCCTTCTCTTACATTGCTTTCCATTGCTTGGTCCTACAGGTTTGCAAGTAGACTGGCTTCGGCTTGTTCAATTTCATTCCTAATGTGCCATGGCATTTCTCGAATAAACTACATGTCCAACCAGTGTTGGCACACTCCTCCTCTTCAACACCTAGCTTGCTGACAGAGCATGCTCCCCTAATCGCCCTGCAATTTTGTGTTATCACGAAGCGGCCTTGTATGCACAAAGAGAGAAATGAATGGGGGCAAGTGCACCTCGAGGCATTCTTGTATTCGTCAATCTATGAAACCCAAGATTGAACCACACACAAGATGAAGTGAAGGATCTCATCACGGCGCAAGGATCGTAGGTACCAAAACATGTCAATCACCATGACTGTTGAAGGCCCGATCAAAATCACACCTCTCCAAATTGAATGTCCACTACAAGAATCTGACATCACTCCACATGCTCGTTCCTCGAGTATGCATGGTTTATTGGCCTTGCCATGATGCCACCTGACCCTTCCATGCACCAAGTTGAAGGGGCAGGACATGTCCCCTTCTCATCCCATTTGGGGAAGGAGTAAGATATCCTTCATCCAAAATGGTGGATCTTGAAATTTTCATTTTCTCCTAAATTTTGTTAAGTAAATAATCTAAATTTTGATATAATTGCAAGTTGTTTATAAAATTTTAAAAATTCTATCTGAATTCAAAAATCCACAAAAAAAAATTGATTAAAAAAACCATATCAACCAGAGCCACGAGGTGGCAATGTCCCGATATTGCCACCTGTTTTTTTTGTGGGGCTTATATGTGCATTGTTGAAAGAGCAGTTGATTCTTTATTGCTGAAGAGTCAAATCTATTTCCATGCTCTTTCTCATCAACCAAAGGCAATTCCTATACCTACCATAGCAATGGATAAATGATGTGTCATCTACACTCTACACGTACTAAAAATGACAATACAAAACAAAAGAATTCACAATAGAGAGTCGCTAGGGGAGGGATGCCAATACATGAACACCCCACTGTGTCGCCACCCCCCACGCCACCTGGCGACCTCAGCATGTGTACGTTCCTAGGTGAGATGGCAGTGCCACATGTCGTGGTGGGTGGACACTTCAATGTGCCATTTTCTGCGCGCTTTTCCATCGTTGTTTGACCCCTCTCCTGCGATGTGTTCATTGTCTCATGTTATTTTGCTTGGGGTCAATGTGTGGTCGCTCGACTGCGCCAAAACTTGTTCGGCCATCCTTCTTCTCTGGTCCATGGTTGCCTCAGTTGTGCGTCCATTTTGGTTGTAAGGTAGTTTCGCCTGGTTCGTGGGGTGTTTACCAGTGTCCTTGCGGTGGTTTATGGCTTCTCGTTTCATGGAGTGTTGTCCCATGCCCGCAGCGCACCAGCGGTTGGTGATTTCGTCTACATTGCACCCTATGGGAGATTTAAGTCATTTCGGTGGTGGAGATTGAAATTTCATGCTCTAATAGGTTTTCATGAGGCCAATATCGCTTCTCATAGGTTCACTTTGTGAATTTCTTGGGTTTCATGAGGTAAATGTCGCTTCTCCCCGGTTTCTCTTTATGAATTTCTTATGGTTTATGGTTTTCCGCCTGTTTGACCCCACAATCGGTTTTGCAGGTTAAATTTGGCAAGGTCTTTGGGATGCAGACTCTGTCTCCGATGCAGTTGATTTATGGCGAGGTGCTCGGGTTGCATTGGTGTTTGGGCATGGCGGTGGCTTCGTGGTTGGCTCTTTCCTACCCAGCTATAACTGTGACTATATTTTTCAACACATTCAATCTGTTGGGAATTGTAGGGACCTTTTTTGGTATTCGTATGTGGGTTATGGTGCATTTATGATGTTGTTTGTTATACCTTTCACTGTGTTTCTTAGCACATTCAATCTACTAGGAATTGTAGTCCATTTCTTGTAATTCTTATGTGTGTTTTGGTGCATTTCTTAGAACTGTCTTATGAGGGTTTGGGTGCATTTCTTATAACGGTTGAATGGGGGTTTTGGTGCATTTATCAGAACTGTTGCACTAGGGTTTTGGTGCATTTCTCAAAACATAATTGTTTAACTATTGAAGGAGGGTTTTGGTGCATTTCTCATAACTATTGAATGAGAGTTTTGGTGCATTTCTTAGAACATAATTGTTGAAGGAGGGTTTTGGTGCATTTCATCATAACTGTTGCATAATGTAAGTTTGAATTGTGGAAAACAAATTCAAAGGTTTCAAGATTGTATCCAAATGCTAAGTTTTGTTCTTATTCACTGTTATGCATTCATGGAAAAATTGTTGTTGAAATGTATATTTATGTCACATTACAGAGTTCTGTTGAAATTGCTTTTTGCATGAAAATTTTATGGGTTGAATAATTGATAATAGTATTCATAGTTTATCCTTATAATTGAATGTCTTACATGTTTTGCATGAGAAAAGTAAATGCAAGTAATAACTAATAACCCATGACTAGTATATGAAAATATATGATAAACCCCTGATTACAATGCCGCAAACAGTAGGGAACGTTATGACCTAGGATTGTATCCAAAATGGACATGTTACAAACAACAGAGTCAATCATTACAAAATCCACATCGCAATGTGGTCACAACAAAAATTATGACAACCCTATGCTTGATATCCTCCAAGATTTTCACTACCCAATCTTGTTGAGTTGTCTACTTTAGCCAAGTTGGTTGGCCTACCTAACAATGGTTGATTAGGATGTGGTTGATTGCTTCCATATGATATCCAATTTGTTTCTTGTATCCATGGAGGAATTTAGTAGCCACAGTTCACACTTGTGCTACTAACCCCTGCATTAAGTGGAGGCCCCCAGTAATCATACATACGAATGACACTTGCACTGGTAGGAATATGTAAAATGGTCATGCCCACTTGTTGATAGTGGGGGACTTGGATGTTTAGGAGGTCTTGGATAAATGGTGTATTATCTGCAATATGGTCCAATGTGTTTGGCATCATCGTGCTTTCCTCGACTATGCTTGTAGCAATGTCAACCCTTTATGTCATCCCTTGTTCTTTTTGAAGCAATTGTTGAGCCTTTCTCAATTCATTTTCTTGCCTTGCCAACTGTTTTTGATGGTCCTTTTTGTGTCTTGCGTTCTCTCTTTCAAGCCTTTCCTGTGCTCAAAGTTCTATTGCAACAATCCTTGATACCTTCTTTGCTTTGGCTAAATGGACTTCTTTTTATGTTTTAAATCCTGAATTTCAAGTTTCTTTTGTTCAAACTCAACTAATAGTTTTATATAGTCTTCTGAGGTGAGTAACTGTGAACTTCATCCTAGACGAAGATTGTCTGTTGTTCTTTTCCTTCATTTCGCTGACACTCTTTCTGTAGGTAGCTTTAGGAACCGATCAAGTAACTGCCCCTTTGTTGACACTTGCTACTCCTTGCTTGACACTTTCCTTTCAATATTTGGGTCAATATTTGGAACATCTAATTGAACCTTATTGTCCTCTTCAGCTGGAACCTCATTTTGTACAGTATCTTCTTCCAGTGATCCATTGTCCACAAAATAATGAACAATTTCATCGTTCAATTTTGTTGGTTGTGAAGGCATATTCATGCTTTCTTCATTGGTTCTTGGGACATTATGTTTTTCCATATTCATCATGGATTCTTCCAACCATGGTGGTGGGGTTACTTGGCTTGGCAAAGTCAATTGGCCATTGTTGCTTCCTGGTGCATGAGCACCTACAACTATATTCATATCATCGTTGTCATTTTCAACTACATTCCCATTGACATTTGCATGATCAATAGTCATTAAGAATATCATATGCAGAAGTTGCAGGTGTTTTAGTTGGTCTAACAACCTCCATGTTACTATCAATTGGTTCATTGTTATACTATGTTTCACTTACATGTTCCTCATCATCACCATAGAAGGGTCCTCCTTGAGAGAGGGATATCATATTATCAAAAGCAACAACGTCTTCCTCTACTTCCACATCTTCTTGTTCATCAACATGTGCTTGGACATCCCATTCTTCTTGACCATCCACATCAAATGCCTGTCTACAACTAGTATCATGCATAAGAGCATCAGAATTCAATGGCCATATTCCAGTCCTCTGAAACCCAACCCTGATATTTGAAGGCGTGAGAGCCCTTTTAAAGGATTTACTTGCGAGATTAGCTAGCTCAAACCTTTTTACCTCCACCCCTGGATTCTTTGCCATCCATGAAGCTCGCTCGGCCCTAAAATAGTTCTTGAAAGGCCCAAACACATTGACATCTAGGGGTTGCAATATGTGAGTGGTATGAGCAGGCAGTGTCAACAGGTCAATGCCCAAATTTTTAGCCTCCTCAATTGTTTGCACAACAATGTTGCTTCCATGTCCATCTAAAACTAGTAGGTGTCTATTTACAGTTGAGACACCGCCTAGTATAGATGCAGCAAAGTGAGTAAGCCAATTCAAAAAGAGTTCTTTAGTCATCCATGCATGGGGATGTGCAATCATGCATGCACCTGGTTCACAATTTTGTATATAGTTTTTGAGTTGAGTTTTACCTTTAAATAAATAAAATCCAGGGATTGAAGCATCAATTGCATTGACAGAACATAGAATAGTGATCCACTCTCTGCTCCTAGGAAAAATCTTTGGCACATTTCAACTCACTCTCTTGACAATTACCCGCATGCTACAATTCCTTCCTTCCTGTAAACATGTTTCATCACAATTCCATATATGGTCTGGAGCATAAGAATGTTTCTCGTATGCACTAGAAAGAGTGTCATAGAACTTAGACAGACTTGCAGGGCATAGATTTAAAGCCCTGTCTCTATCTAGGCCCTCGGTTGTACATAACACAAGGTTTGGATGCATTTTTTAAACCCAAACCACCATGACTTACCAAGAAACCCATCTTTGAAGGGGTTTGGCCTCCCCTGACATATTTGAGCTACTATGGATTTTAGTTGTATCAACTCTAGCCCATGTCCCATTTGGGCCATCTTCTTACACCACTGAACCACCTCGGCCTCCTCCTCTTCACTCATAACTGTAAGAGGCCCTCTGTGCTTTGTATGTGGGAGCCCATTTATCCAATAATGTACTGATGAGGTAGCAACCGCATGTTTTCTTGCAGTTGCAAGAATGGAATATCCATTAAACTCTCTATCATCAATCACAGCTAACTTGTCTTGTTTTGTCTAGCATCTTATTGCACTGATCTTCTTAGTTGAACTTGCACTTTGAACTGTGGTTGACGATGGGACAACATCATTATTGAATACCGCATGGCCATTCTCAACAACATTGCTGGGAGAATTGTTTGCATTTAAATGATCCACCCTCTCCTCATCTGATGAGGTGCATTGTAGATGGGCACCCCTGCTCACTCTCCTCCTTGTTCTCCTTGTACGAGCAACAATACTGACTCTTGGCATGGCTGCAACTACTTGCATATTTATGAGGCAAGTTTAGGAGGCAATTTTAGTTAACAAAAATGTCTTATTACGAAGAAATTTGGATTCCAATCTTACATGCTAAAGAAAGGCTGATGTTCTTAGTAATTATATATAGCTAATAGTTATAGAATATAAATACAAATATAAAACTGGAAATATAAAATGGAAGTTGATTATGCTAGAAGTTGATTATATACTAGAAGTTGATTATACTAGAAAAATGGAAGTTGAAACTCGGAAAATATCAATAGAAAAATTGAAGTTGATTATAATAGAAATAGAAATAAATATTATGCTGAAACCTTACTATACTGTCCACACACTCTCTGATGGTATGTCTCCAGAGTAGTTTGAATGTCTGAAATGCAAATTCAGTAAGGGTTTGAGGTTCTTTTATAGTTATTTGTTGTTGAATTTGATTGGTAACAAGGATGGACATGGATTGCGATCTCTCAAATTTGAATGTGTGTTCTGGATTGATTTGGATGTGATCTAATGGTTGGGAATTTGTTATGGTTGATCATTGTGCTTTCATCTATTTAATAGGTGAATTTAATGGGTAGGTGTCATTTATTGAACTCGATGGGTTGAATTGTTGAACTACCATGCAGTTATGGCTGACATTCATTACCCATTTTGTTGCACAGGTATGAATGTGCCATGGGATATGTACCTCCAGTAGATTATGTGATGGCTCCAATAGAGATCCGTGGGGTTTGATTTGATGGGTACCTTGTACTAGTGGATTAGACTATAAAGGATATTTTGTAGTTTATTTGCTTTTGTATGTTCAAGCAAATCTATAGGTAGTTGGGACAAGAAGTTTTGTACTCTTTTTAACATAAAGACTATTTATGGATTGTTGTTGGCCCAGACAATATATGAGCAGTTTTTGGAAATAATTTAAAGTGTTTATGTTACAAATTTGAGTGTATTTATGTCATGTTTCGGTGGCTGTGTGAGACCAGTACTAGACAACTACTGGTCGACGAATATCAACCACATTTAAAAATGGTTGTTGATATAAGCTGATAGGCGCTACAATGAACATTTCTCTATATGGAGGGCTATTGCAACTTTTTAATTAAGATTAAGGATGGGTGGCTGTGATGAAAGATGATGGCATATTCTTCGTCGAGCACATATATCCAACGACAGAGATTTATAGTTGGTGGAAAGGGTACCCAAACGTTATCAGATTAGCATTAATCAACAGTTTCTTTTGTTTAATCAAGGTCTTGTTCCACGCAGTGGGAGAACGAAAGGTTGAAGCGATCAAATTATTTCAAGCCTGCCACTCCGATGTGGTTGTTGCTACTAGGAATCAATTGATAAAAAACAATAAGAATTATATTCCAACATATCAATTTGCATTCAACTTCGTGTTTGATGGTTCAAATATTAACCTTGCAATAATTTATTCGAATGTAGGTTTATTATTAATTTCAGTAAAATTTAAGTATAAATGGCTTTTTTATATTTGAGTATTTAAAATAAATAAATGAATGAATGAATTTAATTCGCCGAAGGCACTACAATGAGAAATTGTGTAGTGGAGGAGGATCGCGGTCTTTTAATCTGGGATTAGGGATGGGCGGTGAGGATGCATTCCTTTGACATATATTCCTTTAAGATTTGTCTAACACATACAATCCGAGGGCGGAGATCTTATGTGGGCAGAAGCTTACCGAAACGACAATGGCTAATCCTCCATTTTTTTTGTTTAATCCAAGCCTCTTGCCAGGTGGGAGCTTCAACGGGTTAATCTATAATGGAGTAGGACCGCGGTTAAATGAATGGTCATCGTTTCAATTTAAATTTCCGGCATTATGGAATCATTAACGCATATCGTTTCAGTTTCAATTTCGATGGAATACCTAATGTATTAGGTTACTCACCCATAACCCATTAGCATAAGTTCGTGAATCTTTTTTCTTTCTTGTGAATGCCATCCATGGACAACTATAGAGGATTGCTCGTGATTAGTTTATTTCTTGCAACACTGCAAGTTTTTTTAATTGAACATGCCTACAATATGGTACGATATCAGAATTGAAGCACAATTCGTCTAGAAAACTGAAGGGGATTCCTGCTACCGTTGGCAAGGCCCGTGTAATTACAGTAGACAGGAAGATCATAAGGCCCGTGTAATAGTGACATTGATAGTGTCACGGACACTATCAATATCCAAAGGCATGTATTTTTCTTTTATGTTTTCTTACCTTGAAAGATCATAATGGACATTTTGAATATCTCAAATGGCATGTATCCCCACAATTCTTAAGTTTTGAATGTGAATTATAAGATTAAATTTTAAACTTTTAAAGAAAAAACAATCATAACAAAGGATTCAATTGTTTGAATTGTTAAAACTCTAAAAGTTTAATATAAAATAATCATAATGTATATCATTCAAAACTATAATTTCATTTACTGTTTTCAAACTATTAATAACTATATGTATACAATGTTTTCAAATTACTAATAACTATATGTATACAATGATATTATAGTGTTTTCAAACTACTAATAACTATATTTATACAATGATATCCAAAACAAATGTGACAATAAAATATATTCAAGTTAAAAATATTTATGTATATTTTAATGACAATAAAATGAAATAACAATATTTAACAGCACGTTCAATTTTTATGTCCTCTTACTCAACATATCAGGATTGTAAGATATAACATTAATTTTTTAACAATAAGTTTAACGTGAATGTGAATATTTTTTTATTTATGAATTTCTAATTTTTATTTTATTTACATTTACACATTTCTTATTTTTCAAAAAATTTACTTCTAAGTCATCCTTTATCATTTTTCTATTTAATTTTCAAAATTTATTTATTTGTTCATACCAAAACATTATTGAATATTAATTTTTCATTTAAATTTTTGGAAAATTGTTTTTTTTATTTTTAAGTTTAATATAAATACCCAACATTTAACCTCTAAATTCTTTTAAAATTAGATAGTTGTATGACAAATTAATTTATTATTATTATTATTTTCTAAATAAATATAAATATGTATAAATTAACTTTTATTATTATTATTATGCTCATCATTAATGTTAATAATTATTATTACTTATTATTTACATTTTATGAGATTAATATTTCAGCCAATATCAACCACATTTAAAAATGTGACTATTAATCACACTCTTCAAATTTGATCCTTCATCATTGGTCGGAGTTACGATGCGATCTAATCCAGAAGGAAATTCAAATTTGAACATTTGTCATTGGTCGGAGGTGCGATCTAATGGACAACGAAACGAGAACGAGAACGCGTTTGGGTTAATATCCCAAGTACAGATTGTTCTATACAGATTTCACCTGTGTACAGATTGTTCTATTCTCACGTTTTTAATATCCCAAGTCAGTCTTCGTTTAGTCCGTTCTACTTGATCTCCCTCTCGCTAAAACTCAATAATTGCATAGACTCCACAGCCGGTATAAATATAGGTATACTTCATTCCATTTTATCACTCTTCATCATCTCAACATATTGATTCCCAAGCTCTGCGTCTACAAATATGGAAAAACCTTCGTCGCAGGAACACGACCATGCGCATGCTCTACCGAACGAAGATCGCAGACAAGCTGCAACCCGGAAATTTAAGGGAATCCGACTGCGAGAATGGGGGAAGTGGGTATCCGAAATTCGCATGCCAAAATCGAGAGAGAAGATATATCTGGGCTCCTACAATACCGCCGAGCAGGCCGCCCGAGCCTTTGACGCCGCAATGTATTGCCTCAGAGGACCCAAAGCCAAATTCAATTTCCCCAATTCTGTGCCCAACATTCCGTCAGCGTCTTCTCTTTCTCCTCAGCAAATTCAGGCTGCCGCCGCCAAATATGCCTTGGATGAACTCCCAGGAGTCCCTTCCACTTCGCTCTCTGATCTCCACAATGATAGCAAGGAGGAGCCCTCGCAGTCGTCTTCGGAATTGGCGTTTTGGAAATCTGTGTTTGAGGAATCAGATGGAGATGGAGATGGTGTTCAGCACCTCAATTTGGAAAAAATCCCTTCGATGGACGAGGCGTTGGCGTTGGAGCTCATTCCCCTGTCGCAGGAGGAGGAGCTCGACATCTCTGTCGATCCGCTGTGGAACTTCGAAGACATTTGAATTTCTTGGACGATGAAGACGACCAAATCGTTTTTAAAGCGTGTTGGCTGGCATTGTCATACCCTCGGTTCCAAACGGTGAATTTGTAATCCTAACAGACGCAGCAAACTGAAGCATGACTTTGCTGCCTGCCCGCGTTTGAGTTTGAATATTCTATTCGTTGAGCGCCTCTATGGAAAGTCTAAATTGAGATGGTTTGCGTTTATGCAAATATGGTATTTCAATTTAATATATGAATCTTCGATGCGTGAACCATTATAAATATTATAAATTTCTGATTTATATATATATATATATAATTTTTTTGCCTCACTTCTTCATGATTCCTCTCAAAAACCTAAATTGAAAGCTTTACTTCTTTCTGATTCTTATCTGAGTTTTCATGTGCAAGTGATGAAAATGTGTTACTTATAATCGTTTTCAAAGTAAGAATGCTTACTTTTTATTTTTTCTTATTCACGTTTTCATCTAGAAAGTGATACAGATATGTTATTATGTCCGTGACATGATTTGGACATATTAGTCGATCGGTGAAATTTAATTTTTTTCAACGTTATCGAAAGTTTTCAAATGTTTATATTTATAGTCAGCAAACATTATCCATTATGCGGCATAACAATTTTCAATATGTGGCATTCGTGGAGAGCCCCCAGTTCATATTGTAAGTTATGTCTTAAATATCTTATTTCATGCAAAGATCGAAATACAATATCTATTCATGTGTATACAAAAGAAAAGGGGAGTCACGTGAAGATTCTAGTTTATAAGATCAAAGTTGAACAAAGTACCAATAGATGTGAGACTTAATTCTCATTACTAAATATTTTAATTTTCGTCATATTGTCATTGAATGTTTTCATTATACATCAAAAATTGACTAACGGGAAGCTCCACAAGGCTAGTGAATCATTAATTAATTCCTTAATAATTATATTTATACACCTAACTATTGAATCATTAGTTAATTCCTTAATAATCATATTTATACACGTAACTTATAGGAGTAGGAGTTTGCACTTAAATGCTCTTCTATGAAAGGACTATCATTTAATGCTGTCTGTCTTTACTAACATCAACCCTTAAGCTCGAGCCCAAGGTGTGGCGATATCAACAATTAAAGTTTAACATAAGGTAATTTGCTCGAGCGGCCGAGCCCAAGGTGTGGCCCTATCAACAATTAAAGTTCATCCAGACACGGATATTTCAGGGTTTTCTCCAGGCTTCGGTCACTCCGAGTTCGTTAATAATGGGTCTCTGGTTTTTGGTTTTCTATATCAAGTTCTTACCGCTGGCCACAGATTTCGATTTTCAGAAAGGCGACTTCCAGGGAACCGATCGCTGGTCTGTGGAATACCATTCTTGTATCGAAATATTGATAGGGACTACCAGAGGCGCCGCGAGAAGAAGGATCAAGAAACCAGAGAAAATGAACAACAGAACATCTCTGAGGTCTCCAATGAATGTGAAGGAAAGCAAATAAAGGCCGAGGATGATTCCTATGACATTCTTCTCTTTCGTCGGCGGCACAAGGTATCGCGGGCTGGATAAAGATCATGGAAGTGACACACATGATGCCAGGTATGAGGGTCAGCATGAACAGAAAAGAAGAAGTGCTGCTGGAGAAGAGGGCGCTGCAGATATCGGTGAAGATGGCGGTGTTGAGCGCGATATAACCCTAGAGAATTCTGACGACGGGGCCTCTATTACTGCGGAAATTCCTTATGCACATCGCTAGCATGACCGTGTTCATCCAAGTGGTGCCTCCCATGCACAAATATATGCACATCTAACTTCTTTGAGAACCTAACGGAAGGTAAAATAATAAAAAATGGAAAAAAGAACAAAACCTTTGGAAATGAAAATCAAGAAATCTCAGCAGCCAATAGGTCAGTGGTCGAATTCTGTGGCTGACCACAAGTGCACCTGGGCACCATAGCTGACGAAGCCATCGAGGGAGCCGATGAGCAAAATGAACCAAGGGGGGAAATAATCAGATGCAAATCCCGCAACCAAACTGAATGCCTTCCAGAGACCAAACCAAGTATTCTAGAGCTAAATTGGTCCCTTGAGGGTGTGCAGCACTTGTGTGGTGTGGTATATGAAACTTGAAGAATACCTACATGGGATGTGAGCGTTTCTTTTGACGAAAATGTTGTAGAAGCAACAAGTGGGAGGCAGCACCCATGGGATCTGTTTCAGCTCAAGACAGTCCCTGGGTAGTTTGAAGGTAAGTTGGAGAAGCTTTAAAGTTGGGCTTGGAATCTTTTGCACCTGTTGGATTTTTCACATTCTGTATTTGGTGCTTACAACCCACCCTTGCCTACATTCAACTAGATGTTTTGTTGCCCTGGTGATGGGCACCAATACATCTGTTTTTTCGTCTCGTGCTCTTTTTTCTTCACTAGGGCCTGCCCGAATGCCCAAAAGAGAGAAAATCTCATCTGACACAACTCCCAGAAATACCACCTTCCATAACCTTGTTTTTGGAATAGCGTCTTCTGCTGGCAAATGGAAGCAAAGAAAATAGTACGTTGATCTATGGTGGAAACTTGATTTTATGAAGGGATTTATGTGGTTGGACCAAGAAATTGCTGAACCCCAGTCGATTTCTCTGCCCCAGTTGAAGGTCTCAGAGGATACATCTGGGTTTAGGTATACTCTTAAGAAAGGGTTGCGTTCAGCAATTACGATTTGAAGGATTGTTTCAGAGACATTCAGGATCAATCTCTCAGATGTCCATTGGGTTGTCATGGGTGATGATGATACAATTTTCTTCCCATAAAATATGTTGCAAGTGCTGTCCAAATATGACCATAGTCAGTACTACTACATTGGAACCAATTCAGAGAATGTCGAGTAGAATGTTTTTCATTCTTATGCCATGGCTTTTGGAGGTGGGGGCTTTGCTATTAGCTAGCCACTTGCTAAGGCTCTGGAAAAGATTCAGGACAACTGCTTGGATCTATGGCAGTGATGAAAGTATACATGCTTGCTTGGCATATCTTGGAGTCCCTTCAACCAAGGAACCAGGATTTCATCACATAAAAGCTGTATTTTTTTAAGTTTACCTATAAAAATCAGATTTGTGAACTGACCAAATAATTTACTATGCATAGAAACCTATAATTCTTTATGGTAACACATTTTATTGAATATCCTTTTTGTGGCCGATTTTATCTGGTTTAAGGCCATATTCCTGGGGCAGATTGTTTAAGATAATGTTTGAAGTGGCTTCAAAGTTCAAAGTTCACATGACATACTGTTAAAGTTTGTGTTAATTTGTACTCTTTCTTGGAATACCTATTCAGCTATTTGGGAAAGTAACAATTCTCATCTAATCTACAGATCAGTATGTTAGAACCAAGAAGTGAAAAAAAATCAAACATGTGACAGTTTATGGAGTTAGAAACTAATATGTGGTCAAAGTTTTTGACATATATGTTTCTGTAGTCAATAGGTTGATTTTTGTGGAAACTTTTTAGGATGGTTGTCTGCTCACCCACTGGCACCCTTGATATCATTTCATCATTTAGATGCAATGGCGCCCATATTCCCGAAAATGAATCAAACACAGGCCTTCAGACATCTCTTTGAGGTAGTAAATACAGATTCTAGTAAGATTCTTCAACAGACTATTTGTTATTCTGTGTCATGAGGATACAACGTACATGTTTTTGATAGCATCCAATTCCCACGTGAACTTGAATCTCCTCAGCATCAACAGACTTTCATGCATTGAAGGAAAACTAAGATAGATCAATTTATGTTCAACACTCGTAATGTTTCCAGGAATCCTTACCTTAGGCCTGCTGTCTTATTTTTGGAAACTGTGGGTCTAGGGGAATCACCACTACCTATATAAGAGAAACTGGGGCTAGTTTCCATTTGGGTAAAAGTGCATTGCAGGCTCTGCAACAGATCAGAGTCCTATCACCAAAGTCACAACTGAACTCGAAGCAAGTATGTGAACTTTTACAGCCTAGTATTTATTTTAACTTCTGACTCGAGTGAGTAAAATTAGGAATTCTCTACTTCTTGCTATACTAATTAAGAAAATATGTATGTATGTGCGTAGCCTTTGAAGAGACATTGCTGTGATGTTCTACCATCTTCCTTGAATAACAGCCTGGAGAATTAGATGAGAAGCTATTTGGATGGGGAGGTCATATATCCACAGTGAAAATGAACATTGTAATAGTTTTGGGTGAATCAAACCCTACTCTATTGATGTAAATATATGGACTATCATTGATTTTCTATACATGGCTTCCTCTAGGGAAGGAGGGGAGGAAGAAAGTTGGGAAACATGCATCTCTTGATTGATCAAAAGCCTAAATGAATGTGAATGATGTTCATTTCATCAAAAGAATTGTTTTGGCTCCTATCAAGTTTCAAGGCATGAAATTCAAAAAATATTCTTTAGTGTTAGAAAGTACACACACGAATCAAAATTAAAAACACTCTGGTATTGATCTAAAGCATTACTCTTTGTCTAGCGTTCTTTATTGCATGGCATGTTTTCTGAAACAAAATAGCTATGAGCTAAATAACATATATGTTATTTTTAATATTTGTGTTTCTTGCCATTGCAATTACCTTGAGATGTCATTTGCTAGTTATCTTAGTTGTGGAAATAGCTTGTCAGCATTTTGTCATAGAGTTATCAGGACTATGTTATTCTTGCTTGTCATGTAGAGATGGTCAGTTTGTTGAAGATGGATGAATGCAACATTTTTCAACTTTTTCTTTTTCTTTTTGGAGGAAGTATGTTTTCTGGACAGTGGATGCTATTTGATCCAAGTGACATGGTCTACTTGAAATCTTCAATGCCATCTTGAGAGGATGTAGGCCAGGATCATATAAAGGACCTTCCAAATTTTATCTTCCCTCTTGAAGGACCTAAGGATATTGTTCATCCAGTTGCTTGCATGGAGAAGAAATGTTACTGCCTTCCTGCCAAAAAATCTATGGGCTTTGGGGGAGGAAGGACCTAAGGATATTGTTCATCCAGCTGCTTGCATGGATAAGAAATGTTACTACCTTCCTGCCGAAAAATCTATGGGCTTTGGGGGATGATAAGGTCTCCTGATTTTTTAAAGCCATACTCATCCAGCTGCTTGCAGGGACAAGAAATGTTCCATTGTATTTTAACACACTCAAATTGGCACTTGCAAGTGTTTTCTCAGACTTGTAAGCACTAGGGAAATTTACTGACCCCTACATTTCACTAGGGGCTAGATCTGAGATACACAAAACTGCCTTATTCCTATTTCCAAGGTAAAGACACTATTCTAAGTTTCTAACATGTGCAATTGATAAAGCAACACTCGTGACTCTGAGATCACCTCTTGTGCACTTTTTGGAAGTTAGCTTATTTAATCCGCCAAAGGAGACTATGCTCTCACTTGTATATAGGGGATACCAACAATGCAAGGAGAGCTTGCTCTCACCCTTGTATATAGGGGATGCAAACAATGCTCTTGTATAGGAAGGCAAGGTCTCTATGCCTCCTTGCTTGCAATTCAGCAATAATCAGTTTGAGTTTGTTTCCACGAATGATACACATGGAAGAACTGGTTATACTCAAATTAAAAAAATTGCAATTTCCTAAATAGTATATAGTTGGCTTTTTCCAAATTTTTATTGGTAATAATCTAGAAACATTGTCACCATGTGGCTCTTGTTTATATGTTTATATTAAGATATTATTATAAAATTATATTATTATTATTATTAAAATAATTAAATAAATAATTATAAATAAAAGTTAATTTTTTATTTTAAGTAAATACAAAATTTTAAGTAATATTAATCTGTTCAAGTTTTAATAAAAAATATAGTAATTTAAGAATGCTTCTTTCCAAGTAAATAAAACTTTAAAGCAAATTAAATAGTTCCTTACTTTTCTTTCTTAAGGTTTGATAGACCAATTTTGATATAAGTGAACATTAACTATGTATAACTATTTTATTAATAACAACTATGAAATAAGCATTTTATATATAAACCTATAATTTACACTATAAAAAATGATTTATTGTCTAAATAATAAATAATAAATAATAAATGTAAATGGTCAATCTTAATTTTAATAATAAGAGTAAAAATTATTTTATTTCTTTAATAAAAATAAAAATAAAAAATCACCTTTCAAATTTTAATAATACAAATTATATAAAATAATAATTTAAGAAGATCAATACTATGGATGCTAAATAATCACAATCTAAAATAAACCATGCCACAATTCTGAGTGACCTTCATTTTTTATATCAGACATGCATTTAGAAGGAGATTTGAAGTATCATTGTTAGATTGAAGAATTATTACATTGATGGGTGTTTATATCTTAGAATTTGGGGTAGACAACCATTTATGTTTTTGCTAGATTGAAGTAGGGTTGGATAAGTGTATTGTCCATATTGATTGTATGCTTGTTGTTCAAAATTTTAAATAAACAGTTATAAAAAAAAAAAAATAGTTGATGTATAGATAACTAGTAGTTTAGGTAGTGATAGATAACCCATTTAACTAAAGAAAACAACATGTGGTAGTTGAGGCATAGACACCAAGTAATTACAACTAGCATGAGAACAAATAACTTGTTAATTGCACTTAACTTGTGACCTATCAGTGTTCACGGACCACAAGTTAAGTTGGCTATGCTAGTATATAAATGTTTTATAATGGGTTGAAATAACTTTTTTTGAAGTTTTAGATTTTTATGCATAAATCTATAGTATCTATCATATTTAGTATTGAGGTAGATGGACATTGTCTTACATACCAACGTTTTAATAGAGTTTTTATGCTTTAACATTAAAGTTGCTTCGAGTCTTAATTATTTCGTGCTTTCAAAGAGTTATGAAATAGAGGAAAGGCTCTACAACCTTGTATGCGGCTCCTAGGGTTTTGAGTCTGCTGCCTCCACCCCCATCTCTCTGTCACCTGACCCCCCTTTTGAATTGACCCCTAGTACGACCCATGGAGAAACCTCTGGGAGGGGCCGAGGACCCCACTGGCTCGATCCCACTATCCTCCATCCAGGCCTCCTCTGTGCAGATCGGCACAGCCGAGGTATTGCTTACGTACCCCAAATCCCCCACCACTCAGATGACCCAACAAACCTCCAAGACTTCCAGCAACACGAACACCTATATCGCCAAAACTGCTAAAAGACCTTAGCTCTCTCCCAGCTGAACGCATTAATGCCAGAGCCCAAAAACTCAAAGATCATGCTCTGATAGGCAAATTCATAGGCTTTTGTCCAACTGAACAAGCCCTCCGAGGATGGATCATGTCTAAATGGAAACCGGAAGCACATTTTGATCTGCAACTAAGTTCTAAATGCTTCTTTACCATTATCTTTCATAGGCTAGAAGATAAAGCTTGGGTAGAAGACGGAGGGCCATACTTCTTTAACTTAGCAGGACTTTATCTCAAGCACTTGACAGAGAAATTTAACCCGGACAAAGAAGACTTCACATGGGCTCCTGTATGGATACGCATGTACTCTCTGCCACAAGAATATTGGGACGAGGAAACGCTCATGGACATTGGAAACACTCTTGGAAGCTTTGCTAGAGTTGCCGATCAAACCAAGATCAGTAAGTACACATCCTATGCCCGCATTTGTGTTTACATGCACATTGCCAAATCTTTACCGGATTTGATCTGCCTTTGCCATGAAGATACGGAATGGATCCAACCCTTAGACTATGAGCATGTTCCCTTCCGCTGTAGAAAATGCCATGAACATGGCCATCTGTACCGTGACTCTCCTTTGAAAAACAATAACCCCCCATAAATCACCAAAGATGAAGAAGGTTTCCAACAACTCAGAAGGAAAAGAAGACAACATCGCAAAGCAAGCACTGAAGGGAATAAAGTCAAAGACCCCTCCACAAGTAACAGTTTCGCCAATCTTGAAGGACAACCAGAGGATCCCACAGCAAAAGAACAGCAGCAGGAAGAGCCAGTCCTTACACAAATGCCGGATGATCAAATCCAAAATGCCAACTCCCTTGAAACTACCAAGAATAAACCCCTTCCTGAGGAGGAAAAGAACATGGAAGAACACATGACCCTTGCACCCGATCCAGGACAGTCAACTGGAACACAAGGACCAGAATTTCAAATGGATGATGAGATGATTGATCTGGAGATTGGAGATTTGGATCTATTGGGTTTGGAGGATGCATGCACCAAAAAATCTTTCAACACCATCTCCCCCAAACAAATCTAGCTCCTTAAATAAGCTCTGAGCAAAGTCAAGAACCTCAAACTTGGAGTGCAGAATCTCCCCCAAAAAGAAAAGCTCAAGATGCAATGAGATGCAAAAAAAAGAGGAAGAAAGACGAATCTCCAAAGGATCAGCCAACTAGGAACCAAACTACTGGAATCAGGACAGTATGCCCAACTAACGGAATTCTTCCCCACTACTCTACAAGGTTCCCAATGCAGTTAATCTCTTGGAATGTATGAGGGCTCAACAGACCTACCAAACACCGTATGCTCAAGCGCAAAATCATGCAAGACACACCCTCAGTAATTTTTCTCCAAGAAACCAAATGTACCCATGAGAAAGTACATACCCTGTTTACCAAGTTTTGGAAGGGTTGTCATGTTATGGCCATTGATGCCCAAGGTGCTTCTGGCTGAATTGCAATAGCCTGGAATCCCTCTATCCTCGCCCTGAATGACTTATGTGCCACTTCCCACTCCCTTTCCGCATCCTTCCACATCCTTGGCACCAACATATCAGGACATCTCACAAATGTCTATGGACCACAAGCCCCCTCTGCCAAGCTCAACTTCCTCAGCACCATCTCTTGGCTCACCCAGCAATACTCTACATCATTGTATATCCTGGGCAGAGATTTCAACATGATTACCTCCCTGCATGAAAAGAAAGGGGGACGTCGCTTTCTCACTCCGGAAGACACTCTCTTCAAACATTGTATCAATGACAATGAGCTCATTGACCTTCAACAATCTGAAGGTCTTTTCACATGGAACAATCGTAGAGGAGTCCACCAGATTGCCTCTCGACTCGATCTCTTCCTGATCACTGAGAACTTCATGGACACAGGAGGTCTACTCATCACTATCGTTCTACCCTCTGTCGGATCTAACCACCGGCCAATATCTCTCAACTGGCAACATTCAGGTTTGAAAAAATTCCGTCCCTTTCGGTTTGAAAATTTTTGGCTCACCCACCCCTCCTTTCAGGACGCTTTCCAGGACTGGTGGCTCAAATGGAAGTCGAGGGCAGATCCAAAATGGACATCCTCCACAAGAAACTCAAGCTGCTCAGATCCAAGCTGAGAATATGGAACAAAACAACCTTTGGCAACATCTTCACTGCAAAAAGTGCCATCGAGAAGGAGCTGGAGCACATTCAAAAGAACATCATGGAACAAGGCCACACTAAAGAAATCAAAGAAAAGAAGAAAGACTACCTGAAGCAGTTGGACACATGCTGTGAACAAGAAGAAACTCTATGGAGGCAAAAATCAAGAATTAAATGGCTCAAAGAAGGGGAAAAAAACACAACCTTCTTCCACCGCACTACCATCCAACACAGAATGAATAACAGGATCAATTATCTCATCTCTGCGGATGGCTCAATCCTAAAAGACCATGAAGAAATCGAGCTTGAATTCATCACACACTTCAAAAATCTGCTCACCGAGGAGGATATTGACCTTTCTCGGGCCATTAGCAGGGTCACCAGATACATTCCCAGCATCCTCACCCCGAAGCATAATTCTAATCTCATGAAAGAAATAACCATGGTGGAATTAGAAGCAACTGTCAAACAGATGGAGGAAGGCAAGGCACCAGGACCAGATGGTTAAACTATCAACTTCTTTCACAGCTGTTGGAACATGTTAAAACAGGAAATCCTCGAAGTGGTTGAGGAATAAAGATCCAAAAGGTGGGTTCTCCCAGCGCTTAATGCCACCCACCTGACCCTTATACCCAAAGAAATTGGTACCACTTCACTTGGAAAATTCAGACCCATCTCCCTCTGCAACGTGGTCTACAAAATCATCACTAAAGTCATTGCTAATCGCCTCAAAGTGCTTCTACAGTTGCTGATCTCCCCTGAGCAAACCGGTTATGTTGAAGGTCGCCAAATTCTTGATGGCATTATTCTCGCCCATGAGGTCATCCATTCCCTTAAAATGGAAAAAAACCCTGGGATGCTCATCAAGCTTGATCTTTCTAAGGCCTTTGACAAATTCAAGTGGACTTTCATTGAAAAGATGCTCCAAGCCTTTGGTTTCTACTAGGATTGGATCAACTGGATCATGTCCCTAACCTCCTCCTCCTTCTTCTCCATCCTTGTCAATGGCTATCCGTCCTCCACGTTTCCCCCCACCAGAGGCATTCGGTAAGGAGACCCCTCTCCCCCTTCCTCTTCATCCTCATGGCCAAAGGCTTGGGGTGCATGCTCAAAGCTCAAATCACCTCACGCACCCTCCGTGGTCTTTCCTTACATGGTAGCCCACCCACTGCTTATCAGCAATTCATGGATGACAACCTCCTTTTTTCCCATCCCTCGGTCCAAGAAGCTACCACTCTTAAACGTGTCATTCAAACCTTCTCTGAAGCCTCTGGAACCACGGTCAACCTAGAAAACTCCGAGATCTTCTTCTTCCATACGGATTCCATAACTCAAAGAATATCTCTCGAATCTTAGGCTACTCCACTACCACCCTCCCCTCTAAATATCTAGGAGCCCCTCTCCTTGACTCTGTCATAAAGCACTCCTCCCGGAGAGAGCTCCTGGACAAGCTTGAATGCAAAATTTCCTCCTGGACCTTTCGAACCCTCAATTTTCCCAGCAGATTGGTCCTCCTAAAGTCGGTCCTTCAATCCATGCCCCTTTATCTCTTCTCAATCCTGGCTGCTCCCAAATGGGTCCTGAAGTTAATGAGGAAAATTCAAAAATCCTTCCTATGGGGAGGCACACACAACAACCAAAAATGGGCCCTAGTAAAGTGGGACACCCGCCTTGGACTCAAAGACACGGAAATCAACAATCATGTATTCTCTGCAAAAATATGGTGGAAATGGGTAACCGACACTATCTCCCTCTGGTGTCACCTCTGGAAAAGAAAATATGCCCAAAATTGGCCGACTCAGCTCAGAATCCGCTTTGACCAAAACATTCTAGGTTCTCCCATCTGGCAAACAACTAATTATCAGAGATCCATCATACAGCAACACAGTTTCTGGGAGATTCGAAATGGAAAGCAGGCTCTATTTTGGTATGACTCCTGGCAACAACTCCCTCCTCTCCATTCACTGACGCTCTCCCCGGATCTTCGGGATCGTTGTGAAAAAAGCAGACAATGCACAGTCCAGGACTATTGGATTATCTCCAATGCCTCGACATTCCGAGCCTAGAAGCATCATGAGCACTAGCTTCCCCCAGTTTTGGCAGATAATGTAAAGCCCCTTTGGCATAATCTTCAACTCAACCAGATCCGCACCAGAAATGATCCTGACATTCTCAGGTGGGGACACCTCCCCATGGGTACCTACTCTACCAAATAGGCCTACTCTCTTCTCACCACCACCCCGGGTGAACGCAACAATCCTATTTGGAAGAAAATCTGGGATTCTCATCTCTGGCCGAAAGCCTCTTCCTTCCTAGGGATCCTAGCCCACAGATGCATCCTAGCCTGGGATAACGTCCAAAAATGAGGCATTCATGGACCCTCTTGGTGCCCCATGTGCGAAGTTCACCTTGAAACAATTGATCATCTCCTCTCCTCTTGTGACTACGCTAATGGTCTCTAGGACAAAGTGGCGTAGCTCAGTAGAAGGACCAACAGGAATAGGGTGAACATCGTCCAAACCATATCCATCTGGGATTCAACCCCCTTTCATAGCTCTTTTCTCAATAGGATTTGGGAACTTATCCCTGGTTTACTAGTGTGGAACATTTGGAAAGAACGTAACCATAGAATCTTTGAGACTAAAAAATCACAGCCTCAAGACACCTGGGCCATCTTCACCACCAATATTCAAGAAACCTTATCTCTCAGGCCAAGGAACACCTTCGATCTACCCACCGTCCCCTTCGAATGCTCCATCCTTGCCAGCTGGAACCTCACCCTTCACCCGACCACTTGCTCTCCTCGCACCTCTCCTGCTTCCACACCCAGCCCTGAGACTTGGATCCTTCCCCCCACTGGATTCTTCAAACTCAACTTTGACGGTGCGTCAAAAGGAAACCCTGGAGCTGCAGGCTATGGAGGAGCCATACGAGATGACAAAGGAAACATTATGCTCATCTTTATGGGTAACATTGGCCACGACACCAACAATGTTGCTGAACTCTCCGAACTTCTGGAAGGTCTCAAGTGTGCTCATAGACATGGATGGCTCCCCTTAATCATTGAAGGGGACTCCAAAATTATTCTCAATCTAGCCATCAAACTTCACAATGGTTCCAAAGCCGAAAATATCTCGTCAAGCTGGAGATTAATGCAAAATCTTTAGGAACTAGCTGACACCATTGCCATGGCTAGTTCCATCTCTTTTCATCATGTCAAGAGAAAATCCAATGCTCTTTCCGACTACATTGCCAATGAAGGAGTCAACTGCAATCAGGATTTTGTAGAGGACATCCTTACCTACAATCTCCAGGAGCATCCATCTCCAGTTCCACACTTTAGCCAACAAGGACCTCTTCCTCCCGGATGCGGGTGGTCTTTCGAGACAGATGGGACAGGCTTGTAGCCATTCGACACCTAACCCCGAGATCATGCCATGTTTCATGGCTGATGAGTGCAATGCGACGACAAGTCGCTCAGACATTTAAACTGCCAGCCTTCGACGTCGCCTCCGCCACCCTGTACACATGATGCAACATCCCAAGTATGTGAAGCTTGGGCTCATGGCTCAAGGAACTGGGCAGCTCATTATCCTGCTAATTCTCCCGGTCGCTTATGCTCACGACGCTAACCTCATAGCTCTCTGGGCTCTCCACTCCGAGCATACTCACCCTTGCATTTGCTATTCCTCGGTGACGATTACCATGGGAAATCCCAGGGGACCTAAGGCAAAAAACAAGAAGAATGACACCGGGCCTGAGGAGATTCCCACGAGGAAAGGTTATGGCCCTGAGGTCTCCATCCCTATCCGCCTTCTTTTGGACAATTGGGAAGCCAAAATCATTGCAGACACCATGAAAGTTGGGAACCAGGAACCAACTTGGGACCTGTATTGGCTTGTGAAAAATATGATGGGTCAGTTAATGGAAGACATGCAGGTTAACTGGGCCTTTACGCGCCATGCCACACAGTCCCTGCGACCCTCTCTCCCCAACTGGTCTTCTACGCTTGGCACTCTGGAGAGCACGCATTGCCGGGAGTAATATGCACCCACTCGGCCATTCTCTTGCGCTCCTCGTTCGGGCAGCACAACACCGGGAGCCACTTCTTCGGCAGTCAGATTGGATATGTTTCGGGGCGAGTGTTCTTCATCAAGTACACATAGTGGAGATCCTACGCCTGGCAGGGAGAAGACATTAGCACCCTTCCCCATACCTAGCACTCTGGAGCCTATCCTGGCTAAGAGAACTCAGGACGAGCAAGCCAGCCTTGCTCCTGTCATACCCAGGAAATCAGCTCCCCTGCCTGTCAAACTTCCAGCTCACGACACTCGTCATCCAAATAATACCACTATGACAGCTAGGACAGCTGAAGCCATTCAGGGAACCGACACTCTGTTTCCTGCTAACGCCTGGAAGGACTATGCCGAATACAGTTGCCCCATCGTGGAGGAGACACCTTTTGCAATAGGATAAAAAGGTTTCTACTCTGTTTTTTTGGTTGATTTTTTCCAACTGTATGCCATGATCCTCTATGGCCCTGATCTGGCCTGTTTTGTTGCCACTCCTAGCTATGCACAGATTATTTTTGCCACTCTATGGCCTGGAACTGTAATGTTTTCATTCTCCACAATACTCTGGATAGACACGGTTGGCACCTCTGGATAAGACCACCGATGACTGTATTTTATTCTGTATTTCTACTTTCTTAATACTACTTGCAGCATTTACAAAAAAAATAAATAGAGTTTCTATCAGCTTTTAATGTAGGCACCGTTTTCCATCTAGTTGTCGGGAAACTGTACCCTGTGTCTTTGCTGAATAATTAAATGCATTGAGATTCTGGAGATCCATCCGTGCAGAGGCCGATGACAAACGAGGGGACTGTTATGGCTCACTTGAACAACGCCTACCCATTACATACCATCCATCTACCATACTTGATGCTATTAATTACCATGCTTGATACAATCGATTTAAAATTTGAACTTGAAATTAAATAATGTTTTCCGGCTCTTCTGTCGTAGATCTTATTTATTCATTTCCATTCAAAATATTTCCACCTAATTTGTTGTGATTGGTAGGTTTTGTGTTTATGGGAGATTAGCATTGATAAACCAATGGCAGCGAACACACAGTGGATAGAAATCGTTCTAGCGAGGGTATGAGTATTATGCTTAGTGGACACGTGAAACTAAAGAGCATACGCGGTTGGAACAGTTACAAAGCTTCAAACGTTACATGTTTGTGAGTGCTCTTAGTTAGAAGCGTTGCGCTATGGAAACATTGGTATCTTTGGAGTTGGGGGCACGAAGATGTGAAGCTTAGACTGTTAGATGTTGGTGGGTTGTCTGAGCTAGAAGCGCTACAGACCATTGCCAGCCATGTGAATTTTGAATTGGGAGAAGGTGATTTTGGGATATGAATTATGGCATATAATTAAAAAAATCTATATTACATATATATAAATATGGTCCAAAATTATATATATATATTAATTATAATTTAAAATATTTAGTGAAATCTTTTTTACATGTTTTTTGGTAAGGTTAAAATTTTGATGGACAAAATGCTATTTAATTATGATTAAAATATTTGATTATGCAAGTTAAATTCAAAAAACGTTTTATTCATTAATTAATTTTGAAAATTTATGTAAAGGTTAAATCTCTTCAATTTCTTCAAAATTAAACTTCTATATATATATAAATAATTTAAAATATTTAGTATTTTTTTTGGGTAAGAAAATGGTTTTCGTTGAAATTTTGATGGGAAAAATGCTATTAACATCAACCAAACCTCTATTCTTTCAAATAACTATTACATGAATGTGCTTTCTAATTAATAACCATAAAAAATAAGTCACTTCGAACAACGAAAAAAGTTAACTCACATCTAGCTTTAGATTACAGTTATCCAAAATTAAGAGAAACCAACAAGGAAATGATAAAATAGTTATCCAAATATGTGCAAAGATCCATGAGAAATCACAATATTATTGATGTGTTCCTCATAAAGGAGGACCCCTTCCTTCGACATCCTCTTGAAATTCTGTGTAGACATGTACAAAACGTAAATTTTAAAATGATGCTTGTAGGTGGCCAATCCTTGTCAGAACATTCCAATGACATCCTCTTGAAATTCTGTGTAGACATGTACAAAACGTAAATTTTAAAATGATGCTTGTAGGTGGCCAATCCTTGTCAGAACATTCCAATGTTCTAATAGTGTCACTTGTATGTTTTCTTTGCCAACTTTCCATTCTATAATAACTTTTGAGTCCTTATTACTTGGAAAGCTATGAAACCTTTAGTACGAGGAAAAATAATAAGCCGCAAAGTGTCATTAATTATCCCTTAGAATGTGTTCCATAGCCACAACCCATCCACATTTTCATAACGTGACCTCCTCTTTGACTAATCACCATACAATCTCCACAACTCGTCAAAGTGACCTACAGGTAGCTCATCAAACATTCTTGGAGAAACACAAATTTTTGTAGGCTTTATAATTGGATCCTTATAGAAGTCTTTGAATACACCAATGATGTAACATGTTTGAGCTCACCCTGATAGATTTTTTTGGAAAATTTTCAAATAGAACCAAATTTTTGTAGGGCTCACACTTTAAAGGGAATTGACGAGGTTTTGTGTCAGAGTCTGCATTAGAGTTGATGACATTGAAGGTCACCAATGGAAGCACATTGATATCTTAGAAGAAATTCAGAAGGACCTGGACAATCTAGTAAAAACGAACCATTGCAACCACTGCCGGAACTCTCCCATCATGGGTGCAAAAGATATGGACAAAGACTCTGTTATCTAGCCAGTCAACAAAGGGAATGGCTTCAGTTTGCAAAATGAGTAATGGTTAGATGGTGGTTTCTGCTTCTCTCCTTTTGGAACTATTATGTTCTTCTGGCTATTGCTTGGTGGGCAGTTCGATCAAATCTATAGTGCAAGTAGGTTTGTAATAGATGAGTATCCTGTACAATTTTATTTCAGAAGTTTAGATCCATACTTCATATGGGCTTTGTTTTCCACAATTTTGTCTTTTGAACAAGCTTTAGATCTCGGTAAATTTTTGTTGGAAACAACTTTATAATTCTCTCTTATTTTGAAAATTATTATTCATAAATGCAACAATAAATTTGTAGTTTCATGAATTACATTTTGGCAAATAGTAAATAGTTGGTTTAACAAGTAGCTCATTGAGGAGAAATTCACATTCTTTTAACTAAAAATGAAATTTCAATAATTGGTTGATTGCAATTTATCAAGAATTGCAATTTCAACAATTAAAAATTTGTTAAAATTGATTTTTTTATAAGAAATTGTAATTTCAACAAATTTAAATTTCCACATTACAAATTAGCAATTTGAAATGATTGAGGAGAATTAGTTGATTGAAATAGCGATCAATAATTACAAATTGAAGACTTATTAAAATTGCAATTTCAACTATAGGAAAATGCAATTTGGGAATTTTGATAATTACAAATTTTAGAATTTTAACAAGTATAATTGAGGAGAATTCACATTTTGTAAAAGAAAAGTGCAATTTGAGAATGACTACAATTTCAACTATCATGAATTGCAATTCCAAGAATTGAAAAATTAAAGATACTGTTCAACAATAATAATAATAATAAGCACGATTGAAGCAAAAACTGAAAATTATAAAAGTTGTATTTTTTTTATCAAAAATTTCAATTTGGACAATGCCAACAATTAATTGATTGCAACTATAAATTCCAAGAATGGAGAATTTATAGAAATTGTAATTTTTTTATGAAAAATTGCAATTTTAACATTCACAAATTGCAATTTTAGCAATTTCAAGAATTAATTGATTGTGATTTCTATAATTACATATTACAATTTGAACACCTTTTAATTCAAATTGGCATTTTAAGAATTAGTGAAATTCACTAATATTTTTACACGTTAATATAAATACCCATCCTTAAAATTTTCCTAATAATGAAAAACATGGTTATGTTGAGACTATCTATGAGGTTAGAGTGAAATAAGCAATTTTGTGGTCACATGAGAAAAAATGCTCTCTAGATCATTGCTAGTGTTGGAGACACGTGCAGAACAAAATGGATAGTGAAAAGGTCAAAGGACAGGGAGATAGTTGAAGATATCATGGAAAGTTAGACAATTAACCAATGTGATGATAAATAGGATGGCAATTTAATTGAGGAGAATTCACATTTTTTAAAAGAAAAGTGCAATTTGAGAATGACTACAATTTCAACTATCATGAATTGCAATTCCAAGAATTGAAAAATTAAAGATACTACAAAATTTCTATGAGAAAATGTAATCTAACCATAAAAAAATTGCAATTTCAACAATTAATTGATTGCAATTTTCATAATTACATATTGCAATTTGGATGATTAGAAATTCAACAATAATAATAAGCACGATTGAAGCAAAAATAGAAAATTATAAAAGTTGTATTTTTTTATCAAAAATTTCAATTTGGACAATGCCAACAATTAATTGATTACAACTATAAATTCCATGAATGGAGAATTTATAGAAATTGTAATTTTTTAATGAAAAATTGCAATTTTAACATTCACAAATTGCAATTTTAGCAATTTCAAGAATTAATTGATTGTGATTTCTATAATTACATATTACAATTTGAACACCTTTTAATTCAAATTGGCATTTTAAGAATTAGTAAAATTCACTAATATTTTTACACGTTAATATAAATATCCATCCTTAAAATTTTCCTAATAATGAAAAACATGGTTATGTTGAGACTATCTATGAGGTTAGAGTGAGATAAGCAATTTTGTGGTCACATGAGAAAAAATGCTCTCTAAATCATTGCTAGTGTTGGAGACACGTGTAGAACAAAATGGATAGGGAAAAGGCAAAGGACAGGGAGATAGTTGAAGATATCATGGAAAGTTAGACAATTAACCAATGTGATGATAAATAGGATGGCAATCATGAATATTGTTAACCAATTTGATCATAACTTATAACCAATAGAGTTACCGTAATGTTGTGGAACCTAAATAAAGCTCTTAGGTGAAAAATGTATACTATGTACATGTGTTTTATATTTGAAGTAATGAGGTTTAGTAAACATATTTCTCTTTACCTATAATATGGTTCGTGTCATTATAAAATAAATCCATGTGTGACCACCTTCACATAATTTTATACTAACTTATCGATGCAACATGTTTGATATGAATTATGTGTGTATGTGTGAAGGTTGGTATATTTGGGCATTGATATAGAGAAGAATCATGTGCAAGAGTAAATATATTTTGCACCTAGGTGAAAAGGAAGTGGATGTGTAGTTAAATCTGATTATGTGTGTTGAAGGTATGAAATGTATGAAGAAACACATATGTGAGGGAATGACAAAATGAAATGTTGTGTAGGTGATAGATGGGATGTCTAAGGAGCGGTTAGGGAAAATGATGAAGAACCAAGGAAAGATAAAATATGAGGAGGCTTGAACCCCTTCTTTCTTTGATCAAACTTCTCATTCTTCTTGTCCTTTCATGCCTTGTGGAAATATGGCTTGTTTTTTGCTTGATCATAGCAATACTTAGCCTTTCTTATGGTCTCATCTAGAGTTTGAGGCTCATCAAACTCAATTGTATCTTTGTAGGATTGAGGAAGCCCACTTAGAAAACGTTGAATTTTGAATTTATCATCCCTAATATACTTGACATACCTCAGCAGCTCCAAACATTTATTTTCATATTCCTCCATTGTCATTTGGCCCAACTTCAACTCATGGAATTCTTTAATTTTTCCATCATAGTACCTATAAGAGAGGTACTTTTGCTTGAAGTATTTCTTGATTTGCTTCCACGCTATCTTCCTTTCATTGATATTCTTTACTCTCCTAAGGTAATCCCACCATATATATGCGCTCCCATTCAAATTGAAGATAGCCACTCTTGCATTCATATTTCCATAGTAGTCTTGAACTTGGAAATACTTCCTCATCCCAAGAAGCCAAGCCTCTGCTTCTTGACCATATTTATCTCACCATCAAATGTAGGATGTTTGGCCTTCCTAAATTCTTCATGTGAGTTGTTCTTGGAAGACCTCTTCCTTTTCTTCCTATGAGATGAAGAGCTTGATCCTTCAGTGGAATCCTTAGAGTTGGATGAATCATCAGGAGAGATTTATGGAGTATATGACCTATCTCTAGAAATCCTTCTAGAACTATGGGACCTCTTATGAGAATTCCTCCTTGAGCTACTCCCACTCTTTTCTTTATTTTCATAATGATGTCCAGAGTTAATATTTATCTGAATGTCTATCAGACTTTGGAGCATAGCTGCATTCAGTTGATTCTACTTTTCTTGAGCTCTAAGCAGCCAAGAAAAGTAGAATCAATGTCTGCTAACTCTGCAACTCCACCCTTAGGATCCTCATGGTTGTTGCAATGTCTGTGGGAGTCACTTGGTTTATCCTACCATTGGATTCTATCTCTTCATTCTCAATTTGAATATTCTCTCCCATTTCATCTACCTCAACTTCATAAGGATCCTGTGCATCATCCATGATGATGACCTTCTTGGCCCAACCAAGATCAGAGGTTTCTCAACTTCCCTATACTTACTGATGACCCTTTAACAAACACTCATGTGGTTTTGAATATGCAAAAGTGTTAATATAAACACATTTGATAGGTTTATTACAAAATAAAATTCAATTTTCATGTATTGTGGAAATTACCCATATTGATAGTTTTTGTCAATTATGGCTATAGGCAGTTTTATGATCAAATCATTTAATAATATGAATCACCAATTCATAATCTAACCCTGTAAAATTGTTCCCCTTTGGACAAGCTTTCCAATGACTATAATCATGCTCAATTCTGATTCATGAGGACAAAGTTACAATCATTGGAAATTGACAATTTGGCCCAAATTATGCACTTCTCATGTATATGCATTTAACCCAAAGGGCCAACTTCAGACACTTGTAGAAGATCACCTATGGGTATCTTGAAAAAATTACCCATTGGATTAGGTAATATATGTGACTAGGATCCTTCAACAATTTTCAACTTCCTCATCGGATGCTCCAGCCATCTGTTATAAACTTCTAGAATTGATTACTTTTGTATTTTTCCACTTGTGTCAGACTTAGAAAAATTATGCAGTCCTGTAATGTGACCAAATTCTGTAGTCATTTCAAGTGGGATTTCCCCCTTGTGGCCTCCTTGCACTGCTCTAGGGCGGGTTGAGGGCAACACCCTCGTTTTTTTTGTAAATGTTCCAATTTTGCGCAATCTGGCACATAAGAAAATATAAATTTTCGGATGATTTGGAAAGGTTTAGACATGGCTTGACATGTCCCTCCTAAGGTGTCAAATAGGCCTACCTGCCACCCTGGGATGCGGCCATGTTACCTTCTACTGGCCACCAGGCCGTCGCACCATCATACTGCTCGACCTCGGGCACTGGCGATTTCCCCCTTACCATAAGTGGTAACGTGCCCCCGCGAGGAAGTTTTGGAAAAAAACTCTTAGGGAGGCGCGGTTAATCAAAATATGACACACGCCCCAAGTAGTTTTGGGCACAACGCGTCGCTCACCGCAAATTAACCATCGATCACTTTATCGGTGCGCGATGAGTCTGGGCCGTTGATCTTCCATATGATCAGACGGTCAAACCTTCACTCGCCTATAGCTAATCACCATGCACTTTCCCAAGGTGCGGTGATCCTCGACCGTTGATCTTCCCTAGAATTCAATGGTCAGATCTATTCTCTCCCACTATTAACTGCCGCACATGTTCCCAAGGCATCGTGAGTCGTGACCATCGATCTACTCCTTCCATTGAACTATCAGATCTTCACCCGCCTCGATAGTCCATTAGGGGAAACCTAATGCAGGTAGGTCCGATGTGGTTGATCCACATCATGCCTCCTTCCCACATGGCTCGTCTACGTCACCCATCCACATGGCATGGGTGGGGCCCACTTCTAACATCCCAAAATTTTAAAATTTGGGAAATAAGAGAATATCCCCAATTTAACTTTGGCCCTTAACCGTCACTTAACAGAACTCGACATTAACAAGAGTATTCATCTCCAACTCATGTTCTTGCCTGTTACTGTGCATTTTCGGCCCATATAGCTCCAGTATTGCAACCAAAAGATCTGATACCACTCTGTCACGCCCCCAACCCTCAATCTGGCCAGCAGGAGGAGACATTAACTACATATGGGGCCTCTAAATTTCATCCATAAACATAATCATGATATTCGTAACAGTAAAGCATGTGTGCAGATGTAGAATGAAAATAAACAATGGAAATAAATAAATCTACACACACATAACATGCAACTTATAGGAATAATTATCACACGAATACAATTAAAAAATCATTGCACATCAGAGACATAAGAATACTTATCTTTAAACAAAGAAGATCCAAGCAACTAATTGTGTAAGAGGGATTTTCCACCCATCCATAGGCACTATGTCCAGCATATACTCTTTCTGCTGAGAGGCCACCCCAAGCTGGGCTATGAGGCCACTAGGGCAAAGGAAACACATATAGGCTTCTATCTCTTAGCCCACAACCCATTATGGTCATTGTGCTTAGCCAAAAATCTCAACCAGCACTCTACAGGGGTCTCACTAAGCCATCAAAGCCATGGCACTCCTTCCAAATGCCTCACACAACACAAGGAAGTCATTTCCCTTCATTGATCCACAGTTCCCTCAAGAAATCGAACCTTTACAGTGCTTGCCAATGTGTGCAGTAAGAGTCCAACCTGTTGTATGCTAATGGAGAACCTCTTGCAACAAATTCATGGCTTCTCAAGCATCCAAAAGTAGAAGATATCAATGGGTAAGGGTTCCTAGATTTCCCAACCTCCATGCACAGCTACAACCATCTATTTTCCCTTCCAAAATGAAGTTATGCCTTCAAATTCAAATTTCTGGGTTAAACACATTTTGGTAATGGACATGAACAGCAATGGAAACTCTACGTAGTGTAGGAACATGCATGAGAGAATTAGAATCCTCAAAAGAGTTTTGACTCCAATGGATATGAGGTAAGGGTGAAAAGACAGCTAACATAGCTTCTGACCATAGAAGAAATAAGACTGCTGACAGCTGGCATAACTGTCACAACCCCCATGCTTCAATAACTACATGAAGTGACTTTTCCCACCAACCTCTCATATGCATTCAATGATTGGATTTAATATTCAAAAGAAGCTAATTGGCTCATTTAAGACACATGGCAGATTTGGGATGAGTTCTAAGGTTGACGCATGGCAACATAGGATTTTGTTTCCCCATAGGCTCCCTTTCCTGTTCCCCTCTGTGGAATCATAGCCCCTCTAGTGCTCTTTACATAGCCATCTTGGACCATTTTATTAATTTCCAACATAATATTTACATACATTTTGAATTGGCATAGTAAACCAACCATATGGTGCAAATAAAAATATATACATCATACATGCGTAGCCATTCACTAGTTGGGCCTTGGCCTTGAGCTCCACACTAGGAATCCATACTAGCCGCATTTACATCGTTTTGATTAAATACATTCCAAGTCAAAATTGGGGGTATTACAATTATAAACAATCATTGCCTCTAAAGGATAGTTCATGTATGTGCTCATCCAAGTATGCAAGCTAACAATTAGTAATCACAACATCTAACAATCACACTAACTAGTTTACAATCATTCAATACACACAACACAACATAATCATATTATCACACACGATTAAAGCAAGAATTATAGCACACAAAGTAACCAAGTTGTTATAACTAACCAACCACAACATCCTTCTAAATTGCATTCCACTATCCTTCCTCCCTAACCTACTTCCATCTTGCATATTCAATCCTTTCCTATGTTGGAATATGTTGGAGCGTCAACTATATTGACCTAACTCCAGATAGAACCCATAAGTGGAAGTGTCGACTACATCAACCAAACTTCCACAGGAAGCAACTGGAAGTCATCATCACACAAACTAGGGTGCGTGCCTCCACACATCCCTCCCATGACTCTAGGTTTTTGAGGATACACGGTTTACAATTCTTCCAACCCTCGTGATATAACTAGGGTGGACACCCTATATTGAGCCATACTGTGCAATTATTGTTCTCATAGCCATGTAATGAAACAACTATTCTAGGCAATCTATGTATCCTGCAAAACCACACTTACCCACAAATCATAGCAGTATTTGAAATCATAAGAAAAACTTATAGTACACCTTACTTTCATGATGTCTACAACATCCAAATTACCTCATCACCACAATGATTTGGATTTTACATAGCTCACAACCCTATAGGTTATTTCAATAATAATTCATATCCATGTGGATATAAACAAATTGCATACCTATATATGTATGCATTGATTTTGAAATACGAAACACAAGTTTATATATCATCATTATGACATATAACCATAATATTCTACAATACATTAACATGTTTATATGTCCACATCATTAGTTTTTATTGTCTAAATAGAAGTAAGCAAAATAAATATTAGGACAAGTGATAATATAGTTCTACCCACATATTGCCAAATGTGAGACATTACACACCACAACGTAAACCTTCTATCAAAACTCACCTAGAGGATCTATAGGGATGAAAAAACAGACTCACCACAGGGAGAACACCTTCTAGCATAAGTTGTAGCAGAGGTTTTTAGTGTTACAAGATTTGGGAAAATTGTCAAAAAACCTCTGCTACAACCTCCTCAATCGGTAACAGAGGTATTAGCGGAGGTGCTAATGGAGGTTTCGGAAGAGGTTTTTTTTCGACGACTGGAGGTTTTAGCGGAGATTCGATGCACCTATAGTAAATAAGCATTGGTGTGCTTATACTAAAGATGAGCACCAATGCACTTTCACTAAAGATTATCCTCGGCACCAATGCACGTTCACCAAAGATGAGCACTGACATTGGTGCACGTTCACCAAAGAGGAGCATCGACACTTGTGCACTTTCACCAAAGAGGATCACTAATGTTTTTTTAGCCAAAAGCACACTGGTGCACATGTGTCATGGAGAACCGATCGATGCGTCTATAGTAAAGAAGCATCAGTGCACTTACAACCTTCGTTATAAATGGAGAAGGGACGTCTTTTTTGGGGGGGTTCTGCTATAACCTCCGCTAGAAGGTTTTCTCCTTGTAGTGCATGGATACAAATGTGTATTTAGTGAATTAATTTAGGGGCAGTTTCATAATTTCTTAAAATTAGATTCACTCCCAAGGGGTTCACCCTTTTGGAATGGAGTTGAAGAGTGCATAAGCCTATTCAAGGATTATATGAAGAATGGATCCTTTTAACCTTGGAGGGTGAGGAATTGTTGCAAGGGTGAGGAATTGTTGCAATAGGCACACTAAACACAAAATTACAATGGAGCTTTCAAATGAAACTCTATCGAAGGTGGAGATCCTATTTGGTTTTAGTCAAAACATTTATGTTCACTGGACTAGAAAGTGTGTATTGTTTTCTTTGATCATGCTTATTACTATTGTACTTTCTTGCTATATTTAATTGTTGGACAAAGAGTCAACTAAGATTAAGTGATGTTCACCCAATGTTGTAATGTCATAAAATAAATCAACACATAATGTATGAATGATCTTGAAAATATTATAATAAAATGCAATATAATCATAATGATAAAACTATAGTGATCAAAAGAACATATAACCTATACCAATATGATAATGATCGCATAGGGTTGAAAGGTTTACATAAGAGTAATAATAATACACTAAGTACTCCCATTGTTAAAATATAAAATGCATGCCACCACTTATGTATCCACTTCCTATTCAAGTAATCATACATTTTATTAATTTTTTCTTGTCTCAAAACGTTTGAGAACAAATTAATAATGAATGAAATATCGTTTTCACATATTATATATCCATCCTATTCAACAATCCATATGCAACACATTTTGGTTCATCTATAACATGTGTGTAATACGCTCATGAAACTAGGCCATTGCTTCACATGGAACAAAACCTAGCAATCAAGCCCATAGGAGCCGATGAACGAGGGAGTCAACAAACTAGGGAGCTGACGAACCAAGGAGCCAACGAACCACAGAGTGGACAAACTAGGAAGTTGACGAACCATGGAAGCGATGAACAAAGCTCTATGAAGTTTGAACTGAAAGTTAGAGGTGGCTTGAGCCATTTGCAACTTTAAATATATGTGTAAACATCTTTTGGCCGAAAAGATATTTCGATTGCTAAACATTTTTAATGACAAAATTAGTCAGCAAAGGGTTTTGTTACGTCTAACTTTTGTTCGAAAATATATTTTTAGATGAAAGTTATGATCAGTTGTTTAGCTAAAAAAGTAAAATAGTTTAGTCAAAAAGTTGTCAGTTATTAATTATGTCTTGTTATTCTTACGAAATACAAAGCCAATTTCATGTTTTTACCTCAATAACAATACTTTTATTGGTAAATTTAATTATCACTTACCTCTTCAAAGGCACAACCTCCAAATGAAGCTAAGATTCAATTACAAAATACTTCACAAGACATCTTATTACATTGCTTCTACTCCTTTAAATATAGTTTATATTAGTGAAAAAGCTTCCTATTAGGTAGAACCTTATAGTAATCGTTCTTGGTGAAGGAAATTTGTATTAGGCAGAACCTTCTAGTAAGTCTTCATAGTGAAGGAACTTTCTAGTAGGAGGAACTTTCTTGCAAGTCTTCTTACAGATATTGCTATTACACTATATCTACTTCACGGGCCTTATTTAATATAGATGGCTTCAATACATAGCAACTTATCTATTTATTTAAGAGGGTTAGGGTAGGACTCTAACATATTTTAGGAATAGTGCTAAAGCCCACAAATACCTTCAAAGTACATGTAACATCTTTAATTTGTAAGTTGTTGTAAAGAGTATTTTTTCTTCACACTAACTTATATGATTTAAAGGGCGTTGATCCATCTCAATAGCTACAGGGATTCTCTTATTATGACAGGTAGGGAGACATTTTGCTCTAAGAATCAATCAATCGTTGACGTTTATTATTTGCTCTCAGAATCAATCAATCTTTAAGTCATTGTTGGGTAACTTGATTGAACAATGACTTAGTGTAGGGACTTGCTGCTTAGCAACTCGTCTTGTTTCCTTAGGCATGGACTAATAAGCCGCTAGAGAAATTATTGGCAATGGTCTTTTGATTTAATGTTAGTTTTTAAATTTATACCAATTCACTTTCAAGTAGTATTCTTTTTGTGAGAGAGCCATGTTCTAAAGAAAAATTGCATTATAGGTTCTTTGATGAGGAATAAATTTCTACATAAGCTAAGTTTTTGACAAAAGGATTCATGCACTATAGATTTTAAACTTAAATGAACTTTTCTAAGTATGAGCTTGGATATTATATTGGCATGCATTAAAATGAAATTTTAGTTATGCTAGAATGTGTTTATATTTATATATCTTGTTATACAATTTTGATATTGTGATTTAGATATACATTATGATTGTTTATGCATTTAAATTAGTTCAATGTAAGGGCATGGATATGTATGATCAATGTAGTCTTTATCTATGCCTTCTTTTTTTACTTCTATCATTCAATAAGAATAAGTTTGATTAGAGGATATGTGAAATTCTTTGTGTTCCCTTAGCTACATTAGTTATACCAACTTATCTTTATTGTAATGGGTTTGTATAGTTGATTTGATTTATTTAAATATGGTAATTGTGTATATGAATTTAGTTGTTTATTAGTGAAGTTTTATTTTATTCATATCACTTTGTAATACATTTATTTTATTGAATATTTATAATATGTATTTTGATTATAATTATCATCTCAATACTATCTAATTATTTAAAAAAATTATTATGATTGTTTGTTATCTAATTATTTAAAAAGGTATTATCATTATTTATTTAAATATTTATACAAATATAATGTAATTATTATTATAATCATTTACCAACTTTTAAAAAGTTCAATGCATTTTCTCATTTTAACAAATATTTTTTTCAATGTATTTTCTCAATTCTTGAATTTCTTATTTAAATAGAGAGGATTCTTTCAAAATACCCATACATACACACCATTATCTAACCTATTTTTTTTAAGTCAATGTTCATTAATTGATATTGAATTGTTTGTAAAGGATAATGGAAAGAGATCGTGCTAATTAAATTAGCAATTAGATTTTTAGTTTTTTTAATTAAATTAGCAAGTAGATTTTAGTTTTTTTAATTAAATTAGCAATTAGTTTTTAGTTTTTTTTACGAAGTAGAGATTAGCATATATATTAGGGTAATGTCAAAAGATGTGTATGTACATAATCTTAAAATTGTCATGGTTTTGATGTGCATAATACTTTTTCTTCTAAATGTAATATAAATATTTATACTAACATCATATAGTTAAGGGTTTATATTTTAGCTCCTATACTAAAAATATTTGTTGAACTCTTTCAAAGTTATATAGACATGAATACGAAACTTAGCAATGTTATCAAATGACATATGCATTCATAAGTGAGATAGAGATATGCCATTAAAACTTCTTTATTATGATATAATTGCTTCCATTATGGAAGATTTATGGGTATAAAAGATTTAGGTATCAAGTGCTTCTAGAAAATAAAAGTGCTTGTAAAAAAGGGAATATATTTGATAAACAACTAGTGAGTATGAAAGGATTGAAAATCACATATGCCAAAGTTTTGAGAATATATCTCATATACCAAAGTTTTGAGAAGATTTGTGAAACAAAATCGTGTTCACTAGATAGTTGTTGAAAGAAAATATCTAAGATTTAACAAAATGTATGATGCATATGTATAACAATGCCTGGAGACTTTGGTAACATAAACAATTGAATTTCCATAATGGCATTGAATGACCATTCACATCCTTTAAGGTTGTTGGTGACTTCTGGCATTCCATAAGGGTATTTGGTGGTAATGGGCATTCTTGGTTGTAGATGCATGCACAAAACATTGAAATAGGTGCAAGAAACCTTTTTCACAATCTCTAGAGCTAATTGTGCATGGTATCATTTGTGTCCAATGTTGTAGGAAATTTGGGGCACTAGCCCAAACCCCACGAGGATACCAAGGGCACTACCTCTTAGACATTGCCAAGGACACTGCCCCTTGGACCCACAAGCGATAATTTCCCATGAACTTGGTTAGTATTCTTGATGCATGGGACACAAGAGTTGGTGCATGCCATTGGGGATATTTATGTGGTCCATGCACTTGAAATCCATATTTAATGAAATATCCAATTTGTTGTTAGGGAAAAGCAAATGTTAATGCTTGTGGGTTGGTTGAAAATCTAAATTATTTGATGCACAAACTTTGGAGCTAGGCTCTACTCAGGGCATTGCGCATTAACCCTAATGATCATGCATTAATGCATAGGGCACTCAAGTGTTGGTATGAGGGTTGGTGCACATCCTTATAGGTGTCAAGATAATTATTCATACAAAACTATCCATTAAACACTTAATCATTATTATAGGATAGAACTTCAAACATATGAACTCTATGTTTTTTTTTTATATAAGCTAGCAGTAGTTCCTTATATTATCAAAATCAAAATATACAAAGTTTCAAAATCCAAACCCACAATCAAACTTTTTCCATAAAATTCTTCAAGAACCCTTCCCATGCCGAGTTTTATGTCAACGAAGCCTAAGTGAACTTTAAGCTTGAGAATTTCACAGATAGACTTTAAACCACAACCTTCTAGTGCATTCTTCACAATGTAGCCCGTGCCTTTTTTAATTTCCAGTCGCCCTAGGGTTTTTAAACTGGATCAAAGAGTCCTTTGGAAACTGTTCATTTATCTATCCTAAAGTGATCTGTGTGAGTTTCTAAACTGGATCAAAGAGTCCTTCAGAAACTGTTCATTTATCTATCCTAAAGTGATCTGTGTGAGTTTCTGGCTTGTTTTTCCTGTTTTTAAAACTTTGGAGGTCAAATTCTAAGAAGAAAAATATTATGTTTGTCTGTGTTTAAAGAATTTCTACAGTATGATTGTTTTAATATAATTTTGAAAAATAGTTTTAGCTTGTTATTGGATCAAATGATTTGAAAAAAAAAATACTTACCCAGGTATTTCTATGTGCCAAAGGAATATTTGCCAGGGCTTAAATGCTTCTATGTTTACTCACTCGTATTAAGTCATTATGTCTGCCACTTGGCCAAAGCTATCATTCTGTTTGTGATTTGCATTACTCTACAGCAAGGAATGCTAAGAGATTTGAATGTTTGAATTTATTTAGCTGTCATTTTAGATTTTGCGTGTTTTATATATATAGTGTCTGATCGGCATTGGGACTGCTAGTCTTTTTTTTTGGATTTTCTGGATCAGTGGGTCAGAAACGAGGGTTTAGTGGCGGAGGATGATTAGCGAGAGCGTGAGGATCAGGGTGAGCATGATGGTCATGAGTTGTTTCACACTGTTAGAGATAATTATTCCCTGATGACATCAGTTAGATGAGTCTTAGTTAGAATTAAGACATAGTTGTATGTAGTCATATGCAACAGTCAGTTAAATCTAAGTTAAAGAGTCTAAATTTAGCATGTAATGCTTCTATATATTTAGGTTTTGGGGTTCATTGTTATTATGAACTTTTATGTGAATAGTAAGCAGTGGCTTGTTCCTTAAATTCATCATAGTATCAGAGGTTGATTAAGTCTCTTGGAGAGCATATTGATCCAAGAGCAAATCCAAACGTGTTGTATTCTTCCATAGCTAAGAGGAATTCTTTCATAGCCACGAAGATCATTCGATCAAAGCCAAAATCTTTCACCAATCAAGTGAAAGAATTGATGCAAGAAATTGGACAATGATCCGGGTTCGAGTCTATTACACAAGACTGAAATCGACCCGATAAAGCTTTTAGATCCGCAGATCTGAAGCAAATTCGTGAAGATATACCCAGTCAATAAGAGAGATTGTTGGAACAGTGAAGAAATTCCCACCGCAGTTGGAGAGTGTGAAGAAGGCAGCCAAGCTTCTGCATTGAAGGAGGTGCCATCTATCTGTTCATTGAAAAAGAGAAGATCCGCTTGCAAATTCTGAAGCTGTTGCGACCACAGCTGAAAGATCCGTGAAGAGACAGTTGTCTAGAGGATCCGTTCCAAATCCACCAGAGGTGAAATCGCCGCTAGAGAATCCGCAGAAGAAGATGACTGCAACGTTGGTGAATTTTTACATGTGAAGAAATCGCATTAGAAGGAAATATCTGTTGAAGAAGAAGACCGCCTTAGACCGCCGGGAGCCGCACCATTGAAAAAGAATTTGCTGAAGTAAAGAATTTGATCCGCATGAGAGATAGCTATGGTGCAGAAAGTCATCACCGAGATCGATGAATCTGTTGTGAAGAAGGTTATAGCCAGATCTAGATCACAATCGTGAAATACAATTTTCCCGGCAGTCAAGGGATCACTGGTCGTGAAGTAAGCGTGACGAGAAAAGCTGATGTTGAGCCAGCCATTGGATAGCATTCCATCTAAGGAGCCGTCGCCATCACTCCTGTCACGGTAGAGAGTAAGAGGGACGAAATTGCAATGGCACGTTGAAATTAAAAAGGTTTAAGCTGCGATTTGAGAATTGCATGTTTCCCACTTCAAAAAGGGATCCGTAATAATTATCAAGGAGGACTAGTTGAAAAGTCAAATCCGTTAAAATCCAAGTGGAGGTGAAGTATTATTTTAAATCTTTGAACTTGTCATATTATAAGTTTCATGAAAGCTTCATAAAGGTTTTATAAAAAGTTCCTTTTACCTTCACGTCAATTTCAATTTCGAAAGGAATGGTAGAAATTTAGTGAAAAAGCGTTGTTTCATAGGGTGTGAAACAAAGCCCATTTTTTAGTTGGTTTCCATTTTGAGAAATTTATGAAGATTGAAGCACTCTCCAGTTTGGAACCTTTGCATGAAAGAAAGGTTGAAACTTCAAGTTGAAAAGAAGTATTGAGATCTTGCATTAAGGGAGCGTGAAGCAAATCTTGTATTTTTTTTAGGGAGCGATAAGGAAGGAAGGATGTGGAGTCAAGAGAAGGAGTCCATAGTCCTCAGTGAGCTTCAACAAAAGGCAAATACACAAGTTGATAACCTCTTAGCAAGAGAGGATGAAGAACTTGAACCAGAGTATGATGGTGATCACCTTTCTTATGAAGAAAGAGTGATAGCGCTACAACAAAAGAAGCTCATTAATGAGTTGTTGTTTAGAATGGTAACCCTACTTGAAAATGACGATCAAGTGGATGATGTCTTTGTAGCAGTAGCAACTGAGGAGGACGAAACTAAAGTAACAAGTTTCGAAAAAGATTTGGCATTCATTGAGGATTGGCTTGCAAAGCCAAAAGAAGTTGTAGATGACAACTTACATTCTGTAGTACCAGAATCTGAAGAAGAAGCAAGATATGTTATGTACCCAGTTGAAAAGATGGAGGAAGAAACATGCAACAAGTATTTTGCAGGAAGCATTGAAGATGTTGTAGATCACCGGTTTTTCAACGAGAGCCATGGAAAAAAGAAAAATCCATGCAATAACAAGAAGAGATATCTAGAGTTTAAAGTTTGGAGCACAAATAAGAAGAAAAGCATTGAAAGCTTCAAAGTTCGGAGCAGAAAGTATGAGAAGATGTTGCATTAGCACATTGCAGCAAAGAACAAGATGAAGATGTTCTGTAAGCCTAGCTGAGACATAGACCAGCATGCAATCTTTTTTTATGAAATTCCTTAGAGGCAGTATGTTTTAGCTGCAATTAGATAGTATGTTTAGCGGTTGTAATTAAGGGAGAGTGTTAGAGATAATTACTCCCTGATGACATCAGTTAGATGCTCAGTTTCTAACAAGCAGTTAGATGAGTCTTAGTTAGAAATAAGACATAGTTGCATGTAGTCACATGCAACAGTCAGTTAAGTCTAAGTTAAAGAGTCTAAGTTTAGCATGTGATACTTCTATATATTCAAACCTTCGGGTCCATTGTTATTATGAACTTTTATATGAATAGCAAGCCACAGCTTGTTCCTTAAATTCATCACACACAGGAGCAAAGGATCTTTTAGGCCTCCACCAAAATCCCTGCCATGCCCATGAACTGTATCTTCTTTGGTACTTGTCCTCTGTGGAAGAACACAAGGAACGTATACATAAAGGTTGGAAGAAATGTCCTGCAAGACACTTCAACAAAACGATGAAGACATCCCTCAAAAAGGTATGAGTCAACAACCCTCCCCAAAATTTCTCAAAAAAGAATTGGCCCTTCTTTACGAGCCGCTGTATTTATCCTTTGTTTTTTTGCCATAACCTAAGCCACATCATCTCTTGTTGGAATGTGACAACCAATTAACGGTTGAGGTCAAGTTGGTTCACGGTGGTTTCACCAACGGTATAATCGGTTATCGGTTATGTGTAACTGAAGAAGGAGGATCTTAAATATGTGGCCCATTGAGGCAAATATTGAGCTGGGGCTTTATGCCCTCTCCAGGATAGTTTCCAGGATAGTTTGTAAACTATGTTGATGATGAATAAAGAATGCCTACCCTTGTCCCGTGGATGTAACCCACATTCAGTGGGTGAACCACGTATATTTCTATGTCTCTTGTGTGATTGCTGTGTGCTACCTATTCTGTTGTTTTCTGTAATTACATATTTATGATGTATGTGTGCTTAATGCACAACAAGTGGTATCAGAGCTCGGGTGAAGAGCAAACAAGATTAGGTTGCTAATGTTGCAGAGAACAAGAAGAGAGAGACTGCTGGGAGAAGGCGTGTGGGAGCCATCTAAGCCAAGAAGAAGCTGCAAGTGAAGAGCCAGCCGCCTGTGCAGGAGAGAGTTCGTGGAGCTCTGCCTGTGAGCAGAGAAGTAGTCGCCTGCATGTTGAAAGACAGAGAGGAAGTCGCGTCATCATTTCTCCTAAGTTTTGTGTTGCAGTGCTGTGGTCCGTTTGAGGCAGCGTGGGAGAGGCCGCGTTGGGTCCATTGTGTACCGTCCACCATCCAAGAGATAGGGAGCCGTGAGACTTTGAAGGGCGTGTGCATCATTGCCCAAGAGATCCATTTAAGGAGGAGCCCGCGCAGTGGTGGAAGGTACCGTGTTCATCGTGGAGAAGTTGCTGAAGTTGCAGCATAACCTGTTTGTAGAGAAGTCCGTGGTGAAGAGTGTGCAGGAGGAAACCGGTGCAGAAGGAAGCCGGTCCAGTGGGAAGCCGGTGCTGTGGTCCGTTAAGGAGAGGCAAGCGTCGTGGAGCAGGAGCTCACGCGAGCCCGTGCAGGAGGCCGGTCCAGTGGGAAGCCAGTGCTGTGGAGGAAGCCCGTGGAGCCGGTGAGCCATCCTGGGTGTAGCAGAAGAGAGTTGTTTGTAGCATCCGATGGAGGGTAAAACCTGGAGCCGGCATGAAAGGAGACAACCGCCATAGCGCTCGAAGAACCCGAAAGAAGAAAGAAGCCGCTTGCATCTTTGTGGGTGGAAAGGTATCTTTTGGTCTACTAATTTCTTGTGTAAAGATTTTGAAGCAGATCCTGAAGCCCATGTGAATGCTAGTGCATTTATGTGTGAAGAAGTAGAGCCGCCGTGAAGGAGGATTTTGCTGATAGAGAGAGCTTTGTTGGAGATTTTGTGCAGAGGGAGATAGCTCGTGTCCAGTGGGAGAGAGTCACTACTTCCCGCGTGATGTAGGGACAGTCTGCTGACAGAGGTGGAGGACGTCGGCCGTGAAGGAGAGCCCATGCTGGGCCATGCAGAGGTAGAGGACGTCGGTGAAGGAGGGTATAGCCGGTCCGTGGAGTAGGAGCTAGCCGCTTTGGAAGCTGAAGCCCGCGCATGCTGGCCGGGTGGTAGAGTTTCATGCCAAAGGCCGAGCCTAAGGTGAAGCCCGCGCAGGTGCTATCTGTAGCACGCCGAGAGGCCGTTTCAGCAGTGAGAGCCCGAGGCCGTTTTTTTCTTTCTGAGGTGGAGAGCTACCGATTGGAGGAAGAAAGCCCGCGGAGGCTGTGGTGTGGTGGAAGATGCCTGCACATAAAACCCGTGAAGCCTGTTCGTTTTTCCTGGAAGACTGGAAGAGCCCGAGAGCTGCGTGAAGAGCCATCAGCAGTTGGGCCCGACTTCGCTGAAAGGAGACAGCATGTCCAAGATTGAGGGCGGTCAAGCAGTTTCGAGAGAGTGAAAGTGTTCGTGACATGTGTAAGGGCAGGGTAATAATAATAATAAAAAAATGGTAGAAAAATTATTATTATTTTTTGGAGTTGTAAAAATTTAGTTTTTTACATGTAATTGGGTATATGACTGTAAGACCTGGAATGGCATGCATACCTAAGTTGTTTAGTTACCTATGAAAAATCTAGACGTAGATTTAGGTAAACTAAAAAGGGGTAGGGCATGAGTTGGTTGTTGCGCTCATTTTGCTCATGAGATTACATGTAATGAAGCCTATTTTAAAGGCTTGGTTAACTCCATTGTAAAAAGACCTGAAGGTGAGCGGTAAAGGCTCATTTGGTTGTCTTGGACGGATTTGGCTAAGGTCTTCGGATGTAAAGTTCGAGGTGGAGCATAGAAGGTGCTCGGGATTGCATAGGAAGATTTTGTTTGCAAGCTCAAGGTAATCATTGTATGGTTTGAAAAGCGTTTAGTACAAGATGTTTTGATTTCTTCATGGTGAACCAGGTTTTACAAGAAGTGGGTGTAACCATTGGGTTTATGGTATTCACTATCTTGGTGTTTTTGGATTGTTGGCATTATGCTTGAAACAAGCACAAGCATGGATACGATCAACAGGTTGGTTCGGTTGGACATTTATGATGAAGAATCAGGGCGCAGCAAAACAATCTTGAGTGTAAATGTACAAGAGACGGATTGATGTTAAGGTTTGGTTATCACAACAAGAGTACATGGTAATGATACTCAAGAAATGTGAAACTGGTAAACATCATAAACTTTCTTCAGGTTGATGTCCAAGTAATGAAGAAAAGGGTTATATGTCTCGTGTATGGTACGCTGGTGTGATGTATGTGATGAGATCTTTTCACATGTGGTTGGTGTTGTCAGTGGATACATGACAAATCCAGGTGAAGCAGTGAAATGGGTGCTTTGGTATTTAGAAGCACAAATGGACAAGGGCAGGGCATTAGGGAAATTGTTGTCAAGGTGGAGATTGTTGGAATGTGACAACCAATTGACCGTTGAGGTCAAGTTGGTTCACGGTGGTTTCACCAACGGTATAATCGGTTATCGGTTATGTGTAACTGAAGAAGGAGGATCTTAAATATGTGGCCCATTGAGGCAAATATTGAGTTGGGGCTTTATGCCCTCTCCAGGATAGTTTGTAAACTATGTTGATGATGAATAAAAAATGCCTGCCCTTGTCCCGTGGATGTAGCCCACATTCAGTGGGTGAACCACATATATTTCTCTGTCTCTTGTGTGATTGTTGTGTGCTACCTATTCTGTTGTTTTCTGTAATTACATATTTATGATGTATGTGTGCTTAATGCACAACATCTCTTTACCTTCAATCTGCATAAGCTTTATTTTCTTTATGCTTGTATTTCCAAGCTCTTTCTGAGTAAATTATATTAAAAGAATTTTGCAAGGAAACGAAATAATTTTTTTTTGTTGAAATAGTTCAAAACTTCAAACTGCTTTAACTAGCAACCTGACTTTAACCTCCGTAGAAATCTTTAATTGAATAATTTTCAAAATTGTTCAAATTTTATCTTCCTTTGTGAAAATATTCGATGAAAAATGATGAAATAGTTTCCAATCGCGTACTTGAGCATCTCGAAATTTCAAATATACATCTCAAGATTTCAAATTGTGCGATTGCTATGTTGCAAGAAACCTGAAAAGAAATTGGAAATAACAATGGAATGAAAGAAAAACTAGAAATAACAATGGAATGAAAAACAGGGCAACGGCGTTCCAGTTATATTCCCCTGCCTCCTCTCCCCATCATGCATGATATTCACTATGCACATAAAAGTAATTTAGTGAATAAATCAATCTAGATTCACAGCTTTACATCATAATTGAACGTTGGAATCAGCTAAAACCTACAAAACCCCAATCACAGTAAAACAATTTGCAATCATATCACAATAGATTCAATGTATTTATTCACGGCATACTGGAAATTTTCTAATTTTTATTTAGAATGCTTTTAGGTTTTCACTTGTGTTGTTTTCGTTCATTGATTTCGTGTTTGTTTTGTAGTATGTTGGAAAAGTTCATTGGACAATCACACCGGTCAGAGGAAGATTTGCATCAAAGACTAGAGAAGTAAGAAGATTTGATGAGAATGCACACTGTGAAGAAGAGCGGAAGAAGTGGTGTGGATACACACTATATAGTATGAATCATGCGTAATGGAACTCATACCTCAGTGTAGTCTTGTTGAACTTGTAAGAAACCAAAGGATGGGATTCAAGACTAATTTGGAATTATTCAGACATTATTTGATTATGCAATAACGATTTGTCTCATAAGTATATGAGAATAGTGTTAATCTTGAGCATTGCATTGCAAGTTTGGCATAAAGTAACAACCAAGCATTACAAGGTATCTTTCCAAATTTAAGTAGGAAATCAATCAGAGATCTGCTTTGCCTTTGATGAGTAAAGCTTGATTTTGCTAATTTATCAAATTTGGCATGGGTTGTGGTGGTAGTACTAATACGAGGTCAGATCTTTTAGCATTGTGGACACTTCTGTACATTGTTCATGACAGGAATATTTCCAAATTGCAGGTGGCAGATGACTCCAAGATCATCATTGATTGGGCCAAAGGGAGGTGTCAATTATAGGTTCCGTTTTTTTTGGATGGTTGGATGAGACAGATTAGAAACTTATAGTTTTCTTTTTTAAGAAATCACATTCCCCCATGTTTCAGATGCTTCAACACACTTGCAGATTTATTATCAAGTCAAAGGAAGACCATTTTGCTTTACTAGTTTCTTCTAGATTGAGTATATTAGACTCGTCACTCACTATATTTATGTGTTTTGTTTTGTACTCTTTTTGATGGGCAGTTTTGTCAGTTACTGGACAGTTGATAATTTTTGAAAAAATATACATGACTCTATATACTTTGATTTTCCTTTTGAATACAAAGTATAGTTTTTCTGTTTCTGAAAGAAGAAAAAATTATCCACAACCCTTATGTACACATAAAGTTCCATAATAATATGAAGTGTGAATGTTTCAAGTGTCCTAAATTGTGAGGAAAACTCTTTGTTACGTGTTCCTTACAGTCCTAAATTGTGAGGAAAACTCTTTGTTGCTTGTTCTTTAAAATAAAACATATAGCTTTGTGTTGTTTTAGAAGATAAATTTTCCAACCTGGTCTGTATGTTGTAAATCGTCTGCAATATTTGTGATGCATGTTAATAAATTGTGATTCTAACTTGGTACTTCATATATAAGTGTTTATTTTTTAACTAATATTAGTTGGATAATAGACCTTCTACAGTGGAGGAATGGGCCGTCAAATGAGTATTAAACTAGATCATAGTTATACTAATTTTATCGGTAATTAAATATAATTTATTTTAAATGTAAATGTAAAATCCAAATTGGGGCATTTAAAAAAAATAAATGAATGAATTTAATTATATATAAAAATCAGGGGACAGATGGTCCCATGTTCGAGCGGCGGCTCAGTCTCTCGTTTGTGGAAAGGTAAGTATATCCATGAACTGAAACTGAACTTCATGGCAGAATCTTAGGTGGCCGTAAAAGAATTTTGAAAGCCCCCGGTCCGCACTCTTTATTCAGCTGGAACAAACACCCATATCCTCCATACCAATATCTATGGGCGGAAAATCCTCTAAAGTTATCGAGTCGCAACTGTCCAGATCTTCAAGAATTGAATCCCAAAATGCCGAATCCGAAATCTCTTGGTCTTCAATGCCGGATTCAGCTTTCGAACAGAAGGAAGAGAATGCTGCGTTATCTTCCGAAGGTAGCTGGAATTCTTCTGTGCCGAACATGGCTGCGGCGGCTTGAATTTGCGGCGGAGATAGAGAAGAGGCGTAGTGAATTTCCTGATCTTCAAGAACTGAATCCCAAAATTCCGGACCAGCAATTTCTTGGCCTTCAATGCTGGATTCAGCTTTCGAACAGGAGGAAGAAAATGCTGCGTTATCTTCCGAAGGCAGCTGGAATTCTTCTGTAGCGAACTTGGCTGCGGCGGCTTGAATTTGCAGCGGAGATAGAGAAGAGGCGTAGGGAATTTCCGGCAGGGAGTAGGGAAAATTGAATTTGGCCTTGGATCCTCTCAGACACTAGACGGCAAAGTCGTAGGCACGGGCAGCCTTTTCTGGGGTGTCGTAGGAGCCCAGCCAAATTCTACCCTTGCCGTTGGGCATTCGAATTTCCGACACCCATTTCCCCCCTTTTCTCCTTCGAATTCCCTTGAACTGCCTCGGCTTCAGTGAGCAGTTTGCAGGTCTGCTGTGACCGTTCTGATTTGAAGAGGGTTTCTCCATGTCGGGTTGTTGCTAAGGTATCAGGGATCGGACTCAGAGCGTGGTCGTGAAGTTACAAGTCTTGAAAACAAGGTATTGTGATGGTGAGAGGAATTGAACTCGACGAGTCGGCACGCAGAGAGGTGCTACTGCAGTAGTGTAAGCGATTATCTGGGAACGGATGAGACTGAGAGTGTATGTTGTAAGACAGCATATGATGAATCTGAAATGATGAGCGCATCACTTTTATTTGATGACATGGTTACTTCTAGAGTTTTCTTTTGAGTTCATTTCTGGTCGGACACCTATTTTTGGAAGAAACTAGATTTAATTGACTTTGACTTCATATTAGTTGGCAAACCTTTCCCAGAAAGAGACCAAACTTAATTAGGTCGAAGGCGTTGTTTCTCCGCCGTCATAATCCTTTTGTATTTATTCATCACAAGATCCTCAATCTCTCTATTGAGCCTTCATCTCTCTTGATCCCTAAAGATGGGTGACGTGTCCACTCGAAACGTCGAACTGTCAAATCTCCACACAATTATATCAAGAAACTAAATACATAATACATAAACTTATTTACTCACATCTTATAAAAAACAATAATACTAAGTGAATGATTTACCACTCTTAAAATAATAGCAATCAAATAATCAATTGATTTAGTTTTTGGTCAACCTCATGTACATTGGACATTCTTGTTCCTCCAAATTTAGGATTGTTAGAGCATTCATCCATATTGATGACTGAATTTACCCTTTAAACCATGACACATTTTTAAAGAGGTGTGACGAAAATATGCCAATTGATTATTAAATTATTTTTAAAATATTTTGATTAACAAATATTATAAAATGTTTTTTAGATGTCATTAAAAATAAATAAATGTTCTAATACATTTTAGTATAGAAAAATGCCATATTAAACTTGGGTTGGAAAAATATATGTTCTAATACATGTTAGTATACAGTTAAAATTGAGGTTTTCAAATTCCAACACTCGAAAACATACATATAATCTAATATATTTTAGTAATTTCCAGTTAAATCTATACGGGGATGGGTTTTTTAGCAACTTGTAAAATTGAGTAATATATCCTTTATCCAAAATAGTTTGGATTTCTCTGTTTTGAGGTTATATTTTAGGTAATGAATCTTGATAATCTGATGGATGGACATAGTTTTTTTCGTGCCCCGAGAGTTTTTGTGGATTTCTGAATCAACATAGAACTTCTAAAATTTCACAAACAACTTGCAACTATACTAAATTTAGATGATTTACTTAACCAAATTTAGAAAGTAAAATTTACAAAATCCACCATTTTGAATGAAGGATATCCTACTCCTTTCCCAAATGGGGTGAGAAGGGGGACATGTCTTTCCCCTTCAACTTGGTGCATGGAAGGGGCAGGTGGTGTCATGGAAAGGCCAATAGACCATGGATTCCTAATGGAAGAGCGTGTGAAGTGATGCTATATTTGGTTCACATGTGGAAAGGTTAATGCATTCTTCCAGGGGGCATTCAATTTGGAGAGGTGTGATTTCTACCAAGCCTTCAACATTCATGGCAATTGACATGTTTTGGTACTTGTGATCTGTGCACCATAATGAGATCCTTCACTTCATCTTTTGTGCGATTCATTCTTATGTTTCAGAAGTGGTGGAGGAGTGCATCGACATTGGTTAGAAAGGCGCTTTGATTGGAAACGCCATGGCACATCAGGAATAAAATTGAACATGTTGAAGCCAACCTAATCATGAACCTCGAGGACCAAGCAATGGAAAACAATGCAGTTGAAACAGGTTGGATTTTGGAGCCTTATTGGGTTTTGAAGCTTCTTCTATGCAACCTCTTGATGGAATGGATCCAAAACCAAGAATTTTTTAGGATAGCAGTGGCTGCAATTTGAGATGATGTCAACAAAATCCACTCAAATCTAGATATCTTGTTGAAGTAGTCAACACCCTGCCACAAATTGGGCACCAACAGTTAGAAAAAACAAAAAAATTGCCTCGAGTTTTTAGTGGTGTAACTACTTATTTTCTTGTGGTTTTGTGTCCTTAGCTTAGAGTTTTCAAATGAACTATTTCTTTAGTTTTGTTATAGTTACTTTATCAAGATAATTGTGTTCAAATTTGCCAAAAATGAGGATACCCTAGTTTGCCTATTTTGGGCACGCTTTCCCTATTTGGACTAATGCTCTTGTTTTTGGTCAATTCTTTTAGAACCTATTTGAGCTTCACCAGTGGCAGATGTGGTTTCCCATGTGCTAGGTTAGCCATTGATACCCCTATTTTGTACTCTATGTATTTTCCAATAGTTTAATATAGAATTGCTAGCTTACCAAAACAAGAGTCGCGAGATGGCAATGTCCCTGCACCATTGTTAATAGATTGTTTTGAAATTTGCAAAGTATGTTATAAAACCAAAGCTATTGAAATAAAAAACCAAAGTAAGAAAACATCTATGCAACTAAGATCATGAACTTGAAACCAACTTCAATCTATTTTGGATTAGGTATTAATTACACTTTTCTCTAAATACATACAATTTCCATTTGTTGTGATGGTGAAAATCATTAAACCAATACATGCCAATATATGTAGGAAGATAATCAAGATAAGAAGCATGGCAATTGTTTTGCAAGTTGATTATCTAATCATATTTCTACATAAACTTAGATAACAAGTTTAGTATCTTAGTAGACAGCTGGTTATCAAAGTCATCAAAATTGCGATGACATACATAAATGCTTTCAAATGTATAGTGTTTTGAGAAGATATTTACTAAAAACAATATGTGAAAATAATATATTGTTTATTATTAATAATGTTAACTAGAAATTATTATTTTGTTTATGTAGTTGCTGTAATAACAATAAAAATACTAATATTAAAAATATTAAAATGCCACATATATCGATAAAATTAATTAAAATAAATTTATTAACCATAAGTTTTCACATCGCATGCAATAAAAAGCTTAAAAAACTATGCATTTTAAAATGAATAGTTAAATAGTTTATTAAAACATACTTATGAAAATTATACTCATAAACATATGTATAAAATATTTATAAAAATAAGTATAAAATATTTATAAAAATGCTTAATGTAAAGATACATATAAAATATTAAAATGATTGATATTTATATCCATTTGTATTCATACAAATTTGAATGGCTTTGCAAATATTCATTAAATAATTTAGTATCACTCACTATGTTGGAAGTGGCAACCAAATATTGAAAAGGAAAGATATATCCAGCTCAAATTTCACATGGTTGGACGTAAAAAGATGTAGAGGACATTTGAAGACTACTTTTCCTTCCTGTTGTTTCGAAGAAATCAAAGAAAGCTTGAAATACAATCATTACAATAAGGCTCAGTATTATGTCACTTACAAGAATTGAATTTGGGTAGGGAGGACAACAATCTTTCTTCCCAACCACCCAAACTACAACCAATGGACTAATGAGTTACCTAATTAATTACAAGAGTTATACATTTATAAATAATTTAATATAATAGGACTAAATATGTTCAAAAGCGGCCCCGACCATTAAAAAGGGAAAGACGCGTTGTACTAACAAATTACTTTACAACATGTGAGGAGAGGTGCAACAGAATTTGAAGGTAATTTTGTCAAAGTATATTGAGAATTTACAGCGTAAGCCATCTGAAAAAAAGGCTTTATGAGATTTGAACCTCAAACTTAAAAGGGTTATTTGATGCATCCAAACTTTGTAAGACAAATGATAAAAGTAGAGGAAATTCTGTGTTTATTTACTTGGACTATAACAACAAATTTATAGCTAACTCTATCCAGAAAATTGACTTTGTTAGTTTTGAACTTCAAATCTCCCAATGTCGACCATGAAAGATGATAACAATTAGGAAAAGCTTAAAAAACTATGAAATGCATTTTGTAAAGAAATTTAGCCAAAACATTTTCAACAAAATATTTAAGTTGACAGAATGCTTACAGGACACCAAACACTGAACTTTAACCGGATCGTTAGGATTATTTTCTGAGTAAGTCAAACATTGCCCATGCATAAGAGCTAGTCCCTTTTTTAATGCCTCAAAGCCCTGGTGTATGAAGAATTGATCTCCAAGTCTTGGAAATTTGCCAAGTACAAGCATCAACCTGCATCCAAAGACCGTTGAGATGTAAGCTATCGCCATCCTTAGAGCGATCTTTGCCGGTATTTGTACTGTCCAAGACTCCAGACCAAAGGCATTTGTAAAACTGTGCAACATCAACATCAAAGGAAGCGTAAAAGCTCTGGAACTTAACATGACTGTTCAATCTATTTATAACAACCAAACAATAGCATTCTACAACTTTATTATCAAATATTATGGAGATGAATAAACCCTAAATAAAAAATCAGGTCGAGGCAGTATTAAATATGTTCATTATATTATCCAAAATTTCCTTCATAAGGGCCGAGGCACAAAACTGTGCGAATGCCCAGTAAAAGGCAATGGCTAAATAACTATGTAATAAACAATAATGAAGTATTAACATGATAAGTTGGGTGAGGTATGACCTAAGGGAGACATGACAATTCCATCCAACGTTAATACAAACAACGCCCATAATAGGTTAATACAAACAAACCTTTGACAAAGATTTAAAACACAGAAAGAAAGCATTTAGTAAAGTCTTTGATGGTAGTCCTTAAAGTTTACTTTGACTTGAGGTGTGGCATGATTTATTTTAAAATTTAAAATTTATGAGTTTATAATTAGTAATGAAAATTGACTTAGAATGAACATTTTTATCCAAAATAAAGTTAATATATCATGTAAAAAATTACTTTACAATCTAATATGGGGATGGGGGAGATGATGTCATATAGCTTCAAGCATCTCTACATATATACTTGGAAGTCAACATACATCCAAAGAACAAATTTTCGAAGTGTAAGTTTGCTAGCATTTAATAGGAAGAAATTAATATATGACATGAAATGAATTGAACCTTGGCCATGCTTATTAAATTTATGTTTAAAATGAATCTATATTAATATTTATAGTTAATATTTATATTAGCAAACATATGATCACTACTACTTAAACATCAATGGCCATCAAGAACCACTGAAGCCAACAATTATATTCATAAATTATCTTTTTATATATTATATAGAATGTAGAAATTAATCACAAACATATCTTGAAAAACTCTTAAAACCTAGTTGAATGAAAATCTCTTGAATCAAGTAAAGTGGCACTCTTCTCTCATCCTCAATGGCAGACCTTGCAAGTTTTTGTAACTCTTAGGCTACAAACATGCAACATTGCATCAATATATGGTTTCTATCTACTAGGAAATCTAAATTATTTATTTATACAATTTTTAAATGTAAATCATTAATATGGAATGGATAATATTTTGAACTCACCAAACATGTTAAAGTTGTAATTGTAGCTACTTCTGTGCATGCTTCTCATCTCCACTATCCTCAATGTACATATATGAAACATTTAGGGTAGGATTTAGATTGGAGTTAAACCAACTTGAAATTTGAGAAAAATTATTAGTTATATATATATAATTTAGACAATATTTTTGAAGAGCAGTCATAGTATATGTCAAACATAAAAGAAGAGAGGACATAATTATCTTTTCTTTTTAAAATTAACATTTATGAATTAATTTTATTTTATTTAGAGAAATATATATATTTTTGAGGAGCAGCTATAGTGAGTAAAACATAAATTATAATTTAAACTCAAGCTAGTCAAAATAAGATAACTTGATTATTTGCAAGGGATTGATCTTGAATATTGAAACTATAATTAGAAAAAATAGTGGTTAAAAGAAGAGAAAACATAATTTTTTTTTTTTCAAAATAAAGTTTTTCTTGTTATCGAAATCTCTATTACATATATATAAAACAAAGCAAAACATCCAACCTATAGAGTGAAAAAAAACATAAATTCATTAGCAACAAAGCTCATTAACACAACCTAACCATAAAATACCCAATTCAAAGGCTTAATATTATATGTTTATATTAATGTTACATGCAGATAAATGTGAGACGGATTACTCAAAACGCATTTGCATGTTCCCAGTGTTCTATCTTTTTATATATCATACCAGGCCATGTCAATATGGAACATAATAAAAGAAACTAAAGCGTTCCAAAGAAGAAATTTTAAGAGAAAAGCAATACAAAACTATTTCAAAAATCTTTTATTGAAGGCTCTGACAAAGGAATTGAAAAAATATCCTAAAAATTAAATATTTTTAACCAAATAAAACTTTCAAGCCGACATATAAGAATAAACATTTCTCCGGATATTTTCTCACATGCCTACACATTTTTGTATGTTTTCTGGAGATCAATGAATATTTCAAACCTTAAATATTTTTAACCAAATAAAACTTTCAAGCCAACATATAAGAATAAACATTTCTCCGGATATTTTCTCACATGCCTACACATTTTTGTATGTTTTCTAAAGATTAGTGAATATTTCAAACCTCTCCCACACAATTTTGTATGTTTAGTGAATAATGAATAACAAAACTCAATGTCTTTGATAATTTCCTATGTACCGAAATCAAAACAGACGTCATTCTAAATATACTATCTTTAATATTTTTATAGTTTTATGGAAGAGGTTTTATAATCTACCTAACTAAAACTTTCAAGTAATTTTTAACCAAATAAAACTTTCAAGCAACATATAAGAATAAACAATAAACATTTCTCCGATAAACATTTCTCCAGATATTTTCTCACATGCCCACACATTTTTGTATGTTTTCTGGAGATTAATGAATATTTCAAACCTCTCCCACACCATTTTTATGTTTTGTGAAGATTAAGCTGATAACAAAACGCAATGTCTTTAATAATTTCTGATATGCCCAAATCAAAACAGACGTCATTCTAAATATATTCTCTTTGATATTTTTATATAGTTTACAGTATCTCCAGTATCCAGTTTTCACAAGGATCTCGAAATAAAGAGATAAATGTTAAAAACGTTCAACAGCCTTTAATCAAAAAGATTGATAACTAAAAACGTTCAACAGCCTTTAATCAATGCACTACGAAAACGATCACTTTTTCAGGAGTGTACAGTTTAAACCATCCATTACATTGAAAATAACAGTGGTTAAGGGAATTTGCCATCTCCCATCTTTAAAAAACCATTTTTTGGATTTTTCAAACCAGTCAAATTGTTTTGCTGGTGTTTGTTCACAATTCTATAAATCTCACGTGTAGAGTTCACACATTTAACATCACTGCAAAAATATGATGCACATATGAAAAACAAAACAATCCGATTTATGTTTGTCATTGTCTGAAATAAAAAAAATTATGATCGAATTTAATGGAAATACATTTCAAAATAAATGTAATAAAGAAAACTACATCAAATACCAACCGCCAAGTACATTAACAATAAATCACACATAGACATCCAACAATTCAACTAAACTTTCCATCTCTCGCAAAAACACCTCAGTGGAGGATATCGTTTATCCACCAGTTATATAGTTCCTCCATACCCCAGAGGTTTTGAGGGTCGGAGGGTCTCTGAATGGAACAGGAAGCTAAAATAATCTTTAAACGATCTACAATGTAACGGGAGGCTAAAAAATCTGTAAACGATCTGCAACCCTAGAGGTTTTGAAGGTCTCGAATCGAACTCTGAATCAAAGGGAAACCTTAAAAATCTGTACGACTACCCCAAATTTATTTATTTTTTACTTGAAATATAGTTTTGGATGAAAGATATACTACTTTGAAGTGCACCTACCTGTTATGGGCAATACCAAAAAGTCAGAGGTGCCCACAGAACATAACCACTCTAGGATTATACTAAAACATTACCGCCAAGATAGAAATAAGAGCAGGAAATACATATACCTTACACTGACAAAAATGTTGAATATTTGGTAGGTTTGTGCAATGCTCCGATAAAATCACTGCAATCTTCTAATATAAATGAATAACAAATAATAATCCAAAGGTCCAAGACTCCAATGTGTCTTACTTGGAAGATGGTCCTACGGAATTGAAGGACGACGAGGCTAGAAATGGCGATGGTCACTTGCATTTGCAGAGGTTTTCTGTCAATTAGGTCGTCTGCTGCAGATTTCCGACTTCTTACAAACACAGAAGAGAGAAAAATTAATATGGGGTGTAGTAATCAGGGGAGCTTAGTGCTTGGGCGGTGGAGGTGGCTGTGACCGAATAAGGTCCTATCTACCACCAGTTACACTTACCATTGATGACCATCAGATCTATATCACTTGTGCGCTCTGCGAAAATAATTCTATAAAAATAAGTTTGGTATCATATGTTTGAGTACGGAACCGTGGATGTCCACATAAATTTGATCCTTCTCAACACAAATTCCGTCGGGTTTCAACTAGGGCAGCATGGAGCCTTCACACGAACTGAAGCAACCTCTGCTCTCAGTCTCTTGCCCTTCCTCATCCTTGGATGGACACCGATGCTTGATATAGGATGGCCGCCATGATCAGTAAGCAAAGGAAATTGAGGAAACTCGTGACGATCTGGAGATCAATCTTTGTGTGGAAGAGCATGTGGGGGGGTTCAGCTTGGCTCAGTTAATCCATATCTTGATGGTGTCTCTGCCATGGGATTTTTAATTGCATGCACACCCTCTCCCGGCAGGGGATTCGAACTGGTGACCATCTGCGTAAAGGGGAACATATCCAGCCAGCAGAAGGCGAGATTGAGGACAAAACCACAAGAACCCAGGACTATTTTCGTGCATATTTTGTGCTCGTTGCAGGTAATCTTCCTTATTCCTGAACCGATTGGAGATCTATGTAGTGGAATCTGTAATAAACTTTACCAGAGAGGGGAAACCTTATAAACCTATTACACTTCATCGAGGGGCAACCTCATCATTCAATACCAAGTGCAGGAACCCCGAATGGACATTAAACTCAAACAAAAAGAGCACCAAATGGACATTAAACTCAAACAAAAAGAGCACCAAATGGACATTAAACTCGAACAAAAAGAGCACTGAGGCGTAGAAGCGGCTAGCTAGTCCCGTATCCATCTGTCGATCAGTTCTTCCAACACATATGAAAGTCTTGTGTAATCTGGATGATAATAAAAATAAAAGGAGGGTATAGAATAGACAAAGGGGAAATTGACACGGGATATCGATTCAGCCCAGAGTCATTCTCCATGATGATTGAGCCCCCTCCCAGCCCATTCCATGTACATATTTTAAACTACATTATAGAGAAAACAAAATATCCACAAAACAGAATCAGGACACTTACCTTCCATGGCCGAAGCATATGGCTACATGAAAATCTTCATAACCGACATATCCGCCATGAAATTTTTCTTAGATAAGACTAAATTTCTTAACCGTTATCGCTCATTTTTCAGCCAACCCAATATTCCTTAAGGTTCCATGGCCAAAGGAATGGAGGTTATGGAGTTGGGCTCTCACACCATTCATTACATATCTATCCGTCAGTTGAAAGGCGTGTTCAGGAATTCAGGTAGTCGCTGGCATTAGCTGTTGCCAGCGGGACATTAATGGAATTTGGGGGCTCTGACAGACAGACAACCTGCCGTCAGTCTATACGTCCGCAAGTGGACATCCATTTAAGAGTTTAGGCAACCATCGTTTCAGTGCGGATCCTTCTCCCTCGACTGCAAACCCATCATTTCCCTTGAACTTGTATTCAGTGAGGTCTCTGTCTCCCCTTTTAATACAATGCAATCACTTCAGAACAGTTCGTGGTCGTCCCACTCCAAGAATCTTTGTGTCTGTGTGCTAACTCTCCTCAACAATCAGCGACGCTGCTTCTTCCTTCAGCATCTGGAGCTACCCTCGAACTGGTGAACGAACCCCTTGCTTTCCAACTTGACTTCGAACCAAACCCTAACAGAAAGACTGTTCTGTCCGCACTTCGCATTGTCCGCCGGATTTAGACGCAACACTTCACATTGTTCGCCGCATTTTGACGCAGATGAAGTGGAAGTTTCCAAACTTCGAGAACACGCAAGAATGAACCGAAGTTAAAACCACGTGGCGGTTTCTTATGCGTGGCGGTTGTTATTTACGAAAGATATGACACGTGGCGAAATCCTAGAAGGACGACGAAGGTGAACAGTGTTTTTCAAACTGATCATTAGAAATAACAAGTCAAAATTCCATAGGATTTGTGTGAAGAAGTAAATAAGTTATTAAACTAAATTTTTTGAAGTGAGATCTTTTTTTCATCAAGAAAGTTTTTCCCTAGGTCTCGGTAGTTTTCATCCTTCCTCGAAGTGGAGAACCATCCATTTAACAGGGGTTTCTCATTCTCATTGCTAGCAAGTTTGATGTATGAAACCTAAGGTTGAGTGTCACTATATTTTGCGTGACATCATGCATATTCACCTTGTTCATATGTCACATCAAGAAAGATTGAATTTATCTAGGTGTATTTTTTTTTATCATTTAATTCCATGTCATGTATGAATTTATTCATATTAAATGATAAAAAAATTTACACCTCAATAAATTCCATCCCTCCAAGTGCTTGATAGATACAAGTTTAAGATGGATCTATACTAGTTTTATATTTTTTATTTTGTGTAAATTTAAAATTGAACCTACAGATGTTGTTGAATAGTTTTATTTAATTTTTTGTTGTTGTCACATACATAATACATGATAGTATCTCCTCAGTACTAGATTGTAAAGCGTCTAACTACTCTCAATGCAACAACAATAAATATAAATTATATGGTCGAGGAAAGGGGCATGGTCGATCTACCAACTCATGCTTGGGTCGCATCACTATTAATTTGGCAACCACATGGGGCTACATCCATTCCTGGCCCATCCATTTCTTCCTTTCAACAAGTTTACCTCCCCACCTTGTTATTATGCACTTGGCAAACCCTCCATGCATTGCTTGGCTCCTCTCTTCTCCGCTCGTTGTTTGTCTCAGTTCCATTCCTCTCTATTATACTCCAAGCATTTGGTCCTACTCCACATTGTTGGACAGAGTATTGTTGTCTTGAAAACTACCAAGGATTTGTAATTTAACATTGGCTCCTCTTTACTCTACCCATTATTTGGCTTAACTCCCCTCCTGTATGCTCTACTTCGAGCATTTGGGCTTGCTTAGCTCCTTGTTTCTTTCCATTGTTGGACAAAGTATTGTTAACTCAACTCCTCTCGCCAAGTTAACATTCAACAGTCTCTAAGGTATGTAAAATGAGAATGGAAATTGCATGGATAGTGAAACAATTTTTTTTTCACAATGTGTTGCATTCCTCAAGTTTTCCAAGTCTCTATATTAGGTTCATAGGGTTGCATTTTCCTCCAACTTGATTTTTTCATTATTCCATGTCATGAGAGGGGCCAAATTCCATGGCTCCTACATGGATAACTTGAATGATGTGAATACTAATTAGGACGATAATACCCTAAAATTGTAGGGTTTACCATTATGTCATGTTTTATGGGTGGCAAGAAGGCCATAGTGAAATGCCAACTCTATGTAATATCCGCAACCAAGTCTATGCAATGACTACAATGTTTAGGCCTTTGCTTGTTTTGTTTTATTTTGCTTTTTTTAAATTCAAATGATTATAGTTTTTATTAAAAAAAGTACAAAGTGTGATAATACAAAGCCTTAGGAGATAGGTCATAACTCTTGTAGCCCTTTCCTCCTCTCATCCAATAATAAGGGGAGGAAGAAGCTAAACTTTCTTACATATATATTTTTGTCATATTCCTAAGTTCAAGGATAAATTCTTACATAGATTTGTTTTTGTCATATTCCTAAGTTCAAGGATACAGTCTTACAAATTGATTATATAATAGAAACATAAACAATACCAAATTATCTTTCGTAGAGAATTATCCCCTTCTTAAATAAGGGAGAATTATCCAAGTTTAATAAATGGCATGAGAGGATATTCAATTTTACACCATATTCTCTTTGATACAGACTAGTTTTCCTTCCCTTGTGAGAGGAGGGGAGGGATTTAGGGATTTATTCAAGACTTCTATGAATGCAAGAGATTTATATATCTCGGTATGAATGGGCATACATGCAGGACTAGAACAATGGGATGGACTACATTCTTTCCTTGCTCCACAATGTCCTCCTCTTCCCTTTCTACTTCCTTGTTTGTGTCCTCTGCTTCCTCCTTTGTTTCCTCTACTTCCTCGTCTACTTCCTATGATTCATTTGCTTCCTCTTCTTTTTCCGTGATTCCTTTACTTCCTCTTCTTCCTCCTCTCCCTCTTGTACATCCATCTTTTCTAATGGCGGCTTGATCTTTGATGGATCTACATCACCTTCAAAATGAGCTAACCTAGAGATGGGATGGGAGTTTAATGGATTTACACAACCTTCATAATAAATTGCTCTAGATTTGGGACATCCCAACATTTTAACTTCTTCTTTGTTTTTCTTCCCCAAATCATCTAGATTTCCAGGATCTTTGAATTTATTGTTACTTGAATTGGGAATTGCCTCTTGGGATTCCTTTGATTGTTGTGGCCCCTTGTACTCAGAATTTCTTAGGCTACTAGGAACCATCTTGAACTTAGATTTCTTTCTTGTCAACTACTTTGGGGAAGGTTTCTCCTCTTGAATTTTTGAGCAATTTTTTGGAAAGTGCCCATAAACGTGATAGGCATTACACTTTAAAGGAATATTTTCATAATCTAGGATTTGTTGGTGGTTGAAAGGAATATGTTCATAATCTAGATTAATTTGATGTGCCTCTGGGAGTCCCTTCCCCAAATCCTACTCCATAAATAGTCTCGCATAAGGGAACAAGTTCCCTTTTGGTTCTACTCGATCAATGAATTGGTCCACCTTGTTTGTAATATATTTGAAATATCTTTCATCCTAGAAAATCAAAGGAAAATGTGGCAACCTGACCCACATAAGGGTTGTTGTAATTTTCTCTTCTAGATTGAAATCAAGGGACCACAAAGATATTTACATTCCCCTAGATCCCATTAAGTGGGGTCCAAAGTGAAAAATCAAATTGCACTCTTCCTTGTTAAGAAAAAAACATTAAAATAACCAAGGCCATATGTAAATGATATTACATGTCCTTGAATCTTAGGAATCAAGTGCTCTACTACCCATGTTACTACAGCTCTTGGACTAGGCCGGATGCCTATAAACTTTTCAATCAATGTGCGCTTAAACATAATATGGATTTTTCTTATTGGTTCCAAAGACAAGAGAACCAAATGTAGAATGACTTCAAACCATTATACAAATCTCCTTTGTTGAGGCTAATTTCTTTTACTCAAATTTAAGGATCTAACGAAGGCCTTAAACGCCTCTATCTCTAATTGATTTGCATCTCCCATTATTCCTAGAGCTAATAAATCTAATCGAACTTTAATACCCCCTCACACTTGGATGAAATCAAGAGAAGACCAATCCTTCATTCATACTACTAGAGGATCTACCATTTGGACCCCGCAATCAACAAATTATGTTCTTCAACATAGAGTGGTGGTGGTTAGGTATTTGCATGGGCTCATAGACCCCTAATTGGGGCCAAAAAAATATTTGTTGTAACTTGATGGTGGCTAGGTTCAAACCTAGCCGTATGGAGGGAGTCGAGTGCCTAACATTCTCTAGTTATTACCGATCCTCACTTGTTATCCATGCTATGTGCAAATAACAATTAAAGAACAATGATTTCTAGAATAAGTTGATGTTTAAGTGGAAATGATATCCTCACTTGTTATCCTTTCCGAATGAATATCAGTACTTGCCGACTGATAGAGATGCCGGTCCTTTCTGACTGAAGATCGGTACTTGTTGAATGATAGAGATGCCATTCCTTGGTGACTGAATATCAGTACTTGCCGACTAATAGAGATGTCAGTCCTTGGTGGATGAATATCAATACTTGTCGATTGATTGAGATGTCATTCCTTGGTGACTGAAGATCAGTACTTGCCAACTGAAAGAGATGTTAGTCCTTGGTGACTGAATATCAGTATTGGATGACTGATAGAGTTCCATTCCTTAGGTGACTGATGCTAGTCCTTAGGTGAATAAAGATTAGTACTATCTGACTGATCGAGTTCTAGTCCTTCATTGACTGATGCCAGTCTTGAGATAACTGAAGATCAGTACAGGCTGACTGATAGAGTTCCAGTCCTTAGGTGACTGATGTCAGTCCTGAGGTGATTGAAGATCAATATCGGCTTACTGATAGAGTTCTAGTCTTGAGGTGACTGATGCCAATCCTAAGGTGATTGAAGATCAGTACTAGCTGAATGATAGAGTTCCAGTCCTTAGGTGATTGATGCCAGTCCTGAGGTGACTGAAGATCAATACTGGCTGACTGATAGAGTTCCTGTCCTTAGGTGATTGATGGCAGTCCTGAGGTGACTAAATATCAGTACTAGCTTATTGCTAGAGTTCCAATCTTTAGGTGACTGATGCCAGCCCTAAGGTGACTGAATATCAGTACTTGTTGACTGATAGAGTTCCAGTATTTAGTTACTGATGATTGATATTGTTATTAGTATTTAGTTATTGATGATTGATATTGTTGTTCCAATATTTAGTTATTGATGATTGATATTGTTGTTTCAGTATTTAGTTACTAATGATGATGTTCCAACAGACGATGATGATGCTGATGATAATGTTCCAACAGATGATGTTGATGGTGATATTCCAGCGGAAGACAATGATGATGTTAATGGTGATGTTCCAGCAGATGATGATGATGATGTTAATGGCGATATTCCAATAGACGATGATTATGATGATGATGGTGACATTCCAACAGACGATGATGATGACGTTGATGGTGATATTCCAGCATATGATTATTCAAAATAAACAATTATCAGCGTCATCAACATCGTCTGCTGGAATATACAATTCTCGAAGAAAATGTGTTCTTTTGGAAGAACTTGAACAATCATTGTACTATTTGATTCATCTTTTGAATAGCAATAGTACGCTTTTTTCTGCTGAAAAAAAAACTCCTAGGTCATGCATGGATAACAGGTAGTGACATACAACTCATTTAACTAAAGACGGTAACAAGTAGCTGAGGCATAGACAACTGGTGATTACAACTAAGCATGAAAAACAATTAATAGATAACTTGCTCATGACACTTAACTTATAACCTATTTGTAATAGTTTTTTTTTTTATAATATACTTATAATTTTTTTAATATTTTCTAAACAATAAAATAAAATAAAATTTGAATAAAAAAGTTACATGATAATTATAATTATAACTTAAATAACAAAATATAAAAAAATTCAATACTCTTTAGTTTATTATAGCTCAAAATGAAATTATATATATATATATAAAGATTTAGTTGGAAGTAATTATTTAATAAAAAAATTAAGTTAATTAAAATGGCTTAATTAAAAATAAAAATAAAAATATACAAATTTTAATTAAAATGAGTAAATGTAAATAGTTGTCAAATACATTAATTAACATTTATTTTATTAATTTCATATTATTAAAATTTGGTGTTATATATATAACATTAAATGGATTTCTTGTTGGTTATTGATGGATTTAGCAGATTAGTCAATCAAGCTAAGGATGAAGGACAAATTAAAGGGCTCAAGATAACTCGGGATTGTTCTCTGACACATCTTTTATTTGTAGATGATGTTCTTTTAGCAGGAATGGACTCGATTGCAGAATGAAAAAAATACAAGGAGATTAGCTTGACCTTTTGGAAAGCCTCTGGTATGCTAGTTAGTTCGTTGAAGTCCCGCCTTTATCATTTTAAAGTTGATGAATTCAGGAGAAGAGAAATTGAAGTTGTCATGCCCTATAAATGCTACTGTTTGGAGAATGGATTCAAGTATCTGGGGTTTTTTCTGAAACCAAATGGTTATCATATAAAGGATTGGAGATGGCTCCTTCAGAAGTTTGAAACTCGAATTTCTCACTGGTCTTATCGTCTCCTTTCTATTGGAGGTAAGCTCATCTTGGTGAAAGTTGTTCTATCTGGCATTCTTGTTTATTGGTTCTGTCTTCTTGAAGTTCCTAGCTTTATTATAAATGCTTTGAGGAAGTTGTTTTTTAATTTTCTATGGCCTGGGAACTCAGAGCTTGCTAAGCTGGTTATGGTTGGTTGGGAGATGTTATCTCTACCTGAAAAATTTGGTGGGTGGGATATTAAGGATTTAAATATTTTCAGTATTGCCTTAAGACTTAAAAGTCTTTGGAGAGGTAGTTTTGGGAATACTTTATGGTCTAAGGTCTTGCAGGTGAAATATCTTAAATCTGATGTTATCAATTGGCTTAGGAATACGAGGAAGATTGGTTGGCGAATCTCTCCTATATGGAGGGGTTTTCTTAAAGTTTATAACTGGATTGCAAAAGATATCTTTTGGAAGGTTGGTACAGGTAAGGATATTCTTGTTGGCATGGATCCAATTCTAGGAATGGAGGATTCCTATGTGTTGTCTGATAGGCTGCTTGAAATTTTGAAGATGTATGACCTTTCTACTTTGAACAGGATCAAAAAACGTGGAAATAGTAATAATTTAACTGATTACTGGTTAAGTTCAAAGGACCTGGGGTTTACTAGTTTATATGCTCAGGAATGGGATAGGTATGTGAGAGCTTTAAACTCAGCAGGATGCAAATTAAATATGGAAAGAGATAAGGTTGTTTGGATTGGGAATGCTAGTACAGGCTCTGTGACTGCTAAGACTGCTTACCTCAGGATTATTCAAGAAAATTGTATCTACCCGCAGCATTGGTGGTACAAAAGATTATGGAAGTGGAAAGTTCCATTAAAAATTAAGTGTTTTTTATGGCATGTTATGCAGGGAATACTCAAGACTTGGGATAACCTACTTATGAGAGGCTAAGTTGGTCCCAATAGGCGTTGTCTTTGTCTGCAAAATTCTGAATCTATTAGACACTTATTTGTGGAATGCAGCTTGATGAATAATGTCTGGAACTTGTGCTGTTCAGAATTGATTATAGATATGCAGTGGGCAGTAGGTGATTTTGACAAGTGTTTGCTCAATTGGTACATAAATTGTAGAACTCATTTTACTCTTCCTATTTTTATTGCTTGGGTTGTCTGGTATACACGAAATTGTGCATAATTTCAAGAGAAAGATCTAGAGGTAAAGACAAGTGGTTTGATGGCATTGAAGTTGTATCTGGCATTTAGAGATGAAAAGGAAGTTCAGACAATAGCGAGAATCAGTCACTTTTCCTTTAATGTTTTCCAACCAGTCACGTTTTTTGATGGTGCTGCCCAAAATGGTTTGTGTGTTGTTGGTGGGGTTATCTATTTGAATGATGAACATTACTTCACCTTACACCTAAATTGTGGTAATGGGTCAAATATGAAGGTTGAATTGATGGCTCTTTGGTGCGTTCTACGGTTGGAAAATATCTTTGGATTAGTGGATCTTAAATATTTTGGAGATTCTCGTGTGACCATCAAATGGGCTGCTGGTGACTTTAATTTGAATGTTACTGCTCTTTGTCATTGGTGTAAGCGTACAAGACAAGAAATTACTGTGCACAAGTTCATCTCATTTGAACATATCTACAGGGAACATAACTCTTTGGCTGACAAGTTGTCTAAAAAAGCTCTAGATGGAGAGGAGGGGCATTTAATCTAGGAAGAGTGGCAAAATGCATGCATCCAGGAAATCGGTGGTATCTATTTCTACGACTAAGGATGTTTTTTCTTTCATATGCTTCTTTTTTCTTGGTATAGACTTGAAGCAGTTTTCTTTGTGAAAAGATGTGGGAAAGTTGGGATCCATCTTTTTTGTTTATTTTGTAAAGGCTGTAATATTTTTTGCTGCTTCTCGAAGAAAATGTGTTCTTTTGGAAGAACCTAAACAATCATTGTACTATTTGATTCATCTTTTGAATAGCAATAGTACGCTTTTTTCTGCTGAAGCAAAAAAAAAAAAAAAACATTAAATGGATATAAATAATATTTAACAATCATGTTATTTGTTCTTTTAAATTAACATTAATTTAATTAACTCATTATTTCATTACATTATTATTTGTTACATATTGTATATTTCAATTAATTCAAATATATATAAGGTAGGGACTAAGTTGTATAAAGCTCTTGTATTTTCAAGTCAATGTTAATTTAATTTATATTAAATTGTTTTAAATATATGAAATAAAGGATAATTGGAAGAGATTGAACTAATTAAATTATCAATTATTTTTTAAGGTTTTATGGTGTTAAGAATGTTGTAAAAAGAAAAGAAATAATGTGTTAACATTTGATATAGATTTGGACATAATCTATGGGTGGTTAATCATGTGCATTTACTATAATGTTTATGTTTGTTTGTATGAGTTAGAGATTTGCATATAAATTAAGGTAATGTAAAAAATGTCATGGTTTTGATGTGCATAATACTTTTCTTTCTAAATGTAACATAAATGTTTATGCTAACATCATAGAGTAAAGGTTTTGTATTTTAACTCTTAGTTCATCTACTAAAAATATTTGATAAACTCTTTCCAAGTTATATAGACATGAATAAGAAACTTAGCTATGTTATCTAATGACATATACATTCATAATTAAGATAGAGATATGCCGTTAAAACTCTTTTTATCCACCTTTTTATCCGTGCACTAAAGCTAGATCAAGGTAACACATAATTTTAAAATTTTAACTAGGTGACAAGATGTCCCTTCTACTTTGATCATGCCTTAGGTTTAAAAGAAGGTATGTGCTATGCTATCTTTTAGGCCAAAGATGTGTGTAAACTATTTATAAGCTACCTTAAAATCTAACTCATCGCCAATGGATAACAAAAGGAGCGTACACTTAATTTTTAAACCTCCACCATGTCGGGCCTTAATTTTTTAATCACCGAAGGAATGAGAGCAAAGGCTATCCCTTTTTCTTAAACCTCCACCATGTCGGGCCTTAATTTTTTAACCATCGAAGGAATGAGAGCAAATGTTATCCCTTTTTCTTAAACCTCCACCATGTCGGACCATAAGTTTTTAACTACGGATGGAATGAGAGAAAATGTTATCATATTTTACTTAAACCTCTGCCATGTCAAATCTTAAGTTTTTAACAACTCATGGAATGAGAGCAAAGGTTATCCTTTTTTCTCTGACACAGTACCTTAAATGTTAACTCTTTTCCAGAGCTCTAATAATTAGTGCTCTGCCCCTTATCTGCTTTTGTTTCAACATATTAGTGAATGCTTCTTTCACTAAACACTCACATCCTTTTGGCAGGGATATGCTGCAATGCAACTTTCCCTTGTTTTGAATAATAATAGTAGTTTTTTTTTTATAACCTAGATGTAGGTCCTTATATTATCATCCTCAAAATATACAGAGACATAAGTATCAAAAAATACAGTCATGCAGTTGTCAGGTCCTCTCATCAAGGAGAAAACAAACCCATAAAGAGTATGGAGAAGTATCATTAAAACACTACTGCTATCTAGAGAACCAGAGGGTAAAAGAAACAGTAAAACTAACACATCTTCCTATGAGCAAGTAAAAAAACGATCTGAGTAGAAAAATGATTAAACCAGGAGAAAGGCTAGAAAACGAGCATAGCTTATTCGCTGTGGTAAACCGGCTGAGTGGGTTGAGTAGTCGGATCCTTGACCAAAGTGATCCCTAACCGGCGGGTGAGATGTTGCTGGTTGTAAAGAACCTGCTTCAGCATGTCATTCAACTCATCTTGTTGCATGAAGATTTCTGCTTGCGCCTCGTTGCGGTCGGTAAGGGCCTTGCCCAAACCAAGCTTATGCGACCAGAGCATGTCTAGGGTCTTCTGGTAAAGAGAAGCCCTGACCCCTGGCATTGCCGGGGTCCGGGACGAGATCAGCAAAATCCTCATGAATCTCCTTGTCCGTAAGATAGCCACGCGAGACCATCGCATCCTCCTCAGCATCTTGTATCTCTGCTTTTTCCTAGATAGGAATCGCAGAGTGATACTTGCGGGCTTTTTCAACAACTCCTCTCATTAGGTGAATCAGGGGAGTGGAGGAGGAACCGCTAGGGTGCTGAGAGTTTGTTTGCTTGGTGTCCTGGCGGGTGCAATTTTTTTTAGGGGGAGCCATAACCACGCAGAGCCAGAAGCCAGAAGTCAAGAAAGCACTAAGAATGGAGTCAAGCAAGCCGGAGCAAAGGTGACAAGAGCAGAGACAGGGTTCGTCGAGAGGAACATTCAGAATGGTGGCATAAGTGGAGCCTTTTCTGAGTAGGGCCTTAAGCCTGGCATCCGCCGACCTATTGAGATGCTGAACGAGGCGATATGGAACCCCGACATGATTACTTGAGGTGCCAGTTAGAAAAATGATGTCGAAAGGACAGTGCCAGTGAGCATAACTCGTGGGAATAATTAGTGCCATTACTCTGAGTAGGATGTGAACTGTAGATGGAACCATACACCGGATGTTCCACACGCATAAGCAATTAAGCCCACGATAGAGGGTCGAGCTCCGGACAGAAAGGGCACAGATGTAATTATTGTTTGGCATGGGACACATTTGAGGTGGAGGGCAGATCATGAGCAACCTTGGTGGGAGGCGCATAAGGAGGCAAATGGTTGGAGCTTGTGGCAGATGGCTGGAGCTCATGGCAAGTGGCAGGAGCTTGAGACAGATGTCTGAAGCTCATGGCAGGAGGCTGGAGCATGTAGGCTGGCGTGTAGTGGGAGCTGGAGGCCGGAGGCTGGGCGCTGTTGGTGGCGTGGCACACGTCCGGTGGTCCCATAGTAGAGCCAAGTGGTAAATTTTGCACCCGCTGTGGGGAATAATGATAGTAGTTATTAATATTCATTGAATTTATTGATTTCGACATCAGTGTGAATATCAAAGTTTATATACCATCTTTTAGTGTGAGATATATAAGAGTGATTTTTATATGTATCATTTCTTCTATTTTTTTGTTTTATTACACCAATAGGTGTTAATATCTTAAGAATTTGGGTTGGACTACCATCTATGCTTTTCCTAGATTGAAGGAGGATGGAACAAGTGTACTATCCAGATTGATTTTATGGTCATCATTCAATATTCAAAATAAACAATTATCAGTGTCATCATCATCGTCTGCTGGAATATACAATTCTTGAAGCAAATGTGTTCTTTTGGAAGAACCTGAACAATCATTGTACTATTTGATTCATCTTTTGAATAGCAATAGTACGCTATTTTCTGCTGAAAAACAAAAAACTCCTAGGTCATGCATGGATAACACGTAGTGATATACAACTCATTTAACTAAAGACAATAACAAGTAGCTAAGGCATAGACAACTGGTGATTACAACTAAGCATGAAGAACAATTAATAGATAACTTGCTCATGACACTTAACTTATAACCTATTTGTACTAGTTTTTTTTTTTTTTTTAATATACTTATAACTTTTTTTAATGTTTTCTAAACAATAAAATAAAATAAAATTTGAATAAAAAGTTACATCATAATTATAAATATAATTTAAATAACAAAATATAAAAAAATTCAATACTCTTTAATTTATTATAACTTAAAATGAAATTATATATATATATATATATATATAAAGATTTAGTTGGAAGTAATTATTTAATAAAAAAATTAAGTTAATTGAAATGACTTAATTAAAAATAAAAATAAAAATATACAAATTTTAATTAAAATGAGTAAATGTAAATAGTTGTCAAATACATTAATTAACATTTATTTTATTAATTTCATATTATTAAAATTTGTTGTTATATATATAACATTAAATGGACTTCTTGCTAGTTATTGATGGATTTAGCAGATTAGTCAATCAGGCTAAGGATGAAGGACAAATTAAAGGGCTCAAGATAACTCGGGATTGTTCTCTGACACATCTTTTATTTGTAGATGATGTTCTTTTAGCAGGAATGGACTCGGTTGCAGAATGGAAAAAATACAAGGAGATTATCTTGACCTTTTGTAAAGCCTCTAGTATGCTGGTTAGTTCGTTGAAGTCATCTCTTTATCATTTTAAACTTGATGAATTCAGGAGAAGGGAAATTGAAGCTGTCATGCCCTATAAATGCTACTGTTTGGAGAATGGATTCAAGTATCTGGGGTTTTTTCTGAAACCAAATGGTTATCATATAAAGGATTGGAGATGGCTCCTTCAGAAGGTTGAAACCTGAATTTCTCAGTGGTCTTATCGTCTCCTTTCTATTGGAGGTAAGCTCATCTTAGTGAAAGTTGTTCTATCTGGTATTCATGTTTATTGGTTCTCTCTTCTTGAAGTTCCTAGATTTATTTTAAACGCTTTGAGGAAGTTGTTTTTTAATTTTCGGTGGACTGGGAGCTCCGAGTGTGCTAAGCTAGTTATGGCTAGTTGGGAGATGTTATCTCTACCTGAAAAATTTGGTGGGTGGGGTATTAAGGATTTAAATATTTTCAGTATTGCCTTAAGACTTAAAAGTCTTTGGAGAGGTATTTTTGGGAATACTTTATGGTCTAAGGTCTTGCAGGTGAAATATCTTAAATATGATGTTATCAATTAGCTTAGGAATCCGAGGAAGATTGGTTGGCAAATCTCTCCTATATGGAGGGGTTTTCTTAAAGTTTATAACTAGATTGCAAAATATATCTTTTGGCAGGTTGGTATAGATAAGGAGATTCTTGTTGGCATGGATCCAATTCTAGGAATGGAGGATTCCTATGTGTTGTCTGATAGGCTGATTGAAATTCTGAAGATGTATGACCTTTCTACTTTGAACAGGATTAAAAAACGTGGAAATAGTAATAATTTAAATGATTACTGGTTAAGTTCAAAGGACCCGGGGTTTACTAGTTTATATGATCATGAATGGGACAGGTATGTGAGAGCTTTAAACTCAGCAGGATGCAAATTAAATATGGAAAGAGATAAGGTTGTTTGGATTGGGAATGCTAGTACAGGCTCTGTGACTGCTAAGACTGCTTACCTCGGGATTATTCAAGAAAAGTGTATCTACCCTCAACATTGGTGGTACAAAAGATTATGGAAGTGGAAAGTTCCATTAAATATTAAGTGTTTTTTATGGCATGTTATGCAGGGAAGACTCAAGACTTGAGATAACCTGCTTAGGAGAGGCCAAGTTAGTCCCAATAGGTGTTGTCTTTGTCTACAAAATTCTGAATCTATTAGACACCTATTTGTGGAATGCAACTTCATGAATAATTTCTGGAACTTGTACTGTTCAGAATTGAATATAGATATGCAGTGAGCAGTAGGTGATTTTGACAAGTGTTTGGTCAATTGTTACAGAAATTGTAGAACTCATTTTACTCTCCCTAGTTTTATTGCTTGGGCTGTCTGGTATACACAAAATTGTGCATTATTTCAAGAGAAAGCTCCAGAGTAAAGACAAGTGGTTTGATGGCATTGAAGTTGTATTTAGCATTTAGAGATGAAAAGGAAGTTCATAACATAGCTAGAATCAATCACTTTTCCTTTAATGTTTGCCAACCAGTCTTGTTTTTTGATGGTGTTGCCCAAAATGGTATGTGTGTTGTTGGTGGGATAACTATCTATTTGAATGATGAACATTACTTCACCTTACGCCTAAATTGTGGTAATGGGTCAAATATGAAGGCTGACTTGATGAATCTTTGGTGCATTCTGCGGTTGGCAAATATCTTTGGATTAGTGGATCTTAAAGTTTTTGGAGATTCTCGTGTGACCATCAAATGGGATGTTGGTGACTTTAATTTGAATGTTACTGCTCTTCTTCATTGGTGTAAGCGTACAAGACAGGAAATTACTGTGCACAAGTTCATCTCATTTGAACATATCTACAGGGAACATAACTCTTTGGCTGACAAGTTGTCTAAACAAGCTCTAGATGGAGAGGAGGGGCATTTAATCTGGGAAGAGTGGCAAAATGAATGCATCCAGGATATGGGTGTTTTCTATTTCTACGACTAAGGATGTTTTTTCTTTCATATGCTTATTTTTTCTTGGTACAGACTTGAAGCAGTTTTCTTTGTGAAAAGATGAGGGAAAGTTGGGATCCATCTTTTTTGTTTATTTTGTAAAGGCTGTAATGTTTTTTGCTGCTTCTCGAAGCAAATGTGTTCTTTTGGAAGAACCTGAACAATCATTGTACTATTTGATTCATCTTTTGAATAGCAATTGTATGCTTTTTTTTTGCTGAAAAATAAAAAATAAAAACAAAACAAAAAAAAAAACCGTTAAATGGATATAAATAATATTTAACAATCATGTTACTTGTTCTTTTAAATTAACATTAATTTAATTATCTCATTATTTTATTAACATTATTATTTGGTACATATTGTATATTTCAATTAATTCAAATATATATATATACAGATATATAGATATATTATAAAGTAGGGACTAAGTTGTATAAAGCTATTGTATTTTCAAGTCAATGTTAATTTAATTTATATTAAATTGTTTTAAATATATGAAATAAATGATAATTGGAAGAGATTGAACTAATTAAATTATCAATTATTTTTTAAGGTTTTATGGTGTTAAGAATGTTGTAAAAAGAAAAGAAATAATGTGTTAAAATTTGATATAGATTTGAACATAATCTATGGGTGGTTAATCATGTGCATTTACTGTAATGTTTATGTTTGTTTGTATGAGTTAGAGATTTGCATATAGAGTAAGGTAATGTAAAAAATGTCATGGTTTTGATGTGCATAATACTTTTCTTTCTAAATGTAACATAAATGTTTATGCTAACATCATAGAGTAAAGGGTTTGTATTTTAACTCCTAGTTCATCTACTAAAAATATTTGATGAACTCTTTCCAAGTTATATAAACATGAATAAGAAACTTAGCTATGTTATCTAATGAGATACACATTCATAATTGATATAGAGATATGCCATTAAAACTCTTTTATTATAATATAATTGCTCCCTTTAGTCATCCATCAAAAGGACTTTGATGGAAGATTTATGGGTATCAAGAAAGGTTTAGGTATCAAAGTGCTTCTTAAAAAAAATGCTTGTAAAAAAGGGGAATATATTTGATATACAACTAGTGAGTATGAAAAGATTGAAAATCTCATATACCAAAGTTTTGAGAATATTTGTGAAACAAAATCTTGTTCACTAGGTAGTTGTTGAAAGAAAATACCTAGCATTTAACCAAATGTATGATGTAGATATGTATAACAATGCCTAAATGTTAGTTTTTCAACATTAATTCAATATGATCTAGGATCTTATCTGAGAGAACAACATGTACAGCATATCAATCAATCACAAGAGACAATAGACACACAGCATTTCACCAGGGAAATCATAAAGGAGAAAACCCCGCAACTTCCTCAGAGATAGAATGAGCAATGATACAAAACCCCAATAACAAGAGATAGTCTCCTAGCAACTTCTCCTCCTCCTCTTGTGCGCACTACTCACTTGAGAGAATGAGTGAGTGAATGAATGAATAAATAGAGAGGTGCTCCTATCTATTTATACTTGTCTTCCACTTGCCTTTTACCCTAACTGGGCCGACCTCACCTAGGAAAGTCTAATAACCCACTATAACTTAACTCTGGGTCGACCCCACTAGGGGAGTCTAATAACCCTATCATATACAATGATGACCTTCCCAATCGGAGGAATGAAACCTCTCCATCGGAAGTACAATGTCATATGAATACAATATGAAAGATACAAATGAAATACATTCCGAAGTTACAAATACATAAACACTCAAGACTGTGGTAACATAAACAATTGACTTTATATAATGACATTGAATGACCATTCGCATCCTTAAAAGGTTTTGGGTGACTTCTTGCATTCCATAAGAGCATTTGTTGGTAACAGGCATTCTTGGTTGTAGGTGCATGCACAAAACATTGAAATAGGTGCAAGAGACCTTTTTTGTAACACCCCGTTTCGACATTACTACTTGAACTACTATTATATGTTGTATTTGTTTGATTGTGAGACTTCGTCGGTTTGACGACACTGTGGACATATGGTTCTATTATTTTGCCGATATATATGTCTGTGTGTGTGATGTTAGTATTATGATCGGTAGTCATGTTTAGATATGTATCATGTGTTAATTATGTCTCATATATGGAAATTACTGAATGGTGGGTACGTGGATACCGTTACAGTTATATGTTGAAATAATGAATGTTATGCCAGGTGCATGGCGAATAAATGAATTTATTGTTGTTATGTTATGATGAAATATATGTGTACATGTCGAGGATTTGTGCACGATATTCTATATTGTATGTCGAGGACTGACTTACAGGTTGAAACGGCTAAGTGATAGTTGGATCCTACGAGGTGGGACGGCCTCGGGGACATGGACTTCGAAAGATAAAATGGTATGCGAGTGATGCATTATTTACTTTCATGTGGTTATTATGTTGTTTATTATGATGTATATTATGACATGGGTGGGGTAGGGTTTCAGGAAACTCAACCGCCCAGATTGGTTATACGATGATAGACCGAGTACAAGTGCAACGCTGTTGTTATGTCAAGTAGACATCATCCCTTGTTCCATTAGGGGGGTGGAGGCTTTACCCACCGTTTATCCTCGAAACCCAGAGTCATGTGAGGGTTGTGCTACAGCGCGCTCCCCAAGGTGTGTGATGATGACTGGTGGTTTCCTGCTGGGGAAGCTTGGTCGATGTAGTCGACACTTCTGTTTACGAGTTCTAGCTGGAACCGGTCATGACTTGACATTTCAGGGTAGTCCAGCAGAGGATAGGATAGGATGTGGAGGTTAGTGATGATGTAGGTAAATAGGTGTAGTGTGAAGTAGGGGTGAAAACAAGATCTAACTGTAGGTGTGTAAAACCCTTGATTGAGTATGTGTCGTAACTCAGAAAGGTATGAATTGTCGTAACTAATAAGATTTCAGTTAGTTAAAGGATTGTACCTTGCAAACTATGTTAAAACATGTGTCAGTAAACAATAAGTTTCGTGATTATGATTGGTGTGTGTGAATTATTATTGTTAGTGTACTTACGCGAGGTATGTAAGCAGTAGCTACGCTGGTGGTTGCCTGCTGGGGAAGCTTGGTCGATGTAGTCGACACTTCCGTTTACGAGTTCTAGCTGGAACCGGTCATGACTTGACATTTCAGGGTAGTCCAGCAGAGGACAGGATAGGATGTGGAGGTTAGTGATGATGTAGGTAGATAGGTGTAGTGTGAAGTAGGGGTGAAAACAAGATCTAACTGTAGGTGTGTAAAACCCTTGATTGAGTATGTGTCGTAACTCAGAAAGGTATGAATTGTCGTAACTAATAAGATTTCAGTTAGTTAAAGGATTGTACCTTGCAAACTATGTTAAAACATGTGTCAGTAAACAATAAGTTTCGTGATTATGATTGGTGTGTGTGAATTATTATTGTTAGTGTACTTACGCGAGGTATGTAAGCAGTAGCTACGCTTACATAACTCGCCTACATATTTATAAATTGTGTAAAATATTGTTGAATAATGATGTTAATTATTGTCGTTTAGTAATTAACTATTGTTGATCAATCTTAATAATGTCGATTAAAGTTAATAATGATGATTAAGGCTAACAATGTAGATTAATGTTAATTACTCTCAATTACGGTTATTAAGGTTGATTAATGTTAATTATTGTACATTAATGATTAATTATTGATGATTAATAAACAAGTTACGATTAAATTAGGTAGTAAATAATGCAACCTGGTTAGTAATGATTAATTGAATGCTAATGAGTTGTTTAGTAAAAACTAAGGGTTAAAATGGTTAAATGATTATTGTAATGTAAAATTAAGTAGTATTAATTTGATAAGTAAATATTAATTGCACAAGGTTAGATAATTAATTAAGAAGCATGGATAAGAATTAGTTATAAACCATTAGTTTTATAAGGATCATGCTTAAGATTAATTAGAACACAAGATTATTATTGGTAATTAATAAATTAAATTAGTTGAATGTAAAATTAGAGGGTAATTAACATAATGAAAGTATGTTAAATCATTAATTAGATGATTAGGTTATTATTAATTAATCAACTGACAATTAGTATTAAGTAACTAATTAAGTGATCAATATGAGTAATTGGATGTTGACTAGGAATAATGATTTATTAGTTTTAATTGATCAATTTGAGTTACAAAGTCCATGAATATATTATTAATGATTAATAAGAGTCGAAGTTGAGGGCTCGAGGACTGACATGGGGGGTTGATGCATTTATGTTTAGGATAAGGCATTAATGGAGGGGAAGAAGAGTCGGCAAACGTAGGATAAAGGGAGAAGTGAAGGGAAGAAAGAGGATGATCTTTTTACCTTAGTTATTTTGGGGGAAGTTGGGAGAGCAGAGATAGGATTTTCAGAGCAGAGCTAAAAGGGGGTTTTTGCTGGAGATAATTCACAAGGGAGAGCAGGTTGGCTTGTACTCGGTTTGGGCTCGGGGGTCCAAAGGGGTACCTTTGGAGCTGGGTGGTCGGCGAGACCTCGCCAGTTGGTAGGGTGGAAAAACAAGTTTGGGCTGGTTGAGTTTCAAAGCTTTGGGGAAGGTTTTGGTTGCAGGAAAAACAAAGGGAGTCAGCAAGGCAATCAACAAACGGGGACAGCTTGAAGGGTGGATCTACTAGCTATCTACAGGTATTTTCCAGCAGGTATATTTTATCATTTCTATCTTGTCAAATTATGTAAAAATTTAATTACAAAATATTATATGCTTTTATTATATCTGCTACTCCTGCACAAACAATAAATGGTTAGAAGTAGATAAAACAGAATTTTAATTGCTCAAATCTATAAATGTAAATGCTATGTTTTTAGATCTGTAAATGTAAAAGCTATATTTTTATAGCCAAAACTAGAAACAGAAACAAAAATAAAAATTTTGACAAGAAGTGAAATATCTGACTTTATTAAGAGTTAAAGGAGACCCAGGTTGGGGTCTTACATATGGTATTAGAGCCATGGTTCCAAATCTGGAACCAGAGGGCTCACTACATTGAACATAACAGTTAAAAAAAAAATGATGGCAAGTGAGCAAGTAATTACTGTGGCTAAAGCTTTAGACCTGCAAAGCAAAGGGGAAGATTAACTACAAGTTAGTGAAAATTTGTCTAAACATATAGTTGCACAAATAATGGAATAAATGTGAAATTACTTCTATCTTGGTAGGGTTATAAAATCTACCTAGTGAAATGCAAAATGTTTTGTTATTATATAGGAATATATAAAGAAAAAACTATCCTTATTCTTCTTTTATATAGAATTTGAAGAAAAAAAATGTTATTATTAAAAAAAAAGGGGGCTTGATATATATGTGTATATAAAAAAAAGGGGGGGATTAGGCTAAACTATGACAAATATTTCTTTTTATATATATTTTTATTTTTTTTGAAAGTTTAAAAAAAAATTAAACTTATAAAAAAAAACAAATCTCTATATATAATATATATAGATACGAAAAAAAATAAACACAAATATGATATAATTTATAAAAAAAAAAACTATTGAAAACGAAAAGTCCCTATATACATTATATATAGATACATACGAAAAAAAAAAAAATATGATGTAAAATTTTGTTAAACTATTGAAAATATATATATATATATATATATATATATATATTTCACAGACAAGGTATATATATATGTATACGAATTATTTTGAAAAGAAATAATAATAAAGTTATAAAAAAAATTGGTAAGAAATTAAATAAAAAAAAAGAAAGAAAAAAATTATTGCAGGAAGGGTGAAGGGTTTCCACGGGCGCCATGGCGCGCAGCCTGGCATGCGGCCATGTGCCAGCAGCCACGGTCGGCGGCCAAGGCACAACCCTGGGTGCAGCTTGGCGCCCTGGGAAGCTTGAGCGCAGCCATAGGCATGCAGCTCGATGCCATGGGTGTCCAGAGCGCAGCCTGGGCGTGCAGGAGAAAAAAATAAATAAAATATATATATATATATATACCATTAGTATGAAAAAAAATAAAAACAACAACATCAGCCATCTGCTGCACCATGCTTACCTTGGCGTGCATTATTGCTGAGAAGAAAAGCATGCAGAGTGGAATTTTTTTTCAAAAATATTTAACGTCTCGATTTAAAAAAAATTACATTATAGAAAATTTTAAAGAAAAAAAAAAACATTAGTATGAAAATTTTAGGGTTCCGTTGCCATACTAGCTGTGGCCATGGTAGCTGGCCAGCGGCCCAGTAGGGCGAGGCCGTGGGCATCTTCACCTACCAGAATCGAGTTCTACTTAAGCTCATACCAGTCGCCTCCGGGGGTTAGCGTCTGCTGCACTGAGCTTAGTCCTGCTCACATTATTGCAGATAAAAGGGGAACATACAACAAAGAAAAAACTTCATGATAAGTAAATCAATCTTCGGAAACTGCCTCTAAATCCCTCTTAACTGAGCAAGTTAAACCCTGGCAAATTGAAAGGAAACATCAATATTTTATTAAATAACTAGCAATACATGCAAGCGTTTTGGGTAAGCGAGGAAGAGCCCACTAGCTTCCTGCGCATGAGAACAAGAGAGATCCCACCGGCCTGAGCACGAGAGAGAAAAGCCACCGCTTCGCAGAGAGGAGAGGCCGCAGGTCCGTTCACGCAGAGAGAGGAAGATAGCCTGCGTAAGGGAAAGCATGTCGAAAGAAGGTCGTTTCCCTACCTATGCAGAAAGGAGGAAGGCGTGGTTTCGTGTAGTAGGAGAGGGTTGCGCATGGAGAGCCTACCACCTCTGCGCAGAGAGAGAGCCACGACCTGCGTCAGGTAGAACCCAGCGGGTCTGTGCAACAGAAGAGGAGTTGGACGCCCTCTGCAAACCTTGAGTTAAAAAAAAAAAAAAACTAAAATTCCATAAACTGATATTATGCAGAGGGTTTAGATATACCTTAATCGGTGGGTGGCATTTACAGAACTCTCTGGTCATGATGGAGTGGTAGGGCTCCTCCATTACTAAGAAGAGCTCGCTCTGGGCTCATGGATTCCATAGCTCCTTCCGACCACCCTTGCAGACTCGAGCTCGCCAAAAATCCATAGAGGAAATGAGGCCAAGGGGGAAGGATATGCCCTTTTAAGGGTTGAGTGAATTTTTTTTAATGGTTTTAATTGCATGCGGGCCACATGGCCACATGCAACCCCGCGTGGACGGAGTCCTAGGGTTAGGGTTGTTGTTTTGTTTAATTATTGTAAGCCATTTTAAGTTAATTAAAATTCCTTTAGATTATTATTTACGATTGGGGATAATAATATATAAGGATTTTTAAATATTTTTCTTTTATATATTTTGATATATATAAATAAATGTTTATTCAATTACATATATATACATTATGTAATTATTGAATTCATATATATATAATTTATTATGTTCAATAATTTAAAAAAAAAACATGATGATGGGATTTAATAGTTTAGGTTAGATTAAATAATCAAATTTAGGATGATTAATTATTTTTATATCATCAAGTATAATTATTTAAAATGGGTTAAATAACTCGATTAAGTATTTAAATAATTAAGCAATTTACATGTTAAATTCATAATCCCAAATAAAATAAATTAATATAGTTTAGCTTAAATTAAATTATGATAAAAAGAAAAAATTGAATAAAGTAAATTGTGAAATGAAAGAAAGTGGGAGGGGGCTAATTTAACATTAAATCGTTATATTGTTCTTGAAAATTTCTTTCCGAAACTTCGACATATAGTCGAAGGGGCACGACAGACCCAGAATCTTGAAAACAAGATACCATGGAGACCAGCATGACGAGCTGATCGCAAGGACACTGATTCTACCCCATGATCGGATTGTTTGATAAAAACAACGCTAGACCTAAAACTTAGGTTATTCTTTTATTAATTATAAAAATGATTAGTTATTAATAAGAAGCGAAGTAGTAAACATTAATTAAATGTCTTGAAGAGTTGATGGTGACTTAATGAGGATTGTGTGGAATCCAATACCTAAACCTACGTAGAACTACTGCAGTATATCTAGTACTGGGTGGCCTCAAGATGGCCTGATCGAAACATCCTGAACTATAGCTCTTAGAGTAAAACGCTCGTAAATTAGTCATAGTGCACTTTTGAATTAATTGTTGAGTTTGATGGTAAATTAGTCATGATGCCATCATATGCTAATTATCCTATTATTCCATGTTACAGGGATAAACATGGTAAGAACGTGAGCAAGTCGGGGGCGAGGTTAGGCGACGGCATTACCTGAGCCGAATGTGCCGGCACCATCGCCAGAGACCATCCTTATATTGCGCTGGCTGGAAGCAATGAACGAAACACTCAGGGGACTAGTACAGAGAGGTAGTGTTACCTCGGAGGTAGAAGTGGAGGCCCCTCCACTAAGGGAGGAAGTTCCTATGGTAGAAGTGAACACGGTACCAAGACCTCCGCATCAGGATATCAGAAGGGAGCTTCAGAATATAAGGCTTCCAGAGTTTTCAGGGGGTCGAGCAGGGATACGAGTAGAGTCTTGGTTGGAAGAGATGACCAGGTGCTTAACCTTACAGGAGTACACTTCCACCAGGGTATTTTTTAAGGATTCTAATATTATACTTAAGTATAGTATTCTAGGCGATTATTTTGGATTGAAAAAAACATATATATAGATAAGTAGGCAAATATCAAATATGAAACATACAATTTACTATTGAAATTTGTAAATTTTGGCGAAAATTATGATAAAAAAACATATTTTATGTATATATAGGCGATATTAGAGACTAAAAATGACCAAATAGCGAACTTATTTTTTGAAAAAAATCCCGAAAATTAGTAAATTGGCGAAATTTCGCCCCTAAAAATTACCCTGACTTCCACGTCCAAGTCCAAGATGGCCATATTTCAACTGAAGGGGGGCGCTTTGAATTGGTGGGGGAACCAAGAAAGGCAGCTACACCTCACACCAGACACGGTTCCATGGGAACTGTTTGTGGGAAAGTTCAAAGGGAAGTACCTACCCACATCCTACCAGGAAGAACACGTAGGGGCTCTTCATGCCTTAGTACAGAGGCATCTATTTGTGGAGGAGTATGAAGATAGGTTCATGGAATTAGGCAAGTATGTCCCTTACTTGGACAATGACGAACGCCAAGTTGAGCGCTTCGTGTATGGGCTCAATACCAAGATCAGGGCTCGGGCACGGATGTGGAAACCAACTTCGGTAGCCGAAGCAGTAGATTATGCTCGTTACATTGAGGAGATGTTGGGTGCAAATCCCATTAGGTCATTCAACTCTCAACAGTCTGGGTTTGTAGGGAAGGCCCCTCGAAGCTACCCTCGGGGAGGATATGCGAGGCCACCTCCCTACGGGAACAGGATCACACCAAGAGTTGCAGCGGTAGATAGATCAGTGGCAACTAGGGCGGTGCCCCAGTCAGCCACAGGGACTCACCAGGGTGTGAGGAATTTCAGAGGATCATCCGGTAGGGGAAGGGGTCCCAGGGGGAGGAACCCCTCTCAGAGGTCTGAACAAGTTATCTCGCCCACTCCATTATAGGTTGCTTGTTGGGGGTGTGGAGGTCCACATTACTAGCGTGAGTGTCCCGAATTACGATCCGGAACAGTGCATCAAGAAGGAAAGGCTCCAATGGGGAGTGGGGGTAGTAGACATCAGATCTCGGAAGCAATACACAACCATCAGGCTGAGCACCAATCAACTGTGGTGGAATCATCAGGTACGGTCAATAATGTTAAGCTTAGAATATTGTTTGATCGTGGTGCTATAGATAGTTTCATTTCTCCATATGCATTAGACAAATGTGGTTGGAAGCCTACGAGCATGACGATTTCATCTTAGTCGAAATGGCTTCAGGGGTAAAGCAAGCAGTAGGACCTAGTGTCGACAAGTGTGTAGTGGATCTCGGGGTGTGTGTTACACAAGTCAAAGTGTACGTCACCACCCTCGGAACTTATGATCTCATAATAGGTATGAATTGGCTTGAGGAACATCGAAATTTCTTGGACTGTTATGGAAAGAAATTTCTTTACATTAATGACAATGGAGAGGCCATCGAGATCCAAGGTATTAAACGAAAGGTGTCCCTACATTTCATATCAACGATGAACGTAAAGTGATGTATGCGACAAGGATGCCAGTTGTACATTGTTGAAGTGGTAAACAATGAGAAGGGACCCTCCTTTGATGAGTATCCAGTGTTAGCCGAATTCAGTGATGTATTTCCAAAGGAATTACCTGGGTTACCTCCTAAGAGGGAACTTGATTTTACCATTGAGGTAAAACCTGGTTCAATGCCAACATCGAAGAAACCTTACAGGATGACAACCCCAGAACTTTGTGAGTTACAAATGCAGTTGAAGGAACTGATAGATTTAGGGTTCATCATACCAAGTATTTCACCGTGGGGTGCGCCAGTAATCTTTGTGAAGAAGAAGGATGGTTCCTTGCGTCTTTGCATCGATTACCGAGATTTGAATAGAGCCACCGTGAAGAATAGGTACCCGATACCTCAAATTGATGATCTCTTTGATCAAATGAAAGGGGCGACAGTTTTCTCCAAGATCGACTTACGATTAGGTTACCACCAGCTACGGATTAAGGAAGGAGATATACCTAAGACTGCTTTTTGAAAGAGGTTCAGGCACTATGAGTTTGTAGTGGTACCTTTCAGTTTGACCAATGCCCAAGCTGTATTCATGAGTCTCATGAATAGCATGTTTCGAAAGTACTTAGATCAGTTTGTGCAAGTCTTCTTGGATGACATCCTCATCTACTCCAAGAATGAAAGTGAACACGAGGAACACTTGCGGTTAGTGTTGTCATGCTTAAGGGAGCATCAGTTGTATGGTAAGTTGTCCAAATGTTAGATCTATCAGAAGGAGATCCATTACCTAGGGCATATAATTTCTGGTGAGGGGATTTTTGTTGACCCTGAAAAGGTGAAGGCCATAATGGATTGGCCCGTGCCAAGAAATGCGCATGAAGTGAGAAGCTTCATGGGGTTAGCCGGGTATTATAGAAGGTTTGTTGAGGGTTTCTCAAAAATCGCAAAACCCATAACTACCCTACAACGTAAAGGAACCAGGTATGAATGGATGGATGAATGCGAGGTCGCTTTCGCTGAGTTGAAAAGACTATTGACCAGTGCACCAATTCTACAAGTGCCTGATATGGAGAAAGAATTCACAGTTTGCACAGATGATTCAAGGAAAGGTTTGGGGGCAGTGTTGATGCAGGAAGGTGGGGTAATAGCTTATGCGTCAAGAAAGCTAAAAACACATGAAGAGAATTACCCTACCCATGTCCTAGAATTGGCTGTGGTGATGCTAGCTTTGAAACTTTGGAGACATTACCTTGTTGGACGAAGCTTTGAACTCAAATCTTATCACCAAAGCTTAAGGTACATCTTCACTCAGAGAGACCTAAACGCTATGCAAAGGCGATGGAGTGAATTCATGAGCGAGTATGATTTTGGGATTTTGTACATCAAAGGGAAGGAGAATGTGGTAGCCGATGCCTTAAGCAGAAAACCAAGACTTTTCTCCCTTATACCTTTGAAGGTCGATTTGAGAGAAAGAGTATTAGGACAACTACTTGGGGATAGTTGGTACCTAAAGGTCATAGCAGCACTCCAGAATGGCAAACCGGTGGGACCAAAGTTTGAAGGCTATGAGTTGGAAGCCGATGGTTTGTTACGGTATCAAGGGAGGATGTATATTCCTGAGGAGGGAGATATTAGAGAGACAATCCTTAAGGAAGCCCATAGAGCAGTGTATTGCGCACATCCGGGTGTAAAGAAGATGTATGCAGATATGAAGCAACTCTTCTTTTGGGAAGGGATGAAAAGCGACGTGGTCAAATTTGTCGCTAGTTGCCTTGAGTGTCAGCAGGTAAAAGCTGATCATCACCACCCAGCAGGACTGTTGCAGCCACATAACATTCCTATGTCGAAGTGGGAGGTTATCTCCATGGACTTCATGGTGGGATTGCCTCTTACCTCTCATAGGCATGATGCCATTATGGTCATCATTGACACACTGACCAAAACTGCTCACTTCATTCTAGTTAAGGAGACCTATGATGTCACGGATGTAACACGTGTGTTCATAAATGAAGTTGTTCATTTCCATGGGTTTCCCAGGAAGATTATATCGGATAGATATTCCAGGTTTATATCCAGGTTTTGGACGAGTTTGCAGTCAGCGTTGGGTACTCAGTTGAACCTAAGCACTGCTTACCATCCAGAGACAGATGGGAAAATAGAAAGAGTGAATCAGGTGATGGAGGACATGCTTAGAATGTATGTCATGGATCAACAAACTCATTGGGAAAAACACTTACTTTTGGTAGAGTTTGCTTACAACAACAGTTACCATAGCTCAATTGGGATGCCTCCATATGAAGCTTTATATGGAAGGCCATGTAGGACACCATTGAGTTGGGAAAGGTTAGAGGATCGAGTAATTATAGGACCTAAGTTGATTCAGGAGATGGAAGAACAGGTTGTTCAGATTAGACAATGGTTAAAGGAAGGCCAGGATAGGCAGAAGAGCTATGCCGATGCGCATAGGGTTGACCGAAGCTATAAGGTTGGTGATGCAGTGTTCGTCCGCATCAGGCCTAGCAAAAGTACCATCAGGTTTGGGAAAGGGACAAAGTTGTCGCCACGATTTATTGGACCCTTTGAAATTTTAGAAAAGGTTGGACCCGTCGTGTATTGTCTTGCACTGCCACCCCATTTGCACAAAACTCATAATGTTTTTCATGTATCTGTTTTACGACATTATGTAGCTGATGAGTCACATAAAATAAATTGGAAGGAACTGCAGGTTTCGGAAGAGGGAACCATCAGGGTCGAACCATTACTTATGTTGGACTGCAGGGTTAAACAGTTGAGGCACCATTTGGTGGACCAAGTTAAGGTCCAGTGGGACCGATATAGCCCAGGTTCTGCTACCTGGGAGGACACAGAGACTATGCGTCATGATTATCCCACGTTATTTTGATCATAACTTCGGGACGAAGTTTCTTAAAGGGTGGGTGTATGTAACACCCCGTTTCGACATTACTACTTGAACTACTATTATATGTTGTATTTGTTTGATTGTGAGACTTCGTCGGTTTGACGACACTGTGGACATATGGTTCTATTATTTTGCCGATATATATGTGTGTGTGTGATGTTAGTATTATGATCGATAGTCATGTTTAGATATGTATCATGTGTTAATTATGTCTCATATATGGAAATTACTGAATGGTGGGTACGTGGATACCGTTACCGTTATATGTTAAAATAATGAATGTTATGCCAGGTACATGGCGAATAAATGAGTTTATTGTTGTTATGTTATGATGAAATATATGTGTACATGTCGAGGATTTATGCACGATATTCTATATTGTATGTCGAGGACTGACTTATAGGTTGAAATAGCTAAGTGATAGTTGGATCCTACGAGGTGGGAGGGCCTCGGGGACATGGACTTCGAAAGATAAAATGGTATGTAAGTGATGCATTATTTACTTTCGTGTGGTTATTATGTTGTTTATTATGATGTATATTATGACATGGGTGGGGTAGGGTTTCAGGAAACTCAACCGCCCAGATTGGTTATACGATGACAGACCGAGTACAAGTGCAACGTTGTTGTTATGTCAGGTAGACATAGTCCCTTGTTCCATTAGGGGGTGGAGGCTTTACCCACTTTTTATCCCCGAAACCCAGAGTCATGGGAGGGCTGTGCTATGGCACGCTCCCCAAGGTGTGTGATGATGACTGGTGGTTGCCTGCTGGGGAAGCTTGGTTGATGTAGTCAACACTTCTGCTTACGGGTTCTAGCTGGAACCGGTCATGACTTGACATTTTAGGGTAGTCCAACAGAGGACAGGATAGGATGTGGAGCTTAGTGATGATGTAGGTAGATAGGTGTAGCGTGAAGTAGGGGTGAAAACAAGATCTAACTGTAGGTGTGTAAAACCCTTGATTGAGTATGTGTCGTAACTCAGAAACATATGAATTGTCGCAACTAATAAGATTTCAGTTAGTTAAAGGATTGTACCTTGCAAACTATGTTAAAACATGTGTCAGTAAACAATAAGTTTCGTGATTATGAGCGGTGTGTGTGAATTATTATTGTTAGTGTACTTACGCGAGGTATGTAAGCAGTAGCTACGCTTACATAACTCGCCTACATATTTATAAATTGTGTAAAATATTGTTGAATAATGATGTTAATTATTGTCGTTTAGTAATTAACTATTGTTGATCAATGTTAATAATGTCGATTAAAGTTAATAATGATGATTAAGGCTAACAACGTAGATTAATGTTAATTACTGTCAATTAAGGTTATTAAGGTTGATTAATGTTAATTATTGTACATTAATGATTAATTATTGTTGATTAATAAACAAGTTACGGTTAAATTAGGTAGTAAATAATGCAACCTGGTTAGTAATGATTAATTGAATGCTAATGAGTTGTTTAGTAAAAACTAAGGGTTAAAATGGTTAAATGATTATTGTAATGTAAAATTAAGTAGTATTAATTTGATAAGTAAATATTAATTGCACAAGGTTAGATAATTAATTAAGAAGTATGGATAAAAATTAGTTATAAACCATTAGTTTTATAAGGATCATGCTTAAGATTAATTAGAACACAGGATTATTACTGGTAATTAATAAATTAAATTAGTTGAATGTAAAATTAGAGGGTAATTAACATAATGAAAGTATGTCAAATCATTAATTAAATGATTAGGTTATTATTAATTAATCAACTGACAATTAGTATTAAGTAACTAATTAAGTGATTAATATGAGTAATTGGATGTTGACTAGGAATAATGATTTATTAGTTTTAATTGATCAATTTGAGTTACAAAGTCCATGAATATATTATTAATGATTAAAAAGAGTCCAAGTTGAGGGCTCGAGGACTGACATGGGGGGTTGATGCATTTATGTTTAGGATAAGGCATTAATGGAGGGGAAGAAGAGTCGGCAAACATAGGATAAAGGGAGAAGTGAAGGGAAGAAAGGGGATGATCTTTTTACCTTAGTTATTTTGGGGGAAGTTGGGAGAGTAGAGATAGGATTTTCAGAGCAGAGCTGAAAGGGGGTTTTTGCTGGAGATAATTCACAAGGGAGAGCAGGTTGGCTTGTACTCGGTTTGGGCTCGGGGGTCCAAAGGGGTACCTTTGGAGCTGGGTGGTCGGCGAGACCTCGCCAGTTGGTAGGGTGGAAAAACAAGTTTGGGCTGGTTGAGTTTCAAAGCTTTGGGGAAGGTTTTGGTTGCAGGAAAAGCAAAAAGAGTCAGCAAGGCATTCAACAAACGGGGACAGCTTGAAGGGTGGATCTACTAGCTATCTACAGGTATTTTCCAGCAGGTATATTTTATCATTTCTACCTTGTCAAATTATGTAAAAATTTAATTGCAAAATATTATATGCTGTTATTATATCTGCTACTCCTACACAAACAATAAATGGTTAGAAGTAGATAAAACAGAATTTTAATTGCTCAAATCTGTAAATGTAAATGCTATATTTTTATAGCCAAAACTAGAAACAGAAACAGAAATAGAAATTTTGACAAGAAGTGAAATATCTGACTTTATTAAGAGTTAAAGGAGACCCAGGTTGGGGTCTTACATTTTTCACAATCTCTAGAGCTAATTGTGCATGATCATTGGTTTGTGCCAAATGTTGTAGAGGTTTTGGGGCACTAGCCCAAACCCCACGAGGATACCAAGGGAACTACCTCTTAGACATTGCTAAGGACACTACCCCTCGGACCCCACAAGCAATTATTTCCAATGAGATTGGTTGGTATTCTTGATGCATGGGGCACAAGAGTTGGTGCATGTCATTGGGGACAATGATGTGGTCCATGCACTTGAAACCCAATTTTAATGAATATCCACTTTGTTGTTAGGGAAAAGAAAATGTTAATGCATGTGGGTTGGTTGAGCATCTAAATCACTTGGTGCACAAGCTTTGGATCTAAGCTCTACTCGGACCCTACTAAGGGCATTGCACATTAACCTAAGTGAACATGCATTAATGCATTGGCCGTCAAGTCTTGAGATGCAAGGGTTGGTGCACATCCTTAAAGGTGTTGAGATAATTATTCATACACAAATATCCACTAACACTTGAATCATTATTATAGGATAGAACTTGAAACCCACATCTTGTGAATAATTATAGAACTTGAAACCCACATCTTATGACTTCTATGTTTGTTGTTAAGACACAAGCTCATAATGGGTTAAACAAATAGGTGTTTTAACTTGAGAAGCAAAAAATAACATATTGATGAGTAAATAGTAGGTGGTGGATGATGTAACTAAAAAGTGGTTAAGATAAAAAGGCATAAAGAAAATATTACTTGTATATCTACAAAAAGGAATCCAAGCCAACAACCAAACATTTTCCATAGAATTCTTCAAAAAAATGTTGAAGGTGTAAATTCATTAACTATCCTATACCCATGCAATTTTTGGGTAAAGAAGTTTTTAGTGGCCACGGTCCTACACATACCCTGCATCATTAGTTGTCATTTTTGAATTATGCATAGATATGGTAAAAAACACACATCCATTAAATTTTTAGTTCTTAAAAGAGATGCTTGCCGCATGATGGAAACATAAAGATGATACATCTTGACTACCAACGTGTCAGAAACCTTGAGAATAATTGGAATAAATGCCCATTCAAACTCGCATGAAGCATGTAATTTTTTGTCAATTTTAGAATGCGGTGAACGAGCAAAATCGTTGATGAGGGCCACACCCCTTTCCCTAATGCCATCACAATTCCATATATCTCATGCACAAGAGGGTCAATGTTAAAATAAAATATTTATTAAATACACTTTTTTATTGTTTCTCTTTGATTGGACGAATAGTGTAATATCCTGATTTTGACCCCACTGCATTAAAATGTAAATGATGTAATATTGTTATAGAATCGTGGTGAGGAGCTCAAGGCCAAGGCCCCACCATCGATTTAGTGATGCATATGGTTTACATGCTAGCCAGGCACAATGGAATTGCAAATATCATGTAAATATGCATTTTAATGAAATACCCACAACTAGCTATGCAATGCAACAAGAGACGGGGGCATGATTTTTACAAGGAATTGGGAGGGAAAATATTCAAACCCTTGAACCAATCAAGTCAATCCAAGTGTCAATGAGAGAACCCATAAACCCTCAACTTCCCATGTTGACTTTTGTACCCAATCATTCATTTCTCCCAAGAGTTGGTTGAAGTAATTAATGACTTGGGGAATGGAGAGGTATGGTTGTCCAAATTCGGGTATGGGCAAGCCACCCTTCATGGAAATTCGTGTTTGACTCCTTGGGAAAGAGAAAGCCACGAAATTCCCCCCCAAGCCATTATTCACCATTGCCTTGCTCCCTTGTGCAGTCTGAGCTAGCTAGGGCGTTTTCCCTCCACATTTTTCTAGTGTGTCCTTGTTTTCTAGCTGGGAAGAGGTCGTTTTTGGTGTTACAGAGCTGCTGGGAGGAAGGGAGATGGATTTGGGGATTCATTGAGGCCGTTTTGGCCATTTAGATGCCCAAAATACCCATGGAAAATCGTGTTTGTTCCATGTGAACGCTTTCTCTCTCCATAATTCGTTTTTGGTGTGCCCACGATTTGGGGAAAACCCATGAACATCTTGTTTGTAAATCCCATTGTTAAAATGTGTATCCATGCCCAATGTTTGAGCTTGTTGTGTGTAGATAGAGTGTGCTGGGGTATGGGTTATGGGTATCCATTGCTTTGGCTTGAGCTCGAGTGCAAGCATCTATAAATGAAGAGGGCTCATATTTAGCCTGATAAACCCAGCTGTGGGATGCTTTGGCTTAGATGTGATGTTTGATTGGGCTGTGCTGAGCTTGAGAGTCCCCTTTTTCTTGTGGAAATCATGTCCAGCTCGAGGGTGATCTCTGAGAGCTGAAAGAATACTGGCTGGGCAGAGACCTATGGTTGGGTGGAATGTTGCAATGACATAGCTAGTTGCTTGGGACCATTTCACAATGAAGATAAGTATTTTTCTATCTATGTGTTTTACTTCTGCAATGTTTTAATTTGATGACTGTTATTGATATGCTGGTTGCATATGAAATGTGTGTGGATGATGTTTTATTCCGCTGTGCATGTTTGCCTGATTTGCAACTGCACACATTTGTTTTTATGAATCTAATGAATTGGGCCGAGTTTATGAAAAAGCCCCATAAGTGTAGTCAAGTTCCCTTCCTTGCGTTGGATCGATAGGAGGGGACGTGACAAATAGCCGGGGAATAGTGAATTTTTTCCATCCTACTTTAATCAAAGAAAGAAGAATGTGCATAGATTTAAGTAAAAATTATAGTATTGAACAATGCATAAACATATAACCATGTGACACAATGATTTACAAGGGAAACCCTTCTTATACTCCAAAACACACTCAAATGTATTAATCATCAACTATAATGGTTACAATACATTACCAACTGTAACACTCAATAAATAGACACAATTGTTTTCCCTCCATACAGAGGAAACAATTGTTTGGGTGGTGCACTCTTTCTTTACTATTGCTTAGGTTATGTGGCATGGCGATTTTTATTCTATATTACAACTCAAAATCATTAGTTCTCGTCTAGAAAGTTGTAAGGTGCATGACATACCTATCCCAACACAACAAAAGTTCAACCTTCATACATTGACTTTGATCTAAGTCCTTTAGATAATGATCAATGATCCACCCGATCCACCTGCTCACATTTGGGAGGTTGTACCATTTAGCAAATCCAGCAGAACCAGGACCCTCTTGATGTGTTTGAAACCCAACTTTCTTTGAAATCTTATATGCCAGCAAGCAGCTTGGATTTAAACACTTGTTGGGCAAGCATGCTTCCTACGGTGCATGTTTTGTGTTGTCCCTCCGGTTGCTTGCCACATTGAGCATGAAATATGTTTTAATGAAGAAATGCAATGATCACTTCATGTGATTAATTTGGAGTTGGTCAATAACTCTAGTCATGCATTATGAAATCGTGCTTTGTACATTGTTTAAATTCTGCTTTTACATGGTTTAAATTTTATTTTTATCGCTGAAACATATTCAACACTCTAAAAAAAATCATTTTACACCTACAATCATTCTACAATTCCAACCATGTGTCAAAAACATAAACCATTTAGCTTACCCCGATTAATTTAATAAACCCAAGATTTTTGCTCTTGTTTACCGATTAATTTAATAAAACCAATATTTTTCCTATAGTTTACCAATTTTGACAACATGGATTCCTCTGGAAGCAGCTTTGTTGGGGCGTACCCCTGTTTGAACTCATTTAGAAACAGTGCAGGGATCATTAATTCTTTCCACACAGAGAGGACATCGGATTCCCAGAAGAGGAATCTTTATTCGTTGACTCTACTCGAGGATTATTATTCTTCTTCGATACCATGGAGAAATGCTCTGGATCAAATCTCTGCAAGCACAACAATAATGGCCAAGGCTTAAGCAAGGCAAACTATCAAGGCCTTCAACGAAGAAGAGTTCAAACAAGCTGTCGATTTTTACTCGCAGGCCATACGCCTCAACCCTTCTGATGCCGAGTTTTATGTTAACGAGGCCTAAACGAACTTTAAGCTTGAGGATTTCACAGGTAGACTTAAAACCACAACGTTCTAGTGCATTCTCCACAATGTAGCCTGTTTTTTTTTTAAATTTCCAGTCGCCCTAGGGTTTTTAAACTTGACCGAAGAGTCCTTATGAAACTGTTCGTTTTTCTATCTTGAAGTGATTTGTGTGAGTTTTTTACTTGTTTTCCCTGTTTTTTAAACTTTAAAGGTCAAATTCTAAGAAGAAAAATATTATGTTTGTCTGTGTTTAAAGAATTTCTACAGTATGCTTGTTTAAATATAATTTTGAAAAATAGTGTTAGCTTGTTATCAGATCAAATGATTTGAAAAGGAAAATATTTACCCAGGTATTCCTATGTGCCAAAGTATTATGTGCATTTCAGTTCTTTTGCATAACCTAAGCTACATCATCTCACGCTAAGCTTTATTTTCTTTATGCTGGTTTTTCCAAGCTTCTTTGAGAGTAAATTATGTGAAAATAATTTTGCAAGGAACAAAATGTTTTTTGTTGAAATAGCTCAAAGTGCTTTAACTAGCAACTGAAAACTGTGATTTTCTATCAAGGTTGTTTGACTGTAACCCATGCAGAAATCTTTAATTGAATAATGTCTAAAATCTGAGTGAAATTTGTTCAATTTATCTTCCTGTGCAAATATTTGATAAAAAATGATGAAACAGTTTCCAATCCCATATTTATACATCTCGAAATCTCAAATATACATCTAAAGATTTCAAATTCGGTGACTCCTATGTTGCAATAAACTGGAAATGACAATGTAATAAGAAATAGGGCAACAGAGTTTCAGTTATATCGCCGTCAGGCTTCAAATTTGAAGCCTTCAGGGCCCTTCAGAGGCCATTTTACACGTCATAGAAGGCCACTTGAAATTTTACCATGCAAAAAAAATTTAATTTCATGGTAAGCCCTTCAATAATTAAATTAACCACTACTGTTTAAAATTGCAACAGAAGGGTAGCTTCAAATTTCACCCATCAACAGTTTTCAGTGGGAAATTGGGAATGCGGTTACTAGCTAGGTAACTTGGGAGTGGGACTCGGTTACTCTCCAATATCCACGTGTTCGATCATCAATGGATCATGGACTATTGGGCCTCTACTAATATCATTGACCAACTTACATGGACGGGCTTACACTGAGCAACCCATGGCTCGAACGCTTCCAAGTTCTCGTGTTTGCAGCAAGTGCTTACGTGTTTAACACATTTAATTGCAGCAACAAATTTATTAAACCTGGTTGGTGGCTCATATGTGTTGTTGGCAGCGGGCTTACCAAGTTACCAGTTATCACATACCAATTCGTGAATTCTGACTTCGTGAGTTAATTGAGTATTCAATGTATAATATATTATGTTAATGTGCCCCGAATTTGGCATTTCAAACAAAATCCACAATCCAGAAACTTCTTGTAATGTTGCAGGCTGTTGCTCCTGCTCGTGGCCCCTACCCATAGCCCTATGTTTTCTTTGTTGTATCAAGTTAATCCTACCGTCTACGGCTCCCAGCCTCACACCCTGTGTTTTATTTGTTGTATCAAGTCAATCTTGTGGCTCCCGAGTCCCACCTTGTGTTTTCTTTGTTGTATCAAGTCAATGCTCAAATTCCATGCTTCCATGGCTCCAACCATCAATATATAATATTACAGGAATACAAACAAGCTTTTTCTTATACCCATACTCCACTGTGGTCGAGCTACTTCCAAGTTCCACCTACCCTATCTCCTCCAGTCCTCCAAGAGAGTTTGCGGAGCAAAGCTGCCAATGTCAGCCTGCCATAAACATATATAAAGAAATTTGTTTTCTTTGAGGAGCTCAACTTCAAGGCTAACTAGATTGCTGACATCCTATGAGTTTACAGGTATGTACGTCATTTTATCCATTCATGACCCCATCAATTATTTAAAAAATTTGTTATTTGATTAAAATTCTGTAACTTCAAAGTTCAAACACAATATTATTATTTGACTGAAATTTTGCTACTTCAAATGGGCCTTGAAGGCTTCAAATTTGAAGCCTGGACCCGAGAGTGGGTTTGTCACAAATCTCCGTTAGAGGCTGTTTAGAACGACATTCATCAATTCCCAATTGTAGCAACAACAACAATTGCTTATTTCTTCATATGTCCTGTGTATATGCATATGATTCCATGTGCTCCTTGCCTTGCCCTATTTTCCATTGTTGCCCGATCGAATCTCTTGAGAATTTAGCTACCCTTTAACTTTTGTGAAATGGAGGGGACAAGGAAGACCATTTTTTTCACTTTGAAACCGAGTGCTTCCCCGTTCAACTGCCATTGGCCACGGTTGCATCCCTACGGGAAACAGGTGTGCGCAATGCGCCCCCCAGCTTTACCAAAAAGCCTGGGGATTTAGGGAAGTTCCCACTCTGCTAACCTCCATGCATCTATTTAATGAGTCAGATCAAGAATCCATACTTTGTATGTAAAACTGTATTACATGAGCTATTTTCCCCAATTGCTCAGTCATCGAATCGACACCTTCCTCTAGTACACGGTTTAAGATTCTTGGTATTTATTACTATGAAGACCATTGATGCTACTACACTTACAATCCGCGTTCGACTGTACGAACTGGGACAAAAATGTTTTTGTAATCTTGATTTTTAGAATGACAGTGCTACTTTACCTTTTGATTTTGTTGCCCTTATCGGCTGGCAGGAATAAAACAGGAACTTCAACCATATAACAAGAACTTCAACCATCTATGCATCTCCTCTCTACTTGGTCTACCTACGTTTTACTTATGCTTCACAACCCATCCTCTACTCCATCATACCACAGTCGATTTAGTATGTATAACAATATCTAGGGGGAGGGCTATAGAGAAGAAGCATCCAGGGTCCTTAATTAGCTATTGAGAACAAAAGTTGCTTGGAGTCAGATAGTTCTCTTTGCTCAAACCATAACATAGCATGTAACATGTAAGGAGTGCTTAAACGTATTCTATCCCAAGTACGTGTGGCATTCATAGTGTTGAATGAAAAATTAAAACATATATTGTTGTCATTGGCATTCAATTCTGTCGTAGGGTACACAATTAGAGTGACAAAGAAACTTGCTATTAGTTTTCAATCCAATCCAACTTCTTTGTTGAATTGTTCTCTCTAATATACTTGCGTGAAGGAGGATTATAAATGGCAACGCAGTTGTTTGATAGAGGTGCATGGAATTGAATTATGGCCCTCAATTCAACAAAGTAAAAAAAAGTTACCATTCAGATTCTTTCCCTTCACCTTTTTTACTGCCTTTCTACATACATCTCTATTGTTCACTAATTTAGCAATAGATACAGACCAAACTCAACATCCAATGTTTTTGGCTTTTGAAACAATTTCTTCCTTTTTTTGCTTGTACATTATCATTTTTTCCATTTTTAAGTAGGCTAGATTTTATGTAGGCTAGAATTTATATTAGTTTGAAGAACGCTAGTGATTTACAAAGATTGAATTTTTCCAAGAATAAGCATCACGTTGCTTTTAGAAGAGTTGAAGAACCCAATTCTTCATCGAGCTTGTACTGTTCGAAGCATCCTAGGAACCCATTTTAAGAGGTATTAAATATTATTATACTGGTTAAAAGTTGGATTGGAATTGGGCTAGCAAGCTAACTGTAGCTGATGCAGAAAAAAAGTTCTATAAAATTAGTTATGGCAATTCACACTGAACATCTGGAAAGTGGATTTTCTATGTGTCTCCTCACTAATAAATTCCTCATGTTCAAGCAGATCATGAAAGAGTAAAATAGTATTAATTTTGGCTGTAAGGATGAAAGTTGGATTGGAATGGGGTTAGCAAGATAACTGTATTATTACACTGGTTAAAAGTTTAAGAGGCAAGATCAATTTGGGAAACTGCTAAGATGGAAAAGGTGGCGTAGTGGCCTAGAGACCGAGCCCCTAGATCAGGGCGAAATATGGTTGTGTTATATGACATATGTCAGTGCTGCTATATCCACTGCAAAATAAAGCCGCTCGACTTTACTACGTCAACAAACATTGAAATTTTGATGTACTAGTACATTTTCAAATGAAAAGAATGACTTATTTTTAAGTGACAGCATTGAAGGGTTCCATATCTCATAGCCCTTCAAAGTGAAATGGGACCCCACCCTTCAAATTTGATCCCTGATCGCCGTGCCCTCTCTTCCCAGCATGCACATAGAAGTAATTTAATGAATAAATCAATTTAGATTCAGAGCTTTATATCATAATTGAACATTGAAATCAGCTCCAACCTGCAAAACCTCAATCAAAGTAAAACAACTGACAATCATATCATAATAGATTCACTGTATCTGTAGATTGAGTGAACAGTTTGGTTTAACTTACTTCTTCCCTTTTGGACTATATATGTTCTTTTGAAGCAGTGTGTTGCATCACATAGCAGAGATTTTTTGGTCAAGATTGAAGCAGCCTTGCTCAGTAAGCAGATTTTATTTTTGGTCAAGATTGAAGCAGCCTTGCTCAGTAAGCAGATTTTACTGCAGATTATGAGAAATGTAACTTTTTTATTATATGAAGTCATGATTTTTTCTTGTAAAAAAAAAATACTGTATTTATTCATTGTATACAAAGTTTGGAAATTTTCTTACTGTAGATGAGAAATGTAACTTTTTATATATAAAGTTGTGATTTTTTTCTTGTTTAAAAAAAATTCACTGTATTTATGACATACAAAGTTTAGAAATTTTCTAATTTAGCATACTTTTAATTTTTCACTGGTTGATTTTGTGTTTGTTTTATAGTATGTATGTTGGAAAAGTTCGGTGGACAATCAACCACCCGTCAGAGGAAGATTTACATTTACATCAGAGACTGAGTAAGAAGATTAGGTGGAAATGCACACCTTGAAGAAGACCAGACTTGCAAGAGCCCAAAGGATGGGATTCAATACTAATTTGGAATTATTCAAACATTATTTTGGTTATGAAATTACGATTTGTCTCATAAATATATTAAAATAATGTGATCTTGAGAATTGCATTGCAGGTTTTTTGACATAATTTTTTTTCTGAAAATGATACTAAACAAACTCATAAAAGTAGCAACGAAATATTACAAAATACCTTCCCAAATTTAAGTAGAAAATCAACAAGAGATGGTGCCTTGCCTTTGATATGAGTAAAGCTCACGTGTAACTTTCATGAGAAGAGAAATTATCCACAACTCATATGTACACATAAAGTTGCATGAAGATTTTGAAGTAAGTGTGAGCTAAATTGTGAGGAAAACGCTTTATTAATTTTTTTTTTTTTTTCAATGCTGGGATCTTCAATCCTTTTTAAGGTTTGAACCTGTGATTTGATAAGGACTCAATCTCATACAAAGTAATTGATTTACACTTTTATTATTCGTTTTTTAAAACATGTCCTCGTATATATCTCTATCAATTTTTATCAGGAATAAAGTCCAACCATAAACAAATGACGAAGATGATTTTCCAACCTGGTCTGCAGGTTGTAAATAGTTTGCACTTGCAGTATTTGTGATTCATGTTTATAAACTGTGATTTTAACTTGATTACATATATGGAATTTTTTTATTTACTTTTAATTAATAAATATTGGTATATTTAAAATTATTTTTATTTCAATTTTATATTAATAAAAATAAATATTTTTGAAAGAGAAATTTAAACGTTAAACCTTCCATCACCGGTGATGCTTTAAAAATATTATATGCCAAGTATTCCAATAATTGCAAAATAGACTTTCTACGGCCGAGGAATGTGCCGTCAAATGAGTACGAAACAAGATAACAATTATACTAATTTTATTGATAATTTAATTTAATTTTAATGTAAATGTAAAACCCAAGTTGGGGCATTTTATAAAAATAAATGAATGAATTTAATTATATATAAAAAAGGGGACAGATGGCCCCATGTTCGAGAGGCGTCTCGCGCTCTCTTTTGTGGAAAGGTAAGAATATCCATTAACTGAACTTCATGGCAGAATCTTCGGTGGCCGTAAAAGAATTTAGAATTTCCCTGTTCAGCTGGAACAAAAACCCATAATCCTCCACAGTCATATCTATCGGAGGAAAATCCTCTAAAGTTATAGAGTCGCAACTGTCCAGATCTTCAAGAACTGAATCCCAAAATGCTGGATCCGAAATCTCTTGGCCTTCAATGCCGGATTCAGCTTTCGAACAGGAGGAAGAGAATGCTGCGTTATCTTCCGAAGGTGTCTGGAATTCTTCTGGGGTGAACTTGGCTGCGGCGGCTTGAATTTGCGGCGGAGATATAGAAGAGGCATAGGGAATTTCCGGATCTTCAAGAACTGAACCCCCAAATGCCGGACCCGAAATCTCTTGGCCTTCAATGCTGGATTCAGCATTCGAACAGGAGGAAGAGAATTCTGCGTTATCTTCCGAAGGTAGCTGGAATTCTTCTGCGGCGAAATTGGCTGCGGCGGCTTGAATTTGCAGCGGAGATAGAGAAGAGGCGTAGGGAAATTCCGGTGGAGAGTAGGGAAAATTGAACTTGGCCTTGGATCCTCTCACACAATAGACGGCAAAGTCATAGGCACGGGCAGCCTTTTCCGGGGTGTCATAGGAGCCCAACCAAATTCTGCCCTTGGAATTGGGCATTCGAATTTCTGAAACCCATTTTCCCCATTTTCTCATTCGAATTCCCTTGAACTGCTTCGACTTCAGTGAGCGGTTTTCAGGTCTGCTGTGGCCGTTCTGATTTGAAGAGGGTTTCGCCATGTCGGGTTGTTGCTAAGGTATCAGGAATCAGACTCAGAGCGTGGTCGTGAAATTGCAGGTCTTGAAAACAATGAATTGTGATGGTGAGAGGATTTGAACTCGGGACGCAGAGAGTTGCTACTACAGTAGTGGAAAGTTAATATCTGTGAACGGATAAGGTTGAGACTGTTTGTTGCAAGGCAGCAGATATATATAGCAACCGTGAAGCTGAAATGCTGAGCGCATCACTTTTAGTTTCTTTAAGTCAGAGATGACATGGTTACTTCTAGAATGTTCTGGTCAGTTCATTTTAGGTGGCACACCTTTCTTCGAAGAAACTACATATTAATCTAGTTCATCATAGTTGGCATTTACCGAGAGACCAAATTTAATTTAATTTATATGTTAATTAATTAGAGCGCTTTCCCGGTTCACCTCTTGACTTGGTTCGTGCGAACAGAAGTGAATCTGTAACGCGTCATTGATCTCGTCTTAGCATTCGATCTGTATTATGGAGCACGTCTCTGTCGACACTTTGATATGGTTGAATTTGAAAACCATTAGCAGTCAATTTGAAGGATAAGGTTTGAATTTGAAAACCATTTGCATGTCAATTTGAAGGAGTGAGATTTTCTTTTTAAGCTATTAGTTTTATATTAAATTACTAGAAAATAGATAATAAAGTACAAAAGATTCATCACCAATGGCGTACATGTCACGGTAAAAAAGTCGGGGAAGACTAACCACCGAACTGCAGAGCATTAAATGCAGTGGCTCCGTCATTAGTGATCGTTAGATCTAGAGAATCTTCAGATCTAATGGTCACTAATCACTAAGAATGCTCTGCAGCTCAATGGTTAGTCTTTGCAAAAAAAAAATCAAGAATATGAGTCCAAAGAGGGGAAGCCTGCTCCCTTTTTTTTATGGAAAATTTAAACATAGCCGTCTTATAAAGTAATTGTAATAATAAAATTGAAGAAATAGTTCATCTCAAAATTATGAGCTAAGGGCACAAAGCCACAGAAATTAAGTACCTAGACCATCAAAAACTTAGGGTAAATTTTTCATTTTCTCCAATTGTTGGTGTCCAATTTGTATCGGGGTTTTGATTGATTCATCAAGGATATCTAGCTTTGAGTGGATGTTGTTGACATCATCTCAGATGGTAGACACTACCAACCTAAAACCCACGTAGTTCTGGTCCTGTTCCATCAAGAGGCTACCCAAATGAAGCTTTAAAACCCAATAAGGCTCCAAACTTGACCTCCTTCTCTTGCATTGCTTTCCATTGCTTGGTCCTACAGGTTTGCAAGTAGACTGGCTTCGGCTTGTTCAATTTCATTCCTAATGTGCCAAGGCATTTTCCGAATAAAGCACATTTCCAACCAGTTTTGGCGCACTCCTCTTCAACACCTAGCTTGTTGACAGAGCATGCTCCCCTTATCGCCCTGCAATTTTGTGCTATCACGGAGTTGCCTCGTATGCACAGAGAGAGAAATGAATGGGGGCAAGTGCACCTCGAGGCATTCATGTATTCGTCAATCTATGAAACGCAAGATTGAACCACACACAAGATGAAGTGAAGGATCTCATCATGGCGCAAGGATCGTAGGTACCAAAACATGTCAATCACCATGACTTTTGAAGGCTCGATTGAAATCACACCTCCCCAAATTGAATGTCCACTACAAGAATCTGACATCACTCCACATGCTCTTTCCTCGAGTATGCATGGTTTATTGGCCTTGCCATGATGCCACCTGACCCTTCCATGCACCAAGCTGAAGGGGCAGGACATGTCCCCTTCTCATCACATCCTGGGAAGGCGTAAGATATCCTTCATTCAAAATGGTGGATCTTGAAATTTTCATTTTATCCTAAATTTAGTTAAGTAAATAATCCAAATTTTCATATAATTGCAATTTGTTTATAAAATTTTAAAAATTCTATCTAATTCAAAAATACACAAAACAATTGATTAAAAAAAACTATATCAACCAGAGCCATGAGGTGGCAATGTGCATTGTTGAAAGAGCAGTTAATTCTTTATTGTTGAAGAGTCAAATCTATTTCCATGCTCTTTCTCATCAACCAAAGGCAATTCCTCTACCTACCATAGCGATGGATAAATGATGTGTCATCTACACTCTACAGGTACTAAAAATGACAGTACAAAACAAAAGAATTCACAATAGAGAGTCGCTAGGGGGGGATGCCAATACATGAACACCCCCCATGTCGCGACCCCCCACGCCACCTAGTGACCTCGACATGTGTATGTTCCTGGGTGAGATTGCAGTGCCACCTGTCGTGGTGGGTGGGCACTTTAATGTGCCCTTTTAAGTGCGCTTTTCCATCGTCGTTTGACCCCTCTCCTGCGATGTGTTCATTGTCCCGTGTTATTTTGCTTGGGGTTGGTGTGTGGTTGCTCGGTTGCCCCAGAACTTGTTCGGCCATCTTTCTGCTCTAGTCCATGGTTGCCTTAGTTGTGCGTCCATTTCGGTCGGAAGGTAGTTTCTCCTACTTCGTGGGGGGTTTACCAGTGTCCTTGTGGTGGTTTATGGCTTCTCATTTCATGGAGTGTTGCCCCATGCCCGTGGCGCACCAGTGGTTGGTGATTCCGACTGCATTGCACCTTGTGGGAAATTTAAGTCAGTTTGGTGGTGGAGATGGAAATTCCGTGCTCCAGTGGGTTTTCATAAGGCCAATATTGCTTCTCGCGGGTTCTCTCTATGAATTTCTTGGGTTTCATGAGGTAAATGTCGCTTCTCCCCGGTTTCTCTTTGTGAATTTCTTATGGTTTATGGTTTTCCGCCTGTTTGACCCCACGGTCGGTTTTGCAGGTTAAATCTGGAAAGGTCTTGGGGATGCATACTCTGTCTCCGATGCAATTGATTTATGGCGAGGTGCTCAGGTTGCAGTGGCATTTGGGCATGGTGGTGGCTTCATGGTTGGCTCTCCGGTAGGAAAAATTTACCTACAAGCTATAATTATGACTGTGTTTTTCGACACATTCAATCTGTTGGGAATTGTAGGGACCTATTTTGGTATTCTTATGTGGGTTATGGTGCATTTCTAATGTTGTTTGCTATACCTGTCACTGTGTTTCTTAGCACATTCAATCTGCTGGGAATTGTAGTCCATTTCATGTAATTCTGATGTGGGTTTTGGTGCATTTCTTAGAACTTTCTTCTGAGAGTTTTGGTGTGTTTCTTATAACGGTCGAATGAGGATTTTGGTGCATTTATCAGAACTATTGCAGTAGGGTTTTGGTGCATTTCTCAGCACATAACTGTTGAACTGTTGAAGGAGGGTTTTGGTGCATTCCTTAGAACTATTGAATGAGGGTTTTGGTGCATTTCTCATAACAGAATTGTTGGAGGGTTTTGGTGAATTTCTCAGAACTGTTGAATGAGGGTTTTGGTGCATTTCGCAGAACTATTGCATAACGCAAGTTTGAATTGTGGAAAAAAAATTCAAAGGTTTTCAGGATTGTATCCAAATCCTAAGTTTTGTTCTTATTCATTGTTATGCATTCATGGCAAAATTGTTGTTGATATGTTTATTTACATCACATTACAAAGTTCTGTTGAAATTGCATTTTGCATGAAACTTTTATGGGTTGAATAATTGATAATAGTATTCATAGTTTATCCTTATAATTGATTGTTTTACATGTTTTGCATGAGACAAGCAAATGTCAGTAATAACGAATAACCCATAACTAGTATATTAAACCGTATGATAAACCCCTGATTACATGCCGCAAACAGTAGGGAAAGCTATGACCTAGGATTGTATCCAAAATGACCATGTTACAAACAATAGAGTCATTCATTACAAAATCCACATCGCAATGTGGTCACAACAAAAATTATGACACCCCTATGCTTGATGTCCTCCAAGATCTTCACTGCCCAATATTGTTGAGTTTCTTGCTTGAGCCAAGTTGGTTGGCCTCCCTAACATTGGCTTATTATGATGTGGATGATTGCTTCCATATGATATCCAATTTTCTTCTTGTAGCCATGAAGGAATTGAGTAGCCACAGTTCACACTTGTGCTACTAACCTCTGCATTAAGTGGAGCCCCCCGATGATCATACATATGAATGACACATGCACTGGTAGGAATATGTAAAATGGAAATGCCCACTTGTTGATAGCGGAGGACTTGGATGTTTAGGAGGTCTTGGAAAAATGGTGTATTATCTCCAATATGGTCCAATGTGTTTGGCATCATCCTGCTTTCCTTGACTATGCTTGCATCAATGTCAACCCTTTCTGTCATCCCTTGTTCTTTTTGAAGCAATTGTTGATCCTTTCTCAATTCCTTTTCCTGCCTTACCAACTGTTTTTTATGGTCCTTTTCTTGGCTTAATTTCTCTCTTTAAAGCCTTTCTTGTGCTCAAAGTTCTGCTGTAGCAATCCTTGCTGCCTTCTTTTCTTTGGTTAAATCCTTCTTTTCATGTTTTAAATCTTGAATTTCAAGTTTCTTTTGTTCAGACTCAACTAATAGTTTTACATAGTCTTCTGAGGTGAGTAACTGTGAACTTTGGCCTAGACAAAGATTGTATGTTGTTCCTTGCCTTCCTTTCGCTGACACTCTCTCTATTGGTAGCTTTAGGAATCGACCAAGTAACCGCCCCTTTGTTGACACTTGTTGCTCCTTGCTTGACACTTGCCTTTCAATATTTGGGTCAATATTTGGGACATCTAATTGAACCCTATTGTCCTCTTCAATTGGAACCTCATTTTGTACAGTATCTTCTTCCAGTGCTCTATTGTCCAAAAAATAATGAACAATTTCATTGTTCAATTATGTTGGTTGTGAAGGCATGTTCATGCTTTCTTCATTGGTTCTTGAGACATTATGTTTGTCCATATTCATCATGGCTTCTGCCAGCCATGATGGTGGGGTTACTTGGCTTGGCAAAGCCAATTTTCCATTGTTGCTTCCTGGTGCATGAACACCTACAACTATACTCATATCAACATTGTCATTTTCAACTACATTCTCATTGACATTTGCATGATCAATAGAGTCATTAATAATATCACATGCAGAAGTTGTAGGTGTTTTAGTTGGTCTAACAACTTCATTATTATACTATGTTTCACTTACATGTTCATCATTATCACCATAGAAGGGCCCTCATTGAGAGAGGGATATCATATTATCAACAACAACAACTTCTTCCTCTACTTCCACATCTTTTTGGCCATCAACATGTGCTTGGACATCCCCTTCTTCTTGACCATCCACATCAAATGCCTGGCTACAACTAGTATCATGCATAAGAGCATCATAATTCAGTGGCCATATTCCAATCCTCCTAAACCCAGCCTTGATATTTGAAGGTGTGAGAGACCTTTTAAAGGATTTACTTGCAATATCAAGTAGCTCAAACCTTTTTACCTCCACCCCTGGATTCTTTGCCATCCATGAAGCTCGCTCACCCCTAAAATAGTTCTTGAAAGGCCCAAACACATTGACATATAGGGGTTGCAATTTGTGAGTGGTATGACAAGATGCGCAGGGAAATTTTGGCGGCGAGTACAGAAAATTGAACTTGGCTTTGGATCCTCTCAGGAAATAGACGGCAAAGTCGTAGGCGCGGGCAGCCTTTTCCGGGGTGTTGTAGGAGCCTAGCCAAATTCTGCCTGTGGAATTGGGCATTCGAATCTCCAACACCCATTTCCCCATTTCCTCATTCGGATTCCCTTGGACTTAGATTATCTTTTATTTTGAGTTGCTCATCATTTACGCCAACTATGCCCAACTTACACTTGGACTTAGATTATTATGTGTGTGTTATTTACTTAATCAAATTATTAGTTCAACCACAAACAAGAGAATCCATAACACAACATATTGGATGGGTGCCCAAACGAGGCACCAGACAAGTCTTTATTGAAGTGAACAAATTACAATTAGGTGGTCTGGGTACTAGTTGGAACCTCAAATACAAAAGGAGTGTGACCTTTAGTATGCTACTCGAAATACAATAAAAAAAACCTATGGAAATGCCTACCCAACACTATTGTCCGTTTGCAGATCCTTTGTCTTCTCCTAAAATATGCCTGTAATTTGTGTTTTCACTGTCAAAAGTCTACCTGCACTTTGTTCTTATCCCAAAAGCATGCTTGTTGTAGTACATTTTACTCCTGGAAACCTGCCTGCCACAATACTTCATCTTAGCTTGCCTTAGGTCACTTTGACTTGAGCGACCTCTACAACTCAGAGCTCATCTCCCCTTGGCCTACAAGTTTATTATTGGGTGTTGTTGTTACTTGTGTGACCAACTTATTTATATGAGGAATCACTCCACTCTTCCTCATAAGTGGGCGCCCAAGCCTTTTTTGCCCGACACATCTTCTAAGTGATGTTTCCCTTTAAAAACCCGAGTAAAGTGGGCACTCATGCGAAGGCCTACCTATAGAGGCCCTTTGGTAGCTCTATTGACCCATATTTCTAACACTTGGGTATTATTGTTGACGTCTTCTCTTGGTCACATGCTCCACTTACCGAAACTTTTGCCCACTCTTTTCCATGCACTTGAGCCCCTTTGTCCACGAACTCGAGTGTTGTCCCTAATTGTGTCCACATGTGCCCGACACGGTGTGCAACCATTTTTCCCCTCTTGGGGTCTCATACCACCATGCCTTGGGAATTTGGACCCAATGGAATTTTTTTCATCTTTGTTTCTTGCCAAAGCCTCTTATCGACATCGAAAGGCCTTTTCTGACTTGTTGAAGCCTCTTGGTCGTGTTCCCCACTGTCAAAAGCTTCACGTCCATGCTCAATCCATATTTTCCCATGGTTACCTTGTGTGCTCTTGGATGTGCCCAAATGTACCAATCACGTCTTGGTCATGTCGGTTTCCCATGCACCCGACTCTACCGATGGTCAAGTTAGTGAGGGATTGTCAGTTGTTGCAAGGAAAAGGACGTTATATCCTCTACCAATCAACTTTGTTGTGGTCCTTGACAACATCGCAAGAATTATTTCCCTCCTTGCATGTCTATTGTTCAAATTCACGCACCCATCCATGATTGCTTTCAACTACTCAACACTATCTCTAGTCCAACACTTCAATAATCGATGCTTTCCTCAAACAAAGCAACTTGGCCAAGTCTCCCCTCAATTTCTCCAAGATGCAAAATATTGGGGTTGCCACTTTTTATTGCGATCACAACCAACTATTTTGACTGCTAACTTTTACTACTGTGGCAACTCAACCTTCACAAGAAGGCTATCAAGATGCCCAAGTATTGTGCCCTTCTAACTTACTATTGCTTCAGTACTTAACCATTTCTCCATATATATGTACATTGTCAATCCCCATATATTGAACTAGTTGGGTAGTTAATCCAATCGTTGCGTCCACCTCATAAGAATGCACTCCTCATGCCAAAACTGGTATTTCCCCTTCTATGTTTCGATCGACTTGCACAACTCCTTTTCGGTCAATCTAGGAGACCTAGTTAGAAAAACCAATAAATAATTAATAAAATTTGCAGAAATATAAATTTTGTGAGAATAAATCTATTATAATCAATGGGAAGAAATCTATTGTCTAGTACATAGAATAAACTTGTGGCACTTGTGCTTATTGAATGGTTTCTATATAAGAACAACAAATGGGAAGTATAGTGCAATTTGTTGGTCGACGCAATTATTCTACTTATCAATACAAATTTTATTGGTTAGAGCAGTTCTGTATGTAAGTACGGTTATAGCTTCTCTTGAGAAGGAGTTTCTCAATTTGTAACATCAATAAATTATAAATCTATATCATAATCTCAGTTCGATAAAAGGTTCGAAAGCATCATTTTGAAACAAAGGATTACTTAATTGGTTAGTTGGCATATTTACATTGATAGGCGTTTTTATTTTATAATTTGGGGTGGACTACGGCCTATGCTTTTCTAGGATTGTACGAGGATGAGACAAGTGTACTGTCCAGATTGATTCTATGACTGTCGTTCAAAATTCAAAATAAACAATTATAATTTATTTTTTTTAAATAAGTGCTAGTTGATGAATGGATAACTGGTAGCGGATGCATGGATAACTCTTAGTTGATGAATGGATGACCAACTATTCATGGCAGATAACTAGAAGAATGTGAGAGATAAAAAAAAGAATATAAAAAATCACTGATGGTTGATGCATGAATGCATGGATAACTCTAACAAATAACTTATAGTGGCACTTAACTTGTGGCATATCGGTTCACCAGCCACAAATTAAGTGGTTGTATTAGTTATTTATTAATTGGCAATATAGTTCTTTCATGAATGAATAATTCTATAGCGGAATGAAGAATACACATGGATAATTAGACAATGATGCATGATTGGAAAAACAAATATAGCACCACAACATACTTCACAAATGCCAATGCTATTAACTAGCACAGCCACGGTGAACACCGATAGGTCGCAAGTTAAGTGCCATGAACAATTATCTATTATTTGTTCTCCATGCTTAGTTGTAATCACTTGTTGTCTTGCCTCAACTACTTGTTACCTTCCTTAGTTCAATGTGTTGTCTGTCACTACTTGTTATCCATGCATGAGAGCTTTATGAGTTATCCATTATATATATACATATATATATATATATGTGTGTGTGTGTGTGTGTGTGTGTGTATGTTATAATTGTTTATTTTGAATTTTGAATAACGTTCGATGCCCATAAAATCAATCTGGACAGGACACTTGTCCCATCCTCTTTCAATTTAGGAAAAACATAGATAGTAATTCACTCCAAACTTTAAGATATAAACACCTATCTATGTAATCACTATTCCAGACACCACAAAATAAAATCTTTTGAGAGGATGTTTCACATTTTGAAACACCACAAAATAAAATCTTTTGAGAGGAAGTTTCACATTTTGAAAGCTTTTGCTAACATTTTATATATTGTTCGCTGACATAGACATTGCATGAATACTCGTTGAATGTAGAGAAGATAATAACCAAGAAGCTTTATCTTATGGATCTGCAACAAGCTTTTTGTCTGCCACGTTTTCCATGTAGTGTCTCTGCAGTGGTTACTAAAAGTGTCGGGTGCAGAGAAAGCAGTGCAAAGGTCGTGGAAGTTGAACCACAATTGTCACATCTAGTAACCTTCACAATACTTAGAACTCGATTAATGTTAAAACAATCTCAAGCATTATTTACTTCAGAATTTGGATCGTTAAATGTTTTAGTAATTTTTAAACAAATTTCCAAAATAGAGATTGGCATCTGCAATGAAACTCCGTTGCCCTTGCCTCAATATGAGGCCAAATAAAATGAAAATTCTTGTGATTAATCCATTTGAAATATTAAAATATGTAAACTTAAAAGTATTAATAAGTCATGGAAAATTAGTTAGGGCAAGGGCTATTACCACATTCCCAGTTAAAATGGCAGAGACTAACAAGACATCATCATGAATAGCTACGAAGACTTTTGGAGGAAGCCCCAATCAATATACCATCTTTTTCATACGATGTTGATAGTCTCCTATGATATTGACAACTATCCTTCATATAATGTATACCAGCCTAGATCCAAATCCTAGGCTCTATCAAGCATCGAGAGGGATCAAATCTTCCGAGGTGCAAACCTTTTCTCAGGTATTGCACTCAAGGAGCTTTTCGAAGAGAGGTTTATACCTAGATCCAAATGGACAAATGTTATTACTTTTTACTTTTTATTATTACATTTTATTAATGGCCAACAATAATATGGACAAACGTTACAAGATCTCCTTCATATTATTACTTTTTACTTTTTATTATTACATTTTATTAATGGCCAACAATAATATGGACAAACATGGACAAATTACAAGATCTCTCTCATATTATTACTTTTTACTTTTTATTATTACATTTTATTAATGGCCGACAATAATATGGACAAACATGGACAAACGTTACAAGATCTCCATCATATTATTACTTTTTACTTTTTATTATTACATTTTATTAATGGCCGACAATAATATGGACAAACATTACAAGATCTCCATCATATTATTACTTTTTACTTTTTATTATTACATTTTATTAATGGCCGACAATAATATGGACAAACATGGACAAACGTTACAAGATCTCCCTCATACTGGGCTAATGGTTTGTCCAATCCATTTGTTACTTTGTTGTTCTCCCTAAATATGTATCTAAAATAAATATTGTTGAATGTGTTTAACAAGTTTCACGACCTCTATTAATAGCAGCCTTAAGAAATATTTCACTTCCTGGAAACCCACCACTGAGCCATTGACAAACCAACATGGAGTCACCAAATAAGGCCATATCATTAATGCCATGTTTCTTTGCCAACTTCATGGTAGTGTGAGCAGCTAAAATCTTTGCTAGGTTGTTGGTATAGTGACCCATTCCAAACTGATAATTGAGCTTGTGGTTATTGTAAATATGAAGAAATCCTCTTGCATTGCCAATGCCCGGATTCCTTTCTGAAGCACCATAAAAAAAATCCCTAAGCTGATTGAGAATTGATTTCTAATGGAAAGGCCACCTTCCAGGCCTTGGAATTTCATGATCAGATGAGTCTGGAAGATATGTATACACTGTTGGAAACCATAATAAAAAAGTAGAGAAATCCAAGAGTTGTTCATGTTCATCTTTTGAAACCAAAGTGAACGATGATTCTCCAAACTATATCCGTTCCAATCACTAGTGGACAAGTTTAAGATCTTTAAACACTCCAGACATCTATGGAGAAATGCAATCAAGAAATAAGTGATTTCTGAGTGATATTTGCATAGCATAAAAATATATAGACCGAACCAGCCTCTGCACTGCAAGTTGTCCCAAGAAAGAATGCAATTTTCCAAGGCTAACCACATGAATATTATTATCTTTGGAGGTGATTTGGATGACCAAATTGAATCCTACCATCATCCCTGCTCCATAACCCCTTTGTTGGTTGAACAACACTCTATATCTGTGTCTGATTGTATAGAGCCCTGTGTGATATTTACCCACCATGCCAACTGATCCTCCTCCTTCCCCACAATGATATGTGCCTTTAACAACAACTAAGATCTGAAGTTGTTCCACTCCATTTCCAAATAATTTTGAAACCCAATATCAGTGCTAGATTTCCATAAAGAAACCCACGAGCCATGAGCACTTAGCATTGGCATTGTACACATAAACTAAGTGAAGACAACATCTATCATAAGATCTTCAATGAGATTTTCTTAAAGGAAAGAACAAGAGATTTCCAGAAAAATAGATCGACATGAATTCCTATGTGGAGTTTGTCTGATCGAGTCTTCAAGAGCAAAAGGGAATAGATATTTCGTGTATAACAAGGACTGCCATAAGCCTTTCTTTTCGATTAAGCTCCGAGAACTTTTGGTTGCCAAAGGCTTTGCAAAAAGTGACATATATAATTCTTCAATCCCCATTTTCTTATGAGTTATGGTCTAGAAATATACTCCCTCTTTATAAGAGGTATTCCGCTTGTATTTATGTATCCTACCCACAAGAGATTACTAGCGAATCTTCTAATCTTCTTCAGTACAGCTTTGGTAATGATGGACAAGGCTATCCAAAGGATTGGTATAGCCTCTCTGGTACTCTATATTAGTACCAATCTCCTATAACCATCTATGGCACCACATAGCTATCCTTTAATTGATTTTATTGACCAACCAATCCCAATAAGTGACTATATAATCATTGGCCTTGCGTTTGAACCCAAGATACTGAAATGGATCATCAAGCAGAAACACCACATAAGGAAATAATTTTAGAATTATGGCTTTGAGTGGCACATGGATAAGATGAAAAAGGGTCTAAATTCTCTATTATTAACCTCCATCCATGTTTCTCTTAAAAAAAAAGCTTCTTATTGTGTCCAAATACTTACCCTCTTTGATTGCTTCATTGCATTGCTCCATTGCCAAATAGATTTATATCATCAAAAACCAATATTATTAACCTCCATCCCTGTTGTTCTACAAAAAGTGCTTCTTATGGTGTCCAAGTACTTACCCTCTCTGATTGCTCCATTGCCAAATAGATTTAAATCATCCAAAACAATACACGAGTGATCTACACTCCACTCCATCTGATGCTTTAACACATTTAATAGAACCCTATACTCTCTACTTCTCATGAGCTAAATATTTGCTCAAATTTCTGCCACCATTGAGAAAAGAAGAGAGTATAAAGAGCATCCTTGTCTAAGCCCCCAGGAGGTCTTTAAAAAGTGTGAATCTACTCCACTAACCAGAATTGCAAAACTCACATTGGAGATGCGTGCTTTGACCCAATTAATGAAGGAAATGTGTTGACCTATTTGTATCAAGAGAAGCCTGATATATAGCCACTTTACATGATCATAGGCTTATACAAGGTCTATCTTGACTACAAAGGTTGAGATTTTCTTAGTTTTTATTGAGTAAAGGGACTCCTGATCAACTTCCATAGCTTCATGAATCCGCCTCCCGTTTAGAAAATTAAATTCATTTTCATAGATGTAATAGGAAATGAGTGGTTTTAGCCTTCTTGTTATCATGTTTGTTATAACTTTGTATATGTTGTTGCAAACAGATATAGTAAAAAATTGATAGAAGTTATTTGGATCAGAAACTTATGGGATGGTAACTTTAAATGCAACATTCATAACCCTAGCATCTTCCTACTATCCCTTGTTTCATCAACAACTCTAAATAGATACACCTCGAGGAGATCCTAAAACCGAGTATGGAATTCTATAAGCTAGCCAGCAGGCCTTGATGCTTTGTCTATTTGAAAATATTTCAATACTTCCAGTAAATTGTCTTTGGTCACCTCCATAAGAAACTTTTCATCCTGATTTTCATCAGACATCCTCCCTAAAAAATGTTGCTAAGGCCATAATGTCTTTGATATTTTCCTTTCTCGAATCTGTATAAATTTACCTACAATATCTTACAACTTCACATGTATCCACCCCATTATATATTCACCATATTTTGTTTTGGGATATCCTTTGAAGAGTCTGTTTATGGAAGAAGGAATCGTTTCATCTCCTTCACTTAGCCAGAAAAACCTACTCTTCTTCTTCTATTTTGCCTCCCTCGAGCGAGAAGATAATTATATGTTCTTTCCTTAAACCATAAATCTCCAAAGTAGTGTCATCATGTAAAGAACCAGACAACATTGAGGTCTAAATCTCTAATATCCGGTTCTCTACATTATAGAGTTGAGACTCTTGAGTTTTGAAAAGTACTTTGCACCCAATTCTTGGTCAGAGATTTGATTTTGATCAAATTGGAATTGAAATGCTTCATGGATGTGTCCTCATTAGTGGAGTCGAAATGAGATCGATTTGACCTTACCAATAGCTGAATCTCCTCATAGGTTATCAAATGGAGATTTTAATTGAAAGGAGTAGCATACATTAATCCTCTGCTATCAAATTCTAGTCTAATGGGACAAAGATTTGAGCCACTTATTTTTAATATTGTAGATTTGCATCAAAAGAGTCTTTTACCATAAAACCTATCGAATTATCTGGATATTAACCCATATCATGTTTGCATGTTACACCACTTAGAATTAACCTCAATTGACCTCAATAGGTTTGACATCCACCAGGTGTTGCTCTTCTAAGAAAGCAAAATTTGGGTTTTCCATAGGTCTCCTCATTCTGACAAAACCCCACTGTTGAACCCCTCATGCAACAAGATATTCAGAACGAAAAGGCATTTTAATCTTATATCTTTCCTATAAATCACTGGTATGTAGATTAGGAAACAGATATTTAAGACTAAAGTGGATAACTTAATTCTTTTAACGATATAAAGATCGCATTGCAGACTGGAATGAAGAATCCCTTATAAATCACCCATATGTAGACTGGGAAATAGATATTTAAGATTAAAGTGGACAACTTAATTCTTTTGATTGTATAAAGATCACATTGCATACTAGAAAGAAGAATCCCTTAAAAAGGTAAGAGCTCTATTTAACTAAATAACAAAACCCCAAATTTAACCCTACAACAACTTGAGCTTTGGATTCCCAACCATTGAGATCTTTCCATAGTATATATTCAATATGTATAAATGACATCAGAGTTTCCTAGAGAAAAATGATATCATGTGAGAAAATACTTAAAATATTCATGGCTTAATATCTTTAGTGGTTGTTGATGCTTTTAAAGGCCCAATTTTATCTCAATATGCACTTCTTTGTCTTACAATATAATTACATTAAGTTAATTATGTCTATACATCCCACAACAAAAATCCAAAATTTAGAGGCTAAATGATGAAAAATCGCTCCATTCCTTTAAAAGCTTGGTACATACTTTATTGTAAGTTCTCATTCATAACTATCCATATACTTCATACTTCACATATAACTGTCCAAATGATAACAACATTACACAATTTTCAAACAACACAAAAAAACATCATATCTCATAATACAAATTGATAATTTTCCTACTATCATAATAAGAAATAGTGTTATCATCCTTATGCTTTTATGAAATCAACGACCTGCTTACTAGTTTATGAAATCAATGTCTTGTGAGGCTACATTGACAGCTCTACTTGTCGTTAGACAACTCATTCTCACATCCAAATTCAGGCTGGCCCCAACCCAAGTTTACTGCTACCAATTGGACTCGATGATCTACTCCAGCTCTAGCTCTGCTCGTATAAAGATGCAGGTTTCTCCTAGTCCTGAAAGAAAAAAAAAATCAACAACTTACTTATTAATTTATCAGTACATACTAATATAAACACACTAACACATTAACGTCATCTCCATTTAAACCATGTACAAGCTCATTAATAAATAAAATCACATACAACTAAATCATCATAACCATTTATATATAAAGGTGAAATCAAATCACTTAACACTAACATTAAGTACAATATACACTATATCCCCACGTTATCGTGTAAATATGTCACTTATTATGTCCTGCTTAGCAGGATATATATAAATCGCACAGACCATATTAATCTATCCTTATTGTGGTTTAATATTTACACAATGTAAAGTTTTTTAATGTTTAAAAATTTAATTTATTAATTCAAAAATTTTAAAACTTATTATCTGAATTCTGATTGGGAGATGAAGGATGACGTATTTCTTGAAATCTGGTTTCCAAGACGGGGCAGCGCACTGACGCAAACCCTGTACACATTACATTAATGTTTAGAAATTTAATTTATTAATTCAAAAATTTTAAAACTTATTATCTGAATTCTGATTGGGAGATGAAGGATGACGCATTTCTTGAAATCTGGTTCCCAAGAAGGGGCGGCGCACTGACGCAAACCCTGTACACATTACATTAAATTCCTTCTGCACAAGTTCATGTATGCTCAGGCGTAATGAACATATACTAAAATGAGCCCGAATTATAATAACTTTACAAACTATAAGTTTAGGGGCTTAAATTAAGCGATTGTCTAATGTTTAAGTACCCCATCCTCTTATTGTGTTGATTTCTTTTCATTTTTCTCTAGCTCTGACGCTCTGACAAGGATCTGACCTTGCTATCTCTCACACCCTGAAAACGATTTGCTTATTTGATAGAGTAGCTACAGTCGAGGTGCAAGCAGCCCTCCAGGTGGAGTCTAGGTATCGCTCCAGAACATGATAAATGACTGGGACCAATCCTCCATTCTAACGCATTAGAGGTAATTCATGGCTTGTTTAGATCACTGTAGCAGATTGTGAGCAGGTAAAGAATGGATAAGGAGGAAGGGAGTCCATGAGTCCCCTCAGTGCCCCGCTTCCTGATAAGCAGGTCCAGAGAATCAAGAATAAAAATCCCAGAATGTGACGTACGTATACTCACATCTTCTCTGGTAAGCAACGCTGCTCAACTGCAAGCTCTAGGTGTTCTTCGGTGATCAGGTAATATCAGACGTCTCTACATAATTTGTTGTCATTCTTGTAAAATCTCAGACAATTTTTGTTGTCATTCTTGTAATAGTCCAAATTCTTGCTGCTATTGAATATTGTATGCTGTAAATTTAGGTTACCTCCACCAGAGTGCATTGAGCACACAACCTGTCTTCATCTGCGAGGGGCTCAAGTCTCATGCCTCTCACCAATTGGACCTCTTCACGCAGATTCTCCATGCTGTCCATGTCTCTTTCTGCAGCATGGATTGCCAGATTTCTTCTCCCGTAGACTTCACTCTCTTCATCATGTGGATTTTATTAGGCCAGGGTTTCATCACAAATTCTTTCATATGTATTTAATTCGCAAAATAATCCACACTAGAATTTCTAGTGTTGAAGAATTAGTTTTGAAGATTATCAAACCACTTTTCAATATGGTTTTGCATGGTCCTAAATCCATCACGTGGTATACTTTTGACTATGCCAAATATGTGCAGGGAAGAGGGTTTAGAAGGGGCGAATTCAAAATTATTTACCTTCGTATTCACAAGGAAACAGACAAGATGCTAGCCAGAAAGTATATTTCGAAGCGAAAGCTCAGCATGGCGATAGATATTGATGATGTATCGACGTGCATTCTCAGAGTCTCTAAAGTAACTAGTAAGAACATTAGCACCATACTGTTGGAGATCATGTTTTCATATTGAAATTTCTTTGTGTGGAAGCCTAAAATGATAACAATTTATGAATACTTTGATTAGTGTGCAGATATTTCAATGGATTTGCAACCAAAAATATGCTCTCTTAATACAGAATGGAGAAATCTAAAATCTAAAGAAGAGCTTCTGGTATTCCTTCATCCTCATGATGGCATGTCATTTTGCTTGCAAGACGAATTATTGTGGGGAGCAACATGGTTGAGCTTCATCATATCTCAGCTACATTCAATCAAATAGCCAGAGTTTTGGCACCGAGATAACATCAATATATTCAGTTGGGACGAGAAACATGCAGGAACAAGAGTTCTTTTGGCTAAGGTTAAATTATGCACCAACATAAACACATAGTCGTAGTTACAACAAGGTGAATTCCGTGTGGATTTCCCAAAGCATCACTCTAATATCTGAAGTACTACCTGGATAGCAGGTACATCCTACTAGGTTTCCTGATAGATATCAGAATAAACATACATCAACTAGCCCTCTATGCAACAAAAAAACAAATAGATAATGTAAGAGAACTAAACAAGAAGTTAACTGCAAGAACTCATTAATTACTCAATAGTTACACAATTCTAGCTACACTTTCAAGTATTCTTTGACCTATTTGCAGATATCAATCTGTCTTTAATGGTATTCATTCAGATACAGATCCTCTATTTTTTCTGGTCTATTTGAAGGTGCTAAATTTTTTATAATCCTGAAATAGACAGGATTGTCAAACCATAAACATTATGCGGAGACTATAAAGTACAACGGAATACCTGAAATTCAACTTGGATGGCTAGGGTTTTGGCGGCTTTTGCAGGGTTGCATAGGGCCGTGGCACCGTAACTGTAGAGCAGGGTGGTACAGGGGAGGGCATGGAGGCATACGGTGATTGGACAGATGATGGACTAGGTTTCGTGGAGAGAGGCAGGGAATGGGATGTTCAAATCTGAGGCATCCTTTTAGACAGTCTCTATCGGGGGTTCCTGCAGGTGATATCAAATCTCATTTAATCGTTTTTAGTGAGTTGGAGGCTGTAGGTGATATCAAATCTCATTTAATTGTTTTTAGTGAGTTGGAGGCTCCTGGCACGAGTTCGCATGTTTCGAGTCCTTCTACCCGTGAGGTGGTGGGATGTTTTGGACAGGTGCCACTTGGAAAATTTATGTGTAGTTATTAATTATTTATAATCCTGGAATAGACAACCTGTTTTCTTTGGACAAAACACAGAGCCCGCCTTAGTCGAGTGTGTGGTGTTTGTAATGAGATATATTTAATAAAAAATTGTGGGGTTTAGTGGAGAGATTTTTCTTCTTTGGCCGAGATCAAGTTTTAGTGTGTATTTAATTGTGAGATGTTGGTTTTTGTTTTCAAACCAAAAATAGCATGATCCACGTATCTTCTTGTTACAAGATCTTCCCCAAGAATTTCAAGATCGATATTCTGATGAAAAAATAACCCAATGTGCAATCTCCCTCGCGAAGACGAAAAACCTTGAGGAGAGCTGATACTAAAATTTAATTGTCCCAGGTACCGCAAGCACTTCGCGCTAGTGGTGTGAGCGAGTATCGTGGTGATGGTTTTTGGTTCTGGCTGGGTAGTTTCAGGTTTCTGATTTGTAGTTTCGTGGTTGGTGTAGCAACCAATGAGGTGTTATTCTTCTTGGTTGGTGCTGGTGTGTCGGGTTGGTTTGGTTTGTCACTGGGAGAGACGGGTTGCTGTCAATTCTGTGGTGCATTCGCGACATTGGTTTCCCAGGTATGTGTAATGCAATTTATTGTTTGTTCTTGTCCGTATCCATGGTTAAAAAAAAATCAGAAAGATGGTTTAAAAAAAAAAAAATTGTTTTGGGGCTTTTTAGGCACATGGGTTTCCAGAGGGCGCTTCGTAGATTTCGTTGAACTTCTCCATCACCTGCGGCATATGGGAATCGTTCTTGGGACCTGTGAATATAGATAACCTCACAAGCCTTTTTTCCCTACCCTCGGCCTCGCAAACAGATTGTTGAAAATATCCTTCCTTCCTTCTTAGGCTTTTTGCAATCAAAGAAGAACGTCCCACTTACAGTGAGAAAAAAATCAGTACAACCACCACCATTCATTATTCTTGCGGCATGCAACGTGGGGGTCCTCAAACAGTTTCTAATTTCATTGAGACTAAGAATCTCATGTCCTTGAAGAAATTAGGTGGCCCGAACTTATCCTGGAGTTGCCCTCAAATTACCTCTTCGATATGTACATGCTAATCCATCCTTTTTTTCTGCCATCTCTTTCTTTGTGCACTAGAAGAGATTTAATCGAAGAAGCATCCACCAAAAATCAAGGATTTTACTTTTTGAAGCACTTCATCAAACTTTCATATAACTCAAGCATGAGAGTAAACATTCAAATGCAATGTGAAACAAGTAAAAACTTTTCCAACTAGATCTTATTAAAAAAAAGATGTGTCAGGTACACCAAAGGTGGTCCATCATAAATTGTAGTAGCAGAAAGTTTGATATCAATTGTTCTTTTTGCTATAGACATTATCCATCTTGATCCAAGAATGAGCAATTTTCCTTTGGGTTTGTAAAGGAAAAAAAAATACATGCTCTGACAATGCCAAAGAACATCAACGAAGTCACTGTCTACAGTAGAAATAAGTTTTTAACACTCTTTTACTGTTTCACCCATACATTTTTTTGTTTTTTTTGTAACTTGATACATACATATATCATATTTATTTAATTCATTTCACTTAGCCAAATATGATCATTTATATACAGTTTATTTTTATTGTGCACCTTACACCTTGAATTCATAGCATGGCTTCTTGAATCCTTACAAAACTAAAAGTTTAACTTTTTACTTTTTTGTATTGCTTATCAATCACAGGAAAAGAACAAATAGTTTTTTCTATTTTTTTTATTCTCATTTGCATGGCTTCTCACTCTCTAGCACATTGGCAAAGCAAAAATATACAAATACATCTGCATATTGTATACTATTAACATACATGTCACTTGCACGAACTAAATAGCCTCCTCAATAGCTTTGAGATGAATATCATCATTTAATTTTGCAATATAAACTCCGACACTTCTGATTCAATTTTAAATCAATTCTCTTTGAACATGTATCTATGCAAACTTTTTAGCAGTATTAAGTGATAGAAGACAATGACAATGCATAGCTATTGCTGAATTTCTTCAATTTTTTGAAAAGTTTTTTTTATTACCTGGCTTTAGCTATTAATATGGACAATTTTGTTTATACTAAAGCATTGAATTTATCCTTGAAGTTGAAATATTTTCCATCCTTCAAAGTCAGATTTGGGAGAGTTTTATATTTGTGAGGATGTATACAGTGAGAATTTATCAATTCTTCAAAGTCATGTTTGGCAATGGAAATGACATTAATGGGATTTTTTGAACATGTATTGCAAAGCAATTATGCAATTTCTGATATCGATGATCTTTGTGTTCATTGTCCACTTTAGATTCTGCCCATAAAATATCTAGATTATAACTATATGGAAATTAGTCTTTCATCATGAAGTCGATCAACGATCAATATCCTCTTCAATGACTTTTATATGGATTTGAATGCTCATGTATATTGTTCATCGCAATAGAATTTTGTTTCGAACTACTTCTATAGGTAAACAACAACTACATTTGTATTGCTCATCAACAATTGTAATTATCATTAAGACCTTTCCACTTTTCATTGTTTTTGATCATCGAATAGTCTACACATAGTCCACTTTAACAATTGTTGTATCTGTAATCTATCTGCTATATCAAAAGCACAATGCTTTGAATATTCTACACATATCCCACTGTAACAATTGTTGTATCTGCAATCTCTCTCCATGATATATTAAAAGCAAATTGCTATTTGCAAAAGAAATCTTGCAAGAGTGGATGTTGCCACCAAGTGGCTCTTGTTGATGTAATTTTGTAAGATTTAAACATTAAATAGTTAATTTATATATGCAATTTATATATTTGCGTGTGTGATATAATTTGAATCCTTTTGTACACAATCATTTTGAAGGATAATGAATAAGGGTTCCATCAAAATGCAAAATGTAGTGTTAATTGTTATATATGTTGATGGGCAATGAATACGGATTCCATCAAATGCAATAAATATGGATTCTATAAAAAATGCAATGTTAATTGCTATTATTATTATTATTATATATGTTGATAGTTAAGATGAATGCTTCTCCCATCCCAATATCTCAAATTTGATGGTATATTTTTCACTGTAAATGGATGATAATATTGTCATATAATCAAGTGCATTACACACTCTTATGAAGCATTGAAATATTAAGATAAAGTTTGATCATAATTGTTTGATTAGGGTGGTCATCAAATTCCTTCTCTTTTATGATCATATATTATGGATTTTTTTTACAAATACAAATATAATTAAAAATGCATTTTTAACCAAAAGGAGTGGCTAATGTTTTGAGGTTCGAGGTTCTAACACTGACCTTCAAAGTGGGAGATCATCTTCATCAGAATTTTTGTTATGATGACATGGTTCTTGTGGGTTTTCTATAAGGAGTTCTGCTCTTAACTCATAAACAAACACCAGGTTTTGGTGGTTAATTTGATTATACACAATTAATAAATTAAAAACATTATAATTATATTTTAATAATAGTCACAAAATAACAATATTTCTATACTATTGCTAACAACATATGGTCAATATTATTAGTGTTATTGTTTGCTTGAAATCTTGATTAGTTTTTTAATTTGATAATAACAATGTTCATTAATAGTTTCAATATGGAATGACCCTTGATTGAATGTGTTTGGAATGCCAGATTGTTATTCGTCCCAATATTCTAGTATTCAATTCCTAAATAATTGGGGTTGCTTGCCATCACAAACCCCAAATAAATTTTGTGGAATTACCAAGAAACATAATCCATATCAAAACAAATCTTTTGCATACACAACTACAATAAGTGTATTCTGATATAATACCTTAGTCACCTTTCTGCTTTGCATAGAGGATTCTATCTATGCTAATAGTCATAGATTGTTATGGCTATTGTAGGATTTAATGCTCAGTAACAAAGGAAAACAACGACAAAGGAAGAGCTAGAGAGGGCATTTGGGAGGTACTTTAATTCAAATGGGCAAGTTTATGGATACATTGTTTTTATTCATCTTAACTTCTATCAATTGTCAACATCTCCAAGTAAATAGATCCTTCCTACAACTTTCTACAAATAGAGCAGGACATTGCCACCACGTGGCTCTCGTTAACCATATATTTACAAGCAAGGATGAATAAAGGTGAAATCAAATCACTTAACACTAACATCAAGTACAATATACATTATATCCCCACGTTATCGTGTAAATATGTCACTTATTAACCATATATTTACAAGCAAGGTTGTGATTCACATTGCAAAACATAACTCTGAAAAGATTTTTTATATAGAAAACAACTCAACGAACCATTATGTAATAACCCAACTGCCACAATAAATAGTTGTATTGTGTCTTTTTATCTGTAAGTCTTGCACACTAATATATTGATAAATATCTGCTCGGCCTTCACATGATTATATATACACCTTTTTCTAATTACAATGGAGTTGAGGTGGTTGGTGAGATCCTTGGTGAGATCCCTCATGTTGGTGATAATGTAAACAGATTTTAGTTGTTTATTGGTGAAAATTCAAGTTAATGTTAATCATATTACTGATGTATAAACTTATTTAGTCAATGTGCATTAAACTTCATTTTGATATTCTTTGATTGTTAAAATATTAACCTTCTAATTAATTTTTTTAATGCAGATTTATTATTATTTCCAAAAAACTTTTTTTAAAATATTAACCTTGCATTAATATTGAATAAATGTTTTCATCCATAATTACTTTAAAATTAAAATATAAATATAAGTGGCTTTTTCATAATTGAGTTGGAACCTACAAAATATTCAAAATACGTAACACCCTTTCACAACTCCAAGAGCCTTTATAGAAAAGTCGTATTGTTTTCCTATAAACATGAGAGAAATCAATAGAGAAAGCATATGACCATATTATTCTCTCATTGCACCGAGAGGCGCTCTACAACCCAGTATGAGGGAGATCTTGTGAGTTGAGTGTTTGTCGATATTGTCGGCCATAAATAAAATGTAATAATTAAAAGTAAAAAGTAATAATATGAGGGAGATCTTGTAAAAGCTCCTTGAGTGCAACACCTTAGAAGAGGTTTGCAACTTAGGAGATTTGATCCCTCTCGGCGCTTAATAGAGCCTAGGATTTTAGGGAAAACAATACTCTGCGGCAATAAATAATCGTGTGTAAAATCTAGTTATATAAATTAACTTGGTTAAAGGTAAGACTTTCACTCTTCCCTAGATGCATTAATGGTTAATAAAACAAGTTTTAGACCATATTCAACAAAAGGACTATTTCAACTCAAATTTATATTTAAAAGGAAACAAATATCTCATATTAGTTTTTGTGGTATTATCATATTTTTGCAGTCCCTTGGTATATTTTCTTTACATTTGGTGGCTATTATTCACTTGTGCAAGTGATATTCCTTTTTGATGGCCAACTTCTTGTTGGATTTTTGACATATGGGGGTTGTTTCAGTGTGGTTATTTAGATCTAGTTTATATTGGGACTTTTTTTGTATTTATGTTGTTTCCAGGTATATGTTATATTGTGGTATGTATTGTTGGGGCTTATATGTTGCCCTGTATTTTGGATTGTGGGGGTTTGCAGCCTGTTGTTGCTTGTACTTATGTTTTGGTAGGGTTTCCTTGTGCCCACTGTCTTGTTTATTTAGGACTTATGTTTTTCTCCTGGACTTTGTTGGCTCTGGGAGAGCTTGTTTTTATTGGTTAGTTGTGGATCTTGGCTTTATGCCTTGCTACTTGTCTCTTCTGTGTGAAGACTGGTTAGAGCCTTGATATTTTATCTCACTATATTGGTTATTTATTAATAGTATGATATTTTCTCGTGATCGAAAAAAAAACACATAAAATTTATATAATTTTTTAAACAACTTATTTTAAAAAAAATTTCTCATATAAATATATAATAATATAAAATTTTAAATTTTAAACCATTATTGAAACGTTTACTTCATCGAACGTAAATCAAATTAATATCAAAACAACTTTAAACAAGAGCTGCGGGCAGCTTAGTCCCTACCTTATAACATAAAAACAAAAATTAATGTTAAATAACAATAAGACAAAATAAAAATTTAATAAAATGATTCACAAATTCAATTTGTAATTTAATTATAAAGACTAAGCTACACTCAGCTACAAAAACTCAAAATAATTTGAGATATGAGTGCAATTTTTTAATTTGTTGAACTATTGTAGTCTTAGCACAAGCTCTCCACATTCATGGTGTATTTGAGTGGATTCATGGCGTATTTGAGTGGAATCTAACACCAAATACAAATTATTTTAAAACATGATTCCAATATTTTGCAAGAGACTCTTATTTAACATGAACTATCCATGAATCGAACCCCAAATGAAAATAATAACAAATGCTTTGATATTGCAACTTCATCTTATCTTATGCAACAAATTCAGTTTGTCACGATCATTTACTTAATTACAGTAAAATTACAAGAGTGAGACACCGTTAAACAATAAAAATTGAATGCAGGAGAAAGAGACAAGGCATAGATGCTTCAAGAAATTGGATACTAGTGTTTCTAGGGAGTTCTTGATGTTTGGAAAGTTCTTAATGACGGACCATTTGTAAAATCCAACAAATATATATATATATATATATATATATATATATATATATATATATATATATATGATTATTTTAATGTACTAAAATTTATTTACTAAAAATCATAAAGAGAAAATTACTTAAGCAATATTATTATTATTTTATTTATAATTTTGTAAAATATTATATCATATCCACATATACTGCGATGTAAGATATAATTTGTTAATATCGGATATAATTTATTTTGTAATTATATTTATATTTCCAAAATTATATGAATTTTAATTATAAATTTCTTTAATATTTTTTATAGTTATTTTGTTAAAAGTTTTATGGGTAACCCATATCACCCACTTCTTTGTAAAGCTCAATAATACATTAAATTATTTAAATCTGTAATATTAGAAAGACCAATATTAATTTAAATAGTAGTTATAAAACCATAGTAGATTATTACATGAGACATGTGATGAAGGTTTCATTGAGTATTTTTAATATAAATGAGTTCTCCCAAAATACATCACACAACCCTCATGCATGTTTGATTATTAATTACAACATCTATGTTTCATTGAGTATTTTTAATGTAGATGAGTTCTCCCAAAATATGAATTCTCAAAATACTTTGAAATACAAAATTAATATATATAAAACTTATAATATTATAGATTACAATATAAAATATTATTTAATTACAAAACTTTATATTTTGTAATTTTGTTGAAAACATTTTCAACAATTTAATATATTAAAAAATATAAAATTCTTACATGTTAAAATATAAAATATAATTTAATTACAAAACTTTATATATTATAATTTTGTTGAAAAACATCTTCAACAATTTAATATATTAAAAAATATAAAATTCACTTAAAATTCACTTAAAAACATTTGTAGTGATTTGGTGGAGTAATTTGAACAGTTCTACGATTTTAACTTTAAGGTTTCTTTGGCTACCTTCATTACATGTCTCATGTAATAATCCACCTTCAGTGATTCGGTGGAGCAATTGTTCTCAAAAGGAACTTCATTTATATGGTTTTTTCTTTATGGCTATAGACTATGCTGCAGTATGTAAGGTCGTTTGCCAACGATTATGGCTATCATCCATGCACAATTCGGAGAACAATACTTGTGACCAAGCCTATATTCTTGTCCAGAACATACTAGAAATGGTTGATGCTATTTGCACTGGCTGCATTCGTGCAATTATGTTACAATGACAAAGTAGTAGTTTTCCATGTGACCAAGTGTGGAAACCGAATTTGACTGTAGGAAACATGAACTAGCAACAAGAACAAAGAACAAAGAATAAGAGATATAGATCTCTTCAAATTGTGGGATTTACCTTTAAGTTGTTGTGCAACCATCAATTTTTTTTATGCTAGTGATTTTGTTGTTAATTACCAAAGTGAACAACGTTTGCAGAGAAAACATTTGTAAATGGAAGACCATTGATGAAATACTTTTTGAATATTCTTCATAGGAAATTCCAGCGACCTCATCACTTGTAGAGAAAACATTCGTAAATGGAAGACCATTGATGAAATACTTTTTGAATATTCTTCATAGGAAATGCCAACGACCTCTGGGCAACATTCCTTTAGCTGAGGGTTCCGTAAAGTGCATTCAATCAACCCATTTTCAGTTTATAAATTGCACTCCAGGTTGTGCCAATAGCTGCTCACTATTTCTTGTTTGCAGTATGCACAAATCAATGAATTATGTATCATTGCTTGACTGCATTGAGTGCATACTAAATGGTACGGAGGTGTGAATGCATTCCTTTCCTTCAGAAGCCCTTGTATCTGCGCAAGTGTTTTTTATTAAAAAAAAGACACATAGAGTCAACCAACAATTTTGCAACAAAGAAAATAAATGCAAACTGCTCAAACTAAATGCAAACTGAAAATTTAGGGGCAAGCATATGAGATACATGAAAAGTTTAGGAGGCTCATCTAATATAAACAGATTAGCACTTCAGGATGGATGTGATAATAAAACATATTCTTACTTCGACTATAAGCAACTCGTTGATGAGATTATTATAATGAGCGATTCCCTCTTCATTGACTCGGCCATGTCTTGGAGAGCCCTCTGTCAAAAAAATATAAAATTGGAAAGGCGGAAAACACATTGTAGATTCATATGTATATGTAACACCGGACCTTAATTCAACTTACTTGGAAATATGCGCATCCAGGAGATAGAAAAATGATAGATGTCCATTCCCATGTATTTGAGACGCTGAATATCTTCCTGCATTCAGATGGCAAATGAATTAATTCCATCAACGCTCAAAAGAGCTTCAATTCTTAAAATAGTTTTAATTATTTGTACCTTATAGCGATGGTATTGATCTATTGCAATATCCCCATTCTTTCCATCGGCAATTTTAGCTGCATTGATGTTCAATAACACCAAATAAGAGATACCACTTAATTAAACTACCCAACTTTTCAGATTGATAATGGGGTTGCTAGTGAAACCTGGAATGTGGGAGAATGTATCCCAAATGCTGGGGCCTTACCCATCCTCACGAGCAGCTCCTTCAACCTATAACAAAATTAGAATTTATGAAGTCTAAATATTGTCAGGGAAACTGACAAGCACATAATATAATGGATGAATCTAGGTGCAGGGAGTTGTCATGAAGGTGGAACCTGATAAGCAGCTGACCCGACACCGAATTTGAAACTCTTTGGGAAGCTGCTTCTACCTATTCTTGGAGTTGCTGCAAATACAATGATCAATAGATAAATTGAAAGCAAACAGCTGCATAATGACCTAATTAGACCTGGAATTCCTGCCATCTTACAGATTCTTATTTTTGAATTGAAGTGAGATGAGAAGCAAGTTTGTTGTCTGGTGGGAGACTTATTGTTATAGCTATATGCCTGGAGTGAGAGCGATATGAGCGTTTGCAAATGCGTCCGGGCAAAACCCATTAGCATGTTTGGTCATTATCATAGTGTTGAAGACTATTTATGAATAGTCATAATGAGAGTGGCCCAAATTCCAAACAGAAAAGAAAATGAAAATCCCATTAGACACAGGTTAGGTCTGTCGGTTTAAAAATAGGTAGGTTAATCTTAGTAACTAGGAGATCAATTTACAAGGTGAAGTAGAAGATCATAGAATGTTAAAATGTGATACCTACCAAAGCTTGGATGCCACAAATAGATCCTTCCTATTCATTCTTGCATCCATGGCAGCTCTCAGTCCATGGCAAACCTGCAACACACAGCTAAGCAATCAACCATGCAGACTATTGAAGCAATTCAAAGACTCCCACAGTATTTTTTCAAAAAATCAATGAACCCACAATTTTTAGTCAATAATCACAACAACTAAAGGCAAATCATTACCTCCTCCTCACCACCATATTCTGAAGCAGTATCAATATGGTAGTAACCCTCCTGCAATACCCAATTGTCAAATAAATTATCAGAATTCTAAGAATAGTTTCATAAGCCTCATTGAGCCCAGCCTCTTTTTCTACAAAGTCCAGGAGCATGCTCTCCGCGGCTTCCATCTAAATACATGCATTCCAAGCATGATCGTTTGCAAGAATTAAACTAACAAACATTCAAATATCCTGACCTTTACGGTGCCATTTCTGTCTCCAGCCAAACCTGCAAACACCAAGGAAACTCCTGTATCGCTTGATTCGCTTCTCCCGAACACCACAACAATAATGCTTCTCTCCTGATTTTTAGAGGGAAAGTGGGCCCGTTATGGTGAAGTTTAAGTCTAAGAACCCACATTGTTTATAGCAAGTGGAGGGTTCCATGTGGCAAGGGAAAAGTGTCTACAAGTGGAGACATCATCGAGATATATTATAGGAGTATGTGGCAAGGGGAGTGGCACAAAAATGACAAATACAAAAGAGAGGAAGACATAGAGAAAATTATCCAACATCTAATGATCTAGAGTAAGGAGAGGCTCAAATTAAAATATAAGAACACCTTACAATGTAATAAGAAGATATAACTAGGATAAAGACATTTATGTAAATAAGAACTTTAACTTTACCCCCCACAAAAATAACATATCATTTAAACATGATCATGTTTTCCTTTCTTGTGTTCATTAAATGTAAATGACTCAAGTGAAGCCATTACTTCATACTTGAACAAGGTGAAGATTCCCAATCTCAAATTCTACAATGGGAATTATCCTCTAGTGATGGGAGGAACCTGAATTTTTGTTGGAACTTCTGTATTTGAATCCTCTATGTGCATGGCATGGGTTTCTGTAGTTCTTTGTTCCTCAGTAGTTTTCGAGTATGCTTTTTTTCTTGTGGTTCAGTGGATGATTCCCTACTCTTATTTCCTTTTTTGTTCTTCCTCTTGTAGTCTTGTATCCATTGCTAATTTATCATTAGCAAATTTCTCCAAGGCCTCAAGATGTGTCTTGCACCTAACTCTATCTTGTTCTGTGGCTTCTACTTTTGCTAGTCTAGTTGCCTCATTTGCTTCTTCATGTTCCTCTTCAATTGAGGAGGAGGCACTCTTTTTCTTGCCTCCCTTTCTTTCTACAAGGTCATTTACTGACACTGCTTTTCTTATGTCTTCTTCATGTTTCCACCATTCATCTTGACAGGGCCATCTAATTTTGCACTTGTGGCAGTGCTTATAGACTACATTTCCGGGGTCATGCCACTACAATTTTTCTTCTTCGAAATGAAATGTCTCTAGCGCTTCTACATCAACCTTTGTTTCTTCCTTGCTAGCTATACTATGAAGATTCTACCACAATGGGAAAAGGAGGCCCTGGTTCTTTCTTCATTATTGTGAGGATTGCATCTACCCCATGCACATATGTTTGATATGAAATTTCTTGTCACACCAATTTGTCAGGAATGAACATAAGAAGGGGGTGGCGGCTCTTCTTCACATGAAACATCCCAATATATGTGTATTTCTTTTTTACATACTAGTTACCAATTGAGATAAGGGCTTGCATCACCTTCTTCGACATGCACTGTGTTGGTTCAAATAATAGCAATTCATAAACAATCACCAAGAAGTGATCATAGATATTGTGGTAGTAAATATTATGCTCATGCTTCCATAACTGTAACGTCCCCTTCCGTCGTCAATTGCAGGGAAGGAAACATTAACAACACACCGGGGCTTTTGGTAGACTTAGCCCCAATATTAAATTACCCATAAATTCATAACAATTAAAAACTTCTATATGCAGATTCATCTCAATATAAACACAGCGGAATAAACATACTAACAAGCACACAACCAGTAATGCCTAACATATATACATATATATATATATCACAGCGGGGGATGATTCAGCATATAGAGACTCAATCTCATTACAATACCATGCATGGATTCCAAATTAAGATAATCAACTCATTTCATTAAACATGGACAACTTAACATATTGCAGAACACAAAATGCAAATAATTTATAATACACAGAACACTTATCTTGAGAAGTAGATGTCCAACGACTGGCTACGTGAGAGCAACGTTCCACCCAACCATAGATCTCTGTCCAGCCTATATTCTTTCAGCTGAGAGATCACCCCCGAGCTGGGCTGTGTATCCACTAAGGAAGAACTAGCTGGGCTCACTCACAGCCATGGTTTCGGTCATCAGCTATGCTAAGCCAACACACCGTTGGGTTTATCAAGCATACAAATGACAAATGAGGAGGATGCTAAGCCAGTGAGCTTAACCACAAAGCTACAGGCATCTCAAATGAACTCAGCAGTCATGGCACCCACAATACCTACCACACCCAACACAAGGAAGGTCCCCTTCTCTGCTGCACAGTCCCTCAGGCGTCCCTTCCCTCCAGTGCTCTTCAGGGTGGGCATAGAAAGGTCCAGCTGCTAATTCCTTGAGATTCTAGCCTTCACTGGGTTTATCAAGCAAACCAAACCTCTGCTCAGTCATTCACACTTGGATTTCTCACAGTTCTGTTATCCAGTAACTCAATCCCGTCACTTCATTTCTGGGCTGTAAAAACTGGGATTTCCAATGGATTTCGGGGTAGCTAATGCTCCCAAATTCACCCCAAGGTTCATACCAATGGATCCCCCATTGGATTTCACTGTCCGATGCCAAATCTGGGCGTTCTTGGCTCTTCAAAACGCGGGTTCTTTCAAAGTCGCGATTTCTGGTTTTTCACTCTGCTGGCAAATCGTTTTTGGATGGAAAATGGTGCTGGTTAGTTTTCCAATGGAATGGGGATGAGGAAGAAGCAACATCCATGAGGTAGAGTGGCTTGTGGTACAAGAAAACAGAGCCCATACTCTACCATACGAATTTCTGGGTTGCCCATGCTCCATTGAAGCCATGGACTGAAATCCTCAACCACTTCCTTACAACAGAATTAAATGTCATCCAGGAAAGTCAAATGGGTTCTCAAGGTGACATATGGCAGCCTATGGTTCAATCCCATAGCCCCCTCACCACTCCCTAGTGGATACACATGGCCCCTTCTCATTCGTTGCCTCCATAGCCAGTCTTGGTATTTTATATTGCATGATGTTTATTTACATCCTTTTTACAATTTCCATGGCTTAAGAGCACATGGGCATCAAAATCTCAATGCTTTCCTTTTAAATCAAAATTCAGGCTTTCACTAGCGGGGCCTTGGCCTTGAGCTCCACGCTAGGAAAACATACATCACATGTACACATTATTTACATTAAATGCTAATGTATCCTAAGGGTCAAAATGGGGTATTACAATCCCCTCCCCCTTAGAATAACACCGTCCTCGGTGTTCCAAGACTTAGGCATACATATACAATTTACACATGTCCAAAACTTCAAAAACTTTGCAGATCTTCCCTGCATTCTGTTCTTTACTTTGAACTTTCAGGACCAGGTCCTTTGATTTTCACGAGCTGCTCCTGCCGATTCAGATCTTCCAGCTCATCCATAAGTCTGAAAAATTTATGGCTGCTAGGACTCACACAGTTCCACTAGCCCCATCTTTCATTACTGCTCATGCTGAGCCCTTTAGGACGGTTACATGTCCACACGCATCCTTGAGATGCTTTCATAGTCATTGCTTCCAGCAATACCTACACTCAAACATTGAATTAATTCACATGTTTAGTTTATTTTCATAGGAAATCATAACCAAATCATATACACATGTATATTCATAAGAAAGAAATTACAAGATAACCAAATACTTATCTGCATTAGATGTCTTCACTTTATTCCATAGGGTCCTTTGCTTTACAAGCCTTGGAATCGCCTATGGATTTGGGTGTTTGGCCAGCGCGCAGGCTGCCCCTCAACATCAAATAGTCTTGTATGTTTGGCCAGCGCACAGGCTGCTCCACAACATCAATATTCTTGCATGTTTGGCCAGCACACAAGCTGCTCCACAACATCAATATTCTTGCATGTTTGGCCAGCGCACAGGCTGCTCCACAACATCAAATAGTCTTGTATGTTTGGCCAGCGCACAGGCTGCTCCACAACATCAATATTCTTGCATGTTTGGCCAGCGCACAGGCTGCTCCACAACATCAATATTCTTGCATGTTTGGCCAGCGCACAGGCTGCTCCACAACATCAATATTCTTGCATGTTTGGCCAGCGCACAGGCTGCTCCACAACATCAATATTCTTGCATGTTTGGCCAGCGCACAGGCTGCTCCACAACATCAATATTCTTGTATGTTTGGCCAGCACGCAGGCTGCTCCAAATCATAAATAATCTTGCCCAACCAGCCACTCTCTGGATTTACCAAGCAACTTTTAGTTCTTTCAGGGTCCTTGCTTCCTGCATTGACCAAGGTTTCCAACAAAGAAACAATAATGCATCAGCTCACTGTTACAAGCTTTATACTTGAAACCTTCATTATTCCAAACAAGAAATAAATGAAATTGAATACTTATCTGTATTGTGCATTTCCTCTTTGGTCCACAGGGTCCTGCTTTTACTTTATAAGCCTTGGGATCCTCCTGCGGACTAGGATGTTTGGCCAGCACGCAGGCTGCTCCAAATCATCAAATAATTAACACCTTACCAGTACACCTTCACGCCGACTGGAAGGAAACTTCACTACGACCATTTCTAGGTCAAGGCTCTACTATGGAGCCATAGGCATATAATAGCCCTTTCATCAATACTTCACAACCCTTCATCGAAACCCCACAACCTCCACAACCTCCACAACATCCTTTTATTTATATTAACCCTTCCACCACAACCCCTCACAACATCCTTTTATTTTGATTCTTTAGTGTGTAACATCAATTATAATTTGTTTAGGCTGAAAACACAAGATGGATAAGCAAGTTCATTAGTATTGCTGCTCTAAACTGTAAACATATTTCATAACATTCACTATCCAACCTTGAAACACCAGGAATGCGTCCATTCCCTTAAGGCGTAGTCAATATTGGTATCCCTAACATAACTCAGCATTAGAAAGGCGTGCACTCCTTACTGATGTGAACTATGAAGGTCCTAATCATACTTCAAGCAGTCTGCCATAATGGAAATAAAATCAAAACATGCTCTGCATATTAACTCTAATAATTAGACATGCATGTATATATATATATATATCATTCAGGGTTTGTGGAACACTTATCCATTTTGCAGATGTTATTTCTCTTCTTTAATGAGGAATGGAGGCTCCTTCTCTGAGTTGACAGTCCCTCGGTTTGCCATCCCAATTCCTTTTGATGTTACATGCCTCTCACATGTCTTACTGACATAATCTTCACCATCTCACTCATATTGTTTACCAATCATGTAGTGCAGATGAGACATTAATAATGTCTTATGGCGTTTCACCTGAAACCCATTTTCAAATCATGGAGTCCCTTCCCATGAAGTTTGGCTTCTGCAGGACCTCTCTCTCTTGGTCTTACTGCAATGTGTCTCCCTGGCACACTTATTGAACAGCCAAACAGTTAGCAACATTTAACAATACAATTCAAATCTGATTGTTCCATAACCAATCCATGGCACTAATAATTAAATTCAGTATGAATTTGCAACTCTGTTTACTACAGAAATTGATTTTCTTATCCATGAGGTTATCCTCATATTGTTTGGCTCCTGTAAGTGACACCACTCTGCCCGTTATGGTCTTATGCCCGCTGCCATACATGAGCATCCACTTACAGCATGTCCTCCTGACACATTTTCATGTAAGCCAAACAGTCATTAGCAATTATTAGCAAAATTTCAAATCTGAAACATTTACAAATCTGAGATTTACAACTGTTCTTACAAACAGAATTTAGAGCTCTCAACCATGAGATTCCTTCTCATAAGTTCTAGATCAAATTTCACAGTCATACCATTCATACAACTCTGTCTTTCCACAGAGCATTCTAGCAGCCCATCGATCATGATTGGGCTCTTCATGCACTTACTATTCTGCATTCATAACAGCCCATGAAATGATCCTAGAATTATCATCAATTCATCATTTCATTCATTATTTATTTTGCAATAACATATGCATCAGTTCTATGCATTCATACAATGCATCACAAGATTTATAAAATCTCTTAATGCTCATCTACTCAATGCTACCTTGCATTGTTTCATGAGTACTAGGCATTCAAGCATATTATGATCGAAACATGACTATCTCATATAACTTGCATTACCATAATCAGGACCACTAGTCCTCACTTGCTTGGGTTATTAAGCACATAACCAACATACACATGGCATGATATAAATTCATATGAATGCATTGCGATTTCTAAACAGTCATAGGGTGTAAGGATCATTTCCTTCACTTACCCACTCCTCACCAAGCTTGGTAGGTTAACAGTCCCAATCGTTATTCAATATCACATGCAAACTAACTCATCATAGCTCAAACGTAGTTGAAGAGATCTTACCAAATCCTCTTTCAACATTCATGCAATTTGGCACCAATAATCATTACCTGCATGGTTACCATTAACATCATCTGATGTTACCTGATCAGCTGGCCTCTTACCAAGGCTGCTCAGTCCTTTTTCCAACTTTGTGATCATAGATTTGTTGCACCATCCTTTCTGCATAAGGTTGTTGGCTTCATGCAACAACATCCTCAGCACATTTAGCCATGCTCTTTGTTATCCTTGGTCCTACAACCAATACCAACATCAACAGTGCTTATCAACCACAATATTCTCCATTAGTGGTTCATTGCATATGCAGACTTCATTATTCTACCAATATGCAATATCCAATTTATGTACAAGCATTTCCATATGCACTATGCAATGTTTGTTAAGATGCCATCTAGTGCATATACATCTATGTAATCCCTTACATTTTTAACATTTTTATGCCATATGACAATTTCATAATTGTAAGTATGGTAACAAACAGGGGTTTAAAGAATTCTTCCCTTTTCGATCCCTCACTGTAACATGGAATTCTTCTTCCATATCATGCAATTGTAGAAATTGCCCACATTGACAACAAAATTTTGTTTGCCAAACAGCCGTTGGCACTCTTTTGCGCTAAATATCTGTGATATATGTAGAACTCATTCAAACTCTGGTCATGCATCCTTGTTCCCTGCTGGACAAGCTTTCCAATGCCTGTCCCCGTGCTCCATTCCGACATCGGGTGTGGAAACAACGTTGTTTCAAAAATGACAACTCTTACCAATAATTCTGCACATTTTACACAGTTGCATTCTGGTCCAGAATGCCAACTTCAGCCACCTGTGGAAGAAAATCTATGAAGAATCGCAAAACTTTTATATTGGGCAAAGTTAGTCCATATAACAAGGAACACTCGGCACTTCGCGGATCTCAATTTTGATGCACCATTCATCTTTTATAAAATTCTGGGTTTAACTACTCCTTACTTTTCACATTTTAAACTCCCTTTGCATCCTGTGCTCCACCTGTGCGCCACCTGCGCACAACCTGCGCGCAATCCGCGCACTATCCGCACGCAACCTGCACGCCATCTGCGCACAACCTATGCGCAATCTGTGCGCGACCTGCGCGAAATCCACGCGCGCCCCGCGCGCAATCCGCGCGCAATCTGTGCGCGACCTACGCGCAATCCGTGCGCGATCCGTGCGCGCCCCGCGCGCAATCTGCGCACAATCCGCGCGCAATCTGTGCGCGACCGGCGCGAAATCCGCGCGCGATCTGTGCGCGCCCCGCGCGCAATCCGCGCGCAATCTGTGCGCGACCTACGCGCAATCCGCGCGCGATCCGTGCGCGCCCCGCGCGCAATCTGTGCGCGACCTGCTCGAAATCTGCGCGCGATCTGTGCGCGCCCTACGCGCAATCTGCGCACAATCTGTGCGCGACCTGCGCGCAATCCGTGCGCGATCTGTGCGCGCCCCGCGCACAATCTGCGCACAATCCGCGCGCAATCTGCAGACATTCCGCGCACCGCGCAGATTTAAAACTGCCGCCGCGCACCTTGCGTTTCCTGTAACTTCCGGGGTCCATTTCTCCTTCGTCCCTTAACCAAATTGGACAAATTTGGTACCGTTGGAAAGCTCTGGAAGAGGTCTATGCACCTATGTGATCTTCTTTTGCATCTGAGGAATCTGTCCCTGTCATTTTTCTCAATCAGCATGCCGCCCCCAACTTCCCAATTCCACATCAAAACCATTTTGTCTCTTGCCTGCAACTGCAACTTTTCACAATAGTTAGAAAATTTTCTGGAATGTGCCATTTCATCCCCTTACAGAGGTGAACTACTACGTAAAAACTTGCATAAAAACAGTAAGAGAATGACAAGAACTTGCATCTCTAATAAGGTATTTTCTTTTCATTTCACATTCAACAATCCAACCAATGGATTCACAATCAATCTCCAAGCAGCCAACAAGCATGGGTAAGGAGACTCATGAGCATAAGGGCATAATTTGCAGGCTTTCCTCACTTCTGAAAACCATCAATCGGCCACACAATGTGGGTTCATTGTAATTAACAATCATCATTAAGACATGGGGCTGTAACAACTGATTATTCATGCTTTTAAACAAACAGAACTCATTTCCAGCCATGCTCAACATTCAAGTTCATGCATTCAAAGCATCATGGACATTCAAGGAACATGGATTCATCATTAATCAAGGTCTCAAGCACATGATGCATCATCTCCTATGCACAGCAATTAACAACAACAACAACAAAAACAGTATAAGATGGCAGAGGTTGCCCCTCCTTTCTCTCCTCCATGGAGGCAAACAAACAAATACAAACTGAATGCTACAGCATTGGGGACAAATTAGAGCAAGCATTCAACCTAAAAATGAATTTTCTCGCTCCTTCCCCTATTTCATAGAATGCAATCAATGCAAGCATCTAGCAAAAATCCCCAAACAGTCATGGAAATGATTTCCCATTCCAACAAATAGAAGCCATGCAATCTTGAGGTTTCTTTAATGCATTTTAGTCCCAAATACAAAATGCATGTGCAAACAATGATTTATATCTCTGTGAAGGGCCCAACAGCCGTAGTGTTGAACCTAGAGCTCTGATACCACTCTGTAACGTCCCCTTCCGTCGTCAATTGCAGGGAAGGAAACATTAACAACACACCGGGGCTTTTGGTAGACTTAGCCCCAATATTAAATTACCCATAAATTCATAACAATTAAAAACTTCTATATGCAGATTCATCTCAATATAAACACAGCGGAATAAACATACTAACAAGCACACAACCAGTAATGCCTAACATATATACATATATATATATATCACAGCGGGGGATGATTCAGCATATAGAGACTCAATCTCATTACAATACCATGCATGGATTCCAAATTAAGATAATCAACTCATTTCATTAAACATGGACAACTTAACATATTGCAGAACACAAAATGCAAATAATTTATAATACACAGAACACTTATCTTGAGAAGTAGATGTCCAACGACTGGCTACGTGAGAGCAACGTTCCACCCAACCATAGATCTCTGTCCAGCCTATATTCTTTCAGCTGAGAGATCACCCCCGAGCTGGGCTGTGTATCCACTAAGGAAGAACTAGCTGGGCTCACTCACAGCCATGGTTTCGGTCATCAGCTGTGCTAAGCCAACACACCGTTGGGTTTATCAAGCATACAAATGACAAATGAGGAGGATGCTAAGCCAGTGAGCTTAACCACAAAGCTACAGGCATCTCAAATGAACTCAGCAGTCATGGCACCCACAATACCTACCACACCCAACACAAGGAAGGTCCCCTTCTCTGCTGCACAGTCCCTCAGGCGTCCCTTCCCTCCAGTGCTCTTCAGGGTGGGCATAGAAAGGTCCAGCTGCTAATTCCTTGAGATTCTAGCCTTCACTGGGTTTATCAAGCAAACCAAACCTCTGCTCAGTCATTCACACTTGGATTTCTCACAGTTCTGTTATCCAGTAATTCAATCCCGTCACTTCATTTCTGGGCTGTAAAAACTGGGATTTCCAATGGATTTCGGGGTAGCTAATGCTCCCAAATTCACCCCAAGGTTCATACCAATGGATCCCCCATTGGATTTCACTGTCTGATGCCAAATCTGGGCGTTCTTGGCTCTTCAAAACGCGGGTTCTTTCAAAGTCGCGATTTCTGGTTTTTCACTCTGCTGGCAAATCGTTTTTGGATGGAAAATGGTGCTGGTTAGTTTTCCAATGGAATGGGGATGAGGAAGAAGCAACATCCATGAGGTAGAGTGGCTTGTGGTACAAGAAAACAGAGCCCATACTCTACCATACGAATTTCTGGGTTGCCCATGCTCCATTGAAGCCATGGACTGAAATCCTCAACCACTTCCTTACAACAGAATTAAATGTCATCCAGGAAAGTCAAATGGGTTCTCAAGGTGACATATGGCAGCCTATGGTTCAATCCCATAGCCCCCTCACCACTCCCTAGTGGATACACATGGCCCCTTCTCATTCGTTGCCTCCATAGCCAGTCTTGGTATTTTATATTGCATGATGTTTATTTACATCCTTTTTACAATTTCCATGGCTTAAGAGCACATGGGCATCAAAATCTCAATGCTTTCCTTTTAAATCAAAATTCAGGCTTTCACTAGCGGGGCCTTGGCCTTGAGCTCCACGCTAGGAAAACATACATCACATGTACACATTATTTACATTAAATGCTAATGTATCCTAAGGGTCAAAATGGGGTATTACAATAACATTTAGCAATGCACATGTACATGTGGGTCACTTAGCTTCCATTTCCAACCCATTACAAGAAAGGTATTAGATGTACAAATGGTGTCCATCAAGTAATAGGACATGTAAATCAATGGAAGAGTCCCTGGACTTGCATGTCTTACTTTTGATATGGCTTGATTTAGAGAGGCAGAGAGGATAGCAACCCAATTGAATATCGTACCGGACTATGTTATCAAATGGATCAAAGGAACCCATTCTTATTTGAATTTAGTTTCATCTGCTTCACCATACAATTTGCTTATCATTTCTATTGTGATCTTGCATGGTGTTCTTAGTTGCTTTGTGTAATACTCCCCATTCTTCCTCGCTCTAAAAGTTGTTTTGTTTATCCACCAACTCTTTAATAATTCATGGTAGCTTATCCTAAGTTGTAGTAGCCACTCTTATGTTAGGTCTACCTAGGGATTTGGAAACTTGTGCATTAATTCGATATTGGATAGTTGAAACAAAGTTATTGCTTTCCCTTGAGAATCTCTGACTAACCTGTAATTTGTGTACTTGTGCTTTATAATCCATGATATCATCTCCACACAAGGAAGGATCATTGACCTGGTAGCTACCTATTTATGAGCTCACACACTCCCTAGGTCCAGTGGTCTTGTAGCAGGGACTAATTTCGAATAGGTCTCCCAAATGAATGTCCAATATATCTCTAGTCCCCACTTGTAACTAGTTTCCTTGTATATTATGCATTGTGTGTCCCCGTAGACAATTCCAAACAATATCACTACATCATCCTATGTATCTTGCTCAATAATCTCCTCTCGCTATGGGCTTGTGTCAACTACTGCTTCCTTTTCGCTCTATGTTCTTTTCGGTGCCATGCTTTACCTGTATTTTCCATTTCATGTTTTGAATAAATAACAACTATACTATTTCAAAAGAATCATGGTGCTCTTGCCTCCCCCTGTGTTGAGTTACTTCATCGCCAATATATAACAATACTAATGACAATTAACACTAATGGATCGAAGCCAACGTCAATAATATGACAATACTAATGTAATGTGCTACAATATAGGGGGTAATGTGCCACCATATAGGGCTTAAGATGCCCCTCCCCTTTAGAAAAGTGTTGTCCTAAACGCTTGGTTAGTTGTGGATGCTTCTATATGAAGGACTCATCTTCCCATGTCTAATCTTCAACTGGTAATTTCTTCCACTTGATGAAGTATTAAGTAATAGCTTGATTTTGTAGTTGCTTGGTCCTTGTTTCAATGATTTGTTTAGGTTCCAATATGAAATTTCCTTCTTCATCAAGCTCCAACAAGATAGTTTGAGTTGGGATATTGTCTCCTATTACCTTCTTTAAGCAAGAAACATGGAAACCTAGGTGTACCCTTGAAGATGAAGGGAGCTCCAATTTGTAAGCCATACTACCAATCTTTTGCAACACTTTATAAGGACCATCATGCACTTGGGTGCTAATTTATTGTCCTTATTTAGTTGCTTGAGGGACATCTATTTGTAAGGTTGCATCCTCAAAAATACCCAATCCCCTTCTTCTAAACTACTTTCACTACGATGTTGATCAGCTTGTTGTTTCATCCTGTTTTTAGACATAGCCAGGTTGTCCTTCAGTATTTGGAGAACTTCTTATTGGTGCTCTAGGTGATCTTCCACAACTTGAACTCTAGATTTTCGTTTTAAGGGAGACGTGATAGATGGAGGATGGTACCCATAAAGTGCCATAAATGGAGACATTCTTGATGATGTATGGAAGGAAGTATTGTACAACCATTCTGCCAAAGATAACCATTTCACCCATTGTGTTTGTTTATCAGATACAAAGCAACAAAGATACCCTTCCAAACATTTTTTCACTCTCTCATTTTTCGCATCGGATTGAGGATGATAAGATAAATTGTGAGCCCACTGACTACCCAAACAATAAAATAATTCAGTCCAAAATTTTCCAGTGAAAATTGGATTTCTATCACTTACAATAATCTTCGGGATTCCATGTAACTTCTGAATTGTTTCCATGAAGGATACAACTACTATACTTGCATTAGAAGAGTGAGAGAGTGCACAAAAGTGTGCATACTTTGTTAGTATATCAACAACCACCATAATAACTTTCTTCCCTTGCGACTTGGGTAGACCTGTGATAAAATCCATTGAGACTTCCTCCCATCGCTGACAGGGTATGTCTAATGGTTGTAAAACACCCAGGATCTTAATTGTTTCAACCTTGTTTTGTTGGCAAACCAAACATTCTGCGACGAGCCTTTGAACATCAGATTTAAGACGTTCCCAACAAATTCCTTCTTGACCTTGTGGTAAGTTTTTAGGAATCCTAAGTTCCCACCTATAGGAGAGATGTGTAATTCCAAAAGGACCTTTTGTTTGAGTTGGAAGTTCTTACACACACACACACACATATATAAGCGATCCTTATACCATAGTGAGTCATTTTTCCACACACAAGTAAATGATACATTGGGATCCTTTTGTAGCTTTTGAATGAGCGTCCACATAGATAGGTCATTCCTCCATTCTTACCTTGCTACTACTACCCAATCGGTATGTATAATAGAAATCATACAAAGTAATGCCTCAACATCCTCATCTTTTCTGGAGAGTGCATCTACCACCACATTTTGTTTCCCTTTTATAGATGATTTCAAATTCATAGGGCCAACATCTTGGTTACCCATTTTTGTTTCTCTTTTGAAGATAGTCTCTGTTCCAAGAAGTATTTAAGACTATCACAATTTTTTTTGACCTTGAAGTGCCTACCTATTAGGTAAGGACGCCATTGCTTAAGTGCATGTAGTATTGCCATCATTTCCTTCCCATAAATGGATTTCTTTAAGTTATTTCCCTTGATTGGACAACTTTTGAAAGCAAGGGGCCAACCTTCTTACATTAGAACAACACCAATGTCATTTCTTGAGGCATCACATTCCATAATAAAGGTTCTTGTGAAGTCTGGTGTGGTCAAAACATGAGCTTTGGAAATTGCCTCTTTAAGTTGTTTAAAAACTTGAGTTGCCTCTAGAGTCCAAGAATTAATGCTTCCTTCTTCAATGATGTTGTTAGAGGTGTTGCTATTCTTCCATAGTTCTAAAAAACTTGTGGTAGTACCCTATCAAACCTAAGAATTCTTTAAGATTCTTCAAGGTTTTTGGAATCGGTTAGTCCATCATGGATTTAATTTTGTTAGGGTCTACATTGACACCTTCATGACATACAATATGACCCAAATACTCTACCTCCTTTACCCCAAAGAAGCATTCGGAAGGTTTTACATATAGTTGTTGTTCCTTTAGTAGTTGCGTTACTTTGTAAACATGTTGAACACGTTCTTCCCAAGACTTGCTATAGATTAGTATATCATCAAAAAATACTAACACAAATTTTCTAAGGAGTGGCTTGAAAATGTGGAAGGGCATTCGTAAGGACAAAAGGCATGACTAGAAATTCATAATGACCATTATGAGTTCTGAATGTTATTTTCGGGATGTCTTCTTCCTTCATTCTAATCCGATGATACCATGAACGGAGATCCAACTTTGTGAAGTAAACTGCTCCATGTAATTCATTTAACAATTCATCAATGAAAGGAATGGGAAACTTATCTTTCATGTTGTTCTTGTTGAGCTCTCTATAATATGGACACATACGCCATGATCCCTCCTTCTTGTGTACCATTACCATTGGAACAGAGTAAGAACTTTGGCTAGGCCTAATTATGCTAGCCTCTAACATTTCTTCAACCATACCCTCAATTTCACTCTTATGACCATAGAGGTATATGTAAAGGTCTAATGTTAGGAGGAACAGTTCTTGGAATTAAGTGAATAGCATAATCAAAATATCAAGTAGGTGGAAGACCTTTTGGAATATCTTCAAATACCTTGGAATGCTTATCAATGACCTTTTGGAGATCTAGAGAAATAAGAGGCTTAGAGTTTTGAACATCTAGTGAGCATAATTGTGCAATTACACCTTGATGTTCATTTTTCAACAATTTTGTCATACCATTAGAGATTATCACTTTGCTTAGTTTCCATGTGATACACCTTAGCTCAAATTCTTTTCCTTCCCATGAAAATTTCATGAAAATCTCTTGAAAATTAAAATCCACGGTTCCCAATGATTGTAACCATTGAAACCCTAAGACAACATCAACACCACCCATTGGGATAGAAATAATTGGACTATTGAATACATATTCCCCTATATTAAGATTGATATTATGGAATTTCCCTGATCAATTGATAGTTCCTCCATCTGCAATCATTACTTGGAACTCTGGTGCTGGATATATAAAGCATTTGAGAACTTTGGCTACTTTACAATGAGAAATTATGAGTACTACCATAATCAATCAACACTATTACCTTTTTCTTTTTGATATATATCCTTCGATCTTGAGAGTTTGAGGAGTGCTAATTTCAACCAATGCATGACAAGCTATGGTGGGAATAACTCTTCGGGAGTAACTCTTCTATTTCTTCAGCTTGAGATGGTTCCTATTCTTTTTCTTCTTGCTCTTCACAATCTATGTAGAATAATTTCTTCCCAACACGTTTATGCCGCTTACTATACTTGTTATCACAATCAAAGCATAGACCTTTTGCTCTTGTTTTATCCAGTGATTGAGGCGTCAACCTTTGAGGTGGATTAGAAGAAGGAACATTATTCTCTCTATATGTGTTGGAGGTGGTCCTTCTAATAGCCATCACCATATTTTTACTTTCAACCTTCCTTGCCTCAAGGAAAGCCTTCTTTGGTGTTTTTTTACGCAAAAATATGGGTTTTTATGGCTAGAGTTCTTGTTTTGAGTATAAAGTTCTCATCAAGTTGTATAAAATGTTTTAGGTTATCACACACTTTCTCTTGTTAACCTACTAGTTGTATTTATATAATTGGGTTGATGACATCATTACAAATGATTTTCTTATCATTCTTAATTTGTATTTTTAAATAACTTTGTAGTTTTTAATATTCATTAAAATGTTAAATAACTATCCATAATTAAAATCAATCTTAATTTATATAGAAATTCCATAATGTGCAGCCTTCCATGACACCATTTCATATTATTAGTATATAGAAATCCCATATTGTGGAGCCTTCCGTGACACCATTTCATATTATTAGTTTTGAGGATATCCTATAACTTTTATAACTTTTTGTGTATTTCTTGCTTTCCCATTCTCTTTTGCATTAAAAAATGGAAATTTTATGTTGGATGGTTGTGTTAAATCATGAATTAAATTATATAAAACTTAGTAAAAATAACTTGTAATTTTTACTAAAATAATTAATAAAAATATTTAAAGATTTTGATAAAAAAAATATAAAAATGATTATTTAGCTTTGTTTAAAGAAATGGAAGTATATTTTTTTTCACATGTGGTTCATAAACCTCCCAATGGTCACATGAGGCCCTTATATAACAATGTATAGCTACCAAACCCTGAGAAATTCTACTCACAACTTACAACACTCAACCACTTGAGCTAGCTCACACATAAACATCATTATCTTTAAGATAATTTAAATAAGGTAATACTATATCTTATATATGATCTTTTTGAAATAGAAAGATTAATGTCCACTAGTCCAATAAAAAACATTAAAGTGCATATCTAATGTTGTGTTTTTCTTTTCTTGTTAAAGATGTAAGAGATGTAGTATTTCTAGCTATCAATTTTTTATTATTTTTAAAGTTTATTTTAATTTTAGTTTGATAGTTGAAGGGGGAATGTTTATGATATTTCATTATTTGGATAGAAATAATGTATGTAAATTAAGTTTAATTGAAATAATGTATTTAAACTAAGTTTAATTAGTCATTTAGTTATATTTTTAAGTATTTATAAGAACCAATTTAATTTTAATTAGTTATTTAGTTATACTTTTAAGTGTTTATAGGAACTAATTTTATTTTAGTACAATTTTTTTAAAACATTTTACATTAATAATTATATTTAACCTTAACATTAAAGAAAAACTTAAACTAATGTAATGAAATAATATTAATTGTTATAATTTACCTTAACTAAAACTTGTTCTTTATTTATAAGATTTGGAAAAAAATCACAATATAAGATTTTTCAACAATGTATATTCTTTTCTATTTAAATTCATAAATGCTTACATACATTTGTGAAATCTTAAAGAAATTTATCAAGATGTCACACTCAAAGTGCAAGCATTTTGCATTGATAATTATATTTAACTTTAGCATTAAAGAAAAACTTAAACTAATTTTAATGAAATAATATTAATGGTTGTAATTTATATTAACTAAGATTTATTCACTATTTGTAAGATTAGAAAAAAAATCAAAATAAATTTATAGATTTTTCAAGAATGTATATTCTTTTCTATTTAAATTCATAAATACTTATAAAATCTTAAAGAAATTTATCAAAATGTCACACTCAAAGTGTAAGCATTTAGCAATCAAATTCTAATGTATCTTTATTAAATTGAATTCTTTAAAAAAAATTAATATATCTATTTACAAAATTGCAATTTATCAAAGTGCTGGAATATCGCTACCTTGTAACTCTGGTTTGAAAGTAAAGTTTCTTATGTTTACCAAAATATATTGGAAGGATAAAAGAAAATCTACATAAAGGAATATCACTACCTTGTAATTCTTGTTATTATTTGTTCCAAAATATACTCCAAGGCCAAAAGAAAATCTAAAAACTTTATGTAACTATACAAAAATATTCGTTCATAATTACAATAAAATTGAAATATAAATGGCTTTTTCATATTTGAGCATTTATAAAAATAAATGAATGAATGAATTTAATTATAAACAAATAAAAATGAAGACGTGGCAGTGGCACAGTACACTGGCCCCATTTTCAAGCGGCGGCTCATTTGCGGAAAGGCGCATCAATACCCCAATCACACAAGTTTCTCAACCAAGAATAGAGCTATGGCAGAAGCCCCGCAGCGGAAAAAAAATTATTTAGAAACCCCCGAGGCCCCAGTCTTCCGTCAGCTGGAAGAGAACCCCAAAATCCTCCATAGACGAATCTAAGGGAGGAAAATCCTCCAAAGTCAGCGACTCGCAACTGTCCAGATCTTCAGGAACTGAATCCCAAAATGGCGGACCCTGTTCCACCGAAATTTCCCGCCCTTCAATGCCGGATTCTGCGGTGAAAGAGGACGCGATGTCCAGGTGTAAATAAAATACACCATAAATGAAATTAGGTAGAGGGGCAATCAAGCAAAGAAAGCATAAGCTAATGTTGGGCTTGTCAAAATATAACAAAAAGAGAGCTCAAAGTGAGAGACAAAAATAGTAGACAAGGGGAAGTGATGGGATAGGCCACATGGAGTAGAGTCTGAAAATAGTCATGGGCAAACCTCCAGTAAATTAGAAGTACTACGTGAGGAGGCACTCTAAATCCATAGATTAACTTTCCAAATACCTTCTTGAGGCCCTCCGTAAATCCCACTTAACCCCATTCATGTTGTCGTTATCACCTCCATTTTCCACCCTCTTCCTATGTTATGTTAGTCGCATCCATTTTAAAAACCCACAAATATATATCCCCTCCCACTGCCTCAGTGTACATGTGTGTATTTATGTTAGAGATTTGATTTTCAGATCTTCTCAAGGATTCTTTGGTTCCCTATGATCATCTCTTATTTTTTATCAGAGTTCTAAGAACCTTATTTATATATAATTATATTGTTCAAAATTCTCCCTTGAATCCCCTGATTTTTTAGAAGGAAAGTGGCCTTACAATGATGGAAGTTCAAGTCTAGGAACCACACTATTCGTAACATGTAGAAGGTTTTAAGTGGCAAGGATAGGGCATCTACAAGTGAAGTCATCATCAAGATATATTAGGAAACAAGTAGCAAGGAAGGGTGGCATGACAACAATGATAAAGGAGGGGAAGAAGAGAGAGACAATGACATCATCCAACATCTAATAATACATAGTAATAAGAGACTTAGATCAAAACATAAATCTCATATAAGAATGCCTCACATATAATAAGAAGATATAATTAATATAATAATAAAGAAATAAAACATTATTGTAAACCAAAATTTAAACTTTATTTAAAAAAAATACTATTTTAACATAATTTTCATATATATATATATATATATATATATATTTTTTATTCATAAAATACCCACAATTTATTAAACTAATCAAATCCAAGATAGTAAAATAAAAATGTAATTTTAATCAAAAAAATTTATAAAGATTATTTTTAAGAGCATCATTGCAATATATCAACATATAATCAAAATCATAAAAAATACATTAAAAGTTATGCTTTAAACATTAAAAATTTGTCTTTATCTCTACAAAGGTTAAGAACCTGGATTCACGGATCAACGATTTTGGATCACTTTTCTATTATCCTACAACTAGAAGGGGTAAATCTTCCCAAAATTATCCCTTTAAATTTAACAGTTTGTGGCTTAAGGAAGAGGACTTCTGTAACATGGTTAAATAATGTTGGTCTTCTATTGAGGTACCCGAAGAATATAATCCGATGGAGAGCTTGGTCTACAAGCTTAAGTGTTTAAAGAAGAAAGTGGTGTTGTGGGAGAAAGATAAAAAGAAGAAAGACTCTGAAAAAATTTCACATTTTGAATACTTGATGTTTGGGATTCTTAATTCTAACCCATAAGAAATTTTTTACAGAGGAAGAAAAACTTATGTTGATGGAGTTGGATGAACAGAAAATAACATTACTTATAAAGGAGGAAATGTCTTGGAGACTGAAAAGTAGAGCCATTTGGATTGCTTTGGGAGACAACAACACCCGTTTTTTCCATCATTATGCTTCTTATGGAAGAAATATTAAGAACATTTGGGATGTTAAGGATCATGAAGGAAATATTCTACAATCCCAAATGGATTTAAAAAGGGCTGAAAAGCACCTTTTTTTAATCAATTTAAAGATTTTGGGGCTTCTGATATTGAAGCACAATTGAAGGTGATTAGACATCTTCCATCCTTCTTCTCCATTGAGGAAGGTTCTACTATTGGGGATCCTGTCACTCTTATGGAAATAAAGGGTGTATTAAAACAATTTGCAAAGGATAAGAGTCCAATGCCAGATGGATGGACGATGGAGCTATTTATTACTATTTTTGAGATTATGGGAAAAGATATTCCTTAGATGGTGGAATAGTCCGGGGAGGATGGGTATATGTCTGGAGTGCTAAATTCTACCTTCATTGCTCTCATACCAAAATCAAACAAGCCAAATAATTTTAATGAATTTAGGCCTATCTCATTATGTAACCTTACTTTCAAAATAGTTACAAAGATCATTTCAAATAGATTAAGGCCAAAACTTACTGAACTGATGTCATAGGAGAAATTCAGTTTTTTGGCAAATAGACATCTTTTGGATGATGTTGGTATCAAACAAGAGGTTATACACTCTATTAAAATAATGAATATGGATGCAATTATTTTGAAAATGGCCCTTGTGAAGGCTTATGATTGGGTGAAATGGGATTTCTTAGGGCTAATTCTTCTCCAGATTGGTCTGCCCATATGTGTGACAAATTGAATTATGGCTTCTTTATCCTCAAAACAATTTGTTGTACTTGTTAATGGCTCTCCTACCAGTTTTTTCAAAATCTCAAGAGGACTTCGACATGGTTGTCCACTTTCCCCTCTTTTATTTTTATTGGTTGTTGAAGGATTAAGTAGAATGATTAATTTTGCAAAATCATAAGGAAAATTGGAGGGTGTCAAGATTTCATCATCTGTTTACATATCCCACATTTTATTTGTTAATGGCATTGTTTTATTTGGGAAAGGAACAAAAGAGAAATGGAAATATTTTTTCGAACTTATAAAAAAAATTGTGCAGCTTCTAGTATGGAGGTGAGCATTATAGGATGTCAGTAATTTTTGGAAATATCCTTCTCGTTAAGGGGGAGTGTTGAAATATTGTAACTTCTAAGAATATTATATTTGTACTTTGTTATTTCGGAGATGTTTCATTCCTCCGTGAAGACCTTATTGTATATCCGGAGATGTTTTATTCCTCCGTGGAGAATGTGGTAACTTGGGTTATTAGACTTCCCTAGTGGGGGTCGGCCCTGTATGAGTCATGTGGGTTAAAGGGTTATTAGACCACCCTAGTGGGGTCGGCCCTGTTACATTATGTTAAGTGGTTAAGTTGGGGCCGACCTAGTTAATGTAAAAGACAAGTCGGAGTTGTGTATAAATAGAGGAGGTGTGTTCCTCATTTAACACACATTCACTCACTTGTGATTAGCGCATAAGTGAGAGAGAGATCTGTTATGGAGGAGAAGGAGCTCATGGTTGAGGATTACATCTTTGTATTTGTTGGTCATCTATATTGAGGAAGCTTTGCTGGGTTTTCTACCCCATGAGGGTTTCCTAGGATAAATCTGTGTCTCTTGTGTTTATGATGTGCTTGTTGTTCTTTCAGTGATCCTGTATATGCTATTGTTGTGAAATGGAATGTAATGCTGATATTTTCTATCTTAGCATATTGAATCTTAACACCTTGAATATTGCAAGTATCAGACTTTGTTCTAACACGGATGAATTGGTTTGGGTTGGTAACCAGGTTTCGAGACAAGTATCTGCAAAGTATGCATATTCTGTTATTGTAGACAACTCCTCTTATGATGTTCCAAAATGGTGGTATGATAAACTTTGGAAGTGGCACTTGCCAACAAAACTTAAATGCTTCTTATGGATATCTTCTGAAAATTGTTTACTGACATGGGATAATTTACAACACAGAAAATGGAAGGGTCCCAATATTTGTGTTCTGTCTAAGGTTGATGGGGAGTCTATAACCCATCTTTTTGTACTTTGTTCTTATAGCATACAACTATGGAAGCAGATTACTGTATTTTAAACATACATCAAGTATGGGGTCATGGTTCAGTTGAAGACAATTTCTTGAGATGGTACAAGAATAATTTTGAACATAGACTTCTTCCAGTATTTATATGCTACGATATATGGAAGTCTAGGATCCGTGCATTTTTTTAGGACAAGCCTTTAAATCTGTTTGCAAGTTCCCTAAGAACCATTAGTTATTATAAAGAATTTGCAACGGTTGGTTCCAAGAATCAATTGAAGAGACAAATAGCCGAGCTTCCTAACACAATAGTGGCTACTGGATTCTTTGATGGTGCGAAAAAATATAGCATATGTGGTGCTGGTGCTTTACTTAGGATAAATGATGAACACTTGTCAAAACTATGGTGACCTTGGTATGCTTCTTTCTAGGCTTTTTGAGTATAGAAATAAAGTTCTACAACAACCAAATAATTTATTTCTTTCCTTTTAAGGTCAAATAGATCAAAGTTGATCTCAATGGATGTTAACCACCACCACAAAAATCGCATAATCAAAGATATATAAAGTATAAGTTGGACAATATTTTAACTTTTTAGGATTAAACAGATTCTTTAACATCAAAATGCTTTTAAAAATAAATAAAACAAAACATTGATTTTAAGAATATAAACTATGTTTATTAACATGCCTCTATCACTATTTTACTCTTCCTTGATTTTTCATTTTATTAAATATTTTTGTTATTAATTTTATTGAATGTAACCATACTTTTACATTTATGTAATCAAGTTAAAGAAAAAAATTGTAGCATTTTAGCAACTATATGCATCCACATTTGTCCGTATAAACAACGACAAACATTTTAAGCGAGTTGCTATAACCATTTAAGACCAACTTTTCAAATATTGCGATATTATTAATGCAACTTATTTTATTATTCATCACTATATAGTTTATATTGTATCAAAAACTTCAAGCTCAATGAAGAAAGGCTTCTTAAACACCAAGGACTCAAAAATCTAGAACCACTCAATTCACAATACTATGTATTCTAAATTGAGGCTTATGGGAGTGTAAATATTTGAAAGATATCTCCAAACAATGAGCTACAGTTCATCAGTTAATTAATTAAAGTTTTGGATGGCATATTGTATGAGCTGCATGCTACTATGGTGAATGCAAACATCCATCCATATTTGATGATAGCAATCTATGGTAATAATATGTATGATTTTCTTTTGCATTTACCATTTCACCTTGAATAATTCCCCATAAAGAAAATTAATGTGAATTGTATGTCTCAAATGCTAAGAAGATAACATTCATAAGCCTCACATAAGAAAGAAGTGTCACCTACCCAAATTTTGAGAATATTATTTTATTTGCAAAATACTTTATGTTAAATTTTAATTACAAAGTTTTGTAATTATGACCAAGTTTGGTCAAGGATGATTGTAGTTACTGATTATTATTATTTAATAAATTAAAATAGGAGACAAACACCCAAGGGAACTGTTAAATGAGTGTTCACTGACCCAATAGGAGGAATGGAAGCTGTTAGAAGGTATGGGACATAAGGCAGCATTTTCACTCCACCACTAGCTGTTGGTTATGGGACAACTACCCCTAAATTTGTGGCATTATCCCCCAGGTGGGTGGAAGAGAGCAGGCAGCTCATTAATGACCAGTTAACCACTAAAAGGCCTAGGCAGCCTAGATAAGGCAATTCGAATTGGGCAGGCAGCCCCTATAATATTTTCTGCAAAAATATTCCTCAAGTGCATCAGGTGATCACTGAGAGATTGGAATAGGGAGGCTATGTGAGAGTGCAACTGTGAGTCTGCTAATTATACTGAGAAGGCAAACCAGAGGTGCTGGTGTAGGTTTCTTTGACTGTCGAGTCTGCATGACTGATAATCTACATTGCTACTGAAAATTGAAGGACCTAAAGCTTCTACAGAATCTTCCTCCTGGTGGTTCAGTGAACAGGCTCGGGGGTCCTAAGGCAAGTAACTTGGCTGTCTTCAGGAATAGGTTGGGTGGAATAGGTTCCTTGGGCTGTTTGTTTCTCCTACAGTCAACCAAGTTTTACTGTTTCTACCTTTTGTTTATAGTTAAATTTTTCTGTATAATAGAATGATTAATTTCAGTCATATAGAAGAAACTATTTTATTTTCTGATCTAAGTATAATTCTGAATGAAAAAGCTTTATGAAATGATTGAATCGATAACCATCTCTATATTTTTCCCCATGCTTTTTTCTACATCGTATTCCAGTATAGAGAAGTAAATTAAGAAAGATGAGTGATAGGGAGAATGCCATTGATTGAAAAGATGAATACAGTAGTGTGCTTGTTAAACTCTAGCATATGTTTTAAAACGAAGGAAATAGTACATTCTAAGTATAAACAGATGTACAGTATTCATCCCCTAATTCTTAAATTAAAACACATTTTATTTCTGCATAGATTTATACTTTTCTTTTCAACCCTATTTATTTCAGATAAAGTAATCACATGCATTTCAATCTCATAAATTTCATATTTTTAAAGTAATTATTTTCTAAGAATTATAGCAGTTGCAAAAACTATGTTCTGTATAGATTTGATATAAATTACACATATTATTCTTCACTAACAATCACTTCTGATTTCATTTATTAAGTATCTGCAGTAGTAACAAAAGCCTAAGTTATCACAAAACCTAGAATCTGAGTGTTTATTTGATAACACAGTTCATAACCTCTTCTCAAGCCATTCATGGCAAACCTTAGACATTTATTTTCTGAGATTATAATAGTTATAGTTTTCCAAACCCTAACTAACATTTTATATAACCAAATCATCTTTTAAACATTTCAATATTGCTACAAGACAATAAACATCACTTAACAGAAAGCACGATTCTGTACCAATGTCTATTGATAGCTTATAACCCTAACAAGAACACATACACAACATCGAAACCATTTGTTGCAAAGGTTAAGTCTCGAGTACAGAATCTCAGTACAAGTCAGATAGAAAACGAAAACTACATGTAGGGTTTCATTCGTGAAACAAAATAGAACATTGTGGCATAGCCATTTTGAAAACATATAACAGTCAAACTATCTCATCACTTTTCCAAACATAATTATCAACAACGAGAACGAACTACATGAATTCAATTATATACAGTTATGCAAACCATAACTCTTGGCCAAAGACAACTATAGTTGTTTGGAACCACTGCACAGTTAAATAAATAACCGTTCAACCATTACATCAACACAAAACACTTCTTTATAAAACGAGTCATTGTTTTAGAAGAGCAAGTGAACCCTCGGTTCTTGGTTACGCATTCAATATTTATAAATAACAGAGTTTACATATCGAACCTGTTAAGGTTTCAACATTACACAAAGGTTTACTCCTTATCAACCAGAACATTAAAATGAGGTCAAGATTCACAAAATACACAGGGTTTTACCCTTAACATTTAGCAGAACAAACACAAGTTCGAAGTTCCTTTCAAACAACGCAGCCAGGAATTACAGAGCCGAATGATATCTTAAACAACTGAAGGGTTTCCTCTGTACAAATTCTATCAAAACAAGAATTTAAAACTTCACACTCGGCCATCACCGAAACAAGGTCGAATGGTTCCAACTCTCGGCACACAGAAATCACCATCAAAACCATGCCAAAGGCAACTACGAGGTTTTGAGAACCACCGGAGCTTACTAGGAAATAGTAGCAGCATCCCCATTCTCCAATCTTATGCATAGGAGGCGTCCTACGAAGTGGGTACCTGCAAATGTTACAGTTTGGAGAGGTTAAAAAAAAGTAACACAAAGTTAAAACTAAAGTTTTACTATATGTTGGTTATTGTAATAAAACTTACCCTTAGAAACAAACTCCTGAACATTGGCACACCACACCAGCAAAAACGACGAAGCTTGTTGGCATTTGACAGCAACCATGAGCTAAACACAGGATACCATTTCATCAACTAGAGGATCGAACCCCAGTTCGAACTACGAATTCAACAACTGACAGGAGAACTACACACAACCACCGTGACTGTATCATAGTGCTATGGTACAAGATTGTGAGCCTGCAACTATTAAAACTATCCCCCACAGGTCCAAGGTTCGAAACTGAGGAAGGAGTCCTCCTCTCCACAACACTCTAAACCCTACATTGCAACAAATGGTCGGCTCTACGACCTCACCACCAAAACGCAACAATGAATGCCAAAAAACCAACTTTCACTACTTACCAACGTGAGAATGGGGTTTCGTTCTCAGCCCTAGATCTTGCAGAGATCAACGGTGGTGTAGAGACCAAATCAGGCACGTTGATATTTGAGCAACCTTAACATTAATTACACATTGATTACTTCATCTACTAGTTGCCAAGTAAGTAGACCGAGAGCTAGTGCATGGCACAGCTCAGCCCTTCCGGTGTTTATTGCAAACTATGTCACGTGGAAACCATCCAACTAGGCTTCCACTTCACCTACAAGTTGAACGATGTTAATACCAGGCCTGTCAACACCAGGGTGGAAAGCATACAACGTACACACTTTAATATCCTGTCAACATCGAATCATTTGTATGTTAGATTCGTAAATCATATCATTTATTTAGATCCTAAGGTTTATTGGGTAGGCATCGTGATAATATCACATGCTATTGTAAAGTGTAAAATGCATAGTTAATATAAAGTCATTATATTTCATTTTCATGCTATTTGCATAGTCACTATAGAATGTTATATGTCATTTCTATAATATATGCATAGTCATGTAGGTAGGGTTAAGTTGTAATGTTAATGCTAATTCATAGCATAAAAACCATACTTACAATAAAAATCCATTTACTAACCCATTTATGGTAATGTTATTTAAACGATAAATGCGAGACTTAGGATAGTCTAAAACTCTATTGTTGCGAAATTATAATGATAGTTCTTTTGATTTAACATAGATACTAATCCCACAAGCTTGCTAATAGAGTTACTTTTGAACATTGATATTCACATTTGACGATAATGACAAAGGTCAATTTAAGATGATTTTTCATAGATAATGATTATAGCATTACAAACATAAAAAGACGACATGATGGTTTTAACACTGAAGAGTTTGAAAGCCAACACTTAAACTAAATTTGGAACCAAATATTCATACCTTCAGTAACTTGTTTCGCAAGGAAGTACTTAGCATTCTAATTTTACATTGACGATGAATTGAAAGATACATGTACTCTTAACACATGTTGTCATAGAAATTCTTACTTGCTGTCTGCACATGGAAACAGGATTCAAATGCCTTAGCTAAACGTAGCTAAGTAAACTCCAGGGTACCTCGTAGGACCCCTTCGTCACAATACAAACAAACTGTCAGCACATCATCAAGAACATCATAATAGTACAAACTATGTACAGCATGTAATTATATTTAGAACTTAAGCAGATCTGTAAATTGTATTCTTATGCATAATAATAAACAGATCTTTCATTAAGGAGATTAGCATCCGTTTAAATCTGAAATAGCCAATACAACTATATTATATTTTATTTGAGAATTATGACGTGTCATTGTTATTAATTATCCTAGTTAAGAAATCTAATTATTTTATTTGTTCTGCATTAATGACTTCGATAATTATTGCTATTTTAAAAAAATTTAAATTTTGGTATTTTTCGGGAGGTTACAAGAAGATCACAAACTAAGATACCCACAATTTAGTGCATTAACCTGCGTCATTTAAGCCTTAATTCATTCTGTCGTCTTTGGTAGCAATGAGATCCCATAGGCATTGTTCTAACCTCATTAAGTGGGCAAGGTAAAAATTTCCAATCGAGTTTGAAAATTCCATAACATTTACATATAGCTTGCAAGTTCATTGCACTATGTCTTAAGCAACCTCAAAATTTCTCTAATGGTGAGCCTTATAATCATAGAACACTATGGAGAAAACACAAACACAAGAAACTAACGGTGAGCCGTACAATCGTAGAACACTGTGGAGAAAACACAGACACATGTACCCCTTGCAAAGCTTGGGTGATTTTGACAAAAGAGTACCCCTTGTTGTACGAAACTTAGTAAGTTAATATGTACTTGTCATTAATGGTTTTCCCTTCAATTCCTTCGTGATTTTTACAAAAGACTACTTGAGTAGTGTCCAAAGTTCAATTTTCAGAGGTGGGAATAAATAGTTGGGCTCTTTAACAACCATCACAATAGTGAGAAAACTCTACTTTCAACGGTTGATGTATTCAAGCTAAATGTAATACTTTGAGTTTAAAACAAGCACTTTACACACACACACACACACATGCCCGCATGCATGCACGCACACACACACACACACAATTGAAAATTTTAAGGTGATACATATGACCAACTTTGAGATCAAGTGTCTCAATGGTGACTAGAGCAAGTAACTATAAGAGAGATTCAACAGAAAAAATAGAATAAAATAATTGGATTTAATTTAAAAAACAAGTTTAGAGTTTTGAATGCATTAGAATCATTGCAAGTAGGAAAACAACATATTCCATTATGAAAAAGACATATATGTTGTGTTATGCCTCAGAATATCGGCTACTAGAGCGAGGGGTTAAAAAAAATTGATGTAAAGGTCAAGTTTGAAGCGTTTTTGTATGTATATTGTTGATTTGGGGCTAATACCCCTAATCACTTCATGGATGGTCCTCTTGATTTCCACTTCCAAGAGGTGCTCGCCCTATAGGGGTTGGTTCCCTTGGGAGGTTAATCACTTGGACGCATGACCACACTCATTTATTTTCCATGTAAAAGGTGATAGCGCTTTGTAAAAGGATGTGTACCCTATCTAGCACACCTTAGTTGCTCGCTTGGACCTATTTTTTATGTAAAACCCCTCCTTTGGGTTGTTTTGCCCACAAATTGTACTTCCTTAGGTGAGGCTAGTCTTATATAAATAATGCCCCCCTCTCATTATAAAAACATAACAAAATATGGGTTCATTATGAGACCTTTTCTATTTCTCTTAGTTTATTGGTCCTCTTGATGCTATGCACACCTCTTTGGATGATATTTCTTTCTTGAAGGTTGATTTGATGAAGTTCTAGGGTTTCTTTAACACATTCTATTGGTAGATGCTAACGAATGGTTGTAATAAATCAAGCACAAAGGTGACCTAAGGCGATTCTTGCTCATCTTTGTTAAATGTTGGTAAGTTATACTTCTAACATAGTTTATTGGTGCTTTTATGGTGCATTATTCTAAAGTGTCGGGGTTTCTTGCTCGTATTTTGTTAACCTTGCATGAGGATACCTTCCTTTCATAGGATCTCTCCATTGTTATTGGGCCTTGGACTTCTTCTCTTGCCCTAATTTGGCTCTTCTACCTAACTCTTGTGGTTGCTAGTTGATGCCCTAATTGCAAGTATTGAAAGCCATTCTAAAAGAGAGACGTTGGTATCGATCTCTCAATGCCCTAGGTATTGAGACAAGAATCATATGCCATATGCTTTCAACAAATCTCTCTCTTTTATCAATTTACATGCCTTTTATTTCACATGCATCTTTATATATTGAAAAACCCTAAAAAATATAGTATTGTTAGAAAAACCCTAAAAATCTAAATAAATAAAGAACTCCAAAAATAGTTCTTTAGTTTGTAATTTTGGTCCACCCATCAAATTCACCCCAGTGGATTTATCCACAGATCCCTGAGGGCATCCCCATTTGCCTTGGTGCATTGGAAAATGTAAAATTGCTTAAATTAGGGTTTCTGTCAGGTTTTTGTAGTTATGATTGGACCATCAAGTGTGCCCTAGGCCACTTGATCATCTACCCTTCATAGCACACTTTTATGAGGTAGTTCCTTGTGAAGTGTGAAACCCTACCTTGGGATTTGTGAAGTGTACTGAAGTGGTGATATTTATTGGTAGATTGAATTAACTCCTTTTATATGATTTATGTGTCTTTATTATCCATTGTTGACTCCATATGAGGAACTGATCTTAGCCATAAGGCCCGTAGGAGGGTATTTGTAGGTGTGTTGGTGTCTGTAGGTGTTATTTCTCCATTAGGGACTCTCCCCTGGGTTTAGGATTTACCCGAAGAAGTTGAGGAATAAGGTTGTGGTGACATTGGACCTAAGTCCTCCCTGCTTACCATAACTAGCCCTTTGGTCCACACAACCTTGTTGTGTTAGGAATTCTAGTTTGAGCGATAACATGTTTTGGCGTTGTTGCCGAGGACCTCAAAGAAAAGTGACTACATTCTATTGAAGAGGGATTCTTGGGCTGAATATTTCAGACATCTAACATCTACCGAATGGTTTAGGTACATTCTTGTTTTGTACTTTGGTGAGATTTGTTGATTTAACTTGACAGATCTCTCTTGGTGACTCTGGCTGAAGAAAAAAAAAGTACCCTACAAGGACTAGGCCGATCCAAGAGGTAAGTACTTACTTTGTACTTTGATAGGATTTTTGTTAAGGGCTAACCATGCAGGTCCTGTTAGGCGACTCCACTAAAAAAAATCAACAAAAAGTGCAATTTAAGGAAACCTCAGAAGATGATATGGCATCCTTTAATGAAGCATGGATGTACCATCCTTTGTTTGATACATTGGATTTCTCACGCATTATGGGATATCTGTATCAATTGGATGATGATAATGATGGGAAACTGCTCCTTCCAAAGTTTTGTGAATATTAGTATGCAACATCAATGCATATCTTGATGTTCAAGGGATTTGTTGTGAAATCTGATATTGTACATGAGGATGTTAAAATGGAGTTATTGTGATATCTCTTGATTTGAGCAATAATCAAGATGTCAGAGGTTGGTATAAAGTGCTCCTTCCTAAGGGTTTTCCTCACTAGGGAATTTGGTCGAGGAATTTAGCAAAGAGTGGGAACCTAATATGGATGAAGATATGAGAAAGGGATTGATTGACCATGTACAGGGAAAGAGATAGGAGGACATCCATGATGAAGAAACCAAAGAAGACAATTAGATTTGGAGCTTGAAGACTATGATCCGTCGATTGCTACAGAAATGGATGTGTGTCTTGCTCCTCTTGATTTATCAACCCTTCCAAAGTATTATGATGAGTTACCATAGACATTCGGGTCATATTTTCGTGATTATGATGATGATGCCAAGGACCATGTTGAAAAGTTTATGCTATTAGCTCCAAAATATGGTATTAAGGAAGAAGATGTCTACATGAGGTTATTCGTCCTTCACCCGGAAGGAAATGCTTATGATTGGTTTGCAAGCCTTGGCAAAGGAACAATATCCTCTTTTGCAGAACCGATAGAGACATTTTGTAGCTTCTGGTGTACAAAAAAATGTAGGATATGGATGCCTCATGTCGAGTATGCAAAGGGCTTATTCAAGAAAGAAGAACATGGGGGTCTTGATGTGCATCTCCTAGAAGAGTATGAAGCAGTTCTTGACGAAGAAGTTCATAATGAAGATCAAACCTCATAAGACTTGCTTGCATAAATCATTGTTCAAGATATTGTTGATAACATCCTAGGCCTTATGGTTGAAAAGGAAGATCCTTCTGAAAAATGAATATGATCGAGCTAAGAGAAATGAAGACCAAGAATCCCTAGTTAAAGAAATTGAAGAACATAAGGAAATAATGAGTTCTCCTTACCCTCATGTCATAGTTTCTTATGATATCTTGGGCCTCTTGGAGGAAATAACAAGATCCTTGAAGATGGTGCAAATTATTGGAAGTTCATGGGTCCACCAATCTATGATTCTTCAATACCTAGCAATATTGTTTCTGAGCCCTCTAGTTACACATATTTCAAAGAAGAAGTGTATGATCCTTTCTTGCCATTCATATAAGAAGAAGAAGTTATTATGGATTAGGCCAAGCCATATTTTTATACAGATTTGAAGCAATATGAAGAAGTTTTAATCCCCTTTAGCAAGGATATTGAATACATAATCGATGAAAGCGGGTTTGTTGAATATAATAGGTTTGAATATCTTATTGCTATTAAAGACACTTTCCATAGATATGGCAATGTACATGGTGATGATGTAGAGCCCATATATGTCTTCCAATGAGAGAAGTGTAAATATTGAAGACCTGGGAAGATATGCACCTTTCAGATCTCTCACATTCTGGTTCATCCATCCTTGTCATCCATTCATGATGATTGGGTCAACCCTTTCTCAGTTGATTTTGATAATAAATCACCTCAAGATTTGATTCTTGTTTCTATTCAAGATGATAAATGTATATCTTTTACCCGTAAAGATGCAAATGAAAGGTTGAAATGATTTGAGAGACCAATCTTCAATGAGATCTCTTAGGATTTAGCTCAGCTTTGCTCACCTAGCATTGAGGACAGTGTAGGATTTCATATGGAGACTTCCTTTGCAAATATTGAGCCAATGGGTTTACCCTCTCCTAGGGTGGGCCATGATTATCATTCTTAGCGATATCTCTCAGGAAGCATTGCAGATGATAAGAAACCATTTCTATCAAGTAACATCAAGTTTTCATTGATGCACTTCAACAGAACCAAGGCAGGTATGTGGGTGGGTATAGTATTTACTCCTTACAATGATACATGTTATTTACCTTTTCAGTTAAAACTTGAAGGCAAGAATTTTGTGGCTAATAACTTCAAATTTTTAAAGATTATTGTTGATACTGACATGATTATTAGAAAGTTAAAAGTGTGTGCATGTCCAAAAGAATGCTTGAACAAGTACATGGATATATTATAGTTGGCCCTCAAAGATTATTCATAAAATTTCCAAGCCTCATATTGGAAAGTGGTTCCTAGTGTTTGAAATCAGATGACTTATTCCATATAGATGCATTTCGCAGAACAAATATATGATGGGGACAATGTATACTTGAGCCCAATGCAGGCATGGATAGATAAAGCTTGCGAAAGTAACCATCCTCCATGGGATAAATTTGAAGGCTTCTAGGTTCCTAAGTTTCTCCATCATTCCGATTCCATTCTGATTAAGGTAACAATATGTACTCATCTCATCCTTGATGTGGTTTTGTCCTGGATTGTTCCATAGACAAAGGAAGAAAATTTGGAAGTATACTTAGGTGGCTACATTGGTGGTATGATTTCACTTGACCCTTTTTTGTTATCATAATTAGGGTAGGTAGGTATAGTTTCATTTGAGTTCATCATTTTTTGTTACCTATGCATTGCACTTGCTGTTATTTCAGTTTGATTTTACTACATTTCATTTTGAGCAAGGAAGGATAGACGTGTCTGCCTCCAATGCATTTAATCTCTTTGTTGTTAGATGTGTGTGTAGGTCTATAGGTACCTAGGAGATTCTAGGGGGGTTTTCATACACTTTTGAGAAGAGTGTATGTCCTGCAATTGGAGCCAACTGTTACACCTCAGAATATCTGCAACATTCCTAGTCAAGTCTACCAGAGTGAGGGGTTAATTTTTTTTCATGTAAAGGCCAAGTTTGAAGCGTTTTTGTATTCTGAGAGTGTTGATTTGGGGTTAAATAACCCTAATCATGTCATGGATGGTCCTCTTTATTTCCACTTCCAGTTGGTGCTCGCCCTATAGGGGTTGGTTCCCTTGGGAGGTTAATCACGTGGACGCATGACCACACTCATTTATTTTCCATGTAAAGGTGATAACGCTTTGTAAAGTGTTGTGTACCCTATCTAGCACACCTTATTTGCTCACTTGGACCTATTTTTGATGTAAAACCCCTCCTATGGGATTTGTTACCCACATATTATACTTCCTTATTGAAGAATCCTACAAGGATAATGAAGGAGGATGTTGCGGGCACCCATGTATTTGGGTTAGTTGGGGCATGACATCCTCCTTGTGGCACACCTAGCACTTGATGTAGTCTAATTGCATTATTAGTATTGTTTTTATGTCATTTATAGATATTTTATAGTTATTTTATGAGTGGTTTAGCCCCCAAGTTGTGGGTGAGCAAGCCAAACGTTATATTTTTACATTATCTTGTAGGTTCATAACTTCAAATTATGTGAGGCTAGTCTTATATAAATAACACCTCCCTCTCATTGTGATTTAAATATAACAAGATATGGGTTCATTATGAGATATTTTCTTTTTCTCTTGGTTTGTTGGAGCTCTTGATGCTATGCACACCTCCCTTTGGATGATATTTCTTTCTTGAAGGTTGATTTGATGAAGTTCCAGGGTTTCTTTACACATGCTATTGGTAGATGCTAAAGAATGGCTGTAATAACTCAAACACAAAGATTACCTAAGGTGATATCTTGCTCATCTTTGTTAAATGTTGGTAAGATATACTTCTAACATAGTTTAATGGTGCTTTTATGGTGCAATATTCTAAAGTGTTAGGGTTTCTTGCTCGTATTTTGTTAACCTTGCATGAGGAGACCTTCCTTTAATAGGATCTCTCCATTGTTACTAAGCCTTGGACTTCTTCTCTAGCCCTAATTAGGCTCTTCTACCTAACTATTGTGGTTTCTAGTTGATGTCCTAATTACAAGTATTGAAATCCATTCTAAGAGAGGTACATTGGTATCGATCTCTCAATGCCCTAGGGATTGAGACAAGAATCATATGCCCTATCTTTTCAAAAATCTATCTTTCTTTTATCAATTTACATGCCTTTTATTTCACATGCATCTTTATATATTGAAAAACCCTAAAATATAATATTGTTGGGAAAACCCTATATATCTAAACAAATTCAGAACTCCAAAAATAGTCATGAGTTTGTAATTCTGGTCCACACATCAAATTCACTCTAGTGGATTTATCCATAGATCTATGAGGGCATCCCCATTTGCTTTGGTGCATTGGAAAACATGAAATTGCTTAAATTAGGGTTTCTATAAGGTTTTTGTAGTTATGACTCCACCATCAAGTGCGCCCTAGGCCACTTGACCATGTCCCTTCAGAGCGCACTTTTATGAGGTAGTGCCTTGGGAAGTGTGAAATCATGCCTTGGGATTTGTGAAATGTATTGAAGTGGTGTTATTTATTGATATCGATTGGTAGATTGAATTAACTCCTTTTATGATTTATGTGTCTTTATTATTCATGTTTGACTCCATATAAGGCATTGATCTTAGCCATAAGGCTTGTAGGAGGGTATTTGCATGTGTGTTGGTGTCTATTGGTGTTATTCCTCCATTAGGGACTCTCCCGTGGGTTTAGGAGTTACCTGAAGAAGTTGAGGAATTAAGTTGTGGTGACATTGGACCTAAGTCCTCCTTACTTACCATAACTAGCCCTTTGGTCCGCGCAACCTTGTTGTGTTAGGGATTCTATTTTGAGTGGTAACATGTTGCATTTCTTTCCATTGCATGCACTATAAATGATGGACAAAGTGGAAAGAAGGACTGAGTAGTTGTGGTGATTTGTACAGACTCTATTGGATGCACATTGGCTAGGTAGACTAAGTGGACGCACTTGGTTGGATGTACATTGTCTAGGAGCACTTGGATGAATGTTAGAAGGATAGATGTTAGCTTCATGCACTTTTTGGGTGCACCTTCTTAGGTGCACTTGGGCACAATACAAATTGGAACACTTGGAGGCACCTTGTTGAAAGCACCTCTTAGGTGCACTTGGTAACAACTTGCCAGAGGCACTTGCAACAAATGCATATGTAATGGATGCACCTGTTAAGCACACTTGCAATGGACATGGATGCAATGGGTGCACCTACTAGTCAATATTGCGATGGACATGAAAATGATGGGCACACTTGTGGGGACTTGGGTGTCGAATGGACTTACAATTGCGATCGCATGTCACAACGGGGATGACACCATTGAATATGGACGTTGATAGACAAGTCATGTGGGCATAGCCGAGCTGCATGTGGATACTTGGGTCCATTTAGACATGGAGGGGCTTGCAAGAGTTTGGTAAGACTTATACATACAATGGATGCTTTAAATTGGTTAAGGCAATTCATTCATTCGTAGGAGTGATTGAGACACCAGTTCAAAGTGAGATCTACGATTGTATTAAATTATGGGTTTGCATAGTAGGATGAATTTGGACTAGCTGAGTGAAAAAAAAGAAATGAACATGACCTACAAGAGTCAACCTTGCGATAGCTTCAGAGGTTGGATTGAAATTTCTTGCAAGTGATGCCTTCTTTAATCTAGTCTATAAAAAGAGCTATAGGTAGTGGCCTAGCTCCTCTACTAAACATTGTAATATAATTCATCTGATAAAGTTTAAGGAATCCACACTGGGTGTTGATTGCACATGTGCCCTTTGTTATCTTTGGTTAGATGGATGTTTTTATGTTTCTTGTGATACAATTTGATGGCTAACTGTTACTATATTGGCTAAGTATAAGTATTATTGGGTTGTTTTAAAGGTCATGATTGGACGTGTGCCCAATGTTGGATCACTTGGTTAAGTAGAACTAAAGTTGAACATATAACATATTATAGTATGGTTGCAGTAGGTATAGGTTGGTCAAGCCCCTATGGCGGAGGCAAGATAGTGCTGAATGACCTTAGGTGTTGAAGTGAAGTTTGGGAACCCCTAAGTTTAAAGAAAAAAATCAAGCAGACTATAGGTCCGTGATAGTTGGTGTTAGAGATGAACAATAGTTATCTACATTATTCTTCACCATTTTCCCTTCCATTACAAGTGGTTTCCAAGTAGCATTGGGAAAAATTAGAAGTAGGGCGCAGACCTTGAGGCAAGTTGGCAAGTAGTTGTGAAGGGTGACCAGAAATTTTCAATCACAGACTTGTGCCTGGACATAGAAATAACCCAAAGTAGTTCATCTGCACAAACTTTGGATGCATCGATAAGTAGTTGCAAAGGGAAATCTAAGTGCCAATAGTTGTAAACTATTGACTTGGGTGTAAACGGAAACTAGGACAATCCATTGACAAGGTGAGTTCTTTTGTTGTTTTTCAGAACAAGACTATGGATATTGAGGATGCAGATGTTGTGCCACAAAGTGACAACAATGTTGGCCAGACAAAGTTTAGGAGCATAATTGGGAACTTAGAGAGAAGTGTTGAGAACATATCATCCACTCTTAGCATGCACTAGGAGAAGGTGGACTCCGTAGAGACAAAGTTGACCATCATGCACCAAGCTTATAATAAGATGCTGTTGGAGTGCTAGGAAACCACAAATTCCCTTACCAAGGCACTAGTTGATAACACCGATGTGAATGAAAGACTACATGTTATAGAATACTTGTTGAAGATTGTTGTTGGTCAAGTGAAAGATCAAAGGGTTACCGTTAATATGTTGAAATGATTTGTTGCTAATGGGAATAGTTTATCGACTCCTATGAGGATAAAGATTGAGGGACCAAAACTATACGATGGCACCCATAATGCTAAGTTACTTGGTAACTTTTGTTGGGATATAGGGACCAAAACTATACGATGGCACCCGCAATGCTAAGTTACTTGGTAACTTTTGTTGGGATACTGGGAAGTGCTTGGAGTAGATGAGTGGAAGCTTAGATGAGGCCAAGGTGAATGCTGATGCGATGCCCTTGATAGTTACCATGAAGCTTTGGTGGAGAAACAAAGTTTCAAGTTAACTTCCAATTAAATCCATTTGAAGTTAGTTTACCATTGCACATTTGCACGTTGTTAATTAGTATAAACTAACAAGTAATTAGTAAACAACATCGGGTAGTAATCATTCTATGAGAATAAATGGATATAAAATAAACTTGTGACTCTTGTGCTTACTGAATGGTGTCTAATAAAAAAAACAAGGAACATGAACTAGGTGTGATTTGCGAGTCAAACTGAGTTACATTCCACTGATTAATATAAATTTTGTTGGTTAAACATTGATAATTAGACAATTACACGTGATTGAAAAAAATATCATTGCACCGAGTGAAACGAGGTGCTCTACAGCCTAGTATGGGGGAGATCTTCTAACGTGTGTGATGTAGCGTTATGTAGCGTTACATCTAATAAAACGTAAAAAGTATTTAAAAAAAATACTATAACCATCTAATAAAACATAAAAAGTATTTGGGAAGTATTTAAAAAAAATCCATGTTGGTTCATAAAATAAAATATTATGAAAAGTAATTAAAAAATAGATGTTAATTTATAAAATAAAAACTTAAAACTTAAACCCGGATCTATCAATCAAGGGAGATCAAATTTCTTGAGTTTAAATTTTTTTTAAAAAATACACCTCAAGAAATTGGATCCCTCTCGGTACTTGATAGATACGGGTTTAAGATGGATCTATGTTGGTAATTAGACAATTATGATTGAAAAAAGTATTATAATTAGATAATGCCATGTTGTTGTTAGACATTGTTCCAGATTTAAAAAAAATACAATTATGTTATTATCCAACTGGAATGGATGGCAATGTTCAAGTGTTGATGATACTGTCGTTGGAACCCAATCAAATTGAAATATTGGATAAATACTTAGCGTTTCTCCTTGATCTTCAAAAACTCTGCTAGCACAATTGTTCGCCATTTGGCAAAACCAATTGAAAAATTTAGTATGTTGCAAGTATCGTTGTCCGATTCGGGCATATTGCAACCTGAAAGTTGAAACCACTGCTAAGCCATTGGAAAACCAAACAGGAGTCACCAAATAAGATTATATCATTAATGACTCCAAATAAGACTATATCATTAATGCCATGTTTCTTTTCGAGCTTCATGGAAGTGTGCTCCGCCGAAAGCTTTGCTAGGTTGTTGGTATGCTGACTCATTCCAACCATTCCAACTAAAAAATGATCTTGTAGGTGTTTTTAATATCAGCATAGATCCATCTTAAACTTAGATCTATTAAGCAATAAGAGGGATCCAATTTCTTAAGGTGATTTTTTTTTTAAATGTAAAAAATTTAACACATCAAGAAATTCTTAGGTTGCTTTATAGATCATGGTTTAAAATGGATCTATGTTGATTTTTTTTTTTTACACCAATAGGTGTTTATATCTTAGAATTTGAGGTGGACTACCATCTATGTTTTTCCTAGATTAAAGGAGGATGGGACAAGAGTACTATGCATATTGATTTTATGGTCCTCGTTCAAAATTCAAAATAAACAATTATATATATATAACTGGTAGTTGATGCATGGATAACTCGTAGCTCATGCATGGATAACAAGTAGTTCATATATGGGTAATAGGTAGTGACAGACAATCCATTTAACTAAAGAAGGTGATTACAACTAAGCATGGAGAACAAGTAATAGATAACTTGTTCATGTCACTTAACTTGTGACCTAGCGGTGTTCACCGGCCACAAGTTAAGTCGTTGTGCTAGTATTTTATGAACCCACATTTTTTTCTTTGTGATTTGGGTTATAGTTGCCATGTTAGCGTTACCCATTTTATGTGACAACAACTCCTCCATACTGAACTGTAGAGCAGCTCAATACATTCCATACAATGAATAAGTCCTATTGCATTGCCAATGTCCAGATTCCTTTATCAAGCACCATTGAAAAAACATAGCTGATTGAAAATTGATTTCCAATGGAATGGCCACTTTCCAAGTCTTGAAATTTCAGGATCAGATGAGCCTGGAAGAACTATATAGACTGTCTGGAAACTATAGTAAAAAGGTAGAGAAAGACCACAAGTTGTTCATGTTTATCTTTTGAAACCAAAGTGAAAGATCATCATCCAAACTATATCCATCCCAATCCCCAATCAACAAGTTTAAGGTCATTGAAATACTCCAGACATCTCTGGAAAAATGACAATCAAGAAAAAAGTGATTTCTGAGTGGTATTTGAACATTGACATACAAATACATAGACCGAACCAGAATCCGCACTGTAAGTTGTCTCAAGAAAGAATCCAAAATTCCCAGGGCTAACTACATGAATATAATTGCCTTTGGAGGTGATTTGGCTGACCAAGTTGAATCCCACAGTATTCTATATCCTTATCCGACTGTATAAATTCCCTGTCTAATATTAAACCCCCATGTCAACTGACCTCCTCCTTCCCAAAAATGATATAAGAATTTAGCAACTAAGATTTGAAATTGTTCCACTCCATTTCTAAATCACCTTGAAACCCAATAGCGCTAGCTTTCCATAAAGAAACCCACATGCCACAAGGACTTTGTATTGGCATTGCACACATAAACTAACTGAAGACACCCTCTATCACGAAACTCCTCAATGAGATTTTCAAATGTGTTTGTTTGACTCGATCCCAATCCACCCCTATCCTCCCTAGATACCGAGAGAGAAATCTACTCACCATATCAAAGGAAAGGATGAGATTTCCATAAAATAGATCCACCTAAATTCATATGTGGAGTTTGTCTATCCAGTCTTCAAGAGAAAAAGGGAATATATATTTATTGTATAACATGGATTGCCATAAACCTTTCTTTTCGATTAAACTCCAAGCACTTTCAGTTGCCATAAGCTTCGCAAAAAGTGACATATTCTTCAATCCCCATTTGCCAACAAGTTTTGGTCTAGCAAGAGATTCCCTCTTTATAAGAGGCATCCTACTTGTGTTTATGTTTCCTACCCACAAGAGCCGATTGGCTAATCTTCTAACCTTATTCAGTATGGATTTGGTAATGATGGACGGGGCTATCCAGTAGACTTTTATAGCCTCTCTGACACTTTGTATTAGTACCAATCTCTTCACAAGCTATAACCATCTATGATACCACATAGCTATCCTTCAATTGATTTTATCGGCAAGCTAATCCCAGTGAGTGACTATATAATCATTTGTCTTGTGCTTGAACCCAAGATACTGAAATGGATCATCAAATGGAAACACCACATATGACAATAATTTTAGAATTATGGCTTTATGGAGGACAGGGATAAGATGAAAAATGGTCTAAATTCTGTATGATTAACCTCCATCCATGTTGCTCTACAAAAAGTGATTCTTATGATGTCCAAACACTTACCCTCTTTGATTGTTCCACGATAAATAGATTCATATCATCCAAAAATAATACAAGTGCTCTGCACTCTACTCCATTTGACACTTTAACACCTTTAATAGACCCCCTCTACTTCTCATGAGCTAAATTTGCTCAAATTTCTGCCACCAATAAAAATAAAAGGTGTAAGGGGCATCCTTGTCTAAGCCCCCCAGAGGTCTTGCTCCATTAAGCATAATTGCATTTAACTGAAATTGGACATGCATGCTTTGAACCAGATGATGAAGGACATGGGTTGACCTAAGTGTATAAGAGAAGCCTGATGTCGAGCCACTTTACATGATCATAGGCTTTTGCAAGGTCTATCTTCAATACAAAAGCTGTGCTTTTCTTAGTTTTTACTGAGTGACGGGACTCCTGAGCAACTGCCATAGCTTCATAATATGCTTCCCATTTAGAAAATTGAATTGATCTTCATAGATGCAACAGGAAAGGAGTGGTTTTTTCCTTCTTACTATCAAATTTATTATAAAAGTTGATCGAATAGTGAAAAATTGATCGAATATATTTGGTTAGAAACTTTTGGGATGGTGACTATGAATGCATCATTCATAACCCTCAACATCTTCCTATTCTCACTTGATTCATTAACAACTCTAAATAGATACACTTCCAGGAGATCCTAAAACCCAGTGTAAAACTACATAAGCCAGTCATCAAGCCCTGATGCTTTGTTTGTTTCAAAATATTTCAATACTTCGAGTAAAGTGTCTTCGGTCACCTCCTTAAGAAGCTCCTCATTTTGATTGTCATTGCACATCCTCCCAAAAAAAAGATGCTAAGGGCATAATGTCTCTGGTATTTTCCTTTCTCGAATTTGTATAAATATCCCAATATCTTACAACTTCATATGAGATGTATGTAAACCATACCTAGCCCATTATATATTAACCATATTGTGTTTTGGGATATCCTTTATGAGTTTGTGTATGGAAGAAAGAATTGTTTTCATCTCCTTCACTTAATCAGGAAGACCTATTGTTCTTCTATTTTTCCTCCCTCGAGCGAGAAGATGATTATATGTTCTTTCTTTAAAGCATAAATCTTCAAAGCACTGTCCTCATGTAAAGAACCAGAGAACATTGAGCTCTAAATCTCTAATATCCTGTTCTCTACATTAGAGAGTTGAGTCTTTGAGTTTTAAAAAGTACTTTGAACCCAATCCTTGGTCAGAGATTTGATTGTGTTGAAATTGGAATTGAATTGCTTCATGGATGTGTCCTCAATAGTGGAGTCGAAATTAAATCAATTTGACCTTACCAATAGCTGAAACTCCTCATAGGTTATCAAATGGGGATTTTACTTGAAAGGAGTAGCAGACTTTGATCCTCTGCTATCAAATTCCATTATAATGACACAATAATTTGAGCCACTTATTTTTAATATTGTAGATCTATATCTTCGTAAACTCACAAGAAAAGAGTCCTTTACAAGAAACCTATCCAATTGTTTGGATATTGACCCATATCATGTTTTCATGTTACACCACATATAAATAACCTCTATTGGCTTGACATCCACGAGGTGTTGCTCTTGAAAGAAAGCCAAAAATAAGTTTTCCATAGGGTCTCCTCAATCCGAGAAAACCTCAATGTTCCTAGTCATGGGTAGTTAAATTCAATTCTCCTCCCGCAACAAGATATTCAATTCTAAAAGCCATTATCATCTTCGTCTTTCACATAAATCACCCCTGTGCAGACTGGGCCATAGATATTTAAGAACAAAAGTGGCCAATTTAACTCTTTTGACTGTATAAAGGCCATCATTACAGACTGGAAAGAAGAATAAGATGGGTAGGGAAGAGCTCTATCTTACTGGATAACTAATGCCCCAGATTTCCCTACAAGCTTTAGACTCACAACCATTGAAATATTTCCTTAGTATATATTCAATATACTCACAACCATTGAAATGTTTCCTTAGTATATATTCAATATGTATAGATGACATCATAGTTTCCTAGAGAAAAATGACATCCTGTGAGAAAATACTTCAAATATTTATGGTTTAAAACTCCTTTTGGGGCTGTTGAGGCTATACAGACCCAACAATTGTAAGTGGTTTCCAATATGCACTTCTTTATCAGCTTGAGATATGCCTTCGTAGATATATGTTTTGCCTAACTTTAATCCTCTGACCTCATATCTACAGGGATGGAAACTTAGGTTGGGTAAACTACCACCATCATTTTCTTCACACTTTTAACTCAAACCTAGGTTGGGTAAACTACCACCATCATTTTCTCTTGACTTTTCTCCACACATTTAACTCATTATTTCCCGTAACATTATTTCCTGTGATATAGCTGTGGGAGTTTCCACCTATTCCAAAGGTTTGAGGTTGTGATGATGATGAAGTTGCATTGTGTAAACTCTCTAGTATAGAAACTAGGATTGGGTTAACTACTACTATCATTTTATTTAAGCTCTTTTTAAAACGTTTAACTTTGTTCCTCTCTTTTATAATACATAATGTCTCGTCTGTCTTTTATTTGTTGAAAAAATAAGGGGTATTTTTTTATAAAACATTTAACTTTGTTCTTTTTTTATAATACATAATGTCTCGTTTGTCTTTATTTGTGGACTCTTTTATAATATATAATATCTCCCGTCTTTTATTTGTTGAAAAAAATAAGGGGTGTCTTTATTTGTTGATTCTTTTATAATATATAATGTCTTTTCTGTCTTTTATTTCTTGAAAAAATAAAGGATGTTTCTTTAGTTAAAAATAATAATAATTATCATTCTTAAAATTTTATTAAAAAAAATCAAATAATAATTTTTTATATTAATCAATAGCATTTCTAATAAATTAATTGATGTATAGTAATGCATCTAAGCTAAGTATGTGAAGGAGCACTTTCTCACATGAGCCTAGCTAAATGTCCATTGGCCTAACTCTTTAGGCTTTGATAATTGGGTCTTCTTACCTTTTTTTAGAGAATATTTTATTTTTTAACTAGATTGAGCAAAGTGACACTAATCTTTCACTTTGGTTCTTAAATGGATTTGCACTATTACCGATATTGGATAGTAATCAACATAGACTAATCAATGTATTGCTTTATCTGTGTGAGAGAGAATGGAAGAAGTCGAGGGATAATGCAAAGATCAAGGATGTACTTAGATGAAATCTCAAAGCTTATCAAGGTTTTAATGTTTCTTTCATGTGGATGAAACAACATTGGGTTATGTTTATCTTATATGTATTTGGAATAACTTCTCAATCATAAAAATTTATGTCTTACTTATAGGTAAAAGGTATTATACTCTTAACTAGCTTGTATAATTGGTTTGGGAAACTTGAACAATTTTTATCTAGACATCTACTTCATCCAACATAACTCATCTCTTCAATGCATAGATCCTCCACTACATTATAACTAGACTAGACTAGTTATGTCTATGCATCTGACAACAAGATTCCCAAGGTTTGGAGGCTAAATGGTGAAAAATCTCTCAACTCCTTTAGAAGCTTGATACATACCCTATTATAAGTCCCCATTCATAACCATCCATATACTTCATACTTTCACATATTAAACCACATCCAAATAATAACCACTCTCAACTCCCTACTGGTTAGTTTATCAATACATACTAACATAAACACAATAACCTAATCCCACCAAAACCATGTACAAGTTCATTAATATATAACTAAATCATCATAAGCATATATGCATAAAAGTGAAATCAAATTGCTTAACACTAACATTATATACAATATAAATTACATCCCCACATAGAATAGTGGGATTGTATAAATATGTCATTTTCACAAATTAAGCATGTAAAATAAGAAAACATTAACTTAATATAACTATATATCTACAACAAAAGTTATAATTTCACAGTGTAAAACATAATTCTAAATGGTTTTATATATAAAACAAATTTTCAAACCATTATGCAATAAAGTTATTGTGAATATATATATCTATCAAGAGGGATCCAATTCTTTGAAATGTATTTTTTTTAAAACTCAAGAAATTTGATACTATAATTTTTTATTTTATAATTTAACATAAAATTTGTTTGGAGTTGTCTAAAAATTCCAAAATTTGGAGAAATGGATTCGGCACTCTCAAAAACCCTTGCTCATTGGGCACCCAAAATTCTAGAATTTGACGACTATAATCTAAATTTTGAAAAATTATAGTTAAAGTTTTTCAAAATCATACTCATAAAATTGATCTATTCCAACTCAAATTGTAGAATTTTTAAACTACACATTTTATTTTCAAAATTATAGAATTTTTAAACTAGACATTTTATTTTCAGAATTGAGATAGTTGATTTAATCCGTTAAACTTCTTTTTTCAACAGGAAATTGCCTAATCTTGATATTCACTTATGTTGGTAGGTGAAATCAAATGCAGCAAACATGAACCTTGATCCCATTGAAAGCCAGGTCAACTTCATCAGTACCAGCTCATTTGTCCAGTTGTGGCCGGTAGTTACGAATGTAACTACTGTATTAAATGAGCAGAGGCTTCTCGATGAAGCCAATTTCTCCAATGAGAGTTATGGAAGGCTCTGGATACTTTGAATTCTAGAAAACTGCTGTATTGTAATCTATTTTGGAAATGTTGTATTGTATTGGTAGATACTTTGAATTTTAAAAAACTGTTGTATTGTAATTTATTTTGAAATGTTGTATTGTATTGTATTGGTAGCTGCTGGTTGAGTGCGAAAACGTTGAAATAAAAAAAACGAGAGTATTCGTGCCCAGATTTTGAGTTTGCCTTAAGTGTGCGATTACATTTATTTTAGCATATGTTCCGTTCTAAATTTGACTGTGTTATGCATAGTGCTGTGTATTTGTTTTTGCTAAAGGGAAAATCGTTTTCATTTAATCATTCCATATATAAGATATGTTGTTTTAATTTTTCAATCTACAGGACAGGGTCTGAAGTAACGGTGCACTGCAAATCAGATTTTGTATTTTATGCTCTGTTCATAACAACTAGGATCAATTGATGACATCTTTAATAAAAGATAATAAGAATTATATTCAACATATCCATTTGAGGATTACATTTATTTTAGCATATGTTCCGTTCTAAATTTGACTGTGTTATGCATAGTGCTGTGTATTTGTTTTTGCTAAAGGGAAAATCGTTTTCATTTAATCATTCCATATATAAGATATGTTGTTTTAATTTTTCAATCTACAGGACAGGGTCTGAAGTAACGGTGCACTGCAAATCAGATTTTGTATTTTATGCTCTGTTCATAACAACTAGGATCAATTGATGACATCTTTAATAAAAGATAATAAGAATTATATTCAACATATCCATTTGAGGATAGGATAAAAGATAATCAAAACGTTTTGCTTTTTCGGCGATTTTGGGAAAAAAATGGGTTAAAATTCTGAGTGGAAATTGTTATTTTTCGTATTTTTGGGATTTCAGTGGTATTGCGTGCTCTAAACTAATTGCCCAATTTTAAAACTACCTCGATCACAGAAATTGCGATCTGAGCACTCCAAATTAAGATTTGGGCAAAAATTGCTTTGCCGAATTCCAGCTAGTGAGAGGGGTTTTAGTTAACCCTTATACAGCTCCATCAATTTGCATTGAACTTCGTTCTTTGATGGTTCAAATATTAACCGGGTTTATTATTAATTACAGTAAAAATTTAAGTATAAATGGCTTTTTTATATTTGAGTATTTTAAAAAGATGAATGAATGAATGAATTTAACAAGAGCCACAAGGTGGCAATGTCCCCGACATTGCAATTATGTAATTTGCAATGATCGAAAGCAATTAATATTGATGATTGTAGCAGATATATATATATTACGAATCTCATTTCACATTCATTGAAACTGTGAAAACGTCCAGAAAAAATGGTTTACATTGCAATCGTTGAGAAGAATTGAATAATCTGAGATGAGCTAAAACAACACAAGAATTCAGAGCTTTAATCCAAGAGTCAAGGCCTTTATAAAGGCTTCTACCAATTCATAGAACTCGACAGAATTTATACAAATTTGCCCGAGACACCATACACAAAAAAATGTTAACCTTCGACTGTTCAGAACTTTGTGAAAACTGTGAAGGCTATCATAGAGAAGCCTGAAGACTAATGTGTTTTTTTTAACTTTCAAAGCAGTCAAATGTCTATTCTGATTTCACACTAACAAAAAAGTTCCCTATGTTTCTCTACAATATCGCATTTCTCTACGAGCACATTGTTCTGCATTTTGTTTTATCCATTGTGCTTGTAGTGTCCATGCTAGTCAGATCTATCTAACATCAATTTTGAGTCGATTCCATCTTTAAATTTCCACTTCTAACAGAAAAAATCTTGAAAAGAATGATTCCTCAGCCATCAATTATGGGTAATGACAAGTCATAGACCTTTCAACCCCTCCTAATGAAGTTCAATGTTTAATGATTCATCTTATCAACAAGAACTGGTTCAATGAAAAACCTGTTGGATTTAGAGACGTCTAAATTACAATAATTAAGTTGGACATACGTGCATTATGATTATGATATCAAATACTGTCGAAAGATTACATTTATGTAATAATTAAAACATGCCAAACAATGTGATTAATTAAGTCATGGCATTATACGTATTTAAATAAGGATTTGGATACAAATACATATAGAATAATGTTAATCAATTATAATTGTTAATGGACCGATTATAGTTGATTAAAATAATAGCAGTAAATTGAGCTAAATAAGGAAATCAGAATTTATTCTGATTTATTTCAGTTTTTTCTGAAGTTTCCCGATTTGAAGTTTTTTATAAAATCGGAAACTCCAGATTTCTTTTGGACTTGTTTCCCAAGTATTAGCTAAATTTCAGCAGCCCTAGGATTAGAATCTTTTTCTTTGGCACTGCTATAAAAGGGCTGAGTCTCCAAGGCTTGCGATCATCCAGAAAAATTGTCTGCTCCATTGAAGACAGGATACTCTCCAGAGAAAAGGATTGCAAGTTCTTGGAAGGATTCGAGAGCCAACAACTCAAGTCAAGACCAGAAGCTGTCCGCGACCTTTGAAGATGGAAAGTAAGTTCCGCTGTGCATTAAACTTAATTTCTAAGTTCCGCTGTGCATTAAGTTTAATTTCTTGCATAAGAGTAGATCTTGGTTAGGGTTTAAAGCAATTAGTAAAACCCAACAATTGGTATCAGAGCCTCCCTTATGTAAGAATTGCTGCGTGTGATCCCCTGAGTATGAGATGCGTTTTAGTGTAAATGCTGGCTGGAGATCGAATTTTATTTCTCACCTCTGTATGTAATTGGTGGATGTAAAATGTTTTGGGGCATTCGGGATTGTTGCATGTGAGTTAAAAAGAATTTATATTCTCTGTATAATGCTCTGCATTCTTCTTGGTTTTGAAAAACGTTTTTTGCATCGGGCGCATTCTTCACTCTTCACTGGTTGGGCGTATTCTTCACTTGTTGAATTTATATCCCCAATCGTTTGAATGCTTCTATGGAAAATACTCTGAAGGCTGCCATCGATTCAGAGGGACCTTTGTCTTTTACATGCTTCCAACGATTGGGGATATCTCTATTTCTCCACCGAATGGTTTTGGAAAACTTTTTTTTATTCACAGTATTGTCCATTTAAATGAAAAACGCCTTTGCATATCTCTGTTTGAGCCACGATTTTGAGAAGATCGATCTGGTCAAAGTTATCAGAAATCGATCTGGGTTTTGTGTCTGTGAATGCTGGGAGGAAAAACGCCCTCATGATCTGTGTGTTTCCAGTGATGGGGCAAAACCGTTTTATTTGTATGCTCGGTGGCTGGAAGAACGGTTGCAAGCTCTGCATTCATTTATCAGTTCTTAAAAACGTTTTTATTCATCCATTTAATTTGCAAAACGTTTTTATATGTGGCTGGAAATCGAGCTTTGGAAGCTCTATATGCATATATTGTTTTGCAAAAACGTTTTGGGCATCTTACATTGTCTCATGGGTGGATTAAAACGAATTTACAGTTTCCCGGCACTTTGTTAGATGTTGGCTGGAAACAGAGTCTTTAAACTATGTATGCATCTATCTATTGCAAAAAAAAAACGTTTTTATTTGGAATGGTGGCTGGAAACTCAGATTGATGGCTCTGTATGCATCTATTTGTTGTCAAAAACGTTTTATTTAGAATGGTGGCTGGAAACCGAGCTTTGTTGGCTATGTATGCATCTAATTGTTTTGCTAAAACATTATTTGTATGCTCGGTAGCTGGAAAAACGATTTCTAGCTATGTATATTCTCCATGGAAGCTTTTAAAACATTGTTTGTATGCCAGGTGGCTGGAAAAACGATTTTTAAGCTTTGCATCTTCTTCATGAAAGTTTTTAAAACGTTTTGGTGTTCGTATGTTGGATGGAAAACAATTTAAAAGCTCTGTAGTTTCCCATGGAAGAAATACAATAGTTCTGGTATTGCTATGTCGATTTGAAATGCTCTTGGAGTTGTATTTTCTTCTTGGGTTTGAATCTAAAACGTCTTCCGTTCTCTGTAATGTCCATTGGAGTGAAAACGCCTTGGCTGCTCTATTTTGGGTTTGGGCACATACCTCTGTCTTTTATTTAATATTTTATTTAGTGCGTTGGGCTTATTAACTGGTACTCCATTGATTTATGCTGTGGATAAATGCGCATAATTCAAGCAATGTTAAGTTAACCATGTTGCTTATGGGTACATGCTGCCAATGGAAACTTTTTAACTCCTGCAAAAGATATATGCATTATTGGTATGCCACCTTGCTGGGCCACTAATACAATGGTTATTTATATTGTGTGCATTACCTCTGTTTTGTATTTTGCTGGTATTTCTTTCATTGGGTATGATGACGTAGACCTGGGAAAGTATTCACGTACATATCATGAATTGTATAAAAGCGATGTTGTTTTATATATTCTATGAAAATGTTTTGTTCCATACATGGTGTAAAAGTGATTTTGTTTCATATATATTGTATGAAATGCTTTTGTTTCATATATTGTATATAAGTGGTTTTGTTTTATATACTATATAAAAGGGTTAGGTTTTATATATTATATAAAAAAAGTTTTTGTCTTACATACCGTATAAAATATGTTATATCTTATGTAGGATATAGTTGGGTATGCTATAAATATTTTATGCAATGAGGAGGTTGCATATGGTTAAGATGTATTACATATTTTATACAATGGTTGTAATGTACATATGTTTCATGCATTGAATTTCCTATGTATTGATTTTAGGTATAATTTTGGAATCTAACTAAAGGCATTTTACGTATACATGTGTTGTTTTCGCATGAGTCAAGCATTGATGTTCGCAAAACGAACCGTTCTGTGTAAGACGATTGCAAGGATGACTCATGACAAGCTCAATGGACGTGGGTGTTAGCTTTCCCAAAGGAGGGTTGGCACCTGCTAAGTTGTTTGGTGCATAAGGGTGATGTATAACAAATAAGTTGCAACACACATATGCTGGCAATGTCTAGAAAAGCGTTTGGGGCTTGGTGCACCAGGTCCGTTAGTGACCTGCCTTCCCCACTTGACTGGCCTGGTAGTTAGCAAATGGATATGTCAATCTGGCCCAAAGGCGGAAAAGACAATAAGGTAATGATTGCACCCAAAGGTGTTTTTCATTATTTAGTGGTGTTTTGGCTAAAAGATTCAATGGAGCACATAATTTAATTTGGGCCTTTAGATGGATTTTAGAATTATGATTAAAGATCAAATCGTGATGCATAATATCTAATTTTTTTTATTTTTATTTTTTTTTCCTTTTGTTCTTCAATTTTCAGATCTAAACATAATGTCAAATCTAAGTCAAATTAAGCCCCTCATGGGGAACAATTTCAAACAGTGGGAAGAAAAGCTCAAATTAGTCTTAGGGATCATGCAATTGGACACTGCACTGAGATTTGATTGCCCCAAGCCCAATAAAGAGGGTGAAGAAACTCCCCAAGAGAAGGCTGATATGTCTCTTGCTTTAGTTTGTTCTGAAGTTAATTTAAGTTTTGTATCTAGATATACTTGGTGGATAGATTCAGGTGCAACGACTAACATCAGTATGTCGATGCAAGGTTGCCTAAGCCATCGCAAGCCAAATGAGGCGGAGCGCTACGTTTACGTAGGAAATGGCAACAAAGTAGAAGTGAAAAGCATAGGAAAATTTAGATTATTATGTAAGACAGGATTTTATTTAAGTTTTGATGCTTTAGTGGTTCCATCTTTCAGAAGGAACCTAATTTCTATATCTTATTTGGACAAAAATGGTTATGTATGTTCATTTGGTAATGGAAAATTCAGTTTGTGTCAAAATTCTAAGCTTCTTGCTTCTGGTATCCTGTCTTCTTATGATAATCTTTATTTTCTAGATATAGACACTTCACATTCAGAGGCACTGCATGTAGATAATAGAAAACGTAAATTAACTTGCGAGAAATCTCCAACATTATGGCACAAGCGATTAGGACATATCTCTATGAAAAGGATAGAACGTCTTGTGTCTAATGATATTCTCCAACCTTTAGATTTTACAAACTTAAGTGATTGTGTGAATTGTATAAAGGGAAAACAAACTAATAAACGTAAGTATGATGCAAAAAGATGTAATGATGTCTTAGAATTAATTCATACGGATATCTGTGGTCCTTTTCCAAAAGCTACAAGAAATGGTCACCGTTACTTTATCACATTCATAGATGATTATTCAAGATATGGTCATATTTACTTAATAAAAGAAAAGGCGGAAGCATTAGACGTGTTCATAAAGTTCAAAACGGAAGTTGAGTTACAACTTAACAAACGTATAAAGTCCATTCGTTCTGATCGTGGTGGTGAATACTATGGTCGTTATGATGGTTCAGGAGAACAATGTCAAGGTCCCTTTGCAAAATACTTAGAGGAATGCGGAATTGTGCCTCAGTATACGTTGCCAGGTTCGCCTGCAATGAATGGTGTTGCTGAATGGCGAAATCGCACCCTTAAAGACATGGTGAGAAGTATGATTGCTCGTACAACTCTACCTGAGAATTTGTGGGGAGAAGCCTTAAATACTGCAGCATACATACTTAATAGAGTGCCTACTAAAGCAGCTAACAAGACCCCTTACGAGTTATGGGTTGGGCGCAAGCCTAGCTTGAATCATTTGAGAGTTTGGGGATGTCCATGTGAAGCTAGGCCTTATAAGCCAAATGAAAAGAAACTGGACGAAAGGACCATTAGTTGTTACTTTATAGGCTATTCTGAACGATCTAGGGGATACAAATTCTATAATCCAACAGAACATACAGTTTTCGAGTCAGGAAGTGCGAAATTTTTTGAGGATAATGAGTTTGTGGGGGGAGATATGACAAAAGATAGTATTTTTGAAGAAGAAGAGACGAATGCGAATGAGACTATGGACCAAAGTCCTGGTTTTGTTCAAATTCCGATTGCGTTTAGAAATGAGACTATGGACCAAAGTCCTGGTTTTGTGCAAATTCCGATTGCGTTTAGAAATACATATTCTGACAATATGCAAACTTCATCATCACAAATAACTCAGTTAGAAACTCAACATGGAATAGAGAACACAAATGGACCTGAACCCAACCCAAACCCTGACATTGACATGACAAATGTTGATGGCCTAGGGCCTGTGGGAGATTCAGAAATTGATAATGATGTTCCTCCTCTTGTTGAAGATCAAGTTGTAAATGAACCTCAAGAAAATCTAGTACCTGTGCCAATTAGGAGATCTACTAGAGAGAAAAGATCTACACAATCTAAGGATTATGCATATCTTCAAGAACATGAGTTTGACATTGGCATGTTTGAAAATGATCCTGTTAATATCAAACAAGCTGTGGAAAGCTCTAACTCTCAAATGTGGATTAATGCCATGAATGAAGAGATGAAATCTATGTATGACAATGACGTTTGGGATATTGTTCCGTTGCCTAAAGACAAGAAACCCGTTGGTTGCAAATGGATATTTAAGACTAAGCGGGATTCTAAAGGCAATGTTGAAAAATACAAGGCACGTCTTGTTGCGAAAGGTTTCACACAGAAAGAAGGCATTGATTATAAAGAGACTTTCTCTCCAGTTTCATCGAAAGACTCTTTAAGGATTATATTGGCGCTTGTAGCACATTATGATTTAGAACTTCATCAGATGGATGTAAAGACGGCGTTTCTCAATGGTGACATTGATGAAACGATCTATATGAAGCAGCCAGAGAACTTTGTATCAGGTGATGCAGGGTCTATGGTTTGCAGACTTAAGAAATCTATCTATGGGCTAAAACAAGCATCTCGACAATGGTATCAAAAATTTCACAAAATTGTTAGCTCATTTGGTTTTGAGTCTAACATAGTAGATGAATACATATACCTTAAGTTCCGTGGGAGTAAATTTATTTTCTTGGTTTTATATGTAGATGACATATTGCTTGCCAGTAACGATAAGGACATGTTGCATCAAACTAAGAATTTTTTATTTAAGAACTTTGAAATGAAAGATCTTGGTGATGCAACATTTGTTCTAGGGATTGAAATACTTAGAGATAGATCTCAAGGTATTCTAAGGTTATCCCAGAGGAACTATATCGATAAGATTCTAACAAGATTTGGCATGGAAAACAGCAAACCAGGAGATACCCCTGTATCAAAAGGAGATAAGTTTAGTCTAAAACAATGTCCCCAAACTGACTTAGATAAAAACATCATGAAAGATATTCCCTATGCCTCAGCCGTGGGTAGCATCATGTATGCACAAGTATGCACGCGTCCGGATATTGCGTTCATCACTGGAATGCTAGGGAGATATTTGAGTAACCCAGGTATGGAACACTGGAAGGCAGCCAAGCGAGTGTTGAGATACCTAAAGAGAACAAGGGACTATATGCTCACGTATCGGAGATCGGAACAGCTCGAGGTCATTGGATATACTGATTCTGATTTTGGAGGATGTGTCGACAGCATGAAGTCAACATCAGGATACATCTTTATGATGGCAGGCAGTGCCGTGTCATGGAAGAGCGCTAAACAATCATTGGTGGCCTCCTCCACTATGGCAGCTGAATTTGTTGCATGCTATGAAGCATCTAATCATGGCGTATGGCTGAAGAACTTCGTCACAAGTCTGAAAATTGTGGATTCTATTCAGAAACCACTCAAATTATTATGTGACAACAATTCAGCAGTGTTATACGCAACCAACAACCGAAGTTCGTCAAAGTCAAAGTACATCGATATTAAGTTTTTGGTTGTAAAAGAGAGAGTGCAGAATAATGAATTATGTATAGAACACATAGGTACAGACTCCATGATTGCTGATCCTCTTTGTTGGCTGCTTTTCTGGGCAGACCCGGGTTTTAATGAAGCGCAGCAACAAAACCCCTTGGCGCACTGGCCCTCTCGGCAACGAGCTGCGCGGCAGCTCGAGGTCTCACCCGAAGTGGCTATGGGGGGTTAAGGAATCAGCTTTCCTTAACCGTGGTGACGCTGAGATTGTTTTATATATCTCCTTCTTCCTCAAATATCGGCGGTCGGACTTTCCCGCAGGCCTCGCGACGCAACTGCGCGGATGCCTTCCTTCCTGCAGACCCACTGCGCAGTCTCGTCCTCCGGGCGCGGAAGGCGCCTATTCCTTGCGTCGATGCGCTAAAATACCTCCTCGTCCTGCGCGCTCATCGCAGTCACGCGAAGCTCGGTCGCTGCAGCGACAACGTTCCACCACTACTTCTATACTTGGCGACTATAACAATAAAGGACCTTCCTAAACTCACTCAAACAGTCGCAAAGATGATGCAAAAGATGTACACACAGGTAATGATCCTAAACAGTTAATCATTCACGCAAACATTATAACAAGAAGATATATGTGAAGCTCATCTCCTCGAGGAAAACCACGTCCACGGGAGTGTTATATTAACCAGAAAATGATAGAGTTATACAATATGCTGCGCACACAGCTGCAGCCTTAGATCTTTCCAGGAAACTCCATGCACACAGCTGGGAGCCCTCCTCTCAATCTAGTCTCCTCTCTATGGAGATTACAAAAGCACAGACGTCGACTCAGACTGTCTGGCAACTCAGGGATTAGCTCCTCGGCTATCCGATTTCCTCTCTAGTTCTACACACTGGGTAGAAAATACAGTGAAGGATAATCAACACATGATCTATCCTTTAGACTGGCTATCTAACAGTCTAACATCTAACTTTCTAACTGAGTACTGCCTCTCTCTAACTCTCCAAAAAAAACGTCTACCCATTACAATTATTCATATATATAGGTGGCCATGACGGTCACACCTTTACAAAACTGTGGGCCTTTCCCAACAGTGATTCCCAAAAACCCTAACCACGCACATGGCTAGGTGTACTGTAGGCGCCGCTTGCAGTCACGTCGCCGCTTCCTGCAGGCTCCATGAATTCCGGCGCAGATTGTGGGTATGGGCGATCGTCCTTCGCCTTCAATGCTCTGGTCCGTTGCTCCTCCTTGATCCGAGCAACCATAACTTCTGTACTGAGCCTTTAAATGAGGGTAGCTGAGCCCTCTACTCCATCGCCTTATTTATTATGGTAGCTGAGCCACCTTCATTCTTCGATGACGTGCGCGCGAGCTCCGCAATTTCTGGTCCGTGATCTGCGCTGAGATCATCCATCTGGCACCGTACTGCGCACCGTCTCCTTCTTACCCAAAACTTAGTGCTTGTCCCAAAATTAGCACTTTCCTTCCATACTCGTGCTTTTTCCCAAAATTCGCAGCTTTTACTATAGCTGCGACCTTGGCCCCAACAGGCCCCCAACACTCACTTGTGGCTCGCCCTCGAGCCACTCGCACTAGCGCGTGGTGGCTTGATTTGCGCATCTGCTTTTGCTTGAGTCTCCGCGAATGTTTTCTTCCACTTCGCAATAACGGAGTCCAATTCCTCAATACACTCGTCAGCTGTTTGCACCGTTTCTGCGGTTGCTTCATCTTTAGTGAGGGTATCAATGATCTCCTGAGATTCAGCAATCTCTTTGATTTTTGTCTCAACCTGGGCGACGATTTCAGCATACTCATCCATGAATGGCTGAATGCTGTTGGTGAGCTTCTCATCTTCAGTTCTGAGCTTGTGCAGTTGCTGCTGCATTTTGCGCACTTCGCCCATTTTCTTCATCTTTGGCAAGCCTGTTAAGGGCTTAGCTTCTTCATTCAGAACAGTGAGAGATTGTTCTGCAGCTTGCACCTGTTCTGACAGACCCACTTTAAAAGGGAGGTTCACAAGCTCCGTCCAAGCTTCCATAGCCTGGTTCATCAGATTCTTGGCTTCCTGTACTCGATCTTTCATCCGTGTGGAAGTTCTGCTCAGTGCTTCAAATTGTACCTGCGCATCATCCGTAAGATGCGCAGCAACGCGAGCTTCTAGATCAGCAATCTGGGTTCTATGGTCCTCAGCCATAGCAACTATTTCTTGCTCCAGGGTTTTCACCCTTCCTCCAAGAATTTGAACTTTTGCAACCAGAGGGAGGTCTGGTTGAATCTCGCAAGCCGACAGTTCCTGGGCAATCTCTTCTATTGCGTTTCTGATGCCGGTGTCTTGCGCCTCATAGAGTGCAAGCTTCGCAGAGATATTCTTATGACTTTCTTTCAGCTCTATCTCCTGCGATTGCAGTCGTTGGTTTGCCTGGAAAGTAGAGAGCTCTCTAGCTCTCAACTCAAGAGAAACTTTCTCCTGTACAAGCTGTAGAGTTTCTATAGGAATCAAAGACAAATTTATTTCTACAGGTCCAACTGTGCTTACCTGTAGTTCAGCTAGAGGATCTGGAAGTGTCATGCTGGTAGGCGGAATATGCACGACAGTGTGCCTTTCTGTGAGTTCCTCAACTCGCTCATCACTTGGAATTTCTTGTGGCGCCTGCGAAGTAGATGATGGCGCATGGGTCTGCGCAATCCTTCCTGCGAGACCTTTCAATTCTACAAACTGTAAGTCTAGAGCACTTCGGATGTGAGCATGCGTGTTCCTCATCTCACGAAATTGCTCTTTCAAGTATTTTTCGATCTCCGAGGGAATAGCCTCAGTGGGATGCGACACTTTCTGCTTCTTGGTGGCTGGTTCTGTTGAGCCTTCATCGCTTCTTTGCTCAGGGGCTTCCTTGCCCTTATCCTTCTCTTGAGCAGCGGCGGGTGGCATCGCAGGTGCGATGTCAGCTGCTGCTCTCCATTCGTCCGACCAGGACTTAATGGTTTCTTCGACATCTTCTGTGGTCATCCTGTAAAGACCTAGAGCCCAGTCACCTGGAATGTCGCAAGGCCGAAGGTAAAGTTGATGGATGTCGGCAGTAAAAGCCAACTTCCCTTCATACAATGCGGCTGTCTCCTCGCTCAGCCTTGGCATATCTTGTATGGTATCTCGGAGGAGATAGTAGTACTCACAAAAGACAGCGCGATTCATCTTGCGCTTCGCGGGATTAGGGGAATCCCAGAGGTTGATGTAGCGCATGCCGGCAACCTCTCCTGCGCGGCGCGGAAGGAACTGAGTATTCGGGGGCTCCTTCCACCCGACGAGAGCGCATAAAATTAGAAGCCACGAAAAATGGAATGATTGGGCTGCATTGTCCTGCACATTCAGGCAATCAGCCAAAAAAGAATTCAGCAGGAAGAGAGACCAGTTGTACTGTTCTCCCTCCGCAGCTGCGATAGCGAGCTCCACGACAGCTCCAGTAACTTCTTTTGGTCGGCACTTTGTGAGAAGTCTGCCTGCAAGCAGACTTCCTGTGAAGCGAAGTGCCTCATCTTCTACTGTCGTGAGGTCATAAGCCCGACCTCCTCTTGTCAAGTTATATTTCTGGACCAGCTTTGCAGCCAATTTTCGGTCCTTTTCCTTTCCCACAAACTGGATATTGGGATCCTTACCAACCTTAGATAGACCGGTGATGCGGTGTATCAAATCAACATTTAGATCAATTGGCCTCCCGAGCCAAAGGTAACCTCCATGAACGCAGGATAGCAGTGTTTTAACGACTGCGTTCACTTCATTGCTACGCCCAAAGTGCGGTAGCTTCAACAAATTCAAGAGTCCAGGGCGCTCAAGATTTGCTGCAAATCCCTTCGGGATAAACTCGTCAACCTTTCTGGTGGGATTATGCACTATATCCAGATATCGGTCCAACTGGAACTGAGGATATGTCTTATAGTCTCCAAGGTTAAAATCAGAGAATTTAACCAATGGAATGTTTCCCAATAGTTGGCCTTCTACCCGCACACTAGCCGGTAGTGGCGGTAGCGGAATTGGATACTTTGCATTCTTCGGAATCTGTACATCCGGCGCATCATCTGGATGCGGCGGAATATAGTTCACCATAGACGCGAGCGGCTCTGGAACAGGTTCCTCCGGCTGCTGCTGAGATGCTCTTGTGCCTGGAGATGTTCTGGGATCAGTAGCACCAGGGTGTACATAGGTCGAAGCCGTCACCGGAGTGGCCATGCCGAAATCTAAGCCTCGGCGTAGAAATTAACGAACAACTTCTTCAGTTGATAAATTCTCCGTCGTGAACCAATGTAAATAACGAAACGCTGGACAGCAAATGGCGGACCTGTGTAGGGTATGGACGCTGAAAACAAGGGGAAATACTCTGCACACTCGGCTCTGAAAACAATAATTTGGATCTTCAAACACAACTATGCAACTCGAGACAGTAACCCGAAAATGATACAAGTGTGAGGTATTTATAGCCAGCGGGGATAGTAAATTCGACCAAGTGGGGTTACTTAGCTGTAGGCGGCTATACGTGAGTTGACAACACGCTATCGTTCTCGCCGTAGCGGTGCATTTATTGTGATTGACGTGCTCTGACAGCCTTCCGGGAGAAGCTAATGCTTTCGGCGCCTGAGTTAAATGCAAATCTTTCGGAGATTAAGCCGAATCCGTCAGAACGGCTAGACTTAAATAGCGGCCTTATCCTTCATTTATTCAAACGCGGCTACATAACTGCTTGAATTCAAAATTTCCGGCGGGTCATTTCAACTTAGGAAACTGTGCCTCTATGGGTCCACAACAAAACTTTTTCAAGCGGCAAATTATCAAAGGGAACTCCGCAAGAGCGATAGTTCAACGGTCCAAAAACAAAACTTCACCAGAGCGCACCGATAAGCTCTCTTCAAGCAATTTTTATTCAGGATGCGCGGATATTTCAAGGAACTGCGCAGGAAGCTGGGAACTGAGGGTGTGTCGCAGCTTCCGTGTAGACTGAATGCGATGTCTCTTTCAACTACACCGGACATCTGCACTCTTGAGCAATATATTATATCGACAGGGCGGAGTGGCCGTCGCAATAAAGCTTAAGCCGACTCCCGTTTATCATTGTAGGTAGTAATTCTCCATCCAGCTTCGCAAGCTGAACTGCGCCTCCGTCTGTTATTTTTATCACCTGAAAAGGGCCTAACCAATGCACGCGAAACTTGCCTGGAAATTTGATGAATTTACTATCATAAAGGAGTACCAAGTCTCCTTCTTCAAAGTGATTATGCTTAATGTGCCTGTCATGCCAAGCTTTTTGTCTTGCCTTCTGTACCTGTTGATGAAATCCGGCCAAAAGTCTGTCTTCTTCTAAGGCAAGCAGTTGCGAAAGTCTTCCATTCATAGTATCAGGATCTGCCATTTCTGTAATTTGCGCAATTCGGAGACTGGGAACAATGTATTCCATGGGCATAACTGCTTCTTGTCCATATACCAAGCTGAAAGGTGTGTGACCTGTTAGTTTCTTGCAAGTGGTTCTGTAAGCCCATAATACAGCTGTGACTCTAAGGTCCCAATCATCTCTTTGTTGATTACAGATCTTCGTCAGGGCATTCTCAAGGATCTTATTGAATGCTTCCACCGTACCATTAGATTGAGGATGGTAGGGTGTACTCTTATGGTGATTCATTTGGAATTCTTCAGTGAGGGCCTCTATAGTCTCATTGAGGAAATGTGTACCTTGATCACTCATGAGGATCACTGGGCATCCAAACCGAGTGATAATGTTCTCAAAAATGAACTGCGCGGCAGTAGCAGCGTCGCAGTTCTTAACTGGCTTCGCCTCAGCCCATCTGGTGAGGTATTCAGTAGCTGTAATGATATATCTTGCGCCAGTTCTTTTTCCTGGTGGGTTAATAGGTCCTACAAAGTCAATGGCCCATTTATCAAAAGCACGCAGTGTGATTTGGGGTCTTAGCGGCATTTCATCTCTCCTTGAGGGTTTTCCTATTCGCTGGCACACATCGCAACATTTACAGAATTCCTTAGTATCCTTGTGCAATGTTGGCCACCAAAGACCTGCGGCTAATATCTTTTGCGCAGTCGGCTTTCCTGCGAAATGGCCTCCTGCGGTACCTGAATGCGCTTCTGCGATGATAGAGTTCTTTTCATGTGGTAAGATACATCTGCGCAAAACTTCGTCAGGGCCCAACTTATAAAGCTGGCCTGCTATCAAAGTGAAGTCTGCGGCTCTGACAACAAGTTGCTTCTTTTGCTGGATTGTAAACTCAGCCGGCGCTTGTCCGGTAGTGAGAAACTCAAGAATATCAGAATAATATTCGTCTGCTGCTTGGATAGAAAACAACTGTGCGTCAGGCAGATTGTCCTCGAGACTTGTAGGTTCCTCTCCTGACTCTATCCTGGATAGATGGTCAGGGCCTGCATTCAATCTGCCTGGTTTTACAATAACCTCAAAATCATATTCCTGAAAGAGCAGTAGCCATCTGCAAATTCTTCCTCCTAACACTGGTTTATTGACCAAATATTTCAAAGCAGAATGATCAGTATACATTTTAAAGTGAGCTCCTAACAGGTAGTGTCTGAATTTCTGTAGGGCATACACCATAGCTAGTCCTTCCCTTTCTGTAGTGGTGTAATTCTTCTCAGCTGTAGATAGCTTTCTGCTGGAGTAAGCAATTGGGTGGTCAATACTTCCTTCTCCAGACTGTGTAAGCACGATTCCTAATGCTATTGAAGAAGCATCAACATGAACATGAAAGGGTTTTCTCCAGTCCGGGAAAACTAGAATAGGCGCTGTGATCATCTTTTCTTTAAGTGTGTCCAAGCTCTGTTGGCATTCTTCTGTCCAGTGGAACTTCGAATCCTTCTTCAGCAATCTTTCCATAGGCGCTGTGATCCTTGCATATCCTTTGATGAATTTTCTGTAGTATCCTGTATGTCCCAATGTAGTGCGCAATTGCTTAACTGAGTTGGGCGCAGGTAGATTAGCAATGATGGCAACCTTCGCAGGATCCATCAGGAGTCCTTGTCTGCATACAATATGTCCCAACAAAATACCAAAGGGCGCACAAAATATACATTTTTTCAAGTTAAGGGAAATCTGATGCTGTCTACATTTTTCTAGCATCATGCACAGATTCTCAATATGGTTCTTTAATAGGCCAAATACAGTCCAGTCGTCAAAATAGACTTCTAAGAACTTGTGACTGAATTCTTTAAAAACAGCAACAACAACTCTAGAGAAGATAGCAGGTGCGTTTTTAAGACCAAAGGGCATTACCGTATACTGGAATGAGCCCCATTCAGTTGCAAAAGTAGTCTTGTGGCGGTCGTCCGGATGGATTCTAATCTGATGATATCCCGAAAATCCATCAGTGAAAGAGTAAGCCTCTTGTCCTCCAACATTATCAAGTACTTCATCTGTGAAAGGAGTGGGAAATGGGTCGTGCGCTGATGCATCATTGAGTTTGCGCAAGTCGACACAAATTCTTATTTCACCTTTCGTTTTCTTTTCTTGGACCACCATAGGACTAATCCAATCGCTTTCCTCTACTGGTTCAATAATACCTGCTGCAAGCATCTTATCAATTTCTTCTTTGACTTTTTCTTTGTAGCGCGGGTTCAACCTGTATGGGCGCTGCTTTACTGGCTTGGCATCTGGTTTCAGAGGTATGTGCATCACTCCTAAGTCTCCTAGGATGCCTTTCATTTCTGTGAACTTGGTAGGAAAGATATCCTGGTAGTCACGTAATAAATCTGAAACATGCGCAACAGTTTCATCATCCCAATAATCTCCTATAGAAGCAAACTTTGGGTTAGCTTCTGTACCAATGTTAACTTTCTTGAGCTTGACGTGTTCCGTGATGGCAGGAATATCAAGCTCAGGACCTTCAATATTGCGCGTCCCTTCTGATTCTGGGATATTGATGTTGCGAGGATCGTCCTCCTCATCTTCAGCGGTGAAGTTATAACATTCCAGGGCATGTTCTATCTGGACAGCCCAATCTGGTTGGGAATATTCTGTTACCGGATAGTGTTCAAATACCTTCTTTCTAATACACTTCAAAGCCTGATCAATGCTTGGATATTCTGACTCAAAGCTGAAGGTAAGTTGAAAGCTTTCTATCATAAGAGCCCAAGTAAGAGTGCCTCTGCGCAATTCTGTTTCAGTATACCAATTCCTTGGTACTGTGTCCAATGTGTGGATGAATAGGTGAACCCATTCATCTTCCGGAATATCTGACCATTGCTGAATACACGCTTCAATGTGTGACCTGGGGTCACTTTGTCCTTCATATTTGCGTAGCGCTTCGGCTGTGGTGTCCTGAAATCTGCGCAGTATCAGTCTGCGACAGTCTTTCCATGTATGAATATTCTCCTTATGCGCAATCCACCATCTTGCGGGTGTAGCGCGCAATGCTACATCCAGTGCCTGTATGCGCTGCTGTTCTGGAAGCTTTTGTTCATATTCCTGTATGAATTTAGTTACTTCAGTTAAGCCATCAAAAGTTGGAGTGTCAGTTAATTCTGTGCCAATCCATCGAATGGATTTAGTCATCATGGCGCAACGTCTTGCAGAAACCTCATGTAGACGATTCTGCCAGTTTTCCAATCCTGCATCTGAGTCTGATGTGCACGAGCTATCACATCGCCAGCTAATATGGCCATCTGCCGTGGGGTTGACATAGTCACTGTGGTTAGTGGTCATCTGGTACAAGCTTTCCATGTGGCGCGCTTCCTCTTCTGCGCGAATGGGTTCTATATATCTTGGTCCTTGAATAGGATCAAGAGGTGCGATGACCCTGATCTGGTCATCCTCAAAGGTCATCTGTCTTTTCTTCAGGTTAATGACAGCCAAATTATCAAATGCCCAGTCTATTCCTAACAGCGCTGGGTATGGTCTACTATCATCCATAATTTTGATTACTTCAAAATCTGCAGAGCTTCTTACTCCTTCAATATCAATAGGTACATTGGGTAATCTGCCCAATGGAGAGACTCGTTGCTGATTTGCGAGTCTTAGCTGGATAGGGGATCTTGTAAGCTGAGGGCTTCCCATCTGTTCCCATGTCTGCATAGTGAGAACATTGGCTTCTGAGCCCAAATCTAACATGACTTCGTCCATTTCAAATGCTCCAATCTGTGCTGTGAGCCTCATCTCTTTTCCAGTTCTAATGTGACTCCTAATCTGGTGAACAGCACGCTGCGGTGTGTTCATCGAAGCAGAGTGTTGGCACTGATCCAACAGGTGTTGGAGTTCTAGAGTTGCTTTTTCATTGCGCAACAGTTTTAATCATTGTCGCAGGAATGCATGAACACTGCCTAGTGCATGCTCCTCATCATCATCAGGCCTTCCCGCTGTAGTGGCTTGTTCTTGTACCAGGTTGTCTTGTCTTAGCACTTGCGATCTACTAATGTTCTGCGGAATTGCGGCAGAACTTGAAGCTCTCGGATCTGAGAAATACTCTTGAGCTTGCTTAAATGCTTCTTTTTGCTTCTGCAGGTTAAGTAGGGCTGGTTTAATGTTAGCGCGGCGCACCCATTGCGTCGCTTGCTTTCCCGTTCCCATCTCTTGCGCACCAGTGGTTGCTCCACTGCGTGTCACTATATTAACTGTAGGGTCTGGTTCTCTTTTTTCTGCTCCAATCAACTGAATATTCTGATTGACCTGTGGTGTCTTTGCTTGCATCTTAGCCTGTAACTGAGGGCATTCTTCAATGATATGGTCGGAAGATTTACAATACCTGCAGAGGGTTGTAGGATTTTGGCAATCCCTAGCAAAATGACCTTGTGTTCCGCAATTATAACAAGTGATCTGTCCTCTTCCGCGACCAAAATTTGTTGTGCGTCCGCGTCCTCTGTAATTTGCTGCTCGGGCGTCCCGAGTTTGGTCATACGGTGGACCTGCTGTGGGTCCTTGTGTCTCTGCCTGTACCCTATAAACATCATGCTTTCTTTCTATCATAAGATCATATGCTCTACAATTGTTCTCATCATGACCTACTGATTTACAGAAATTACAATATAGATTCTTTGGAGTTTGTACATATTTCTGGAGTAAGTGACATTCTTGTGGTCTATGACCTCTAGTTCTACAGATTTCACACCAAGGCCCTTGTGCCTGTGGTAAAGGATTAGGTGCTCCAGTTGCAATATAGTCTATGAAAACGGGACAATGGTCCTTTGAATGACCTTGGGCTTTACATTTTGTACACCAAATTTCTTCCTTAATCTCCTTGCCTTTCTTAATATCATGCACTTGCAAGGTTAAGTTTGCTAATTGGTTCTGTAAATGCGCAACATCGTTGCTTGTTCCTGCAATTGGCGAAGCTTCTAGTTTCATAGCCATTTCTAGAGCTTGTTCCTGAGTATTGAGATTCTGTTGCATAAGAGGAAGTCTAATGTGTGGGAGCAGCGCAGCAATGAACCATTCTTTATGTTGCTGTGGTGCAAACTCGAAGCTTACTTGATCTATCAAGGCTTTGAACTTCTGGTCAAAGTCCCATACTGATTCTGTAGGTAACTGTTTAATGTCTTTGAGCTCTGTTATACACTGTGATTCTGATTTAGGTTTCTTAAATTCCCGAATCATAGCATTTCTTACCTCAGCAAGCGTCCTATTCTGTGCTGCTGAGTATTTCATGAACCAAGTCAAGGCTCTTTCTCTTAGTGTGGTTGCTAACTGAACCAGTTTAACAGCATCGTCATTAATTTGCTTAATTGTCCAAATGGCTTCACATAAGAACCAGTGCTGCTCAGGGTCTTCTATCCCTGTTCCTCTAAAAGTTGGTAGCTTCATGTCATCACCCATCCTTCTTGCACGGGTTTGAGGTGGAGGTACTGTAGCAGTGCCTCCGGGATGGTTAAACAAAGGTGGTACAGAGGTACTAGAAGTACCGTGTGGGCTACTAGAAGGTGTTACTGTAGGATTATACTGAGCTCCGTCTGGTTTTTGTGGTGTAAAGGGGTAATAAGGGATATGAGCACTCTCTTGTCTTTCTATACGGCTTGCTCTAGGGACTTGGCTATCGTCTGGGCTAGACTCAAAAGAATATTGGTCAAGGCCTACTTTATATCGTTTTCCACTACGAGTGCAACCAATAACTTCAGGATCACTATCAGAATCTACGGACATTACTTGTCTATGCTATTCATCAGAAGCAATACATAGCTTTCCTTTTTCATACAGAAGCATTTTAATCCATAAGTTCAGAGAATTTAAGAACTTACCTCTGTGTACTTGGAAGAAACTCCTCTCAGCTTCACTGAAACTCTTTCTTGTTTCAACTGCAAATTCGGTAATGAAACCTTCCAGTAGACTATTCAACCAAAAGTCTACTGCGCGGGAAACAGAATTGTCGATCCGCTTCACAATACTGACTAGCTCAGGCGTCCACGTGACAGGTCGATCAACATGCAGCGTAGGTCTAGAATCTGCTAACTTGGCTATCCAAGCGTGTAACTCCAATGCAAACGTAACAAAGAAAATTTCGTAAAGGTCAGCATAAATATACTTCTGTAACCAGTCTTCTGTTTGAAACGTAAGGCTTCTGTTTTCTTGTTCAGCGAACTCTTTAGCCTTTAAATCAAACCAATCTCCAATTTCTTTAGCTGTAGGATTCCAGTAACACATTTGTTAACTGAGCAAGTCTTAGTGTAACAGAACCTTATGTTGTCTTCAGCAACAATCTCAGATGTCGCGTAACTAGTAAGTCTTACAGCAACAAGTCGCAAGGCAAAGGAACCATTTGTTGGCTGAGCAACAAGGTTCAGAGCAACGGAAGTGATGTGATCAAAAAGTCATGAGGCAACGGAACCATTTGTTGGCTCCTCAATCTCGCGCGTCGCCAAAATAACAAGTCTCAACAGCAAGTCGCAAGGCAACGGAACCATTTGTTGGCTTCTCAATCTCGCGCGTCGCCAAAATAACAAGTCTCAACAGCAAGTCGCAAGGCAACGAAACCATTTGTTGGCTGCTTTTCTGGGCAGACCCGGGTTTTAATGAAGCGCAGCAACAAAACCCCTTGGCGCACTGGCCCTCTCGGCAACGAGCTGCGCGGCAGCTCGAGGTCTCACCCGAAGTGGCTATGGGGGGTTAAGGAATCAGCTTTCCTTAACCGTGGTGACGCTGAGATTGTTTTATATATCTCCTTCTTCCTCAAATATCGACGGTCGGACTTTCCCGCAGGCCTCGCGACGCAACTGCGCGGATGCCTTCCTTCCTGCAGACCCACTGCGCAGTCTCGTCCTCCGGGCGCGGAAGGCGCCTATTCCTTGCGTCGATGCGCTAAAATACCTCCTCGTCCTGCGCGCTCATCGCAGTCACGCGAAGCTCGGTCGCTGCAGCGACAACGTTCCACCACTACTTCTATACTTGGCGACTATAACAATAAAGGACCTTCCTAAACTCACTCAAACAGTCGCAAAGATGATGCAAAAGATGTACACACAGGTAATGATCCTAAACAGTTAATCATTCACGCAAACATTATAACAAGAAGATATATGTGAAGCTCATCTCCTCGAGGAAAACCACGTCCACGGGAGTGTTATATTAACCAGAAAATGATAGAGTTATACAATATGCTGCGCACACAGCTGCAGCCTTAGATCTTTCCAGGAAACTCCACGCACACAGCTGGGAGCCCTCCTCTCAATCTAGTCTCCTCTCTATGGAGATTACAAAAGCACAGACGTCGACTCAGACTGTCTGGCAACTCAGGGATTAGCTCCTCGGCTATCCGATTTCCTCTCTAGTTCTACACACTGGGTAGAAAATACAGTGAAGGATAATCAACACATGATCTATCCTTTAGACTGGCTATCTAACAGTCTAACATCTAACTTTCTAACTGAGTACTGCCTCTCTCTAACTCTCCAAAAACGTCTACCCATTACAATTATTCATATATATAGGTGGCCATGACGGTCACACCTTTACAAAACTGTGGGCCTTTCCCAACAGTGATTCCCAAAAACCCTAACCACGCACATGGCTAGGTGTACTGTAGGCGCCGCTTGCAGTCACGTCGCCGCTTCCTGCAGGCTCCATGAATTCCGGCGCAGATTGTGGGTATGGGCGATCGTCCTTCGCCTTCAATGCTCTGGTCCGTTGCTCCTCCTTGATCCGAGCAACCATAACTTCTGTACTGAGCCTTTAAATGAGGGTAGCTGAGCCCTCTACTCCATCTCCTTATTTATTATGGTAGCTGAGCCACCTTCATTCTTCGATGACGTGAGCGCGAGCTCCGCAATTTCCAGTCCGTGATCTGCGCTGAGATCATCCATCTGGCACCGTACTGCGCACCGTCTCCTTCTTACCCAAAACTTAGTGCTTGTCCCAAAATTAGCACTTTCCTTCCATACTCGTGCTTTTTCCCAAAATTCGCAGCTTTTACTATAGCTGCGACCTTGGCCCCAACACTCTTACTAAAGGATTACCACCCAAGAAGTTTCACGAACATGTTGCCCGTATGGGTGTAATATCTATTTAGGATAGTTAGAAAATGTGGGAGTCTGAATATGTTTTAAGTTTTGTTTTTGATGTTCTATGTAATGCAATTGTAAACAATTTTGATGATATATACAAGTTGCATTCAGTTTCGGTTTCATTATTTCTTTCTTTAAAGTTTAATTTTTGACCTCATACAGTAAAGTAAAGGTGACTCAATTAGAAATAGGCACGTATAATCACACTTGCGTGTAATTTCTAAACTATATGTCCAAATCAGATTCATGTCATTCAGTTATGTTGGCAGCGTGATTTATGTCGGTTTAGTTGCGAATAAATGTGACAAGTGCTACTTAAGTCCTTTGTTAGCATAATTGATGGACAGAATTGTTTAAGAAATACGATAAGAAAGACAGAAAAGTTGCATGCAATAAAGTTAAGGATATATAATCAAAAGGTTGCACTTGTCCATGTGGGAGATTGTTGGATTTAGAGACGTCTAAATTACAATAATTAAGTTGGACATACGTGCATTATGATTATGATATCAAATACTGTCGAAAGATTACATTTATGTAATAATTAAAACATGCCAAACAATGTGATTAATTAAGTCATGGCATTATACGTATTTAAATAAGGATTTGGATACAAATACATATAGAATAATGTTAATCAATTATAATTGTTAATGGACCGATTATAGTTGATTAAAATAATAGCAGTAAATTGAGCTAAATAAGGAAATCAGAATTTATTCTGATTTATTTCAGTTTTTTCTGAAGTTTCCCGATTTGAAGTTTTTTATAAAATCGGAAACTCCAGATTTCTTTTGGACTTGTTTCCCAAGTATTAGCTAAATTTCAGCAGCCCTAGGATTAGAATCTTTTTCTTTGGCACTGCTATAAAAGGGCTGAGTCTCCAAGGCTTGCGATCATCCAGAAAAATTGTCTGCTCCATTGAAGACAGGATACTCTCCAGAGAAAAGGATTGCAAGTTCTTGGAAGGATTCGAGAGCCAACAACTCAAGTCAAGACCAGAAGCTGTCCGCGACCTTTGAAGATGGAAAGTAAGTTCCGCTGTGCATTAAACTTAATTTCTAAGTTCCGCTGTGCATTAAGTTTAATTTCTTGCATAAGAGTAGATCTTGGTTAGGGTTTAAATCAATTAGTAAAACCCAACAAAACATATTCTAACGAAAAATGAAAATTGAAAATATAAGCATAACAAGACATCCACACTCGTTAGTAATCATGACAGGACGTCTTCAGGAATTAGCAAACTCTGTTAATTGGCCTGTATCACCAAAAGGTACAGGGAACCAACAATAATGTGAAACAAAATAATTATCTAGGGTCCATAGCATCCATCGAGAGTGAAAAAGACATTCACTGAGTCAATGTCACCAGAACCTAAAGCAGCATGACCATGAGTTAAAAAAATTACGGACACATAGCAACAATAGCAATATATGCATATCCTAGGAAATTCTGTAATGACTGACTACAATGATTAAAATTTTCTAAAAGCATGTTTGTTCGGTTATTAAAATATTATCATCAAATAATACTAACAAAACCGTCTGCATTTCATAGTTGGTTGCAACTCCGACACGAAACCTACACGGATCAAACTCAAAAACACATTTACAGTGGCTTGACATCCATCATCTTCAGTTTAAGTAAAGCAAGCATTAAAACCATCAAAACAAATGTAAATATGCAAATATCAGTTGCAACTCCTAATGTATCACATTCACAGATCAACACCAAAAACACATCTACCATAGCATTCACATCCTTCATCTTCAGGTAAACTATAAATTCAACTCTAGGCAACGCTGCAACCATTGTATTAAATTTTAGCAACATTGTTCCAGAGCATTAAGACCATTGAACAGTAACTTCACATAAGTACATCACATCTTTTCAGTGGTAAACATTGTACATATGGAATATGAAGAAAAGATCAAACGTATTTCCATAACACTAAATGCAAGCTTGCCAACATTCTTACAGTGCATTAAGATTATTGAACAATAACTGTACATAAGTACATTTTTTCACTGGTAAACATTGTACATATCGAATATGAAGAAAAGATCAAACGTATTTCCATAACACTAAATGCAAGCTTGTACAATCTCATTAGAAATGCAAAACTTTCTCATAAAATGCAAAACGTATTTGCTTACGGACGTTTGGGATGCTTATATAATTGAAGATTCTTAAGGAGCAGTTTGACAAGAGAGAGAAAGAACTCAAAAAAGAGGTTTTCTGGTCTAATCCCGACCCCCTGGGGTTTTTGGGCAATCATAACGATAAATAGCCGGAGCTGCCTTATAATCCCGTGTTTATCTCATAGGTGGATTCAAAAAACCCCGTGAATTAACTTGGGTCATGGGTGTAATTTTAGCTGTGATCCAAATCCTTATCTAATTTAAAGTTTGCATCTTTTGAATATACTCATTGGTTGCGATTTTAGATCTCTGTTTGGTAGCTTTTATAAAATAAACCTTTAACCAAAACCAAAATTCCATGGTTTGACAAGCATATTTTGCTTAGAGTTGGAACCAGCCATAATTAGAAACCTTCCCTTGGCTTTTTTCCATAGTAAAAACCTCTCCTGAGGTACGAGGGAGATCGGTTGTTATTAAAAGGTAAGCACTAGGTAGTATTTCTGATTCTCCTCGTGTTCAAGTAAGAAGTAAGTAAGGCAAGCGCTAAGTAAAGCTCCTTCGTTCGGTCATGTGAAGTCTGTAGGGGTAAAAGTAAGTCCCCATGCAAAAAAAAAGGACAAGCAATCCCCCTACGAGTTCAGGTCGACTGCGCAGAAGATCATATTTCACTTAAAAAGTTGGCAGCAAGCGCAAGTAAAGAAGTAGCCTCAGTGCAGCAGAGCCAGCCAGCACAACACAGACTCGAGCTAGCAAATGAGCCAAAGCCATCACGAACATCCAGGTTAGCCACAGAAAACAAAATTCTCAAATGCAACGAAAGGAGCTCTGTATGGGCAATTCACCTATGTCAACCCTGTTCTGCAAACGCAATCTATAGACACAGATGTACAAGGTTGCTATCATTGGTCTGCCCAGATATGAAGGAAAATAGCCCAGGCTATCTCTCAAGTTACATGGGCGAAGAAACCTGTTTCGAAATTGCGAACACGCCCAACACACAGGAAAAAAAAATGCAGGAAAAGCAAACACGGAAATAAAAAACACTGCGGACAGCGCATACCCATCTAGACAACAATGTTCAAGAAAAATATATGTATACAAGTGACAGAGAAACCCATTAAAACCTGCAAACAGAACGAAACCCTACCAAAGACCAAGACAGATACCTGGATTTATAAACCAGTAAAAATACATAGCCGATAAGGTTGCGCGAGGACGACGTTTGGAATCCCTAGTGCAATTTTTGTGAGCAACCCCCAACAGGAACAATCAAACACCTACTAACAGTGCTAAAGGCTCGCCTCCTTAGCTGAGGTTGCAGCAAATGCGGAAACACAAGAAAGCACCGACGAGAACACAGAGAAGAGGAGACATCTTTCTTAAGATGAAGCAACACCAACAAAAAATGACCACCAGCCAGACCCAGAAAACACCTCCCACATGCAAACCCGCATGTCCAGACATGCATTAGGTGAAATGACACACGCCATACCGCCGGACACCAACACTGAACCGTCCAGACATGCATCAGGTGAAACGACACGCCGGACACCAACAAGAACTAAGAAAAACGTAGGGAAGGATCCGCCGTCCAGAGCATTGAAGACTGAACCAACCTGTCCAGACATGCATCAGGTGAAATGACATGCCGGACACCAACAAGAACAGAGAAAAACATAGGGAAGGAGTCGCCATCCAGAGCATTGAAGAAGGCACCACTCACAGAATTGGAGTGAACGAGGACGAATGCACAGGAGGAGCACCATACCGCGGGACGAGAGCATTAAACAACCCACCACCCACGCCATTAAACAACTCACCAACTGCTGACGGAAGAGCGCTGCCGCGTCCTGGGGCACACAACCCCAGGACTACGTCAGCGAAAAACCCACCAATAGAAACTCACAAAAATAGTCGCCCAATAAAAAAACCAAAAATACGAAATAATAATCCAAGCTTTAAACCTTTGCCCACATCCTCCCGGCCATCCTCACGCACCAACTAATATCCCCGACCGATTCATATATGTCAGGGACATAATAATACAAATAACAAAAATGAAGAGGCGCACAATGCAGTGGCCCCATTTTCAATCTGCGGCTCATCTATGGAAAGCCGCATCAATACGTCAATCACCTAAATTTCTCAACGAAGAATAGAGCTCAACTCAACTTTTATGGCAGAAGCCCGCAGCGGAAAAAAATATTTAGAAACCCCCGAGGCCCAAGTCTTCGGTCAGCTGGAAGAGAACCCCAAAATCCTCCATAGACAAATCTAAAGGAGGAAAATCCTCCAAAGTTATCAACTCGCAACTGTCCAGAACTTCATGAACTGAATCCCAAAATGGCGGACCCTGCTCCACCGAAATCTCCTGGCCTTCAATGCCGGATTCCGCTCCCAAACAGGTAGAAGAGGACACGATGTCCTCTTCAGAAGGCAGCCGCCATTCTTCTGCAGCGAACTTGGCAGCGGCGGCTTGAATTTGCGGCGGAGATAGAGAAGAGGCGCAGGGAAATTTCGGTAGGGAGTAGGGAAAATTGAACTTGGCATTGGATCCTCTCAGGCAATATGCCGCAAAGTCGTAGGCGCGGGCAGCCTTTTCCGGGGTTTCGTAGGATCCGAGCCAAATTCTGCCCTTGGAATTGGGCATCGGAATATCCGACACCCATTTCCCCCATTTTCTCATTCGGATTCCCTTGAACTGCCGTGATTTCAATGAGCGGTTTTTGAATTTGCCGTGGCCGTTCCGTTTCAATCATAAAAAAGCGAATATGAATGTTATTGGTGGATCTAATTTGATGAGTGCATCACTTTTCAGCGTCATTAAATCAAACATGACATAGTTACTTCTGGAATGTCCTTTTAGTCCGGCTAGTTGTTGAATTACTATTAATGGGCATTCTTTTCCTAAGAGATAGATATGGGTGGCTTATAGCATCCCTCCATGTAGCTATTGGACTGCTTCAGATTTTAACCTGTGATAACCTAAGCATGTTCTTAATTACTAGGTCTATTCAAGTTGTACTAAAAATGAAAGCATAAGCTAAAGTTGGGCTTGTCAAAATATAACAAAAAGATAGTCCAAATCAAGAGATGAAATTAGTAAGCAAAGGGAAGTGATGGGATAGGCCACACGGAGTAGAATCTGAAAATAGTCATACACAAACCTCCACCAAATTGGGTTAAGCATTCTAATAGTATACATAAGTATAGTATTTTAGGGGATTATTTTGGATTGAAAAAATCATATATATAGATAGATAGGCTAATATTGAATAGAAACATACAATTTACTGCTAAAACTTGTAAAATTTGGCGAATATGATAATAAAAAAACACATTTTATGTAAATATAAACATATTCTAAATTAAAAATGACTAATTAGCTAATTTTTTTTGAAAAAAATCCCCAAAAATAGCCAAAGGCTAAATTTGGGTGATAGTAGGAGAGGAGGCACTCTAAATCCATTTCTTAACTTCCCAAATACCTTATTAACCTCCTCCTCTAGTCCCAACTAGCCCCATTTTGGTTCTCCACTAACATCCATTTTAATTCCCCCTAGTTTTAAGCATTAACCAAGATTTCTACCTTATTTATATATAATTATAATTTGTGGAGTCCTCAAATTTAAAAATTAATAAATAAATATCGGAATAATATATAGAAGAGTACACAACATTTTGTCTTTGATTTCCTTTGACTTACTAATAGAGGCCATTTAGGTCCTATGCATGATTTTTTGCATTAAATTTTCCATTCTAACATAGTGACCTTCATCCCGAAAAAGATGCACTTGAATGCAATATGATTCTAAATGTGAGATCCTTTAACGAAGGAAATTATGCATACTCTAAGTGTGAGATCCTTAATAAAGGAAATTAAGCATACACTAAGTGTGAGATCCTTAGCAAAGAAATTAAGCATATTAGTGACAATCAACACAAATATTTCAAACCAAATACCCTCCATTCGTGACCCTTAAATCTAAAATTGTAGTCAACTTCTCAGAGAGTTCGATGACCCTTCTCAAAATCTTAGAGAGGCCACTTCGAGAATATATATCGTATTTATGTGAGATGAGCCATTAGAGGGACAATAACACTAAATATCCACATTTTGGATTGCTTAATTGATCACTCAACTAGGACCTTGAAATTCAAAGTGATGTAAATGAATGTCCATTCTAAACTCTCGATAAATCATGGTGATATGTGTTATTTTTTTATGTCTCAATAGATAAAAACCATTTGTGAAGCATAAGGAGCCAAAAATCCAATGCCAATATTCCCTTAAGCTAAGTTGAAATCCTCAATGAAAGTGGCACTTATTGATAAGCAACCAAGTAGGTGGGAATTTTCTTGAATGCATAAGAAAATATCATCTAGTCCCTACTCTTGTGCCTCTCTTTGTGAATGTATTGACTTGAAACTAACATCAATGCATTTTAGATGGATCGTTAAAAGCATTCCAATAATCGTCTAATTGATCAAGATAGAGCAACCTAACAAGTCCCCTCAAAACACATATGATCCATTAGGGAAATGCCTTATGTGTTAATAAAGAATGCATCCTTCCATCTCATGCCTTTAAACATTCTTCCACTAGAAAGTTGTCCAGCTCATAAAAGCAAAACATAAATATTTTCTCACTCATCAATTAAATTTAGATATTAATGTTTCTTAAAGATTAATGTTGGTTCATGAAACTTACTTTAAATTTAATTTAGATACTATCAAGAGGTCATTAATGATACTCTAGAATATTGAATGTGTATCTATGTTATTACTAGCATAAATAAGAAAACCAACATTGCTAAAATAAGAATGAACTCTCATGAGCTCCATAGTGAAGTAGGTGATTGGACAATCACAAAAATGTTTTGGTATGAAAGAATTTGTCATCTTCATGATACGATGAAGGTGGAGGATGAAAAACACTTTCTCTTAGAATGTCTTATGTATGCCCACATGAAATCTCATCTTAAATATTTGTTACAATGTCGACCTTCCCAATATTTGAACTCATCAAAACTATGGAGATTTAGAAAAGCTTCTTTCCAATCTTTTAGAGTATAGAAATAAAATTCCAAAGCTAACCATGTAATTCCCTACCGATTCTTAAGGTCCGATAAACCAACGATGGTCTCAATGGATGTTAACAATTATCATTATCATCATTAATGTTTACTAAAGGTCAAAGTTTGTCCATGGGATTGCAAGGATTACAATATGTAAATATGACATGGAGAAGGTGAAAGCACATCCCAAGGAAAAAAAACTTAAGAAATAAGAAGATACTTGGGAAGAATTGGTCCAATGAGATGGGAAACAATGAATAAGTTCAAGAAGAAGGTTACTTGGCTAAAACATGTTTTTATGAAGAAACACTTCTAATATTCAAGGCCACAAAGAAATATGTGATGACCATGAGGCCATGGAAGTCCTTAAGTCTATAATGCCTCAGAGGTTCATCATGTGAGCTTAGAAGTTGGTCATGGGGCCTCTTCCTACTAGTGTTCGAGGATTAGAAGTAAGAGTGAATCAACTTGGTGCGTGTGGTTTGGGGAACTAACCTCTAGTAAGTCATCAATGGAATTTGAACAACTCCCAAATGAAGAGGGATAAGCATCTCTAATACTCATAACCATGAATGTTTGGAGAGAACCGAGTGAATATTTAAAGAGACAAAATAATTGTCCTCTAATCTTGTAGTAAGGAGAGCATCAAAATATAAAGTGGTCCTCAATCTCAGGCTCTAAGGAGTTGATCTAGAAATTACAATGCTCCTAAGGAATATGGTGATCTATCTCAATGCCAAGTTGATGGTTGAAGAAAACTCTAAGTTAGGGAAGAGGGATCCTCACGCTACAAGGTAACCAGAATCTAGTGTATCTTGGGGAATGAATAAGCCCATCACTGCAATGGAGTTATACCTCCGAGGAGTGATAAATTTTTCTATAAAGTGAAGTTTTAGGAACAAACTATGTGGAGTGAAGGTAGGCTCTAACACCCTTATTTATATTTCCCTTGGAGAGATAAAGAACATCCACTAAAAAGTTATGCAGGGTTAGTATGTCAATATCAAGTGTAATAAGGTGAATCCATGTAGAGCCTTTTGCACACCAACCTTAATCGATCCCACTTACTACCTACTCCAAAGAGGATTTGAGAGAAAGATATGGATTTCTAAGAAGACCACTCTCTAATTTTCCCATTTGTGTGAACCTATGAATCATTGTCACCACATTAAAAATCGTTGAAGCAATGAATGGGTATGTGCCAAATTCTACAAGAATGATATCATGAGACATTGATCTCTTGGCATGAACAATTTTTGGATAACATTGTGATAACCACTCTCTCTATATTGTTTCATGCTACGCCTTGAAGGTATAGTCCCCAAACCTCACACCCATACAAGAGACCAGGCGTGACCATTGAGTGAAGGAGTTGGATCTTTAATCAAATTTCTTGAAATTGAAGCTTAAATCATTGTTTTTCAACATTAGTGAGAGTATCTTATCCTTTGCTTAACGAAGCCACTATTTTTAGAGTCACGCTTGTTATTTTTTCATCATTTAATTCAATAGATCTAGGATCTTAACTGAAAGAATAACATGTACAACATATCAAGCATAAGAGACAAGAGACACAAAACATTTCACCAAGGAAAACCAAGAAGGTGAAAAACCCCACAACTTCCTCAGAGATAGAATAAGCATCAATACAAGGATCACAATGATCAAACCCAAGAGATAGATATCTTCAGCAGCATGGTCCTCCTCCACTTGTGCGCACTCCTCCTCTCTCTCACTAATGCGAAGTGAGTGAATGAGAGAGATGTGTAAAATGAGAGAGACACACTCTCTATTTATACACTAACTTTCACTTGACCTTTACTCAACTAGGTCGGCCTCAACTTAACCATTTAACATAATGCTGACTGAGCCGACCCCTACTAGGGTGGACTAATAACCCTTTAACCCACAAGACTCATACAGGGCCGACCCCATCAAGGTGGTCTAATAACCCATCAAGTATAAGTTATGACACTTACAATATAACTTGCGACACATGCAAGTACAACTAACGACACTTCCAATCAGAGGAATAATACATATCCGTTGGGAATACAATAAAATACAAATACAATATACAAGTGAATATCTTCCGAAGTTACAAATACATCAACAAAGCTAAACCATGGTCTAGCTAAGAGGACCCCAAAATATACATGTGAAAATACTACCTCAACCCTCTCACTTTGGTAAGTAGGAATCACATTGTTTGCCTCCTTTTTAGGGATGTTAATGGCCATGAATTTTGTTTTTCATAGATTAACTTGAAGCTTATGAGTGTCAAAAACCAATGCTAGTGATTTCAAGTTATCTATGGGTGCCCCTCATTGATTGGTACATGAGGATAATGACATTTGCAAATAGGAGAATAGCAATGGAGACTTTGAATCTAGTAAGAAACCATTTGAGGTACCCAATGAATTTGATATGATTTTGTATACCTCATCAGTATAGAGTCCAAAAGGTGTGAGAGAGAATGGGTGTCCTCATTTAACTCCTATAGTGCTCCGAACCTCCTTTTCCTTGCTAATATTCAACCATACATTACCAATAATGGTCTCATAGATTGTCATTACAAGAGAGACCACAAAAGGTGGAAGACCCAAAGTATGTTAGTTATCTATTGACCCAAAAATTTGTTATGGGCCCAAAATGATATTTTGCATTTTATACATTTCCAAGACAATAGGTTTGCCACTCCAACCAACCTTTCAAACAAGTTTTAGATAGGAAGATTGTTAGGGTCCCACCCTAAGTCCTATAGTTAAGGGAATAGGTTGTTACTTAACGTATAGTGGGCACCTTTATTAAATAAGGTCCACAAGGTAGTTAGAGTGTGTGGTCAATAAATGTAAGGTGGCCTCATTAAATAAGTTCCATTGGGTAGTTTATATATCCTCATTAATGAAGAGGCCCGCTACGTTGTTAGGGTTTCATATAGATAGAAACTATTCATAGTAGTATAAGCTATGTAATTGGGTGCAACTGATTAATATTATATTGGAGCTATACTCAATTGGAGGTTTCCCCCTCAAAGGGACAAGTGAACATTACTTCCTATTCAAAATATCAATAAAGGTTTGGTTATTTCTACTACTTCAATACTTTGGTTATGTTTTATTTGTTTTCCGGGGCTACATTTATGTCAATATTGTTCTATTTTTTCTGTTTCAGATATCAAGGTACGCCACAATTGGTATTAAAGCACTTTCCTATGTTGGCACACATCCAATTTTTAGATATTTCCTTTTAAGTTAGATGAGTGTTTGCACATCTTTAAACACAAATATATGTTAGACGTTGTGAAGCATACATGTAGGGAATACAAATGGGGTCACCTAGTTGGATGCTCTTGGATGCCCCTTTTGATACTTGGGAAGTAATATGGCATTAGATAACATATTATACATATTTTATCTTCCATGTACCCTTGGGTATATTGAAAGGCCCCTCTGCACACTTGAAACTATCTTTACATATCCGTGTTGGTCATCTTATTGCTATAGTTTTATGAACACAACACTTAGGGAGATCACTTTCATGTACCAAGGAATCAAGTAGTACACTAAAGGCATGTTTTATCACTCTTAGTGTAGTGAAAGAGTGATTGAGTACTATTGTTGGAAACCATCAAGTATATTATAGAGTTATAGTGCCTAAAAAACTATTTTTCTTGGGACCTTTCAACACCTTAGCCTCACATGCAACACAATTCCTAGACAACTTAGAATATCAAGAAGTTGAGAAAATTTTCAATATAGTAATACCTAGCCAGGAAGGTCATTGTCTTAATGGTTAAACTATATCATTATAGGAGGCCTATCTCAAATAATCCTCTTGTGATGTTGATCGAGTTAATGTATGTCTTGGCTAAACCTTCGGGTGGATTGCATGGGCCTGTGCTGGACCCAACCCTTATCGGTGCCCTATCTCAGTAGCATCTTCTCATGATGTTGATTGCATTGGTATACTTCATAGTTAGTTCTTTAGGTGGTCCTTATGGTCCCATGAATCACACTATAAACATTTCACCCATAGAAGACAAAATGAATGAGGTAATGTTAGCAATCAAGTTCCTCCCATTGACAATTGATGCAACCAAGGATTAATTTCATAACTACATGATTATTGTCAACTAGCAACTCTCACTTTATTTTGATAAAATTTACAAGCTAGAGGGTAAGCATGATGATGGTGAATGTTCCACGAGTGAAGGATCTTGCAATTGTAACCCCCTTTTTTATTGTCCACCCAGTATGTTGCATCAATTACCTAAGGTAGATTTGAATAAGTTTGATGGGTCTAGTTCAATAAGGTGGGTGGGTTAAATTTAAATGGAAATCTACTTTTCTGTCCATGCTATTGGGGATGACATGTTAATACTCAGAACATGGGTTCTATGTATTAATAAAGAATATTGGTAGTGGTGGCAATGGCATAAGAAAACATCTCTAGGATACATTGCATGGAAGTAGTTTGTGAAATCCCTTTTTACTTGCTTTGAAAATGATATTAATTTTGTGGGATGTCTTACCAAATCGCACCAAAAAAGAAATATGGAAGAATATATTGATGCTTTTGAGCTCTCGACAATAAGGACTCGAAAATTATAGTTAACTTTTTCAAGTAATATTTTATTAGTGGTCTCAAGGAGGAAATAAAAACCCACATTGAGATGAATCACCCTGCTACCTAGTTGGAGGCCTCTCAACTAGATTTTCATGCACATGTTATGAAAAATTCTAAACTTTGTTCCACGACCACACCAAAATGTTTTACCTCCTTAATATCCTGCCCTTAAGGTCCACAAATTGATGTTGCTATAAATGGTGGAATATCTACTGAAAGGTCTCTAATATAATTGTGATGACAAACAGTTCCCCATACATAAATGTAAGGAACATAAGTTATTTATAGTCATATTTAAGGACATTGTTTACAATGAAGTTGATGGTTTGACTTGGGAGGAAACCCAAAATATCCCTTCATACCTAATTGACATTTCATCTCCTTAAACATAAAATTTTGTCAGCTATGTAAAGTACTGGAAAGTGATTGTGATAACATCCACAAATTCATCTTTGCATCACATCATGCTTACAAATAGGGGATCTATGATAGGTGGCATCAAGTATGATACTGTGAAACTTCAAATGGGTGCTTATTTCTAACTTTAATTTTTTTTTTTTTAATCTTTTATCACATCTCTCGAGTCCTTGTCTTCATTCTACTCTATATCGTCACCTTCGGCTCAATTTAACAGGCAATCTTATATGCTTGCTAGGGCCATGATTAAAAATCATGATTACAAATAGGGGATCTATGATAGGTGGCATCAAGTATGATACTGTGAAACTTCAAATGGGTGCTTATTTCTAACTTTAATTTTTATTTTTTTTTATCTTTTATCACATCTCCCGAGTCCTTGTCTTCATTCTACTCTATATCGTCACCTTCGGCTCAGTTTAACATGCAATCTTATATGCTTTCTAGGGCCGATTCTGGAGCAGAGTATAGTTTTCCTTGTAATTCATTTGGATTCTCGCCCTCAATGGTCAATTATTCTACCACTAGCCTTCCACAATTAATGTTGCAAGAGGACCTTTTGATGGCCTCAGCATCACAAGATATTCCAGATAATCAGATGGACTATGTTTGGCGTAGACTTAGCGCAAGCACCTCTTGGGAGCAGGGGATTCTCAAGGATCTAAGTTCAAAACACCAAGAATTAAGTTTTGAAGAGAGTTCGGTGTCAGTATTGGACTTTGTTACTCCTGTCAATAGTGCCAGTGAACAACAAAAGAAAGAATATATGAGGAAAGGTAATGTATAGCATCAGTTGGCCGACCGGCCCTCAGACATAGTAAATGGACTAAGAAATAATATGATTTGTTGGACTCCATCATCGACTCTTGCACAAAGAATGTATATAGCACTTTTGTTCCTCGAAGAAAATTATGGAGTGGGTATTCTTGCACAAGTTTGGATGCCAATGAGACGTGGTGAAATATTTGTTCTAATAATGGGGGAACATCCCTATATACTAGATCATGGACTTACTGGATATCGAGAAGTGTCAACTACGTACAATTTTGCTGCAAAAGAAGCTCCAGATGCTTTTCCAGGGATACTTGGATGGGTTTTTATGCAGAGAATGCCAGAATGGACTCCAAATGTGTAGTTTTACAATAAAAATGAATATTCGAGAGTGCATCAAGCACAGGATTATAATGTGCACAGATCCATTGCAGTGCCTGTTTTTTATAGCGATAATCAAATGTGTGTTGCAGTAGTGGAACTTGTGACAACAACTGAGAAGTTTAATTTGAATAAGTATGTTGATAATATCTGCCAATCTCTTCAAGTAGGTTAGATTCTATCGTTTATAATGGAAGTGTTTAGATGAGCCCTTTTTAGGGAAATTGACATTTGTACTTCTAATTTTAAATATATCTTGACAAGTTCTTCATAACATGCCCATTTACTGGATGTGTATGGTAAATGATTTCCCAATGTTTATCTTAACCTGAAACGGTTCAAATGTTCATGCGGGAGAATTTTGTTGATTGAGATGTTAGATCCCATCATTTTCATGAATTTGTTTTTGTATAATAACATGGATTGCTTCCTCTTTGCTGTCCCAAGTCCTTGAAAAATTGAAGCTTATTTATTGGGACAATATGGAAAATCGTTTAGTGAAAGTACAGTTAGAATATAAGGAGACTAATACATAATATATTATGAGTTTTATATGACATGAAAATATGTATTAATGCGATCATTGTACACGTTTGTAACTTGTCAAGTTATTTGCACATTTTCCCTAACGCTTTTTTGTCTGATTTTGTGCATATCATGTCCATTTGTGCATATGATATCCTTAAATGTAGGTCATATTTTATGCATATTTTTGTTTGCAATTTTGTAATGACTATTGCAGTCTTGGGTCGTAAAGATGCAAATATTTTGTTGCCAAGACTAGGATAACCACTTTATGAATCATTGCCGGTATACAATGGCATTGAAGCCAGGCACCATGATTTCATTCCAAAACATGAATTCACATTAACAAAGTTCATTAAATCATATTCAACCTGAATATTGTAATATACTTGAGTACATATGTAGGAAAATGTCATAAGTAAAATTAATGAAGTATCCAATTCGATCAAATTGTTATAAAAAAAGAAATAGAAAGAGAGAGATCTAGTAGAATGAAATCTAATTGATCTATGTACGGAATAAGTAGCAATGTGCAAAGTTTAGTTTGGTTAAAAAAAGTCAAATTGGTCTTTAGTTGCCACATGAAGCATGCACTAGCCAACACACCAAGATAATGTAGACAACTGCATGTAGACAAAGACGGACAACACAAATTATGTTATTCAACTTGAAGTGGCATGAATCTTAGCCTCATCACAATGACATACCACTTGTGTTTACATCACATCCCAAGTGGTGGCCTCCCATGTGCATCTCACCTTCTTTTGAGCATCCATGTTTTCCTTAAAGCTTAATGCTACAATATAGGTCCAATGAACCAAAAAATTCAAATACAAAAACTGAATGTTTATCAGCCCAGAGAATATTCCTTTTGTAACTTTCATTGTACTTTATAAAAATCTAAATGTTGATTGCATTCTTTGAAAACTATCTTTATCAAAGACAAATGGTATGCTGCCTTCTTTCCTGTCCTGCATATACATGCTTCTGCTCCTGCTTATTTTTTCGTGGATTGCATTCTTTAATGATTGTGAACTCTCCACCTACTTAATTATGTCTTCTTTTCTTCTTAACCTCCATATTTATGACTGAGTTCCTATACTAGCATTCTCTCCCATTTAAAGTTTGAAAACTTGAGCTTCATGGTGATGGAGAAAACTCAAACAGACAAGATGCTCTATTCCACTTCCTCCCCTCCAATATTTGAACCTTTGACACATGTAGTATGTATGTCCATAGTAGAACCATGCATATCTATTGAAAACCAAACAACCTGCAATTATTACTTACAAGACATGTATCACACTAGGATCTAGGGTGTTTTATATTTCAATATTACTGACAAGACGTGTTATATTGATGTGCAGTTGTGTTTTCCCTAGTAATTGGGTTGCATATTATTTCTTGTTTCCCAGGGGCATGCTTCCGTTCCAGCTTCCTTTTTTCTAAACAATATTATTTGATGATTTTATACTTTCCACTCTACCTAATTCATTCTTCTATTCTTATCAACCTCCATATTTGCTACTTAGTTCCCATACTTCTTGCAGCCTCTCCCTTCAAACTTTGAATACTTGCAGCCTCTCCCTAATTTTGTTGGATGTCTTACCAAATTGCACCAAACAAGAACTATGGAAAAATATATTGATGCTTTTGAGCTCTTGGAAATAAGGACTGGAAAATTATAGTTAAATTTTTCAAGCAATATTTTATTAGTGGTCTCAAGGAGGAAATAAAAACCCACATTGAGATGAATCACCTTGCTACCTAGTTGGAGGCCTCTCAACTAGCTTTTCATGCACATGTTGTGAAAAATTCTCAAACTTTGTTCCATGACCACAGCAAAATCTCTTACCTCCTTAATATCCTGCTCAACCCCTTAGGGTCCACAAGTTGATGTTGCTATAAATGGTGGAAGATCTACTCAAAGGTCTCTAAAATAATTGTGATGACAAATACTTCTCCATACATAAATGTAAGGAACATAAATTATTTATGGTCATATTTAAGGACATTTTTTACAATGAAGTTGATGGTTTGACTTGGGAGGAAACCCTAAATATCCCTTCATACCTAATTGAGATTTCATCTCTTGAAACATAAAATTTTGTCATCCATGTAAAGTACTGGAAAGTAATTGTGTTAAAAGATAATGATAACATCCACAAATTCATTCATCTTTGCATCACATCATGATTACAAATCATGATTATAAATAGGGGATCTATGATAGGTGGCATCAAGTGTGATACTGTGAAACTTCAAATGGGTGCTTATTTCTAACTTTAATTTTTTTTTTAAATCTTTTATCTCATCTCCCTAGTCCTTGTCTTCATTCTACTCTGTATCGTCACCTTCGGCTCAGTTTAACATGCAATCTTATATGCTTGCTAGGGCCAATTTTAGAGCAGAGTATAGTTTTCCTTGTAATTCATTTGGATTCTCGCTCTCAATGGTCAATTCTTCTACCACTAGCCTTCCACAATTAATGTTGCAAGAGGACCTTTTGATGGCCTCAGCATCACAAGATATTCCAGATAATCAGATGGATGATGTTTGGCGTAGCCTTAGCGCAAGCACCTCTTAGGAGCAGGGGATTCTCAAGGATCTAAGTTCAAAACACCAAGAATTAAGGTTTGAAGAGAGTTCGGTGTCAGTATTGGACTTTTTAACTCCTGTCAATAGTTCCAGTGAACAACAAAAGCAAGAATATATGAGGAAAGGTAATGTCTAGCATCAGTTGGTCGACTGACCCTCAGACATAGTAAATGGAATAAGAAATAATATGATTTGTTGGACTCCATCACCAAATCTTGCACAAAGAATGTATATAGCACTTTTGCTCCTCGAAGAAAATTATGGAGTGGGTATTCTTGCACAAGTTTGGATGCCAATGAAACATGGTGAAAGATTTGTTCTAACAATGCAAACAAAGCTCTAGATGCTTTTCTAGGGATACTTGGCTGGGTTTTTATGCGGGGAATGTTAGAATGGACTCCAAATGTGTAGTTTTACAATAAAAATGAATATTCGAGAGTGCAACAAGCATGGGATTATAATGTGCACAGATCCATTGCAGTGCCTGTTTTTTAGAGCGATACTCAAATGTGTGTTGCAGTAGTGGAACTTGTGACAACGAATGAGAAGTTTAATTTCAATAAGGATGTTGATAATATCTGCCAATCTCTTCAAGTAGGTTAGTTTCTACCCTTTATAATGGAAGTGTTTAGATGATCCCTTTTTAGAGAAATTGACATTTGTACTTCTAATTTTAAAGATATCATGACAATTTCTTCATGACATGCCCATTTACTAGATGCGTATGGTAAATGATTTCCCAATGTTTATCTTAACCTAAAATGGTTCAAATGTTCATGCGGGAGAATTTTGTTAATTGAGATGTTAGATCCCATCATTTTCATGAATTTGTTTTTGTTTTTGTACACGTTTGTAACTTGTCAAGTTATTTGCACATTTTCCCAAATGCTTTTTTGTCTGATTTTGTGCACATCATGTCCATTTGTGCATATGATATCCTTAAATGTAGGTCATATTTTATGCATATTTTTTGTGCAATTTCATAATGATTGTTGTAGTCTTGGGTTGTAAAGATGCAAATATTTTGTTGCCAAGACTAGGATATCCACTTTATGAAGCATTGTCGGTATACAATTGAAGCCACGAACCATGATTTCATTCCAAAACAGGGATTGACATTAACAAAGTTCATTAAATCATCTTCAACCTGAATATTGTAATACACCTGAGAACATCTATAGGAAAATGCCACAAATAAAATTAATGAAGTATCCAATTCAATCAAATTGTTATCAAAAAAGAAATAGAAAGAGAGAGATCTAGTAGAATGAAATCTAATTGATCTATGTACGGCATAAGTAGCAATGTGCAAACTTTAGTTTGGTTAAAAAAATTCAAATTGGTCTTTAGTTGCCACATTAAGCATGCACCGGCCAACACACCAATATAATGTAGACAAATGCATGCAGACAAAGACGAACAACACAAAGTATGTTATTCAACTTGAAGTGGCATGCATCTTAGCCTCAACACAATGACATACCACTTGTGGTTACATCACATCCCAGGTGGTGGCCTCCCATGTGCATCTCACCTTCTTTTGAGCATCCATGTTTTCCTTAAAGCTCAATGCTATAATATAGGTCCAATGAACCAAAAAATTAAAATACAAAAACGGAATGTTTATCAACCTGGAGAATATTCCTTTTGTAACTTTCATTGTACTTTATAAAACTCTAAATGTTGATTGCATTCTTTGAAAACTATCTTTATGAAAGACAAATGGTATGATTCCTTCTTTCTTGCCATGCATACACATGCTTCTATGCCTGCTTATTTTTCTGTGGATTTCATTCTTTGATGATTGTGAACTCTCCACCTACTTAATTATGTCTTCTTTTCTTCTTAACCTCTAGATTTGTGACTGAGTTCCTAGACTACTTGCATTCTCTCCCCTTTAAAGTTTGAAAACTTGAGCTTCATGGTGATGGAGAAAACTCAAACAGACAAGATGCTCTATTCCACTTCCTCCCCTCCAATATTTGAACCTTTGACACATGTAGTATGTATGTCCATAGTAGAACCATGCATATCTATTGAAAACCAAACAACCTGCAATTATTACTTACAAGACATGTATCACACTAGGATCTAGGGTGTTTTATATTTCAATATTACTGACAAGACGTGTTATATTGATGTGCAGTTGTGTTTTCCCTAGTAATTGGGTTGCATATTATTTCTTGTTTTACAGGCGCATACTTCCGTTCTAGCTTGCTTTTTTCTAGATAATATTATCTGATGATTTTATACTTTCCACTCTACCTAATTCATTCTTCTCTTCTTCTCAACCTCCATATTTTCTACGTAGTCCCATACTTCTTGCAGCCTCTCCCTTCAAACTTTGAATACTTGAGCTTCACGGTGATGGGAAAAATTGAATAAATACGATCCTCTATTACACCTCCTCTCCTCCAATCTTATATCCTTTGACACATGGAATGTCAAGCAGCTTGCAGTCGTTATCTATAGAAAATATATCATACTAGGGGGGAATCTTTTAACATTACACTGTAATACATGCTAGGTGGATATGTTGTATCCACTCGCCTAGCTATTGGGTTGCATAATTTTTTCATTATCTATGTTCCTGTGGTCAGAGACATGAGCCATGCCTACTTGGCATGTCTTTACTCTAATGTTGGAAACAATAGAGGAGCAACACTTCTATTATTATTTTACCTCTTGCTTCCCTAACGATTAATATGCTCACTTGAAATACATAAATGGAAATATTGGATACATTGTAATGAGAAAACATTAAGGACAATTTGTCAAACTGGAAAAACCTCCATTCTACTATTTTACTATACACAAGAGCCACTTGAGACAATGACTTGGGATGGCTCAAGTGGATTTGTTGTTGTTTCTAACATTGGAGTCAAATGCTTACAAGTGAACTGGTTTATGAATCACCATTAATCACCACAATTAGAGGTCTTATCACCACCCATGACATGGAATGTTAATAATGACAAAGAAATGCAACCTGGTAGTCAGGGGAATTCATTTAAATTTTAGAAGTTATAATATAAGATGATTTAAATTTTTTATCAACGTTCAACAAATGACCACAAATGTAGGTCATATGCACGCATTTATGGAATGATATCATTTTGTGCACACATATAGTGAATTTAAGGAGTAAAGAAGTCTGGCATCATTCTAAGTTAGAGGTATCTTGGAATATTTCATTTTCATGGCTTCTAGGACTACAATTTTGATTTATCTTGTTGGATGATACCTTGAATGTTTAACATAGTCTCTCTTTAGTTCATTCTAGCATCAAAGTTATTCCAAGTGCTGTGAGACTAATTTAGATGGGATACTTATAGAGGTTTTGACAGTTGTCTGTCAGACACACAAGATTCCATTGGCACAAACTTGGGTTCCATTCAAACATTATGATATACCAACAAGTGAGGTTATTAATACAGGGAGCTGTGGAACTCAAAATGGTGGCACAGGATGGGTTTTCTTGACACTTCAGGATCGTGCATCCTATGTGGGGGATCCTGTTATGATGGGTTTTAGGGATGTATGCTCTAAACATCATTTAGAAAAAGGGAAATGGATCCCTGGGAAAACATTTGAATCAAACCATCCATACTTTTCAAAAGATGTGAATAATTATAATGTAATTGATTACCTTCTTGTGCATTATGCATGCATGTTTAGCCTTAGTGCTGTAGTCACTATCCGTTTACGGCGTTTACGAAGCACTCACATTGGGAATGATGACTATGTTTTAGATATTTTCCTTCTAACCAATTGTAAAAACCGCCCCTAAAGGGCTATTTTGTTGTAGTGATAGTAACCAAAGAAGATTATCCAAATCTGGCTAAGCAAAAATTTGTGTTTAAAAATGCATACGACATATTTTATGAATTGGCAGCCCATGAAGACACTGAAGAAAACCGACAAGAAGCACTGAATGAATTGTTCAATCTAATTACAAATGATGAAGCTGTAGGAAAGTTAATCGACTTGTTGCATAAAGTAAAGCATAAACATGTCGTGCAAAGACAAACCAAAAACATTGTCGACTTAATCAAAAAGAAAAAAATGATGCTGACCCTCTTGTCGAACTTGACATAAATGGCTACCATGCATGCCAAGTCATACTGGATTTCGGTTCCCAAGTCAATATCATGACTCATGATACTTGGGACCAACTCGGTCGACCATAGTTGCAGGAATCAGGTATTTATCTGAAGCTTGCGGATCAAGGACTCATTGAGCTGATTGGAGTCTGGAAGGGAGTTGAAACATCTATCAAAGGCATCTCAACAAAAGTTGATTTTGAAATCATTAATCCTAAATATGATGCAATTTATTTCCCAGCCTTGGTCGGTCAACCTTGGGGGCGAACGTTGGAGGCTTTGATTTCACTAGATAAAGGTCGCATTAAGCTAAAATGCAACGGTCAGAAGGTTATTGTACCAATCTTCCCATCTTAGGGAGAACCTTGGTCGAAACCGGTGGAAGAAGATAATGACATTCGAAAGCTTTATCGAATAGATAACAATGAAGATCATATTGAACCGAATTCTCAAGTAGAGCTTCACCTTGGAGATCTTGTTTCAATCGGGTATAATTCCGACGCAGAGCTTTATGACTGACAGATAGAGAATTACGATATTCATGCAAAGGAATGCTGGACGGTAGAATCCATCTCGAAAAAGAAAATAAAGAAATGTCTCTCAATCTCGACCGCTCCAAGAATATTTGAGTGAAAAATTCGAGAATACCCGACTCTTGCACCAACCAAAAATTCACAGACATGTAATCCTACGCTGAGATACAAGGAACGTGACTCCCCAGCAGTACATGTTGAACAAGTCTCAAAACATGTCAGAGAGCAAGGTAGACTACAGAGTCTGGTTGAGACTTTCACTGGGAAAGCTGCGAGATGGTGGGATACCCACCAGTAGAGACTCCAAACTTGGAACAGCGTGTCGACATTTTTTGAAGAAAGATTTGGAGGAAAGAAGCTAGCGACTCAAGCCGAAATCCCTATGTTCACACAGGGAAACAATCCTGAAGTCCATATCGACCGTTGTGAAAAAGAATGGAGGAAGCTGGGTCACAAAGATGAAAGGGTGTGGCCTCACCACTTCCCTAGCACACTTAATGATCTGCCTAATAAATGGTATAAGATGGAAGAGGCGATAGGAGAAACATTCACATGGAAATATTTGAAAGAAAACTTCATTAATGATTTCCAGTTTTCTCCAAAGGAGGAGCAGTTGGTCGAGGCAAGCAATCATATCAAAGAATTTCTGCAGCCGACAGAAAACCTAGCACTTGTAGAAAAGAAGCAGACAGTTCACCGACCCGCTGCCTGTCATAACATAAATTCGAAGGAAATCCAACATTCTACACAAATAAGATTAGAAACAGAGAAGTCAGTCGGGAAAATTTTTCAATGGAGATAAGATCACCCCAGCATGTCGAAGTTGGTCAAAAATGTCTTTAACATGGAGATTGTCGAGAAAGATGAACCCAAGAGATTAACAGAAAAAGACTTTCCGCCTGCATTCACACAAATAAAGGAAGGTGAAAGACCGATAAATGATAGTCATGATCCAGAGTGGATGGATGCAAAGATCAAAACAAAAGAAGTGGATATCTCAAATGACGGCCGACCAAAGATGGCATTAATTAGCGACTACTAGAATGAAGAACAAATTGCAGAAATCACCAGCCTCCTCAAGGAATTTCAGTATGTATTTTCCCATGACTATAAAGATCTAAAAGGACTTGTGCAGGAGATGGGTGAAATGAAAATTGATATCAAACCAGACGCCAAACCAGTGAAGAAAAGGCCCTATAAGCTCGCACACAAGTATAAAGACATTGTTAAAAAAGAAATTGATAGTATGATCGAAGCTGGCATTATATATCCTATCGACCAGTCAGAGTGGGTGAGCCCGATGGTTGTTCAGTCGAAGAAGCATGACCCAACACGACTGAGGATTTGTGTCGACTTCCGCGAACTGAACAAGGTAACACTTACCGACCCCTTTCCAACTCCTTTCACAGATGAGATTATTAACGAAGTTGCAGGGCATGAGTGTTATTCATTACAGATGGATTCTCTGGGTACAATCAAGTACCTATTGCGAAAGAAGGCCAAAAAAAGACTACATTCGTATGTGAATTTGGGTCGTTCACATATAAAGTCATGCCTTTTGGTCTGAAGAACGCACCAGAGGTCTTTTCCCGTATTGTCGTCAAAGCTTTTCAGGAGTATATCTACAAAACCATGGTTGTCTACTTTGACGACTGGACAATCTATTCACTGTTAAGAGATCATTGCAAATGTCTTCGATTGATGTTGGAACGTTGTCGACATATTCAGTTATCGTTGAACATTAAAAAGTGTATTTTTGCGACTCCTATTGGTATATTGCCGGGCCATGTAGTATGTAAAGAAGGAAAAAAGGTCGATTATGCAAAAAAAAAAATTATTCTCGACCTAAAAGCTCCAATCAATCTGAATCAAGTGCGAATTCTGTTGGGTCATATGGGGTATTACAGAAAGTTCATCAGACATTACTCCGACATGACATATCCTCTCAAAGAGTTGTTAAAAGAAAATCAGGAATACAGGTGGACGGAGGAATGCAATACTTCATTCGACACCTTGAAGAGAAAAATGGTCGAAGCACCTATCCTTTGTTTCCCAAACTGGCCGGTAAAATTTCATGTGCATATTGATGCGTCTGGAATAGCAGTCGGCGCTATTTTAACACAACCGGAAGAAGATGGAATGGACTACCCTAATGATTTCAGCAGTCAAAAGCTGAACACGGATGAAAGAAACTATTCCACTACAGAAAGAGAAGCATTAGGTATGGTATTTTCCCTACAGAAATACCGTCACTATTTATTGGCTAATCCCTTCATATTCTACACAGATCATCAAGCTTTGAAATATCTAGTCAATAAGCCATTGCAACATGGGAGGTTATGTCGCTGGCTTCTACTATTTTAGGAATTTGAATTCAAGGTAATAATCCAACCAGGAAAGGCTAATGTCGGGACAGACCACTTGCCAAGAGTCGACACTGGAGTAGAAGCGACAGGAATAAAAGATGATTTTCCAGATGCACATTAGTTTTGAATTGAAGCTGTCCCTTCAGAACTTGCAGAAATTAATGCACAATTTATTGGGGATGGGAAAGCTCCTGAAGGAATGACTAAGAAGAAAAGGAATATCCTTGCCATGAAAGCCGCGCCTTATACTCTTATCAATGGGTTCCTTTACAAACTTGGCTTAGATGATGTATTATGTCGGTGTGCACTTGAGCACGAGCGACAAAGTATACTTTAAGAAGGTCACAATGGACCGGCATGAGGACATTATCACGCAGATATAACAACAAGGAAGATTCTGCAAGCTGGAATTTTGTGGCCGAAGGTTCATAAAGACTGTCGAGAATTTGTAACTAAATGTGATAGATGTCAATGTATGGGACGACCACTGCCTAGCATAGAAATGCCTCTGGTTCCAATTAAGTCGAGCCGAACATTCAAAATTTGGGTAATTGATTTTATTGGACCATTCCCAGTAATTGGTAGACGGACATGTGCACGTTATATCATCACTGCTGTAGAATTTGTCACCAAGTGAGCAGAAGAAGAATCGGTCGAGGCATGTTCTAGAGAAGTTGATGCCAAGTTCATCTATGAAAACAACATTACACGTTTCGGATGCCCGCTAACTTTACTTAGCAACCAAGCATACCACCCTCAATCTAATGGCGTCGTGGAATCATTTAACAAAACACTCACAAGAGGACTAACGAAAGAGTGCAACATGGAGAAGGATGACTAGGATGATAAAGTACTCGCTGTCCTTTGGGCATACAGAACAACATACAAAAGAATGACAGGTCAATCACTTTTCTCACTTGTCTATGGGAAAGAAGCAGTCGTCCCGCTGCATTTCCGACGACAAGCTCCGACAATCGCAGCGGTATTACACATTGATGTTGAATATGCACGACAAGAGTGCCTATTACAACTGTCAAAAATGGACAAGAATCGACAGATCGCAATAGAACATCAACAAGTCAAGAAACAACAACAGAAAGCATGGCATGATAGAAACATCAAATAGAAAAATCTGTCAGTTGGTGACTTGGCATTGCTTTATAATAGCCGCGTAAAAGGGAAACTAAAAAAGTTGCACATGGAGTGGATGGGGCCCTATATTGTCAAAGTAATAAACCCCAATGGTTCAGTCCGACCGAAAACATTACAAGGTAGTGTTTTCAAGAAACTCATAAATGGCGCCCAGTTAAAACGGTACAAGTCATGAATTAAAAAAAAAAACGGTTATAACCAACCCGGGAGAGAAAGTCATTTAAGCAACTCACTCAAAAGAAGGATGTATTAGATTCATTATGAGAAGAGACTAGACAAGTAATGCTGGTGAAAACGAGAGACCGACGCATGACCACCGACAGGAGAGGTGTCGACATGATAGAATCAGTTGACATGATGAATGAGTTCATCGACATCATCAGACTAACTCTGGCCGACCTGATAGCAAAAGGGAAACACACCGGTGTCGACCCGATGCAGAAGCAGCAGATAAAAATAGTCGGGATGGCCGATCGGTGGGGAAGCAAAGCCGAGACATGGTTCTCGAGGCACCGCTAATCTGTCATTCACACTTAAATTCCTCATCAAGTCAAGCGTTAATGCGGCCATCTACCTCCGGACCCATCATGCCAAACGCCGCCGCTATAAATCCAGAGCTCCAGGATTCCTGGCTACTCTTCTGCTGAGAGATTGAGAACGAGAGCTCAGAGCTACCAGAACCAGATTGTGATTTAGAGAACCCTGCATCAGCCATGGCTCCCAAGAAAGGTCAGACGACAACTCGGTATGCCACCTCTAGAGTCCGAGATTTGGATAAATCCCAATCTCCTTTGGAAACTCGTCTTCAACTGATCCAGAACACTAAGGTTACAGAACCTCACTGGAGAAGAACTTGGTCTGAAATTTGTAAATGGGGGAAGGAATCTAATGGTCGCTGGAGAGAGTCAGCCGACATGCTTAAGATTGCTACAATCCAAAACTATATGAATGCACCTCTATTGGAGCACTTTAGCAGACTGAAAGACATCATAGCATAGTTTATAGTCAGCTGATACCATGATGGGAAGTTTTATTTCGATGTCCCGGTTGAAATAAATGGCGAAATTATTCATAGAATCACAGATTTATCGAACAAAGGAAAAGACGTGCCGACATGACAGAGAAATGATTTGATTAAGGAATTCATCGACAACCCAGCCGGTAAGAATTCTAGAGGCTTAGTCGTAAATCAGATTAAATATGCAAATTACAAGATAGTTGCTAGAATTGTTTCCACTGCATTGTCAAGTTCCAGTCAAGGCTCAGATCTTAAGACCGACATGTTAGAAGCGGTGATGAATATGGCATCGAAGGAAAAAATATACAAATGGGTTGATTTCCTGGCTGACATAATTAAGAACATATGTTACAAGTGCCAAGAAGACTGTTCGACTATTCGATACCCATCGTTGATGATATGGATAGCCATGTCACAGATCCGACCATTTGGAAATAAGGGCTTTGCAGCAGAGGGGATTATTTTGATGCAGAACTTCCGGTGCTTTACGCATGGAGGCAGCGGACTGGGACATTCGACTGTTAGGATTTGGCTGGAAGCTTGCTTTCAAAATTTAAAAACTCGGTCGACTAAATGGAGAGTACACCAGAATGTCAGAAGAATTATGCGTCCGTCGACACATATTCAATTAGCACTTGATCACAGATATGTTTGGCATATGCAAGGCGTAGCAGGAGATGCAAAACCGCTCAACTATTACCCTTCTGTCGACGAAATATTCACGAAATTGAGCAGGCAGTCAAACAAAAAGTTGGAAATTTCGACACAAGCACGCAAGGTCAATGTACCCCAGATTGAACCTTTAACAGATGTAGAAAAGGAGGAGGAGTATGAAAGTCGACTATACATGAGCAACTTTACTTTCAAAGCAAAACTAGCTGTTGAGACAAATCCATTAGCAATAGCTCTTGTACCACATCAAGACTCTCCCGACATAGCGGACTAGTCCGACGAAAGCACCCAGTCCGACAACCCAGATTATGCACTCATGGAAGAAAATATTCAACGGGTTGTAGAAGAACTGTTGATGGAACGACAAAGCAAGGACACAAAAGGAAAAGGGAAAAGGAAGATGATCATAAGAGAGCCGATGGTAGAGGATGAAAATGAATTGATCAGTAGTGCTACACAAATCTTGGAGGACGCAGCAAAGAACAAAGTATCTGTCAACGAGCAGTTCAAGAAATTTGTGGAAGTGGAAAATCCCCAAAAGAAACTCAAGGTAACGTTCGAACCCCACGTCGACTTAACAATTAGTTCCCCTCCACTATCTCCGACTGCTGTGATGGAGGAAACAAATCTTGCTATAACCCCGGTATCTAATCCACCTGCAACTGAAGATTCACTTTTTAGTCCAAGTATGGTACAAACCCTTCCCCTTCCCGTTCAACAAAAGCTTCAGGAGGATAATGACCTCAATATGTTTATTTCCAACCTCCCATCCCTTCTCCCAAACTGGCAAGAAATAATCACCAAGAAACCAGTTCTTGACCTTTCCCTACTCAAAGCTACCCCATTTGACGCCTTGTCAACCGGTGTATCATCCCATCCAGAGTCTGTATCAACCCAAATAGTCGGTATGCATGTCATACATCTTCAAAGAAACCCCGACTTGACCATTCCTATTATGGCCTGAGAAACGTCATCCTTTATCCCAGTAAACCCGTCGGAGGAGAACCTCTCACCTCCTTGACAAACTGTCGAACTAGTACAGATTCAATCTGCATTAGAAGCTCTTGATGAAATGGATCCTGAAGTATTGTCACCTGTCGTCAGTCCGAGTCCGTCTGGAAGTCCCATTCTTCCCATTCCTCCCCAATAGTTGAGAGTCCCTCGTCGTCACCACTAGTTCAAGTGGTGAGTAGTAGGTCGTCTCTGTCCCCTGCCGACGGATCCATGTCAGTTCTTGCAGCAATACCAAGTAAAGAGACACCAGTTCAAGAAGTCATAAAAGTAGACATTGAAATACTTGTACAAGACAATGCAGCAGCCAGCAAGGAATCCAATACAACAAACAAATAAACTGAACAAGCAATTCCAGCAGAAGTAGAACAAAGTGTCAAGAAAATTCCAAAAGACGCAGAAAATCCACCAGCAGGGGTTGAGTTAGAAAAAGAAACAACACAACAGACTGAGGATAGAATCAAGTTACAAGAGAAGAAGAGGAAGCCGCGCAAAGAGAAACTCCAAAAGGAAAAAGAACAGCAGAAACAGAGTCAACAAAAACACCTTGACTATATTCGAGAAGAAAGCAGGCTATCTATACACCTGGATCAGTTTGGGCCCATATCGACATATAAGCTGTAGGCGGCGACTCAAGAAGAACTTGATATTTTAGACGATGCAATCAAAATGGAGCAAAGACACCACCGACTGGAGGCAGAAGAACGAGCTAATAAGCTATAGGAGGACCAAACATAATTTCTGGCTAAGTGTCAAGACTTAGCACAACAAGTTATCCCACTTCTAGCAGTCTCTGACACGACCAGTGCACTTGACACAACATTTCAAATTTTTTAGTCTGTCATGTCGAGGTTACAAGAGGAACTTAGCAAGGACCGACAGAAACAGGAAATCGAAACATCTTCCCTATTGTCGACACAGTATGGAGCGTTCACCTCTGCTCATAATTAGTTGATCAAATACAACGAGCAGGCATCTACAATTACCAATGTCCTCCACAAATGGTACACACATTACGACATTTTTTTTCGAGAAATGCAGGAGACAAAGGAGCTGCTTGATGAACTCCACCAACAACGACATGAAGCTGATCAGTCCCTGATTCAAAGCATAGAAGATCAAATCCTCATGGAGAACAGAAAATTTGAAAAACTAGAAAAGAAGGAACAACAATGGTTGAGTCAGGCCTGATCTAGCCTCAGTAGAGTCGAACAACTCCGGCCATCACTTCAAAAACTACTTGCAGCTGCTAAAGAAAATATTACTCTATTTGGCCCAAACTTAATTCACTTACAGAACACGTTGACATATGAAAATATAGCCAACTTGTCGAGCCTTACTACACTAACCATTGACATCTAGAAAACGCTGTGTGCATGGGATGAATTTCAACATCAACTTTCCATTTCAGCTGAAGCCATTCTTGAGATTTGCGCTCAACATCAGATTTCGGCCAGTTCCAGTCTTACACCACAATAGCAGTTACATATATTTTTTGTATAGGTAATTTTCCATCTCCTCGTTTCTTCGGGACGAAGAAACATTTTGAGGTGGGGGAGATGTTGGAGGAGCCTAGGTCGGCCTGTTGACTAGGATCCCCGCCCAACCTATTGTAAATGTATGTCGACAGATGGGTCGACCAGTCGAGTCGTGTCGGTCGGTTGAACCGACCAAACGGTTACATAACCGCTTGTAAATGCATATATATAGGCTGTTGAGTCATGTACCAGACTAGTTAGATCTGTTCTATGTAATACTCTGCTTTTGTTGGTTAATACAGGATTGTGCTTCTCTCTCCCTATTGGTCTCTTGTCTCTTGTATCTAAATCACTATGTATGCTTGTTTATAATATATAATGTATCTCCGGTAACCTCGTGACCTGCAGAACTACAACACAATCTCAATGCACATATATATCAACAATGTGTGTACCCTATAAAATAAAATAAGAACATATGGTTTTGAGTAGATAGATAAAGGAATAACATATTTTCTCATCCCATGACTACTTTTGGTGGCCAAATATGATAGTGTTTCCAAAACATCTAGCGGGGTTGATAAAGGCCTTGTGTGGATATATGATAGCGATTATTCACAAGAATATAAACCACACGGAGCAAGAAGTCTAAGGAAATAAACATAGAAGCTTACACCCATGTCACAAAGAGACCCATTTCTTCCTTTTGAAAATGCACATCGATCATCATCATCTCCATGTTGTATACCAAGACCATTTCAAGTCACAATAAAAAAAAATATTCAAAACAAATTGCCTTTGATATTTTATTTCCAAACAACATTAAGCAATACACAAGCCAATTTGAATAGTGACATACAACCATAACCATAATAATAGTGCAAAATACACAAAGACAAGCCCCCCTCTCTCCCTATAACCCAACCTATGTCTCCTTATTTCATTATATAAGGCCCTTTAGAAAGAGACGAGTCCTTTGAATTGAGTACCCAATCCTGAGAAATGAAATCTCAATCTCCTATTCCTTAACTTCTCTACTATAATGAAATCCAATTCAAGAGCTTGGGAGGCATTCAAAATTGGATTACAATGAGTGTGGTAGTGAGAGATAAGATTATCCAAGGTCACAATCCTAGATCAACCAATGCATTCTTTCATATTTTGTTCTGTCACCTCCAAGTTCACACCACCAGGGTGGCTCCCTTGTTGGCAATGGTCATGTTTTCTTATCACTTTCCATCTATTGGTTCTATCGACGTTCCTTTGCACCTCTTGGGGCAATTACTAGTTATATATCTTTTTTTAATAAAAAATAGATAATAATGTTACTTTATGTAAAAGTTTTTGGAAGTTTATAGAAGGTACCACTTCTCACTTCTCCTAATGACACTTTGTTTAAAAGGATTTTCTTAAATCCATTTCATTTCCCATATTCATATTTCTTTTTCTCTAATGGTTTACTTTATGTAAAAAAATTGGAAATTTCTAGAAAGTGTCACTTCTCCTAATGTTGCAAGTGTTTAGTAACCCTAAAGTAACATCGACTTGGGGATGGTAACCCTAACCTTTCTTCCTCTTCTATCAATAGGAATATTTTTATGTAATTATTAAGAATTTGTTTAATAGAATTAACTAATTATTTTACTTTATGTAAAAAATTTTGGAAGTTTATAGAAAGTGCCACTTCTCCTAATGCCGCAAGTGTTTTGTAACCCCAAAGTGACATCGACTTGGATGGTAACTCTAACCTTTCCTCGTCTTCTAAAAATAGGTAGGAAAATTGTTATGTAATTATTAAGAATTTGTTGAATAGAATTAAATAAGTGTAAGTGGATTTTTTTTCAAGGTCTTTGTTCACAATTTAGAAGTTCAAAATTGAATGATTACTTGTTTGTGATTTGCACATAGCCCTAACCTCTCACTAAAAATTCGGCATTCTATAATCATGATTTGAATTCGTCATTAAAAATTTGGCATTCTATAATCATGATTTAAATTCATTAATAATTATAGGATCAAGACTACTAAGTAAGGACATATGATTTGCTTCTTAGAATCGACCTCACTAATTTTGATTATATTCATAAAAAGTTTGGCCACTATATACAAAAATTATATGTATGAAGATTCACATAGTCGAGCCTCTTTATTGCGATAAAAACCATTACTCCTCTTTAGAGCAGTAGAAACCATTACTTATCCACCAAGGACACATGATTACATTAGGGAATTCATTATGATAGATTATGGTTATATTTATGAAGAATCATTGGTATTTAGTATAAAGATGAGTTTGAGAAGAGTATTTCTTATTTAGAGGAGTATTTCTTATTTAGAGGATATGCATAGGGTGTTCTTTCCCTCGTAAAGAGTCTTGTATGTTAATTTGATATATGGTTAGGTTTTTAAATTACATTATTACTATAATAATATTATTGATAATAATTACAAATTAATATTTTAAGAGTTATATATGTAGTTCTACTAGTTATTTAGGTTTTTTTTGTTATTAAACGTTAGGAGGTTGGGAGTTCAAATCTGCCAATAACTACTACAGGTATCTTGAGTGCCACTAAGAGGTATGTAGTCTAATTTTAGGGTAGTTGTGACAGGTCTCAAGTTGGATGAAGGATATGAATATAATGAACCCAAAGCAATAGCCAACAGGTTATTTATGTTTACTCAGGTGCTTATAACAAAGTGATTGTGGAGGAAAATCCCTTAATTGAAAAAACATAAACATAAACAAAAACAACTAAACACTTAAGATGATTTATAAGGCATATTATAATTAGGAAATATATTATTATATTCATTTGGTAATTATGTTTTAAAACATACTTTTGAATTGGTACATTCTTAAGTGTGAGAATGTCTTATAAACCATCTCTAGCTATTATTTGTTATGAGTGTAGGATTATTTGCAACACACAACTAATAAAAAAGTAATTATGTAAAATGAAATCCCACAGTACAAAAATTTCCATTATAGCAAGATAGATTATAATATTGTTGAGGGATCAATAACTCGAATGGTGAGGAGGTAAGTTTTACAATATCAACACTCGGGTTCAAATCCCCAATGAGACATTGGCCTTATTTTGATAAGGCTAGAAGTGTAGGCACCACTGTGGAGTGGGACCCCCATATTGGTTGTGTTAATGAAAGTGGCATCCCTTGCCAAGTCATGAGTTATTGGTATATTTGGTTTGCATGTTGTTGGATATACTCTTGGGTTATAGTGGAAACCATTGTCTTTAAACTTGGGCCTCATCTAGGTAATTCAAATGAGTTACTAATTCTCACTCAACCCATAAATAATGTTTGCATCAAAGTGAAGAAGCATGCTATCACATCAATGCATAGAATAACATCCCAAAACTAACTCTCTAGATTGAAAAAACTTTCAAGTAATACTTAAACATGTGGTATTATTTACCATATACATCCAATAATAAAAATATTAATATACATAATTTAAAAGAAAAATATTAATTCTTTAACAAAATCTTAAAATAGTAATATTTCATTGTCACTAGATACCCTATAATATTATATAGATACCAACAACAACCGTCACAAAACATGACATCAAAAATATTAATATTAAGAAGAGAATATCTCACAACAACAAAATACCTTTAAAAATGTATTTATAACATCATATAGATAACAACTATAACCGTCATAAAAACATGGCATCAAATATATGATGTCGCGTGGCAAAAAGTGCACAAGATCAGGATAGAAATTTGACGTGGGATTTAATTTACAGCTTTGAAATATTAAAATATTTATCGACGTCATGCGTTACGAAATAGTAATTGACGTCATCAGTTACGAAATCAAGGTAACAATACGCGCTTTGACCACCGGTTACTTCACTTCAACGTAATTGAGTTTAGATTTCACTTCAGCCGCCTCCAACATCTCATATAAAGCCGCTGACTTCCCATGGCGTGGGATATGGGGCACTCAAATCGCCCCGTCCCGCCGCCAAATGAACCCACCCCCGTTGTGCTTCAACCCCGTCCAATACCGTCCATCGTCCGCTGGATACGGGAACATCTCGGATACGAGAACTTTCCGGCTCGATATACCGGAACATCTCCGTACCTTTCATGATACAATGCAGGATGCTCGTACCATCGCATGACCCATGAGCCCGATGCAATGCAAGATGCTCATACCATCGGATGACACATGAGCCCGTTCGATTGGATGGATACCAATTATCATGCGAAATCGATGGATACATTCATGGCTGATTCGCTAGTTTAAAATTTGAATTTGTAAAGGCGCCACGGATTAAATTTGAATTGTTTCATACGCCACGGATTTAAATTTGAAATTGGTTTGCCCGCCACGGATTAAATTTGAATTGTTTCATAGGCCACGGATTTAAATTTGAAATTTGTTTGCCCGCCACGGATTTAGTGGATTTAGAAAAGGGAGCAACCATGTTGAAGAGAGGTCGTAGAGGTAGCGCGGCGAACAAGATCAAGATGTCACTGGGTTTGCCAGTGGTAGGCACTGTGAACTATGCAGATAACACAGGAGCCAAGAACTTGTGCATAATTTTGTGAAGGGAATCAAGAGTCGTCTCAGAGCTGCTTTGAGGATATGTTCATGGCCACTGTCAAGAAAGAAAAGCTTGACCTCATAAAGAAGCTCATGCCCACCGTCATTGTTCGACAGCAGAAGCCCTGGTGCCGAAAGGACGACGTTTATATGCATTTCGAATACAATGCGGGCGTCATAGTAAATCAGAAGGGAGAAATGAAAGGTTCTGCTATCACAGGGAAATAGTGCTAATTTATGGCCTATTATTGCCAATGTAACAAATGCTATTGTGTAATTAGAGGGATTGTGCAATATGCTTAGCCGTTGGTTTGGTAACATAATTTTGGAGATTTTGATAGAACTAGAAACTTTAAAGCTGTTGAATTTATGTTGCAATGGGGCAGTGTTCACATTGCAGTGCAAGTAAGTTTTCTAATATCTCAGATCTTGACAGAGCTCCGGGTCTCTCTTGTCTGCAATGTCTGCGATTATGACTTTGGCTCCCTCAAATACGGAAGGCTTAGTGATGGTTTCTCCTATGCCTCCCGCTCCACCTGTGATTATCGCCACCTTTCCCTCCAACCTGCCAACACAGAAAGAGAAAGATCTTCTATGCTGTGAAATATATTCAAGAGAAAGAAAGATCTGCTGTGTTGAATTTGGTGATTTAAAAAGTTAGGAGTTGATTGTAAGCAAAGCTTCTAAAATTATTGTTACATGTCTGTAGGATCATGGTAAACCTCTTAAAATTTCTATGGAATCCTTATCAGATTTACTAGAAAGAATCCATTTACTACAACATTAATATACTCAACCTTTTGTTATTTATATTGATACCTTCTGACTCCATTATTCAGAGATGCATACATGATTTCAACCTTTGATTGTGAAGGAATTTGTATAACAGATCACAATTTATATAACAACTGCAGGGTCGTACAAGTATATGGATCTATTGATCCAGACTTGGGAAGTCTCTTGAAGAAGCATTTGATTCTGTTAAGATTCTGCGTGCAGGCCGGTCTTGGGGAATGGCCCATTAGAAAAGTGCTCCATCGTGCGCGAACCTGAAGAGATGGCCCAACTTATTGGCATTTGCCTGTTAAATCCCGAGAAGAATTCTCGACCAGAGTAAGGTATTATAATTTTTAAGAGACTCTGAGTTGTTTATGGATATTTATATTAGTCTGATCATTTATCATTTATGCAGACGCTCTGTAACTAGGATGGCGATTTTGTTTGAGATTGAACGCTCACTATCGATTCAGTCCATGCTTCAAGTTTCCAAGATGATATTCTGGGCACTCTGTATTTTGGGTTCGACATTTCGTGGAGTACCAAAAAAGTCTAACTAAATCCCAAATAAAATCAACTTTCATGTCAATTCTTCAGAACTCTTTCAAGCATGAAATTTGGAAAACTTTATCATTTTCATGTCTCGTTTTCCCACGGTTTTATGATAGAATAAAACTTTATAATTTTTCATAGGCGTTTTTCTAAAAAGAAAAATAGAACAACATCCCTTTAAGCATTAAATTAATTCTCCCAATAATAGATTTCTTAGGAATTAGAAGAGATTTCATGGGAATAGAAATTAACTATTACATGGTGTAAAGGACCAATTAGATTTTTATAGGGAATGAGAAAAGGTTTCATGGAATAAAAATCAACTAAAATATTGTGAAGGATTACAAATTATTATATTGTAAAAATTTAATAAATTAAATACATTTTTCAAGTTGGAATATTTAATTTATCAAATTGAAATTTTGGGGAGGACTTTCATCCAAGGCTATGATTTTTGATGTGATAAAATGTCACATTGTGATTTTTTTGTAAAGTTAAATTTATTTGCCATCATTTCATATTTATTGTTTTGGATTTAGTTTTATATTTATTGTTTTGGGATCTTGTTTTATATTTATTTTTTTGAATTAGAGTGACATTAGCACATGTGAAATGTTGAGATTTTTAATACCCCTTGGTAATAAGGGGTTATCATTATTGTTGTCATCAAAATATTAAGGGGTTTCTATTTTGTTATCATCTAAATATCACTATGAAGGTAATATTTTTTAAGATAATCAAATTCCTTTTGGTGAAGGAGTTACCATTATTGTTGCCATCAAAATATTAAGGAGTTTTTATTATTGTTATCACCTAAATATCATTATGAAGGTAATATTTTTTAAGATAATCAAATCCCTTTTGGTGAATTTTTTGGTGATACCTATTATTTTAAATAAATATATAATGAAATAGGTTTTAAAAGTGCATATTGTTAGGTTATTTTCTGTAAAGCTTCACATTATGTAAGTGATTTAGATTTGTATTAAAATTATGTTTTGTATGATGAAAATAATAATATTAACAAAAATAATTGAAATAAAATTAATAAATTAAAGTAAAAAATTAAATAATAAAAATTATATTATTAAATAAAATTGAACTAAAGTAAAAATTAATACAAAATATATAATTAAACAAGTAGAATGAAAAATGAGTATCAAACTTCTCTCTTTCAAAAAAATAAAAATAAAAGCAATTTAGATAAACAATGAATAAATAACAACACAAAATTAAAGTTTTTCAAATTTATAATTAAATAGTAAAATAAAATCAATATATTTATAAAATTGAAATGTTATACTTAAATAATAAAATATTCACACTAAAAATTTAAATTTAATATTAAATAGAAAATTAAAAATTAAATAAGGGAAAAAATTACATACAAAAATAATAAAATGTAATGTTTTTTAAACATCTAAACCATTATACTAAATATTCAAGACATTATGATTTAGGTTTGGTCAAAATTTGCTATTTGTAGATGACATTTTATGGCTTGGTTAGGGAATGTAGGACTTACAAGCACTTAATAGAGACCTTTTTTTTCTAGTGATTGGGATGTAAATAAATGATAACAAGTCTCTAATCCTTTGCAACAAATTACCTTTGAAAGTGGAAGCATAGATTCTTCAACAATTCTCATTATGTGTAGAGCCATTAAACAACGGACTAAAAAACTTGGATTATTTTTTGAAACCAAATGATTATAATGGCACATTGGTTGTGGATTTATAAGAAGATCAATGCATGTATTACCTATTGATGTTACATGTGGATTACTATTGTCGAAAGGCTAGTTATGTTGAAATCAGTTCTCAAGAGCATGCCCATTTATTGGTTATTCTTAGCTCAAGTGTCAAAGAGCATTGTAGAAAAGGTAAGGAGATGCTTTAGTCTTTTTATGGTTTGGTAAAAAGAAAAGGGAACGTATCCCTCTTCATGTTAACTCGAAAAGTGTGTCAAAACCAAAAAAAGGGAGGGGGATGGGGTGTAAAGAACATACACTTGTTCAGTCAATCTCTAACAATGAAGATTTTGTGGAGGCTCTTGTTCATCAAAGGAATATGGGGTAAGATTATGAAGAGAAAATTTCTTAAAGATTTGCAGTTTCATAAACAATGAATGTAGGGTTCATATTTATAAATGTGGTTGAAAACATCCTTAGGAATAGGGAGTTGGGAAAATAGATTTGTTTTTGTTTATGCAGCTCAAACCAATAGGTTTGTCATTCTGAAGATAAAACCAAAGAAGACAAGTCATCCAACACATAGATGAATAGAGACAATCCCACTATTTGTTTTTGAATTTGCAAGAATGTGCTTGTGTTCCTTCCTTCCATTTTACATTAGAAGGTTTTTTACACTAAGGATATGTCACAGGGGGTCAGACATGCTTAGGAAAGGAAGCTTAGGCCTTAGGACCTAAATAAAAAATTTAGCCAAAAACACACCTTAAACAACCACATATGATCTCTTAAGGGTATCCTTGGCCTCTAAGTGGGGATATCAGATAGAACTTAGGAATTAGTCTCTAAAGGAAACTTCTAGGGATTAAGGTTCATGGATGATGTTATGAAGCACTACAAATGACCCATCATATCGATCGTTGGCCTTAAAGTGGTTCATGGATGATGTATCACATGCGCTTCCTGCAACACATATCAAGTATTAAAAAACTGAATTTACCCTGTTATCTTTTTGAAAGCTTAAGCAAAATGACCAGAAGGGTACAAAGTCATTTTGAAGTTTCTAGTCGCAATTTATTTCATCATGGGCTAATCAAGCTTTTGATAACGAAGGAATTAGAAAAGAGGAATAGATCATGGGACCATTTTTTGTTTTGGTCTGCCTTCAAAGCAGAAGTTAGAGAACCTGAGCAGGGTAGTAGAAAGAAAACCTCAGCTAAGAAGAAAGATAATAAAACCCCTATGGAAAAGAAGGTAGCCGGTACTCCTAGTTTATGTCAGGAAATGGAAAACCAGTCCAAAACTCTCGATGAATGAATGACAGTTCAAACTCCTACTAAATTTGAGCAGAATATAGTGGAGGATGAAGAATTAAAGAGTGTTGATGCAAACAAAGATCCTATTCACAAAATAGATGACTTGTCAAGTCTTGTAGAAAATCCAGTTGAACCAACATACCGAAGGCCAAAAACCCATCCTATCAACAAACTCAGATTGAATATGAGAGCTTTGTTGGATAAGAAAATTAAGAAAGATTAGACCATCAATATAGAAGAATCATCTGATGATGATGAGCAATATAAAAAGGATAAGGCGTTAGAAACAACTTTGCATCAAGTGCTTAACAATATTGAGCAGTGTCTAAAGAATGTTCTAGATTTGACTCCAAAAAATTATGTTTGTGATTCCAGTGTTCAAGAACGTTGGGAAGAGAATTTCACATCTCTTGTTTCAAATGACAAAGGAGAGTATAGTTCTGCTATTGAAATAGAGAAATCCCCAAAAGAACAGATGATTGTTAGTTTGAAAAATATTATGAGTGAGATACAGGAGCCTTCAGATGAGGTCATGAAATATTTGGAGAAGGAAAAAAAGAGAAGGGAAATTGATCAGTTCAAATCCCAAAATGAACATATTAACCAAATAAATGATGGGTTGATACAAGCAAACAGAATGTTAAAGCAAGATTTGCAAGAAGTGAACAAAAATTATTTTGAATTGATTCAGGTAGCCAATGAAGCAGTCAAGAAAAGGAAGATAGCGCAAGAGCATAACATTCAGTTGGCCAAGGAAAAAGAAGAACTTGAAAGGAAGCTTAATCAAGTACAAAAAGAATGCAACAGACTACAGAAAAAAGGCTCATGCTTTAGATGGATTAGCAGTGTTGGCAGAGGCCGCTAGAAGACTCTAGTTTGTTTTAGAACTCTTCAAAAGACACATGTCATAAATTGCCTCCAAACCCCACCAGACGTGTCTGATACAGATAGATTGTCAAACAAACTTATGAAGATACTTGAGATTAAGTTGTCCCTGAACCCTCTTTGATCCTCTTTGATCATATCAATACAATTTCCTTCACTCTTTCCTCATTCACTTGGGATTTCTAATTAAAGATATTTTAAAAACTTATCTGAGAGATTTGTTTGAGTTGACTTAAGGAGATGCTCCTAAAACGAGGTGCTATATTAAGCAAGAATCACATTGCACCAAAACAAAAATATTACATGGGATTTAAGCCCCATGCCGTCACTAACATTTACATCATGATCATCCCCACCCTCCCCACCCCCAGATAAATATCCGTTGGTCAAAATAGAATTCTAACATGAGGAACAAGTATTTTTTCCCTACATATGAGGAACAAGTATTTTGCACTCAAATATGAGCAAGGCTATATCACAAGCTTTCAATTTCCTTTAAGGTTAATTTTACTATATAAAGTTTGTTGTGTCAAAAGCACATATCTTTGTAGAATCAAAAGAAGTCTATGATGCACAAAGGTGTGTAAGTTTAAAAACTCTGTCTATATTATTTGCAAATTTACAATTAAAAGGTTTGTGAATGTGTTAATGAAGTAGTATGAGGTTTTTGGATGTGTTAATTAAGTAGTATGAGTGTGAGTTGTGTGATTTTTAAATAACTGGAATATGAATCCTCACGAAGTGTGAAGGATATGTGAAAAAATAATTGTATATGTAAGAATTTTGATTACATATTTAAATTTTCAAAATTTAAAGAAAAATTGTTATATGCCAAAATTTAAATATTTATAATGGTGAAAAATGTCAAAAATTTGAGAAACCAAAATTTAATTAAAGGTTGGGTATGTTGACAATGTGGCATTGAAAAAGTTAAAGATTGTGAAGATATTTGAAGCTTGGATTATTGAAATGTCGAAACTTAAAAAAAATTGACAAAGCATTAAAACATTAACACATCACTCTTATTAATGATAAGAAAAACGCTATTAAGAAATAATTAAGTAAATATGAGAACTTAAAGATTGAACAAGTCAAAATTGATTTACAAAATTAATGACACACAAAATCCACAAGAGAAATGTGACAACATCTAAACTAACAATAATTATTTTGGAAAAAAAACTATAAAACATTGAAAAAAAATTAGAAAAAACATGTTAAGAAAATCCTAAAATTCATACAAAATATCAATTTAAGTTAATACATAGAATATATTTCTAAATTTTGAAAGTTTTATGTGTAATAATTTTTTTATTAAAAACTAGCAAAGTTGTAAAAATCTTAATATCCTTGAGATATATTTTTATTTTTTGTTTTAATAAATTAAATTGATTCTTAATAAATAAGTATAGTTGTTTTCTATTGCTACCTTGAGAATAAATGAGTTGGCATGGTCATTTAAGTAACTTGACAATTCTTAAAAAGTATGAACTCTTTCATTTGTTGATTTTTTTTAATTTTTAACTTATTTTTTAATAAATTTAATGTAATGTTGTTTTAAAAGAGAATATAGAGTAGCTCTTCATAGGCCAATTAAAATTATTAATAGAATTAATTGATTCAAAGTAATTAAATATTAATTCAAGATAACCAATATAGCGGTATAAAGGTAATGATTAAAGTATCAAATTCAAGGTGATTCAAACAAACTAGTAAGTTGATTGTAATGGTTTTTGGGTGAATAATATTATGTTAATGGTTTTTTGTTAAATTTGTTATTATCCTCATCATAAGGTAAAGATGTAGCATTTGCTAAGATTATGTGATATTATTTATAATTTACCAAAAAGATGTGCACATTTATTCAAAATTTTAACAAACTATAATATCAATAATTAATTATATTTCATTTAAATCCATTTTATTGAAATGTCATTGGCTAAGTTAACTTAAGCCTTATTGTCAAACTAAGAGCTATAATACTAACTCAATTATTGTACAATGTGTATTTTAGTACTATATAAATTTGGTTTAGGCCGAAGGACAAGCATGATCCAAGAGAAATCATCATACCAATAATCATATATTTTCTTTGATTTCGGCATTAAGGAGGCTAATGAAAAGAAACTGGAGTATATTGTTTCTTTGTGGACTTGTACAAGGCATTGACACAATCCCTTGACACTTATTAGTGGGCAAGCTTAAGGATTTGGGGATTTCATTATTTATGGTCTCACTTGTGACACTCTATGAAGCCATTGTTGGCAAAGTATAGATGGACATTGATGAGAAAGAGGAAGTCTAGAGCACTATAGGGTTTAAACCAAGTTGGCCACTCTCTCCTACACTTTTTGGACTCTAAATTGATGAGTTAGAAGAAATCATATTAGATTTATTGGGAACCTTATATGATTTCTTATGATTTGAGTCTCCATTCTTATTCTCTTACTTGTAGATGACGGTATCCTCATGTCCCACTCAATAAGGGGCCTCTAGAGACATCTTGACATCCTAGCTTCCTTCTATGGCACTCATCAACTTGAGGTTATTCTTGGGAAAAAAAAGTCATAGCTTTTAACATTCCTAAAAAGGAGGCAAGCAATATGATTTTTATTGACAGAGGTGAGAGGGTCGAGATAACCATTTCGTATGGGAGATCTTGTAACGTGATATAACGTTATAACGTTAGTAACATGTCGGCCAAAAATAATTGTGATAGTGAATATTATGGGAGAGATCTTGTTATGTGATGTAACATTAGTAATGTTTGTAACATTAAAGTAAAAAGAAGTAAAGTAATAGTGATAGTGAATATTATGGGAGAGATCTTGTAACGTGATATAACAATGTTTGTAACATTAAAGTAAAAAGAAGTAAAGTAAAGTAAAGTAAAAAGAAGTAAAGTAAGTATGGGGGGGATGTTGTAACGTTTGTGATGTAATGTTTGTTACTAACAAATAATTAAAAAAATTCATGTCCACTCATAAAATAAAAAATTATGGAAAGTATGTAAAAAAAATTCATGTTGGTTCATAAAATAAAATATTATGAAAAGTAATTAAAAAATAGATGTTCGTTTATAAAATAAAAACTTAAAATTTAAACCCGGATCTATCAATCAAGAGAGATCAAATTTCTTGAGTTTAAATTTAAAAAAAGAAATACACCTCAAGAAATTGGATCCCTCTCGGTGCTTGATAGATATGGGTTTAAGATGGATCTATGCTGGTCCTAAATCCAATAGTAGAGGCTCGACTGAGCAAGGCATATGCAACTCTCATAACTATTGAAAATCAATGTTTTTAGTCTTAGATTGAAGGCATTCAATCAAAGTCTGGCTTTTTCACTCATTGGTTGCACCTACTATCTTGTATGGGTGTGTGGTGTGGGGTTCACCTCGTGATATTATTCTTGCTTGATTTGGTACAACCCCAGTTATTACTTTAGTTCTTTCATGTGGTGACAAGACAAATGGGCATCTCACAAAGTGGTCTTCTTAAATATCCATATCTTTCTCTTAAATCCTCAATGGAGTAAGCATAGTATATGATTTATTCATATTGGTATGTGAGATCCTCTTTATCAGTTCACTTAATTTATATTGATATTAACAAACCGCCTCCACATAGCTTTTAAGTTGATGTCCCTAATCTCTCCTAGGGAGAGATAAACAAGGGTATTCATATTGATATTATAGAACCTACCTTCAATGCACATGGTTTGAGCCCAAAGAGTCACTTTATTCCAAACTTTATTGCTACTCAAATTGTATCTCGAGTGTAATAATGGGCTAATTCAACCTTGAAGGTATACCGGACTTCAATTACCTTATAACAAGAGGGTCCATCTTGACTAGTGTAGGGTTTTCTCCCACCATCTCTATGCATTGAGACAAATCATTGTATTCCTTAAGAAAATCGTATTTGCCAAATTTGTTCCTTTGAGCCAGAGACCAAGGACAACTTTATACTATGATGCTCTCCTAATTACGATATTAGGGGTCAAGTCATTTGTCTCTTTAGAGATTCACTTGTTTCTATTCATATACCAATGTGGCTTGTGAAGACCAAAGATTCTTCTAGCCCTCTTTCTCCAATACCCGTTCAACATTTGTTGATGACTTACCAGAAGATATCCTTAAAATGACATGCAAGAAGTTGATTAGCTTATATTTCCAACTCTTAAACACTAGAGTAAGAAACGGATCTAAACCAACTATCAAGCTTACATGATAGACATGTGCAAAGGTGTCATAGACCTAATCAATGCCATGGCCTCACATTCATCCCACATTTCTTTGTAGCAGTGAATGCTACAAGTACTTCTCCAAAACAACATGTCTCAACCATGAAAACTTCTCCTTCTTAAACTTCTTCATTATTATCCATGAAGTTAATACTTCTTAATTTTATTTTATTTTTTTTCCTCTTTTCCATGTTTTTGTCATATATTTTTACACATTGCACCCTCATAAATATTATAAATATTTGCAATCATTAATATTTCAATAAATTTAAACAAAATAAAATATGGTATAGCCATGTCCGTGGATAGAATCAGAGTGACAACTTCATCACATCGAACTTCCACGAAATTAAGTATTGAAACCAAATTTGTAACACCAATTTTTGTTACAAAGGAAGATTGCTTGGCAGAGCATATAAAAGCTGAAAAGATATTTCCATTAAATCTTTTGAGGGATTTTATCCTTATATAATACAAATTCATGTCTATATCACATTTCGAATGCTATAAACAGCTTGAGATCTGCAAAGCAAAACTGTAATTCCGAATCCCATAATCTTGTGATATGTAAAACTGAAAAACTGTAAGAAGATTTTGGCGACAGTAATAGAGAAAAACTTCAAGACTCTCCGGCCGCCAATCTTCCATTATCGCCCTCCAATTGGAGGGCACGGACTGCAGGAAAAGCAGAGCAAAGGCCATCCATGAGCTCGCGGTTGCTGAGACTGCGCTCTTCTGCGATGGGGAACAACGTTTTCTCAAAAGGCCGTCGTCGTCCCACACATATCTTCCGCGGAGGGGCCATTTCCATCCACTTTATCTGAACTGCTGCCGTCTTTGGAATCGCCATGAGAAGAATCAAAATCTGGGTGGAATCAACAATCTTGAAATGAAACCCTTACTTTCTTTCCCAAATATTTAAGAGGAACTAACTGTTTTGCAAACTGCAATACGGACCTACTTAATAATAACAAAAAAAAAGCAGAGTTAGTTCATGAAAATATTAGCTTATGCTGATTTCATATAGGCATCCGATATCATAAGTCTAATTGAATCCTACTGTATATTGTTATTTTATAGTTACTACTTATTATATATACCCTATGGCCAGAAGTGTGAAAGCCCACGCTGTCATGGAGAATGCAGTATTGGAAGTCAAGCTCTGGGCAGTCCAAACCCGGAGATGGAGGGCCGAGATGGAGGAGTCCAGAAAGGCATGATGTAGCTCCTACTACAGCAGCTATCAAGGCAAAAATGATCATTAGTCCTGTAGCTTCATTCCCCGTAGGAAAATACACTGGAGAATATCCCACAGGAAGAGCTTTTCCACGACCTGCAACTGAATCAATAAGCAAAACGCTCGATGCTGTAAAGCACAAAGACATAACATGCGTACAAGAAATAAGTACCAGTAGAGTAAGCGTGTTCGAGGGCATTGTTGAGAACCCAATCGGCAATAGCAGCCACAATCACAAACATGCATAAATTCAGTAGAAGGAGAAACCCAGCAAGGGATTTCACCACTCCGAGCGCCATTATAATTATAGGTACTGACCAACCGGAATTTAATTTGGAGATGGATAAAGACCGATTACCAATCTATACTATACAGTGATACACTGGATGGTTAATCTGCACAGGATGAGACCAAGTTGACAACAATGGCGGCAAGACACAGAAAGGAATTACTTGAATAGTAAAACGGGGTTCATGGGAATTCAAATTCAATCTGAGTTTGCTTGCAAATTCAAAAGCTGTGGTTGTCTGATAGAAGAGATCATGCATTTAGGCATGCCTGGAAAGTAGGTGACTCGGGCCTGTTCGGCAGAGTTTATTAGGAAAGCGGCAAAGGATGTGCCCCATGCAGAGGCATATCCGAGGGCCGAGGCATGTGCCATTGAGCAGATGCACTTCCGGGGCGACCAATAACCACCGGGGCAAATATGAGCTTGGCTGTGGCATTTAGAGGTAGACTACTTAAATTCAAATTTAAATTTCAAGCGGGGAGACAAATTTAAATTATGTACCGCCTTTACTAAATTCAAAAATTAGTGGCAGGAATGCGGTTGCATCCATGCATGACTCGATGGGCTCATGGGTATGAGTGTGGTTGCATGACTTGCATCGATGCATATGATATCTTGATATGATAATGGAGTAATCGCAATCAATGGCTGATGGATCTGTTAGCCGGAGTTTTGGTTGTGGACGCAACGGAGGCGGTGTCCCGTATCTGGCGGACGGTGGACAGGGTTGAAGGACAACGGGGGTGAGTCCGTTTGGCGGCTGGACGGGGCGATTTGAGTGCCCCATATCCCACGCCACTTCCCATATGTCTTCAACGCAATTGAGTTTAGATTTCACTTCAGCCGCCTCCAACTTTTCATTCAGATTTTTCCACCGCCCAGCAAACCGTTTGCATTGCGCCGCAAAATATGGAGCAGTCCCTCCAAGAACACCATGCACCCGCTCCACCAAACGAAGCTCCCGGCCAGTTTAAAGGAATCCGATTGAGAAAATGGGGGAAGTGGGTGTCTGAAATTCGAATTCCCGGATGCAGAGAGAAGATATGGCTGGGCTCATACAAAACCGCCGAGCAGGCTGCCCGTGCCTACGACGCTGGAGGGTATTGTCTGAGAGGACTCACCACCAAACGCAATTTTCCCTCTTCTGTTCCCGACATTCCGTCAGCGTCTTCTCTTTCCCGTCAGCAAATTCAGGTTGCCGCCGCTAAATATGCCATGGACGAAATCCCTTCGACTTCTCCCTCTCTGCATAATATCAAATATAATAATAATAATAATAAGGCGAGGGAGAAGCCGGCATCGCCATCACGACCGTCTTCGGTTTCAGAAACGAATTTAACATGTGACAATCAGCAGATTTCCGAGGACCAGAACCTGGGGTTGTCGGAATCTCCGTTTGACGGCGATGGCGGTGGTCAGAAATTGGACAAAATCCAGTCAATTGACGAGATGTCGGCGGCGTTGGATCTCAATTTTCCTGTGCAGGAGTTATACCCGTACGTCTTCCTCGAATCAACAGACTTGTGGAACTTCGGAGATGTTTGAATTACATACGGCGACTTGTAGGAAAGGAATATCCCTGAAAAAAAACCCCTTTTGTTGTTTGTTCAGTTTCTCAGTACTGTGTACGGAATTTACTAAAATTCAGAAGATATAAACTTTTTTACATCGGATATATACATATGATCAGATTGACGTGTACGCAATTTTCCCAAGGGCATCAAAGTTCAACCAAAACTTTTTTCCAAAAATGAATCTGGAAATCATATCATTATGAGTCTTGTTCCGTGTGGAGAAGAATTTGCCTTAATATTGAACATTGAGTTAAAAAAGATAAGTTGACATAGCAAATTCTCAAGGAATATGGACATAGTGAAAGTGTAATCAGAGTGTCATAAGGGTTAGAACAATGGTGATAATACTATTCATAATATATACATAGTTGGATGCTGGAATGTTCGTGCTTTGTCTAGTTACATGACACGAGTGGTGCCGAATGCATATGGCAATGGAGACACTTTACTATGTAAACATGATAGGGTGTGCCGTCTGTGCATTGCTATAGCCAGGGTTGCACCATTATAGCTTATGAAGTCCATTGTGTCGTGCCCGGTTCATATTCCTGTGCTTTAATCTCTGTTTGTTCCATGTATTGACGGCCACTCTGTGTCTGGTACTCGAGCAATGTTGCATATAGTAGTAATCTCATTGGTTATGGGTAGAAGAGAGATAGCATTGCTGCTATGTGTCCATCCAAATTTACTGGTTAAAGTTATCGATAGATTGGGTTCACTCGTACTAAGGGAGATAGCAGCAATGCTATCTCTCGATTGGGTTAAAGTGAAATTGAAAGTGAACCCAATCTATCGATAACTTTAAAGGAATCCGAGTGAATCACCATCTCTCGATTGGGTTAAAGATCCGGCTGAAAAAACACTTTTCATGAGTATAAGCTATCTTGACATGGAATTAGTACTAGTCACTCTGCGCCATATAAAAGTGCAATAAACACCAGATGTTTTATATGTTTTCAGCATATAAAAGATGTTGAAAACAGACGACGATAGCAGCCATTGATTGGCCATTCAATTTGGAAGATTTTCCATATAAAACTACAATAAACACCAGATTTTTTTATATGTTTTCAGCATTTAAAGGATGCTGAAAACAGAGCACGATAAACTACCCTATATCAATATTGGATAGCAAGCAGCATACTAACTTAGAAGCTTAATTATGAACATCACATAACCAGTGCCATCACTATGAACAAGCCTATGTAATCTAACAACCTTAACTTTACTTGCATACGTGATTTATTATGGTGCAATCGTCAGCAGTCTATATGGCAACAACCTGAACAAAGCTCCAACAAACATCGACTAGCAGGTATATGATTTAAACCTCCAAGCTTAACATCATGGCAATAGTTAAATTCAACATGATACCAATGATACGAGTGAGCTTAACTTGTAGCAGCAACATGACCAGTACTCTGAACTCCATATCTCCCTTAGTACGAGTGAACCCAATCTATCGATAACTTTAACCAGTAAATTTGGATGGACACATAGCAGCAATGCTATCTCTCTTCTACCCATAACCAACGAGATTACTACTATATGCAACATTGCTCGAGTACCAGACACAGAGTGGCCGTCAATATAACATGGAACAAACAGAGATTAAAGCACAGGAATATGAACCGGGCACGACACAATGGACTTCATAAGCTATAACGGTGCAACCCTGGCTAAGCCCATAGCAATGCACAGACGGCACACCCTATCATGTTTACATAGTAAAGTGTCTCCATTGCCATATGCATTCGGCACCACTCGTGTCATGTAACTAGACAAAGCACGAACATTCCAGCATCCAACTATGTATATATTATGAATATTATTATCACCATTGTTCATACCCTTATGACACTCTGATTACACTTTCACTATGTCCATATTCCTTGAGAATTTGCTATGTCACCCTGAACAAACTCTGACATAAGAATATGAAACTAAAACACGCATTCAAACAAGGGCTAAATATCACTCTACTCCAAGCTGCCATGCAATTCCTTATGGCCACAGGTTCAAGCAGACGACTGTGAAAGTATTAAAAAACAAGCACCAACAAATAAGCATGAACACTGAAAACAACCGACAACAAACAAGCCCTGCAAAATCTAAAGCCAAAAGGAAATAAAGATGTCCACAACATGAGCGAACACTGACACCGGCCATTCAATTTGAAAGGTTTTTTACTATACGGAATGAAAAGAGGATTTTTTTACATCTCGAACAACTAAACCCTAACAAAGGCACTGAATTGATAAATCGGGTTAAACACTTGCACTGAGCCTATCTAGCAGAACAATCAAACAGACACAACAATTTTTGAAAAGAACTACGAGGCACTTTCGAAAGCAAGACCTTAGGAAAGAGAAAACAGGGCAAGAGAAAAATACTTGGAAACGGGCGAGGAAACTGAACATCACTGCAATTATCTCTCTCCAGCAATCGTCCTGAACAACCCGAACGATCAACACACCGACGTCGTTTCCCGCACACGAGGCAAAAGACAAACCCCCACCACGCAACTCAGCAATCGAACAACCACGGAAACAACTCCAGGAAAGAGTTTGCCAAAACAACAACAAAGAAGCAACCGCCACAAGACCGAGCACACCGATTAAATCCCCCTTCACCATCGCGGGCCCACTCCTCCATACGAGACTGCATTTACAACACCCATGCCGAATGCAGTACTTGCAATAAACCAGTGACAAATGCAACAAAACACCTTGGAGCACCTGAACCAAAAACAATAAAACTTCGAAGGACCCCACAAGAAGACGCGCACAAACTCCAAAAATTTCAACCCACCGCCTCAAAATAATACGCCGTCCATGAAATATAAAAAGGCAACTTATCTTTTTGTGGGGTCATAAAAAGGCAACTTATCTTTTTTAACTCAATGTTCAATATTAAGGCAAATTCTTCTCCACACGGAACAAGACTCATAATGATATGATTTCCAGATTCATTTTTGGAAAAAAGTTTTGGTTGAACTTTGATGCCCTTGGGAAAATTGCGTACACGTCAATCTGATCATATGTATATATCCGATGTAAAAAAGTTTATATCTTCTGAATTTTAGTAAATTCCGTACACAGTACTGAGAAATTGAACAAACAACAAAAGGGGTTTTTTTCAGGGATATTCCTTTCCTACAAGTCGCCGTATGTAATTCAAACATCTCCGAAGTTCCACAAGTCTGTTGATTCGAGGAAGACGTACGGGTATAACTCCTGCACAGGAAAATTGAGATCCAACTCCGCCGACATCTCGTCAATTGACTGGATTTTGTCCAATTTCTGACCACCGCCATCGCCGCCAAACGGAGATTCCGACAACCCCAGGTTCTGGTCCTCGGAAATCTGCTGATTGTCACATGTTAAATTCGTTTCTGAAACCGAAGACGGTCGTGATGGCGATGCCGGCTCCTCCCTCGCCTTATTATTATTATTATTATATTTGATATTATGCAGAGAGGGAGAAGTCGAAGGGATTTCGTCCATGGCATATTTAGCGGCGGCAACCTGAATTTGCTGACGGGAAAGAGAAGACGCTGACGGAATGTCGGGAACAGAAGAGGGAAAATTGCGTTTGGTGGTGAGTCCTCTCAGACAATACCCTCCAGCGTCGTAGGCACGGGCAGCCTGCTCGGCGGTTTTGTATGAGCCCAGCCATATCTTCTCTCTGCATCCGGGAATTCGAATTTCAGACACCCACTTTCCCCATTTTCTCAATCGGATTCCTTTAAACTGGCGGGGAGCTTCGTTTGGTGGAGCGAGGGCATGGTGTTCTTGGAGGGACTTCTCCATATTTTGCGGCGCAATGCAAACGGTTTGCTGGGCGGTGGAAAAATCTGAATGAAAAGTTGGAGGCGGCTGAAGTGAAATCTAAACTCAATTGCGTTGAAGACATGGGAGAAGTCAGCGGCTTTATATGAGATGTTGGAGGCGGCTGAAGTGAAATCTAAACTCAATTGCGTTGAAGTGAAGTCACCGGTGGTCAAAGCGCGTATTGTTACCTTGATTTCGTAACTGATGACGTCAATTAATATTTCGTAACGCATGACGTCGATAAATATTTTAATATTTCAAAGCTGTAAATTAAATCCCACGTCAAATTTCTATCCTTATCTTGTGCACTTTTTGCCACGCGACATCATATATTTGATGCCATGTTCTTATGACGGTCATAGTTGTTATCTATATGATGTTATAAATATATTTTTAAAGCTATTTTGTTGTCGTGAGATATTCTCTTCTTAATATTAATATTTTTGATGTCATGTTTTGTGACGGTTGTTGTTGGTATCTATATAATATTATAGAGTATCTAGTCACAATGAAATATTACTATCTTAAGATTTTGTCAAAGAATTAATATTTTTCTTTTAAATTATGTATATTAATAATATTTTTCTTTTAAATTATATATATTAATATTTTTATTATTGGATGTATATTGTAAATAATACCACATGTTTAAGTATTACTTGAAAGTTTTTTCAATCTAGAGACTTAGTGTTTCAAGAGCCCAAGCTCTGTGTAAGAAGTAAAAGTTTGAAGTAAATCTCATTTCTCTGTATTGCGGCAAAGTTTACAGTGGGAATATATAAGTATTTAAGTTTTGTGAATTCATTCTCAAGAATGTTTGTTTATGCATGCCACGCATCTATCTCATATTGATCTATGCAAAGTTAACCGCGCAGTTAATCTTTGTAAAAGTTAAAGTGTGTGCAAAAGTAATTTGTATAAATTGCGCAAAGTCTAGTTCTGCAAAGTTAGAGAAGTGCACATTTGCGCAAAGTTCAAACTACTCAGTAGAAAGTGGAATGACTGCGCATGCCCTTTTCCCTTGATCTGGTATTACTGAAAGTAGAATTTGTATTTACATAAGGGAAAAGTGATTAAGAATGACTTCCACTTCGGGTAATTTGCAAACCCCAATATTTGCTAGTAAAAATTATTAATATTGGTCTCTAACAATGAAGGCTTTGTTTAGAGGTCAAGATGTATGGGACATAGTCCAGACTGGTTATGCAAAATCGGCACATGCAGCAGTATACAACAATCTCACACAAGCTGAGAAGGATGTCTTGAGAGAACAAAGGAAGAAAGATGGAAAGACGTTATTCCACATATATCAAGCAACACATGAATCAATACTCCCAAGAGTAGCAGCAACGCAGTCAGCAAAGGAAGCATGGGACACACTGGAAACTGCATATCAAGGTTTCAACAAGGTAAAGACTGCTAAACTTCAAATTCTGAGAAGAGATTTTGAATCTTTGTCAATGAAAAACACAGAGTCAATAGACTCATTCTATACTCGTGTTATTGGTCTGGTTAATAAAATAAAGTCTCATGGAGAAGCTTTAGGTGACCAAAGCGTTGTTGAAAAAGTTCTTAGAGTTCTGCCAAAGAAATTTGAATATTTTGTTGTAACCCTGGAGAAAAACAAAGATCTGTCCACATTTACCATTGATGAGTTGCAAGCCTCATTACTCAATCATGAACATAGAATCAACAGTTCAGATACATCGTTGGAAGGTGCATTTGCAGCGCAGTCATCCATAAGTCGTGGAAGAGGCAGAGGAAGATAAAACTCTAGAGGCAGAGGACAGAGTTCGTTTAGAGGAGGTCGCAGCAGCAGTCCTGCGCATGTCACTGGTAGAGGCCAGAATCAAACCCCCACTCAGCCAAGTGGACAGAGGTATGATAAACAAAAAATTCAATGTCATTACTGTAAGAAGTATGGACACTTCGCATATGAATGCAGGAAGAAGCAGTATGACCAAGGAAAGCAAGGTGAAGCGTAGTCAAGCAATAAAAGTACTCCGAATAGCTCACTGTTCTTATCATGCGCATCTCCGCTGGAATGCAATGTTGTCCAAGAAAGTCCAAATGACATATGGTATTTAGACTCAGGCTGTAGCAATCACATGACTGGTAATTTAAATATGTTTTCTAGTCTAGATAAATCAGTTCAAACTAATGTCACACTTGGAAACAATTTTCAAGTCATTGTTTTGCTCAAGCGTACTGTTGATATTCTAACAAAACACGGGGAGCAGAAATATATGTCTGATGTTTATTATGTTTAAGGTTTGAAGCATAATTTGATGAGCACTGTGTTAGGACATCTCATCATTCACTTATGTACTTTGCATGCATTTTGCATGCATGCATGCATCTGCATGCTGCCCAGTCATCAATATGGTACCTCCAGCACCTAGTCCCTAGTCTCCCAGCACTCGGGAGCTACTTTCCACTCATATTTAGCCCTCCTAGCATGTCATGTGCCCAATTCTCACCTTCCACTGAAGAAGGGCGCATTTCTCACCTACCAATCCAGTTACACTTCAGTTATCACTCCAATTTACCTCCGATTGACCCATAACTGATGTTATCACTCCGATTGACCTCTGATGAGACATGACTGACATTTTTGAGTGCCGTTAAGCCCTCATGCACCCTCCACTGAGCCTCCATCTCTATATTAGTGCCACTTACCATCAATTACACTTATTACACTAAGTTAGACTCAGTTAGACTCAGTTTGACACCTGTTTGACAGTGACTTGTGCATTGATGACCACCACTGATTGATGATGAGGACTCCTAGTTGGAGCCAAGCTATGCCATTCAGTTAATTCGAATGACCTCCTTGGTTAATTCGAATTTCTCACTCATTGTGACAATATTGTATTGTAATTCTACTATTATGGATTATAGAGCACTGATGCATCTCTCTTGCATAGTTTTTACTCCAATTTGTTTTACATCATCGTGATTGATTTACTTGTTCAATAGATCTGCTGTGACTAATTTTACACACTGGACAACTGATGGAAAAAGGTTACAGAATCCATATGATAGGAAAGTGTTGTTTGATCAAAGACAAATATTCAAGCAATCAGTTGATAGCAGAAGTGCAGATGACAAGCAATCGCTTGTTTTCTTTGAGGATAAGACCCATCATCAAAGGAAAGACAACTCAAGTTGTTCATACAAGTCAAAATGAAAATTCTGGAACTGCGCTCAGTGCAGAGAACAAAGAAGCATAAATTCATTGCGCAGAGGAAGAAAAAGACAGTGTAATGCAAGCTGCATTTCAAATAGAAATGGAAGATGAATCCTGGCTATGGCATTTCAGATTTGGACATCTGAATTTTGGTGGGCTGAAGCTACTGCACAAGAAGGACATGGTGAAAGGATTGCCATTGATTGAAAAGCCAGAGAGAATTTGTGAAGGCTGTATTTTTGGAAAACAACACAGAGAGACTTTTCCAGTCGAAAAGTCATACAGAGCGCGCACACCACTTGAAATTGTGCATTCTGATATTTGTGGACTGATGCAAACACCATCCATGGGAGGATGCACTTATCTTCTCACATTCATTGATGATTTCATAAGAAAAACATGGTTATATTTTCTAAAACACAAATATGATGCATTTGATTGTTTTCAGCAGTTCAAGGCACTCGTGGAGAAGTAGAGTGGTTACAGCATCAAGATCTTAAAGAACAGACAGAGGTGGTGAGTATGTCTCAAATGATTTCTTAAACTTCTGCAAAAATCATGGCATACAAAAGAATTTCATTGCGCGGTATACACCACGACAGAATGGTATCGTAGAGAGGAAGAACGGAACCATCATGGAAATGGCATGCAGTATGTTGGCAGCTGCGCATCTGTCAAATGAATACTGGACTGAAGCAGTGGCAACTGCAGCATACATCATGAATTGATGTTCGACGAAGAGCGTGAAGAACAAAGTTCTGTAGGAAGCATAGACATGTATGAAACATAGTGTTTCGCATTTAAAAGTTTTTGGTTGTGTAGCATATGCTCATGTTCCAGATGAGCTGAGAAGGAAATTAGACAATAAAGGATAGAAATGCATTTTTATTAGGTATTCTGAAGACAAAAATGGATACAAGTTGCATAATCCTGTCACAAGAAAAGTCATTATCAGTCGAGATGTTCAGTTTGTGGAAAATGAAGCATGGGATGGAATCGTAGAGAAGAATGTGAAAATCGTGTCACATGTTGAACATGATGATAGCGCAGAAGATGTGGTTGAGACACCGCATGTAAATCAAAACTACGCATCTCCGTCTACTCCAAGGATTATGCAACATGTTCCAGCACAAGCAACTCCAACACAAGTCACAGCTCAAGCTGCTCCGACAAGCACACCAAGTGCGCAGCAAACTCCAGCAAGCAGTTCGACACCAGCAACTCCACCAAGGACAAGAAGTCTGTGTGAAATATATGAGGCTGGTACATCTAATTCATTCTCATGTTTTGCATTATTTTCTCAAGTTAATGATCCGCTAACATTTGAAGAAGCTGTTGAAGAGAAAGTCTGGGCGCAAGCCATGGATGAAGAAATTGAATGCATTGTGAAAAATCAAACATGGGAACTAGTTGATGTACCTAAAGACAAGGATGTTATAAGCGTGAAATGGATTTATAAGTCCAAGCAAGATGCTGAAGGAAATGTGCAGAAGCACAAGGCAAGATTGGTAGCAAGAGGATTCACTCAGCAGCCTGGCATAGACTTCAATGAAATTCTTGCACCTGTAGCGCGAATGGACACTATTAGAACAATTTTGGCCATCGCAGCTAATAAGAAATGGACTGTTTATCAAATGGATGTTAAGTCTGCATTTCTAAATGGTTATTTAGAGGAAGAAGTATACGTGGAGCAGCCACAAGGCTATGAAGTTCCAGGACAAGAACACAGAGTGTACAGATTAAAAAAGGCACTCTATGGTTTGAAGCAAGCTCCCAGAGCTTGGTACAGTCGCATTGACTCATACCTCATTCAAAATGGATTTCACAGAAGTGAATGTGAGCCAACATTGTACACAAAGATCAACAAGGAAGGTAATAAGCTAATTGTCTGCCTGTATGTAGATGATTTAATATTTACTGGTGATTTTGGCATAGAAGAATTCAAAACAGTCATGAAGAGTGAATTCGAAATGACTAATTTGGGGATTATGAAGTATTTTCTGGGCATTGAAGTCCAGCAAAATGAAAAGGGTATTTTCATATCATAGTCAAAGTATACAAGTGATGTCTTGAACAGATTCAAGATGTTAAATTGCAAGACAGCTCCAACACCAGTGATAACAGGTTTGAAATTGAGCAAGGATGATGATGGATCCAATGTAGATTCTACGCTATTTAAAAGGCTCGTTGGAACCTTATGTATCTTAAAACAACAAGGCCAGACATCATGTATGGTGTCAGTTTAATCTCAAGATTCATGGAGTCACCAAAAGAATCGCATTGGCAAGCAGGTAAAAGAATTCTGAGGTATGTAAGTGGAACAAAAGACTTTGGTTTTTTGTATTCAACCTTAGAAAGTTTCAAACTCATTGGATACACTGACAGTGATAATGGAGGCAACATAGATGACAGAAAAAGCACATCTGGGAATACATTTCATAGGAGCATGGGTTGTATCATGGGCTTCAAAGAAACAACCCATAATAACTCTTTCTTCAGCAGAAGCAGAGTATGTTGCAGCTACAAGTGCAGCATGTCAAGCAGTTTGGATGCGCAGAATGTTAAATGATCTGTCACAGGTTCAGCAAGAACCCACAGTCATTTACTGTGACAACAATTCAGCTATCGCACTGTCAAAGAATCATGTGTTTCACAAGATAACTAAGCACATCGACACTAGGTATCACTTCATCTGAGAATTGATAAACAACAAGGAAATCTGTTTAGAATTTTGCAGGTCTGGAGATCAGGTTGCAGACATATTTACCAAACCATTGACAAAGGAACCATTCCAATTTCTGCGAAGTTGTTTGGGAGTGACTAGTTCTGCGCAATGAACTATGTCAGGAACAGAGCATGTTTCAGCTCTGAAATATTTTGTAATATTTTACTTTTGTTTAAATATCCCCATCCACTCATAATTGAGGGGGAGTGTTGGATATATCATAATTAATGAGCCGATAGCGTATTCGATCTACGCCGACTCTGTCAGAAGTCAGTCAGTCATTTTGTCAGTCTGCAATGTCAGACAGTCAGTAAGTTGTCAACCAATTCAGCGCACGTCATGTTAGTATTTAAGTAGCCTCGTTTGTATTTCGTTGGATCATAACTTCTTAGATATAATTTATTACAGTCTTTAATGAAACCCTGTAGCTTCCAAGCGAAGCCATCTTGAGTTGGTTGATATGAAACTCTATAAATAGAAGAATATAATTTCAGAGATGTAGAGATGAAGGAATAGATAAGTGAAGAAGCGGAGAAGTAAATCCCGTGAAGTGTTTCAAGAGCCCAAGCTCTATGTAAGAAGTGAAAGTTTGAAGTAAATCTCATCTCTTTGTATTGCGGCAAAGTTACTCTGTTTTACAGTGGTAATATATAAGTATTTAAGTTTTGTGAATTCATTCTCAAGAATGTTTGTTTATGCATGCCGCGTGATCTATGTAAATGTTGTTTACATTTACGTGCAGTAAAAGAAATCAAGATTTCTAAGTATTTCACTGTGGTGAAAGTTCTATTTTTAATAAGTGTAATTGCGCAGTAAGTTTCATGTTTTAAGATAAAGTTTATTCAAGTTTGAGTTGTGCGCACTTAGAAGGTATGCAAAGTTAACCGCGCAGTTAATCTTTGTAAAAGTTAAAGTGTGTCCAAAAGTAATTTGTATAAATTGCGCAAAGTCTAGTTCCGCAAAGTTAGAGAAGTGCACATTTGCGCAAAGTTCAAACTGCGCAGTAGAAAGTGGAATCGCGCAGTTAATCTTTGCGTAGTAGAAATGCGCACTTACCACTCGCAGTAAAAAGGGGAATTGTGCAATTAATCTCCGCGCATTTAATTTATGAAGTAATGTGTTTTGATAAAAAGGGAACTCAAATATAAAGAAAGTATTTGCTAGGTCTAGCGCATGTCCTTATCAAAAGAAAAGAAATATTCATGTATTGCGTAGAAAATTTTTAATTGACTGCGCATGCCCTTTTCCCTTGAATTTACAAGTTTTGTGCGTAGATTTGGTTTCATCCAACTGATTGAGTGGGCTGGCCTTTGTCAAGTGTATTTATTGTTTTGTTGGTTAGAGGTTCAGGTAGCTCTGTAAACTCTGCCAAACATTTCTAATCCAATTTCCTGGTGTGCTTATAAGCATGCTTACTTTATAAACTACACTTTTCATGCCTATAGGTGTAGAATGGATGGAAAAAACACTAGGATATATGATTAACATATTCTAATTTTCATGCCTATAGGTGTAGAATGGATGGAAAAAACACTAGGATATAAGATTAATATATTCTAATTTTCATGCCTATATGTGTAGAATGGATGGAAAAAACACTTGGATATAAAATTAACATATTCTAATTTGGGAGTATGCCAATTCTAAGAACTCTCATCACTAACGAGAAACATTCATAACTCTCATCACTAAAGGAAAACCTTCAGTTATCACTAAATTTAGCACCTTGGTTTCTACCATTCTAGGTTGTGAATCAACCAAAGGTGTGAAGGTAAATAGATTAGGTTTTCTTAACAAAATATTGTTTTTTAAGCTCATTTATGATATCAGAATCCATCAAAAAGTAATGCTAAATGCTTAAACCACAATAATGTTGCATTGGCACCAATTGAGGTATACTTGCATTACAAGCATGCACATATAAGAAAATGGGTTAGGAGTTGCAATCATAATGTTAAAAGTGGCTGATAGGAAAGTTAAGATGGTATGCTAGGTTTAGGTGCTACATTTGTGATGTAAATACATTAAAGTGTATTTATCTTATATTATTCTAAAAGCTTCATGAAGTGTTTACTATAGAGGTAAAAAATTGATATATTTGAATTAATATAGAAGTCACACTACTATTAGTATAAATGGGGTTAGTAAAAATGCTATTCAAGATGCTAGAAGAAAAGACTCAATCAATTATAGAAATTTGTATCGTAATATAAGTGCTGAAGCCAAAGACAAGCAAAATCAGGTTGCTTTTGGAAGAAAACTCATATGTATATATAGAAATTGGTTTCTAGATAAGAAAGAGATACAATAGAACTTGTGCTAGAAAGAGATACTCACAATAGAACTTGTGCTAGAGTCATTAAAGCAGGTGGCTTCAATACATAGATAAATACTCTACTCATGTAAAGATTTAGGTTATGAATTGACATTGTGCCGTTCCATTCACAAGCAAAAGAAACAATGATAATGTGTCTTTTGTTTGTTTTCCAATAAAAACATGGCGGGATCATGGGTTCAAATTGTGAAATGTGTTAAAATTGTGACAACTAATAAACAATAACAATAACTAAAATGGTTTGTCTAACTGTTGGTTGGTTGGAAGTTCCTCTAACTGGTGGTAGTTCTTCATATACGTAACTCCTTCACCCATATATTTATATGTAATCTTGGAGAGGAGAGAATGTATCCGAGGAGAATGTATGGATAGAGGAATGCCTTATATGTAATCTCCATTATTGAGAGGAATAAGATATCAATACTTTGTCGGGTGGATGTTTCCCCAAGTGTTTGGGTTTTACCACGTTAAGATCTCTGTGTTATATGTGTTATTTATTGTTCATTATTATTGTTATTTGTTATTCTTTTTACAGACTTGATTACCAACAAGTGGTATATGTAAAAGTTGATGTGGAACAGAAACAGGTATTGTTAAAACAACTAGTTCAGTTGAAGTTTCCATCTTCTAATGACTTAAAAAAACAAGAAGAAGTTTCTGGTGATAAAGAAGTCATAGAAGATGGAGAAATTGTGGAAACTACACAACCTACACCACCTACACCAAGAAGATCTACGAGGGAGAGAAATCCTCCTGAAAGGTATACAGATTTTGTTTCGTCTATTGCTTTATTTACTGATGACAGAGAACCTTCTTATTTTCAGGAAGCCATTGATTGTGTTGACAATGATAAATGGAAGATGGCTATGGAAGAAGAAATGGATTCTCTTAACAAGAACGAGACATGGAATTTGGTTGAACTTCCCAAAGATAGAAAGTTTGTTGGATGTAAGTGGGTCTTCAAGTTGAAGAAATGTATTGATGGTAAGATTGAAAGATACAAAGCCAGATTGGTCGCAAAAGGGTATTCTCAGATGGAAGGTGTTGATTATCATGATATTTTTTCACCAGTTGTTAAGCTTGTATCTATTCGTATTGTGTTAGCACTTGTTGCATTGCTTGATTTGGAGTTAGAGCAACTAGATGTTAAAACTGCATTTTTACATGGAGATTTAGATGAGGAGATTTTTATGGAACATCCAGAGGGTTTTGTGCAGCATCGTAAAGGAAAATTAGTTTGCAAGCTCAAAAAATCATTGTATGGCCCGAAACAGTCACCCAGGAAATGGTACAAGAAGTTTGATTCTTTCATGGTGAGCCATAGTTATACTAGAAGTGAGTATGATCATTGTTTGTACTTCAAAAGGTTGGATGACATATTCATTATCTTAGTATTGTATGTTGATGATATGATTATTGTGAGTAAAAGCATGGACGAGATTGACAGGTTGAAGGATCAGATGGCTAGGGCATTTGACCTGAATGGTCTTGGAGCTGCAAAAAAAATTTTGGGTATTGAAATACACAGAGACAGAAGAAATGGTAAGCTTAGTTTTTCACAGGAGAAGTATGTTGAGAAAATACTTGTAAGATTCGGAATGAATAAGGTAAAACTTGTGAATGTTCCGTTAGCTTCCCATTTTAAGCTTTTTTCAGGTTTATCTCCTAGTAATGAAGAAGAAAAGGATTATATGTCTCGTGTTCCATATGCCAATGCAGTAGGATGTTTAATGTATGCGATGGTGTGTACTAGACCTAATATTTCACATGTAGTAGGTGTTGTCAGTAAATACATGGCAAATTCGGGAAAAGAACATTGGAATCCAGTGAAATGGGTGCTTCATTATTTAAGAGGAACAAGTGACTATTGTATCACTTTTAATAATAACAGTGATTCTATATGTGATTTTGTTGATTCATATTTTGCAGGTGATTTGGAAAAGAGAAGGTCTACTTCTGGATATGTTTTTACTCTTGCAGGTGGAGCTGTGAGTTGGATGTCAAAGCTTCAAGAAACAGTTTCTTTATCCACTACAGAGGCTCAATACATTGCTGCCTCACATGCTTGCAAAGAGGCAATTTGGCTAAAAGGTCTACTTGAATAAATTGGATGTCACATCCCCATTTTTACCCTTGTAATATTTTGGGCTATAATGTAAATATTGTATGCATATTATATATGATTCCTAGCATGGAGCTCAAGGCCAAGGCCTCGCTAGTGAACGCTTGACCTTGAAGAGGCAAGTATTGGATATTATGGTACCCATGTGCTAGTGAACCATGGGGATTGTAAATATGCATTTTAATATAAATGCCCACAACTAGCTATGCAATGCAACAAAAGATAGGGACATAATGTTTACAAGTAATTAGGAGGGAAATATTCAAACCTTTGAGCCAATCACGTCAAACCAAGTGTCAATGAGAGAACCCATCAACCCTCAATTACCCATGCTGACTTTTGTACCCAATCATTTACTCTGCCAAGAGTTGGTTGAGGTTGTTAATGCCTTGGGGAATGGAGAGGTATGCATGTCCAAATTCGGGTATGGGAAAGCCACCCTTCATGGAAAATCGTGTTTGGCTTCTTGGGCAAGGAAAAAGCCATGAATTTCTCCCCAAGCCATTATTCACCTATCAGTTTTTCTCTCTCACGAGTTTGGAGCTACCTGGGCATTTTCCTCCATGGTTTTGTTGTGTTTTTCTTCATTCTCCTAGCTAGAAAGGGCGTTTTTGTATTGTATAACAGTGGGGAAGAAAGGGAAATCAATTTGGGGACCATAGAGGTTGTTTTGGCTCACTGATTGCTTGTATATATGTGGGAGAAATCGTTTTCTTCCCTATGGTCGATTTTCCCTCTCACAAATCCATTTTTGGTGTGCCCACGTTTTGGAGAAAACCCATGTCCATCTAGTTTCTAAGTCCCATTGCTGAAAATGTGTTTCCAAGCCCATATTTGAGTTTTGTGTGTAAGAGAATGCTAAGGTTGAGATGGGTATCCATTGCTTTAGCTGAGCTGAGCTTGAGAGACCCAATTTCCTTGTAGATATCATGCCCAGCTCGGGGGTGGTCTCTAAGTGCTGAAATAATATAGGCTAAGCAGAGACCTATGGTTGGGTGGAACGTTGCAGCGACATAGCTAGTTGCTTGGGACAATTGCACAATGAAGATAAGTAATCTCTATGTGTGTTACTTTTGAAATGTTATAATTTGATGGTTGTTTCTAATACGCTGAATGCATGAGTAATGTGTGTGGATGGTTTAATTCCGTTGTGCATGTTTCATTTGTTTTGCATTTTCACACAAATGGATTTTATTTAGATGGTTCTGATGAATGGGCTAAGATTATGTGAAAGCCCAAGAGGTTGTCATCATGTTCCCATCCTCGAATTGGGTCCACAGGAGGGTATGTGATATTGGAAGGTTGCAGAACAGTGTGTCTATTTTCTGTGATAGCCAAAGTGCTATACATTTGGCTACAAATCCTGTTTATCATAGTAAGACTAAACATATTGATGTAAAGTATCATTTTGTAAGACAAGCCATTAGTGAAGGTGGAGTAGATTTGAAAAAGGTTCATACTCAAGAAAATTCTGCACATATGTTTACAAAACCAGTGTTGTTAGAGAAGCTATGATGGTGTGTGGCTTCTCTTCGTTTGAAAAAGAAGTGATGAATAGTTTTCAACAAAGTATTAGATAATTTGTTGTCAAGGTGGAGATTGTTAAAATTGTGAAAACTAATTAACAACTAGCATAGATCCATCTTAAACCCGTATCTATCAAGCACCGAGAGGGATCCAATTTCTTGAGGTGTATTTCTTTTTTTAAATTTAAACTCAAGAAATTTGATCTCTCTTGATTGATAGATCCGGGTTTAAGTTTTAAGTTTTTAGTTTATAAACGAACATCTATTTTTTAATTACTTTTCACAATATTTTATTTTCTAAACCAACATGGATTTTTTTTAAATATTTTCCATAATTTTTTATTTTATGAGCCGACATGAATTTTTTTAATTATTTGTTACAAACATTATTTTGTTACAAACGTTACAACATCTCCCCCATACTGGGCTATAAAGCACCTCGTTTCACTCGGTGCAATAAAAATAACTAAAATGGTTTGTCTAACCGTTGGTTGGTTGGCAGTTCCTTTAACTAGTGGTAATTCTTCATATACGTAACTCCTTCACCCATATATTTATATGTAATCTTGGAGAGGAGAGAATGTAACCGAAGAGAATGTATGGATAGAGGAATGCCTTATATGTAATCTCTGTTATTGAGAGGAATAAGATATCAATACTTTGTCGGGTGGATGTTTCCCCAAGTGTTGGGGTTTTACCACGTTAAGATCTATGTGTTAAATGTGTTATTTATTGTTCATTATTATTGTTATTTGTTATTCTTTTTACAGACTTGATTACCAACAAAATGTAGGCATAAAAAAATAGAATGCAGAGTTTAGGCCCTAATAGGTTGTGACAGTACAATGATAGAAAACTATAACATAGTCTTTAGAATTTTGGAAAAAAATAGCAATTGCAGGAAATTATAACATCCTTTGAATTTAAAAAAAATAAGATTAAATAAAAAACTACCAATTCATTTTTGCTTTGCTATATAAACATTTGATCGATTTTTTCTCTATGGCTTTATTCTTATTTATTGCAATTGTTCTTTTTAACGAAAATTGAACTTGTTGTGACATTTGATGCTTGTTTGTATGTGCATGCTTTTGTTAGAATTCGAGTAGTCAGTTTGATGAAGGTTTTTTCTTCTGTGGGCAAAGAAAAAAATAGTTCTTATTCAGAAAATAGTCATGTTGCCAGAGATACTAGATTCATGAACTTCAACCTATTTCATCTTAATGGAAATTTGAACTTATTTGATCGATTTTTCTATATGGATTTCCCTTTGTGAGTTGCAATTGTTGCTTTTAATGAAAATTGAGGCTGTTGCGATGTGCATGCTTTTGTTAAACTTTGAGTAGTCAGTTTGATGAAGTTTTTTTCTTCTATGGGCATTGAAAACATTTCTTATTAAGAAAATATTCATGTTGCCAGAAATACTAGATTCACCAGGCAAAAGCTATTTCATCTTGATGGAAATTTGAACTTAGTCTTGCATGACAGGACACTAGTTTGTTGCATGCCGATAAATTAAAGGGGTATTGTTCCTTTTCCTGTTTCATGCGCTTGCAAGACCCAATATTAGCATTGGTGGTCAACAAGAATTAAAGCTAGCTGTTATAGCAACAACTAGGAAATTATTCTTGGTTTTATTTATTATTGTATTTTATGTAAATCATTTTCAAATACTGTTGATATATTTTTGCTTTTCCTTTGGAAAAAAAATGTCGTTATATCATATGTATATCATGTTCAAATATTGTTGATATGCTATTTTTATTGGCTTGAAAAAAAAACGTTGTCAAATTCTTCTATGAAGTTGAGGTCTGGTTTGCAGTGCTAGTGAAATGTTCAGCAAGCATTGAGATTTTTCATTGCAATGCAAAATTTGCAGTTGTCTATGTGAATATGTCTGTTTGGCGTTATTAGTGTGCAAATACATTCTCTTTTTAAAATATTTTTCTAGGAAACGTCATGAGTGTGGACAAATGCTTCTTTAGAAAAAGAAAAGTTTATTGTTTCTTTTGTTGCATTGATCAATTGATTATAGCAAAATTGATTTGCATGCTTTAGTAGGCATTGTTCTATTTCCAAGGGTTGTTTCAAATGTTTGATGTTCATTTGATATTATTAATCTTGCATGCTATGTGCATTGCACTTTCTTGCAAGGGATATTTGTAATTAGTAGTCTTGATTCTGTGCAACCATCTTTAGTTTGTAGTTTTATTAGTTCAATACAACTATATTTGTCTATTGTGCTCTAAATCTATAGCAGAGCAGAAGAAAATGGTAAGGAATTCAATTTAATGCCATTTAAGCTCCTATAAGGTAATAAAAAAAGACTTTAGTTACGCCAATTTAATTATTATTCAATGAACCAGACTCCTCTTTGATTGCAAATTTAGCAAATAGCCCACTCTTCCTAGTATCATTTGTTCCATAATCTAGATAGCCTTTCTTGAATCCTGTTTATTGTTAAGGTAATTGTCCATAGCATCTAGCCTTGAAGCCGGGTTTTTTAGTTTTATCTAAGCACATTGTAAGTGAATTTGGTATGACCAGCTTGAAATTCCTCAAAAATTGTATAGACTGTGGGTACCCAACGAAAATTCTAGATATCAAAAATGAAAAACTATTCAGCTGAACATAGTTAGATTGATTGATGAGTGAGATGTACTATTCTAATTGGTGATATTTTTGCAAACCTTGATATCTATTAGGGCATCTAGTCGGTGTAGTATGCATATGCATCCAACATTTGCAATTTCAATTTAGTAATGCAAGATGGCAGCTGAACTGAGTTGAGCCATAGAGGAGACTAGATTATAACATTTACTTGCTCGTTATTTCCACATAATTAATATGTAGGGACTTCTTTAGACTTTATTTGTTTTTGGAAGCTATCATGAATTTGGAAAAATACTTGGGTTTGTATATTTGCAAGAGGACATGGATAAGGTTTGGATATTTGTAAGAGGACATGAATTAGGTTTGGATATATTATCTTTGTGAAAATGAATCAGATTTTTTAAATGGCCATTTTTGCAATAAATTTCAGTCATAAAGGTTAGTAATTCAATATTTTTCATAATTTAAGTTCACAACACCAATTAATCATAGTCCAATTAATTCATGTTTCATTTATATATATTTCAAATCTTGAAAAATCTAATTTGCAATGGAACAAGGCATTGACGAGCTATGGACATAATGCACACACACTAGAAAATATTTGAGAGTGGAAAATCATTGTATCTTTTTGTTCAATTTTCACCATGGATTTTGCCAAGCCTTATTGTTGGCAATGAAAAAATAATGTTTGAGATACATAGGACATGCCATGTGGCCCTTCATTGATACTCTGACCTCCCTACAAGGATTGATTTCTAGAATCATTGGAAAAATATAGTTAGAGCAAAGCGAAATTGCTATCTGTTTATGTGAGTTGAAATATGTTTGATGCAACAAATGGCAAAGAAATCTGTTTGAGCAAAAGCAGTCTAAGAATATTGGACTCATAGATATCCTCTTGTTGTGTTATATCATTTTGATTCGATTAATTGATTATAGAAAAAATGTTTTCCATGCTTTCATTTGCATTGTTCTGATGTTCATTTGATGTTATTAAGCTTGCATGCTATATGCATTGCATTGTTTTAGAATAGATTTCAAATGGTTTGGTTCTATATAGAAATTAATGCACAAAGATCATAGCTTTTCCAAAATATGAACACATTGCACATATGCATTCAAAAAAAGGTCTTCAACTAGACTGCATTTCTTGCATTGGTTGATTGATTATAGAAAAATTTCTTTCCATGATTTTGTTGGCACTGTCCTATTGTGAATGCCTACTTCAAATGTTTAATGATCATTTGACATTGTGAAACTTATATGCTATGTGCATTTTTATCTTTTGCAATGGCTTGGACATATGTTCTTGATACGAACCGTCACACCAAAATATCGAGATGTTAGTGAAGGCCGTCCACTAGGATCTTAACATCCCACCACGCTCCGCAGTCCATACTCTGGGCTAGATGTGCTCCCGTATGGTGGTGTCCCCTTTGAGTTGTACAAGCCCCGGACGAACACTGCAATGCCGATGTTGCCACCCGCTTTGTTATTTGAACCTGGGTGGAGGCTCTGATACCAAATGATACGAACCGTTACACCAAAACCTTGAGATGTCAATGAAGGCCGTCCACTAGGATCTTAACAGTTCTATATAGAAATTGATGGACAAACTATGAACACACTGGACACACACACTAGACGATATTTGAGAGTAAAAAAGCATTGTGGCTTCTGGTTGACTTCCACCGAGGCCTTTGGAAATCCTTGTGGCTGCCAATGCAAAACCATGTCTAGGATACATAGGACATGCCATGTGGCCACACACACATACTACAGGCAAAAGGACATAAATAGTATATAGTGTTTGTAAAGTTCCTTTGCAAGGTAAGGAAACAACCCTCCCTACAAGGGTTGATTTGTAAAATCATTAATCAGATATACTCAAAGCAAAGCAAAATAGTTGATTGTTTATCTAAGTCAAAATCTCTTTGATACAACAAATGCCAAAGAAACAAATGTGGGAAAAATAGAATTAATGAACAAAAAAAGCTCTAAGAATAGTGGCTTGATAGATATCCTATTTTTGTGTTAAGCACATTGCTTTTACAAAAACATCAAATAACATCTAAAAAACAATGGCTTTACAACAAATCTATCCTTTTATTTCTCTTGTTGTTTCATGTGTTTTTTTTTCATCGGCTTTGCTCAAGTTTTTTTAATCCTTGGAAACTAACCACATCTTTGTAAAAAAAAATGAATGCAGGTGAATCTAAAAAAAATGAAAGGTCTTCAACTAGGCTACATCAGTAGGGCAGAGGATGGAGAAGAAAAAAATAAAGGAATCAAATGTTGTAGCGCCAACGAGCTTGTGGATGCAAGCAAGAGAACAACAAATGGTCTAAACAATATCATTTTAGTAGAAGGTTTCAGTTACGAGCAGGTCATGCTATACTGACATAGACAATTCTTTGGCTAGATTTCATTTGTTTCGACTGAGGAATTTTCATTTTTTTCCAGGAGATTATCTATTCGATGCATTGGTTGTTTTGCTATGCTTTCGGTATACAACATTGGAGATAAGAGAAGGGATTGTGAATCATTTCCATCTTTGTTTAGATCGCAATGATCCTGATGCCTTGTTGTCAATGCGTTCAGAATTGGAAATCAAATATCTAGTAGACTTGCACAATGTCGCAAATGTTTCAGTCTATTTGGATCGGATGTCGCAATCTGCTTCACAACCAAGCAAGGAACATATTCATGGACTTTGGGGTGATATTTTTTGTATCAAATGGTTGAATGTACCAGTGGCAATTTGGTCATTGACCAAAAAAACAAAATATCTTCATTTCAATTATAAGCAACAAGCATATTGTTACAATGTCCTTTTCCATGATGAGAACCAGTCATCTGGTCATTTGAACTGCTTTTGTCATATAAATTGGCAAAAGAGATGCACCATCAATGTTCTGTATGCTCTGCAATGACTAATGCAAACCAATGCAATGGAAATGCATTAGAAAATCATAGTATATAAGATAAAAACATTATTGATATGATTATTCTTTGTGAGGTGGCCCCATATTGCGTTTTGCACTGCGCAATCCATCCATCCATGTTGGAGACCTATTTTGCATAATGTATGCCAAAGTGCGCGAACTATTGTGCCCTATCTTATTGTGTTATGCATTGTGCGTTGTTGTGCAATCCATTCAAGAATCCACATACAGACAATGATATTTCCAATCTGCCAATAGAGGCAGGGTTTCCTTTCCACCAACTCAAAACATAATCTTCAAGGAACGAAAGCCAAACTTAGTAGGGGTCCCATAATCTTTCTAAAATTGAATTGTAAATTTTAAATGTTAAGATTGGCTTTATGGTTTTAAATATTACTGAATGAAATTTGTAATCAAAATCAATGATTTGGATTAATTTGGAAGTGATTTTAGCATAAGTTTAATAACCAAATTTTAGCGAAGTTAAGTTAAATAGTTAACCCATTATCCCAATTCTTTGAAAATTTCATCCCTAACCAAGAAATCCTTGAAAGATTAGGACAGAGACACAAAATGTATTCGTTGAAATACTGGTTGTTGTCAATATTATGCGTTGGTCGAAGATTAACCATAACGAAATAAAGATAATTGGATTCAAAAATATTGTTTTAACCCATGTTTGATCAATGAATTTTTTTAATTCACTACAATGATCATTAAGATATTAACCATTTATATTTTCTAGCATCAAAGCTTATAATGAGCAAGATCTTAAAAGAAATGATGGAAATAACTCGTCTGAACTTTAAGTGGAAATACAATCTTAAACGCAAAAGCAAAACCTTTGTTACTTTCGGGTGACCAATAATATTTTTCATCTCTCTTTAGTTTGAATATAAAATTACAAAATATTTTTTCATCTTACTCTAATTTCAGTTATTAATCGTTTAACTATGAAGAGTGTAATGAGCCAATAAAAAATTGACATAGCAAAGACTAGTGGGAAGCTCAGATTGGATGCCAAGTGGAAATGTCAGGCTTCATGCACTCAATTCCAAGAGAGTCATAAAAGAATCGATGCCAAATCCAAGTCAGTCCATATAATGGCTAATAAACATCATCAGGCACATAAGCATCAACATCCGCATTAGCAACATTGACATCAGGATTATTAGAGGAGGCCCAAATGGAGAGGTCCTACAGGTGGGTGTGTGGAGAAGATTAGACAGTTGAGTGAAGCTTTGGAATGGCACAAGGGAGGTGTAACAATGTTGGGGACCGGGGATCAACTCATCTGAGACTGAAGCCTACGTTACTAGTGAATTGATTACTCTATCCTCAAATTGGAGATGGCATTCTATAAATATGGCATTCAATTTTATTACAGTACTCACGTAATCAAATCAAATCTATTCAATTTACATTACACCGGGTCTCTGTGTTGCTGGACAAGATTGGAACAAGAATTACGTTGCACAGTTGGAAGGAATGGGAACATTGGGATCTCAAAAATGCTGTTTTAACCACGTAGAAAACCAAACGCAGTGGAAACAATGAACTGGCCAAGGATAAATCAGACTGTACAAGCAGTATTAATAAACATATTAATATCGACTCTGCTTAAGATTAAAAAAAATGGATTAGCACACAGTCAAAATAAAACAAAGGGACAAGATTGCGATTTTGATAGAAGAAAAGATAAGTATGGATACATAATCACAATTCGATGGTAGATTAGGTACAATGCCGACGGAGTAGTATCGCTTTGAGATTTGGAGACAGGTTTGTATTTTATTGGAGGTTACTCTTATGGACTCGAAATTTATTTACAAAACAAACAATTCACCCAACCAACAGTCATTCAATCTGACTATAACAAAAATATTGTTTATAAATATGGCAGGTCGCCAAGGATTTAACTTGCAAACCGAAGCAAATAGGAGCAGACAAAAATTCATTTAGTATAGGAGGAAGAGAGTACTTGAAGAGGCCAACCTGAGAGAGTACTTGAAGAGGGAAACCTGAAAGCAGCGTCTCCACTTGAATTTCCTACAGATAGTCTGGGTTGGACGATAATAGGACTGGCCAAAGATCCCAATAAATATACACGTATAACCGACCTTCGTCGTGTCGCATTGGCTTTCATTGAATGCTGGATTGGCTTTCATTGAATGCGTGAGTGAATAGCAGGTCCCTCTATCAACCAACTGACCTCAGTGATGTTGCATCCCAACCTCACCTGCTGTCTAATCGGCGGTGGATTCCAATTGACGGAAAGCTTGCGTTCGGGGCTCAACTGGTCTGATTTCCATAATGAGTGTCAGCAGCCTATCAGTAACAAGATGGCAAATCTAACAATATACAAATATTACATGTGGGTAACTACGTTTCCTAACTAAGTCCACTTGAAGGCAACAGTCTTCAACGATGGCTCTGGAAGTTCAGTTGCAAAGCTGCCAACTATCACTCAGTTGATGGCCCTGGATTCAAATGTTTGATGCTGAGGAGCAACCTAAACTGCCCAAAACGAAACGCACAGCAAATCTCCAAATTTGGAGTTTCCTTAGAACATAAACGCTCACCTACTATACTATTTGCAAACTACTTCTAACAGCCTTTGCTTCAAATTTTTTCCACGACAATAATTCCACAAAATTCTTGTGATCTCGTTGAATGATGGGGTAACAGTTATCTCTCTGAGACTACAAATTTGCAGCAATTTGACAACCTTTTACAACTGATGTATTCTATGGCGCTCAATGAAATTTGGTATGGCGATTCTTTCAACAATAGTTTCCCAATCTGGGCGTATTTAAGGAACAAGATCTCCTTCATATAACTCGTGAGTTGATGTAGCATTCGCAGCAGGATTTGATAGCGGGTGATACTTATATATTTCTATATGCGTTGATCCTATCACCATAACATTTAATGTGTTGACTACACGTTTTACAGATACGAGATGATACCCAGAATTTAATGATTTTCCAACTGCCATCTGCGACGACACAATGGCTTCGGGTTAATCCCGTGAGAGACGATTCCAGAGTTGGTAAACGTGCCAGATCCAGAGACCCCTTTCCTTTGCTGCAACGCGGCTTCTGCTTCCAAGTTCCACTTCAGGTGGCGGTGAAGGTGTGCCAATTTTTCATTTTTAAATCTTTTCATGAAAATGACCATGGCAGCTCCCAATAGGCTGTCGACATACGACGATGGCCTGAGGGGAGACGACCCTTTAATATACGCCTTTGGCATAATTAAATATAATAACCATTATATAATATTAAAATAAAAATATAATAAAATGTTTTTATTGATATTAAAATTAATATTTTATTAATACATTCATTATAATATCATAATCAAATACCACATTTATAAAATATAAACTTTTAATATAATAATTTAGTAACATGTCTTTAATTAAATTATAATATGACTTTAATCTTTAATATCCATTTGATCAACATATTACTTTATATCATTTATTTTAATTTATTTTATATATTTATATAATATCAATATAATACTTTTATTTCTATAATTTTTTTTCTAATTTTAATTTTTATTTCTAAATTATAATATAATATTATAATTTAATAAGAAATTTTTTAAATTGATTATATTTCTATAGCTAATCAATATATTATTTTATTAATATTTTGGATATTTATATTCTATATTTAATTATTATAGAATAATTAATTAAGCAATATTACTTTATTAATACTTTAAATATTAATATCATTATCCATCATCATATTTTAATGTTTTAACTAATTTATAATACTATAATTTAATAAGATTATTTCTTAATTAATTATTATATTAAAATAATAACATTTTTAATTAATTAAATTATTATAAATTTTTAAACAACATTATATTATTATTAAATAATATAATTTTATTAATACTGATTTTATTTTTAATTAATTATTATAATTTAATTAATTAAACCTATAATATTATAATTAAATGCTATTAATTTTTAAATAATAATTATATTATAATTAATTAAAAAATTAAATACTTTTATTTAAATCGGTATATTTTTAATGATAAATATTTTTTAATATTCATCTCTTTTTTTGTTTGTAAGTTAGACGATTCTTCTATTGCTTCAAAAAGAAAATTACAGACAAAACCAAGCCCTCCCAACAGAGGGAAAATAGGCTTGAGTGTCAAAGAAGCAGTCTCCCCCGAAAGGAAACAAGACTATACCAAAGTGATTGTCAATTTTAAAGCAGTCTTAAAACAAAGTTTTCCATGCTAACAGAGTTTTTAAAGCAGTCTTAAACAGAAGTAAACTAGGAACAAAACAACAAAAACCTGGAACCGCAACCAATAACTGATTACTTATGAATCCCGATGGTAGATCCTGGCTCGAGGCTCATGCCCAAACTCTTGGCTATCTCCATCTGGTTGCTCAGGATGCACTGCAGGAGCAGCATCATCTCATTTTGTTGGAGCAGAATTTCACCATGATGTTCATCTTTTTTTTAACGTCCCCTCTCGCGGACCCAATCCGAGGAAGGGAACATGATGCCAATCTCTGGGGCCTTCACATAAACTCGGCGCATTCCATTAGATTCATACAACTAAATCAAATGTGTGTAGATGCAATCAATTAAACATGCACAGTGGAATAAAAACATCATCCACACACACCTTTCATATGCATTCAACATATCAATACAGTCATCAAAATTAAAACATTGGAGAATCAAATACACATAAGAATATACTCATCTTCATTGTACAATTGTCTCAAGCAACTAGCTATGTTGCTGCAACATTCCACCCAACTGTAGGTCTCTGCCCAGCCTGTATTATTTCAGCAGTTAGAGACCACCCCCGAGCTGGGCATGATTTCTACAAGGAAAAGGGAACATTCAAGCTCATACACAGCCAAATAATCATTCCTCTAAGCCAAGCCAATTCATAGTTGGGTTTATCATGCTAAATCTAAACCCTCTTCATTTCTGGATGCCTTCACTCAAGCTCAAGTCAAAACAATGGAGACCCATAACCCATACCCCAACATACTCTTTTCTCATACAACAAGCACAATCATTGGGAATGGATACACATGTTTAACAAATGGGATTTACAAACAAGATGGCCATGGGTTTTCCCCAAATCGTTTCCAGCCAAAAATAGATTGTGGGATGGGGAAAAACATTCACAGGGAGAAAAACGATTTCTTCCCCAACTATCTAAGCATTCAGTGGCCCAAACTGTCTCTATGGAACCCCCAATTCGATTCCCCTTCTTCCCCACTGGTATACAACACAAAAACACCCTTCTCCCAGCTGGGAATGAAGGAAAACATAGAAAAACCATGGAGGAAAACACCTCGAAAGCTCCCAACTCGTGAGAGAGCAAAACTGATGGGTGAAGAATGGCTTGGGGAGCAATTTCGTGTCTCTTTCTTGCCAAGGAATCCCAACACAGTTTTCCATGAAGGGTGGCTTGCCCATACTCGAATTTGGATAGCCATACCTCCCATTCTCTAAGGCATTAACTAGCTCAACCAACTCTTGGGAGAAATGAATGATTGGGTACAAAAGTCAACATGGGTAGTTGAGGGTTTTATGGGTTCTCTCATTGACACTTGGCTTGACTTGATTGCCTTTGAGGGTTTGAATGTTTTCCCTCCCAATTCCCTGTAAAATCATGCCCAAAATCATGCCCCCATCTCTTGTTGCACTACATAGCTAGTTGTGGGTATTTTATTAAAATGCATATTTACATGATATTTGAAATTCCAATGTGTCTAGCTAACACGTAAACCATATGCATCACTAAATCGATGGCGGGGCCTTGGCCTTGAGCTCCTCACCATGATTTTATAATAATATTACATCATTTACATTTGAATGCAATGCGGTCAAAATGGGGACATTACATTTTTCCACTAAAGTTCGTCCCAGAATCATCTTCTGTGACCAGTGCAGGTCCAAGGATTTTTGATAGAAGGTGAGGCAGCCACGGGAAGAACCAGGGTCTGGAATGAGGTTCTTAAATTCCTTTTTGATGTCTTCCTCCTCAATGCAGATTTTATCAACCTCGGTTTCTTCCTCAGCTTGATGAATTGTATCTTGCACAGAAACAAGGATTTCCTTCTTGTATCTCTTACATTTTTCAATTAATTGCTTCTGAAACCAAATTGAAGGACCCATTGGTTCTGATAGACAGAACTCGGGTCGAGGCTCGATGGGTGTTCCTTCGAGGAGGCATTTTAACAGACGGAAGGGCGAAGGCAACCACCAAAGCAAATAGGAACGAAACATAATGGCAAGGTTCGCGAGCGATTGCGCTCAGGAAGGTTTCTCCAACCGCCGAGGAAAACTTGTTAGAAAGGTGGTGGGGAAGGTTCGAAAATGTCAAGCTCCAGAGAGGATAATAAACAACCCACACAAAATAGTTCATAGGACAGGAAACCAAGTGGAGCAACGACTTACCAAGGAGGGAAATTGCAAGGGTGGAGTAGTTGTTTAGAATCCCAGGATCCCAAATTCCAACCACAATCTTCAGACCTCTATTTGAAATCTTCACCAAGAGTTTCAAAGGAGTGAGTAGAGAGAAAAAGGAATTCAAATTTGCCCCTAAATTCCTGCACTGCCGCTTCATAATACTTGGTAGAGTCCAATTATAGTTTTGCATGTTGGAGAGTTGCTGGCTTCTCCGCCAATCTTCCTTTGTTATGAGAATAAATGTCCCACACTTTGTCATGATGAATCATTTACTCCGACGCATATGATCCATCATTCGACTGCTGATGCAAACTTGTACTAGCAGGCCTGAGAAAAGACCTCTCTCCATGGGTAAGGTTAAACGCGGTCGTAGGGAGATGAGGTGGGAGCACAGGGGTCGAGGCTTCCAGCCACGTGCCTCTCATCCTCCCTCCCGGCCATACAGTTATCCACCCACCTTGGGAAAATATTCATCTCTTTATTAATAAATATGGTTTTGTTACATTAGTTTTCTTATAATAATTTAGATAAATATAGAATAGTAATTTATTTAAAATAAATATGGTTATTAATATATTAAATTATATACTTATTTAATATCCGTGAATAAGTGAAACATTTTTATATTATACTAAAATATTAATTGAATAATAATAATTTAAATTATTTTTTTTTAATTAATATTATTTTATTATATAATTTTAATAAAGTAATAATATTATTAATTAGGCATTTATATTTTCTCATTACATTGTTATAATATTTTAATTATATAGCTCATTATTTCTGTATCACTATATAATTATAATATATAATAATAATATTATCATTAAATAATAATATTTTTAATTAAATTATGATGGTTTTTATGATAGTTAAATAATAATATTTTAATTAAATTTTATATTCTTATAATAATACAATATAATATCATGATATTAAAAATAAAATGATATTATTATTTAATTAATTAATTAGTATATTTAAATAATATTATTTTATTAATATTTTGGAGCTATGTGTATACCCCACCCTTTGCTAATAACAACCACATTAATAATATTAATGTGTCCTAATACCACATATTATAGGTAAAAACATTATCAATGTATCAAATTTACGTCTAACGGAATATTCAGACACATTAATATTATTAATGTTGTTGTTGCTAGTATATGTATCTTGTCTAGACACCATAAACATGTTTTTCAAGCCTTAAAAAAAATCAGTCTCACAAACTACTTTAGAACTTAGTATTAGATACTGCTATACAGTTCATCATTTAGTAAGACTGTTAGCTATTATTTAAATTTCAACTACTTATATGCATCGTTTTGCTTTGTGTCACCACCATTTATAGACTTGAAAACAAAATTAATGCTTTCAAACAACTGATAAAGAGATTTTCTGCCTGCTGGTGCAAATCAATTAATTGATTCTAGCAAAATTGTTTTCTATCCTCTGTCTTGTAATAATTATTGTGTTTTGTTTTTGTTATTTAGCGACTGTCTTTGTACCTGTGATGATCTAGAGTTCAAAACATGTTGCCCATGCCAACAAATGCCTTGCTCTTTTTTTTTTTTAACATTCATTATACTTTGACAAGGGCTGCAAGAATTTCAGATCCTTCCAAAAGCTCATGCCCTTGACAAAACTTTTAGGCTTTCAAATGAAGCTTCAACATTAGTCACTGCAAACTCTGTAAAATAAATATGCATTTAAACACTTTTTTACACATTTATGAATTTGATACAGGTTGTTTGCCAAACTAGCAATCTCAATCATCCAAGCAATTTGCAATTTCTTTGTTCCATGTTTCTTTTTTGTTGCCTTTTTAAAAATGCAATAACAAACATCCGTTGCATGATGCTTCAAGCTCTCTGGATTTCTTTCACAACGGTGTGAGTTACAATATGCAGAACATGTGATTATGTTGTCTTTTATCAAATTTTAGAATTAGGAAAACCAAGAACTCTGACAGAGATGAAGAGAATGACAAATTATGTGGTATTTCATCATTTGTTATTTTTGTCCATGTGAATATATTTTGTTTTGTTTTCGTATCTTTTGATCTGTTATAAAACTTAAACAACTTGTAAAATTTAGGGCCTGTTGTATTCCACGGATCAATGCACATACGCACAGACCAACAGTGTACACAGACCTTTGACACCAGGATCAACGAGCATACACAAACACAAACTAATATGCACAAAACTTTGACACTAGGGTTTGTACTGGACAAAATCCCCATCCTGGTAAAAATACCACTCTCAAAGAGCCATTGTATTCCTGCGTGTCTTTAATGATACAATGGTTCACATATTTGATATGTGGTGTTGGTTTTGCAGTTCTTTTTCAGATAGGGCATTTGAGGACGTGACATTATTGAGGGGAATTCAAACTTCCCCACTTACCGAGGCCTTTTTTTTGGTAGAAATTTGCCCTCAATCCGGCTGCCAAATTCTCAATCCCCGAAATTTATCGTGCTAGCAACTGTAGATTGCAATCTAGCGGGTATTAGGTCTTCTTTCACTCAATCCAAATCAATTAATTTAAAATTTGAGTAATGCATCACGCCAATTTCTAAATTCCAAGAGGTTGTCATAAATGGGTTGATTTGAGTACTAGGCTACCGCGTCTTAAATCTTCAACGGGATTAACTGCCATTGAAATTGTAAATATATCTTCAGTAAATCATATGTGTTTATATATATATATATATATATATATATATTTATATTTATATTTATATTTATATTTATATTTATATTTATTGGAGTAGATATTTTCCCCAAGGATTACTTCAATTGGTTAAACCACATGCTCAAGACATGTTCCTGATAGAAAGAACATAGGTTCAGAGGTTCAAATCCAGTCTGGTGCCTCAGGTTTATTGGCCATAACACTGGCTAGTGATTAAATCAATGTCTGTCCAAATATTCCGTGGAATACAGGGGATCCAACAGATTTGATGATTTTGCATTCTAAGTTTTGTGTATATACAAAGGATATGATCCACACCTAAAGCTACCATAGACCACATAGACCATTTTAACCCTGGATCTATTTAAAGCTCTTAGAATGATAAAAAAAACAGGTGAAAACTTCCGGCTGATTTAGAAATAAAGGATTAAGAATCTAAGATGAATTATTGTTAGTTTATTTTCTATTTGAATATATATGGTTAACTGTTTTTTCTTTTGAACGGTTTAAGATCAATGAATTGATGCTGATTTATTCTTATATATACTTTGATTTTCCTATTTATTTTGAACATTAAATATAGGGTGCCAAATTCTTTTTCATTTTAGTATGATAGCATTATTCATAAATTAGACACTTATCCCATTCTGTCATAAATTGAGACATTTATCCTATCTTGAGCTATAGAGTGCTTTTAGCTTCTCTAAATGCAATAAGATTTTCTAGGAATCACACATGGACAATCTTCTAGCAACCACATATGGACATTGTACAGGTATATATGGGAAAACAACTTATGTTGTCACAGGAATATATGAATTTTGTTTTCAAAAATTTGTGTAGGTTGGAACAGTCTGCATTTTGTCATCATTCACATTTATTAAGGTTGAAATGTATCTCATATAGGCTGAAAGTAGCATAAAAATATTGCATTCTTACAATAAACTAGTGAGCACGTGCATTTTGGAAACGTGAAATCATAATATACACAAAAGAGTTTGTCCAATATAGTCGAGGTTTTTAGAATATTACCATTTGTTTCCAATGGAGTTCTTTGCAACAATAGCTTCTGCCAAATTATCAACCTCTTGGAAGGAAAATTATAGACAGGTAGTAGATGGTTTACTTGTGATGCTCTGTTTCATTATTTATGTGAAACAATATAAACTTGCTTCCTCCATGTTTTCTTGGTTTGTTGTTTAAAGTCAGTGTTAGGTCAGATTTTAGAAGGCCTCAATGCCTACACTTTGCTTTTGGTTTGAACATGGCTTACTTGACCAATATCTTGCTTTATGCAATATCATGAAACACATTGAAACAACTTTCAACCAAAGTATTTCACAAGGCTATTTGCTTCAGAAACACATGGGTAGATTTTCCTGTACATAGTTCAAGTTCCTTTTTGTTGCAAATGCTGTTTTAAATAAACTTTACTTTCTCTAAAAATGCGTCCAGACATAGTCCATATTTAAATTAAACTTTTCTTTCAAGCTTCCATCCAGGCTCCCCCTTCGCCAAATTGCAACGCATCTGACAAAAAGCAAGTCATATCATGTTAAAGCAGTTGTGCATGTTCTATTTTACAGCATTGGCAAAAAAAAAAAACCATCTTTACTCTGTTCAGCTTCAATCAGTGCACTGCTTCTTCGTTTAAGGTTTAAAAAATATTGCATGGCGTGCTATTCATCTTCATTGAATTTTCACATTTTTTTAATAAACGGAACACTGACATTGAATAGGCTATTTTGTAATTGTAACTGAAACTGAAACTGATTCTGTTCTTCTGATGGAATTGCTTAATGCTACTTGTTGTTGGTTTCTGTTAAATGTATATCATATTATTGAATATTAACTTCTCGTTTCAATTAAAATATATACATATTTGTCTCGATATGCTTTGTTCATTGCTTTGACAATAGCCTCCTTGCAATGTGGAGGAACAAACACTCTCAACAAAAATGTTGAAATGAGTTTCAATCTATACACAATTTTTGCTTGCACAAATTGCATAGCTTCATATGCAATTTTATACAACCTTAGCAAATGAACTTTGGATAATCAACAACTCTCTCGCTACTAGCACATGCACTGCAAACATATATTTTGTTTTTTTTTGTCAATGATTGGAAACAATGCCTTAATGGCTACTGTCATAGACAAATCAAATATAATTTCGGCTCAATATCTTCTATGTTATATGAAAGTGCCTTTCTGCTTTATGCTCGAATGTTATATGAAATTGTTGTTGTGCTTTACAGCTCTAATGTTATATGAAATTGTTATATCTGTTGTGTTATAAACTTATATCAAATCCTTGGTTACACCTTTGTCAATGTTATATAGTTCCGGTTCTAGAATAAAGCTGGCATTACTCTTTGTTTTGTTAATGTGATCTGAAATTAGATTGATGGTCGATCAAATAACAACACACAATCACATTTATGAAAACGTTTTTGTTAACTCTTTAGCTTATTCCAAATGATCTTCCAGATGTCCTTAGCAATATCTCAAATATATTTCAGCAAGTTGTCTGCTCAAGCAACATTCACCCTAGTTTGTTGTGTGGTTGATAAAACTCCTGCAGTTGCTCCAGACCATTTTTCGATGAAATTTGCTCCACGGACAATTGAAAACACTTTCTCTGCAAATGTTCTGTTAAATAAAAAATTACCTTTTCTGACATAAATTATCTTTATTTATTTTCAAACATCAAGTATTGATAATGGATGAAGTTGAGCAATTTATGGAACCTGTCATTGTTTATGATCCTCTAAACACTTCTTAAACCTCAAGCTATTAGCTATTTGTTTATTAGACCTCAAGTTATTGACAATAGTCCAATACCTTTTCAATGCTATTTGTATATTCATACCATGTTACATCTTATATAATTCAAGCTCAAGCTTTATCTTACAAATGTTCTGTTAAATAAAATTTTGCTTGCAGTTGAAATTGCAATATTAATACAATTTATCTTTAGTTGTTTCTAACCACTTCAAAAATAGTAGCAAATATTGAAGTATTGAAAATTAACATAAATTATTTTCCTTAGCCCAGCTTGCAATGTTGGGACATTGCCACCTAGTGGCATTTATTATTAATATTGTACAATATTTTCTTGTATTTTTCAAGTTGTGAAAATTGCCTTTTTTATTGGTGCACACTGTTTTAAGATTTTTTTTTTTTTTTTTAATTTTAAATTACTTATTAAAAAAATGGGCTTTTCATTAATTAGTATAGAACTAATAAATGAATTTGATTGTATAATATTTGTGTAAGAAGGATATTTGAATAAGATTGAGTCTATTTATTTTTTAAAAATGTAATTTTAATAATAATAAATTGTAATTTCACAAAAAAATTATAAAAGTTATTTTAATGATGTAGTTGAAAAAAATTCAAATTATTAATATTTAGACTATTCAGTTTTGTATATTTATATTTATATATTTATATTTTATATTTTTATTTTTATTATTAAAAAAATTAAATTTGAAAATAAATTATTAATATTTTGTATATTTATATTTTTATTATTAAAAAAATTAAACTTGAAAATAAATTATTAATGATTTATAAAGAAACACACTTTCACTAAAGCTTAGTCTAAAAGTTCTACCATTTCAAAGAGAAAAAATTGTTTTTTATTGCATGATTTTGAAAAAATTCTAGAAATTTTTAAAAAAATCTTGTCTCAAACTTCGAAATTTTGGGTGTTCTATGGAATTTTGATGGTGTTGAATCCTTTCTACCATCAAAATGGTCATTAAAGCACAACTAAATTCAGATTTTACAAAATAAAAAACACCAAATATAAAACATACCGGATTTAAATCCAGACTAAATTGTTGATTTTTTAATGCATAAATCTAAATAGTAGAATTTTAGCTTTTAACAAATCAAAAACAAATTGATTAAGTATTTACCTTTTATTAATATTAGATTTTTCTCTCTTTTAATTAGAAAAGAATTTACCTTTTATTAAGAAGTTTACCGTTTGCCAGCCAGCATGTCTAAAAAAGGACTAACGAAACATCTACGTACGATGTTGACACTTGACATATCACATAAAGAAATGTCTTTGTTGAATCACGGGTTACCAACTTACCACTTTGCATAAATCTATATATGCATTATGGTGTCGCAAATATTTCCATTTTTTTTATGGTGAAGGAATTAAGAACCTCCCTAATTCATCGGGAGATTAGGATATTGAGATTTAGGGAGGTTAAGTGACATGGTTGTTATATAAATAAAAATGAAAATATGAAAAAGAATAAAGAATAATGAGATATGGATCATAAACAAATTTGTATTGTGAGATAGGGCGATGGTCAATTCCTAAAATACTATGGGAGGAAAGGATTTGCCACCTCTGTGAGTCTATGAGCATTGAGGATGAATCTCACTTTATTTTAGAGTGCCCTGCGTATACCCACATCTGATCTCGTTTCCTAATCTTTTCTATAATTTTAATCTCCATGATCTTCTTGCTTTTCAAAACTATGGGGACCTAGGAATGCTTCTTTCCCAACTTTCCACTTATAGGAATCAAATTTTACTAAAATACAAACAATATCTTTCTCTTTCTTAAGGTTTCATAGACCAAAGAGTTTCAATGAATGTTAATCATCGTCATTAAAAATTTCAGTTAAAGTTGATTAAATTATACATATGAAGAGTTTTTTATATGGCTCTTCACTAGTTGTTAATGGCTATAATATTAAGTGTTGAAAATAATAATAATGAAAAACATAGTTACATTGATATCAAACAACTACACTACTTTTTAGATCTTATTAACTCCCCTTAGGTTAAGTTAAAAGTGTCTCTCACAAATGCAGTGATTGAGCTTGAAACTCATGAACAGTGAACCACTTGTCATGAGTTGGGAAATGGCAATGTTGTCTCGCTAAGTAAGAAATCTTGGAGCCATGAAATAGTGACTGAGTGCACACTTCCAACATTGTATATTCTTGCAATAGATTATGAAAATCATGAATATTGTGAGTGGGATGTGTGATGGGAACTTTCTCTTCTAGTTGAGTAGGTTCCTACAACTTCAAATGGTTCACTGATATGAAAACTTCATGATCTTTTTCACCATATAAATTGCATGTGAAATTTGCATGTTAAATCTCATAAAAGGATTTTAAAAGACAAATTTTAAATGCTTAAATCAATCACATAATCAAATAAACAAGCATGCAAACCAAAAATTTGTAGACAGCAGATGATAACGGAGTTCACCCTTCTTGGGCTACGTCTCTGGGCCACTTCCAATGAGAAGGCCGATCTTATTAAGCCTTCAAAAGCTTACATACATGAGTTCTGGAAAAACCTCTGAGTTCTGTCAGTCAAACCCAAAAACAGACTGCACCACTGCATTCCTCTCGAAATTTTGAGAAGAATGAGTATCAACTTGACTTGGTTTTCCTGAGGCCTCCTCTAGCACACAAATCCAGAAAACTCTTCCTGTGTTGTATGGAATCGTACTATTCCGTACCTTTAATCCACCTCGAGATCTGTGCAAGCCTCGGGTTTTTTGGGCTTCGAACTCCTTCGTGGTTAAAAAATGGTGATTTTATAGTGGTTTTGGGCACTGCGCCCCCTTTTTGGCCCCAAATTCCACTTCAAACTTAAAAGTAGTTTATGCCATATCTGTACCAATGAATGGAATTTGTCCCAATGGTAAAGCGGTGTGGTTTGGGGGAAAAGGTCCCGAGGTCAAACCTGCAAGCCTCTGCCCTTTTAACGTGATATCGATATATGTGTGTGTGTGTGTGTGTGATAAGGTTGTTGGTTGTGTTGGCATGGTTTCGATATGTTGGCATGTTTGTTGGACCGTCGTTGAATGGGCCTCGGTGTTGGCCATATCCGTTACACATGGGTCGAGACCTAAGCCCTCGAACCGCCCCTTTTTAAAACTACATCAAGCATAAAACTTGAATATAGGTTGCCACCTATAGTGGTTAAGAATCAATCGTTGGTATGATGGTTAGGCGGATTTGGTGGAGTCTTAGGCGACGAGGAGGTCGGGAGTTCGATCCTCCCCGACCTCATAATTTTTAGTGAAGAAAACCAATAAAATTCCAACTAGGTCACCATGTGGCAAGCCTTGGTTGGTCCACATGGATGCCTTCCCTGCCACTTGTCAACTTGCCATTGGCCCATTTTTTTGCCATTTTTACCTTTTTGCCGTTCTTTCAAAACTTGATAACTTTCACATTCGGAGGTTGTTTCTCAATAAACGAATGTTGCCAGAAATCTCTTGACGAGCTCCACACATATGTAAGTTTCTTTGCACCTTTTGAAGGATTTCATTTTGATCGATCTTGGATATCCTCATGGATCATTCACATTAATGATTGGATAGAAGCCTAGTTGAGTTGGGAGGTCCAACTTGCTAAAGAATGGTACAAGGACCATAGTTAATAGGTTAGAGATTAACATGTCACTAGCATTTTGAAAGCATTGTTATGATAAATGGAGCTAGACTTGGTTTCCCTTATGGAATGAAGCACAAACCCTATATTCATCTTGCTAGAGTTTATACTTTTTGTGTGTCACCAAGAGTGCATTGCACTTGAGTGTGTATCTAAGTTAATGTTTCATGCAATGAGGAAGTGTTTTGATGTTCCCTTAACTGCTTAGGTGAACTAGAAAGGAAAAGAAGTACTAGAAGTTCATAGGGCACAGTGGGTTTTGTACAATGTCCCAATCCACATAGTGATTATGTATATGCCTTTGCTCTACAACATGATCACTACCTATGAATTCCATTCATAGTAGTTGGATGGAGTGAGGATTATTTGTCGAGATTGATCCATCATGACTAATGTTCTCTAGTCTATGTCTTCAACTTGCAAACATGTATACAACTCTTTTAGAATCACCAAGGCTCTAATATCATGTGAGATTTTGAACCAATGGGTTTAGAGGTTAAATGTTCAATAATACAATTAACAATCCATAGAAGAGAAGAATAAGGTATTAGAGTAACATAATCTTCAATAACCTAACAAAGAAAGCTCATCAGATATGAGACTTCAATATAGTTACATAAAAATCAAGAGAGAATTCAATTAAAGGTTAAGTTAAGTAATCTCCATTGCTAAATTGAATGCTCAATAGACTACATAATGAGATGCAAGCTTACATATATAGGTAACTAAGCTAGTCTTAATTACATGCAAAAGCATTAAAGCAAGTGAAACTGAAGAAATCACCTTGGATGGTCAAATGTGCTCTCCTTTAGGAATAATATTGACAATGAAAGTGTTTTTGGGGTTTAACTAGGCCTCAAAATGATAAGTGCACCCTCCTTAGGATGCAATCTTGGTCATGTATTAATGGATGTGGTTAACTAGCCCTGAAGCACTGCCTCATGAGATAGTTAACTTAATCATGCATGTGAAATTGAAGTCTAACTAACCCAAGGTAGCCAATTAGGGTGCATTAGGTAGTTAACTTAGCCAAAATAACCAACTATGGTGAATTAGGCAGTTAACGAAGCCATAATTGGCAACTTAAGTGCACAAAACCAGTAAAAAGTTGGGCAACTCATGAAGAGCACCCTAAACCCTTAAAAAGGGGGTTAATTGGATTTGAGAACTCCTTTGACCCTAAAACCAGGGGTTTTACCATGACTATGTGCCCTTGACCCTAAAAATGGGGGGATAACTCCAGCAAGAGTGTTATTGTCCCTCAAAAATGCTAAAGAGATGCAAAATGAGTGTGCATGTACACCAACGGGGAAAAGCTTGTGGAGCTGGGAACTGTCCAATTATAACTACGATGGATGATGTGCAGATAATTATCCCCTATTTTTTATGCTTACAAGAGAACATGCAAAGGGAATGAATGAGCGTGCGATTAACCACCTCTATCTAGTCATTGTTTAAGGATTAAAGGTGATGGAAATTCGTAGTTTACAGCCTAGCGAATGCCATAATGTTTTCTATAAATGGTTGAGGAACCTAGAGTCCTGATTAGATATAATAGGGAGAGGGAGGCCAAAATGTGCCGCCCAGATGTGGGTAAAAATAGATGGGAGATTGTTACATGGAAAGTTCCTTAGTGCATTGAATTTAAACGAACATTTTAGAAAAATGACACATGATGACATTATGTACACCTCTGTAGAATTTAACAGTCAAATCACTGCATGGAGGGGGTCTCTTGTCCCACAAACAAGCGGTGTTATACACCAATTTGGTGTTTGGCTTAGTCATGAACTTAAAATTAGATTATTGTTATTTTATTATTATGACATCAGGTGGTCATAGGAAGGCCATTAACAAAATCAAGAGAGATGAATTCCCATGGACATGTAGGAATGGAAATGGTTGTGAGAGTCCCATCTTATGGTTGATTGGTTTTGAGGCATTGCAAAGAGTACAGATCCATATAAAAGAATATATTGGATTCTTCATGGTAGGGAAAAATAAATAAGATTATAATTGATGCAGAGTTTTATTGATGCCAAAGTCCCCCCCATAAGAAGATACATGAGAATCCTTGCTGAGAAGAAGTCTATCATCATTGGTTGTCACACACAACTACTCCAATTGATATAACCATCCATATTTATATAGAAATCTAAAAATATTGTATTGTTTACCTCTATAAGGTATTCGAGAGCATGTGGTATGGGACAAAAATATAGATCTAAAGAGTTTTTTCACTTATAGTGATCATATGTAGGAACCCTAATGTTAAGTATTAAAATCACACAAATTGGAAGGAATCTGCATAGATCAGTTGTTTGATTTGTGTTTCCTTTCTTGTACTTGATTACCGAATGAAATTATTGAATCTAGGATGCCCATTTGATGTGCTACTTCTCTTGTAGCTTTGTTTGTGTGATTAAGAAAACCAAATGATGATGATTGGTGTGCAATATTGTCTCCTTGTCCAACAAATAATGACTCCATTGTTTAATATCTTGGACAAGGGCATATAAGGCCTTATCATAGGCATTGTAGCAGAGCTTGGCATCAGACAAAATCTCAAAAATATAATCAATTGGGTGTTGTGTACCTTATATATGAAATATGTTACCACATACAAGATATCAAACCCTTTATTAATATAAAAACCCTTAAGGTAGGGAAACACATTGCAATTGATCCTTTTATGGAAGGAATCCACTCATGTTCACTTGCCTCTTCGAGGGGGAAACCCCCTATGAGCTAAGATCCAAACACAATATTCTTCCACATATGAACCATAAGGAGGACTACATATTTATTTATATATTATAAGACAAATCTAACCATAAAAAAAAAACTAAATACGCATAGGACCTTCTTTAATGAGGTCCCATTACATTTATTCATCATAACTACCATAGTGGGCCTTATTTAATAATAAAAAATATAGTGGAGCTAGTCCACCTTACATTGACTGGACACCACTATTGTTACTCTAATGTGCCATTCAACCCCCTATTATACTCCTAAGGAGGGTCATAACACTCCAACCCCCTTAGAAAAGTGTTGTCCTCAATGCTTGATGTGAGGAGGTACAACCATAAATTCACCCAAGACACTTCAACTACGCCCAACCATACTAAATTTCACCCCAGCATTTATAAAAAACGTTTTATAAGTTTTTAAAATCTACCGGGTAGGAAATTCTCCCAATGATTGAAAATAAATGCTCAACACGAAATAAACTCACCAAACAACATATTAATTCACTTGGAATGATCCAAATGCACCCAGCCATGCTTGCTTCACCCCAACATCTCTAAAAAAATCTGTCCTAGCAAAGTTTAAATTCCCCTCATGAGTTTAAATTCATATCACTCCTGTTAATTTTTTAACATTAATTCAATATACTCTAGGATCTTTACTGAGAGAATAACATGTACAACATATCAAGTATAACAATGCATATCAATCACACCAAGCAATCACATGAGACAATAGACACACAGAGTTTCACTCGGGAAAACCATAAAGGTGAAAAACCCCACAACTTCCTCAGATATAGAAAGAGCAATGATACAACCCAAGTACACAGAGATAGTCCTCCTAGCAGCTGAACCTCCTCCTCCACTAGTGCGCCACTTTCTGAGTAGTGTAGAAGTGAATAATGAGATGATAAAATAGAGTGCCTCCCGCACTCTATTTATACATGACCTGGCCTTCCTAATAAACTAGCAGGGCCGACTTGTCTAACTCAATCTAATAACCCATGGTAATACTAATCAGGGCCGACCCCACACTTGGTGGTCTAATAACCCATCACTTGAAAGTTATGACAGTTGCGACACTTGTTAATACAAATGACAACACTTCCATATAGAGGAATAATAACATCTCTATAGGAGTACAATATACATAGGTGAAATACATTCCAAAGTTACATATACATCAACACTCCCTCTTAACTAGGAAGGTATTTCTCGACACAGATCTGCTAGCACAAGTCTTCTTCTCTGGATCATCGTCATCGTCACTACTGCTGCTATCTCAATCAATCTCTGATCTACTTGTCATAGGAAGTTATACAGAGACAATCCTTTTTCATACTGGATGTAATCCCACCACCTGCAGGTCTTCATCATTACCGGTCATACTATGGAATCCTCAAGACTTATTACGTGAGTCAACAAAACCTCGAAAGAGCATCCCAGGACTTTTACGAGCACACGGCTCAACCTATCAGATCTCCCAGGACCTCTTACATGTCACTGCACAACCTGTCCACGGCCACATAGTATCATCCTGATACTCATGATCATACTGATCATAACATCGTCTACGAAGCATAGTCCAGATGCACACAATACAACACTTACACTCACCGGCATGGGAAGACACACTTCAACCATCCGAGAAGGGCTCAACACTCACATCAACACACATGGGAGAACACATCTACCACCATGTTGGAAAGGCTTTGCACTTACATCAACACACATGGGAGAAAACATCTACCACCATGTCGGAAAGGCTCTGCACTTACATCAACGCACATGGGAGAACACACCTACCACCATGTCGGAAAGGCTCTACACTTACATCAACGCACATGGGAGAACACATCTACAACCATGTTGGAAAGGCTTTACACTTACATCAATGCACATGGGAGAACACATCTACCACCATGTCGGAAGGGCTCTGTGCATCTGTTGTCTTCGGACTCATCACACATGATCCACCTGATCATGTCAAAGCATCTACTTGATGCATGTCATCATAGCATGATCATCCTGATCATCAATGCATCCACCTGATGCATACCATGTATCCACCTGATACATATCATCATACATGATCTACCTGATCATACAATGTATCCACCTGATACATATACACATACATGATCTACCTGATCATAAAATGTATCTACCTGATCATACAATGTATCCACCTGATACATATACACATACATGATCTACCTGATCATACAATGTATCCACCTGATACATATACAAATATATGATCCAACTGATCATATCAAGCATCCAACATGATGCATATACAAATACATGATCCAACTGATCATATCGAGCATCCAACATGATGCATATACATATACATGATCCAACTGATCATATCGAGCATCCAACATGATGCATATACATATACATGATCCAACTGATCATATCAAGCATCCAACATGATGCATATACAAAGAAGTAACTGGAGCATCGTCCTGATGCTCATCATCCAACTCTTACATCCACATCCATGGGAAGGATCCTCCTCTCACCATGCTTGGAATGGCTCCAACAAATGTGTCCATCACTTCTTCCTCGAAGTGTCGTTAATCTGAAGAACACCAAGCCTCTCTCTGAAGTACTCAAACTTCACTCTGGCTAGTGGTTTCGTCAACACATCTGCAACCTCCTCATCTGTCGCAACATACAGGAGCTTCACTGCTCCTTTTTTCACCATATCCCTGATATAGTGATATTTGATCTCAATGTGCTCCGACCTGTCGTGGAACACAGGGTTCTCAGACAGCTTCACACAACTCTGGTTGTCACAAAAGATACCAGTAGCCTCCAGCGGGAGATCAAATAACTCAGACAGTAGCTTTCGGAGCCATACTGCGTCACAACTAGCCGAACAAGCTGCAACATACTCTGCTTCAACTGTACTCAGTGCTACGCAAGATTTCTTCCTGCTAAACCAAGAGATCACGCCTGATCCCATACTGAAGCAACACCCAGATGTGCTCTTCCTATCTGCAGCACTGCATGCCCAGTTTGAATCAACATAACCCTGTAGGTTAAACTTTTGATTCGCATCATACTTGAGCCCATAGTCAACTATACCCTTCAGGTACCTCAGAATATGCTTTACAGCAACCAGGTGAACACCTCTCGGATCTGTCAGGAACTGGCTCAATGTGTTCACCACAAAGAAAATATATGGTCTTGTATTCATCAGGTACATCGAGGACCCAATCATATGACGATACATCGTGGCATCAACCAGCTCAGATGAAGCATCACACAGAAGCTTCAGGTTCGATGCCATAGGTGTGGCCATGGCCTTGCAGTCCATCATCCCGAACCTCTTCAGGATCTCTACTGCATACTTCCCTTGTCCAAGGAAGATACCATATGCACTCTGCCACACCTCCATGCCTAGAAAATAGTGCATCATCCCCAAGTCCTTCATCTCGAACTTGGCAGCAAGCTTCCTCTTGGTATCGGCAATCAATCTATCCTCACGTGTAACAAACAGGTCATCCACATACAAGAGTAGTATCACAGGATTTCCTTCCTCAACCTTGTAGTAAGGGTTGGAATCTGCTTTACTCTTGGTAAAGCCCAAACTGGATAGAAAGCTGTCTATCCTACCATACCAAGTCCTAGGATCTTGCTTCAAGCCATACAAGGATTTCTTCAACTTGCACACATATGACTCTCTGTCATGTGTCTCAAAACCAGGTGGTTGCTCCACATACACTTTCTCCTCGACTACACCATTCAAGAAAGCTGTCTTGACATCCATCTAGTGTATCTTCCACTTCATCACTGCAGCCAGAGCAAGTATTGTTCTGATGGAAGTGTATTTGGCTACATGAGCGAAAGTCTCTTCATAGTCTATTTCGTCTTTCTGGGAGAAGCCACAAGCTACAAATATCACTTTGTATTTCTCTATGCTACCATCTGCAGCATGCTTGATCTTATAGATCCATTTGGAAGTCACCACTAACTTCCCTTCAGGTCTCGGGACCACATCCCAAACATCATTCTTCATGATCGATTGGTATTCCTCGACCATGGCATCCTTCCATTCTTTCTTTTCTACAGCTTCTTCGCATTTGGAACGTTCTTTATTCATAATATCACAGAGTAGGGCAACATAACTGGTATGTGATCTAGTCCTCTTCCTTTCTCTGTGTTCCTCTTCTGGAATTCCATATCTTTCTGCATCTTGAATGATCTCTCTAGCCCATGCAGGTTTCCTTTTGTGAGAGTTCTTCTCACGAGGTGGATCTACAGGTTCTTGCGGATCTTCAACTTCACGTTCTGCTTCTGGAATTGATTCAGTCATGATGGTGTCTTGAAATCTGTTTTCCTTTGGTTCTTCATGATCTTCAACAGGTGCCTTCTTTGATTTGATAAAGGCTGAGTTTTCATCAAATGTTACATCCCTACTGACATCAATCTTCTTGAACCCTGGAAAGTATACTCTATAAGATTTTGAGCGTTCACTATACCCCACAAAGATTCCCTTCTTTCCTGAAGGATCTAGCTTTATTCTCTTTTCCTTTGGAACATGTGTATATACTGGACAACCAAATATTTTGAGATGGCTAACTTCAGGTTTCTTACCAGAGAATGCCTCTTATGGTGTCTTGTTGTCCAATATCTTGTGAGGTGTTATGTTCTGCACATATACAGTTGTCCTAGCTGCTCCTGCCCATAGATGCATAGGCAAATCCTGGTCATGCAGCATTGCCCGTGCTGCTTCCATGATTGTTCTATTCTTTCTTCCTGCAACCCGATTCTGTTGTGGATTGTAGGGAGTAGTCAACTCCCTCTTAATCCCTGAATCTCTGCATAGTTTCTTGAAGTCACCTGAAGTGAATTCTCCACCATTGTCGGATCTGAATGTCTTGATCTTCTTATTAGTTTGATTTTCCATCAAGGTTTTGAATTCCTTGAACTTATTAAACACTTCATCTTTGTTCTTCAAGAATAAACCCAAGTCTTCCTAGAGAAATCATCAATGAAAGAGACATAGTATACATACCCACTCAGAGAAATGGATGACATTGGACCGCATACATTGGAGTGGATAATTTCCAAGATTCCTTTAGCTTTTCTTTCACTGCTTGGAAATGCCTTCTTAATGTTCTTTCCTTTTGACATCCTTTGAAAATCCCATGCTTTGTCTTGATTTCAGGAAGACCCTCTGCAGCTTTGCTTGCAATTGGTAGTGCCCTGTAGTGTACATGAGCAAGCCTCCTATGCCAAAGTTCACTTGGATTCATGGATTCATGTACCATGGCATGTTCAGGTTGTCCCTTCAGTTTGTACAATCCTCCCTCTTGCTCTCCAATCACTACTGCATCATCTATAGTTTTACCCTTTGGCCACATCAGTACTTGGCCATCTACAAATGCAACCCTCATACCTTTTGCATCCAATGCAGATATGGAGAGTAAGTTCTTCTTGAGCTCAGGTACATATAGAAGATCTTTCATATTCAAAGACTTCCCAGAGTCTAGGTTGTAGGAGGCTTCACCACTTCCCTTAATAGGGTATTGATAGTCATCCCCAAGTTTCACCTTATGGGGTGACTCATGTTTAGATAGATTTGCAAAAGATTCTTTAAACCCAGTCATGTGTTTGGAAGCCCCACTATCAATAAGCCAATCATTACAACCATGAGAGATAGTACTTGTGAGAGCAGAGATTAGAACATATTCATCTTTACTAGATGAGTCATCACTTTCTGCTCTAGCCTTCTTCTTGGGAGGTTCATCATCCTCGGCAGCATGAGCATGATATCTCTTCTTGTTGTTCTTCTTCCTTTTGTTGAAGTTGTTGTTGTTGTTCTTTTTGTTCTTAGGACAATCTGAAGCAAAGTGTCCCTTCTCATTGCATGTGAAGCATCTAAGATCTTTCTTATCTTTATGTTGATGGTAGTGTGAAGATTTCTTGGTATGAGAATGATCCCTCTTTGATCTTCCTTTCTTGGTGTGTGTTGTGAGAGCTTGGTTTTCATTTCCCATCTTTTCTTCTCGAGCCACAGGCCTTGCTTCTTCTTGTGAGCATTCCTCCCATAGTCTACTGAATGAGATCAAATTCTTTCTTGCACAGATTCCTTGGATGAAGGAGTCCCATGACCTAGGTAGGCCATTCAATGTGGTCATGACAACTTCACCATTATCTACTACTTCATCCACAGCTTCAAGTTGTTCCTTGATCTGAGAGACCTTAGAGAAATAAGATTGAATGGTCTCTCCATTCTGAAGCTTTACCCCTTTCAATTGGTTCCGCAGATTCATCTTCCGATTTATGTTCTTTTCTTCAAAGAGCTTGGTTAGGGAATCAAACATCTCCTTGGGTGTCTTTAGAGATGACACATGTGGTATGAGATGGTCTTTGATAGAATCAACAATGATCCTCTTTTCCTTGACCAAATTCTTCTTATGTAAGGCCTTAGCCTCTTCTCCCTCTAGGACAGGGACCTCTTCACTTATGTAAATATCCAATTCATTTTCTTCCATGATTAACCCAATCCTATACTTCCATGCTCGGAAGTTATCAACTCGTTCAAGCTTATCCTCAAGCTTGGTGTGGTGAGACATTTTAATGAGAAACTCAAATGGAAATAAAATATTTAGGTCTTACCACTTGATTTGCAGAAATTTGGATCTGGTGCTGGATTAGGGTTTGTCAGAGAAACCCTAAAAATTCAAAATGTGAATTTCAACTTTCTGAAAGGATAGAAAGATGCGCCTTGATGAGCTGATTAGCCTGGTGTATTCATAATTTGAAATCTGCAAAGTTTCACCCTTCAGAAATGCCTTTTAGTCTTCCTAGATTCACTCGGGAGGACCCTGAATTATGGTTTGAGTTTTCCGGAGCTTCACCCAACCAAAAAGTTCGATCCAAAGTTCTAAACTTCGATTTTTCCAAGGATCTTCCAGCTATGTCCTCAGAATTCAGAAATTCCTAATTTTGTGGAAACCCTAACTTTTAGGGCCGAAAATGAAAGTGCCCATAATTGAATTCTGATTGGACAGAAAGATGCGCCTTGCTGAGGAGAGTCAAAATACACTACTGCCTTTCAAGATCTGTGGAGAGAAACCCAATAAACAGGAAACCCTAGTTTCCGCAACTGCACAGTGTCTTCTTCTCAGGTTAGCTCTGATACCATGTTAATTTTTTAGCATTAATTCAATATACTCTAGGATCTTTACTGAGAGAATAACATGTACAACATATCAAGTATAACAATGCATATCAATCACACCAAGCAATCACATGAGACAATAGACACACAGAGTTTCACTGGGGAAAACCATAAAGGTGAAAAACCCCACAACTTCCTCAGAGATAGAAAGAGCAATGATACAACCCAAGTACACAGAGATAGTCCTCCTAGTAGTTGAACCTCCTCCTCTAATAGTGCGCCACTTTCTGAGTAGTGTAGAAGTGAATAATGAGATGATCAAATAGAGTGCCTCCCGCACTCTATTTACACATGACCTAACCTGCCTAATAAACTAGCAGGGCCGACTTGTCTAACTCAGTCTAATAACCCATGGTAATACTAATCAGGGCTAACCCCACACTTGGTGGTCTAATAAACCATCACTTGCAAGTTACGACACTTGCGACACTTGTCAATACAAATGACGACACTTCCGTATAGAGGAATAATAACATCTCTATAGGAGTACAATATACATAGGTGAAATACATTCTAAAGTTACATATACATCAACAACTCCCATTTAATTTCACTCGACAAAGACAGACTTCATTTGGCAGTTAGTGGACACACACAACAATGGAGAAAAATGGCCACAAAAATGCAAAAACGGCCAAGAATGCAAAAATTGGATTACGACAGCTTGGTCCATCTTTGACGACATCTGGCTGGAGAGATATTTGAATCTTCTATCATATTCACATAATGGTTCTCCTATCCGTTGCTTGATTTCTATTAGTTTATGTCCAACTAGATGCTTGGTATCATCAACTTAAAAAAAATCTAGGAAGTTATATTTTATTTGTTGTTTTATCTTGGGACCTTCTTCCATGAGATCCATGTACCGGGTGAGAACTTTGTTTCTAAGCCCTCCTGTAAACTGTACAATTTGTTGGTTCTCATCGTCGATGAGGTTAGCTTGCTGTGAAATTATAAGTCACAAAAGATCTAAGAGATGAGGATGCCTCACAAGGAAAGAATGAGCAGAAACGTTGAATAAGAGTGAAACTGTAGTAAAAAAGAGTAGAAGAATAATGATGCTGCAGAACTCAGATAGGAGCAGAATAATGTCACATGATCCAATAATCAGTGTAATGAACAATGATGATACAATGGAGAGAATTCGAATCACACAGGAGAATTCAAACCTCAGTTGGTATAGCATAGGGATTATCACCATTGAAGTTCTCTGGAAGACTCAAACTCAATTGAAATGAATGTAAACTCAACTAACTGAAGACATAATCAGTTAACTAGATAAGGAGGGCTCAATAGTGAGCTTGTCATGCATACCAGTCAGAAAATGGCACATGGGACCACAATCAACGGCATCCAGAGCTCTAACCTCCCACAAGAGTCAGCTAACTTAGGTGTACTGCACTGGAACACTCAGTAGATTCCTATAAAATAGGGAATTGACTGAAGTGGTCCTAAAATGATGCATGGAGGGCTCAGAAGGTGGTAGATGGATCTTGGATGACATTTGCACACCACTAGGGGGAAAATGACATGATCAACAACTAGGAAAAATAAATAATGCTAAGTAGGACAAGGATGGAGTATTGAAATATCCTAACACACCCCCTTAATCCATACTCTTGCATCCTGGGCCCTAGTTACTAATACCAAAGGTCACCCATACAATCAAATAAATGATAAAAAAGAACTGTCCATGAACCAAGGAAATGGGGAAAAGCCTCATGGGAAAAATAAACCCCCAAAAAAGAACAACAGTAGGGAACTCAAAGAATCTTCATACTAAGCAAAGAAGAAAAAAAATTTCCCTAGTGAAAGCCTTTGCAAAAATATTGGCAAGTTACTCCTTTATAGGGATCTGGATCTGGATTTTCTCCTTCGATGTACCTCCCACCATGTAGAAGTTGTATTTTACAAAACAAGTCTTTCAGGAACCCTTCTTGCTACTGGAGCGAATGGCTCATTGTGGTCCAAATCATGAACCTTTGAGTACCTTTTGTCAGACAACTGAGATTTGTAATTGGTTGTAGATCCCCCATAGCAAGTCTCTCCAAGAGATTGTGGTTCAAACCCCTCCATCATGTAGCACCTCTCTAAGAGAAGTGGATCTGCATGACATAGTGCAAGTTTTACATGATATTGAGATCTGCTGGTTCTATGGTAATATGGATCTCCAACTATGTTCCCAATAGCTACAAGGAATTTGTGAGCCCATATTGGCCTTTTCCATGGATTGGGAGCATGTGTTGGATCTGGATCTGAATCTGAATACCCTTGAACTTTACTCTCAACATCAAGATCTTGATCAACATCTTCATTAGAAGAGATATCACTCTGATCATCATCAGATTCCGATGGGGTAGGCAGAGAGTATGGAAAAAAATGTGAGAATTCATATGCCTTGGATGCATGGTTTGCAAACCCTTTCACTATAATATTCCCAGTAGATATCTCTGCAATCTCAACTGTGTCAGGACCAAAGACCACTTTCTTCGGTGAGCCTGTGTGAGTCATATGATATACAAATAAAAAATTTGCTGACAAAGAAGGCACAAATAGAACATTTTTTAACTTCCCATGCTCCATATGTACTGTGCACTTCCCTTCAGCAAAGATTTGATAGTTGTCTCCCATGTGAATAATCGAACCATATTTGAGATCTAGAGAAGAAAATGATTCTCTGGAGGCAAACATGTGGTTGGAGGCTCCTGAATCTATGAGGTGGGCTTGTGATTTTGAATATCCAACCTTTAGTGCATGGCATCTCTCATGACCATCAGACTCACTTCCAGAACCAGTCTCTCTTGAACCTTTTGGGAGGATAATGTTGTGATGTTCAAGAAGCTTGGTCATCTGATCTATCTTCTTCTGCATGCAAGATCTTTCTGGGCGGTTTCCTTTCTTGCAATAGGAACACTTGGATTTCTCAAATCCCTTATGTTTTTCCTTCTTAGAGAAGGAGACTCCTTCTAATGGACTTGACTTGGCATTTTACTTCTGTTCAGATGGCCTCTTATCCTTTCCCTTGTGCTTCCCCTTCCCATTCGCACTTTTTTCTTCTTCAGCCATAAGAGCTTGATCTTTGGATGCCTTCAAGGCACCCATCGGGATCAACTTATCTTGTTTTTAGATGAGAGATTCAGTGAAAACATCTAAGGAGGGAATCTTCCAACTAGGGATTGACATTCGCCCGAAATGGAAGGTAGAGACAAAGATGGAGAACTCGGGACCTAGCTTGCTCATAATGGATAGCACCAACTACTCATCCTTCTTCTCAATGCCACACTGCTTGAATTGCATAACCAAAGATTTGAATTTTGAAAACAACTGTTGAATGGTCTCGAAACTTCTCGGTTGTAGAGAAATCAACTCATTTTCTAGAATATGGCCTCTTAGCTCATCTTGTTTGCCGAAGAGGGTATCTAACTTCAACCATAATTCTCTTGGAGTCTTCAATTTGTTGGGGTGGAAGAGTAGATCTCTGGAGATATGAATACACATGAAACCAAATGCTTCATCCAATCTATTCAAATACTTGGTTTTCTCCACAGTTGATTGTGGTTCGGGATCCTTTCCCATTGTCACTCTATATATTGATTTGTTGCGCAAGACCATATGCATATCATCCCTCCAATCAAGGTAATTAAAGGGTGTCAAGACCCTTGGAGAGAGAGGAGAGTTCAAATTGTCCATTACAACTGCTGGAGCGAATACAAGGTGAAAACTGCTACAACACACAAAAAATTTGAATAACCTGCCAAAAAATATCAATAATGGAGGTAGACTACTATTGATCACTGCTTTAGGATAGTAGGCACTTTTATCTGGATCCTTCACACCTGGGTAGGCCTCATTGGATTTCTCCAATGAATTCAATGCAATGGCACCAGGATTTGCTGTGGAAATCCAGAGGCCTTCTGGTGCACTACCGAAAGAAGTTACTCAACCTATTCGCTCAATGGCTCTGATACCATGTGAAATTATAAGTCATGACATATCTAAGAGCCAAGGATACCTCATAAAGAAATAATGAGCATAAAACTTGAATAAGAGTGAAAATTGCAGTAAAAAAGAGCAGAAGAATAATTACGCAGCAGAACTCAGATAGGAGCAGAATAATGTCACATGATCCAATAATCATTATAATGAACAATGATGATACAATGGAGAGAATTTGAATCACATAGGAGAATTCGAACCTCATTTGGTCTAGCATAGGGATTATCACCACTAGAGTGCTCTAGAATACTCAAACTCAACTGAAATGAACCTAAACTCATCTAACTGAAGACATAATCAATTAACTGACTAAGGAGGGTGTACTAGTGATTTTGTCATGCATTCTAGCCAAAAAAGGGTGCATGATTCCACAATCAGTGGCATCTAGAGCTCTAATCCCCCACAAGAGTCAGCTAACTAAAGTGGACTGCATTGGAACACTCATTAGGTTTCTATAAAATAGGGAATTGACTGAAGTGGTCCTAAAATGATGCATGCAGGGATCAGAAGGTGGTAGATGGATCCTGGATGACATCTGCACACCCCTAGGGGGGAAATGACATCATCAAAAACTAGGAAAAATAAATAATGTTAGGTAGGACAAGGATGGAGTATTGAAATATCCTAACACTTGCTAGAGAGCTTCGCATATAAACCAATGTTTCTTGGGGTCAACATCTCCATAAAAGATAGGAGTATTTAATGGAATGTGGTAAGCCATATTGATAGGAGTAGACATTTTAATAGTCACTAGAGCAGATTGACTTATTGACTGACTTACTATTTGATGTTTGTTGCTAAATTCTTGCGGGTGCGATTGGTACCACAACATATTTACTTCTTTTGAGGACTCTTCATCATTAGGTCGGATATCCAACAGCTTAGTCACTTCAATCAGTAATGTTGCTAGCTAGGGGTACCTCCACATGTTCTGAATAAAATAAATTAAAAGAATGTCTTCTGAATTCGAGTGTGAAGGTAATCCAGTTACCATGCGCTGGTTGTTGTATCATTAATCTATCTACGATTCTACCAGATTGATCTAGTCAATTCCATATGTTATTGTCGACTGGTCCCAGTCCCATGTTGTGCTTGACAATTTTTCTAATGTTCGACACGGTCGTCATTATCATAGGTACAGACTCGACGGGAGTCAAAGCATCTAGAATTTCAACGTGTATAGATTGTGGGGTCAGCACCATCACATGTGACCTATCTACCGGTGTCGTCACCTCACCTTCTTTCTCTTCTAGTCGACTTTCCCTCGACTTGGGCAGGCCTTTTGGTTGTTCCACCATATCAACCGAGTTTTGCTTCAATCTTATTTTTGCATGCAAAGGGATTGCAATATCTCTCAGATGCTCTCGTCACTTGTACCTTTTTTTCCTTTCTAATCTTTGGATATCTCTTATTTGTTTGTGAGCAGTAGGGCACTTTTTTTTTTTTTTTTTCTGGAGCGGACTTGATTTTCTATAGGGATTCATTCTTTGGTTTTTCTTTCTACTAGCATCATTCCTTTATTCAAAACATATGGACAGTGACCCCCCCATTTCTGACCCGACTCTTATTGTTCAACGGAAGTGGGTTTAGCAATAGGCTTCATTTGTTCAAAAAGTATTCCCACTCGCATTCATTGATGAAGTGCTCCCAGTATTTCTGCATCTGCTCCCAATTTGATGAATAGGGTACGCCCAACAGAGGACGTGGTTTGACTATGTGACGGGCTTCATTTTCAATTAAGAATTTATGTAGAAAACTTGGTATAGAGCAGAAAAATACTTCATGAAAGTCAGTGTAACATTTGTGTCCGACTTGGTCAATTGATGATATTTCTTCTATAGTGTGTTCTTCACAAAAGTATTCGCATACCTTTTTTAATCATTTGTATAAATTAACCCTTCCTCCATTATAGATTTTGTGTAATAGGATTCTTTCATTCTGGGTGTCCAATTTGGTCATGACCATCGTCGAGAAATTTCTTTATTTAATGGGGGACGACTTCTATGAATCTTTCATGTGATTGAGTGAAGAAATTTTCTCGGGCCTATGAAGCGTTAGTTTGTTCCTTCTAGCATAATTTTGTATATAGTTTCAAATTTTCTAGTTCCACCAGGCTCTAATTTCCCTCTCAGGATCTCGATCACCATATGTATGCATGTTTCATGTCCCGGGACAGTACTATCGACAACAAAACCAATGTTGTAATATGTGGGATTACATGGAGTTACCAGTAGCACATCTATCATATACATACATAGTGCGCATAATCATACATACATGAGATAGAAAGAGAAATTAGTAAGGGGAACCCAAGGATCAAGTATCTTGTATTATCAAAAGACCAGATATGTATACAAATATCTCATTTCCTTAGCTCACCAGCCTATTATATATTTGATACATATAGTTAATTTATTGCATAATTGTTCGATCGATTTCCATAACCGACACGACTAAATGGATCGACTACATGCATGTCGGTTGAGAGGACCTAGTTAGCTGGCTGAATAGGCTCCTTCAACAGTGACTAATATGGTATTGGAGCTATGCTCAATTAGAGGTTTCCCCCTCAAAGAGGAATTTTAACATTGTTTCCTATTCAAAATAGTGGTAAATGTTTTCCTATTATTGTTGCTTCAATACCTTGGTTTTGTTTTGTTTTCTTTCCACAGCTATATTTTTGTCAATATTTCTCATAGATTTATATTTCAGATACCAAGGTACACCACAAACACAATACAAGTCATCATAATCAATCTCCCATCAAAAGTATCATAGGGACAAACTAATTGGTGATGTCGGTTGTACAATCACTTATCAGACACTAGAAGAGTATCATTCATCGTCATTAATTAATCTAGACTTAGTTGAAGAGGTTGACACTTTCTTGGTTTCATGTCGGTCAGGCCTCACACACCAAATTTAGGTTTGTATTGCTAGTTGAGTTTTATATTAACACTTTTCCCTACCATACTATCACCCTCCCATCATTTTCATACCATCCAATGATGTTAGAGTTCCCAATAGGATCTTGTTGGCAATTGAAATCAATCCAACCTCATTTGGCTTAGTTCAAACTCCCTAGATTTTGGATTTTGGGGAGGCCATTCCTTGCTTAATTTTGAGTTTGAAACCCACCCATATTATTAAGGTAGATATTTAGTTTGATCATCTAATATTTCATCAAAAAGAAAAGTAGTTTGCAAAATTTTCAATGTTGACCCTCTATGTTGGTCTAATAAGTAGGTTCCACTTGAGCTGGGTATTGCATAGAAGATATGAGACATTATTAGGTATTTCTAGAAAATCCAATGCCTGCACCTCATAATTCTTAGCATAATATTGCCAATCAACTCACAATTATCTGATTTTGAGTTTGTATGCTCAATCTATCACATGCACAAGTTGTGCATATTGAACGGGCTAAGTTTCATTGTTGTAACTTTAGTATTTAGATTATATTTCAAACCAAACCCATAATGAAAAAAATGGACTTGATTATGTATAGAATTATGATAGATTTCAAACAGTATATCATATGCCTAGTTTTGAACCTAGATCATTGAGAATTCCCTTTCATAAAGTTCTAGTTGGTTTCAAGGAAATAGATTGGTGACAAAATTTTAAGTTTAAAAAGTGTTGTTGCTTGGCACTATAACAAAAAAATAGAGTTTCCACATTGTATCCCGCCTTAAGAATCTTCTAATGACATATCATTTTCTTGGTTTTGTGCTCAGATGACTCATTTTGAACCTTTGTAAGTTTTCATGATTGTTTTTTGGGATGGAGTCTTGGCAGCTTGCATAGTATACATCCTAGGTAGGTAAATAATGTTTGAGTAGCATGAAATCAAAATTATGGATTGGTAGCATGAAATATTGATTGATACATCTCCATTGATACTTCATTTTCTCTATTTTCACACCATATGGCTATGTGTTAGCCTTCTAAATATAGTGTACTTGCAAGGCCCAAAATTATGGATTGGTAGCATGAAGTAATCATTCATACATTTCTGATGATACTTCATTTTCTCTATTTTTGCACCATCTAACTAGGTTGCAATGTTCTGAAGTTAGTGTACTTGCAATCCATAATGTTATAGTAATATTCAAATCCACGAGATCCCAAGTTAAAAAGAGGGGTTCTCCAGTGTCAAATTAGGATTCTGGTCATGAGGTTGAGGAGTATTCACTAAGCAATTTCCAATGGAATGCTTCATGTCACTATTCATCTCTATATGTCCTTGATATGATCTCAAGAAGCTTGGGGGGAAGTGGCCGAAAAGAGTGGGAAATTTCTAAGTCCAAGCATTAAATGTATCTTGTGGTATGCTTGGAGAAAATTGGTTTTGGCAACAAAAAAAGGGAGGCTAGGGTAACTAAAACCCAACCTCTTCCACCCCAAAGGCCTTATCCTTCTTGGTTGGACAAGTTGTATGAGGCTAAGGAAACCTTTGGGATAAGAACACCTCCACCAAGTTACCTTGAGATATCTAAACAAACATGTGTCATCCTCCATGAGCTAAGGTTGGGCATGCAAACCAAGGAAGAGGATAAGAGGCCACACATGCTTCCATGCAAAGGATGATATTTAAACTTATTTTCCTCCTCCATCACCTTAATTTTTCCTATAATGGTTTGGAGGAGGCACTTGTTTCCTATGAAGAGGAATCCATTCCCAAATGCAGTCTAGGGGCAGGTCTCCCATGTTGCTTTTTGTATGTGTTGTTGTTTCCCCATTGTTGGTTTAGGATTGAAATTGTTGGATTAGTGGTTTATTATTTTTTTCCATGGATTTTTATTGTTGGTTTTACATTCAATTATGTTGGTTTATGAATTATAATGATGTTGTTATGTTTAATTTTAATAAAAATTGTAAGTTGCGATAAAAATGAGGGGATTCAAACCCTTCTTGGGCACTAGGCCCAAACATTCTTGCCCCTTTTTAGTTTACCATGGAATCCTTCCCATGTTTTTACACCCTCAACTCTCCTCCTCCAAACCCTCCCCACTTCTCCACACTCCTCCCTTCTTATTACCTCTAAACCCCTCACACTAGCATCCCATCCCTCTCATGAGCCCTTAATCCACTCTCCCCTACCTCCTCACAATTCTCACTCCCCCCATTGTCCTCATGCCCATTCCCATGGTTATTGCCACAACCCCTCACACTTCATCCTCATCTGTATTCTCATATGTGTCCTCCTCCTCACACATCAACATTCCCCTTCCCACACATACCCCATCTCTCCCCTATCATTGTAGCCACATGTCTCCCCATTCCCACACTCCATTACTCTCCCTACTCTATTATGCACCCCTCCCTTTCCAAAGCTCGATAAAACCAACCTTTTCTCACTCATCTCGTCCTTCCTACTCATGCACATGCAGCCATTTCATTGTTTCCCCTAGTGATGACCTCCCCCTAGCTCAACCCAAGAGCCACTAGGGATGATGAAAACCCCAACCACCTTCCCCTCTTACAAATTGAGGTAGTGAGCTGTCCTACCACCCTAATGGAGCAATCAATAGGTCACTTACACTCTACCAAGGCCACGGGGTCAAAATTATATATATATATATATATAATTTCTGAGTGGAAATTAGGTAAGTACTAAGTAAAACTAAGTGCAACTTGTGTGTCCATAGGACAAATTGAGTTAGGGAATACCTTAAATGTCACTAGCAGAGAACCATATCCATGTACAACAATATAAATTTGTGAATAAATAATAATTTTCATGGGTGTTGCCAGGAAGTGTAGGTGTCTGACCCTTCATTCACAACATAATAAATGTAAAAAAGAGTTCTAATTGGGCATATCGAAGCTAATATTTTTCTAATGAAGAGAAGCCCATTATACTTATAGCATTGTATAGCATTAATAATAGTTTAGAATTTTGGCTTGCATTAAGATTTTTGAGTTCTAGTCCGTTTTTTACCAAATTTGTGCATAAGCCTAACAATTTCCCAAGGTCATTTGGAGGCCATTTTTTGTTAATTTTGAGCCTGAATTGCGCTAAATGAAAGCTAGATTAATCCATGGGTACATCACACAAGCTCTGCTTAGTGTTGAATTCAAAGTTGTTTTTAACCTTGACACAACTAAAAATTCTGTAAGATCAAAGGCATTTTTTCTTGGAATTCAAGCCCAAGTTGAGGCCAGTTTGAAGTTGAAAGTTGTCGATCAATTCGATAACACTAGAGCCAGTGAAGAGGATTATTTTCAGACCTGAGATATATTTGAAAATTTTGAAAAATAACGCATCTAAGCATTTTCACACTATTAACGATCCTCTTACCCTCCATAATAAAACAAAGGATTTGTCTAAAAATTCGACGATTTGGCCCGGACGGGAGGTTTTCATCAGAATTCGATGTTTTTTATTTTTCAAAATATGAATTTAACTGTGTTTTAATGGCGATTTTGATGGTAGAAACATATTCAACACCATGGAAAACCTCTTGGGCACCCAAAATTTCAGAGTTTGAAAGTTGTAACCAAGATTTTTAAAAATTTGTGTCGAATTTTTTTAAATAGTACTGGAAAAATCAAAATTTTCCATTTGAAATCATAGAAATTTTAGACTACCCATAAAACAAAAGCCACCTGGCCTTCTTTCTGTTATGGTTAACCTTGAATCGGGATTGATTCAAAGTTGGTTAGGTCTAGCACATGTTTTTGGGCACATGGTTTGTTGTAACCCATGGTATTGCATGTAAGGAAGCCTTTATAAGGCTTGAGGAGGCTCCATTGTAAAGTGGCCTGGAGATGAGAAGGTGAGCTCACTTGGCCCGGATGGTCGGTTTGTCCATGTAATGAAGACCTTCATTGGGTGCTGGTTTTCTCCGCATGGGGTTTCCACGGTAATTATGTGTCTATTATGTGATTGCTTGTGTAACCTAACAAGTGGTATCAGAGCCATGGTGTTTGGAGTCTCATCCAACGAACATAAGGTGGGTCCCGGGGTCTCGTGGAGGCCCCTGGACTGAAGGTCCATGGGGGTTCGGGGGCGGGAGCCCTCGAGAAAATTTTTTTGGCCCATTTTTTAAAATCTGGGCAGTGAGAAGATGAAGAGATCGCCCTCCATTTGGTGCCCAGGATGAAGAGTCTTGCTAAACAGAAGGCGCTCTTGTGGAAGCCTCTGTGCAATGTCCCATGATGCAATGGTAGGGCGTCCCAATCTAGACCAAAACAACTGTCATGAAGAAAGATGTGCTCCTATAAGGTGAGGGCAATTTTTTTTCTCTGGTTTAGGACCGAAGGGCTGTAGAGATGGCAGCATTGAGGAATACCATAAGTGATTTGATGAAGACCCACTATGATTTGTGAATGCCGCATAGCTGGGGAGGAAGAAGAAAGGCTGAAGTTCGAACGAGTTTCCTTAGAGCCTGTGCGCCCATATGAAGAGAACCATGCCATGATTTGTTGAAGAGGTAAAATGCAGAGGGACGTGTGCAACAGATAGACCGAGATTGTGCCCTAGCTCAATGCATGGGAAGAATCCAGCGTGAGAGCTGCGAGCTAACGAGGAGAGCGAGAGGCTGTCTACGCATGAAGTGAGACCTGCGTGGAGGAGCCACCGCTCAGAGTGAGAGCAGCCAGAAGAGACCACGCTGCCGGTGGTGCCATCTTGCTACCCAGACAAAGAGGAAGAACCCCGGTTGTGCCATCATGGAGACCCGCCATTCCGATGTTGAGCAAAGAAAGTAGGCCATGTGAAGCCCCTCGAGATCCCTGTAGTGTTGCATAAGAGATGCAATCATCAGCAAAAAGAGGACGTGCCCAGATCTGCTCGACTATAGAAGTCTGCATTAATCAGATTTGAGACAAAGTAGTGGAGAAAGACCTGGCAGAAATCCTCCACGTGAAAATAAGGACCCGTGAGCTCACAAGAAGGGGTTGTTGATCTACCTATGGAAAGATAAATCTGCGAAAGAAGAGCTCACACCCATCTCAAAGATCAACGGAATGAAGGAAGAATGCTACCTTGGAGACCAGATCCGGGTGTAGTGCCACAGTGCAGAGCTAGCGTTCCCAGATCTGTACTCTGCGCATGTGAGGCTATGAGATCGAGGTGTGGAGTAAGCAAAGGCAACATTGCACTTAAGCAATGGTGAGAGAACTATTGGCGGCAGGAAATTTTTGAAGCATGTGCATGTGAAGCCACGATGAATGTTAGCTGTCGGAGTAAGCACTCACGAGCACAAGTGGACGAGCAAGGAAGTGAGCATGGAAAGCGAGAGGATGAAGCAATTGTAAGACTTGGTAAGGCATGCATACCCCTGGAAACTCACCGATAAAGTTGGGAGAAAGACCTAGGTGATAGGGGGTGTATGTGAGATTCCTTGGTTAAAACATTGAGGGGGATTGGTGAGCACATGGTTTGTTGTATCCCATGGTATTTCCATATGGTATTGCATGTAAGGAATCCTTTATAAGGCTTGAGGAGGCTCCATTATAAAGTGGCTTGGAGGTGAGCAGGTGAGCTCACTTGGCCCGAATGGCCGGTTTGGCCATGTAATGAAGAACTTCATTGGGCGCTGGTTTTCCTCGCATGGGGTTTCCAGGGTAATCATGTGTCTATTATGTAATTTCTTGTTTATTGTTAATTTCTCTGGCAAGTTATTGTGTGTATGCTTGTATAACTTAACACTTTCTATCAACTCTGCCAACCATTTAATGGAACGCTTTGACACCCCTTCTTCACTTAATTTACAGCAGCAAGCATGTTTTTAATAATTGGTGGAAATGAAATTTTGAAGACTTGACACTTGGAGGCATGAATCCAAGATGCCACCTCTACTTTAGGAACTTTTTCCAAAAGGATTTTTGCACCGAGAGGAGCGAGGTGCTCTACAGTCTAGTATGAGCAAGATGATGTAACGTTCGTTCCTAACAAAATAAATAAAAAAATTCATGAAGAATCATCAGCATTAGTATAAAGATGAGTTAGAGAAGAGTATTTCCATTGTAGAGGAATACATTATATGCACATTTCCATATGTTTAGTCATTCTTTTTTTTTTTTGTAGAGGGGTTCATTTGTTTCACAAAGAAGGGGTCTTATATTTTAATTTGGTATAGGGTTAGGTCTTGACGTTAAATTAGATTATTTTATAAGAACACCATAGGTAATAATCACAAATTAATATTTTAAGGGTTCTATATATAGCTCTACTAGTAATCTAGGCTTCCTTTGTTTATTAGAGTCTATGAGGTTGGGAGTTCAAATCCACCAATAACTACTCCAGGTATCTTGAGTGTTACTAAGGGGTATGTGGTCTAATTTTAAGCTAGTTGTGGCAGGTCTCAAGTTGGGTGAAGGGTACGAATGTAATGGACCCAAAGTGGTACCCAACATGTTATTTATGATTACTCAAGTGTTTATACCAAAGTGACCGAGGACAATCCCTTGATTGATAAAACAAAAACAAAAACAACTAAACCCACTCAAGATGATTTATAAGACATAATATCAAAATTATAAGTGATGATTATTAAAATGAGGAAATGTTTTATTATATTAATTTGGTAAATTACATTTTAAAACATATTACCAAATTCGTACAATCTTTAAGTGTGAGAATGTCTTATAAACCATCTCTAACTATTAATTGTTATGCGTGTAGGATTATTTGCAACAAACATACCCAACAAAAAAGTAATTATGTAGAATGAAATCCCACAACAAATAAATTTCCATCATAACAAGATACATTATAATATTGTTGAGGGCTCAACAACTTGAATGGAGGTAAGTTTCGCAATCTCCTCACTCGGGTTCAAATCCCCAATGAGACATTGGCCTATTGTGATAAGGCTAGAAGTGTAGGTGCCACTAAGGAGTGGGACCACCATATTGGGTTCCATACATCTCAACCCTTGATATCTCATGAGCTACTGGTATATCTAACTTGCATGATATTGGATATACTCTTGGGTTATAGTGGCAATCGTTGGCTTTCAACTTGGGCCTCACCCAAGTAATACAAATGAGTTACCAACTACCCCAGTTTAAAAAAAAAAGATATGATGATATCATATAGATAACTAATACAAGTGAAAGATGGTTTACAAGGTATGATACATAAACAATTGATGATGTTTGCACCAAAGTGAAGGAGCATGCTATCACATCAATAGATAAACTAACACCCTAATTCCAATCTCTAAATTGTAAAAACTTTCAACTAATTCTTATAAGTGTAGTATTATTATTCCCTTCCAAGGCAGGGATATACTTTTCGTTTGAAAGTCAAACAACATTGACTTACATTAGTTGAGTTTTTGAAACAAAATTTTTTACAATGTTTTTTAATGTTTTATATAATTTTCATATTAAACCTAATATTTTGAAAAATAAAAATAAATTTAATAATTTTTAAAATACAATATTTTGATTTTATGATTGGTAAAGTATATTTGGGATGGGACATAAACCCTTGGTGTAGTAATTTTTATTTTCAAAATTTCAAAATAAATAAACTTAATTAAAAAACAAAAATTTATAAAAATGACATGTGTTATATAGTATTTATTGTGGAGCATGCTGTCATAGACTCACATCTGATACTCTGTTGCATTATCCGCCACAAATATGTCGGCCCCACTGCTGGAGCTGCACCACAAAGCCCGCCGATGCCATCGTAGGAATCATAACAATGATGCCAAATGTGATTTCATATAGCCGAGCATCTGCAACCGCCGTCTTCCAGGCTATAGAATATGTTAGGAAAGGCTTCAACACTTGAGCAATTGATATCAAACCTCAGCCAGCTGGTATGAATGCGAGGATACTAGTCACCAACTGCAGCAGAAGTATCAACAGTTGAGCAATTGATATCAAACCCCAGCGAGTTGGTATGAATGCGAGGAGACCAGTCACCAAATCTACCAATTCTAATTTGGTGAACTGCAGCAGAAGTATAATTGCTAATATTGTGTAACATATGAGCAAGGCTTGAATTGCACGGTAATATATGTGTTACTTTGCTGCATATTTATCATGAGCATATAAAATGACCATATGTATTGCAAGGACTACTATTACATATATCCAAGAGAGTAGGTATACACCAATGCTTTTGCTTCCACCTGAAATTCCAAGCTGGTAAACAATACCTTACTGGAAAAAAGAAAAATTGAAGACGGAGCAGTATCTCTAAAACTGATCCCGACAGGCCTGTGTTCCGTAAATGGTCATGTTCTTAACTCCACTAGACTTCCCAACATTGATATGATTTAGTTAATATTTCACACTTGTACCATATCCAGTTCATAAAATCATCAAAGTCATCTACAGTTTTCAACCAATCAAATCCCGATGGGTCGAACAAAAATGGTGCCATGATGCAGGATAGGACAAGAAACCAACTTGAGATGGTTAAAAGAATATAAAAAAATATATTGGTCCTGAGAGCACTGCATGATGCATAAATTATCAATAGTATCCCAAGTTCAATAGCCTTCACAAAATAAATTCGAGCATAAAGTTTGTAATTTTCGGAGTATCGAAGCTCCGTGCAGGAGACATTCAGACGTATCGCTAGGCGGACTGTCACTCAAGGAGGATCGGCCTCCACACCGAGGAGAAGAGTTTATGTGATCCTTAACATATTTCTTTTGAGAATGTCCCACTTCCAGGCCTCCAAGCTGCTTTTCCAAAATAGATTTCAACTCCTCTTGCCAATTATCAAGACAACTCGGAGTGAATTTTGACCTAAGCATTTCCAAGGCATGGCTGAAAGTGTCCACTATCTTAGCCAAGGAAGCCCATAGAAGCTTCAAACAAATTAGGGCCTTTGGCAGAATTGAGATCGGTTTCCAAATCCTTCGCCATTTGACATCCATGATTCACAACCAGTCTCCCGCACAGTGATGAGAGCTAGTTTATTTTCACTTGTCTCAAAACGTTTGGTGAGCTTTGTTCGAATTTCAATATTTATGCTTTCTCGAATTTCAATATTATGACAGGTGCCCTCAAGTTTTCGGAGCGCGAGAGGATAGCAGGAGGGGCACTATCGAATAATTCTCCAACAAGATCTCATGGCTTTCGGGGCATTATCGAATAATGCTCCGTTTCGAAAACTTACTTTCGACATATAAATCATGTTGCATAACAAATTTAGTGAGGGTGACAAGTGTATCTATCTCTTCATAACAGCTCCATTGAAACCCTTCGAAGGCGATTATTGCAGGGATGGCAGGGATGGCAGAGGAACTTATAACTTGTCATCCATGATCAAATTCTCCATAGCGCTCGGAGATGATACGACGCCGCGAGGAACTCATGGGATCTCATTTTGAGATAGGAACTAACTGTGTTTTTGCGGCTCCTGGTGTTGTTCAGATTAGAGATGTTCTTGGAAGTGTTTGGTGATGAGGATTTTCATATTAAAAATATAGTTTTGAAGAAAAACCAAGACAATCATAGCAACTTCATCCAAACCGTGTCTATATATAAAAAATTTGATTATATAATAATATAAAAAATTATTTTATATCTACTTTAACTCATGTGATATATTAAAATGGTATTGTCTTAATTCTTATCCTGGCATCATGTGACATATTAAAATGGTATTGTCTCCATAATTGCAAGGTTTATTTAGTGCACTCTACCATGTGATATGCAAGAACATCTATGGTGCTCGGATTGTCTCACTCAAAAAAGCTACTCCAAGGAATTTTATTCAATAGTTGGTACTTGATATATGTTAAATTGTAAAACTTGACCATCGTGTAACTATTTATCATTTTCCCATAAAGTTTGGGTTACCCTCATCATCCACTAAATCATCCACTAAATGATCATTTATGGGTCTGATTTGGAGTACATGGAAGTTAGGCAGAGATACAGTTACAATGAATATCAACAATCAAGAGTCACATGTATTAATCCATTAATAGTTACACTATTACAACATAAATTTAAGACAAAATCTCACTTTTGTCTTAAATAAATATTTTATTTTTAAATAATTTTTTTATTTTCTTCATTTGTCTTAAATAAAGACAAAAGGGTCACGCTACGTGCAAAACATTCATGTAGGTGCATTATTCACATGCCTACCAATCATCAACCATCGACTTGCTGCATTAATGGCAAGCTGTGTGGATATTTTCGAGGTTGGCGGGAGAGAACAAAGTGCTTTCATTAGGTAGATGTTTTTTTTTGGTTGTTTATAATTAGTTCACAATGGCGCAATTTATTATGTAATATTGGATCAGTGCTAAATTATTCTTCATGATTTTTGGTTTTCAGAGTGCAGATCTAATCGCTGAGGCTGCTAAAACCCTTGGAAGTGGTTGCATTCACCTGCATGTGAACGAAATTCCAAATAGGTAAATAAAATTCTCTTTCTGGCCGATAATTTATATCCAATACTAAATCTGTGTATCCCCTACCTGTTCGTTTGTAGCTTCTCATGCCCCTGGATTTTGTTAAACCCAACATGTGACCGTAAATCAGTTAACAGGCTGAATAAGATTAGAATCCTGGAAAATTAGCTGATTTACCTGAGGAGGGGCCTGCAGCTGATCGACTCTAATTCCCCTATCACCATAATGAAGGCTGGTAGGATTATAATTGGGCTGGTTGTTTATTGAATGCTCCGTAGGGATTATTGGCGCCGATACTCCAACTCCCACCCCCCGTTCAACAATATATACCCATCTCTGGTATCAGGAATTTGATCTATTTCTGTATAGGCCATGGATATGGTACCCAGTTCCTTCCATCCAGGGTTTTTATATGTATTTTTTTAGGAAGATACTCCTTCCATCCAGGGTTTTTATATGTATTTGTTTAGGAAGATCCGTAGAAGAATGAGATTTATTAATGTACACTAAGCTAGAATAAAGAAGCCCGCTCTGTTCCCTACTATTGGAGTGCATTTAGCCAACTTCTTTCTGGCAGTAGGCATTGAGGGCATTTCTTTTCACCTGGTCCATCCCTTCCTGGGGCGGATGGATTGCTGACAAACGATGGGCTCGGGTTCATAAGAGAGAAGAACACAGAGCAGATCACTGTTGTTGTTTGTGCGATAAACTTAACTTGGAACCCTAGGACCTGGAAGTCGTGGTTAGACCAGTACATAAACAACGATCCATGCGTGCGTGGTGGGATTATTCTCCTACTACTCCCTCACTCCCTACTCCTACTCCAAGCTACTACCCGCAGCAAAGGAACAAGCAACGCTTACAGAGACAGACTAAGGACCAAGGTACCAAATAAAGAAGGAACAAGGAACAGGGCTGGGACTCAATGGCCAGTAATCAATCGAGGTTGTCTATGAATAGCGTTCATGAGCTTGCCCGTCAGGTAAGGCGGAAAGCCGCTTCGGTTTTATCCCTATAATAATAGTAAGACAACTTTTGTATTACTGAGGCTGAGTGGAGCTTTCGCTTCACTAGTGTTGAGCTACCAATAGTAATTTTTTAGTTAGATCTGAAACCCTTTTTGCATTCCAGAATAATTAGTTGCTATCTGTCTGCTATAAGTAGAAATTTGATTTGCTTTTACAAATAAATAGCTGATATATAATTATATTCTCAGGTTTTACCTCATGTGCAGTTGCATCAAATAACAGGTACTTAGATCCCATCTCTTCCCCGTTCCCCGTACCCATTCCTTAGGGGTTGACGCTTTATTCTTTGATGAAAACAAGGTAGACTATTATCCCATGCCTTTTTCATGTTGTTGATGATCCAGTTTCTTACATGTTCGAGTAGCCCAACTAAAAGGATTGGCTCTTTGTCTAAATATCAATCTGTGCTTAGAACCCGATTTATGCCTACTATGAATGGGTATCAATCTCGATCTTGAGGGATTAATTTTAAAGGGGGCTTTACAATTTTGATCCGCAAATTGAAGGGGGTGAGGTTACATATGGCTCAGGGGATGGATACATCAGAAAGCCTTTATAAACCTTTTACACCCTGAGATCCAAGTTGTGATCTTACCACACTCTATACCCACATTTCTTACCTACAATGAGATTAGGAATGGCACATTTGGAGAATACTACAAAGACTAATAAATGGAGGAGTCCCAAAATGGGTGTTCCCATTGGTCCCACTCGTTCCAACTAATAGCCAAACGTTGTTCCCATTTCCGACTGTGTATAATATAGGAGATGCCCAAGAACTAAGGTTGGGTTAGCAGAGGTAATTCCATCATGTTTCGGGTAGCCTATAGGAACTACTCAATAGGAACTACTAATAGCTGTATTCAATTTTGAGGGACGTTTTTCTATTTCACCACCTGAAAAAAACTAAATATGCTCTCTTCCCATGCTATAATATGCCATTACTCTTGCATGTCTGCTCGCCAATATTTAGTCCTGCAATATTATTCTCAACTGGTTGTGACACAATAAAAACAGTGGAATGTTTCAATATGAAGATATGCATAAAGGGACCTGCAGTCCTGGTAATTCAACAGACCTAAAACTCTACAAATCTAGCCATCAATAACCTTAATGTATACCCATATGTGAAGGTCGGCCCGTTGTTATGAGATGTGTATATATGAAGAGTACTGATAATGGAATCATTTTGGTTGCTAAAGATGGTTTCTATATTCAACATATGAATTCTGCATTTTCTCTCCGCAGTGATGCATTTTCTCCCAACAAGCGACTTCATTTAGGCTCGTATCCTAAATATTATGGGTATTTGTTTATCAAAATTGTGACTACGTGGAGTTTTTAGTACAATGAAGAGTCCTGGACTCCTGCGTATTGTTGCATGATAGTCTCTATCCCATGCTTCATAGAGAAAACCATAATCTCTCTCGCATGGATTGGAACCATACATTATGTGTATTTGTTAACATCTAGTCACCATTCTCAAATTTTGGGATCTGCGCATTTGTTTTTGGTTATTTTACAATAGACGATTTGGTGCACAAGATAGATCCTCCACCATAGTCTCTTGCTAGTTTTTACCATCATTCTAGGCATTATGGGTCGATCCCTTGGGAAGAAAAAGACCATCTACCAGAGAGTGTCTTCAATATCAATCACATTTAGTTTGCAAAGTGAGTGAATCAATAATTCTTTGTTGGATTGTAAAAATGCTATGAAATCGCCCCTGTGCACACAGGTGTTGTTCCATGTTTGGTAGTAATTGGAGTAGATCAGCACCACCTGTTCCTGCTCTCATTGCAGATAGTATTAAATGCCCTCTGCTTCTGAACGGTTCAAGTATAAGCCAGTATAAGCCGCACACCCAAATATCCACCTACTTCCTTTGCCGCTTGTCTTTCATATATGTAACCAATTATATGCAGCAGATTGTTTCCATAATAACTTGAACCGTTGAGCCGTTGAACTTCAGATTAGCTTGTTGTACAAACCCTTCTTTGTCACCTTGTACATACTGATTAAGACGATTTTTCAAAATCTGTGCAAGTTTTTCTTCTCTCTCCTTCAGAAAAGCGTCCAACTTCTCCTTTGTTAGTTCCATGCTATAATTAAACGATCAAGAAGAAGCCATCTCAAGCTGGCCTATATAGTCTTCAAATAACTCGATTCTAGACAGCATAGCAAATAATTCTTCTGTGTCTTTCTTTGTTCCCATTAATACTTCTGCTGCAGCTTTTCCATGTGCGTCATATGATTCCCACTGTACTGGATCAGTGAGAACTTGGTAAGCTTCTCCCATTTCTTGAATTTTTTTTTCCGCTAGAGGATCATTTGGATTTTTATCAGGATGAACTTTCCTAGCCTTCAGATAATAAGCTTTCTTAATCTCCGCTTCAGTGGCTGTGGGACAGACACCTAACATGTCGTAATAACGTGTTTCCTTGACCATTTCTACCAATCTCCGACAGATTCCAGAATTCCGGAAGAATCAGGTGCGAAACCGGTGTCCTCCGTGATATCTTCCTGCTTCGAAAATCAACAATAGGTGAAAACAGGCCTATGACATTTCATCTATTAGTATTATTTTCAGTAATTACATGGAGATGAAAAATTCGGCCGTAATGAAATATGAAAGATGAGATTATACGTATCTATGCTGTTACAAACATGGTATTGTCAAGTTATATGGCTTGTTTAAGAGTTCTGGAAAGGTATGCTTCTTTCATTAACAAAAATGGTTACAACAAAAATAATTGCCACTTTGTAAAGTTAAAAGGAGTAACAAAAGTTCCACTTCCCCTCAAATAGCTAATCATCAAAAAATTTCATTGCAATATATCTTCAATTTCCAATATATCTTCTTCAATTTCTGTTTGAAGCCCAATTACTCTTCAATTAAGTTTCTTACAACAAATCTTCAATAGTGTTCCTTACAATTGATTTTGTAAACATAATTAGAGCATTCCAACTCAATCTTGTGAGATGGAGACTCGTGAACCTGAAGCTAAAGAAGCAAAACAATTATTTCCTCTCATATAATTTAGGCTTAGGATTCTCTTATCTCCTCTCGAATTCAATTATGAAATTAAAAAAAACAACGTGGAGGATACCAGCCTCTCTTCTGGGGCTTTGCCATCTAGTATAAATTAGAGTTATAAATAAAGAATTAGATTGAAATCTGTGGATACGAAATATTATAGATATAGATTCCCTCCATAAAGGTATCTTGGCACTCCTACTCCTTCGTGTCTGTGGCGCACCCTAAGAGAGGGGAGTCAAGTTGTTGAGTATAGATCCAAGTGCATCAAAACCTGCGACTAGCAGTGGCAACAAAGTTAAATGTCTCCATGCAAGCTTGTACAATCCAAAGTGAAGCATCTTGTATCTCCTCTCGAATTCAAATATGAAATTAAAAAAAAACAATGTTTTTTTTTATAGAGTTTAGCTCAACCTCTTACATAACATAATATTTTATGTTTAACTTTGTTTGACCAAGTTCCAAGCATTTTCTACTACATCCCAATAGTATCTCTGTAGCTCTCTCTAAGAAGGAGCACATATTAACTTCATACACCAAATTAGTGTTTAGGTGGCCCTTTTGAACCACTTATTTGCATGGAGATGAAAATTAAGAAAAAAAATGTATGAACACAAGTACGGTAATTTAAGACTATGCTAAGATTTTCTAAAATTACATCGTATTTTATTGAAATTTATAACCATTTCAGCTTTTTTAATGGATACTCTACCCATTATCATGACATATGTAGAAATCTTCATTTGTTGAATTCAATCCAATCATCCTAATTTTTAATAATATTATTTGATGACCTAGCAATTTCAATATTCCCACTTTTTTCTATTTTTTTTTAACTTTCTTACATCTTCTTATGATGTTTGATTAATTCTTTACTTTTTGACCTAGCCCTTTCAATATTCCTACTCTTTTCTATTTTTAAAAACTTTCTTGCATCCCCTTATGATAGATGGATTTAATTGTAATGTGAATCCATATTTATTTGACATAGTTGGGAAATATATGACATATAATAGTTTATTATATTAGCTTTTATATTAAAATTGTGAATTGGGTAAAGGTTGGGTGGTTGCGAAGCATATTGTCTCAAATGTTATTTTAATACAATTGTTAGTTACATCGTTTTTTGAAACATACTATTATAATAATATATTAATAAGGGGTGATAGCTAAACAATTTTTTGGTGGATACTACCATCATGAGTTGGTAATTTAGCTATTAATGATGAAGTGCATCTTGTCTACTTTTCTATGTATTCCCTCATTAAAGAACAATTATTCTTCCTCCCTTCCCCACTACATATACTAGATGAAAGTGTGCCCATCATCGCGGGGGACTTTGTACCGAAAAATAGTTGTTTCAAAATACTTTCAATAGAGCAGTATTTTTGTATGTGCCATGTGCTAGGCTTGTCACAATGACTCAAAATATATGGTTGGCTTATCATTAATATATAATTATCTAGGACTTTACACACAATTTGAAATTCTGCAAGTTTTGGATGGCATGGAGGCAATGGACTGGAACACAATCAACAAAAATATCGTGCTCTGTTGGCCATTGGACATCAGGGGTCATGGATTCAAACGTGGAAGGATCACTCAAGTTAATATGAATACTCAGAATGCAAGGTTGATGACATTCAAATGGGTTAATAAGTTATAATATATGGAATGAACGAGATGTTTCCATTGTTGTTTTTTTGGTTCTGGACTATGAACGAGTAAGTCTCAAGTCTACCTAGTTCTGGACTATGATCTAGTAAGTCTCAAGTGTACCTCAAACTATCTGTATGCAGTTTTTTGGAAAATTGATGTGAAACATACATGGTTAGATGTACACACTAATCCACCTTTGTAAAAAAAAATCATGTCTTATTGGTATGCAAACTTTTGGAAAACTGGTGTGAAGCATACAAAACTATGTCCAAAAATATCAAGCCTTATTAGTATATATGTGTTATGGAATTATTTGATATTCTTTCCATTGCAACGTCCTAATAGAAAAACCCTAAAACATAATGCATTGTTTAGAGGGAGAGTGGGTTATGGGTTGATTCTATGTCACAATGTGTGTTCCAACATTGCACCAAGAATTTTGATTCCTTAGTTGAGAATATGGTAAAAACGTTTTTGAAAAAAGTAAACATTGCAGAGTGGAATTTGAATGCCTTGGTTGAAAATATGATAAAACAATTTGTGAAAAATGCAAACAATGTACACTTATAAAAGTAATCAACTAGAACGTAAAAAAAATGATTAAATACCAACCATGTCCAAAGTCACCAACAACCAAAAAAGCATTTAGGTGAGCTCCTAGATGTGCCTTAAATCCCAACACTATTCCAATAGGTAGACCGAGGATGTAGAAAGATGCCAAATTGACATATGTCACAAAACATTGCCAACCACATCCTGTTGCAACAACTATTATACCAATGAATCCATGTATAGTTAGATGTTCCATCATATTTAATCGAAATCTTTTGTTTGATTCAATATATGATGATTTTTATTACATGAAAGAACATCTTAGAACCAACAATGGCATCAATTGCATAAACCACCATTATAACCTCATTGCTAGTCATAAATGCTTCACTCGGTTCTTTCTGAAGTACCAAAATTCCAATACCATGAATGACATTGATTAAGAAGTAGATACACCGTCTAAACACAGCTAAAGCCTTGCAGTTTTGGGCCTCACGCTTCAAGCTCGTTACCTACTCTTACAGTGCCAATATAAATAAAATAAGCTACTAGAAAAATCCATATATATATATATATATATATATATATATATATATATATATATATATATATATATTAAACCAATATGGTCATAGAAATTGTAGAGCACTTAAATGGGCAAATAGTAGACCAATACATGATGTCTTAAAATATTTGCAAGGCCTTGGATGATAAGCATTCTTTTGAAATGAACAGATTAGAGGAATATAAGATGTATCTTTTTGTGAACAATAGCATGGCAAAGGAATGTAATGAAGCCTTATAGGAATTGCACAACTAATATAAGCTTGTTATGGGCAATTCATGTTTATTTTATATGAATAAAATTATTTTTTCCTTTGGAAAATATATATATATATCTATATATATTAAACCAATATATGCCATCTATGCTACGATGAAACTAAAATATCAAATGTGTGGTACAAACCATGCAGCAACGCACATGCCCACAATTAGTTTCAAGTCCCATGTGCAATAGTTCGTGATGCCCATGTGAAACATCCTTGAATTATTTAGGCGAGGTTTGATCATAGTCTCTAGAGATCAAAACACAATTGGCAGCACCGAAGGGACGAGTCCAACAATGTTAAAAGAATAAATGGAGTTCTTGTATAGGGCCATTACATTGGTGACCTAGCCAACCACACGCTAACCCTAGTGGACAAATAAACAACACAATCTCAGAATATATAACGCTGGTTTGATACATTCTCTCATGGTGGTAGGAAGGAAATGATAGAGGAGTAGTGAAATGAATGTTTTAAAAAATGCCAACACACACATAGGCCCATGTAGCTAAATGGCAGAAACTTTATGGGCGGTCATTGAAAACACACAACCTATGCACAACAACCTAGTAAGTATCAAGCGCAACGGAAAGCACCTACAACAATTTGGCAAAGGCATGAAAACACACCAACACAACAATGCAGTTGGGAATGGAGGAAGTGTGGATTCTAGAGCGAAAACGCTAGATGCATGTCCAACCACTAGTAAACAATGTCACCAAGTAAACCAAAAGCACATTTCGACCATTATTAAGAATGATTAGTAACATATTCCATATCTGGTTAGATAAAGTCACACATTGGATGCCCCCTGCATACATGACATTTATATTCTTTGGAAGAACATGTTCTACAACCACACAAGAAAACCTTAACCCAAATGCCCAATTGAAAACATTTTTTTTTCTAATATGTAATTAGTATTACTTGACCTTCTAATCTACGAAGAAAGTAGAACAAGAGGATATACCGGTTAAGAAGGATGTGCGTGACCTGTAAGCAAGGTAGAGCTAGTGAGAGCATTAGTATGATAGTTGATCAAGCTCCCTTCACGGAATGTGAGAGCACCAGCAAGGGAATGCATGACCAATGACAACAAAATTAACTAATATATGTGGCAAGAGCAGCACTGCTATGTCCTAGGCTTGACCCATCCTATTCCACGTATCAAACCCAACACTAATATGTCCAAGGATTTCCCTGCTAAAAAACATGATCGGCTTGCACGCAACGTGCAATGCAAAGTAGTCATGCAGCCTTCCATCCAAATATAGGCAGACCCAAGAACTACAACACTTTCCAGCCGGGGATCGTCAGCTCTGAGGTGGGCCAGGTTGCTCAGATCATAGATTGTCACAAGATGTCAGCATCTCAAACAAAGAGTTGTTTTTGACACTAAGACCAAGCATTCCAAAACTTAGGGTGATTTCTAATATTTACAATTTAATTTTAGGTCATGACTCCAACGATTAGTGCAGTACAATGTTCAACCCAAGGAAAGGGCATGGAATAATACTAAGAGATCAAATGATATCACCTTCTATTTTTATCTTTCTTTCAAAGCCATGAATAAATTAATGTGATATCAGCTTCGATTTTGATGTTTCTTTCAACACGAAGCTAGGACTTCATTTAGTAATAAGAGACAGAAATCAATTAATGTGATATCACTATGGATTTTGATATGTCATTGAAGCACGAAGGGAGTGCATAAATTAATAATAAGAAACCAAAATAAACTAATGAAGTACATTGATCCTTAACACCATCCTAGAATGCTTCACTTCAAAGGCATTTGTGCATGAATCAAAATTCCAACAATAATGTAGCAAATGGGATTGATCATGTTTAGCTTATCTCAACTATTAATCCAAAATCCCTCGTAACTAGCTTGGTTCTAGAAATGTTCTCAATTGCAGCTTCTCAATAATCGTTGGCAAGTGTCGAGCTGTTGAGCTGTCTACTAAGCATTTGCAAAAAAAAAAAATGAATGATTTTGAATGTTTTGAGGTGGTTGAAAGAGAGGACACGTGCCAAGATTCCAGATTGGGAAGATGGGGTCAATGGGACATCATTAGAGGGAAAATTTGACAATGTTATCATCACAATTCAAGCTGCAGAATGCATACTACAACAAGCTTAATATGGATGGAACTTAATGCAGAAAATTATCAAGGAACATACAAGCCGATGCATAATATTTTCCTAGTTCAAGTCAAAATACAATGGCTATATATTCTTATGAACCACTTCTTTTTGAACCATGTTTGAATTGTGTTTAGTTCTCAATATACCTTTTAGAATAATGTTATATAATTTTTTTTAAGATACATGTTTTCATATATTTCAACAACTATTTATGTAATGATCCTAACTAGCATTCACACACTTTTCTTTGCAGCTTTATTTTGCCCCATTTGATTGGTGACTATACGAAATGGCAGACTAGGTATTTCATGAGAGCTAAGTCCATCCAATCTTTTTGTTTGGTTTTTTGGTTGTTGTTGTCTTCTTGATATATTTTCTTGTTGTTGATGGATTCTTGTTTGGTTTTGTTGTTGTTGTCACCATTGCCTTTGCACATTAAGTTTCTTTTCACTAAAAACTTGCAAACAAATTTCTCATACACAAAAAGTTACTGAAAAGTAATCGCCCCTATAGAGAATTCATAATTCAATTCATTCCTATCAAATAAGAGAAAAATTGGCAAGATAGGCAAGAGACCGATAATCATATTATGAAAATTGTTGTCAAAAATAGGGTTCATACGTTGAGACCAACCGACTTATAATTGAAAAAATAGGATTGGATAGGATGAATTGAGGATGGAGTTCAACATGCAAAAGGAAAGAAAGTGAAAAACTGATTAATAAATGTTGGAACTTCGGGTTCCTTGTAACCTCACCTTGTCATCTGATTGGTTATCACTTCTGAAGGAAATACGAATGTTGTTCCTCTTTTAAATCTGTAAATTTTGCCAAGAATTAATGCCAAGTCTTAAGACTTGACTGATCGCCTTGTTTTCATATTAGAAATCATTCAAGGAAAAAATGACATTAGTCTTTTGAAGTCCTCATCATTTTTAGTACTCCCTTACCATTCTTCCTTTTCAAGAATCACAACTAAATAACATGATGTCAAACTAATTAAGATGTGTACACATGTTGGATTGTCAGATATGACTTTCACTCTAAATGTTTGATCTCTTGCAAAGAAACATAACTTCATTGCATTAATCCTCTAAACCATCTAAAAAATAATATCCAACACATACTCCTCTATAGTTCACCTCTTGCAAATTTCTTAAGCTATAACATATCATGCACCTAAGAGTCATATTCTTTTTGGGAAGATGTAATACTTGTGTTAAAAGTTGCACTCTTATTTTTTATAATACATGGTGCATTCAGGTAAATAGCACATCATCACCTGAATATTCAGATGAACGAGCACCAATACCTGCTCCAGGGACAAATGAATACTTCAATGAAATGAAATGAATACTTCAGAGTAAGTAAATTTGAAAAATGTATTCCAATGCAATCCAAAAACACACCACTCTAACCATGGAAGCCCACAATCTTCCCTCCTGCCTCTGAAAATGAGAAGTATGTCCCATGACGTTGAATACCATACGGTCCATATTTCTTCAAATTGCTCTCAAATGCCAGTGACTTAATTATCACAGATGAACCGCCTTGTGAAAGAGGACCGTAATGTTCGCTCATGGAAGTGAGAATCTCTTTTGTATAGTCCAGTTGAATCTGCGTAGGAGCACACCAAATATAATATCTTAGTGGAGGCCAACTTGGGCCAAGTATTTAATTTCCAATAATGAGCTAAAGAGATCTAGCTATGTAAATTCATTTTGACTATATTTTCTTACAGTAATTCAACGGTACCTTATCAGTTTTTTTTTCCCAGTTCCACCGTGCCTTTCTGATCAGCAAACAGAACTACCATCTCTGTCATATTCAAATTCAACTCATTCTATAGCCTCTGCATGCACTAGTATAATTTGGTGAATGTCTGTCTACGCTCCACTGAATGGAAGGCCATCTAGTGGGACTTATTGTCAGGGTCAACTCATGAGACCAAGAAGGCCATGATACTTTGGTCACTTTTTTTTCATTAAATGCTATTAGACTCGCTTATATATATTTGACTGAAGTTATCAAATAATATTTAAATTATTTTTTTAAATATTTTTTCTCATACTGTCTTTAACGAGACAATAGTTGGAATTAAGGATATATAGTCTTTATAGAGACAATATGTCTTTAATCTCAGCTATTGTCTCAAAAGAGACAAAAATGAAATTGTATCTGGAGAGACAATAATATTTGTCTTCTATATCGTCTTTATAGAGACAATTTTTTAAGACAATAATTTGAGACACTCGCTTGAAGACAATATTTAAGACAATACACAAGTTTTTTTGGTCTCAATTTAAGACAATTTAGCCAAAAAATGTCTTAAATATTGTCTTAAAACCCCCCTCTATGTAGTAGTGTTACATGTAGTTGTTATCAAGTAAGAAAATTTTTCTTGAACTTAATACCTCGGTTAAAGTATTATGGAGAGTCTCTTACCATAGTGTTCCCTATGGGTCTACAATCTTGAATCTGGAGACCATGAATTATGCAAACCGTCCACAATTTGGTTGTCCGATGCTACATAATAGTAAACCAATTTCGGGTGCTTATCCCGCTCCAGAGCTTATCCTTCATTGCTTCGATGCTTTTGTCAGAGTACCATCACTTTGTGCTTATGCTTCATTGTTCCGATGCTTATCCTTCATTTGCACCAATGCCTTCGTTGGAGTACCATCACTTTGTGTTTATCCTTCATTGCTTTAATGTTTATATCCTTCATTGCTCTGATGCTTTCGTCGGAGTACCATCACTTTGTCATTTCATACTAATCTACATTTTCAGGCTCGTGTGTTTTTTGCTCTTGCACCCTCATTGCTTCAATGCTTTTGTCCAAGTACTATCACTTTGTCGTTTTGCACAAAATACGATTTCAGGCCGGTTGCTCCCACTTTTCTACTAATACCTATGGCATTTGATTGCTCCCTCTACTCTACTAATTTATCTATGGCAGGGACCAAGCTGCTTCACAACTACGAGTCTATCCTAATTATAGAGATGGAAAAGAATTGAAAAACTGAACTTTGTAATCCAATTTCTGGAAATTTCTGGATGATATACCATGCATTTGTTTAGTTGTGCTATTCCATTGGAACAATAGCAAAGAAATGGTGTTGATTTGCTATAACCTCAAATCCCTTTACTCACCAAACAAGTGCCACAGTTTTGATCTCTGAACTAGTCGACATGCCATATTATCTCAAAGCCCTGCTCTAGTAAAGTTTGAATAGTAATGGACCTATTGCACTGCATAACCTCCTTCTTAATTGATAGTTGAAGATGTGTTTTAAAAAGTGTCCCGTTTAAGTCTATTTTTCGACTGAAACTGTAGTACCAAACATTGCCACATAAACTCAACTTTTTTGTATAATTCTTCAAAAAGGAATTGCTTTGATTGTACTCCCTCCAAAAAATGAGATTGGTGTATCCATGGGCCATTTCAAAATATTTATAGTCATACCACCCCAGTCGACTGTAATCATCTAAAAACTTGCATTTATCCCACTGGAAGTTGTCGATAGTGATCATGATGCTATGATTAATGTTATTATTCCCCAAGAGATAGGGCTTCAATACCTTATATTCAGCTCCATGGATATTAAGTAGGGGACTATATCATATTATCTTGATAATAATAGTAGTATTCTCTTGAGGACTATATCATATTTTCTCGATAATGTTAAGTCAAAGTAATGAAAGTCTTCCTCTTGGCGCCTTAATTCTTAGCGTGTCGATGAAGTCAGCATCTTAATATTTAACTTGTCGATATAAACAAAAAATGGACTGGTGTATTAATCCTTAGCATGCTGATGTTAATCACCCACTTAATTGTTAGCTTCCAGCCGCTTAATCATTAGCTATCTGTGACTTTTATAATATTAACATTGGCAAAGAATTAGGTGCATTGCAACTTTCCCTCTTGTTTACAACATACATTCAACAATAAAAATATTAATATACATAATTTAAAAGGAAAAGTATTAATATATAACAAAATCTTAAGATAGTAATATTTCATTATGACTTAGATACTCTATAATATTATATAGATAATAACCATCAACTTCACAAAACATGACATCAAAAATATTAACAATCATAAACATCACAAAACATGACCTCAGGAATATCTTATTCATCGTATAAAAAAATATTAATTTAAAAAAAAACAATATCTCACAACAACAAAATACCTTAAAAAATGTCTTATAACATCATATAGATAACAACTACAACAGTGATAAAACATGACATCAAAAATATCACAAAACATCACATCAAAAATATCTTATCCACATTATATAAACAACAATCACAAATCACAAAACATTACCTCAAAAATATCAAAAATATCTTATCAAGATAAAAAATCATCCACCATGTGGTGACATATCATATAAATAACAACATGCCCCCACAAAACATGAAATAAGTCTTTGAAAAGAAGAGAGAGTACCGCATATGAGAAAACCACATATTGCATAAATAAAAACCACAAAACCCACGGCGAAAATGCCTCTTCAAAATTAAGAAAATGTATCATGTCCACGTGGCAATATTATGGCTTCACTCAAGTTTTAAAGTTCTACATTCGAAGCGAAAGTGCACAAGATAAGAATAAAAATTTGACGTGGGATTTAATTTACAGCTTTGAAATATTAAAATATTTATCGACGTCATGCGTTACGAAATATTAATTGACGTCATCAGTTACGAAATAAAGTCAAATATTTTCTCTCACGTGTTTTAAATGTTGTAATTATCACTCGTCTTCCCAGTAAGTATGGCAGCTGACATACCACGTGTCGTCGAATATCAAGGTAACGATACGCGCTTTGACTACTATTCTCATCATATAAAGCCGCTGCCTTCCCATATATCTTCAACGCAATTGAGTTTAGATTTCACTTCAGCCGCCTCCAGCTTTTCATTGACATATTTCCACCGCCCAGCGTTTGTATTGCGCCGCAAAATATGGAGAAATCCCTCCAAGAACACCATGCCCTCACTCCGCCAGACGAAGCTCTCGGACAAAATTGCGGCCGCTTTAAAGGAATCCGAATGAGAAAATGGGGGAAGTGGGTGTCCGAAATACGGATGCCCAAAAGCAGGGAGAAGATATGGCTGGGCTCATACAAAACCGCCGAGCAGGCTGCCCGTGCCTATGACGCCGCAGGGTATTGTCTGAGAGGACTCACCGCCAAACGCAATTTTCCCTCTTCTGTTCCCGACATTCCTTCAGCGTCTTCTCTTTCCCGTAAGCAAATTCAGGTTGCCGCCGCCAAATATGCCTTGGACGAAATCCCTTCGACTTCTCCCTCTCTGCATAATATCAAATCTAATAATAATAATAATAAGGCGAGAGAGAAGCCGGCATCGGCATCACGACCGTCTTCGGTTTCAGAAACGAATTTAACATGTGACAATCAGCAGATTTCCGAGGACCAGAACTTGGGGTTTTGGGAATCTCCGTTTGACGGTAATGGCGGCGGTCTGAAATTGGACAAAATCCCGTCAATTGACGAGATGTCGGCGGCGTTGGATCTCAATTTTCCTGTGCATGGGGGATACCCGTACATCTTCCTCGAATCAATTAACGGCAATGGCGGTCTTCTGAAATTGGATAAAATCCCGTCAATTAACGAGATGTCGGCGGAGTTGGATCTCAATTTTCCTGTGCAGGAGGCATACCCGTACATCTTCCTCGAATCAACAGAGTTGTGGAACTTCGGAGACGTTTGTGGAACTTTGGAGACGTTTGAATGAATGATTTTAATAATGTACATGAGGCTGAGCAGCAGGGACCAAAAGAACCATAGCCTTAACTTCTGTTTTTTCATGTCCAATTTTATGTTGTAAATTTTGATTTGTAAATCAGGGATTAAAAGAATCATAGCTCTAACTTCTTTTCATATTTTTTTTCATTTCATGTCAATTTTATATTGTAAATTTTGATTTGAAGATTTACAATCTAGTTGATTTTATCTTCTCCAAAAAGATGGTGCATATTGTCTACCTTTAAACTGTCTTCATATTGAATTGAATGAGTTCATATTGAATACGGATATCCTCTCCAGACTCTTTTCCATGTTTAAATTACATAGAGCGACTTGAAGAAAAGGAATATCCCTGGAAAAAAACCCCTTTTGCAGGGTTGTTGTTGTACAGGTTTTACCAAAATTCGGAAGATATAAATATTTTTACATCGGATATAACATATGATCACATTGACGTGTACCAAATCTTTTTGTAAAAAAAGAATCTGGAAATCATATCATTGAGTCTTGTGGACATCTCTGTTTCCTTTTGGCTTTAGATTTTGCAGAATTTGCTCATGTTGTGGACATCTCTGTTTCCTTTTGGCTTTAGATTTTGCAGGGCTTGTAAAAAAAAAAGAATTTGTTTGCTGCCGGTTGTTTTCCGTGTTCAGGCATATTTGTTGGTGCTTAGTTTTTTATACTTTCACAGTCGTCTGCTTGACGTGTGGACATAAGGAATTGCATGGTAGCTTGGAGTAGAGTGATATTTAGCCCTTGTTTGAATGCGTGTTTTAATTTCATATTCTTAGGTCAGAGTTTGTTCGGGGTGTCATAGATAATTATCCAGGAATATGGACATAATGAAAGTGTAATCAGAGCGTCATAAGGGTTAGAAAAATGGTGATAATATTATTCATAATATATACATAGTTGGATGCTGGAATGTTTGTGCTATGTCTAGTTACATGACAAGAGTTGTGTAGGCTGCATATGGCAATGGAGACACTTTACTATGTAAACATGATAGGGTGTGCCATATGTGCAACCAGGCATAACACAACGGACTTCATAAGCTATAGCAGTGCAACTCTGGCTAAGTCCATAGCTGGTGCAAGGTAATGATACCCAATTATGACACGTTACTTGCAATGAGATTCTAGAAAAACAGAAATATTATTATTAAAATGAATTATTAGAGGTACCTAAAAAACTTTTTTGGATTAGGTGTAAATAGATGAAACGTAGAAAAACGGATGACCTTCCGGAATATATAACTTTTATTTATGGAAAAGTGGTATAACCACCCCAAAATGTCATTATTCGAAGATTGGTATGTTATTTTTTTCTCAAACATAATGCACATGTTTTTGTTGAGCCACCCGTTCGCTATGTAAATTTTCAATATACAAGAAAAAAAATATGTAGAGGCATAGGCAACAGAAGAATCTTGTGCGGGGCTATTTTTCCAAAATTTTAAAAGTCAATTTTATATTTTTTTTAAATTACCAAAGTCAGTAAAGCCCTAAAACGACATAGTCAAGTGTTGAACCACCATACCATGGTCTAAAAATAATCAAAATATTTTTTTTTTAAGGTTGTAGGTATTTTTGTGCTCTTGTGCGGGTTCTCTTTCGTTTTCGAAATAGGTAGGCCAATCAAAAGTTATAGGCCAAATAAATGACCTATGTTTTTTACAAATTTGACATGAGTGCAGTTAAAAATGAATTAAAAATAGAAAACAGCAACAGATCTATTCAAAAATTATATATATAGAATCTGCACACAGAGCTCGACAAGCATGTGCAATTTCATCTGCAGTGCACTCATGGAGCTTATGTGCAACTAGTTGTGAAAAACCGAAAGTTACAGCATTTGATGTTTTCTGGCATAAATCAGACCGAGCCTCAAGGTGCAATCCGAAGCTAATTCCAAGCCTGCAAGGGCGCCAAAACAATTTGAATCCAGTCACGCGTGTGGGCAACTACGTGCACGCCCAAACATGCGCACATGTGACTGACAGCGCGCATGCGTAGGTGCGTGCACGCGTCTCTGCACGTAAGCGTTATTGTATGCGTTTGTATGGTTTATTTAATTTCCTTTGTCAAGGGGATACATGAAGTTGATGAAGATGTGATGATGAAGAATATGGCGATGATGGAGATGCTGATGAGGAAGGGGGAGATGACAATGATGTTGAAGATGTTGATGATGATGATGAGATGATGGTGATGGTGATGATGATGATGATGAAGATTTTGATGATGATGATGAAGATTTTGATGATGATGAAAATGGTGATGAAGATGACGATGAGGATGATGAGGATGATGGTGATGATGATGAGGATGATGGTGACGAGGATGATGATCATGATGTTGATGAAGATGATGATGGTCATGATGAATATGAATCATCATCATCATCATCATTATCATCACCATCACCATCATCATCAACATCTTCATCATCATTGTCATCTCCCCCTTCCTCATCAACATCTCCACCATCGTCATCTTCTTCATCATCACCATCTTCTTCTTCATCATCATCATCATCTTCTTCACCATCGTCATCAACATCAACATCTTCATCTCCATCATCATCATCTTTTTCATCCTCATCACCATAATCATCATCATCTTCGTCATCAACATCATCGCATCAACACCATCACCATCGTCGTCCTTCTTCCTCGTCTTCATCAACATCTAGGTCATCATCTTCATCGTCAACATCATCATCATCATCATTATCATCCTCATCATCAACATTGATGGTGATGAAGATGATGATGATGATGATGTTGATGATGCGTACGATGATCATCAACATCATCATCATCATACTCATATTCATCATCATCCACCACCACCACCACCATCATCATCATCTTCGTCATCACCCTCTTCGTCATCACCCTCTTCCTCATCATCATCATCAACAACATCTTCATCGTCATCATCATCATCATCATCAATGATGATGATGATGATGATGACGATATGAAGATGATGATGATGATAATGATGAAGATGGCGATGACGAGTATGATGAGGATGATGAAGATGACGATTATGATGACGAAGATAATGATCATCGTGACCATGATCATATGATGATGATGATGATGATGGTGAGGATGTTGAAGATGGCGATGATGATGACTAATGAAGATGATGATGACGAATATGATGATTTTGATGATGATGATCATATTCATCGTCATCATCATCATCATCATCTTCATCATCGTACTCATATTCATCCACCACCACCACCACCATCATCATCATCATAATATCATCATCATCATCCTCGTCCTCACAATGATGATGATGATGATCAAGTTGTTGATGACGATGAAGATGTTGATGATGATGAGGATGATGTGTTGCATATTCGTCATCATCATCATCATCATCATCATCGTCATCATCATCGTCCTCATGCTCGTCCTCCCAATGATGATGATGAAGATGCCGATTATGATGATGAAGACAATGATCATCCTGACCATGATCATATGATAATGATGATGATGGTGAGGATAATGAAGATGGCGATGATGATGACTAATGAAGATGATGGCGACGAATATGATGATTTTGATGATGATCATCATCATCTTCATCATCGTACTCATATTCATCATCATCCACCACCACCATCATCATCATCGTCCTCGTAATGATGATGATGATGATGATCATGTTGTTGATGATGATGAGGATGATGATGATGATGAGGATGATGTGCTACATATTCGTCATCATATTCACCATCAACATCATCATCATCTCCATTAGTCATCATCATCATCACCATCTTCATCATCTTCATCATCATCATCATCATCATCATGACGAAGATCACGATGATGATGGTGATGACGAGTATGATGAGGATGATGAAGATGACTATTATGATGACTATCATCATCATCATCATCTTCATCATCCTCATCATCATCCGCGTCCTCGTCCTCACAATGATGATGATGAGGAGGAGGAGGAAGTTGATGATGATGATGATGAAGATGCTGATGATGTGTTGCGTATTCCTCATCATCTTCATCATCATCATCATCATCACCATCATCATCTCCAAATTAGTCATCATCATCATCGTACTCATATTCATCATCATCCACCACCACCATCATAATCATATCATCACGACGAAGATGATGATGATGATGATGATGTGTTGCATATTCGTCATCATCTTCAACAACATCTTCATCATTGTCATCATCATCATCATCATCATCATCATCGTCATCATCATCATCCTCATGCTCATCCTCATAATGATGATGATGACGACGATGATGAAGATGATGAAGATGATGATGATGATCATGCTGTGGATCATGTTGTGGATGATGATGAAGATGATGATGATGTGTTGCATATTCTCCATCATCTTCATCATCATCATCATCATCATCATCATCATCGTCATCATCATCATCATCACCATCTTCATCATAATCATGATCTTCATCATCATCATCATCATCATCATCATGACGAAGATGATGATGATGATGATGATGATGATGATGGCGATGATGAAGATGGTGATGATGATGATGATGATGATGACTAATGGAGATGATGATGATGTTGATGATGAAGATGATGACGAATATGCAACACATCATCCTCATCATCATGCTCATCTTCATCTTCATCTTCATCATCATCAACACCATGATGATGATGATGATGACGAAGATGGCTATGACGAGTATGATGAGGATGATGACGATGCCGATTATGATGATCAAGACAATAATCATCGTGACCATGATCATATGATGATGATGATGATGGTGAGGATGATGAAGATGGCAATGATGATGACTAATGAAGATGATGATGACGAATATGATGATTTTGATGATGATGATCATATTCTCCATTAGTCATCATCATCATCATCACCAGCTTCATCGTCATCATCATCATCAAAATCATCATATTCGTCATCATCATCGTCATCTTCATCATCGTACTCATATTCATCATCATCCACCACCACCATCATCATCATCCTCGTCCTCACAATGATGATGATGATGATGATGATGACGATGATGAAGATGATGATGATGATCATGTTGTTGATAATGATGAAGATGAGGATGAGGATGAGGATGATGTGTTGCATATTCGTCATCATCTTCATCATCAACATCATCATCATCATCATCATTATCTCCATTAGTCATCATCATCATCACCACCATCTTCATCATCATCAACATCTTCATCATGATCTTCATCATCATCATCATGACGAAGATGATGATGATGATGATGATGATGATAAGGATGATGGTGATGACGAGTATGATGAGGATGATGAAGATGACTATCATCATCATCATCTTCATCATCCTCATCCTCATCCACGTCCTCACAATGATGATGATGATGATGAGGAGGAGGAGGAAGTTGATGATAATGATGATGATGATGGTGATGAAGATGCTGATGATGTGCTGCATAATCCTCGTAGTTGTCATCTTCATCATCATCATCTCCAAATTAGTCATCATTGTCATCGTACTCATATTCATCATCATCCACCACCACCACCACCACCACCATCATCATCATCATATCATCACGATGAAGACGATGATGATGATGATGTGCTGCATAATCGTCATCATCTTCAACAACATCTTCGCCATCGTTATCATCATCATCATCATCATCATCAAGATGATGATGATGATGATGATACGAAGACGATGAAAAAGATGTCAATAATGATGATGATTATGAGGAAGATGGCGATGACGAGTATGATGATGAAGACGAAGATGACTACTATGATGATGAAGACAGTGATGATTGTGACCATGATCATATGATGATGACGATGATGATGAAGATGGTGATGATGGTGACTAATGAAGATGATGATGATGAATATGATGATTTTGTTGATGATCATATTCATCATCATCATCATCATCCTCGTCCTCACAATGATGATGATGATGATGATGGTGATGATGATGAAGTTGATGATGATGATCATGGTGTTGATGATGATGATCATCATCATTATCATCATTATCATCGCTTTATACATCATCACTTTATACAACATTAATATATCTACTATGTATTTAATTATTCTTGATGTAATACATATGTTTCTATTTGAAAATGAAATTAATGTTTTGAAATCAAAATACACAAATTTGTAAATATACCCTTAAACCCCTAAACACCTAGAAGCACTTAAATGCACTTAGGGATTATGGGTTAGAAGAGGTCCTAAAGGCCTTTATGGGGGATGGGCTCTTTATGGGGATGGGCTCTAGGCATAACTCGACACATTTATATTTGTTGGGTGATAAATACAATGAATGTTACCCACCAAACATTACAACGTTCAGCAGGGACGCGCACGCGCATCTGGCGCGTGTGCGTCCCTGTTGAACATAAAATTTAGAAAATCACCTGCGTTCTTTCTCCCGCATTTGTTTCCTCATTCATCGTGTTCTCTTCACTGGTTTCATGCATAGTCCGACAAGCATTTACATGGTAGATTGAATTCATACACCATTTGGTGCTTCCTTCACCATTTAGATAAAATACACAACATTTGGGGCTCTATTTGGCTCTTTGTATTGAATACACACCTATTGGGCTCTATTTGGATCAATTGAGTGAATACACAATAGTTGGACTCTATTTGGCACCTTGGATTGAATTATTATGCTACTTGGACACACATGAAGTCTTCTTACATATAGTGGACACATCAAAAGAGCATTTGACATTTGAAGCAAAGAGAAATCATAATCCTTGAGGTATGGTGATAATTTTATCTTGTTAAATGTAATTTAGTCTTTATTCACTTGTTTGAATGGCATCTATTTTGGTTTTTCCCCATGAATTGTATGATAGATCTATTTTAGTCTTCTTAATCTTCAACATAGACAATAAAAACATCTTACCAAAAAAAAACTACAACATGCACCAAGCAATGCTTTCAACCTTTCATGAAGATAATTAAAAAAAATTACTTGCATCACGACCAATAACATTTCATAACCACATTCCTCCATCTAGTAGACAAACATTTGTTCAAATTCCTCATGGTTTCACTACAACAACTCACACAAACACCTAAACAATTGAAAACTCTTAGTCTTTTGGGGCTATTTTCCCTCATCCATACCATGAAAATGAAGTGAGTATGAGCTTCTCCCTTGTAGGGAATTTGCTCCTACTAACATCCCATACCGCCATCCAATACCATCCTACTGAGTTCCTAGAGGTGATGTTGTAACTTTATATGTAGGGTATTCCCAATAGATTTTAAGATTATATGAAAACATTCTCACTAGATGTTGTTGTACATAATCAATTGTTACATCGAGCTTTAATAATCATGCACATCGAGTTTTAATATCTTGTTTGTTGTTCATTCTTGCAGGGGTCATATTTTTGTTTTTCCAAAAAACACATTCAATATGGGCAACAGACGTATTAATAAAAGAAAGTCTAGAAGGACGTTGTTGCCCCTTGAAAAGACCCATGAGATAAGAGAAAATGCCAGGTTGTACATGCAAAACCGTAGAAATCAAAATGTTAGTGCCTTAGATCCATCAACAAGCAATGACGAAGTGGTTGAAGTCAATCAAATCTTGCCTGATGTCGAGTATGAAGGGATGGATGTTGAACAAGTTCTTAACTGGAAACCACCACAAGAAGAGCACACACCTGGCGAACACATTCCATTGCAGGACCAATTTGTGAATGAAGGGCCACAAAAAACCGTTGACGAGACTCGTACTTCCTTGCTGACTCCCTTGCCTCGACTATCAACCGAATGACGAAGAACTCCCAGACATATTCATGTGGATGAAAGTTCATTTTCAGGACTTGAAGGTAAGACGCCCAAATGCACTATTGATTTCCATTGTAACAAGATAATCAAAGATTTTTTTGAATCCAAAACCGATGCAGCAAAATGTCAATTATTTCTTGCTTTGTTAAAATCACATTGTCTAGCTCATGTTAGGAGAATTTTGGGCATAAAGGTAGTTAGAAGTTCAGAGGCCAACAATCATGTTGTTAGAAATCTACAATCTGCATTTAATTTGATTGGAAAAACTTCTTGTACAAAAGATTTTAATGCGGCCCGTCGTGTACTGTCGGAATCGATTGTAGACAAATCCATAAGGAAACATCGCCTACTATCACACACATGTAAAATATTTAAAATAGATAGAAAGACTCTTCAAAAGTATTCTGCCATTAGAGAAAAACTTGAGACCCCAGGCCAAAAAGATTGTTGGGCCTTTGTTGGTAGGTTACCTCGTTCATACATGAAGCTCATTGATGTTGTTAAAGACCGTCATCGAATCAAAGAGATGATTTAAAGTTGAGAAAAGGTGTTAGGGGGGGTGAACCCCATGTCAAGCACTTCCTTGACACAACACAAACAGAACTCTATGATAACACTAGACCATCATCGAATCAAAGAGATGCTTTAAAGTTGAGAAAATGTGTTAGGGGGGGTGAACCCCATGTCAAGCACTTCCTTGACACGACACAAACAGAACTCTATGATAACACTAGACCATCATCGAATCAAAGAGATGCTTTAAAGTTGAGAAAAGGTGTTAGGGGGGTTGAATCCCATGTCAAGCACTTCCTTGACACGACACAAACAGATCTCTATGATAACACTAGACCATCATCGAATCAAAGAGATGCTTTAAAGTTGAGAAAAGGTGTTATGGGGGGTGAACCCCATGTCAAGCACTTCCTTGACACGACACAAATAGAACTCTATGAGAGGTTCAAGAATGAGCACACACAATTGAACTTGGGCCAAAGGTCCTTCGAAAAATGCAAACCCTAGTATGTTAGAATTTGCATTGATTGCAATACATGTTGTTGTAGATACCATGTTGAATTTGAGTACTATTATGATACATATAGACATATAGTTTGTGGTTTGCATACTAACATTATGTAGGATTGCCCTTCGTTACAACCACCGATTTCATCCAAAGAATTTATACATAGCATAATGTGTCGAAGGCCTGAAGGACAAAAATATTATAAAAGATCAAATTTATATGGGACATGTTCCAGTTGTAGTGGATTTGTATTATTGAGCCATTGCATCCACGCAACTGTGGAGCACGAATTTGGGAGGATGTCAGTAGAGATGCATAACTTCTAGTACATAACATATCAAGTAGATAGTTCAAAGGAAAGCAAAAAAATTGCATTGGTGAAGTCACAGGTAATCTAAGTTTGCATACTTTCATACTGTACATGTTGAATTTGTACATATATATTCAGATTGAAAATGTCACGTTGTATTAATTCCCTTGGTTTTGTGGCACCAGGTACAAATTTGCAAATTCATGAAGGAATTCTACCAAAAGACCGATCATTATGTATAGCATGTCCATGTAGCACGATGGCAGGATGAACAGTACAAACAGTGTAGGGACACCTTTCCCAAGGGCACAATATTTTCGATTGTGGACTTTGCAGAAACTACACCCTACAGCCACAGAATGAGATTCAAAGTCAATACTACCATTCATACCAAGTTAGCATAATGGTCCATATCACGTACAGGCACGCGCCAGAGAGTAGCAACGACATGAGGATAATATTGAAAGAGACCAACTTCTACATCAGTGACGATAGGTGCCACGACTTGCATTATGTGCAGCATTGCTTCAAAATTTTCTATGATCAGTTGAAGGAGAGAGGTATACAGATGGATCGGCATTGGATATGGTTAGATGGTTGTGGAGGCTAGTTCAAAAATGCACATGTTTTCCAGTGGTTGAGTATTTTGCACAAGACTTATGATGTGCTGCATGTATGGAACTATTTTGAAACCGGGCATGGAAAGGGAGAGCATGACGTGGCTAGAGCATGTCTCAAAAATTCCCTACGAAGGGAGGAGATGAGGTGCATGGGAGGCCCTCATATTTGGAATGTTGAATCCACTGTTCAATGGTGCAAAGAAAAAATGTTAGATCGAACCACGGAGCAACACATACCAACAGGTAGAGGACATGTTGTTAGAAATTTCTGGAATGTAGTTGATATAGATCGATTGCATTCTTATAGTTGTAGTACTGTGCAAGGTGCACTCATGGATTTCATTCGGTTCGAAGCTCAAACAGTGCCTTATTTGAAATATGGATGCGAAAACTTGCTTGCTTTTGTGGGTCTTGCAGCATTTGTGAGTGGGATGAGTGCGAATCAATGGATTGGGTTGATGAATGGGATCATGTATCACTTGCAGTGGACCCATGTGCAGTTGCTGAAACAATCCAGTTAGAGTAAGGCCAATCCTCTATTTCAAATGAATATGATCATATATCTGATCTTGTACATCCAAGTAAACATTTCTGCATGCATATCCCGGTTCCCTCGTTGTTTTTGTAATTATCCAAGTTAACAAACCACTACTTGTTGGAATATGACCTTAAAATGCATTTTTGCAGGACACATCTACGCAGTTGTCGCCTCGACAGACAGTGTAATTGGGACCAATTATTGGTTGGCACGATGCATCTAGGGGAAGCAAACCCTCCTCACATCATTAACGGATAGTGAAGGCATTACCTTTCCGATTGGCTCGATGGTTGTTTAGGGGGAATATCTTACAGTGGATGGAAAGGGACCAAAGAGCAATGGCTACACATACACAGATTATAGACCAAGGTCGTAGGTGTATCACTTTATGCACTTGATCATGGGTACAAACATCCAACTACATACAATGTCAATGAAGTCATCAAACAAGGTACGCTACTTACTACCTCATGCGAAGCCTGAGAGGTTGTTCGAGACAATAGAAAACGGAGAGGATCCAGAAGGCCTAATTGACTGAGGTACATAGTCTAGCCATGTGATTGTTTATTCATGCACGATTAATGTTATTCATGTTAGATGGTTTATTTGATATCGTTATCTTATATCGTTTATTTGATGTCTGAGTTATGATTAAGTTATGATTTATAGCCTTGTTCATGTTTAGTCATGCATGATTAACCCTAGAAGCACTAATATAACCCTACAAACATAATCTAGCCTTAGAAATGCTAGAAAGCTAAACTAACCCTAGAAACACTAATCTAACCCTCAGAAACTAATCTAGAATCCTAGAAACCTAATGTAGCCCTATTAACCTAATCTAGCCCTAGAATCTGTGACCCACCACATGTACCCTCAATAGGGGGTATTTGGACTCCAAGTGGGATAGGATCACTATTAGAAGGGTTTGTCACATCACACAAGTACACCACTAGAGAACTCAACTTATAGAATCCAAGTCTACATGTCTATCTTGGAATTTCAATCCTCAAACACTAGGTCTTGCCAAGATGCCCGCAGCACCCAAATCTGGATATTGCCCCCATTTTCTCTACCACTCTCTCCATTTGGAGCTTTAGGAATTGTTTCAATATTGGTCTAGTACTTGGATGAATATGAGGATCATTTGGGAGCTATGATTGAGTAGCACTAACATGTTCATCATTGTCACCTAATGGTTGGAAATGTCCTTGAGGGAGGCTTTACACCTACCTCACCCATGTTAATGCTTGAGTTTTTGGAGGTCCCTCATCACCATCTCCATCATCATCACCATCTTCGTCATCATCATCACCATCTTCATCATCACTGTCATTTGTAGGTCCCTCATCACCGTGTCCATCATCATCACCATATTCATCATCACCATGATCTTTATCACCATCACCATCACCATCATCATCAACGTCTTCATCATCATCACCATCATCATCATCATCACCACAAGTGCCCGGTGGATGATTTTCCAAAGTTGACCCCCATGTGCAAAAATTGCACACTCCCTTAGTGAGCAAAACCCTAATTTCCAAGATGGATGTACAAGATGACACTGGGGCCACCGGACCAGAGGGGAGGTGCACCCCTAGCACTATCCTGGTGTCCTGAATCCAACGGAGTTGATGGTTTATCGATCCGAGCCACGGTATTCATTCTATGGCTCGTTCTGTCTCACATCCAAAAGGCCTTCAGGGACACCTGCTGGATACCTGTCGGGGGCATACAACTCCAACTGTGCAACAAAACCGGGTTCTGGCGAGCCATGCAAGTGTGTCTAGGTAAGTTCCGGCTAGGAACGCTAGCCATAGGTGCCCGGTGGATGATTTTCAAAAGTTGACCCCCGTGTGCAAAAATTGCACACTCCCTCACTCAGCAAAACCCTAGTTTCCAAGATGGACGTACAAGATGACACCGGGGCCACTGAAACGGAGGGTATGGGAACCCCTAGCACTATCCCGGCCTCCTGAATCCAACGGAGTTGACCGTTCATTGATCCAACCCACGGTATGTATTCTATGGCTCGTTCCGTCTCACATCCAAAAGGCCTTCAGGGACACCTGCGGGATACCTGTCGGAGGCATAGAACTCCAACCATGAAACAAAACTGGGTTCCGGGAAGTCATGCAAGTGTGTATAGGTAGGTTCCGGCTGGGAATGCTAGCCACAGGTGCCCGGTGGATGATTTTCCAAAGTTGACCCCCGTGTGCAAAAATTACACACTCCCTCAATGAGCAAAACCCTAGTTTCCAAGATGGACGTACAAGATGACACCAGGGCCACCGGACTAGAGGGGAAGGGCACCCCTAGCACTATCCTAACATCCTGAATCCAACGGAGTTGATGGTTCTGTTAAGATCCTAGTGGGCGGCCTTCACTAACATCTTGAGGTTTTGGTGTAACGGTTCGTATCATCTGGTATCAGAGCCTCCACCCAGGTTCAAGTCACAGAGCGGGTGGCAACGCTGGCATTGCAGTGTTCGCCTGGGGCTCGCACGGTGCAAAGGGGACACCACCGTACGGGCGCACATGCAGCCCAGAGTCTGGACTGTGGAATGTGGTGGGATGTTAAGATCCCAGTGGGTGGCCTTCACTAACATCTCGAGGTTTTGGTGTAATGGTTCGTATCAGGTTCGTAAATCCAAGCTACACTCTTCATTATATGGCACGTTTCATTTTGCATCCAAAAGGCCTTTAGGGACACCTGCTGGATACCTGTCGGGGGCATAGAACTCCAACCGTGCAACAAAATTGGGTTCCGGGGAGTCATGCAAGTGTGTCTAGGTAGGTTTCGACTGGGAACGCTAGCCACAAGTGCCTGGTGGATGATTTTCCAAAGTTGACCCCCGTGTGCAAAAATTGCACACTCCCTCACTGAGAAAAACCCTAGTTGCCAAGATGGACATACAAGATGACACCTGGGCCACCGGACCGGAGGGGAGGGGAACCTATAGCACTATCTCGACATCCTGAATCCAACGGAGTCGATGGTTCGTCAATCCAAGCCACGGTCTTCATTCTATGGCTCATTCCGTCTCGCATCCAAAAGGCCTTCAGGGACACCTGCTGGATACCTGCTGGGACCAGGGAATCCTTCGTTGTGTTCCATTAGCTTTCTGACTAGCATTTCGTGCTCTGATAAGTGGTAATTCACCTCTATCATCGAAAACTTGGGTTTATAGGTACCTTCCCTTTCATATTCCTCGTTATCCACAGCTAACACAAGTTAGAGATGCCATTCAAACCCAATTGAAAGCTAAGGAAGTGGTTTTATGTGACGTCATCTTTGGGAATAAACGTTTATGTAAACCAACAGAAGCTCGAACAATAATCCCTGCTTTTAAACACATTCTGGAGAAAGCAAGAGGACAAGTTCATCGAAGCGACTTCATTCATCTGTATTCTCGTAATGTACACATAGTCCATCCTTATCGTGATAAACAAGAGTTTTATAATAGCTTGAACTTTTGGGCATGGTTATCTCCCTGTATTTGATTGTCTGATTGGTTGACAAGCTTGCCTAAAAATCTATACTTTGAACTTCTTTGTTTTATTGCTGAAAATTGGAAGGGATTTTCAAGTCACCTACAAAATGCTCATTTGTTGAAATATGTAAGTTCTTCCAACAACATAGATTTGGCTAGTGTATCAAATGTTGCCGCCCACACCAGAATTTATATTTCGTCAAAGGAGTCGCACATATTGTGGCAAACCAAATGTTATGGGGAGCTTAGAAGTGCCACCAAATATTATTCCATGCCTGAATCTACCCAGAAGGCAATTATAAATTTAGATCCTCGAGAATGCCTGAATCTACCCAGAAGGAAACTATATATTTAGATCCTCGAGAAGGTGAGAAACTGTATGGGTGGTTGAATCAATATCCCAAAATTACAGAGCTTTCTATCTCAAAGTTTGTTGAGCGGCTCCTGGATGTAGTATCAGACTCAACAGACAATAAACTTGTTATCACCACTAGAATGGCCCCAGGGTGCCCGATTAGAATGCTCGTAGCGCCCGAACTGTGGCTCGGTTCGCGAATCCGTCGATTTCGGTGGGTCCGGTATGTCGGTTTTCAGCCAAGGGACCCCCCACAGCGTGCCTTGAAGACCCAGAAGTGGTGCCAATGGGCCATCTCTAGAGCTAGTGTTTTGCTCAGTGATGGCCATTCCAAATTCACTAAAGGGGTGTATTTCTCGTCTGGAGGCCCTCGGGTGTGCATGGCCACCGTGGATAGGTCGACAATGGCCATGTGGACCTGTGGGAGCCGACGAAATCCAATTCTTCTAGTCGGTTTGGGTTCTGTGGCCCTGGAGCAAATCCCCAAAGTGTCCCTGAATGGCCCCGGGGTGCCCGAATAGAATGCCCGTAGCACCCGAACCGTGGCTCGGTTTGTGAATTCGTTGATTCCGGTGGGTCCGAGATGTCAGGTTTCAGCTAGGGGACCCCCCATAGCATGCCTTGAATACCCGAAAGTGGTTCCAATGGGCCATCTCTGGAGCTAGGGTTTTGCTCAGTGATGACCATTCCAAATTTGCTAAAGGGGTTCATTTCTCGTCCGGAGGCCACTGGGCATTCGTGGCCACCGTGGACAGGTCGAAAATGGCCACGTGGACCTGTGGGAGCCGACAGAATCCAATTCCACTCGTCGGTTTGGGTTCCGTGGCCCCAGAGAAAATCCCAAAAGTGTCCCTGAATGGCCCTGGGGTGCTCGACTAGAATTCCTGTAGCACTCGAACTGTGCCTCAGTTCATGAATTCATCAATTCCGGTGGGTTCGAGACACCGGGTTTCAGCTAGGGGACCCCCCACAGTGTGCCTTGAAGACCCGGAAGCAGTGCCAATGGGCCATCTCCAGAGCTAGGGTTTTGCTCAGTGATGGCCATTCCAAATTCGCTAAAGGGGTGCATTTCTCATCCAGAGGCCCCTGGGTGTGCATGGCCACCGTGGACAGGTCGAAAATGGCCATGTGGACCTGTGGGAGCCTACGAAATCCAATTCCACTCGTCGGTTTGGGTTTCATGACCCCGGAGCAAATCCCCGGTGCATTTCTCCTCCAGAGGCCCCCGGGCTTGCGTGGCCACCGTGAATAGGTCCACGTGGCCATTGTTAACTTATCCATGGTTCCCCCACGCATGCCCAAGGGCCTCCAGACGAGAAATGCACCCCTTTAGCGAATTTGGAATGGCCATTACTGAGCAAAACCCTAGCTTCAGAGATGGCCCATTGGCACCGCTTCCGGGTCTTCAAGGCATGCTGTGGGGGGTCCCCTAACTGAAACCTGGTGTCCTGGACCCACCAGAATCGACGGATTCGCGAATCAAGCCACGGTTCAGGCGCTACAGGCATTCTAGTCGGGCACCCTGGGGCCATTCAGGGACACTTTGGGGATTTACTCCGGGGCCACGGAACCCAAACTGACGAGTGGAATTGGATTCCGTCGGCTCCAACAGGTCCATGTGGCCATTATCGACCTGTCCATGGTGGCCACGCACGCCCGGGGGCCTCCAGACGAGAAATGCACCCCTTTAGCGAATTTGGAATGGCCATCACTGAGCAAAACCCTAGCTCCGGAGATGGCCCATTAGCACCACTTCCGGGTCTTCAAGGTATGCTGTGGGGAGTTCCCTAGCTGAAACCCGACGTCTTGGGCCCATAGGAATCGACGAATTTGCGAACTGAGCCACGGTTTGGGTGCTACGGGCATTCTAGTCGGGCACCCTGGGGCCATTCAGGGACACTTTTGGGATTTGCTCCGGGGCCACGGAACCCAAATCGGCGAGCGGAACTAGATTCTGTCGGCTCCCACAGGTCCATGTGGTCATTGTCGACCTGTCCACGGTGGCCACGCATGCCCGGGGGCCTCCGGACAAGAAATGCACCCCTTTAGTGAATTTGGAATGGCCATCACTCAGCAAAACCCTAGTCTGGAGATGGCCCATTAGCATTGCTTCCAGGTCTTCAAGGAACGCTGTGGGGGATCCTTGGTTGAAACCCGGTGTCCCAAGCCCATTGGAATTGACAGATTCGGGATCCGAGCCACGGTTTGGCTGCTTTGGGCATTATAGTCGAGCACCCCAAGGCCATTCTAGTGGTGATAACAAGTTTACTGTCTGTTGAGTCTGATACTACATCCAGGATCCGCTCAGCAAACTTTGAGATAGAAAGCTTTGTAATTTTAGGATACTGATTCAACCACTCATACAGTTTCTCACCTTCTCGAGGATCTAAATTTATAGTTTCCTTCTGGTTAGATTTAGGCATTCTCGAGGATCTAAATTTATAATTGCCTTTTGGGTAGATTCAAGCATGGAATAATATTTGGCGGCACTTCCAAACTCCCCAGACCATTTGGTTAGCCACAATATGTGCGATTCCTTTGACGAAAGATAAATTCTAGTGTGGGCAGAAACATTTGATACACTAGCCAAATCTATGTTGTTGGAAGAACTTACATATTTCAACAAAGGAGCATTTTGCAGGTAACTTGAAAATCCCTTCCAATTTTTAGCAATAAAACAAAGAAGTTCAAAGTACAGATTTTCAGGCAAGCTTGTCAGCTAATCAGACAACCGAATACAAGGAGATAACCACGCCCAAAAAGTTCAAGCTATTATAAAACTCTTGTTTATCAAGATAAGGATGGACTATGTGTACATTACGAGAATATAGATGAATGAAGTCGCTTCGATGAATTTGTCCTCTTGCTTTCTCCAGAATGTGTTTAAAAGCAGGGAGTATTGTTCGAGCTTCTGTTGGTTTACATAAATGTTTATTCCCAAATATGACATCACATAAAACCACTTCAATAGCTTTAAATTGGGTTTGAATGGCATCTCTAACTTGTGTTAGCTGTAGATAACAAGGAATATGAAATGGAAGGTACCTATAGACCCAAGTTTTTGATTATAGAGGTGAATTACCACTTATCAGAGCATGAAATGCTGAACAAAAGGCTAATGGAACACAGCGAAGGATTCCCTGGTCCCGCCAAGTATCCAACAAGTGTCCCTGAAGGCCTTTTGGATGCGAGATGGAACGAGCCATAGAATGAAGATCGTGGCTCAGATCGATGAACCATCGACTCCATTGGATTCAGGACGCCGAGATAGTGCTAGGGGTGCCCCTCCCCTCCGGTCCGGTGGTCCTGGTGTCATCTTGTACGTCCATCTTGGAAACTAGGGTCGCTCAGTGAGGGAGTGTGCAATTTTTGCACACGGGGGTCAACTTTGGAAAGTCATCCATTGGGAACTTGTGGCTAGAATTCCCAGCCATAACCTACCTAGACACCTAGACACACTTGCATGACTCCTCGGAACTCGGTTTTGTTGCACGGATGGAGTTCTATGCCCCCAGCAGGTATCCAGTAGGTGTCCTTGAAGGCCTTTTGGATGCAAGATGGAATGAGCCATAGAATTCAGACCGTAGCTCGGATCGATGAACCGTCAAATCCATTGGATTCAGGACGCCAAGATAGTGCTAGGGGTGCCCCTCCCCTCCAGTCTGGTGGCCCCGGTGTCATCTTGTACGTCCATATTGGAAACTAGGGTTTTGCTCAGTGAGGGAGTGTGCAATTTTTGCACATGGGGGTCAACTTTGAAAAATCATCCACCAGGCACCTATGGCTAGCATTCCCAACCGGAACCTACCTAGACACACTTGCATGGCTCCCCGGAACCCATTTTTGTTGCACGGTTGGAGTTCTATGCCCCCGGCAGGTATCCAGCAGGTGTCCCTGAAGGCCTTTTGGATGCGAAACGGAACGAGCCATAGAATGAAGACCGTGGCTCGGATCGACGAACTATCTGCTCCATTAGATTCAGGACTCTGGGATAGTGCTAGGGGTTCCCCTCCCCTCAGGTCCAGTGGCCCCGGTGTCGTCTTGTACGTCCATCTTGGAAACTAGGGTTTTGCTGAGTGAGGGAGTGTGCAATTTTTGCACACGGGGGTCAACTTTGGAAAATCATCCACTGGGCACCTATGGCTAGCGTTCCCAGTCGGAACCTACCTAGACACACTTGCATGACTCCCGGAAACACGGTTTTGTTGCACGGTTGGAGTTGTATGCCCCCGGAAGGTATCTAGTAGGTGTCCCTGAAGGCCTTTTGGATGCGAGATGGAACAAGCCATAGAATGAAGACCATGGTTCGGATTGACGAATCGTCGACTCCGTTGAATTCAGGACGCTGGGATAGTTCTAGAGGTGCCCCTCCCCTCCAGTCTAGTGGCCCCGGTGTCATCTTGTAAGTCCATCTTGGAAACTAGGGTTTTGCTCAGTGAGGGAGTGTTCAATTTTTACACATGGGGGTCAACTTTGAAAAATCATCCATCGGGCACTTGTGGTGATGATGATGATGATAGTGATGATGATGAAGACATTGATGATGATGGTGATGGTGATGGTGATGAAGATCATGATGATGATGATGGACACGGTGATGAGGTACCTATAGATGACAATGATGATGAAGATGGTGATGATGATGACAAAGATGGTGATGATTATGGAGATGGTGATGGTGATGGTTCTGTCTCGCATCCAAAAGATGGAGATGGTGATGATGATGAAGATGGCGACGGTTATGATGATGGTGATGGTGGTGGAGTTGATGGTGATGGTGATGGTGATGATGAAGAAGATGGTGATGATGATGAAGGCATTGATGATGATGGCGATGGCGATGAAGATGATGACAATGATGATGAAGATGGTGATGATGATGGACACGGTGATGAGGGACCTATAGATGACAATGATGATGAAGATGGTGATGATGATGATGATGGTGGTGAAGTTGATGGTGATGGTGATGGTGATGATGAAGATGGTGATGGTTCCGTCTCGCATCCAAAAGATGGAGATGGTGATGCTAACGAAGATGGTGATGATGAAGATGGTGACGTTGATGATGATGGTGATGGTGGTGAGGTTGATGGTGATGGTGATGGTGATGGTTCCGTCTCACAACCAAAAGATGGATATGGTGATGATGATGAAGATGGTGATGATGATGAATATGGTGATGTTGATGATGATGGTGATGGTGGTGAAGTTGATGGTGATGGTGATGGTGATGATGAAGAAGATGGTGATGGTGATGAAGGCATTGATGATGATGGCGATGGTGATGAAGATGATAACAATGATGATGAAGATGGTGATGATGATGGACACGGCGATGAGAGACCTACAGATGACAATGATGATGAAGATGGTGATGATGATGATGATGGTGGTGAATTTGATGGTGATGGTTCCATCTTGCATCCAAAAGATGGAGATGGTTATGAGGACGAAGATGGCGATGATGATGAAGATGGTGACATTGATGATGATGGTGATGGTGGTGAGGTTGATGGTGATGGTGATGATGGAGATGGTGATGGTTCTGTATCGCATCCAAAATATGGAGATGGTGATGATGACGAAGATGGTGATGATGATGAAGATGGTGACGTTGATGATGATGGTTGTGAGGTTGATGGTGATGGTGATGGTGATGATAAAGATGGTGATGGTTCTGTCTCGCATCGAAAAGATGGAGATGGTGATGATGATGAAGATGGTGATGATGATGAAGATGGTGATGTTGATGATGATGGTCATGGCGGTGAAGTTGATGGTCATGGTGATGGTGATGATGATGATGGCGATGGTGAAGAAGATGATGAAGATGGTGATGATGATGGACACGGTGATGAGGGACATAAAGATGACAATGATGATGAACATGGTGATGATGATGGAGATGGTGATGAGGGACCTAGAGATGACAATGATGATGAAGATGGTGATGAGGGACCTAGAGATGACAATGATGATGAAGATGGTGATGATGATGAAGGCATTGATGATGATGGCGATGGTGATGAAGATGGTGATCAAGATGATGATGATGATCGAGATGTTGATGATGATGATGTTGATGATGATGAAGATGATGGAGATGTTGATGAGGAACCTAGAGATGACAATGATGATGAAGATGGTGATGATGATGATGATGGTGATGATGATGAAGACGTTGATGATGATGAAGATGGTGATGTACATTGCATATTAATGGTGTGGCTTGGTCTAAAGCATTGACAAGAGTCATGAGTGAGGTAGGTCTAAAGAAACTTATTTTTTGGAGTGGTGTTGCATTTTGAAGTTCCCTTGGTCATTGTGTTCTAGTTGCATTGTTGGTTTTGGCTATTTGTTCCCTATGCTAGGAGTTTTTTTTTTTTCTTTAACTTGTGTGCAGAGCTCTAGGCATTCATCTAAAATTTTCCCGATCTATCTATCCAAGTTCATTCTACCTTCATTAATGAGTTTTGACCTCAAATTTCAATCTTCTTCTATGGTCATGTATTATTTATCTTGGGGAATTTATTTATATCCAATGTATTTGACTCTAAGAACCTCTCATGTGTGATTATAAAAAATCAAGATTCTCTCAATCCCCAAACATGCCCTTTCAAAGATTTTTTGTATCTTTGAGTGTGGTATGGGTGCCAACATGAGGTTTTGTCTACTAAGGATGGATCTTGGAGTCTTGACCATGGTTGGGGTGATGACAATGAGGTTCATATGACTCCAATGAATCTTCCATGGATCATGGGGTAAAATGATCTCTTAAGTATTATTGCATGTGAACTTGCACGTACCAAGCTACAACAAATCTTTCACAGGAGTGGATTTGTCTATGTGAATAAATAAGTGGAAAGATTTTAGCAACAAGACCTATCAATTTTAACTTGGAAGTATGGGAAATGTTCAAAGTGAGATTGAGAGGCTTGATGGTGATTGTAGTAGTGGGAATGGTATTGTTGAGAATGATGTCATGATAGTGGAATTAAACATTAAGATGGTGACCCTAGAGCTTGGATCCTATCTAGAAACACGAGAGCCTAGCCTAAAAACCCTAGTTGGTAGCGTAAACCCTAGTTTGCATTCTAATCACGATAAAACCCTATTATGTAGCCTGAGATCTAGCCCTAAATTATAATACATATAAAGATTAAATCATTTTCATTGTACATATATATTCATCTGCATACATTTGAATCCAAATCACTATACACATATATGCATAGCTTCTCATCTATATAGCAAAGGTGCATACAACTAGAAAACTGTTGTACCTAGCACCGGATACCTAATTTAGAAACCTAATGGTTTGAAATTGGTTGTACCATTAAGATTTTTATATGGTGGATACGCACTCCTATGGAAACCTTCTCAATGGATGGAAAACCTAATATTATCATAACATTAGTAAGGCTTAGTCCAACATATAGTAATGCTTACATGTTCTAGTGTTGATGATGCACTAATGGATGCATGCAACTTGATGGTGATTGTAGTAGTGGGCATGGTATTAGTGAGAATGATGTCATGATAGTGGAATTAAACATTAAGATGGTGACCCTAGAGCTTGGATCCTAGTCTAGAAACACAAGAGCCTAGCCTAAAAACCCTAGTTGGTAGCGTAAACCCTAGTTTGTATTCTAATCACAATGAAACCCTATTATGTAGCCTAAGATCTAGCCCTAAATTATAATACATGTAAAGATTAAATCATTTTCATTGTACATATATATTCATGTGCATACATTTGAATCCAAATCACTATACACATATATGCATAGTTTCTCATCTATATAGCAAGGGTGTATACAACTAGAAAACCGTTGTACCTAGCACCATATACCTAATTTAGAAACATAATGGTTTGAAATTGGTTGTACCATGAAGATTTTTGAATGGTGGATTTGCACACCTATGGAAACCTTCTCAATGGATGGGAAACCTAATATTATCATCACATTAGTAAAGCTTACTCCAACATGTAGTAATGCTTACATGTTCTAGTGTTGATGACACACTAATGGATGCATGCAACTTGATGAGGGTGTATTTGTGACTCCATTGATGTAATGCACTTGTTCTAAATGTCTTTAACAAGTGTATGAGTGTCCAATAGATGAATTATGATGTCCTAATACCCCTCTATCCCTTCCAGACAAAATTCGACAGCATTTGGGGTATTGGGGTAACAAGTTGGTGTGTTGAGGTGGATATAGCCTCAAAAATACACCTCATAGTAGTCACTTATTGTAATGTCAACTATACATGTGTTTAAGTCAACATGTCTACATAAAATTAGATCGCTATCACATAATGATAAATTAAGGAATTCCTAATTGTAAATGGTAGTGGATGTGATGGTCATCAAATCAAAGGTGGCTATATCCGTGAGTGAGAATTAATGAACTAGCTATATATTGTGCTCAAGGTTGTCCTATTTGTATGGTAACAATTGATTAAGAAATGATTCCATAACTTGGTTATTAATTTGTTGCATGATCTTAAGTGGAAAAAATGGTCAAAATAAATACTAGTGACGACATTTCATTATGTAGAGTATGGACATTTTGGATCTCATTATGTAGAGTTATTAAAAATCATGTTGGATCTCATTTTAACCTTTTGACGACAATGGACATTTTCTATTTTTAAGTATTCTTTTCCTAGTAATCAAGTTCCCATTATATATCTTATGTGCCATGAGGTGTAATTTGTCCATCCATTTATTCCGTTTGTTTTTAGATTAATTCTCACACATGATTTTGTTTGAGTTAGCCTATGTTTACAATGTTTTTTTAACATAGATACCATTAGAAGCTTTTACATGTGGAAAGATAAACCAAGTTGAACTATGATATCCAACTTCTCTTCTAAGATCTAAGTAAAACCAAAATTTACACAACATCACATCATGATACACACAACATGAGACAACCACATTAGACAATGAGAGATATAAATCACATAACTGAAAATCCATGTACATCGAGGCTACAAAACTCATCCAAACATATACAATTTCTGGAAAATAGTGGAACATGGTTCCCAATGTACGTACAATGGCAACTCGTGCCCTACACAAAATGCGATAACTCATGCCATAGATACAAAATACATGGCAACTCGTGCCGTAGATACAAAGTACATCAAAACTGGTGCACAAAAGTGCCTCATCGTGGCTAATGTACATAACATGTTGTGTGTCAAGCATTGTGACCACCTCCATCACTCCCAGGCGTCCAAAGTCGATCTTCCTACTCTTTGAGCTACCGGTGCCTCGGGTCTTGCTCCGTCTAGGAGTAGTCCGTCTCTCCGGGCTCTAGAACAAATGATATAAGATACCGCCATTTTCAAGCATTTGCAACATTTACCACATTTATAAAACAAATGTAGAATTCGAATCTTAAATAAATCACCTCTGACGTGAGTGGGAAACATTGGACAGGTGTCCTAGATCTGCGGAGCCTCTCAACAATTCCAGACTACAACATTTACAACAATCCTTTCATTGAAAAGTAATAATTGCTTAAATTAATTTTTGTTAATGCATCAAAATATTTTCATAAATTAACTTGATTCTCACCGTGAACACCTCCGACGATGGACATGGTTGGGCTTCTGGGCTAGCAAGTGGAGCAGATGGCTGAACAACCAGCTCCGATGCAGTGATGGGGGGGGGGGCACAGATGTAGTGGCAGCCACTATAGGTGAAACCACTGGAGATACTGATGAGGATACTGGAAGAGTAGATGCCACAATAGTGGCGGGAAGTGGGGATGATATGGTGGGAGAAGACATGGTGGTATGGGGTGGAGGAGGATGTCGTGGGCGATGAACTCCTTCCAGTTGTACGATAGAAGGTATCGAACGAAAAGGGATAGGGGAGATGTTGAGGGATGGTGCATGGGAGGGCAGTCCTGCATGGAGGGAGGAGGATGGACAAATGGGAGGTTGTGGACGAAGAGGGGAAGGTGGAAGGAAGGGGCAGCGTGGATGAATGGGGGAGGATGGATAGACATGGGGGCGTGGATAAATTGGGGAGGATGTATGGACGGGGTGGGGGGGGCCGAGTGGGGGAGGATGGATGGGGGGGGGGAGTATGGCCAGAGAGGGGGGGTTGGATGGAAGGGAGGGGATGGACTTAGGGAGGGGTTTAGATGGAAGCGACGAAGGGGACTCATGGGAGAGGGTGGATACATAGGACTAAAATGGGGAGACGCAGCTGTTGGTGGCACCTACATATACATTTGTAATATCACAATTTAGTAAACAAACAATAAATTAAACCATAGTAAGACGTAACAAATCAAATTAAAAGCATGCTTATAACTACACATTGTACCTGTGTATATGGTGATGTGCCAATCCCTGGCGAGGGTGGTTGATCCTCGTCATCACATAACACCTATGGACAACAAAATGCATGCATGTTATGAACATGTTAAAAAAGTCATTATCTAGGCAATCAAGATATTCAAAAACATTGTAAAAACTATCAGCGTGTATGCCATAAATATAAATACTTGAGTAATATAAATGACATAAGTAATAACAATATTGTGTCAGGTACTGAAAATACCTCCGTGTGGGGTGCCGCAATTTCAGTTGCAGCTGCCGTTACTGCATCCAGGTTGGGAGATCCTACGTTCTCCCATCTTGGTGTATCAGCTCTGAATAACTGTACATTGAAATAATAGTTTAAGTCAAACAAAAATACTTTAAAAATACTTTACAAGTTATCAAGTGATGATTGAAAACACATTAAAAAAATTGCTGACCTGATCCATATAACAATCCTCAATCGGGCCAGGGCAAGTGTGCCCGCAATGGGGAAAAAGATGTGGAATTTCCCCCTTCGAACTGGAATTCCCAACATAGCTACCACCGGTCACAGGTGTATCCTGGCCCTGTCGTGAAGGCCCTGCACCTGGATCTCTATCAAGGTCAACCGACCTCTCCACTGTAGTCATTGCTACAAAGGAGGTGTGTTTGAGGAGTCCACATGGAACATTCCTCATTGCCACCTTGATCTTATCAAGCTTGTGGGGCAACTGAGGTGGCTGGGGAGAGGGTTTGGGGTTGCGCCTCGGAGCTGGTGGCCCTCTCAGTGGGTTCCTCCTAGCAACAGGTCGATCTTAGGCAGAGCCACGCCCAACACCGTAGAACTCGGTTATGTCATAATAGTTGACATATAAACCGAGGCAAAACTCAACCCACAGTTGGCAAAGGAATTACTATGGAACCTCACTATTAATCAGGGAGGTTTACCATACACCATGAACCACCTCCGCATCCAATTGTCCCTCCACGGTTGGTAATGACACCAATCCATGCAGACACGTGGCTTTGTAATGTTCAGTGGTTGGTTTTATTTCGGATCGCTAAACATACTATATAATTGGGCTTTTGTAATGTTCAAATCTTTTATTGCTTCCTTGGAGATGCCCGTGGAGTAGTACTCCCGCATCCTAGCTCTAAATTGAGTAATGTTGGTCAATTGCTGGTGTGCATGGATGAGGAAGTCAATTGAGTTCTCAATTGACGTGGAAATATACAATTGAGATGGTTCCCTCGAGTTTCTAAGTTCGTGAGTGTGCACTCACATTTCATTTACATAATGGTTAAGGTCATCTTGTTCAAAATTGGGTTGGGGGTTTTGGTTTTGTTCGGCATTTGGATTGTGTTCACGATTTTCTTTGGCATTGGGTCCAAGGTTTGGGTTTTCTTGTGTTCCACCGGACTCGGGGTTAACATCTTGTTCACTCATTGTCTCAGTTTACAATCTGCAATAGAAAATTGGTTCATTGTTTTCAAAATTTGGGAATTATTACAATTAAATAAACAAAAAAAATCAAAACATTGACACAAATAATGAATAAAATGAAAAAAAAAGTGATATTTACCTATTAATCGAAGTGTTGATGAGTTTGTAGGTGTTGTTGGGTGGTTTTGGAGTTGATTTGGCCTCCTTTGGTGGTTGAATCAACGTGCATGCAGAGGAGGAGGACGCGCTCGACCAAATGGAACAATGGGGAAATTGTGCTCTATTTTTTTTTTTAACAGAGGCGCGTGCACGCCACCGTTGCGCGCACGCACCTTGGTTCGGTACCGAACCTAGCAGCGCATGCGAGCTACCTTAGGTGCATACGCGCCATTTTTTTTTTTCCGCTAGAGCACCCCTATTGCAATGAAAATGGGGACCATCTTCGTGCGCCCACCTGCTAGAGTCATTGGAGCAGTTGGCTTCCATACACAGATAATTACTCTGCTCCTGTAAAGTTTTAGGTTCTGAATTGACATTCTTCCTTTACATTCATAGGCAAAAAAAACATAGATGTTGTGTCTTTTGTTTGTTTTCCCAAAAAAAACATGGCAGGCTTGTGGGTTCAAATTGTGAAATGTAGGTATCAAAAAATAGAATTCAGAGTTTATGTTTTGGCTTTGAGATGACAGTTGCATGGATGCAGCTTGGCCCTAATAAGTTGTGACAGTACAATGAGAGAAAACTATAACATAGTCTTTAGAATTTTGGAAAAAAAATAGCAATTGCAGGAAATTATAACAAAATCCTTTCAATTTCAAAAAAATATCAGATTAAATTAAAAAATGCCAATTCATTTTTGCTCGGCTATAGAAACATTTGATCGATTTTTTCTCTATGGATTTATTCTTTTCCATTGCAATTGTTCTTTTAAAAAAAAATGAGATTGTTGTGACCTTTGATGCTTGTTTCTATGTGCATGCTTTTGTTAGACTTCGAGTAGTCAGTTTGATGAAGGTTTTTTCTTCCGTGGGAAAAGAAAAAAGCAGTCCTTATTCAAAAAATAGTCATGTTTCCAGAGATACTATATTCATGAACTTCAACCTATTTCATATTAATGGAAATTTGAACTTATTTGATCAATTTTTCTATATGGCTTTCCCTTTGTGAGTTGCAGTTGTTGCTTTTAATGAAAATTGAGGTTGTTACGATGTGCATGATTTTGTTAAATTTTGAGTAGTGAGTTTGATGAATATTTCTTCTTTTGTGGGCAAAGAAAAACATTCCTTATTCATAAAATAGTCATGTTGTCAGAAATACTAGATTCACCAGGCTAAAGTGATTTCATCTTGATGGAAATTTGAACTTATTCTTGCATGACGGGACACCAGTCTATTGCATGTCGATAAATTAAAGGGGTATTGTTCCTTCTCCTGTTTCATGCGCTTGCAAGACCCAAGATTAGCATTGGTGGTCAACAAGAATTAGAGCTAGTTGGTATAGTAGCAACTAGGAAATTATTCTTGGTTTGATTTATTATTGCATCTTATGTAAAATCATTTTCAAATATTGCTAATATCTTTTTGCCTTTCCTTTTGAAAAAATGTCGTTATATAATTTGTATATCATGTTCAAATATTGTTGATATGCTTTTCCAATTGGCTTGAAAAAAACACTGTCAAATGCTTCTGTGAAGTTGAGGTCGAGTTTGTAGTGCTAGTGCAATGTCCAGCATGCATTGAGACTTTTGACTGCAATGCAATTTGCAATTGTCTATGTGGATATGCCTGTTTGGCGTTATCAGTGTGCATAGACATTTTATTTTTAAAAACGTTTTCAAGGAAACGTCATATGTGTGGACAAATGCTTCTTTAGAAAGAGAAAAGTTTATTGTTTCTTTTGCTGCATTGATCAATTGATTATAGCAAAATTGCTTTTGCATGCTTTAGTAGGCATTGTTCTATTGCTCAGGGTTGTTTCAAATGTTTGATTTTCATTTGATCCTATTAAGCTTGCATACTATTTGCATTGCACTTTTTTGCAAGGGATATTTGTAACTAGTCTTGATTCTATGCAACTATCTTTATTTTGTAGTTTTGGTAGGTCAATACAATTGTATATGTGGAGTAGAGCATAGGCAAATGGTAAGGCGTTCAACTTAATGCTATTTAAACTGTCATAAGGTAATAGAACAAGACTTTAGTTATGCCAATTTAATTATTATTCAATGAACCTGATTCCTCTTTGATTGCAAATTTCACAAATAGCCCACTATTCCTAGTACATTTTCTCCAGACGCTAGATAACCTTTCATGAATCTTGTTTATTGTTAATGTAATTGTCCATAACATCTAGCCTTGAAGCCAGGTATTTCAGTTTCATCTAAGCACATTGCAAGTGAAATTGGCATGACCAGCTTGAAATTCCTCAAAAATTTTATAGATTGTGGGTACCCAACGGAAATTCTATATCAAAAATGAAAAACCATTCAGCTGAACATAGTTATATTGATTGGTGAGTGAGATGTACTATTCTAATTGGTGGGATTTTTGCAAACCCTAATGTTTTTTAGGGCATCTAGTCAGTGTAGTATGCCTATGCATCCAACATTTTCAATTTCAATTTAGCAATGTAGGATGGCGGGCAAACTGAGTTGAGCCATAGAGGAGCCTGGATTATAATATTTACTTGCTCATTATTGTCACATAATTAAGATGTAGGGACTTCTTTAGACTTGATTTGTTTTTGGAAGCTATCATGAATTTGGAAAAATACTTGGGTTTGTATATTTGCAAGAGGACATGGATTAGGTTTGGATATTTGTAAGAATACACGTATTAGGTTTGGATATATTATCTTTGTGAAAATGAATCATATTTTTCAAATGGCCATTTTTGCAATAAATTTCAGTCATCAAGGTTAGTAATTCAATCTTTTTCATAATTTAAGTTCATATCACCAATTAATCATAGTCCAATTAATTCATGTTTCATGTATATATTTTTCAAATCTTGAAAAATCTAATTTAGAATGGCACAATGCATTGATGAGCTATGGACAAAATGCACACACTAGACAATATTTGAGAGTGGGAAGCATTGTATCTTCTTGTTAAGTTTTCACTGTGGCTTTTTCCAAGTCCTGTTGTTGGCAATAAAAAATCATGTACGGGATACATAGGACATGGCATGTGGCCCTCCACAGATACTCTGACCTCCCTACAAGGATTGATTTCTAGAATCATTGGACAAATAGAGTTAGAGCAAAGCGAAATTGCTATATGTTTATGTGAGTCGAAATCTGTTTGATGCAACAAATGGCATAGAAATCTATTTGAGCAAAAGCAGTCTAAGAATACTGGCCTCATAGATATCTTCTTGCTGGGTTATATCATGTTTCTTCGATTGATTGATTATAGCAAAATTGCTTTCCATGCTTTCATTTGCATTGTTCTATTGCGAATTTCTACTTCAAATGTATGATGTTCATTTGATGCTATAAAGTTTACATGCTATATTCATTGCATTGTTTTAGAATGGCTTGCAAATGGTTTGGTTCTATATAGAAATTGATGCACAAAGATGATAGCTTTGCCAAATTATGATTACATTGCAAACACAAATTTTAAAAAAGTTCAACTAGATTGGGTTTCTTGCATTGGTTGATTGATTATAGCAAAATTGATTTCCATGCTTTCATTGGCATTGTCCTGTTGTGATTGCCGACTTCAATTTTTTAATGATCATTTGACACTGTAAAGCTTGTATGCTATGTGCATTTTGCTCTTTTGCAATGGCTTGGACATAGACTTGGTTCTATATAGCAATTGATGGACAAACTATGAACACAGTGCACACACACACGACAATATTTGAGAGTAAAAAAACATTGTTGCTTCTTGATGACTTTTCACCATGGCCTTTGACAAGCCCCGTGGCTACCAATGTAAAACCATGTCTAGGATACGTAGGACATGCCATGTGGCCACCCACACATACTCCGGGAAAAAGGACATAAATAGTATGTAGTGTTTGTAATGTTCCTTTGCAAGGTAAGGAAACCACCAGGTCCCTGCAAGGGTTGATTTGTAAAATCATTAATCAAATATACTCAAAGAAAAGTAAAATAGTTGTTTGTTTATCTAAGTCAAACTCTCTTTGATACAACAAATGCCAAAGAAAAGAAAAGTGGTAAAAATAGAAAAAATGAACAAACATAAAATCTAAGAAGAGTGGCTCAATAGATATCCTATTTTTGTGTTATAGTACATTGCTTTTACAAAAGCATCAAATAGCATCTAAAAAAAAATTGCTTTACAACAAATCCACACTTCTCTTTCTCTTGTTGTTTCATGCATTTTGTTTTCCATTGTCTTTGTTCAAGTTTTTTTAATCCTTGGACACTGACCACATCTTAGTCAAAACAAAAATGCAGGTGATTTAAAAAAAAAGGGTCTTCAACTAGGCTACATCAGTAGGGTAGAGGATGGAGAAGAAAAAAACTAAAGGAAGCAAATGTTGTAGTGCCAACAAGCTTGTGGATGCAAGAAAGAGAACAGAAAATGGTCTGAACAATAGCATTTTAGCATAAGGTTTTGCTACGAGCGGGTAATGCTATACGGGCATAGACAATGCTTTGGCTAGATTTCATTTGTTTCGACTAAGGAATTTTCATTATTTTCCAAGAGATTGTCTATTTGATTCATTGGTTGTTTTGCTGCACTTTCGATATACACCATTGGAGATAAGAGAAGGGATTGTGAATCATTTCCGTCTCTGTTTAGATCGCAATGATCCTAATGCCTTGCAGTCAATGCATTTAGACTTGGCAATCGAATATCTAGTAGACTTGCACAATGTTGTAAATGTTTCAATCTATTTGGATCGGATGTTCCAATCTGCTTCACAGCCAAGCAAGGAACATATTCATGGAATTTGTGGTGATATTTTTTGTATCAAATGGTTTTGCAAATGGTTGAATGTACCAGTGGCAATTTGGTCATTGACCCAAAAAACCAAAATATATTCATTTCAATTCTAAGCAACTATCGTATTGTTACAATCTCCTTTTCCCTTATCAGAACCCATAATTTGGTCATTTTAAATCGCTTTTGTCATATAAATTGCAAAAAGAGATGCACCATCAATGTTCTGTATGCTCTGCAATGACCAATGAAAACCAATGTAATGGGAATGAAATTGAAATTTCATCTTGGCAACAACTATTGTCCAAACAAGGTTTTTGTATTTATGTTCTTGTCACTGGTGATTCCCATGACTCTCTATTTGAATCTATTTCCAAATTGACAATGTTTTTTTATGGGAAAAGTGTAAGAAAATCCATTGTGTAAATGTTTTACAATTGTTTCAATTCAAATGACAATAGAGAAGCAAACTACATAGATGTTTATCTCCACTCTGACACAATCCATAGTAAATCATTTGTTTCTGGATGGGAAGGATACATGGTTAATTTAGCAAAGCCATTTTGCATTGGAGGCATAGAAGGAGATCAATTTGCCATTAAATGGCTATGTGAATTGTTTGATGTTAATATATATGTATGGGATACTAGATTTGAGAAAATAGGCGTGGAATTTCATCCAATAAATAATTGTTCAAAAATTTTATTTCTAATGTAGCATGCAATGGATGGATCACATTTACATTTTCATCTATTGTTACAGAAAACTTGCCCATCTATGTCTTCGTCTATGTTTTGTTGCTTGTCAAATGATTCTTTACCTATTACAATTGATATTTGCTTGCCAGCGCAACAAGACATTGCAAATAAAAGCATCCCTAAACAAAAAATGGAAAGTCCCTTTTGTAAAAAAAAAGGAACATTGGTCAAGCCAAGGAGGAAGCTAAAAAACAAAGGTTTGTCAAAGAACAAAACAACCAAAATCTCTTTGACATGGGTATGGACATTGAATCTGTCGATGAAACTTGCTCATGATCTAAAGATAAGATGAAAGTTTGGCTTGTTCGGGTACACAGGGTACTACCAAAGGACCGAACACCAAGAGCAACCACTTCACACAAATAGATCACAGTTCAACATATCGATGTTTTGACGTGGTTTAAACCCTCTTGAGGGAAACACTCCACGGCCTTGGCCAAATAGCTTCTACGGGACAATTTATTATGCAAAGAAAGAAAGTTACAAATGAGCTTCTCATAATCGATCAACTAAACAATGACCCTCCATGCTCTTTAAATAGAGATCATGGACCAATCGGGTGTTAAGCCACGGATCAAGGTTAGGTTTGATCTAAGAGAAGTTGAGTCATCGGATCACTCTATGTCGGAAACATATCGTGACCGTCAGATTAAGTATTTACAAATGCATACTAATGCATACTAAAGAAACACACTATCCCTAACGGATATATTACACAAGTTGATCTAAACTAACTCCTAAGTGTCTAAATATCCTAACATCCCCCCTTAAGAACAACTTGGGATAGGATTGAAGGATTTACAAAAGTGACACTATTAGGAGAAGGAAGGAGGCATTAGAGCCTATCCCCCCTTAATGACAAGTTCTTGAACTCCTAACATAGATCGAAGTTTAGAAAACTTCGCTTCTATAAGAGACTTGGTGAAGATGTCTGCAACTTGATCATTTGTAGGGCAAAAGAGCACTTCAAGAACACGATCATGAACAAGATTTTTGATGAAGTGCATATGTAGCTCAATGTGTTTGCTGCGTTGATGTAGAACTGGATCTTTGGCAAGCTTGATGGCACTTTGATTGTCACACCAAAGAGAAGTAGGCTGCTGCTGCTCGAATCCAAACTCTGAAAGGATCTGTCGAAGCCATAAAGCTTCCTGACTGGCATTAACTGCTGCTCAATATTCTGCCTCTGCTGAAGAAAGAGCAAGAGCTTGTTGTTTCTTACAAGCCCAAGTAATAGGTCCAGATCCCAGACTGAAAACATAACCTGCAGTAGACTTTCGATCATCAGGATCACCGGCCCAATCTGAATCAGTGAAACCAACCAACAAAGGTTTCCCCCCTGTACTGTAATGAATCCCAAACTGAAATGTACCTCGAATATATCGAAGTATTCTTTTAGCTGCTTTCCAGTGACTTTCATGAGGTGTCTGCATATAACAGGCATCACGACCAATGACAAAGGAAAGGTCAGGACGGGAATGAGTCAAGTATAAGACACTACCAACAAGCTGACGATACAAGGTGGCATCGACTTCAGGTGAAGTACAAGTGGCAGAAAGTTTGACTCCAAACTGGAAGGGAGAAGGGGTTGGTGTACAATCTTCCATGTGAAAGCGACGAAGAAGGTCACAAGCATACTTAGACTGAGAAAGAAAGATGCCTTCTTTGGTTTGCAGGACTTGGAGACCAAGAAAATAATGCAAATGTCCTAAGTCTGACATTTCAAAATTTTGCTTAAGACTGGATTTCACATGGGTTATAAGCTTAGGGTCACTACCAGTAAGAATAAAGTCATCAACATATAGAATAAGTATGATGAGATGGTTTCCTACTTTCTTGGTATAGACATTGGGGTCAGAATGGCATCTAGAAAAACCAGTGTCATGGAGAAAGTTATCCATTTTGGCATACCAAGCTCTAGGAGCTTGCTTAAGGCCATATAAGGATTTCTTAAGGCGGCAGACAAGGCTAGAGTTATTCTGAACATAGCCAGGAGGTTGTTCCATGTAAATTTCCTCCTGTAAATCACCATGTAAGAAGGAAGACTTGACATCCATTTGATGGACTTCCCAGTTGTGTAAGGCTACAAGGGAAAGAACAAGGCGGATGGAGTTCATTTTTGCGACAGGAGCAAAGGTTTCATGGTAGTCAATCCCTTCAACTTGGGAAAAATCTTTGGCAACTAACCTTGCCTTAAGTCTTTCAACACTTCCATCTGATGCATACTTAGTTCTGTAGACCCATTTACATATGACAAGTTTTCTTCCTTTGGAAGAGGTACAAGATCCCAAGTATCGTTCGCTATTAAGGAACGATATTCTTCATCCATGGCTGCATCCCAATCTGGATTCCCTGAAGCTTTTGCAAAAGTTTCTGGATCATGATTCTTGGAAACTTGAGCCAAAAGAAAAGAGGCTCGCTGAAACTGAGAATGTGTTCGACGTTGATCTCTAGGATCACCGAAAAGATCACCAACTGCTTCACATGTTGAACGGACCCATCGAGGAAGCACTTGTGCTGGTGCAACTGGAGGAACATGAGCACGCAGAGGTAGATTTTCATCCTCACTGTCATCATCAGAAACTGGAGTTGGAAACCTGTCAAGGAAGTTTGAAGAAGAAGAATAAGGCACAAACGCCGAATCAGGCTCGCAGGCCAAAGATGGCACAATCGTTGAGTTAGGCTTGTAGGCTAAGAGATTTTCATCAAATTTAACATCTCTTCTAATGATTATATTATGAGAATGTGGTTGAAGAAGTCTATAACCTTTTACATCTTCAGAATATCCAACAAATATGCACTTTTCACTTTTAGGCTGCAATGCTTTCCGTTTTTCATCCGGAATGTGAGCCCATGCTTCACTACCAAACACATGAAAGTGACTTACATCAGGTTTAGTTTTACTCCATGCTTCTTCCGGTGTTATACCTTGTAATGCTTTTGTGGGGGTGTGATTAACTATGTAATTTGCACAATTTATGGCTTCAGCCCAAAATTGAAGACTTAGTCCCTTAGATTGGAGCATACAATTAGCTATTTCTTTTAAAGTGCGGTTCTTCCGCTCAGCTACACCATTTTGTTGTGGTGTATATGGAACAGTGTGCTATTGTTGGATGCCTTGTTCAGTGCAGAAAGTAGTGAACTGTTTGTTAACATATTCTCCTCCATTGTCAGATCTTAACTTAATAATTTGATGACCAGATTGTTTTTCAACAAAGGCCTTGTAGGCCAAGAACATGTTAAATACTTCGCTCTTAAGTTTTAGGAAATAAACCCAAGTGTGTCTGGTGTAATCATCAATGAAAGTTAAGAAATATTTGAAACCAGAAAAGGAAGCAGATGGAAGAGGACCACACAAGTCACTATGCACAAGCTCCAAGGGAACCGAGGCGTGCCAAGAGGCACGTTTGTCAAAACTGTCCCAATGATGTTTTCCGAGTACACAACCGGAGCAAACACCATCCCTGCAATATACCATCGGAAGAACTATCACCATATTTTCTTTACATAGTTGTTGCAATGAGTGATAATTTAAGTGACCAAATCGCTCATGCCAAAGTTTGCTTAAGTTATCACTAAGCAACAAAAACTGAAGGGAAAGGTGATGACCCAAAGTTGTTAAACTTGTGCAACCTGGTAATATCATCAACAATTCCGGTAGCTAGGACATGTTGAGGATCTTTAAAATCTTTGATTACAACTTGGTGAGGTGTAAAGGTCACAGTTTTACTTTCACCAGAATGAGTGATCTGATAGACTGATAACAAATTGCAGGAAATTCTTGGAACACATAGTACATCACTGAAATGACCATTATCTACTGGAACTGTTCCAGCTCCTACAACACTTAGAGATCTATCATCACCAACAAATATTTGTTTGGTGTTACATTCATGCATAGTAGAAAAGATGGCTTGATCCTTAGCTATATGATAAGATGCTCCAGAATCAATGAGCCATTCATTTGAAGTAGAAGAAGAAGATGCATTATAAGAATAACCAGAAGCACAAAGTGCATGTCTATGAGAGGCAGATTCTGAAGGTGAATCTAGGCTGATGTGGTGCTTCTTCATTGCTGCTTCCAAGGCTGCCATCTTCTTGAAACACTTAGATTCATCATGATTATCTTTCCCACAATAGTTGCAATGACACTCAGTCTTCTTGCCTTTTGGCTTGGATCCTTTGTCATTTTTTAAAGAATGAGCTGACTGAGAGGATTTTGGACCCTTGTTTGACTTATTATTGCAAAAATTTTGTTTCTTGGGAGGCTTGGACTTTTCTTTCTGTTGGGACAATAAGGCTTTCCCAGATGTATCTGCATTGTTGATTATTCCAAGATGAATGAGTTTATCTTGTTCTCTAATCAAGGAATCACAAAAGGATTCAAGACTAGGCTCCTGATAGCTAGCTGCATTCAAGGATGCTTTCATGGAGTAAAATGTAGATACAAAAACAGAATGTGCGGGTCCAAGTTTGGAAAGAATATGATAAATGCATTGTTTGTCTTCCCTTTCAATCTTACATTCTGCACATAAGAGTTTAAGAGTTTTGTACTTAGATAAATAATCTTGAATGCATGAAAAGTCACTTGGATTTAAAGAAATCAACTCATTTTCGAGTTGGTGACCTCGAATTTCATTGTGTTTACCAAACACAGATTCCAACTTGTCCCAAGCAGCATTAGGTTCATCAATTCCAGATATGTGGAATCGCAAATCAGTAGAGATTGACATCCCAATCAATCAATGAGCTTCATCACATCTATTTTCCCATTTTATTTTCTTATCATCATCAGTGGGTTCTTTTTCTTTCCCCGAGGTAATTCTGAAAAGTCCCCTACTTCGTAGAACATCCTCCATACGAGATTTCCATGAGAAATAGTTGGAACTGTTAAGTAGAATATCACAAGGGGCAGCCATATTTGTAAATTAATGGCTGTAAAAGCAGAAACCAATATATTGGATGTGAAGAGCTCGAAAAAATAGGCGGTTTAAAAAAAAACGGCACTGAAAACTGACTCTGTATGATGAGGTTATGCTTGAACAAAGAAACTGTTGAAGATGTCCCCAATAGTGACGTGGCAGCTAGAGAATGTCCAGAAAAAAGAAAAAGAAAAAAAGAACCCCCCTCTTCCCAAGATGAACCTTTTGACAATCACTTTACAAGAAAGTTGCTTTAAGTGAACCACTTTTGTAAAATAAGTGATTTCACTTTTACAATGATATTACTTTTAAATAGTGCAACAATAAAAAAAACTTAAGTGACTCACTTGTATTTTTATTTTTTATTATTTAAGTGAGATGCACTTTTACAATAAAATAACTTGAAAATAGAAATTGCATGCACTTTTTCTTTTAAAAGTAACTTCCTAAGACTTGAACTCAAGACCTATTAAGGAATAAAGCAACTTTGAACCAAGTGAGCTAGATTAAAAGGTATGTAAAATATGGGAATGAAAAAAATGGGCTTTTTTCTCTTCTTGCTCGGTTTGCATGCTTGCCATTTTTCCTGCAAAACACACCACAAATCGAAACAAAAAAAACTTTTCCACACTTGTGGAGTTAGATCTTGTTAGCTTGCCCGGAAATTCTACGTTTTCTCTATGTTTCTGATTTGTCAAGCAGAAATACTAGAACTAGAAACCCTTTCGAGTTTCGGCAACATCAGTTCAAGATCTAGATCATAACTGGAAGCGGCACTTCATAAAAGCCTTGATATCATGTTCGGGTACACAGGGTACTACCAAAGGACCGAACACCAAGAGCAACCACTTCACACAAACAGATCACAGATCAACACACCGATGTTTTGATGTGGTTAAACCCTCTTGAGGGAAACACTCCACGGCCTTGGCCAAATAGCTTCTACGGGACAATTTATTATGAAAAGAAAGAAAGTTACAAATGAACTTCTCATAATCGATCATCTAAACAATGACCCTCCATGCTCTTTAAATAGAGATCATGGACCAATCGGGTGTTAAGCCACGGATCAAGGTTAGGTTTGATCTAAGAGAAGTTGAGCCGTCGGATCACTCTATGTCGGAAACATATCGTGACCGTCGGATTAAGTATTTACAAATACATACTAATGCATACTAAAGAAACACACTATCCCTAACGGATATATTACACAAGTTGATCTTAACTAACTCCTAAGTGTATAAATATCCTAACATGGCATGAGCATGATTCAAACAAAAACTTGCGGTGCTTAAAACAACAAATGCGTAGACAAGGAACAGATTCCTGCCAAAGAAAAATGCAATTTGAAAAAGCAAAAAAGGCAACTTCCCTTTTCCTAAAATATACAAGATACAACAATCCATGCGTGTTCTGTTTGTGAACAATTTCAATTTAAGAAAGACATATGTGCAATTGGCAAGAACACTATATCTATTTTTACATGTTTCGCAACTATAGAAGAAACAAAATCAATTGTTCTAAATGGCCATATTTGCAAATTTTGCAAAAAAACACTTGCAAATGGACAACTCCTGACATTTGCAGTGCCTATGTGTATATGACGCAACAAGGCATTTCCAACTGTGGCCATTTTGACTCCATTGGAAGAGCGCTTGGTGTCACCAAGAACAACATTTGCACAGATAAGACCATTTGGTTACAAAAGAGCCCATATCAACCTGACTGGATCAATTATCAATGTGCCAAGCAATTTGGATAAAGTACAAACAACATTGCCTAAAAGCATAAATGAATCCATGACCATTGCAGCCATGCTAAAGCAAAAACTAGAATACAAAAATGCTTATCTATTTGGAAATGTGAGGCCAAAGGTCATTATGACATAAATGTTGATGTATATGTAACTTCGGAATGTATTTCATATATTTATTGTACCCTTATAAGAGATGTGTCATTCCTCTATAAGGAAGTGTCGTCATGTGGATTGACAAATGTCGCAAGTGTGTGTACTTGCCGATGGGTTATTAGACCACCATGTGTGGGGTCGGCCCTGAAATATATATTATAATGTGGATGTACCTAGCTAGACAAGTCATCCCGATAAGGTCACTGGGCAAACAGGTTTGTATAAATAGAGATAAGGTGATCTCTATTTAGATCACTCGGAAAAGTATCTCACTCTCACTCAGAAAGTGGCGCACTAGTGAGGAGGAGGATCATTTGCCACTAGGAGACTATCTCAGTGTATTTTGGTTGTACTTTGGTTGAGCCATTGCTCTCTCTATCTCTAAGGAAGTTGTGGGGTTTTTCACCTTAGGGTTTTCCCCATGGAAACTCTGTGTCTCTTGTCTCTTATGCTTTTGATTCTTGTGATGCTTGTCATACTTATTGTGATTGTCATGCATTGATATACTGTATATGTTATTCTCTCAGTAAATATCCTAGAGTATTGTGGATTAATGCTCAAAATTTAACATGGTATCAGAGCTAACTTGAGAAGAAGACATTTTGCAGTGACGGAAACTTGAGTTTCTTGTTTATTGGGTTTCTCTCCACAGATTTTGGAAAAGCAGTATAGTAGATTGACTCTACTCATCAAGGCGCATCTATCTGTCCAATCAGAATTCAATTCCGAGCATTTTTAGATTTGGCCCTAAAAATTAGGGTTTCCACAAAAATAGGAATTTCTGAAATCTGAAGACATAGCTGGAAGATCCTTGCAAAAATCGAATTTTAGAGCTTTGGATCGAGATTTTTGGCTAGGTAGATCTCCGGGAAACTCAAACCCTAATTCAGGGCTCTCCCTAGTGAACTTGGGAAGAAAAAAAGGTTAAATCTGAACGGTAAAGATTTGCTGATCTCAAATTCTGAATGCACCAGGTTGATCAGCTCATCACGGTGCATCTTTCTATCCTTTCAGAAATTTGAAATTCACATTTTGAATTTTTAGGGTTTTTCGACAAACCCTAATCCAGGACTAGATCCAGTTTTCAACATTTCAAGTGGTAAGACCTAAATCTTTTCTATTTCCATTTGAAGTGCTCTTTAAATTGTCTCACCACACCAAGCTTGAGGATAAGCTTGAAGGGGCTGATAACTTCCGAGCTTGGAAGTATAGGATTGGGTTAATCCTGGAAGAGAATGAGTTGGACTCATATATAAAAGAAGACATCCCTATCCCAGAGGATGAAGAGGCTAAAGTATTGCATAAGAAGAACTTGGTTAGGGCAAAGAGAATCATTGCTGATTCTATCAAAGACCATCTCATACCCCATGTGTCTTCTCTAAAGACACCCAAAGAGATGTTTGACTCTTTGACCAAGCTATTTGAAGGGAAGAACATAAATCGGAAGATGACCCTGCGGAACCAATTGAAAGGGGTAAAGTTTCAGAATGGAGAAACCATTGAATCTTATTTTTCAAGAGTTTCCCAGATCAAGGAACAACTAGAAGTAGTGGATGAAATGGTACAGAATGGTGAAGTTGTTATGACCACTTTGAATGGTTTACCTAGGTCATGGGACTCCTTCATTCAAGGAATTTGTGCAAGGAAGAAGTTGATTTCCTTCAGTAGACTACGGAGAGAATGCTCACAAGAAGAAGCAAGGCTTTTGGCACGAGAAGAAAAGATGGGGAATGAAGATCAAGCTCTCATAGCTCACACCAAGAAAGGGAAGTCTAAGAGAGAGTCATCTCACTCCAAGAAATCTTCACATCACTTCAAAGAAAGAAGAATATGCTTCACCTGTAATGAGAAAGGACATATTGCCATAAATTGTCCCAAGAACAAGAAGGACAACAACAACTCCAACAAGAAGAAGAAGGGCAGCAAAAGAAGGTTTCATGCTCATGCTATCGAGGATGATGAACCACCCAAGAAGAAGGCTAGGGCAGAAAGTGATGATAACTCATCAAGTGAAGAAGAGTATGTTCTGATCTCTGCTCTCACAGGTACCATCTCCCATGGTTGTAATGATTGGTTGATTGATAGTGGGGCTTCCAAACACATGACTGGGTTTAAGGAATCTTTTGTGAATCTATCTGAACATGAATCACCCCATAAGGTGAAACTTGGGGATGATTATCAATACCCAATCAAAGGAAGTGGTGAAGCCTCCTACAACCTAGATTCTGGAAAATCTTTGAAGATGAAAGAAGTCCTTTATGTACCTGGGCTCAAGAAGAACTTACTCTCCATCTCTGCATTGAATGCGAAAGGTATGAGGGTTGCATTTGTAGATGGCCAAGTCCTAATGTGGCAAAAGGGTAAAACAATTGATGATGCAGTAGTGATTGGAGAGCAAGAGGGAGGTTTGTACAAATTGAAGGGACAACTTGAACATGCCATGGTGACATAAAGACAAAGATTCATCCATAGTCATGGATCACATAGAGGTATGTATAATTTGTTTTTGCAAAATTTAACTAATGAGTTATGCAGGTCATTGAAGAGAACAAGAACACATTGCTAGACATAACTAGCAAATATGGTGACCAGGTATGTGTTTCTTATCATAGGATCTATCATATAAGTATGCATGGCATGATTGATGATGATTATTCATAAAGTCATAAGTTTGAATAATCATGGGTATATGCATATTATGTGTCTTACCTTAATTAATGATATGACTAACCAGAAGAGTCATAGGTTTGAGTAATTACAGGTTTAGACATGTTATGTTTCTTATGATATGACTAACCATAAGAGTCCTATATAAACCTTGAATGCTAATGCTTATTTCTGTTTGAAATGATCATGACTATACATGTTTGAGATTATTGTGTTTTAATAGTATACTAATGAATGATTTTGTATGAGATCACAAGAATGATACTAATAAGCATGCATAGGGACCAAGGATGAATATGAGTTCAAGAACAGTTAATCCAGGAAGCAAAGATCAAGAGGGAGCACATTCCAGTGGTTTCTGCAAGGGTGCACATATTCAGAGGGAGTTGTCCATCTCTCTACATTCCAAAACAAAAAGGTGTAGAAGGACTCCAACAGCTCCTGGAAGGAAGCAAAGACTCAGAGGGAGTCCACCCAACAAACAAACAAAGATAAGTATTTTAATTACCATTTCTTGCATATTTGTTTGCTTAAATAAATTTGTTCAATGATGTATATGCTCATGTTCCTAGACTTAGGATATGTATTGTGCATATTAGAATAATTGCATTAATGAACAGTATACTACTAAAGTGCATGTGTTGGGTAAGTGGCCTATGGCACTGTACAACATTCCATTGCTACTTATCTAGAATGAAACCTCTTTGTTGACATGTTGGGAATAGTGAAAACTCTTAACAATGTTCTGGTAGAGACCGAAAGGCATCTAGAAAGTTATGGAACATGGATAAATGTTGTATTGAAGCATTGGCTAAGATAATTGCATGACTGTATGACATATTTCTTTATGTGTAAGAATTTGTCTGAAAATTATGAGATGTTTCTAATCATGCAATTTAACTTGTTTTGTAAGAAGGACTACAACATTTGTTCAAGCAACAAAATTATCTATTGAAGATATTGAAGTTTCCAGGATACGGGAAGAATGCCATGATCCATCGATCATGAAGAATGATGTTTGGGATGTAATCCCAAGACCTGAAGGGAAGTTTTGTTATGACTTCCATATGCATCTATCAGATCAAGCATGCTGCAGATGGCAACATAGAGAAATATGAAAGTGATGAAATAGAAGATACATCAGATGGATTTCAAGATTGCTTTCTTGAATGGTGTAGTTGAAGAGGAAGTATATGTGGAAGCAGCCACTCGGTTTCAAAATATATGACAGGCAATCATATGTGTGCAGATTAAAGAAAGCCTTGTATGGCTTGAAACAAGCTCCCAGAACTTGGTATGGTAGGATGGATAGTTTCCTATCTAGTTTGGGCTTTACCAAGAGTAAAGCGGATTCCAACCTTTACTACAAGGTTGAAGAAGGGAATCTTGTGGTTCTACTCCTGTATGTGGATGACTTATTTGTAACAGGAGATGACAGATTGATTGTAGATACTAAGAGGAAGCTTGCTGCTGAGTTTGATATGAAAGATTTGGGAATGATGCATTATTTCCTAGGTATGGAGGTGTGGCAGAGTGCAAGTGGGATCTTCCTTGGTCAAGGGAAGTACACAGTAAATATTCTGAAGAGATTCGGGATGATGGATTGCAAGGCCATGGCCACACCTATGGCATCGAATTTGAAGCTTCTATGCGATGCTTCATCTGAGCCGATTGATGTCTCTATGTATCATCAGATGATTGGGTCCTTGATGTACCTGACGAACACAAGATCGGACATTTGCTTTGCGGTGAACACATTGAGCCAGTTCCTGATGGATCCGAGGAGTGTTTACCTGGTTGCTGTAAAGCATGTGCTGAGGTACCTGAAGGGTACAGTGGATTATGGGCTCAAGTATGAAGTGAATCAAAAGTTTAACCTGCAGGGTTATGTTGATTCAGATTGGGCTAGCAGTGCTGCAGATAGGAAGAGCACATCTGGGTGCTGCTTCAGTATGGGATCAGGTGTGATCTCTTGGTTTAGCAGGAAGCAGTCATGTGTAGCACTGAGTACAGCTGAGGCAGAGTATGTTGCAGCCTGTTTAGCTGGTTGTGAGGCAGTATGGATACGGAAGCTACTATCTTATTTATTTGATCTCCTGTTGGATGCTACTGGTATCTTCTGTGATAACCATAGTTGTGTGAAGCTGTCCGAGAATCCAGTATTTCATGACAGGTCGAAACACATAGAGATCAAATATCACTATATCAGGGATATGGTGCAAAGAGGAGCTGTGAAGCTCCTGTATGTTGCGACGGACGAGCAAATTGCAGATGTGCTAACGAAGCCACTAGCTAGGGTGAAGTTTGAGTACTTCAGAGAGAGGCTTGGTGTTCTTCGGATTGATGACACTTCGAGGAAGAAGTGATGGACACATTTACTGAAGCCATTCCAAGCATGTTGGAAGGAGGATCCTTCACATGGCTGTGGATGTAAGCGCTGGATGATGTACATCATGATGATGTTCTGGTTTCTGCTTTGTATGATCAGTTGGATCATTTTTATATGTACGCATCATGTTGGATGCTGGATATGATCAGTTGGATCATTTATATGTATATGTATGTACGCATCATGATGCTGGATATGATCAGTAGGATCATTTGTATGTATTTTGTATGCATCATGTTGGATGCTTGGACCATGTATCTGTATATGTATCAGGTGGATACATTGTATGATCAGGTGGATCATGTATGGTGATATGTATCATGTATTTGTATTTGTATCAGGTGGATACATTGTATGATTAGGTGGATCATGTATGATGATATGTATCAGGTAGATACTTGGTATGCATCAGGTAGATGCATTATATGATCAGGATGATCGTGGATGACGAGCTTCAGGATGTTGCTCCAGATGACATGCAGCAGGATGTTGCAGTGATGATGATCAGGATGATCATGTGTACATCAGGATGATGTATGGTGAGTATCAGGTTGATACTCTATGGCCGTGGATCAGGTTGTGCAGATGAGCATATAATTTGGCCCTGGGAGATTTGCAGATAGTCTTTCGAGGTTTTGCCTATGGCATGTAATTCGTGCCTTGGGATATCTGGCAAATGCTCTTTCAAGGTTTTGCTCTGGGAGGACATATAATTTGGCCCTGGGAGATCTGTAGATAGTCTTTCGAGGTTTTTCCTATGGCATGTAATTCGTGCCCTGGGATATTTGGCAGATGCTCTTTCGAGGTTTTGTCCTATGGCATATAATCTGTCCTTGGGAGATTCGATAGGTTGGGCTGTGTGCTCGTAATAAGTCCTAGGATGCTCTTGCGAGGTTTTTCCATGACCACATATAATCTATCCATGCGAGATCCTATAGGTAGAGTTGCGTGCTCGTAATAGCCTGGGATGCTCTTGCGAGGTTTTGTGGTGGACCACATGTAATGTGCTCCTGGGACATCTGACAGGTAGAGTTGTGTGCTCGTAACAGTTTGGGATGCTTCAACCAGGTTTTGTGGTGAGATCACATGTAATGTGCTCCTGGGAGATTCGACAGGTAGAGCCATGTGCTCGTAACAGCCTGGGATGCTTCAGCCAGGTTTTTTGATGGGTCACATGTAATGTGCTCTTGGGAGATCCTACAAGTAGAGTTGTGTGCTCATAATAGCCTAGGATGCTGCAGCCAGGTTTTGTGACACATGTAATAAGTCCTGAGAATTCCACAGTATGGCCAGTGATGATGAAGACCTGCAGGTGGTGGGCCTACATCCAGTATGAAAAAGGACTGGCTCTGTAGAACTTCCTATGACGAGTAGAGTCAGAGATTGGTTGAGATAGCAACAGTAGTGATGATGATGATGATGATGCATCGATGGCGATGATCTCAAGAAGAAGACTTGTCTAGCAGATTTGTGTCGAGAAATACCTTCCTAGTTAAGAGGGAGTGTTGATGTATATGTAACTTCGGAATGTATTTCATATATTTATTGTACCCTTATAAGAGATGTGTCATTCCTCTACAAGGAAGTGTCGTCATGTGGATTGACAAATGTCGCAAGTGTGTGTACTTGCCGATGGGTTAGTAGACCACCATGTGTGGGGTCGGCCATGAAATATATATTATAATGTGGATGTACCTAGCTAGACAAGTCGGCCCCATAAGGTCACTGGGAAAACAGGTTAGTATAAATAGAGATCAGGTGATCTCTATTTAGATCACTCGGAAAAGTATCTCACTCTCACTCAGAAAGTGGCGCACTAGTGAGGAGGAGGATCATCTGCCACTAGGATACTATCTCAGTGTATTTTGGTTGTACTTTGGTTGAGCCATTGCTGTCTCTATCTCTGAGGAAGTTGTGGGGTTTTTCACCTTAGGGTTTTCCCCACGGAAACTTTGTGTCTCTTGTCTCTTATGCTTTTGATTCTTGTGATGCTTGTCATACTTATTGTGATTGTCATGCATTGATATACTGTATATGTCATTCTCTCAGTAAAGATCCTAGAGTATTGTGGATTAATGCTCAAAATTTAACAATAAAGTACATTTGTACAACATCATCATTGGCTATGTTGTATTACTATGACACAAACATTGAAAGTGACCCTCTAAAGAAAAAGGGCTTGATAATTGCATTTACTGGAAAAGCAACATATAATGCAAATGGCATTACTGTTCATTCATCTTTGAGACTACCACTAAATTTTTCAAATGTATTGCCATTGAACTCAAACACATTGGAACTTTTGACAAAAGTATTTGAATAGGTTCAAGTCTTGCTCATCGACGAAGTGTCGTTGATTGGATCTAGAATGCTATACAACATAGACAAACGATTGTGTGAAATTAAGCATAATCCAACAACACTGTTTGGTGGCCTTGATATCATATTTTGCAGTGACCTTTGCCAAGCCCAACCTGTTCACAATACTTGGAATTTTTAACATCCAATATTCCACCAAGAAACATTTCCATATAGCTTTTGGTCTAATAACCTAAATTTCTATGAACTAAAAACCATTGTTAGGTAAACTAGCAAAGAATTCATATCTATCCTTAATAGAATTAGAACATGTTCTCATACCACAGATGATATCAACTTCTTGAACCAACGTTGCTACAAACAACCATCGCTAGATGCAACATTTCCTTATCTATTTCATAGCAATAATGATGTTCAACAACACAATTCGAAAATCTTTAACGATCATGAAAACAGAAACAGTTACATTGATCTCCCACAATAGCAAACCTAGCCAGACTGAACAAATTGACATTGCACAAAAGACAATGCGCTTTCCATCTACAATAACATTAAAAAGACATATGCTTTTTGAGCTAGTTGTAGGCAACTACTCTATTGAAGACGTGTTGTTGCTGCAACATCGCCCCCAATTTTTGCAAACATTGGGGCCCCTCCTTTATTTTGTAAGAGAAGGAAAGATTTCCTAGAAGTCAAAGACATCATAACCTTTCCCTTACTTAGTTTCTTTTAGAGAAAAGCCTCGCGCTTTATTCCTTTGAAGTTGCTTTTGTTTTTCTAACTAAGTCAAACTCACACTTTTGCGCCGAAACTGCAGAAGAACTTGCCTAGTTCTTCTGAAACAACGGAAGAACTCAGAAAACCCTGCCGCAACGAAAGAAAAATGAGTAAATCAAAGCTCGTGCGGAAGAACTCGTGCATCTCTTCCGCAACGGCGGAACATATCGCTAAGTCATTTTGAAATGGCGGATCACCTTGCTCGTTTTCGAAGCTTCCCTATCTTTTAGAAAAGTTGCAAGAGTTTTTCGGAACCTTTTCCACCAAGTTTTCCGTAACGACGAAAGAACCCATCCAAACGTTCCGCAACGGCAGATACAATCATCTAAGTCGTCTGATACGTGACTTGGCACACTTCCCATAGCAAAGTGCCTAGATTCATTTGCGGAAGAACTCAACTAACCTTCCTCCAATGGTGGTACAAACTCATGAAATGTTGCCGCAACGGTTAGGAGAGTTAGCTGAATTTGTCCGGTTTCGACGGTCGCACTTAATACCAAGTGTGTCGATTTGACCCCGTCTGTACGCGGCATTAACCCTGTTTTAATTATCCAACCACCCTATTAATGACTCATACGTGCCTTATTGCTATAAGTAGGGTTTAAACCCTGTTATTCCCCATTGTTTCATTTGATTGGAGACCTGTTTTCGATCCCATTCGAGACTAAGTGCACTTGCTCCGTGTTCGCCAACCTTGCAGAGACACTGCCACCTTCATCCCAAGCAGAATCTATCAAGTTGGTACCCTTCAAGCCTTGTATCCTGAATTGTAATGGTTAGTTCTTTGTTTTCTGAGGTGAACTCCATAGTCATAGTTCTTTTGATTATCCAAGCCTTTTAGACATTGTGGTGCTATTAATTTTCATCATAGCCGAAGCCATCCCACGCCCCTATCCAGCTAAACATATCTGAGCTTATTTTCATTAGAACATAGAAGTTCAAAGTTCATTGGGCCTTTATGACCTGTCACATATTTGATTAAGAAAGTCCGTGGCATACCTCTTCCCCATAGTGAAGTCACTAATAGTGTGAAGTTAGAGTCGGTTGCGTCTACCCTCGTGAGAAGATCTTTTGTGTCCCTATCCTGCTACGATTTTTTTCATGGCATTTTTATGGAGCATATTATTATCATGGGAATGTATTATTATTGTGCTCACTACCATATCTTTTAGAGACACTTCTTATATTTAGAATGTTAGTCTAGTAAAAGTTTTTTGCGTTGAGAAAGTATCTTATATATTTAAGCATGGTTTTGGATAGGTTTTAAGTCAAAATGCCTAAAGGTGGAAAAAGAAAGTCAAAGGAAACCGAACTGGAACCAGCTGACACGCGAGTAGAAACTCTATTCGAAGACACTAAGTGTACTACAGGTGTGCCTCTAGAAGTCAAATGGGGAGACGTATATCATATGATAAGAGACCGAGACATCCCTAAGGCACTTCTGGAAGAAGGATATCTGTACCAGAACATCAGAAAATCCTGCATATCTAAAGCGGCCACGCGTCCCGAGCTTTTCCCTTGTCCAGAAGTAATTGGATGGATCTTGCAGCATGCAGATGCCGGGACAAGAGTCCTCTTTGACAACAAAAGGGAATCCTTTGCATCATTTCATCCAGCCTACTTAGCAGGGGCTTATAATCTACCTCACCCGCAACAGCAGTTGAACGATGAATGGGTCGGGAAAATCAAGATGGATAATTTGGAGATGGCCAGGAAACTGCTAATTACAAACAAACAGATTAGGAGGAAGGACAGTGATGAGTACGAGGTCCAAAACTTGAGGCCTCCTTTCAGGATGATTGCTCTCATGCTGAGTAGAATCTTTGGTATGGCTAATGGAACTGTTTTTAGGCTCCAATGGGTCTCCATCATCCATTATGTGGCGTTCGAAGGAACAATTTTTAATTGGGTAGATATTCTTTCATATAGCCTATCATCAGCTATAACCGCTGCACAAGAAGGGTTAGTGGCAAATAAGTCAGAATTTTATATGGCTTCCTACTTAATAGATTGTATTTTGTCAAAGCATCCTTTCCCAAATTTGGGCTACTTTTGGGACCAAGCCAACACCCCAATGTTCATTGCCTACAAAATGCTTTGGGCCCATAATTACAGGTGGAGCTATAAGCTTATTTGTGAGGAATTCATTATACCTTTATGCGAGTTGATATTTAGCGAACAACCGAATTGTTTATCTAAGAATGCCATGGAGGTCATGGATAACTACGGTGACTTCTATTTTTCGGAGGAGGGTACCTTTATAAGGATGTATGGAGGCTCTAAAGCCCCATATATCCTGCCCAGATATGCAACTGATTACATAGTCCACGAGGAGGCAGTAAGGCAAGTATTCCTTGACGGAGTTGGTGGTAACTTGTATAGGTCAAAGAAGGCTTCTTTCCCACCTTTGCCTTTTTATGTTGGGGCTTATAAGTTTTCAAAATTTGCATCAACAGAAGATTTTATTACAGAACTAAAGGATTTTCACTTCGGAGAAAGGATCTTTCAGAGGAATGATAGGCGAGGCAAAGCTACAGAACATTGCAGGGAGATTCATGCCCACTTTGAATACGCTCACTATTATGATGAAGAGGAATAAATGTATAGAGGGGTCAGTAACATGACCGAACTACAAATTTGCCGACTCAGCAAAAGGGGGACAAGTTCTAGCTATGGTGTTGTCAAAGAAGCAGAACAGCAACAAAGAAAGGAAATAGTAGAAGTTGTTGAAGCTCTCTCTAGAGAAGAGCAAAGGCTCAAGGGAGAAGCCGAGATAATCCAAAGAGAAGCTGTTGAAAGAGCAAACAAAGCTAAAGAGGATGAACTTCGGGAAGAGGAAGCTCGAAGGGTCCAAGCAACAGAGGAAGAAGCTTGAAGGGTCCAAGAAGCAGAGGAAGAAGCTCGAAGAGTTGAAGAGAAAGAACGAATCAGATTGGAAGGAATTTCCAAACAGGCAGAAGAGGAAGCTCAGAGAAATGTTGTAGAAGAGGAAGCACAAAGGAAAGCGGAAGAGGAAAACAAATTGAAGGAGGATGCTGAACCAAAGATCTCAAACATGCAATACATGGATGTGGACACCTCCGTAAGAGACCTCCTGCTTCTCCCTCTTACACCATCAAAGAGTAGTACGGTGTCCCAATGGGACATGTTTGCTTATAACAAGAAGAGGAAATCCATTGTCAAAGAAACAGTGACTATAATGAAGAGACCCTTTCAACCAGATATTGTCACCAAACATGAAACCACAGTCATGCAAGGCACTCAGCATGCACACAAACTCGTGGCATCTATTTCTGTGGTTGCCGTTCAAGCAACTGCAGATAATGTCAACATATTAGTGGACGAATTAGAATTAGAAAAAGGGAAAGCTCGCCATTTGCAGGAAACTCTGGTCAAAGAATAGAATTATTCAAATTTGATGGTTGAGAAATGTGACACCCTTGTGTCATAGAAGGGAGAAAAAAGCAGGATATTGCAGCATCTAGAAGCTGAAAAGAGAGCTTTGGTGATAAAAATAAGGACCCTGGAAGTAGAAAAGAATAACTTTGAAAGAAAGAACCTGCAACTAGAATCTGAAAAGTTTGATAGTATTCAGCAGATTGAGGATATGAAAGAGAATATGGAGAAGTTGGAAGATGGAAAGGATTTCCTGGAACAAGAGTTAGAATACGCGAACAACAAGGTTGGTGATATAAGTCCTTTTCACAAGCAAGCTTGTGAAATATTAAAAGGGACCCATAGGGTTTAGGAGCTCATAATGGAAGAAATTTGCAAACTGAAAGCAGTAGTGGCCAGAACCAAAGAAATTAATGCCGAAGCCACTAGGCGCAAGAGGAAGTATACATGCATTAGTGAAGACATTAAGAAACACATGGTATGGAGAGAAGGGAAGTCAGGATTCGCTGCAGAACTCCATCTTAAATCCGTCTCTGGTTTTAAAGAATATATGTGACTTTTGGCTTTTTGCAAAGATTGTGGAGTAAAACTAAATGTTGTAGCCATGGCCACTCTTGAACAATGTGGAAGTTCGTACCTTAAGATACGAACCACCCAAGAAAATTGCCAGATGATAATGCCGCAAAATATGGAAGACTTTCCAAAAAAGACTCTTCGTTTGTCTAAGTTAATGGATGGTCTAAACGCAGAAATGGACTATGTGAAGAAGATGGATGTATTAACCATAGAAGACCTTCACCATTGGATTGGCCAAGCTTCCGTTCACACACATCTTGTTGAAGAGAGCCTCCAAGTTGCAGCAACAGAAGTAATCAATCTTGAAGAAGATCTTGCCAAGCATGAAGCTTCTCTACAACTTATGCTCCCTCTTTCTGCAAGCAGTGTCATCAGAGAAATCGGCCTCTGGGTAAATTATATAGAAAAAACAGACAGGGCGATAGCAGCAGAAGCACACCAAGTATCAACAATAGCAGGGACATCAGTTTCAGCAGGAGTATCATCAGCACCAATGGCACAAGTTCCAGCAGAGACACCAGCTGTAGCAAAAGTTCTTGAGGAAGCAGGGGCGCCAACCCAAGGATGATCTACCTTTGTTATATTTGATAATTAAAGGCCAACACGCTCTTTTTGTCTTTTGTATATTTTAAGTATTAAAAGGACATTTGGATTTTCCTTCACGTCTCCCTCTTGTACTATTTTGGGTATTTTCACCCTTTTTGTAAATGGGCACTATATGACAAAATAGAAGAATCTAAGAGATTAGGGTACACTTGGTAGCTCTTGGAGCATGTTGTAGAGCTATAAATAGACGATCAAAGAAGAAGAGATGGACTTTTGGCAGGTGAAAGGACACTCTTATTGTGTACATGAACTTTTTATGCTACATAAATCAGGGAATCGTTTTGGCCTATTGAAGTTGGTGTAGTGTTTTGCTGGGAATTGTGTTGAATGATGGCTGAACTATTTCTGCATTTTTCATATACATTTAGTGAGATCTTTCCTAGCTTTATGAACTAATTCTATGCTATGATTGATTTTATTTCTTTTGCAAAATTGCTATGATATATGAGTAATGGAATGTTTTAATTAAGTCAAAGTTATCTTTGATACCATTCATCTTCCGCTGGAAATGCATTTATATGATTAAATGGCTATCTGTTAAATTTTTAATTGTTTCTTTCAGTTATTGCTCATACTTTCAGTTCGCTCCTTGCAAGGATAAGTTAAATTAGTTTAAATAAGTATAGACTAGATTTGTTTTGTCACATGCATTTAGTTTAGAAGCACTTGCATATCATCTTAAAAAACTAAAATACATAAACGGTGGACTGGGCCGCAATAGGTGAAGACAAACAAATTTTTAATCTTACACGGTAGCCAGAACCGTTAATTGGACGGATTCCCCATAACAAATGGTGAGCTATCTAATTGGGCTTGCTCATCGGGGAGAATCCCTTGCTAATTGATACTGCGATTTTTGAGGCCTCAACAAGACGGCTTGATGAATGGTGCTGAGAGCTTGTTCAAACATTATACACAAGAAAACCCTGACATTGTCTTGATTGAATTCTTGGATCCAAATATTTTTTTACTTGAACGATCTAAATTGGAACACGTTTACACTACGATTATCATGAGGAATTGGGCCCCAATCAAAAGAATCACTACACAAATAATAAATGAAAGCAAAAATAATTGCATTCGATCACAATTTCCAATCCAACTATCCTGTGCAAGAACAATTCATAGAGAACAGGGATTGACAATGGAAAGATTGGCATTTGATCCAAAAGGTGTAAAGAGTCATGGCCTTGTCTACACTGCACTCTCTCATGTCAATGACATTGACTCTCTTTACTTAGTGAACAGACTAGAAGAAAAGAACTTTTCAATTTGCCAAAAAGTTGTCTCTCAAATAGACAGACTGAAAAATGACGCAGCTTAGCAATTTGAATATGGCTTCGATGCAATGCCAATAACTCGACATTTTGTAGTTTGTTCACTAAACACCCACAAATTCATATTACACATTCTCGATATTGCAAATGATCATGAGCTGATGAAAGCCGACATCCTATGCCTACAAGAAACACACGTACAATCACCTCCCAAACAAACATTGTTCCTAGAAAACTACAATTGTCAAACAACATTCTCAGTCCATGGAATACTTGCACTTGTAAAAAAAAAAGAATTCATATTATCAGTTCAAAAAAATACACAAATAGTTATGTCGAGGCAATTGCTACTGAAATTAGACTTGGCACTGATATTGTTAAAATATTATACATTTATAGTAGGCGAGATGCAATGCTCAATGTGCTTTTCCATATCTTGGACTACATTTTGTCAAACAACCAAATGAATATGCATTGCAGCTAATTTCTAGTGACATCAACATTGACATGTCACAGGAAACATTGGCAAAAAGAATCTGCAAAGATTTATGCAAATAAAGAACCTAGTACTAAGAACAACAAATACTGGTTCAATGCTTGATCATTTCTGGACATATTTAGGCATCCATGATCTTCACTTCAACATTTATGATTCTTATTGGAGTGATCATTATGCAACTTTCCTATCAATTCCAGGAAAAACTACTTGATTTGATATTGAAAAGCACATTTCCTAATTTTGACAATTGCATATGATTTATATAATATTGCATATGATTTTATATAATACTCCATAATGTTCCTAAATAGATTTTAGCTTGTGTGAATCATCTATCAAAGAGCTTTAAACCCATTCCATGTATTGTATTTTAATAGCTCCTGCCCTTTTCAATGTCTATGCCAGAGGCTCTAAATGCAGATAATGATATGAAATAGAAAACATGTTGTCAACTGAATATAATTTAGTCAAAGTTTTTGTCTTTCTCATTATAACCGAAAAAAAATTGTCAATGCAATGATTCATAAACATAGCACTGAGTTTTCCAAGGTTATTTCAAATCATTTATCATTCAACCTTGCCATGTTTTTTCCCTCCCTTGTCTGATTTTTGCGATCTAAATATGTATTTCATTTTATGTTTGCATCTGTATAAATAACAATTTTTTATATGAACACAATTCACAAGTGCAATTTGAAATATATTAAAGCAACAATATTAACAACAACCAACTGAAAAAGATAATTTTCAAACCTTGAACAATAATACATATGCAATTTGAAAAAAGAAAAAAAAAACTAGACTCTATTTGACCTTGTGTAGTTGTGCAACAACTATGTTTTAAAGCATGCACAATTTTCTTACAACAACAAATGTATTTTGGCATCATGCAATTAATACTTCTGCTTGCTTTCTATTTTTTTTCATTCTGCATATGGACATGGAAAGAAAAAAAAAAAAACTCATGCCAAAACATTTGGAATGCTCATTGTCTTTTTGACTATGTTGTCTCACTCATCTCATGCACTATTTTGTTTTTCTCTTCCCATGCAGTGTTTTCTTTTGCCATCTCAATGTTATGCACAATGTTTTTTTTTTTTCATTTGCATTCGATATTTGATATTTTAAACCCAAAAACAAATAGCTTGTAGAAATCAGTCACAAATCTGCAAAAACGTATCTTCATTGAAAAAAATTCATGAGTCAGATGCTAAAATGGAGACAACAACAGAAGTTGAAACTCAAAAGAGGTAAACATCAACTTCTTTTTATTTTTGTATTTTTTCAAGTCAGCACGGTGCTTTCATAGATCTCAGTTTGTGGTAAAACACAACAAAAAAGAAAAAAAAGAAACATAATGAAAAGCTAGCTACAAAAAACTTTACCAGCTTCAATTCCTATTTTCAAACCTTTTCCACTTATTTTTGCTAATTTTCTTTCAGTTTTTTCCTATTTTGATCTCAGATTAAAAAAAACTTCGCCACAACCATCTTTGAAGGAGATATTATGGCAGTGTATGGACCTGTGAAATCCTAAAGCCAAAATTCTCCTATCAAGACACATATAATGCACACAGATTTGGTTGATAGTGAAGGTCAAATGACAATTACAGTTGACATAAATGATTAACTTAATTAAACGCTACAGCAACTACTTTTTGCGTGGAAAAAGTGTCAGAATCAGTGGTTTTGCACTGAAAAAAGAAAGGGAAATACGATCGCGGAGCTTCCAAAAATACTATTGTGATACTAACAAATACCAAAATCGAGACAATAGAACAAGTCTGCAAAATGCGGAAGCTACCTCCTGACATGATCATCAACAAGCAATTGTAAATGAGCAAGGGTTATCCTATAGGTTCTGTTGCTGCAATTTTTGTTGCATGTTACCAAAATAATAATCAATATGATCTATGCATCAAATATGGTCAAACAACAAACAACCATGCAATAGTACATATATTTTCTACCTACTTGCCTTTTTTTCCCTTTTTCCCATGGAAAGAAACTTGTTTTTTTGACATTCAACAATTCTATCCTGTTAACTAAAGCATTGTTGTTGGATCTAACAGCCACAAAACACAATATGCAGCGGAAGCAAATAAAACAAGAAAGAAAATAAATACACACACATGAGATATACGCAAAGATTTACGTGGTAAAACCCTCTCTTAGGGAAACATACACGGAGCAATGGTATCGGTATCTTATTATTCAGAATCTGAAGATTTACAACAACTCACAACTCTCCAATATCTTCTCTTACGAGAATACAAGAAACATATATGTTGGATCTAACAGCCACAAAACACAATATGCAGCGGAAGCAAATAAAATAAGAAAGAAAATAAATACACACACATGAGATATACGCAGAGATTTACGTGGTAAAACCCTCTCTTAGGGAAACATCCACAGAGCAATGGTATCGGTATCTTATTATTCAGAATCTGAAGATTTCAACAACTCACAACTCTCCAATATCTTCTCTTACGAGAATACAAGAAACATATACATTTCTTACACGGTTACTAATAACTGCATATTTAGTTAGTCAGTTACATAGTTACCATCATAGCCGGTTGTCAACTATTTCTAACAATCTCCACCTTGACAACAATTTACCTGACACCATTGCTCATTGCTCTATTGATCACCTTTTCTGCAAGCCTAGAGAAGCTAAGCACCACCGTAGCTTCTCTGAAGTAACTGGCTTTGTGAACATGTCTGCACTATTCTTTTGAGTGTGGACCTTTTCAAGAACCACTCCACTTTCATCAATAACATGTCTTACAAAATGATATTTTACAGGAATATGTTTTGTCTTACTGTGATAAGCTGGTTTTTTAGCCAAATGAATAGCACTTTGACTATCATAGAAAATATTTATAGAGTTCTGAACCTTTCCTAACTCACCCAGCAAACCTTTTAACCAGACTGCCTCTTTGCAAGCATGTGAAGAAGCTATATATTCTGCCTCTGTAGTAGATAAAGCAACAATATTCTGAAGCTTTGACATCCAACTAATAGCTCCATCTGCAAGAGTAAAAACATAACCTGAAGTGGACCTTCTCTTGTCCAAATCACCTGCAAAATCAGAATCAACATAACCACAGACTTTATCACTGCAACCATCAAAAGTGATACAATAGTCACTTGTTCCTCTAAGATACTGAAGCACCCATTTCACTGCTGCCCAATGCTCTTTTCCTGGATTTGCCATGTATCTACTGACAACACCAACTGCATGTGAAATATCTGGTCTTGTACTTATCATCGCATACATCAAACTTCCTACTGCATTAGCATATGGTACACGAGACATATACTGCTTTTCTTCATCATTTTTAGGACTCAAACCTGAAGAAAGCTTAAAATGAGAAGCTAAAGGGATACTAGAAGGTTTCACCTTATCCATACCGAATTTCTGAAGTATTTTCTCCACATACTTCTTTTGTGATAACCACAGCTTGCCATTTTTCCTGTCTCTATGTATCTGCATGCCCAAGATCTGATTTGCTGCTCCTAGATCCTTCATATCAAACGTCCTAGCCAACTGAGCCTTTAACCTGCTGATTTCAAACATGCTCTTTCTTGTGACAAGCATATCATCAACATACAATACCAAAATAATGAACATGTCATTTTCCAACTTTTTAAAGTACACACAATGATCATACTCACTCCTGGTAAAATTCTGACTCACCATGAAAGAATCAAACTTCTTGTACCATTGCCTGGGAGACTCCCTCAGGCCATACAATGATTTTTTGAGCTTGCAAACAAACCTCTTGTTGCGATTTTGAATGAACCCTTCTGGTTGTTCCATGAAAATTTCCTCATCTAAATCTCCATGTAAGAAAGCCGTTTTGACATCTAGCTGCTCTAACTCCAAATCATATAAAGCAACTTGTGCTAACAAAATTCTGATAGAAACAAGTTTTACAACTGGTGAAAAAATCTCATGAAATTCAATACTTGCTTTCTGAGAAAATCCTTTTGCAACCAGTCTCGCTTTGTACTTCGGAACAGTTTCATCAGCTCCTTTCTTCTGTTTGTACACCCATTTGCAGCCAACCACTTTCCTACTCTCTGGAAGTTCCACAATATCCCATGTTTTGTTCTTTTCCAAAGAATCCATTTCTTCTTTCATTGCATGTTTCCATTTGTCACTGTCAGACACTTCTAATGCTTCCTTATAGCTGTCAGGTTCTCCTTCATTAGAAATGAAAACAAAATCATCAAACCTCTTTGGAAAAGTTCTGTTCCGCGTAGATCTTCGTAGAGTTTGCTGTGGTATTTCCTCTATTTCTGTCTGCTCATCCTCTTCCTGAGGAGTGTCCTCATGAATATCCTCTTCCTGGACATCCTCATGAGTCCCCCTCGCAGATGACTGTGTATCAAACTGAATTTGCTGAAACTGTGGTACATTAGCCTGTTTCAAATCATTACTTACATCTAAATTTGTCAAAGAAAGTTCATCAAATTTTACATCTCTGTTTATGATGATTTTGTGGACAGTAGGATTCCACAACCTATATCCCTTAACACCATCACCATATCCAACAAAGATCAATTTTCTTGACTTAGGATCTAGTTTGGAATGCTGATTTTTCGGAATAAGTGCATAGGCTTCACAACCAAATACTCTAAGATTAGAATAATCACATGATTGACCTGTCCATACCTATTCTAGAATTTTGCAGTCAATTGCCATTGATGGTGATCGATTGACCAGGTAACAAGTTGTAAGCAATGTCTCTCCCCACAATTCCTGCTGCAACTTCGCATTACTGAGCATTCTCCTTGCTCTTTCAAGAAGAGTCCTGTTCATGCGTTCAGCAACGCCGTTCTACTACGGAGTGTAAACAGTGGTCTTATGTCTCTCAATCCCATCCTGCTTGCAATAATTATCAAACTCCTTCGAAGTAAATTCGGTTCCATTATCTGTTCTAAGACATTTAATGAACCTGCCAGTGCTCTTTTCAACCAAAGCTCTAAACTGCTTAAATATATCAAAAACATCAGCTTTTATCTTCAATAAATAGATCCAAACTTTCCTTGAGTAATCATCTATAAAACTGACGAAATATGACGATCCCCCATAAGAAATTTTTGGAGATGGACCCCAAAGATCAGAATGTATGTAGTCTAGGATACCTTTACTAGTGTGTTTTCTAGATTTAAATTTTTGTCTAGCCTGTTTACCATAAATACAGTGCTCACAAAACTTCAAATCTACAGATTTTAAACTAGGAAGCAACTTTTGATCAGCAAGTACCTTCATACCTCTTTCATTGATATGACCTAACCGCTGATGCCATAGACGAGTGATGTCTGTTGCTGCACCAACCGATGCTACTGTTGCATGATCAAATTCCGTCCTCCCTTCAAGTCTATACAGGTTCCCAACTCTGTTTGCTTTCATAACAACCAAGATACCTTTCGATATCTTCATAACTCCACCTTGAACTGTAAACTTGTAACCAGCATCATCAAGAACTCCCATTGATATCAAGTTCTTCCTTAATTCAGGTACATGTCTCACATCTGTTAGAGTCCTAACAGTCCCATCATACATTTTAATTCTGATGCTCCCTACCCCAATAGTTTTACATGTAACATTATTTCCCATATAAACTACCCCGTCATCTATAGATTGGTATGACGAATACCAATTTCTATGAAGACACATGTGGTGAGATGCTCCAGAATCAATTAACCAGTCAGAATGGTATTGTGAAACAGTAGATGTAGATAATACCTCATCGATCATACCTGAATCATTCTCGGCTATGTTTTCCTCCTTTGTAGAGTCCTCCTCCTCAGAAGCTCGCTTGCGTTTCCAGCAATCTTTCTTAAGATGTCCTGCTTTATTGCAGTACCAGCACTTCAATTTACTCTTTTTGCCCTTCGAATTTGACCTTGATGTACCCTTTGAATGTTGTCCTCTTTTACTGGTTCTTCCTCTGGCCACCATTACTTCTGATGTCGAGGTTTCAAGACTAGATTTCTTTCGAGTTTCCTCAGAAAGTAAGGCTCCCACAACTTCATCGAAGGTAATAGACTCAGTAGAACTAAAACTGATAGAGGTTACAAAATGTGCCCACGACTCAGGCAGAGAGCACAACAGTAAAATCACCTTGTCTTCAGATTTAATAATATCTTCCATACTAGTCAACTGACAAATAAGAGTATTGAACGCATTCAAGTGTTCAGAAATCTATGTACCTTCTTTCATACGCAAGGTAAACAGCTGCCGCTTCAGGAGGATTTTATTCGTCAAGGATTTAGTCATGTACAAAATTTCCAACTTTGTCCAGAGACCTGCTGCTGTAGTTTCAGACACGATGTTAAATAAAACATCGTCGGCCAAGCACAGACGAATAGCACTGAGAGCTCTTTCATCCATCTCGCTCCAGTCTCTATCTGAAATATCTGCGGGTTTCTTTATTTTCCCTGCCAGTGCCTTCGCCACTCCTTGCTGCACAAGCATATCCCGCATCTTGACCTTCCACAACTCGAAATTATTGCTCCCATTGAACTTCTCAATTTCAAACTTAACACTCTGTGTTTTTGCCATTTTCTCAAGAAAACACCAGGTCAAAAAACTTTATAAGGGAAACCCTTTTTGAAATAATGGAATAAAGGTTTTATAATTTAAAAAATTCCAAAAAACAATGGAATAAAGGTTTTATTTTTTTTATTTTTATTTTAAACAATCAAGAAATAATATATTAAACCTTATAACTCCCACCTTTAAACCTTATAACAAAAAACCTTTTAATAAACCATCCCTTATAACTCCCATCCACCATATGCTTTATATCTCAAAAAACATTTCAAATATTCACAGCATCAATTTTTCACGGACGGCATCAATTTTTCACGGCCATATACATTTCATATATTAAACCAACATCAATTTTCACGGCAACAATTTTTCTTTCATGTGAAATCTCAAACAAAAAATAACTATTCACGTTTTACCTCAAACAGAAAACAGTACCGCGCTCCCCGATGGTAATGTGCCGAAGTAATTTCCAGAATTTGAATTTTGTAAGTGTACCTCAACACTACCACGCCTGGGTAAGCAATGGACCCGCGGTAGTTGAAAACTACCGCCCCTTCTCCTCAGGCTTCAGGGTTCTCTCCTCCAGTAACTTTTGACCCGTAAAACGAATTTAAATTTCTCAAAACAATGATCATTTGGCTTTCTCGTTCTCTGTGGCTTTCTACCAAGCTCTGATACCACTTGTTGGATCTAACATCCACAAAACACAATATGCAGTGGAAGCAAATAAAACAAGAAAGAAAATAAATACACACACATGAGATATACGTAGAGATTTACGTGGTAAAACCCTCTCTTAGGGAAACATCCACGGAGCAATGGTATCGGTATCTTATTATTCAGAATCTGAAGATTTACAACAACTCACAACTCTCCAATATCTTCTCTTACGAGAATACAAGAAACATATACATTTCTTACACGGTTACTAATAACTGCATATTTAGTTAGTCAGTTACATAGTTACCGTCATAGCCGGTTGTCACCTGTTTCTAACACTTGCAGAGAGCCCGGAGAATTTATATCTGATATTGGCTTCTGATTCCTTTTTCCTTTTTTCCTTGTTTGATTCAACTTCGACTCAATGAAGCATATAAATATTTTTTTTTGCAAATACAAGAACAATTGGCATGTGACGATGCACCGCTTTCTCTGTTCAAGAACGTTGTCAGAAACGACACAAAAGGAAGCCACATGTTGCGGCCTTCTGCATCAACATTTATCGATCCACTAAATGATGACTACGCAATACAAAACCTGCTTCCTATGATTGAATAAAAAATCCAAGTCTTCTCTGAACAATGATTTTGTTTCATTGCAGATACATTTTCTATCAATACTCTTCATATCTATATTTAAACAAAACAACTACTGTTTCTATCCAAAAAACAGTTCTTATGTTCGTAATGGCTAAAATGTTGTTGACACTTTGGAAAACCTCCCCCCCTTGCTTGTGTTATTTTCCTAATTGCAATTGCAACTGTAAGAACTCTTTTTCTCGAAATGGAGTCAACTAACTCTACTATTTTTGCACAATTCTCCCCCCTCCCACCAAAAAAAAAAGCGTATGCTTAGAATTCATTATAAACATTTTCTTACAATCTTGTTCTGTTGCACAAGCACTTACACACTGCATTTACAATTTCTCTATTCCATGACATTCTTGCAGATACAAGGAATGCTCAAACCAAAAAACCCATTTTCACCACCTTTCCAACGAATCTGCTCCACATGCAAGTAGCCGATGATAGATAACTCATCCCTATGCACAACTTGCCAACACAACACAACAATTAGCTATGAACATAGCATAGAGTGCATACTAGACATAGAGGATGGGATGATAGAATGTACTTTACGCAATCCTCGGCTAAAAGAGTGTTGTCCAGCAATAGTAATTGTTTCAGATGAAGCTTATTCCAAAAATGTCTCATCAACAGTGTTCAATCTATTTAGATTCCGTCAACAAGTCTTTTTTACATTGGCCATGGAAAACACAATTGTCGATGTTAGAAGATTCTGAATAGCTATGAAAATTCTGTAGGTACTGTTCATATTATCCTAGCAACCTAGTTTCAAAACAAAACAAAACTTTTTTTTCTTTTGCTTTCTGCAACTCTTTTTCATAGATTGTGCCTTCATGGCTATGATTTAGCTTTCTTGTCCTGTCCACAAACAAGAAAACGTCATTCAAATATACGTCATTACAAATCTTTGTCTACAAGTTCAAATAACAAATAGTAAAGAAAACAAATATGGCTATGTTGAAAAAGTTCTTATCCATTTTAATTGTTATTAGGTATTATATGTATATTTTCCAAACACCAGAAACATGTTTTTCAAGCCTTTAAAAAAACCGGTCTCAAAAACTACTCTAGAACTGAGGTCGAGTATCAAATATTGCTCTACAGTTCATCATGCATTAAGATTGTTCACTATAATTTAAATTGCAACTACCTATATGCATTTTTCTGCTTTGTGTCACCACCATTCATAGATTTATTTATTTTTAATTTAATGCTTTAAAACAACTGATAAAGAGATTTGTTTCCTGCTGGTGAAAATCAATTAATTGATTCTAGCAAAATTGTTTTCTATCCTCCATCTTGTAAACAATTTTGTGTTAGGGTTCAAAACATGTTGCCAATGAAAAAAATGCCTTGCTCCGTTTTTTTTTAACATTCATTGATACTTTGACAAGGGATGCATTAACCTTTTCAGAGCCTTCCAAAAGTTCATTCCCTTGACAAAATTCTTATCCTTTCAAATAAAGCTTCAACATTAGTCACTGCAAATTGTGTAAAATACATATGCATTTAAACACTTTTTTACAAAATCTATGAATTTGATACAGGTTGTTTGCCAAACTAGTAATCTCAATCATCTAGGCAATTTGCAATTTCTTTGTTCCATGTTTCTTTTTTGTTGCCTTTTTTAAAATGCAATTACAAACATCCGTTGCATGATGCTTCTGTTGGTAGCCGTTAATTCCTTCACCGCCACAGTCTGAAAAAGACAAACACTGCCTCTCTGAGTGACCGCCGGAATGATGAACAGCCAAACCACCGCCACACCATTTGATTATGTCTTGCTGTCACAGTTTTGTATGAGTAGCACATCACATTAATTTATGAAGAAGCAGTTGCATCCATCTGCCACAGTTCATAGAATGATTATTTGGGCTGTGTATTGCATTGATTTTTGAAGAGCCGAATCTGAAGAGTTATTCACTGACATGTTTAGACTGATCAGAAATTAAAGGGGTAGCGTGTTCCAACATATCAAAGTTCAAAAGGACATTCACCATCATTGCTACAACTTGTCAAAGATCGAAGGGGCATCCAACATTCCTGTTGCAGCACATGAAAGAGCAGAGAATTAATTAAATTCTGGCAGAGAATTAATTAAATTCTGAACAGTAAATTTTGGTGCAGCGAAAGGTCAAGTTGAATTAAATGACCAATTATATTTTTGATGTATAAATATTGATGTATTCTGTGTTTTGTGATATGAAAAAAATATGGAAGAAACAATACAATGTTTTGTTGATGTTAAACTCAGAATTTTCCTGTGTGTTTCTGTTATGCTCTATTCTATGAGTTTGTAAACTCAGAATTATTTTGAAGTTAGTTTGTTGTAGAAAGTGTGGAGAATTGTGCTTATGTCTGAGTTAATTGTGTTTGATTGTTGAAACAGGGTATTAGTTAAATTTAAGAATGTAGGGGTTGTCAAAATATAGTTGAATCAGTCAGCTACAACAATCCTGTAGGTTACTGTTGAGTGAAACAGTCAACTGCGACTGTGTTGTAGATTGTTGTTAGTTGTAACAATCAGCTGCAACTCACCTGGAAGAAGATTACAGTGAGCTGTGACTGTCCTGTAGGTGAAATTTTTGAGTTTGAAAATCTGAATGTGTTGCTGTGAGTTAATGCAATACCCACCTGCCTTCCCACAGTGGTATAAGAGCTTGGTGTTTATGATTTATGTTCGTTGGTTTTGTGTTCACTTCATGAATGAACCATTTGATTGTATGTTGGAACTTTTTTTGTCTTCTTGTTGTTGAGTTTTACTCCAACGCACTCACTTCTTGCTACTTAGAAAGAGCAGAGGTAAGTTCAGTTGAGTTCTGTGTTGGTAAGAACTCATGCGCTCCCTTAAGTAAAGGTTCAGTCAACATTTAGCAGCTGAAGTCTGAATCAAGTGTTTCTTGTGTCACCCATCTTTTGGTTGATTTGTTCAAGCCTGGTTGTGGTTTGTGTAAAGTGAAGAAAGGGTTGTAGCCCATGGAAGAAGTTGACTCTGTGTGTATTCCCTCAGATAGAGGTTGAGCAGTTGAAAGGAAGACATTCTTCCTAGTTGAGAGCTCCCATATAGTTTAATGGTAGAGCAGTTTGAATTCCATTGTTTTGGAAGTTTGTTTGGTTTGAGTTGAAGCTCATATGCGTGAAAGAGGATGGATCCAAGTGAAAGAAATTTAAATTCTATGCAAGTAGTTATTTGAAGACAAAGACATGGGGAAAAGCAGAAGGCTTAAACGAATGAAGAAGAATGTTGTCAATGCAAACGAAGTTCGTTTTGCCATAGCATATATATTAGGTGAAGCCATCGAGGAAGATGCTGAAGCAGAGGAATTTCAAGAGAAGGCAGAGGATACTGAAGTAAATGAAGTTCAAGAAAATGTAGAGGATGCATGGAGCAGCATCTATTATCCACCGCCATATTTCTCAGGTATAGCATATGAATGTTGGTTAGTTAATATGAAAAATTTCTTGCATGATAGAGGTTTATGGTATTTTGTTAAGAATGGATTTATGAAACCTCGAGATGAGGCAAAGAATGCATTATCTTGTACTACATCCAGCAAGCTCTGGATGATAATATTTTTTATGTAATTGTTGAAGCAAACACAACTAGAGAAGCTTGGGAAAGTTTGAAGAGAAAGTTTAACGTAAGGGGGAGATATATGGCTGAGTCACAGCCTGTTAATATTTCAGTAGACAAATTTGCAGAAGGAGCAGAAGATAGTCAAATTATTTGTGAATCTCACTGTTGTGTTGATCTATCAATTAATGAACATGTTGCTGAAAGTAAAGAAGAAGATGAGGCTGTTGTATCTTGTGTAGCAGCAACAAAATTTGAAGAAGTTGAAAGTTTTATTGATAAAGATGTTGATGTAGATGTCACAGAAGTGATTTGTGAAAATGATGGAATGGTTAACATGCAGAATGCTAATAAAGATGATAAATTCCTCAAGTGTGAGGATAACAAAGAAGAATTTGTGCAAGAAGAGTCCTTGAAGGACACGCCCATGAAGGTATTTAAATCATGTATTGAATTTGAAGTTTGTGAACATGTAGGTACAATGAATCAAGAAGACAAATTTGAAGATGTTGTAGAAGTCGAAATCCAAGTTGGGCTTGAAATAATTTACAGTAGTTATGTTGCAGAAAATGAAGAGTGTTGCACTGATCCATTTGGTGCACATAAGGAAGATGATAAAGTTGTTGGTGAAAAATACAGTTATGAAAATGGTGTATCTGTTGATGGAAAAAATGTTGGTGATATTTTTGAAGAAGAATCTGCAGCGATATTGAATGGTCTAGATAAGGACAGAAAAGAGAACAAGATGTTTTATAATAATTTGTTTGATAGTGATTGTGCAGGTACAAAGGAAGAAAATAATGAAGTCGTGGCTTGTAAGTCATATATTGAAAATGATGTAACTTCTAGTGTAGCAATTCGTTCTTTGAATATTCCAGCAATGTCTATTGCTGATGACAACAATGAAGAAGGTGCCAATGAAGCAGCTAGTATTGGTAAAATTGCTCATGGAGAAGTAATTGTCAATGATGATCATGATGGTGGAATGAAGACTGCCATATCAGTAGTATTTGAAGCAACATCAGAAGTTAAGAAAGATAAAGTGCACTGTGTTGAAGTGCTTGAATTTGTTTGTGAGTTTTTTGAAAATATTGATGATTTTAATTTTATTGATGAATTTGATAAGATTGTTGAAGATTGCACAGAAGTTGTAGCGATTGAAGCAGAAGGAATTTATAAGGATGCTGAAAATAAAAAGGTTGATGATTTAGTGATTGCAGAAGCAGTGATAGAAAATGAGTTGCATGATGATAGCACTCAAAATGTTATATGTTTTGTTTGCAGATATAGCAATTGAAATAAGGAATGATGTTCTTAATGAACAATTGAAATTTTTGGAAGAATGGCTTGAAAAGCCAAGATATGATGATAAAGATGATAGTCTTGTTGTGAAAGCAGATATGGAGAAAGTTGATTGCCTTGTTGCAGCAGCAGAGGCAGATTTGAATGAAGAGATAGTGACATCTCTCAGAGAAGAACAAAATGAAAAGAACCAATATGGTTTACAGTATGATAATTTATACAATGTTGACAAAATGTTTGAATGTGCAGATGAGAAACCAATCAAAGATGCAGAAATCATTTGAAGATGATGATGACTTTGATTTGAATGAAGAAAATTGCAGCGAATATGAACTGGTTGAAAAATCAGTTGAGAAGGTATTCATGTCATGGAGTCCTGAAGAAATCAGTAATTATTATCAATTAATGTGTTTACAGAATGACATTGAATAGATTACTCTTGCTGAAGTTAAAGATAGCTTGTGGGATCTTTGTATGTCCACATTACAGTATTTAGAGAAGAAGATTTTGATTGGAGTCCTTGGCATAAAGGACATTGAAAATTTGAATGATGGTAAGCAAATTGAAGAACATGTTGCAGCTACAGTTGATTATAATGGATTTGTGGAATCAAAGAAAACATTGAAGGTAAAGAAGAAAGTGAAGATGAAGAATCAAATGTATTATTGGTATAAAGTTTGGCATTCTAATCCAAGTAATGATGAAGCTGAAGCTAAGAGTAATGTAATAAAAACTATGAATGATGATTGGTTTGCAAAATCCAAGAAGGTTGATAGAAATGATATTGGTGTTGAAGTAAAGGATGAAATATTATATTTTGAACAGCCAGCTAAAGTTGAGAAGGACAAGTATTGTGGAGCTACTAAGCAAAAGGAGTTCAGATTATTAAAATCTAAAGTCAAGATGAAGAGATGGTTGAAGCCACGACTGAAGCAAGAGTTGAAGAAGATCAAGGTGAAGATGAGGATAAAACAGAAAACAAAGTTTACATATTTCAAAGTTTGGAGTCGAAAGAAAAAGAAATGCTCATGAAAGAGTTGAAGAAAAGTTGCACTAGAATGCTGCATGAAAGAATGTGAAACAGATTTTTGAGTTGTTTAGCTATTGATGTAAGTCTTGCTAAGACTTAGACCAGCAAGCATTATAGTTGCTTTTGTTATGATTGTAAAGTTGTAGTTGTTTGAGTATGATGTATTTTGGGTGAAGTAATTAAGGGGGAGAATGTTGGCAGCCGTTAATTCCTTCACTGCCACAGTCTGAAAAAGACAAACACCGCCTCTCTGAGTGACCGCCGGAATGTTGAAAAGCCAAACCACCACCACACCGTTTGATTATGTCTTGCTGTCACAGTTTCGTATGAGCCACACATCACATTAATTTCTGAAGAAGCAGTTGCAGCCATCTGCCACAGTTCATAGAATGATTATTTGGGCTGTGTATTGCATTGATTTTTGAAGAGCCGAATCTGAAGAGTTATTCACTGACATGTTCAGACTGATCAAAAATTAAAGGGGCAGCGTGTTCCAGCATATCAAAGTTCAAAGGGACATTCACCATCACTGCTGCAGCCTGTCAAAGATCAAAGGGGCATCCAACATTCCTGTTGCAGCACATGAAAGGGAAGAGAATTAATTAAATTATGGCAGAGAATTAATTAAATTCTGAACAGTAAATTTTGGTGCAGCAAAAGGTCAAGTTGAATTAAACGACCAATTATATTTATTATGTATAAATATCGATGTAATCTGTGTTTTGTGATATGAAAAAAATATGGAAGAAACAGAGTGGAATACAATGTTTAGTTGATGTTAAACTCAAAATTTTTCTGTGTGTTTCTGTTATGCTATGTTCTCTGAGTTTGTAAACTCGGAATTATTTTGAATTTAGTTTGCTATAGCAAGTGTGGAGAATTATGCTTATGTATGAGTTAATTGTGTTTGATTGTTGAAACAGGATATTAGTTAAATTTATGAACGCAGGGGTTATCAAAATATAGTTGAATCAGTCAGCTGCAATAGTCCTGTAGGTTACTATTGAGTGAAACAGTCAACTGCGACTGTGTTGTAGATTGTTGTTAGCTATAACAATCAGCTGCAACTCACCTGTAACTTAGCTGTAATAGTTTTGTAGATGACTGTTAGCTAAAACAGTCAGTTGTTACTGTCAGTTGTGACTGTGCTGAAGATTACAATGAGCTGTGACTGTCCTGTAGGTGAAATTTCTGAGTTTGAAAATCTGAGTGTGTTGTTGTGAGTTAATGCAACACCCCCCTGCCTTCCCACAGCTTCAACCTCTCTAGATTTCTTTCGCAATGGTGTCAAATGGCATTTGTTGTTACAATATGCAGAACATGTGATTATGTTGTATTTGATCAAATTTTAGAATTAGGAAAACCAAGAACTCTAACAGAGGTGAAGAGAATGACAAATTATGTGGTATTTAATCATTTGTTATTTTTGTCCATGTGAATATTTTTTGTTTTCGTATCTTTTGATCTGTTATAAAACTTAAACAGCTTGTAAAATTTAGGGCATGTTGTATTCCATGGATCAATGCACATACACATAAACCAACCAGCGTACACAGACCTTTGGCACCAAGATCAATGAGCATACACATAAACAAACTATTGTGCACAGCCCTTTGACATTGGGGTTTGTACTAGACAAAATCCCCAACCTGGTAAAAACATCACTCTCAAAGAGCCATTGTATTCCTATGTGTCTTTAATGATACAATGGTTCACATATTTGATGTGGTGTTGTTTTTGCAGTTATTTTTCAAATACGGGATTTGAGTATGTGACATAAGGGGCATTCAAACTGCCCAACTTATCGAGGCCTTTTTTTGGTGGAAATTTGCCCTGAATCTGGCTACCAAATTCTCAACCCCCGAAATTTATCGTGCCAACAATTGTGGACTGCAATCTAGCGGGTATTAGGTCATCTTTCACTCAATTCAGGTCAATTAATTTAATATTTGAGTAATGCATCACTCCAATTTCTAAGTTCCAAGAGGTTGTCAGAAATGGGTTGATTTGAGTACCAAGCTACTGCGTCTTAAATCTTCAACATGATTAATTTCCATTGAAATTATAAATCTATCTTCAGTAAATCATATATATATATATATATATATATAGATATATATATATATATATATAGATATATAGATATATAGATATATATATATAGATATATAGATATTTGGAGTAGATATTTACCCCAAGGATTACTTCAATTGGTTAAACCACATGCTCAAGACATGTTCCTGACAGAAAGATCATATGTTCAGAGATTCAAAACTAGTCTAGTGCCTTAGGGTTATTGGCCATAACTCTGGCTAGTGATTAAGTCACCATCTGTCCAGATATTCTATGGAATAGAGGGGATCCAGCAGATTGGATGATTTTGCATTCTAAGTTTTGTGTATATACAAAGGATATGATCCACACCTAAAGCTACCATAGACCATTTTAACCTTGAATATATTTAAAGCGCTTTGAATGATAAAAAAATCCAGGTACAAACTTCCTGCTGATTTAGAGATTAAGTATTAAGAATCTAAGATGAATTATTGTTAGTTTATTTTCTATTTTAATATATATGGTTAACTCTTTTTTCTTTTGAACAATTTAAGATCAATGAATTATTGTTAGTTTATTTTCTATTTTAATATATATGGTTAACTTCTTTTTCTTTTCAACAATTTAAGATCAATGAATTTAAGTTGATTTATTCTTATATATGCTTCACTTTTTCTCTTTATTTTGAACATTAAATATAGGGTGCAAAATCCTTTTTCATTTTAGTTTGATAGCATTATTCATAAATTAGACATTTATCCCATTTTGTTATCAATAGAGACATTTATCCTATATTGATCTGTAGAGTGCTTTTATCTTCTCTAAATGCAATAATATTTTCTAGGAATCACACATGGACACTCTTCTAGCAACCACATATGGACACTATACAGGTATATATGGGAAAACAACTTATGTTGTCACGGGAATATATGAATTTTGTTTTCAAAAATTTGTGTAGGTTGGAACACTCTGCATTTTGTCATCATTCACATTTGTTAAGGTTGAAATGTATCTCATATAGTCTGAAAGTAGCATAAAACACTAGTACAAAATGAGAGATAAATGACCAAAAAATGGCCAAAATCTACATATAAATGACCACTTTTGAGTTGGCGACCACTGGTATCAAATTAACGGTCATTTATCACGAGACCAAATATGTGGTCATATTTAACTTGGTCATTTATAGGTTATTTTGCGGTCATATATTTGGTCATTAATTGTCACAATTAATGACCAAATATACGACCAAATTAATGACCAAATATACGACCCAATATATGACCGCTAATTTGACACTAGTGGTCGCCATTTGGTCATTTATATGCGAATTTTGGTCGTTTTTGGTCAGTTATCTCTCATTTTTGTAGTGGTCATTTTTCTCTTTTAGTGTTCATTTGTAGTCATTTTATTTGTGGTCATTGTTCTCAATATAAAAGACCAATTTAATCATTTTATACGTGTTCATTATTTATCAGTATATGTCAATAATTAAACAATATAGTTTTTAGTATGATATTATGTCTAAATTAGAAAAAAAAATCATACAATATTCATGCTCATCTAATACACATGTGAATCATGCAAAGTCACATTAGTTAATTACAACATTAAATAATATTTGCAAGTACAAACATATATAATTTTCAACCATGTAAATTATATTATATGAAATGTCAAGTATTACAATAAATATGAGTTTCCAACTTAAATCCACTAATCGACTAATACATGTTTATGAGAAAAACGGTCTCCATACTTTACATGAAAATCATCTACATCGATGACTTTTCAAAATATTACAATGGCCACTAACTAAATCTAGCTCCAACTTCAAATTCTCTCTCTATTTTATGTTGATCTTCTTGTTGCTTCATATGGTTCTGTGCATTTTCCCTTGAAAGTTTCGCCCTTAATCTAAAAATAACATAAGATGGTCAAAACTACAAAATTAGAAAATAAATACAACATGATAAAATAAATTCATTTCACATCACTCATTGAAGCACTCAATTTTTTAGAATGGTACAGTTGAAGAAAATTTCAGTTCAGTTTCAGTTTATCAGGTATACACGTGTTTAGAGAGCTACACAAGTCTGGAGATAAACTTTCCAAGGAGGGCCTGCTTATACATATATTTTTTTCCAAGGAAAAACATATTTCTAAAAGTAGAACCAATCTTCAGGTACTCGAGGTACAATAAAAAAGAGATTTTGAGAAAGTTCCAAGCATAAACCTTCAGTTCTTCAACTTCTCTAAAAAGAGACTATATGTTCAAAATATACTTTCTAAACTATCAAAATTACTAAAATGTTCTTATACTGACATACTACTAACTTTTTCAATAAAACTAGACTCTAGAAATCACTACGTACGAATTACCTACAGGTCCATCACTGCTTCCATTGCTTCCTTTAAAAATAACTAGTAATATTAGTGCAATACATCCCTAAATTAAGGAAAGGCCTTCCCAACTCAAGTATGAAAGATATGACATAATCTCATAATAAAATTATATTATTGTAAGATTAATTTAAATTATAATTTACAAGATGACCTCCAAACATGCTACCAAAATAGTGAATGGATTGTGCTCATATAAAGAAAGAAGAAACCAAACCAAACATATTACAAGGAGAAAATAAATGAAACTAAATAGACTTACATAGGCGACCCCTGATGGCTAAATCATATATAGTTGGGGCCCATCTCTATCATAACCTTGAAGGATAACTCATCCAAAAGGAATGCGGGTTTACAAATAAATGTCATGCTCAATGCAAAAACAAAGCTTAAATCCCAGTCCACAATTCCAAATTCAACCATGCAAGAGAATTCTCATGATACTCCGTTAAAAATAAACATGAATAAAATGTTAAATGACAAAATATAGCTCTTTACTGAAAGACACCGAATTCTGACCTTAGCCACCAATATGGTGTGCACAAATGCACATAGTTGGCGACGCGTTCACAAAGTTCCTTAATAGGGATCGATTCGGCATAACTGTTGCAGTAACGTAGATATTAAGAAATTGACTGTACCTCCAGAAAAGTTCAACATCTAAAAATTCTCTTTGCTTTATAATATATAGATGAAGGTTCATATCAAAAGAGGTCCAAAACTTTACTGGTGGGCACCATTGTTAAAACTAATTATAATAAACCAGTAATTCATACTTTTCATAACTAGTAGCCTCTAATTTAGCACGAGCCACAATTTGCCTACTTTCTGCCGCTAATCTAGCCACAACCTGTACAACACATTACTTTATGAAATAATTAAAGTTTGTTATAAAAGAAAAAAATCATAGGTTCATTAAAAGGAAAACCAGAGCTAGAGACATATGTGTTCAAAATCCTCTTCTCCATTTATCAAGTCTCTAGCTACAGGTCCTTCACAACTTTCCAGATTTTGTCCACTCACAAGTATGCACTATCTTTTAGTTTTGATTTCCCAAGGGAGAAGTTGTTTTCTCTAGATGACACACATTCCCCTTCGTGGACAGGTTCCACAAGATTGTAAAAACAATAATTATGACCAATTTCCATCCCCTTAAGTGGACATCACTAGTTCAGTCAAGATAGGTTTTTATCAAGGCTCTACATAACTCTTTCTCAGCTATGTAAATGAGTACTTTTTATCAAATAATAAGTAGACTTTTTTCCTAGTGAATTTTTTTTTTATGTAAAATATCAAGGAATAGTGTAGATAAGTCAAAGGATAAGATGGAAAAAGAAGAATTTCATTGCCCAAACAATAAGGGGATAAAGACAACCTTATGTGATATTTGTATTCATATGTACATTTATGGCCAGTGGTCAAACAGACTTCGAGTGGTCGAGGATAGGGATCTGTCAAACCACACTGAGACAAGTTGGCTCCAAAATCTCTCGCAACAAAAATCACATCAATAGAAGTTATATGGATTCCATCCATATGGATGTGTTGTCCGCAATGGTGTCATAAAACTCCTTTACTCCACTGTGGCTGTGATCACTCTCAAAGGCTATGGGTAGGACATAATTTCTCCTTGGCAGTTCAATTTGTCCTTCGCATGCTAAATTCCTCACTCGATGGTTCCTCTCTTGTTTCCATTTTCTAATAGTTCAATATTTTCCTATATTTTCCCAAGTTAAATTCCATACCCTCAGCGATATAAAATATTTTCCCAAATATTTCCTATAAGTTATATTCCGTACCCTTAGCGATATATTCATTAACATGATATGGTAGCATTGATTTCCACTATGCATTCCATCTCATATTGTCATCCTCAAATACTTTTCATTGTGGATTGTGATATGACATCTATGCACCTCAGCTGCGGGTGCTAACATTGGGCTGGCCGAGGAAGGAAGCACCATTCACCCACCTAGCAGTGTGGCTCACCCACCTGGTAGTAGATCACAGCAGGTGCACTCATCCTGGAAGCATATTTAGTGATGCGTCCTTCACCTGGCAAGCTGGATTTCACGCAAGCAATTATGTTAATTATGATGACGGATTGGTGGTTGGCATTAAAGTCAGTCTACTCGTCAATGTCCTTTCTCCTTTACTGGAACTGTCTGCTCATTATGCTCTCTCATGTGAGGCCTCGGTTCTCCCTCTCCAAGGTTCTTGAAATGAGGTATCGACATCTCATCACCTTCATCTGTTATCCACTGCATGTTCAGGATGTTGATATCTCTGCTCCGTCTCTCTTCTCCTGCGAACTCATTGATTATGCCATGACTTGTCCACGTGGTACCTCTGGGTGTGGCGCTGGTCATGGCGTCGGTCGGACTGCCACCTCCCTAGACAAGGACAAGAAATCCATTAGTGTCTAAGATGATAAGGTCACAGATCCTGTTTGAGGTTGGTCGATGAATGGGAAGCTAACTAGGTCTCTGACATTCTGGCCTCTGGTAACCAAGGTAATCAAATAAATTATTATTGGTTAATGAAGAACATGTTGGGTTCTCTGGTTGAATAAATGCTGGGGAATTGGACCATGGCCAAGGTCTCTATCATGGACATGAGGATTCACATGGTCCACTTGGATGAAATGCTCACAGCCCTAGAATCCAGCATGGTTGGGGGTAAGTCACGGGGGGTTCACTCAGTGAACTTGTTACATAGCACGATCGTTCGCATGATATTAAACAATATCCCTAATTTCACTAAATATTTGAAAATTCCTCCTAAATGTTTTTTGTTGAACCCCCCCTCCCAATATTCCTTTCCAATTAAGAAAACCTCTAGTTTCACCAGATATTGTATGTATCCATTTTTATCAACCCATTTTTAATACCCTCTTTATATACTATTATCAAGTTGTAACAAACAGGAACCCTAACACATCTTAGTATAAGCAAACATGATACTAAATAAAATAATAGTATAATGCTAATAATGATCCCACCAAGATTGCAGGGGTGACTAATCAATTTGTAGCATTGGATAGTGGAAGACCCAATGAAATAGTACTCGAGAAGGAAAAATTCATAATAGGAAACCGAGTCAAGAGATCAACATAACAAAGAATGTAAAAGGTTGATAGTCCAATAGTTAGTGCAATGCTTAGAAAAGATGAGAATTGTAGAAGTTTCACACCACAACCTACCATTATACCGATTTTATATCATGTAAATATAAGTATAGCCATAGAGATCTCATGTTTTCTATAATATTAATAAATTAAACTCCATAAAAATTCAAAATTGAAACCCTTTCGTGGATGGACTCCCCTACCTTCCTATCAAAACAAACATCATTGATGTTTGAACCCAAATGAACATAGAAAAAATCCCCTTACTTTCCAATAACACCATATGATCATGTGCATAGCTTGGATTTGGGTCATTCACAAGATGCAATGAATTTCATTCACTTCTTCTACATTTATTCTTGCAATCAAGGGAAATAACAACATTTAGTTACTTTTTCTTGGGTTATATCTAGTTTTTTTTTTCTTTACAAGAGAGGGAAAAATATCCATTGTTAGGTTTCAAGCATGCAATAGTTATAAAGATACACCAATGGTGAAACTTATATGATACCATTTCATGGTAACGATAACACAGGGTATGTAAATATTGATTTATATTTTCAGCTATGTTCATGCCAGTTCCAATATAATATTAAGACGATGGCTTGCATATAAGAATTGAAATTGCAATTATGAATGTGCCAAATATAACTCAATCAAACAATTATTCATAACTGGCATAGTGAAAATGTTAAAGAATAATATGAAAAGTTGAAAGAAATAATTAGCCAAGAAAGATTGATCTAACATTTCTTCATTCCAGTGAGCTAAGAAATATTGATGTCACTTTTCTTGGTTGTCATGGAGCAAGATTTGATTGAATCTAAATACCCACCTAAACCTTAGCCTAAAAAATGAAGAGTTAGATCTTTTACTTGAATGCCTACAAAAAAAACATTACAATTGTTCGACTATGGAACTCCCAATTAGCTACATCTCTTAACTTAAAGATGAAAAACAATATAACATCAATTCAAACCAAGCCTAAATACGTTGTTATATGGGGATTGATCAAGGCCAGTAATCCAAAGAGACTTCCATTGATATTATCATTGGTACACTTTTATCATATTTATGCAAAACTTAGGATCATAAACAATATTAAATAAAAATTGAGGGTCCTTAAGTTTTAGGTGGGTATGAATTGACCCCTTAATATGGTGCAATGTATTTTTTAGGTTTTTAAGAGTATTGAAACCCCCAATATGAATGGACGTGATATGATATTGCATGGCTAGTGAACCCCCCATGGGGTAAGTACTCCTTCCTCAGCAAATCCACCCCTCGCCACAATTCTGGTCTTGACACTCTTGGTACCAACAATGAGGGCTCGGATGGTAAGGAAAGTATTCAACCAGAGGGCATCGCCATTGCAATAGGAGCCCAAAATTTGGGTTCCCCTCTGCATGAGTCGCTTGGTGTTGTTGCTGCGGAGGTATCTGTTCCTATCCAAGGCTCCACCTCGGGTTCAGCCTCGGGGTCGGTCTCTTTGCTTGTTGTCGTCTTACAGGGGTCCCCTCCCCCTAAATCCTCTTTCGCTATTCCTACAACTATCGACTCTCTGCACTACAAAAGGATCCGAAAATCCGACGGCGAAGCTGCTACTCCTCGCAAGACTGAACCTTTGCCTCCCAAACTCTCGGTTCATAGCTGGCACGAGGACTTCTTTGGTAGCTGCCCCTTAATTGAAGACAAGCCCAGCCCCTAGAATTCAGAAGCAAACACTTAGGGCTGCCCTGGAAGAACCCGGCTCTTTTTTCTGGAGGTTAGTGTATCGGGTTTCCTTGTTTTGTCTTAATAGGTTACTGTTATGCACTGGTTTGTCTTTCTGAACAAGATTAGTCTTATGTTTTTAATGATCGTTTGTAAATATGTCTATGACTCTTATCCCATCTGTGGGTAGGTCTACAAGGGCCCTATTTTGAATTTTCTTCTCTACAAGAGGCTCCATAATGCTCTTAGAACTACAGATTCTCCTATGTATGTAATATTTTTTGTACTCTAATATATTTTCTCTCTGCAGTTTACAAAAAAAAAAAGATATGACATCTATGCGATTATCAAACCCACATGTATAACAACTGAGATCTAAAATAAAGTGCCACATGTACAATCATCTTTATTCCAACCATAAATGAGGACATCTAAAAATGAATTAGAAACTATGCAACAGAGCTATGGGAAAAGAGTTGTAGCAATTCAAAAATCGGGAAAGATTTAGAGTGCAATCATACCAAGCAATATCACTTCTAGTCTAAGTTGGCACTCACTTTTAGGTGCTGATAGGTTGATGCACTGGCATGCCGAACATGAACTTTTAATATCCTATTATTCATTCTAATATAGGGTGTATCGAAGCGTTACCAGTTAATATGATAATTAAATCTCTAATCCTAGGTTTATTGCTCCTTAGAACTTCTTCTAGTAGCAATCTATTGATGTATAAGGTAACTCATTGAGTGTTATTTACAATGACACTAGCAAGCTTTATCTAAATAGTTCTCAATTGCTAACAGTTACTTACCATTTGGTTTAATATCCATAACTAAACACATAATACTCTTTTTACTTGTTTAAGTTCATTAGTTCCAATAGCTTCTACTTCTCAGGGGAAACACATTTAACTTGGACTATTACATTTTGATCACTCTATGTTAGTTTTTTTATTTATATAATAATATCAGCTTAGTGAATTACTTAACCATTGTAGCCTAACCCCTATTAATCTATCAACGAGCCACAATAGGAGTTGTATGGATGGAGTTGACTACACAAACATAAATGTCAATAATAGAGTAAATATGACATCAAGCTATCATAGCATTAAGTACTTAGACGAGTGGTTATCCCATAAAGTGGATAGTCCTTAATCCGTGTTCATAACTTTGAATTCCATAAAATATGCACGGTTAATCCAAAACTAGCGTTCCATCAGCTGTAACATCCAATTCTGACATTTCATTGTCGTTTCCTAGAAGGTCACACTCCATATATGGAATTCAGTCCCAAAAACGGTGGCAGGTTCCTCATGGGTGTACCATAAACACAATTTATGGCTGACAATTACACAATACATGCTGGTTGTAGGCTTGCAACTTAAATCTATGCAATAAATATTGGTTGCTATCATTTTTTTGGGGATTTTATTTAGGTCATTGTTCTCACATGGAGGCCACTCATTATATGCAAACTACCGTCATGAAAACACCAAAAGAAACTATAAATGCAAGTCATTGCAATAGAAAAAGGAGGTTGATTTCCTCATCCATTCACAATTCTTCCATAAACACACTATTCATGTGATAATGCTCACATAAATACAACACACCCAATGATTCAACAGCATAAATTCTCATATATGTGTATGTTATCTTGATATTTCCCATACTTTGTTGTAGTGCCATGCCTTTGCCACAACTCAAGATTGGCACAGGGCTATTTAGATAGTTTTGTTTTTAGCATGCTATAAACATGGTCAATATTTTTTCCCTTATGATATATTTCAAATATGCATTTTAGATTCTTTAAATGGTATATATTTTTAAGGAGTTTTATAGATTCTACGCAGTATAGTCATATATATTGATTTTAAATTCTACAGAGAAAATATGATAATATTTCCTCACCTATAAAGACAATAACAAGTGCGCCATTTCCACGAGGCTCTCCCTTGGCACCATCTATCTTATAAGAATAGTCATATACATTGATTTCAAATTTTTCATAGAAAATATGATAATATTTCCTCACGTACAAAGACAATAACAAGTGCGCCATCTCCCTTGGCATCGCTTCATTCAATTCCTCCTGCTATGCCTGTTAAAATAGAAGAGAACCTATCCGATTATAGAATAAATGGTGTAGTTGCAGAACCTTCTAGTGCTTCTAAACCTATACGATTGCTAGAGGGTGGTGTTGGGTCTGGGGAAGAAAATCCAAAAGAAAGGGAGAAGGATTCTGTAACGCCCCGTTTTGACGTTACTACCTAAACTATTATTATATGTTGTATTTGCTTGATTATGAGACTTCGTCAGTTTGATGACACTATGGACTTGAAGTTCCATTATTTTGTCGATATAGATATGTGTATGTGTGATGTTAGTGTTATGATATGTAGTCAAGTTTTGATATATGTCATGTGTTAATTATGTCTCATATATGCAAATTGTTGAATGATGGGTATGTAGATACTGTTAAAGTTATATGTGGAACGAATGAATGTTATGCCAGGGGCATGGTGAATAAATGAATTGATTATTGTTGTTATGTTATGATGAAATGTATGTGCACATGTTGAGGATTTGTGCACGATATTCTAGATTGTATGTTGAGGACTGGATTACAGGTTAAAATGGCTAAGTGATAGCTGGATCCTACGAGGTGGGAGAGCCTCGGGGACATGGACTCCAAAAGATAAATGGTATGCAACTGATGCATTATTTATCTTCGCATGATTATTATGCTATTTTATTATGATGTATGGGTGGGGTAGGGTTTTAGTAAACTCAACCTCCCAGATTGGTTATACGATAACAAACCAAGTACAAGTGCAACGCAGTTATTATGTTGGGTAGACACACTAGGTTTTTTTGACCTAAAATCCGACGGTGAAAAAGTCAAATTTGCTACAACCTATGGTCGACTATCCGACAATTCTAGTCTTTTTTTATTGTCGGTGGGATATCGGCTAAAATCTGACATAGTTCAAGACGTCGGATATTCGACTACCATACATCATTGGTTAACCGATTTCCTCCAACTTCACAGGTATTCGGATAAGCGACAGTGTTAAATTTCAATATTTGTCGGATACCATCCTTTCACCATCGATTATGCATCAGTTCAGTCATCGGTTAAGCGACATGTTTGCCATAAAAAAAATTGGTTCCGACGTTCCGAGCTGTCGGAAGTATAGCACAAGCGTAGGATATCACCCTGCAATCGTCGGATAGGTCGTCGGTTAAGCGACGTGGATAACATAGTAAAAAAAACGGATCCAACGTTCCGAGCCATCGGAAGTATTGCAAAACCGTCGGATATTACCCTACGGTCATCGTGATTAGGTCATCGGTTAAGCGACTACCCAATACATTTTTTTTTAAAATAACATTTTTTAAGTAAAATTTTTTATACTACAGGAAATCAATATATTCTATCTCTATTGTGGAAATATGTAGAATAATTATATATATATAACTGAGAACCCCATTATGCTCTTCCCATTGTATTAGCAGTAGAGTAGCCTAAGGGAATAGAGCCATTGTATTAGAGTCATTGTATTAAGCGGCGGAGTCAATCATTATTCAAGTGGACCTATAGGCTAGTGGGTGCCTACTAAGGTGGCACAAAAGACTGTACTCTAAGTCTCAAGTGCTAGTGTCTATGGAACTTACTTTATGGACTGCAGGCTTTCCATGTAGCAGAATAAAAGGACTGTGAAGTTATGTAACATTGTGGCATATTTGTCACAAAGAGATGGTAGTGTGCTTCCATTGTGTCAAGGTACTCTTACCTAACTTCTCTAATTTGGTATACTGAGGAGTTCGTATATTCATGTATGAGATCATATTCTTTGAATAAGGATCATTAGATAGTTAATGGGTAGTTACTTAATGTAAAAGGTTCATTTTTATTAAATAAGAACTAGTAGGTGGTTGGTAGTCATTAATTTTGAGATTGCATGTAGTTAGGGTTTTGGTAGTTATTAAGAAACTATTTATAGCGCTAGAAGGATGTATATTGTTTTGTCAAATATTGGTATTGTATTGAAGCTTTGCTCAAAGGAGCTCATCCTCTCCAAGAGGCCCATGAACATTACTCTCTCTTTTTGAATTTATTAATACAAGTGTTATATTTTGCAAGTTTAATCTCTTTCTTGCAATTTCTTTTGTTCACTTATATTTATTTGAGGTTAAGCTGGATATTGATTCCAAGGAAATTAAAGAGAAGGTTAAGGATATTGATTCCAGTGCATCATTTACTCAACCTTTGAAGTTATGAAAACTCGAAATTGGTTATGAGGAGCAACCAAAAATCACAACAAGCTCCAAGAAATTGTCAAAATTTAAACGACACGCGTGTGGGTTGTAGAAAGCTAGCATCATAGCCATTCATTGAGCTCCTCTTTGTTTCAAGAATAATTTCATATTCTCTACTGAACAGGGCCAACCACGTGAAGGTGGAATCTCTTATGGCCCCTCCCCCCCCTCACATCACTCTCAATTCCCCATACTCAATGCATGCACTTGAAAAAAACAAATATGTGCAAATTCATCCATATTTTATCATGAACTTTCATCCATTATTCATTCAATAAATGCTAACATTCACTAAACCATTGTTTCTGTCAATCCACACATTCATTCAATAAAAAATAACATTCAATAAACCATTCATTAATCATTCAGTCAACACATTCATTCAATAAAAGCTGAAATTCAATAAAGGTAACAGTTTACTAACTGAATCATTAAAACATTAGAAAATTCATTAAACCATTCATTCATTAATTAGGCCAAAAATCGTGGACGATATATTGTTATAAAAAATATTTAGACGAGATTTGAACCTGCGAACTATGACTTTAATTCCCTAGTGTAGGAGGAGCCATTATGGTCAAGTTACATTCCTAAAAAAAAGATGAACATTGACAACAAGTAGCATGTCTCTAATTGTTGTCAGTGTATGCTAACTTAGTTGCAAATATCATGCTTCAGAAGAAGCCAACCTTGAATGGTAAATATACTAATTTGGAAGGGTTTAATGTGAGGTTAAGGATATTGATTCCAATGAAATTAAAGAGAAGGTTAAGGATATTGATTCCAGTGCATCATTTACTCAACCTTTGATGTTGTGGAAACTGGAAATTGGTTATGAGGAGCAACCAAAAATCACAAGAAGCTCCAAGAAATTGTCAAAATTTAGACAACACATGAGTGGGTTGTAGAAAGCCAGCGTCGTAGCCATTCATTGAACTCCTCTCTATTTCGAGAATAATTTCATATTCTCTACTGAACAAGGCCAACCACGTGAAGGTGGAAGCTCTTATGCCCCCCCCCCCCCTCACATCACTCTCAATTATCCATACCCAATGCATGTACTTGAAAAAAACAAATATGTGCAAATTCATCCATATTTCATCATGAACTTTCATCCATTATTCATTCAATAAATGCTAACATTCACTAAACCATCATTTCAGTCGATCAACACATTCATTCAATAAAAGATAACATTCAATACACCATTCATTAATCATTCAGTCAACACATTCATTCAATAAAAGTTGAAATTCAATGAAGGTAACAGTTTACTACACTGAATCATTAAAACATTAGAACATTCATTAAACCATTCATTCATTCATTAGACCAAAAATAGTGGATGATATATTGTTATCAAAAATATTTAGATGTTGTTTTTCCTGCCCTTCTTTTTATAAGTTTTTCTTCTCTTCAGTGGTATATAATCTATGAGAGGACCATCTACATCATCTGGACTTTCTCTTCCAGTTCTTGGTTCTTTAGCAGGCACTTTTGGTGATGTTTGCAATATCCTAGCTGATTGTTGTTCTAGACCTAGATTTTGAGGCAAGGGGTTCGGATTTGCTGCAACAATGTGAAAATGTTACATCGTTATATTTTGCTATTGTAATGACAGGTTTTTCATTTAAAAAAAATCATTACGAAGGTGTTTTTTTACTAGGTGTGACCAAATCATGTTGTTGATGTTCTTGTCCAGTCTCAACCTATACAGTTTCACCCTCTACATGCTTTGCAGTTGAAATACGGTGAACTACAATTAATGGTCACCATTTGCAATGCTATACATAAAATTGTAGCATATGAATAAATTCATTACCAGGATTTGAAGCTTGATCATCAATTTGTTGTTGTCCTTCCTCGACACTAATGGGATCATTACTTTCCTGTTAAAAACAAAGTCAATATTTTACATCAAGTATTTGGAATGAAAATATTCCACAAGTGACAAATCTTCATTAAACTATATAGATTCTATATACCTGTGCACCGGATGGATTGGTACCACAAGACTGTGTTTGCCCAGATAAGCTTCTTCTACATTCAACAACAGCTCCAAAGCCTTCCTGGAAGCCAAGCTTCATGTCTTCCTTTGTGGGTACTTCATTGAATCAATCGGCCTGCATATTTGCTTATCGTCATTAATTAACATTTTACGGTGCAATAAAACAAAAAATAATTTTCAATTTATTATTTGTATTCATTGTTGGTTTCTCGAAACTTACAAACCGTGCCGCCAAATTTGAATAACCACCGGGGCCAAGCTTGTGCTGACCTATTTTTCTAGTCTTGCCTTTGTGGCCTTTGATGTGTCTGGTATCCTATGCAAGTGTTGAAATACGTTAGATGTTCCAAGTTAGATATAGAAATCAAGGATAATAAGGTTTAGAATTACATTGTGGAAAGTATTGCATACCTCCGTGTGCCTGGTGTTAGCTTGCCTTCTCTTCTTAGAGCCTTCTCTTTTCCATCTTCCACTAGAACTCTCCCTTCCATTGCTGGAATCATTGGTGGGCGCTCATACCTATGGTTTCTTTCGAGGTGTGTCCTATATTGGTCTCGGACAACCTTCACATGTTGACAAGCCTTTTTCAAGACATTGGCATGACTGAAGGTTTTCTCCCCGAACAGGCCAACCAACTGATTAGTGAGTTCATCTTTTAAATGTTTCGGTTGTCTATCCCACCTTGTTCGGATGGTGGGCCCGAATATCTCCAAGCAAAAGTCATTCATATGTTTATAGAAAACATTGTTTCCTGCACAACGATCATGCCATGATCATAATTAGTTGATAAAAAACGTTTTATCGGTATATTACAATGAAATTATAAACACTAATTAACCAGATCAACTATGATTAATTACCTGGGATCGTCGGTATCTTTATTGGGACGGGATCTTCGTCCACCAAAAATGTTGTCTCCATTGTTCCCATTCTTTTGACACGGGAAGATCCTGGAAATGTAGCTTGTTCAACAACAAAATTGATAGGGGACTCGGTGTTGACCCCTTCTTGTGGACGATCCGTTGTGTTTTGGTCAGTAGTGGCTGTTGCGCTCACAGCGGGGGTCCGTGGTGTTTCGAAAGGTGTTGCCGACTGTTCGGTCAACGACAATGCCGAAGGATTCGAACTACGTGGATTCGTTTGGTTGTGATGCGAAGTCTCTCCACGAGCCTCGCTGGGGCCAACACCACCTTAACCAATATTGTGTGGTCCCTTATAATTCTGTAAATATACACCACGTCTTATACGTTCACTACTATCATATAAAAGAGAACATTATAAATATTTAAACGAATTATTCTATGATTCAAGATTCCTCAACCTACTCACAAGTTATTAGATTTATGTTCCAACAATGCAATCCTTTCTGTAATTGCGCTTGTCTACGGAACCTGGATTACTAGAGAAAGGATTTCCGCAGTATATCTATTCAACAATTACTCTGCCATCTTTAGCAGGTGTGTGGCTTCACCAATTTTTTCGCAATTGTGAAGCACCTCTGCCACTTCAGGGTCTAACGAAAAATATTGTGATGTTGATTCATACTGCGATTCACTAGTGGGCTGCAACAAACATATATAAAGCACTACTGAGTTCTCTATTGATAGATTCCAAATTTTACATTAACGTATATAACACATCTATCATGATAGATTTGTAAAATTACAACATGGTTTACGTTATCATAACGAAACCAGTATATCACACGAAAAATACATAACAAAATTAACATTATGCTATATATTATATTGGTACAATTGAAATGAATTATACCTGCGACCTCGAGGATCACGATCCACTCATTGGATCAATGGTCATAGGCAACTTGCCCCAATCTGCTAATATCTGGGAGCTGCCCCTAACAACACCCTAATAAAAAAACATAGTGATAGTCACCTAAATGATTCCAAAAATATTCATGAGAAAACACATCAAAGAAATTATTATTCATATTATATTTTTAATATTACAAATATGTATACCCGTTGCGCGGACCCTGGTGTGGCCGACCTTACGGAACCGGCCTGCATCAAAAACATAGACTAAACAATTACGTAAACGAAACCAAAATATTCATTGAAACATTAATATAATGCTAAAACATTTTGACATATTTTAATTGTACAATTCAAATCAGGTCTACCTGTTGCCCCAAGGGTATTGTCGTTTGATCAACATTCGACGGGTGTATTTCCCGATCAACGTTCTGCATCAAATATAAATTCCATTATATAAAACAAACCAAGTTATTAATAATGCAAAAACAAAGCAAATAAAAACTCTTTTCTCTTATTATATTTGTACTATAAGAAAGATGTATACCTGCTCCGTCGAGGAAGAAGTTCTTCTCCAACCATTTGTTACTAGGGATTTATCCCGATCACTGCCCTACGAAGCAAATATGGGAAATTTAAATGAAATAAACTAACAAAAAATCCTTATGATGTTTAATTTATTACTAAAAGGTTGGGTAAAATGTTATATAGTAACCTTGTTTGTATCTACTCGGTTGATAAGGTAATTAATAAGCAACTCGTCCCCTACAGATATTGTTTTAATAGCAACTACAAAAACATGGTTTCCTTCATGCCCCTCAAATTTGAAGTTTGGTTGCTTAATTGTAGACCCTATTTTTGTACTGTTTATAAACCCTGCAATATTCCCTGAGGCCTTTGGCCTTCCGTCCATGTACAATGTTCCTCCTTTATTTTGATGTTTGTCTTTCAATTGTAAATAGTTTGTTGAAAATCCATAGCTACGCATATTTTTTGTATATCAGACAAGGCGCATCCAATCGTTGTAGTTGTATATGGGTCCAATATACTCCATCAATTCTGTACATATCCCGTAATCGACCAAGATGTAATCCATGGAAAACAACCTGAAACCATGTATCGATGACGGTGCAATTCTATATCTCCTCTCGTTCACACAAAAATCAGTGTTCAGTGGAGGAAGATCCTTCGGTACCCATTGTTTCACTAAATGTCTGTACCTCAAGGGCACCTCTTTGTCGTCTTTTGTCTCATCACCATAGGAACATGCCCCCCCTTGACCGTGAAAAAATTCATTGCATCTATGGAATCTTCTTTTGGTTTTTTGACATCTAGTTGATACAATTCTTCTAGACCTACTGGATGTCTCACTTTCCTTTAGCCTTCCTAAACTCCCCTCGCTCGAGGAAGAAAGATCAGACAAATACCTGTTTGGTTCTACCTGCACCATTGGAAAAAAGTTTAGATTCGACTGCAAGGCATAGCGCCTTTTAAAAGTTGATGTGTATCGCCTTTTATAATTTTACTTGATCCTCATTCCCTTTGTCAACATGTACGCATTCAAGTGATGATCGGAATACGACCAATTTATCTTTCTTAAGAGTAGAAAGTCATGCAATATTTATGAGTTGTTTTTTACTATTTGATTTAACGCTACATCACACATGTAACACACATGTAGCACACATGAAACACTACACATACACGTTACAGGATCTCCTCTAATGCTACAAGTCTTGGCTACTTAATGAAAACTGTTTACCACATATTTGATTACCTTAGTGTAGACGTTTCTTGTAATATACTCAGAAGAGTTACTTTCAGAAATGACTGTGCCTCTTAGAGGCCAATCAACTCTAGGAACCAAGTGACCCTATGATAGGGATAATACAAACTAGAGAGAGAGAGATGACTGGGCTATGGTACGGTCAATCAACGAAATTTAGTGACAGTAAAAAGGCTCAATACAAAGACGAACCAGTAAGGTACAATTCAAAAAAAAAAGAATGGGTATAAAGACTCACAAACCTTGGGACTAAGGGGGTGTACACTACCTCAAACGTGGACAAACTACCATAGTTATAACCACAAGACCAAAAACATAAAAGGCGGTACAAATCAATATATGCAATATCTCCTTGTAACTACCTCATATATGTAACTACCTCATATATGCAATATCTCCTTGTAACTACCTCATATATGCAATAGCTCCTTGTAACTACCTCTTGAAACTCAAATAGTACCTCCAAAAGGTATGATAGCATGCAATCTTCCAAACTAAGGTCAGGAGGGTGGTACGAAGTGGGTATAAAGACACATAACAATTTGGAGAAAGTGAGTGTACCTCAAATGTGGACAAACTACCATAGTACCCACAAGACCTAAAACATAAAAGGTGGTACAAATCACAAGATATCCCAATATCAGTAAAACACCCAAAAGGTAAAAGACAAGGTACCACAAATATATTATCGACAAAATGAAAGGACCATAAGACAATCGACCAAGGTGGGGTACAACCATTCATCTCTCTCTCAAATGTACCATTGTTCCATATAACTTGAAACACCATCATCACAGTAAATGGAAAATTCCACACGGGTGATGTGATCATGTGGTCCTTTAGACTACTCCTACGTTCAAGCGTTAGTGGCTCCATGAAGGGGTGTTCAGTCCCTTTAGAAGACCATCTAACTCAACCATCTCGAAGACCTAAAAGAAGAGGACATCACACATCATCAAATAAATATTGGTAACTACCGTGTATGAACTCAAAAACCCTAAAGCAATCGAGCATGTAGAAGGGGAGCTATGAAAGGACAAGGCTCGCAGGCCAAAAAAACAAGCTCAAAAAACTATACTGGGACTGATGTCACAGTAAGCGAGCTGAAACAAAAGTGGCCAAAATGTCAACAAGTAGCACTAAAAAGATAAAGACCCTCTAAAAAGGTGAAAATGCAAGCAAACTTCATAACTAGGAGCCGGAGACCTCGACAAATTGTATCCTTCGCATGGTGATGAAATCCAAGTCAAATAATATGAAGTGAGAGACTGAATTTGAAGGATATCCCTCTACCGTAAGGGAGGCTGGGTAAAAGAGCCCTAGTAGAAAAGTCACTAAGCTACCTCGTTCATGACACGTCGGAAAAGGTTTTCGGCACTTCTACCTTATCACCCTTGTATCACCAGTATGGTGGTCGGAGAATACAAGGAAGACAATGATCGATGTTGCCTTAGGGCTAAGTGGAGTGCGGAATTCCACATAGTCCGTTCGGTTCTCGATCTCGCGGCGGTTTACCCCCCTGAAACAACAGGAGGCCCCTCCACAAACTGGTGTATGACTGTGTCAACAAATACTAGAGGATTTTGGTTCCCTAGAGGACAACAACTATTTCTTAGATGATAATGACAAGGGGGAATTATTTGGATGCCTATCCCCGGTGTCCTACCTAACTACCAAATTCTTTTGATTTCCTCAAGTGAGGTTATGGTGTGTTTAGTTAGGGGGTGCAAATTTGAGTGGTTGTATTACTCAATCGGGTGATGGAAGTGAAACTAGTGGTGTGATGACTGACTCAAACCATGCAAATGCATATGAATAAAATAAGCCTTTCCTTTCAATGAATGCTAGCCAAGGTAAGGAGAGAGTTCTTTCAAACTATAACTACTCTTTCAAATTAAATGAATCCATTAACAATAACTTTCTTCTACTTCTAATGACTAAAATGCATGACAATGTTTAAACCTAATTAGCAAGCATAAGCATGACATTGTGATGTTGTGAATAATCGTGTATGGTAGGACACCTTATTTCAATTTAAAACCAATTACAGAATGATCTCATAAGTATAAGCCCAAGAATATTTGTCTCAATCGGGTGATGGAAGTGCAACTCATGGTGTGATGACTGACTCAAACCATGCAAATGCATATGAATAAAATAAGCCTTTCCTTTCAATGAATGCTAGCTAAGGTAAGGAGAGAGTTCTTTCAAACTATAACTACTCTTTCAAATTAAATGAATGCAACAAGTGTTCAAGTTCATTCATGGGACCTCAAGGAGAGCTTCAGATATACTCAAGTCATGCAAATGAATTCATCACATAAAACAAAGTGATAATAAACATAAGGAATTGTACATATCCATGTTCATAATTCTCTAGGAACACTTATAACATTCTTCAATCATTCTTCACAAAAACACAAGGATAGTAGAAACAATAAACTGCATATAAATCTTCATGAGCTTAATAAAAAAACAGTAACCACAACTGGGGAAGCTATGCCACAACTTGTTTTTTTATGACTATAAATACAAAAGTATCCTAATCATGAGCAATACATCCTTTACTTTTACATCATGAGCAATACATCTTTTACTTTTACATCATGAGCAGTACTAATCATTTCCCCTTTAACTTGCATTGAGTACCTTGACATGAATTCCCCCAAGCTACTATATTCTAAGTGTTAAAGCTGCTACAATACTACCCTAGTCGAAGACTAAAATTGCCACAATCCAAGTCATGACGGTTTGATCGAAGTCTGAAGTATGATGATGCATGCTTACCTTTTATGAATTTACTAACCCTGATGAATGATACAATGAAAGCCAATTTTAAGAAGATGAAGACTTTAAAACAAACCATAATAGCCTGAAATACTTCCTAAACCAGAACAACAAAAATGGGTAAGCAAAATTGAAGTTCCATTTTCCATCGAGGTGGCTTACAAATTGATTTAAATTTGACCGCAATGGCACCAACCGCAATTTTAGGCCTATATAATTATGTTCCTTTTATATATATACGTTTCCAATCCATCAAATGTTTCGTTACTTTGTACCCTAGGGCCACTTTCTGGAAATTATCATCTTCAAGCAGCCTCGATGGAAAATGGAACTTCAATTTTGCTTATATCATGATGCTAATGGTGTTATAGGATCTATCTCACATGGTTCTACTTCATAATGGGATGGGGCCAATTAATCTTACTTTCAAAACTCATATGGTGGCAATGATTGATACATTCTCATTCTTCACATTCTACACTACCCAAACTTTTCTAATGTATGAAAATTGAAGCTTTCAATTTTATCCAAACCATGTAAGGAGAACTTGACCTAATTGCAATTTTTATAATCTACATGGAAGGATATGTCAATTTATAGACAGGGCAATTTTTAGCCATAGTATAGTTATCAACCTAATCCTTCGCATATCAGGGCAATCTAATTTATAGAGACGGGGCAATTTAAAGAGGATGATGATTTGGTTGACATCCATACTAGATTGATTTTTAATTTGTTGCTGAGTTATTTAACACGTAGACCGTATGACTTGAATCTAGGTGAAACCCAATTCTGCAACAAATTTCAAAAGACAGAAGAGCAAATTGAACTCACCCATATTGTTTTTCCTAGTCCCCAAGTAGGATTTATCTATGAAGAAATGGCTATCGAATATATCTAGAGAAAACCTGATCTTGCACTACTCTATGGAGCCTTGGCAGGCCCCATGAAAAAAACTCCAAGTCATATCTGGATTCACTGCTACTTCACTAATAACACGGGGAACCTTCAAAACTACAATGTGGGTGGCCTTAAGTCCTTCTTTTTGCATTCACGGTTTGGTTGGTTGACTTAACATCCCTCCAATTCACAACAAATTTTTGTGGCATTCATTTCAAAATCGGAGATGGAGGCTCATTCCATGCCGAGACTTGAGGAAAGTTCAAAGTATGGTGATTTTAGTTTACAAAAATTACTACTTCGGGACTGTTTTGGGACTGAGGTCTGCTCAGCAAAGGCTACAGCTTGTTGTATGAGTTGAAATTGGGTTAGGTTAGGGTTTGGAGTAGAAAATTAAAATATTTATACTTTAATGCATAAATAAATTCCTAAATCAATGCTAGAAACAAAATAGTACAATTGTGACAAGGTAATATAAATTTAAACATAATTTTCATCTCTTTCAACTTTAACACTCCCAAAGGTCCCTGTGTTAAAGTTGAAGTAGACAAGGACAATAAATAACAACAGCATTAATAAAGTAATGAACAAGTTAAACAGAACTAACAACTAGCATAAGTAATGTTGGTTTAGACCTTCCTTATAATCAGATATATTTTTCAATAAACCCTTTCTGCAATAGCTGACAACCACCAGGGATCAACAATGTATGCCCCAGCAAGGCCCATAGGCTCAGAGTAGAGGCCAAAGATAGTTTGGATAGTCTTGTTCCTATGGATACTAATTCTGAAGATGAGCATAATGATGGGGTTGGAACTAGTGGATTGTCTCTTGAAAATATGAGTAATGAATGCTTTCTAAAATTAAGCATTTCACATGCCATGGTGTTTGTGCATCTGGAAATGGAAAATCCTGAAACTTGTAGAATATTTGTTGAGAAAAAGGACATTGAAGTCCTTATTAGTTTCTTGACTCTTCCAAGTATTCCGCTATCTTCAAAAGGGATGTATGTAGCTTTGCACATGGTTGCAGTTTGCAAAGCATTCACACAACAACACTCAGTTTCCCTTGCAAGGGTATTTTGTGCTCATCTGAAGGAACATCTCAAGACTACATTAAATGTTTTGGATCATGTTGCAAGGACTAATTTATTAGCTACAAAAGATGGACTGAATCGGAAAGTATTTTGGTGCTTGTTTGTGGTGCAATTTTTTGTCTTTCTAGCTGATGATACTAAAGAGAATTGATGGTTGGTAGCATTAACGGCAGAGTTTGGAAATGATAGCAAGGATGTGCTTCTTGATATTGGGATGATACATCAAGAAATACTATGGCAAGTTGCACTTTTTGAGGATTCAAAGGCGCTGCTAAAGAAAGATGATGGCAATGTTTCCAGCAATGTCACAACTGATTTGGATGCGCATGCAGATGAAATTGATGATCACTTGCCAACTTCTGTTGGACACTATGTGGATCTTATTTTGAATCAACATAGGCAATCATCTGTTTGGAATGTTGCGCATTTTAAATATAATAATTTGACCCAATTGTCGCTTCTTTCATAGGGGGCCTTTAAAAAGCATGATATAGGTCTATGGGCAGCTTATTAAAAGTAGTTATTTCCAGTCTAGCCGTAGCTTCCTATGGAGCTTTAGATTCATTCAATACAAATAGGTGTTCCCTCTCCTACTTTCCCCCATGAAAAGAGGAATGAGTGCAAGTTTCTGCCCGACCTATTATTATTTGCTGCTAGCTCGGATTGGTGCTTTAATGCAATAATGGAAACCTTAACTCGAGCCTGTGTGAATAAAAATACTCAGTCACAGTGAGAGCTTGGTAACTCTTCTTTATTGGGGTCATTAGTAATAGCCCCTGACCCCCCATTCATGATAAAATAAGGGATTCCATTGCAAAAACCTCAACTTTTTGATGTAATACATCTATTTCATGATATTGGTCACAGTGCTCGGCTTCAACGAAGGTTGAACATTGATTTCTCTGCCCGAGGACAACAAGCCTATGTTCGTCAACCAAAGTATTCTCATTCTGATGAAGGCCCTTTCAGAATCAAAACGCAAGGAAATAAGCAAAAGTCACTACATTCTTTTTGCTATGAGATATTAAGGTCGTCATTTTCAATTCACTACAAAGAGGTGAGGGTTCACCCATCAAATGAAAAAAAACAGTAGATGCAATAAGATAAAAATACCCCAATGTAGATTGAAAGGTTCTACCCCAATGTAGATTGAATTAGCAATGAAACCCTCTTAGAAGACCGAATTAGCAATGAAACCACAGTGATTTGCTACCAAATTTTTAAATTTGTCGAATCAAAACAATTTAGGGCTTGGTACTCACGGACGTGGGAGGCATTTCTGGCTCCTCTTATAGTTTATTTGCTTGGACTCCAAACCACCTCTCCCAATGCTTGCTCGTTGGGTCACTCCCACTGCTTGGTCATTGGGTCACTCCCTCTCCCCTGCCACAATCGAACAGTCCAATCCAAATCGATAGCAGGTCCAAATCGTAGAGGCGCAGGTCCAAATCGCAGAGGCACATGTCCAAATCGAGGGTCACTCCAAATCGAGGTCACTCCAAATCGCAGGTCACTCCAAATCGAGGTCACTCGAGGTCACTCCAAATCGCAGGTTTATGAAATGCATATGGCCGGCTTTTCTATTTGTTCAATATATATGTTATATAATGTTTGTTTTTTGGTTTTTTTAATTTGTTTATATATATATAATGTTATATATATATATATAACATTGTATATAACATTATATATATATATATATATATCATTATATATATATATAACATATATAAATATATATAACGTTATATATATTTATATATGTTATATATATATAATGTTATATATATTTATATATGTTATATATATAATGTTATATATATATATATATATATATATATAATGTTATATATATATATATATATATATATATATATATATATATATATATATAATGTTATATATAATGTTATATATATATTTAATTAAAAAAAACCATTGTTATATATTTATGTTGTAATTTTATTTATTCATGTTTTAATTTTATTTATTATATATTCATTTTTTAAATTTTAATTGGTTTTTTTTGTTATATATAATGTTTTTTTTAATGTTTGTTACATAATCATTGCCATCATCATGATCTTGGTATATGTTGACCATTCTTAACTACTTCATATAGCCAATTGGCTACTAGGGAAGATAAGGAAAATGTGCACCCTTCCTCTTCATACTTTCAAGAAGGGGCTTAAAAAATATGGTTCATGGCAGGCTTTGAAAAGTGGAAGGGTCAATGCAAAGGATAAAGGGAATCACCAAAAACTCATGTTGACCTTAATGAATGTGGAAAGATATTTAGGAATATTTTCTTCATTCATGTGAATTTGGCGATAACTAGAGAAAAGGTCACGATCAATGAAGAATTTATCTCCATGTATCATGTAAGAGATAATTAATGACTGGAATGAGAAATTTATCTTTCACTATCAAGGAGTTAAAAGATAAAAAATTGGGACACATGTGCCAAGTGACTTGTTTTTTAAGGACCATGACAACCAAAGAAGAGTATGGGTTGGTACTAGGATGAATGATACCAATATCTAAGAACAATGATACAAGATTTTTAATTTCATATATTATTTTGTTCAAAAGTATGACAATATGATCACACATTGGATGGGAGGATACGATGAAGCAATGAGATGCTATGATCATGCTCTCTCATTTGTAATTCCAATAAATCCATGGTGATATGACATAATCTTATTATCCATTCACACCGAGAACAATATCACGCCCACCCGTTTCAATGGAAAACATGTTGGTTTTCCGGGAGTAATCACTCATTTGAAGCATCACATTTTCACAACTTCCACATATTTCATAGATCTCCTGTCAATAATCATTATCTAAAATTTCTTAGTAATAAAGATTTCAATTGGTTTCTTGGGAAACTCAATGATGAATGAAATATGGGTGGTTCTGCCATTAATCAAGATAATGAATTTTCTCTTCTTGATATAGCCAACCATGTTTAACATTAATGAGGAGAATAAATACTAGTCAAATAATTAAGGGAGATATAGGGTTCTTCACAGGGTTAGGAAGAAAAACTTCCTCAATGATGGGAGGGGATTCCTTTTGAGTTCTTCCATCAAGTTCATCATCATAAATGTCCTCAAATATGTCCACAAATAATTGATGTTCCTTACATCATGCTCAAGAGAATAATTTTCATTACAATTGTAGCATAGAACCTTAAGTTGATGTTCCTCCATTTTGTCCTATGCAAACTTATGGACCTTGAAAGGTGGAAGAGGATGTTGAAGAGCCACCATAGTTGGGGAAAGGAAATGAAATAAAGTTGGGGATTTTGGACTGAGCATAGGATATAACACAGGCATGACAATAAATATTATTGTCCTCCAACCAAGTAGTAGGGTAGTTCACCTCTAAGTGGGATTTAATTTCCTCTTTAAGACCACTAATAAGGAATTGCTTAAAAAATAATCAATTAATCTTTATGAAAAAACAAATGAACTTTGATGACTCCTATAATGAATTTCATTAGGTAATAAAATATTACATTAAGGGAAAGTTAGTGCTTCATTTGATCGATCGAACCAACCAATCGGATATGACCTGCCAAACTTGTTTAGAATTACTTCAGAAAAATGAGGCGTCATACTATTGGAAGGGTCGAAAAATGAGAAGTGATTCTTGGTTTCCATTTTGCTAACTAATTGGGTGAGAGAATCAACCATTTTTTGTATGTCCTCTATAGTTACATGTTATGACTGTTTATCATGGGACCATTAGGTCCATCAAACAAGTTAGTGATGATTTATCCCAACACAATCAACGACCTAAGAGGATTTCCTTGTGAGGGTCCATAAGCAATGGTACTAGAGAGTCCACGAAAAAATAAGTTATTTCAGAGTGAAACCATGATGATCAAATTACTATTTGTTGAGTATCATTACATGGTTTTTAATGCTCCATTAATGGTTGGTGTCAGTCATTTTTGAGTCTAGAAACCCTCCCACACCGTAAATGCATGCATCTAGTCTAACCATGCCAAATTTCAGTCCAAGCCAACACATATTTAAAAAATTTCAACGTTGGCCCCATGTATCACATTATTTAATTTATAGGTATGGTTTCTGATGCTGCAATGGTGAGTGTCATTCATTCGAGTCTTGAAACCCCCCCCACACCATTAATGCATGCGTCTAATATCAAACTTCTGACTTCAAAAGAATCCGACAAGATCGCTAAACCACCAATGACAAACACCGTTGGTTTTTCTAGGTAATAGTTGCGTCGGATATCATATAACGATGATGATCATGATGAAGATCATGATGATGATGACGATGATGATCATGATGATGATGACAATGATGAAGATGACAATGATGATGAAGACGATCGATGATGATGATGATGATGACGATGATGATGAAGACGATTGATGATGATGACGATGATGATGACGATGATGATGAAGACGATCTATGATGACGATGATGATGAAGATATTGTTGATGATGATGAGGAAGATGATGATGATGATGATGGTGAGGATGATGATGATGATGCTGATCACAATGATGATGATGATGATGGTGGTCGATGATGATGAGGATGATGATGATGATGATGAGAATGATGAAGATGATGATCAAGAAGAGAAATATGATGATGATGAAGATGATCACGATGACGACGATGATGATGATGATGATGATGTTTGAGTCTTGATAATTGTGCATTTCCTTACTAAGCTTCTCTCTGTTTCAAGAACAATTTAATATTCTCTACTAAACAGGGCCAACCACGTGAAGGTGGAAGCTCTTATGGCCCCTCTCCCCCCCTCACATCACTCTCAATTCCCCATAACCCGAAAAAAATATCTATGTACACTAGAAACTTTAAATATGTTTTTTGACATACTCTAAAACAAGCAATGTTTCTAATTATATCATATAGGAAAATGGAAACTCACTATGAAACAATTAATTTATTATGACTGCATACCTTGTAAAATTCAATTGTCTTCATCATCTTCTTCATCTGGGTCATCGTCTGTACTATCATCCGATGATCCAGATTCAACATTGTAAGGATTGGCCATATCATCCTCGTTGTCGATGTCAGTTACGATCAACATGTCATCGTCAATATCATCTTCATGGACATTGTCTGATAGTACATCATCTGATTCAATAAGTTCTTCGACATCTTCTTCTGGACCATGATCATCTAACTCATTTTGATCATGATCATCTTCTGCGGTGTCTTCTTCTTCGAGAACGTCTTCATTACCTTCATCAATGTTATACTTTACCGACCTTCCCCTTGGATCGTGTCTCACAGCAAATGACCAACCTGCTCTACTTGGAACCTCAAAGTAAAATACCTGTTCACATTGGGTTGGAAGAACATAGGGCTCCGTTCCTGGCTCAAACAACCTTGTATTTACCATGGTAAAACCATTATCATGTTCAATAATTGTTCTGTCGGGATCACATTGATTCAATCGACACCTGTACCATTTGACAATGAACAGAAATACCTTGAAGGAGTTAAAGTCACATTGAAGAATGTCTTCCAGATACCCATAGTATCGATTTTCAGATAGTTCTAGATGTCTGTCACTTCTAGAAGAAACATTGGTCACCTCAAAGACTGTAGATATCCCACAATCAGATGTTTTCTTTTTTTCATCCAACTTTTTGATGCGATATCTACATCCATTGCACCACATAGCCTTATGGTGTTTTACCTAGTACAACAAGCCATACAGGAAAAGATTACATGATGATCACACCATATTTATGATAAAGTAGTGCATGTTTATTATAATGCCATAAAAGGAAAATAACCAGCGTGACGTACAATGACAATATTAAAATAAATAAATAAATAGTGTTGTTGATTAATATGCTTACCTGCTTATCTTTTAAACCTCTTGCTAAATCGATTTCTCTTTGTGTTACATTGGTGTCTCCATTGCGATGTGCAGCTTTAACCAATGAAGCCACACCTTCCCATGATATTCCATGACCAGATTGTTCACATTTTTCGATCCATACCTTCATCCAGTCAAGATTGTTTGCGATGTATAAATGAATCGCATCCCACTCTCGACCAACTGTTTGATGACAATAAAATTAAAATTTAATGAAAATGTATATTAATCACTTAAAAAAGTATATAATTACAATATAAAATGATGCAAAATACTAAATAAAAAAATAGAATATATATGTATGATATATAAACATAAAAATCACCAGTGAAATGTGTTATATTACCTTTAACCTTCCTCGATCTACCTTTCCCCTTCAGGTACTCCCCTTCAAAATCATTTTTGGAGTCTGGATCACAAATGCGACATAAATTGAGCTTTGAAGCCAATATAGGAAGATATTCACTAATTTACAGCATGTTTTGGTATACCATATATCCCTCCATCATAGAAACCTCAGCATATGCTCGTTGTCTGACCAAACCATTCATAAATTTCAAGTGCCTCTCAACCATCCACATGGACCTTGAGTGTGCAAGTCCACACAGTTCAATCTCCTCAACTTGGTGTATGAGGTAGTGTTCCTATGTATTGAAAATGTTGAAGGTAGATGCTTCTTCATTTCACACATGAGACGAGGAATTTCTCTCCTCCAATAATTTATGTCTTCTTTATGGAATTCTTTAGATGACAACCATCTACAAGTGACATGACAACCGGCCAATCAAGAGATTAAAGAAGAAAGTCATTATATTACGTAACATGAAGTAGAGAATGAAAATCAAATTAAGAATAAGTTCTATGTTGAATTAAACAAATAGTAAGCACATGGAAAAATCACCACTTACCTCATGTATTTCCTGAGACTATATATTATTTGCTTGACATTGTTGTCAAAGTTGTCCGGGATAGAGAGAGGTATAACATACTATAACAATAATATACAAATAATTTCAGTATATCGAAAAAGAGTACTAGAAAAAGAAAGAAAAAAATTATTAAATGCATACCATATTAATTATTACCTTCATGAAGACATGCCAATCGTGCGTTTTCACCCCCACGAAATCACCTTTCTTTGTTATGATATTCTTCATGTTCACACAAAATCTAGTGGGAAATTTAATTTTTCGAATGACTTCTTTTACAACATTACTTTGCTGGTCTGTTAACATCCATGGAAGTGAGTTTATATTAATTTGCTCTCCGTTGCTATGAAATTGAATGACATCTTTTATTGCATGGTTGTTATCTTGAATGTCTTTGCAAATTTTGACAATTTTTTCTTTGTCACTCTTCCATCCAATATTCGCCATAATGTTTCAGTCACATTCTTTCCAATATGTATTGTATCAAATAGATGAGCAATTTTTAGGTGCTCATAATAGGGAAACCTACTAAATTGTCTAGGATAACTTTTCATTCCCCGTGGAAGCCCATTAATGCCTTCATGATGATCACATGAACGACAATGATGAAATTAAATATTAAATCAATGTCAATTACACTAAACAACACACAATATAATAAAACACAATATGATCATATACGATGATTGATTATACGTACCTTGACGATTTCTATTATATTGCAACTTCCATAGCTAAGGTGTCATTCTCTTTGGTTTTAATGCAGTCTCTTGCTTGCCATTGAAAATATGTTTTTCGGTAGTTTGATACCTGTGAATCTTGGAGAGGAAGTTCCTATACTCATCAAACACCTCCTTTCCTAAGCTTTTTGAACGACGAGATTTGATCTTAGGACCACAAACTCGACATGCAAATTTCCCCTTTGTCTGAAGACCTAAATAAAAAGATTTAATATCAATATTAATGTCTATTATAATTATATAAAAAATGACTGGATTATTTAGAAAAACATGCATGCATATTATATTAACTAGTAGTTCGTAAAATTGAATGCAACTAAAGTGGAACTTATAATTACATACCACATAAATGGGTTAACCCTAGGGCATCATGTATTGTCCATACAAGCATTGCATGGAATTGGAATTGCCTTTGTCGTATTGGTCTAGATAAGTCATACATAGTGATGTCATTCCATAAATTCAGTAGCTCGTCAATAAGAGGTTTGATATATACATTCATATCTTTGACTTGATACTTACCTGATTGATTTGAATATATAAAATAAATATTCTGATTATGAGATGTACCATTTAGATATATAAACCATATTTCACAATAGAAAAACTTTAAATATATATATAACATTATGAGACAAAAAACAACAAATGAGAATATACCATTGCAATAAAAAAAAACTGTAGTGTTCGTACCTGGAATAATCATCGACAACATTATGTGCTCCCTCTTTATTGTCAACCATGGAGGAATGTTGTTGTTGATAACAAAAATACGCCACACTGAGTAAACAGATCTCATCTCTACAAAAGAATTGACACCATCTGTTGCCAAAGAAATTCTAAGATTACGAGGTTCGTCTTTAAAGTGAGGCCATTTTTCCTCCATATCTCTAAATGCAGACCCATCTGTAGGGATCCGAATAATGTCCTCTTGACTTATGTTCTGTGCATGGTAATCCATAAACTACGCTATGTTTTTGCACTTGAACAGCCGTTGCAAACGAGGAATAATGGGAATATGACGTAGAACCTTGCGAGGCACCTTTTTAGTTATTTGATCTGTGCGATATCTACTGATATGACATTCAGGACATTCTGTTGCAAATTCATGCTGGTTGTAATAAAGAACATGATCATCGGGGCATGCATGAATTACTTCATACTGCATTCCAATTTCTTTCATGATGGCAGATAAATCTCGATATGTGCAAGGTAAAATATTTGAAGGTGGTAACAAATATTCACCTATCATGCTACAACAAATTAAAATAAAAATCTAGTTAATATAATATAGAAATAATATTAATGAAACAAATTTCATCTGTAGTAATTTGACTTATATATGAATTAACAATAAAATACATGACAATCATATATATTTTGTGATGGAATATATTATATACCTTAACATCAGTGTGACTGATATGTTTGAAAGACCATTCATAACCTTCAAGTTCATTACCAACAATATAGCAGAGAGAAGGTTTGTCTTGGAGCCATCATAAAGGGGTTCGTATGCCTTGTCAAGAAGAGGTATATCATGAATATCATCAAAATGTTCATCATTTTCATGATCATCATCATCATCCATTCCAAAATTAAATGAATCATGGATCAAAGTATTTGTAACATCATCTTCAACTATGTTATCAGTATGATCATCTTCTTCAATGTGATCATTAACTTGTTCTCCATTAATATTCATAGCTCCATGTTCCTCCTGTACTTGTTCTGGAAGCACTTGCTGATCCAGACGATATGCCGTAGGATGTCTTTCCTTTATAATTACATGAAACAATCAATAGATAAAAGTTAATATAAGAAATTCAAACGCAAAATGTAAAAGTTTATGTGATACATTAAAAATTTAACAAATTTTGTACTGTTGGGATGAAAAGAACAACGACCAATTGTATTGTTGGTCAAAAATAAGAAATATTATAATAATACATAAATTTACAAAAGCAATCAAAATAAAAACATATATAATGCAAACTTACAAATGGATGGTATTCATGTCCCCCCTCGGCGTGCCCATGCTCCCTACAATGTTTTGTGGCTGTTGTGATCAAAATTATTCTCCTCTTAAAGCCTCTGCATTGATTACATGGACAATAGCATTTACCATCACCCCTTCTTTCAATTCCTTCCCACAATCTAGCAAGCAATTGTCGATTTTGTTCGTCTGGATCAGGAATATTCGTAGTTGACATTTTCTCGTAAAGAGCTTAAATGAAGATCATCAATCTTAGAAAATGAAGCTCCAAAGTACTTTGCTCACTTGAATAACGAAAACAACGAAAAACAGTCTGTCGAACAAAAAAAACATCCGCAAATCGTCGTTGGTATGGCAAACATGTCGAAATGTTTGATATTTATAAATTGTAAAAGTAAAAAAGTCAAACCTACGTCGGATATCCGACGAAACTAATCTAGTGACCGTTGGGAAAAAATCCGTCGAATATCCGACCTCTTCAGGTTCAAAATGAAGTCGGTTATCTGACATCCAAAGCGTCGGATATCCGAATAGGCATTGGATATTAGCAGAGTCGTCAGATAGCCTGCCAGCCTCATTAGATATTCAAAAGTATGTCGGATATCCGATGGGCACCTCTTGAAATTTATAAAAAAAAACAAAAAAAAGTAATTTTCAAAGAAAAATCCGACGACACAGTCCATTTCGTCAGAGGTCGTCGGATTTTGGGTTCAAATCTACTAGTGACATAGTCCTTTGTTCCATTAGGGGGGGTGGAGGCTTTACCCATCGTTTATCCCCGAAACCTAGAGTCATGGCAGAGTTGTGCTACGACGCGCTCCCCAAGGTGTGTGATGATGACTGGTGGTTTCCTTCTAGGGAGGCTTGGTCAATGTAGTCGACACTTCCGCTTACGGGTTCTAACTAGACTCGGTCATGGCTTGACACTTCAGGGTAGTCCAGCAAAGGAAAGGATAGGATGTGGAAGTTAGTTGTGATTAGGTAGATGATCTAGGTAGATATGAGTAGTTTGAAGTCGATAAGAAAACATGATCTAACTATGTATGTTGAAAGCCATTGATTGATTAAGTGTCATAACTCAGTAATGTATGAATTGTCATAACTTAATAAGATTTCAGTTAGGTAAAATATTGTACCTTGCAAACTATGTTTAAACCTATGTCAGTAAACAACAAGTTTGTGATTATGATTGATGTGTGTGATTTATTACTATTAGTGTACTTACACAAGGTATGTAAGCAGTAGCTATGCTTACATAACTCGCCTACATATTCATAAATTGTGTGAAATAAAACTGAACTATAATGTTTAGGCATTAATTACATTGTTTCTACTCATCTAACTAGGAGATTAAATCAATACGTTGAGTTAGTAAATTTTGGTCTAAATTATTGAATAGGATAATAGAGTTAATTAGGTGGTAATGTAAGACGATTATGTAATAATGTTAATTATTGTCGATTAATGTTAATAATATTGATTAATGTTAGTCATGGTTGATTAATATTAATAATGTTGATTAATGTAAATATTGTCGATTAATGCTAGTAATATTGATTAATGTTAATTATCGTAGATTAATGTTAATATTGTTGACTAATATTAATAAGTGTAAATGGTATAAGTTAGTTTAATTAATTTGTCATCATAGGTTAATGGTATTAATAATACTAATTAAAAATATTATTAACTTGATTTCCTCAAATTAATTTTGTGTTAAGAATGTTAATTAACAATTATAAGATTATTCTCATTTTTAGTAATAATTGTTGATTAGTTTAATTACAACTAAGGTATAATTAATAAGAAACTAGGTGCATAAGTTAATTAAGTCTTAGTTAAAATGATTTAATCAATATAAAGGCACATTAATCAATTTTAGGTATAATAAATTGTAATTTAGTAAATTAAGAAAGATATTAGTTATAATTTTGGAACTCGGATTAAAATATTCACGATTATGAATTTGGTGAATATGTATATGTGTGGATATTATATTATTATTATCATGGATATAATGAAATTGGCGTTTATTATACATTAATAAGAGGTTACAGATTTAATGTGGTGACAGGGCGATGAAGCAATGTAAATAAATTATGTTGACTTTACATAGGGAATTAGCCCCAAGTATTTAAATGATGATAATTATTAATTCAATTGGTAAACAAATTAATTAATTAATTAATTAAGTGTTGAGTAATATTGAATGGATCATGTCTCGAGGGAGGAAATGGAAACAAGGATAGACACAGTGGTTACAATATTTATGATGAGGATAGGGGTAGTAGTAAAGGCAGAAGAGTCAGCAAAGGAAAGGGGGATAAGGTCGAGAGGAGAAGGAGGAGAAGGGGTCTTCTTCACCTTGGATATTTTACACAGGAAAGGGAGCAGAGATAGGAGGAGAGAGCAGAAAATAAGGGGGTTCTTATTGGAGAGTTTGCATAAGGGAAATACTGGTTGGCTTGTACTCGGTTTGGGCTCAGGGGTCCAAAGGGGTACCTTTGGAGCTGGGTGTTCGGGGAGACCTCTCCGGTTGGCAGGGTGGCAGCTCAGTTTGGGTTGGTTGATTTTCAAGGGTATGGGAAGGCCTTTGGTTGTAGGGCTACAACGGGGAAAAGTAAGCAGCAAAACAGGGCAAAGGAAGCAGCAAAACATGGATCTACTAGCTATTTACAGGTATTTTCCCTACATGTATAAACACCCATTTCTAACTCTGTCAATATTCATTACTTCATGTTTTAACGGAAATTAAATTTGAATAAGTAAATGAATTTATATATATACTGTTACACCTGCACAAAGGTAGTAAATGTTAGAAATAAATTCACCCTGCAAATGAAAATTTGTTATATTATTTTACAGGAAAGATGTCTAAACCTAAACTGGAAACCTAAACAGAGACCTGAAACAAAATGGAAACGATGAAAGAATGATCTTTATTTATAAACTTAGATGAACTAGGACATGGGTCCTACAGATTCCAAGGAACAACCCGAAGAGGTGGATTGGGTTTATTGAACAGAAGATCAATTAGTGGAAGTTTTATTAATGAATATCGAGTATGTCTACAAGGAAGCAATATGTAAAATCACAACCCTTGGGTGTACTACATAGGAATCTCTCAAGGGTATGCTACGAAATGGTCACTACTATGGGAGTAGTGATGTGCTTTCCAACATTGTTAACAAATCATTGGCCTATTTGAATAGCGGTTGCAGTGATTGCTTTGATGAATCTGATATTTCCTTTGGAGAGCTAAAATATCTAGAGCAATATGTGTTGACAGGACTTGTGTGCTTGCTTCGCCAGGTGTGACCACAATTGAGCAAAGGGGATGATATGTGTTACCTCCTTATGAGTGATCTTAATGTTGGTCGGGCAAGCAAATTAGAAATTCCTTCATTACCACTCGGCGTTGGAAAAACTATGAGTAAACCCAATGGGAATGGATCATCTCCTTCAATAGTGATTTCTATGTCGTCACCAATCAAACCATCTTGTTCATCTTCTATTTTTGTGCCTGTAACTGCACCTTCAGAGCCATGTAGGATGTGTGCTGAAACAAAGAAAACATATGGTCTGAATTTGGCACAATCTGGTACAACTGTTGTTGATACATCATCTTCAGCTCAAAAAGGTTTCACATTTTATGTTGGGACATCACATGCACCTTCCACAACCACGACTCACTTTACCCCAAGTGTTGGTCTCTCTCCTTCTATGAAACTAGCTTTGTTGTAGAAGAATGCAACTACATTGTTCTTTGTCTGGCTTCTATGTAATCAAAAATCCAAATGAGATTTATGTTCACGATCATCTGACAGCAACAGTGAATGTTTGGTTCCAACAAGTGGGGTGCAAAACATACAAACTGGATTGGGGAATTTCTCTGAGAATAATCGGGTTCTAAAAGGAGACCTTATTCACACTGACAATGCAACTAATGCATCTAGTGTAGTCACTATAGGTACAGAACCGTCCTTAGGGATATATTCTATTGTGGATGTAGGAAAAAATCAATATAGAGAAGAGACTATAATGTACCCAATACACATTTGAGCTAGATTTTGCTAACTGTGTGTAAATTGATTCATGATTTTTGTCAAATACTTCAGTAACACCCTACACTAGATCACTATTATTTATTTAATGGTATGTGGTTAAGTTCTTTCATCAAACAGTTATGCTACAACCTTCTTATATCACTACTTGATTGTTGATTCACTTAATAAGTTTCAGATCTCATTCAAGTCCATATTAAACACAACTAGACACACAAATTTTGTCTTTAAAATGCATTAAATACCAAGAAATCGTTATAGCACTCAAGGAAAGGTATGCCATTGATTTCAAAGACTAGTAGTGATGAAATAAAGTGGATAAATTAGTTTTGTTGCATATTTTGCAGACCTGGGAAGTGTTGTAGGTGATTGTTGCCTCTTTGACGGTAGAATAGCCCTTAGAATTCCACGTTTGACTAAATTGATGTGTTGGCAGCTTGGAACAATAAGCATAGAATCCCAGCTGAATAATACAATCCCCTCTTTGTATATGGAATAGCTCCTCAAGACCATGCATGGAATGAATATAACAACAACTTGAAATAACAGAGAATACCCACAGTAGCCACAACTAGAAACACCAATGAGGCCTATCTACCAATGGAATGAATCTTCAAACTAGTGATTACTCCTCCTACCTTGTGATATGAAAGATGCTTGGGACCACAAATGAAATAAGCATCAGCATCAAAAGATCTAGTCACTGTATAACCCCCTTCTCCTTAGCAAACTCATGTGTATTGACACATGTTCCCTCACAGTGATGTGACCTCCCTTGCAATGGATGAATCGGCTCCCATTCAAGCACAAACTGAGTCTCACTAAAAGTGCGACATGTTCTTTTAAGTAATGGAAATCAATATAGGAATGCGCCATCACTCTTCACCCACAAGAACTATGAAGTGATCAACTAGTATCTTTAGTTGGAAAATGTAGCAGTAAGACAATGATAAATGTCTGTAACTTTGATCATGCTCTTAGCTAGTGTGACCTCATCCACAAATGCGCCCTCCTTAAGAAAATTAGTAAACTCTGCCCCCAAACTCCAAATATATGAAACAAACTGATATCCAAGCACGATAATGAAGAAATAATCAAAAACCTATCTCCCGTGCCACAATCATTATGTAGTTAATTATAAGTTGTATTTTATATTATATAAAATTGTTAAATTCAAATCTCTCGCCCCAGCTTTATATAGTCATTTTGTAGTTAATTATAAACTGTATTTTATTTTATATAATATTGTTAAATTTGAATTTGAAAAAAACCTAGAGAGTTTTGTTTATAAGATCATGGTATAAATAATTTAAATTAAAAAAAAAAAATGGTTACTATGAAAAAAAATTGTCAGCCCACTAGCGTAGAATAGACGGTGAATAGGTGTAATATTAAGGCACTCCTTGTGTTACGTCACTGGTTCAAAACTCCATGGGTACTAGCTTACAATATATATATATATATATATATATATATATATATATATATATATATATATATATATATATATATATCGTCCTTGGGGCGTAGCTCGGGTGGTTGGAAGATTTGGTTGTTGCACTCCCCACCTGGGTTCGAATTTCATCGAGGACATGTGCTCCTTGGGAGCCCTTGTATGTAATAAATTATTAGGTTGGTGACCCGTTTATTGTGATTGGCCCTCTCGTGGGTTGTTGTTGCTCGATCATGTATACTTTCCTAGCGAGTATAAGATATTTTCCCAAGTGGACGTAGCCATGGTATTAACTGGGCTTTCATGGTAAGCCACTTTTCATATATATATATATATATTCCAAGAAAAAAAAATCAGGGAAAACCAAATTGATAACCCTTATCGTGATTCCAAATTTAGGAAGCATGTGGATTGGCAAAGCAGGGCCTACGTCTTGGGCCATCTCCCTTGTCAATTGTCAATGTTAAAGGCCTAAACTCAAAACTTAAGTGTTCACAAAAATGGCTTTGTCTCCCCATCCATCATCCTTAATACCACAGTCAAAGCAACCTCTAAGACATTATACATAGCCCCAAGTTGGACCCAACATTGTACATTTGAATTTTAAATTTGGAGTGTAGTCCTTTCAATGTACTCAAAAAAGACACCCTAGTCCTACTACCAAATCCAAACATTCTCTACTTTTGCGAGGCTTGATTGAAACAATACCGAATTGTACCCTCATGGCTAGTGTATGGAATTCTAACTAACGGCGCTTTCGTATGATTATTGATTGCTTCCCCATTTAGGATATAGAGCTATATCACCCAAATTGGCTTACCCTCTTGGCTTGGTGATTATTATATGTCTTTGTGTGTTTCCTAGAAACTTTGGCCCAAATGGGGATCTCTTCTATACATCCCTCGATGGTTTTGGGGTTGTCTAGAATTAATCCCATGTCCAAACCAACACTTGTGTGGGACTAGTTGTCCAAAATAAAAATCACATATAATTAGTTTGACTTTCTTTCATGACAAATATTATCTATGCTTGGTGTGCCAAAATACTATGTAATTGTTTGCATCTTAAATTTAATGAAAGTGGGAACATGTACAAAGTGTAGGCATGCAGGTTAATACGAGTTCCATGCTAAGTGATATTTAAAGCTTCACTTAATCCCCAATATGAGATATGAGTGTCATGTTAAGTGGTATTGGACAATCAATGATGTCTGCATGGTCGTTTAACACATCCAACAACCATTAAAAGAATTTTACAAAAATGGAGGTTTTTTTTCTTTTCAAAATGGAGGACATTGGCAATGTTTTGTAGGGAGAGACTCGAGGGAAACTTTATAACTTTCCCAACTTAGGCACGAGGAGAACCATGATGAATTGATGCATATGGATAATTAATGGAGGTTTTGAAATTGACAAGTTTTAGCTAACATCGTGATGATGCAAAATACATGAACTTGTCGAAACTTTAGTAGACTGCCAAGAGGGTCAAATGAAAATGGTTTTTTTCAAACAAAATATGAACGTGACTAGTATGACGAGCCAAACATAATGACACCAACTTCACGACATGACAATACCAAGAGGGAACGACATGAACAAATATCCAAGACTCGACTCAACCACACTATGATAATGCACATGATGCAACTTGGCAGATCTATCGAAGGGATAATACGAAAGAAAAAATGGTGAAATAAGATATGGACATGATAAGCACATCGAAATGGATGTGACAATACAGATGAAATGATCTTGCAAAAAAGTTCAGTAGGTTTTCCTATGGCATCATGTTTCGACACTAGCTCGTGTCTCTGAATCCATCTACAATGTTACAATTTATTAAATTTTAACATTGCGGATGATTTCAAAGATCTCTCAATCCATCCGCAGTGAATTTAGTAAATTGTACAAATTCATTGTCAAAATTGAAATTTTTCATTGTTAGAGTGACACAACTAAAAATGACCAAATAAATGACCAATTGTTATTTGGACATTTTTAGTTTAGGTTTGTGGTACTTGCGATATCTCAGTTTGGGATGGCTTTTATTAATGCGTGTACCATAGATGTATTGAAAATTAATTATGATACCTTGGGAAGGATGTAAAGCTTATAATCAAATTGCTTCTACTCCAAGAACAAAAGTCTACGTATAAGGTCGTTAATGTAAGTAGCGCAAATCTGCTTCATGCATTAATGTTGAGCTGTGACACATGATGGGGTCTACAATTTACTAAATTCTATTAATTAAAATTTAGTAAATTGCACAAATTCATTGTCAAAATTGCAATTTTTCATTGTCGGAGTGACACAACTAACAATGACCAAATAAATGACCAATTCATATACTTAATGTTATTGTTATGTGGTCATTTTTAGTTTAGGTACTTGTTATCTAGTCATATATTTTATCCCGTGACCCAATTGGTCATTCTTCTGGTCATTTTTAGCTGGCTCACTCAAGTTTGGTCATTTATACCTTGAAAAAACTATGGTGACCAAATTTTTTGGTCACCTGGTCATTTATCTCTCATTTTCTACTAGTGAAAAGATTGCATTCTTACAATACACTAGTGAGCACATGCAGTCTGGAAATGTGAAATCATAATATAAACAAAAGAGTTTATCAAATACAGTCAAGGTTTTTAGTATATTCCCATTTGTTTCCTATGGATATCTTTGCAACAATAGCTTCTACTAAATTATCAACCTTTTGGAAGACAAATTATAGACAGGTAGTAGATGCTTTACTTGTGATGCTCTTTTTCATTATTTATGTGAAACAATATAAACTTGCTTCCTCCACGTTTTCTTGGTTTGTTGTTTAAAGTGAGTGTTAGGTCACATCTTAGAAGGCATCAATGCCTACCCTTTGCTTTTGGTTTGAACATGGCTTACTTGACCAATATCTTGTTTTACACAATATCATGAAACACATTGAAACAACTTTCAACCAAAATATTTAACAAGGCTATCTGCTTCAGAAACACATGGGTAGATTTTCCTGTATATAGTTCAAGTTCCTTTTTGTTGCAAATTCTCTGTTAAATAAAGTTTACTTTCTCTAAAAATGCGTCCATACATAGTCCATATTTAAATTGGACTTTTCATTCAAGCTTCCATCCAAACTCCCCCTTCGCCAAATTGCAACGCATTTGACACAAAAACAATTCATATCATGTTAAAGCAGTTGTGCATGTTCTATTTTACAGCATTGGCAAAAAAAAACCACCTTGACTCTGTTCATCTTGAATCAATGCACTTCTTCTTCGTTTAAGGTTTAAAAAATATTGCAGGGCTTGCTATTGATCTTCATTGACTTTTCACATTTTTTTAATACATAGAACACTGACATTGAATAGGCCAATTTGTAACTGAAACTAAAACCGATTCTATTCTTCTCATGGAATTGCTTTATGCATTAAATGTATATCATATTATTGAATATTAGCTTCTTGTTGCATTTAATATATTTACATATTTGTCTCGATATGCTATGTTCATTGCTCTGACAATAGCCTCCTTGCAATGTACATGAACAAACACTCTCAACAAAAACGTTGAAATGAGTTTCAATCTATACACATTTTTTGTTTGCACAGATTGCATAGCTTCATATGCAATTTTATACAAACTTAACAACTTAACTTTGGATAATGAACAACTATCTCGCTACTAGCACATGCACTGCAAACATATATTTTGTTTTTTGTGTCAATGATTGGAAACAATGCCTTAATGGCTACTAGTCATAGACAAATCAAATATACTTTCAGCTCTATATCTTCTATGCCATATGAAAGTGCATTTCTGCTTATGCTCTAATGTTATATCAAACTGCTGATGTGTTTTATAGCCTATATATCTGTTGTGTTATATCAAATCCTTGGTTACACCTTTGTCAATGTTATATAGTTCCGGTTCTAGAATAAAGTTGGCATTGCTCTTTGTTTTGTTAATGTGATCTGAAATTAGATTGATGGTCGATCAAATAACAACACACACAATCACATTTATGAAAAACGTGTGTGTTAACTCTTTTAGCTTATTCCAAATGGCCTTAGCAATATTTCAAATATATTTCAACAAGCTGTCTACTCAAGCAACATTCACCCTGGATTGTTGTGTGGTTGATAAAACTCCTGCAGTTGCTCTGGACCATTGTTCGATGAAATCTTCTCCACGGACAATTGAAAACACTTTCTCTTGCAAATGTTCTATTAAATAAAAAATTACCTTTTCTGACATAAATTATATTTATTTATTTTCAAACATCAATTATTAATAATTGATGAAGTTGAGCAATTTATGGAACATGTCATTGTTTATGATCCTCTAAACACTTCTTAAACCGCAAGCTATTCGTTTATTACACCTCAAGTTATTGGCAATAGTCCAATACCTTTTCAATGTTATTTGTATATTTATACCATGTTACATCTTATATAATTCAAGCTCTTTTTCTCTTGCAAATGTTCTGTTAAATAAAATTTTGTTTGCTGTTGAAATTGAAATATTAATAAAACTTATCCTTATTTGTTTCCAACCACTCCACAAATAGCAGAAAATACTGAAGTATTGAAAATTAACGTGTCTTATGGGACGTATATTTACTTTGTATATGCATATGTAATACACACTTTTTCCAAATCACTAGAAAATATTCAAATGCGAGATAGAATATTATAAAAAAGCACTTGCAGAATTCCTAGATATAGCCCGACATTCAATTAAAAAACAAAAATACTTAAACAACTACCAAAAAATAATATATACAATCTCTATTATACAAATTGCTTGCTTTAGTCTAAGTAGCAATGTCTCGACATTGCCAGCTCGTAGCTCTTGTTATTAGTATTGTACAATGTTTTCTTGTATTTTTGAAATTACGAAAATTACCTTTTTATTAGTGCTTTATTTTAAATTATTTATTTTAAAAAATTAGTTTTTTATAGAACTAATAAATAATTTTATTGTATAATATTTGTGTAATAAGGATATTTGAATAATTTGTTTATACATTAAAAATGTAATTTTAATAATAATAAATTGTAATTTCATAAAAATTTATAAAGTTTTTTCTAATGATGTAGTTGAAAAAAGTCCAAATTATTAATATTTAAATTATTTAGTTTTGTATATTTATATATTTAGTTTTGTATATTTTTATTTTTATTATTAAAAAAAATAAACTTGAAAATAACTTATTAATGATTTATAAAGGAGCACACTTTCAATAGTCTAAATGTTCTACCATTTCAAACATAAAAATTTGATTTTTACTGCACAATTTTGAAAATTTTGAAAAAATCTAACAGAAATTTTTAAAAATCTTTGTTACAATTTTCGAACTCTGAAATTTTGGGTGCTCCAAGGGTTTTTGATGGTGTTGAATCCGTTTCTACCATCAAAATCGCAAAATAAAAAACATTGGACCCGACCAAATCATTAAATTATCGCAAAATAAAAAACATTGGACCCGACCAAATCATTAAATTTGTAGACAACTCCATTGTAAAATACCTATAAATCTTAAATAGTAAAATTTTGACTTTTAACCAATAAAAAACAATTTTATTAAGTATTTACCTTTTATTAGTCCTTGCTCCGCAAGGATTATAGCGATTGTTTGGTCGCCATATCCCATTGACCAGTTTTAATTTCAATTTTAAAACTTAATGTCAAGTAAAGTTTTTAAAATTTTATGTATTAAAATGATTTTTTACAAAATTAAAAATATTTTTAAGCTTTTACAAAATTAGATTGGTGCCATACATAGATTTAACTATTTTTCCCTAGTGTGCAAAATATTTATTAAATTATAAAAATAATAAAAATTTAAAAAATAAAAGAAAAAACTAAAACTTGCCACGTTACCTTCAATCATAATGAAAAAAGTTTTGTATTATCATACTACCACCATCATAGTCTTATCGAACTGCCACTAATAATTACTATAGTCCCTGCCTGATCCTCGCCTTCTTCCTTGCACAGGGAAAGAAATTATTAAATTATTAAAAATTGAAATAAAATACATAAACTTGGAAAGTAAACCATCATTCACTAATGAAATGATAGATCATCATATCATATTTAATGCCATAGAAATTGCAGTCATTGCGTGATTACTATATCCACATCCAATTGTCAAATGGCATTGTGCCTACTATATCCACATCCAGTTGTCAAATTGAAGAAATGCCAGGCTTTCAGCTGGTTGAATCTGAGATGTGGACGTAGAATCCCAGAACATCGCCAATATGAGGATGTTGTATCTGCACCACAGATTTCAGCTCCACGGTCCATTTTCTGAAGCTTTTCAACAATCCGAAATAACTAAAAAATCATCAACATCAAATAATGGAGAGAAAACTAAAAATCGAATCCCCTCAGTTTTTAACTTTCAGAAGCCACATGTCATGCAGCTAAAATATTTATAATATTTATGACAGGTGTGTTCCTCCCAAATCCTTTGAGTGTGTAAAATTTACTGAAATGTCTTGGTCTACATTTTAATAAATCTACTATCAGATTTAGATGTGGACGTAATATTTTTCTTTAAATCAGTGTCAATTTAATTTTTTTAGATCAGTGTCAATAACAGACATAAGATCTATTGCTTTCAGTATGGTCTGAATTTTTTTATTTTATGGATGCTTCAGATTAATGGAAAAAATAGTGTCCTGCCTGCCACGAATTTCTTTAATACCAAGGAGCTTGATTGAATTTTTTTTTTATAAGGATTTTTATTTTAATGAGAAATATTGAAAGAGTCATTAACCATATAACAATACTCCCAATTTAAAAACATCACATTCATGGGATTCAGCTTACCTCACGGATTCACGGTTCACTTGTTATCCTTAGTCAATTGCATCAACAGCTGTATCCATTGAAGCACTAGAAGTGGAGGAGGAGAGGGTTAGGCATTGAAGTAGCGTAGCTATCGACTCATCTCAAAACCAAGCCAAAAAAGTTGGTAGTATTGAGCAATGATCTGAATTGCACTGAAGGAGAAATTTCTATACCCACATTGCATCTGAGGGAGAAATTTCTATCATAACCCACAAGAATTGGTCAGGCAACCATTTAACTTTACAGGCCATCATCAAAACTATAATAATGAACTCACCTTGAAACCTAGTTTATCATCAATGTATTTGCAAGCTTCTCTCATTGCAAGTTGTTTCAAGAAATCAAATTGAAAAAACAAATTTCTAAACAACAACCAATTAGCTCTTAACTGCCCATAATACCATCCACAAGAAGGATTTTACATAATGTAAATAGGAACGAAGCTAATCACAAGACTCACTCTGTAGCCACTGATGATAGAAGTAGGGTGAATCTTAATTTGGACAAGATCATTGCCCCGCTGCAAGCACAAAAGCTCCAAAATTTGTCTGCTGCAAGCACAAAAGCTCCAAAAATTTTCAAAGTGTTGAGGATCCTCAGCATTGTCGATGGGTCTGCCAGAATTTTATGCCTTTCAAAGTCACCACCAGACCCTGTTCTGTGCACTTGCTTCTCCCGAAAGCCTGTTCTATGCACGTCCTTCTCCCGAAAGGTACCAATGTCTCCATACTCGACAGCTCTCTGAAATGTTCCATACTGTGTCACGCCCAACAGGGGAGAAATCAACCCTCAACGGCTTCATCATCCATAGGCTGAGGCATAAATATGGCTACCGTGACAATGCTGGTAGATCAACCGCATCACGCACGGGGTGCCCTGACGAGCGTGCAAAGAGAACCTGAGCATGAGGGGGAAGCCATTGTTGCAGGGGAGGACTGAGGGCCAAACTGGTTCGTTCTCCAAAGATTATGTGAAAACGAAAAACCTATGGCAAAGAGCGGAGGCTAAGGTAACTCGGATGAGATGAAGAGGGATTCGCGGGGAGGAGGCATGCGTACCTCATGCATGTAAACATCAGGTGTCATGCAAGTCGTGTAGGACGGTAGGTGGGTGTGATACTAAAAAATATTATTGACTATGCGGACAATGTGGAATGATAAATAGGTCGCCACAGATGGATGGCACTAAAACCCACGCCTTGCCACGTTGTGACCAAAGGGCTTCGATTCACTCGGGAACAAGATGGGGGACATTTGGGTCTGTAAATTTCTAACCCAAAAGGGGAGTGCTATGAAGACAAAACACAATTATATATATTTTTTAACTCCCTCGGACATATCCATACAATTTGTATCAGTGATGTTATCTCCCACGGTGTATGCCAGTTTCAATAACTTTCATTGTCACCTGATTCACCCCTCTGCTAGTTTGTCGATGTTGTCGTTATCATCACTGCTAGTTAATGTTCCGATTTCTTACCCCACTACTAAAATCCCATTGAAGAGGGCTCCTATCCATCATATCCTCACTAAATTCCCTCATCTGGTTTTGTTCAACAAACATTCAACTCCCTCTACTATCAGCCATTTTGGTAGGGGATCTGCAAGGCGTTTTCGTGGATATCTATTCATTAGGGGCAGCCCATTCAGAGCTGCTATGGATGCCTTTCAAGTGGGATGCTCTCAGAATGGTGGACATGGGACTTGCTCTGCTAAAACCGAGAGTTTGCTGAATTTTGGATGGTTTAATCATGGCTCAACCATTCCCATTATATCTACACAAAACCAGCTTGTACATGATATAAAAGCATCTGCTCTCACAGCTTTAGTAGCTCTTGCTTGCCTCCGGTTCTGGGACGAGATGGCCAAGCGAGATGTATTTGATCAGGTATTTTTGAGATCATTTCTCTTTGCCCACTAAACCATCGTCTTCTTTTTTTCATTTTTTTGGTTTTGTTAGGTGAATGGAAATAAAATCCGTGGCCACTCATTGGGACCTGATTTAGATGAATTTAACTTGAAAGATTGCTTCATTAGATAGGGATGAATGGGGAGCAACTCTTTGGGTTAACTGATAAGTGATAAGCAGTAGAGGAGTGAAATTTGAAAGAATTTTGTGCATATCAAAGCCTATTTTGCATAGAATAGTAACGGCTACATCAATGGGTATTGATTGCGTCAAATAAAAAGCAGTAATAATTAATTGGATTATTAGAGGTCATGTTTAATTAGTTGGTGAAACAGTTTTCTCAATCTCTAAAATGATGGGTCACACTGTACAACTGGACAAAAATGGCCATGAAATATGAAGCCTATTTGTTGTCTAGTGACAACCTAATCTGGTCAAAATGGGGAGTGATGATTGTGCCTTTTGGTTAACCAATTAACCATCTTCTTTATATTATAAACTTTTATACCATGTTTTGATCTTAATAAATTATTATTAAAAAATTATATCATAAACTTTTAATTAAATTTAGTTTCATATATTCATAAATTTATTTTATATTAAAAAAAATTATCTAAATAAATAATAAATTTTTTTGTAATAAACATTAAATAAAAGTCTCTATATCTTGATTCCACATCCGTGGTAAAATAAAAATGAAAATTAATAAAATAAAAAATATTATGCTTGTAAGAGTGTAGAAAGTTTCCACTCTCATGATGAAATCAAATTAGCCTTACATATACAATAATTATATAAGAAAGTTTAGTTAAATAAATAATAGGAAAGAAAATATAAATATAAATTAATAATAATAATAATATGGTTATGACACACTTCACAAGAAAGCAATTCATAGGCCTATAAGTATTAACCTGATTGTAAAGACGGATTGCTAAAACACCCTCCTGCAGATGTCTCATATCCTTCTCCACTTTCTTCTCTTTCACTTTGTCCTGAGTTTCATCCCAATAAGACTAGTCCTTTTCACATAAAAGAGCCTCAAAGACCTTCAACGATAAAGGCAATTGATCATAGACATTTACAAACCTAACGACAAGGTTTTCAAACCCTGGTGGTGGATGTCACTGAAAGAAGGCATGCGAGTTGAAAATATCTTGGGAGTGTTGTTCATTGAGGTCCTTCGGGTGATAAATTGATGAATTTATGAATATTTATATTTGAAATGGATATGTTTGATGTGTTCGGCATCTAACGGAGTATTCTTTATTGCTTATTTTATAATTTGAATTTACGAATATTATGTGTTGTTTATTTTTGAATTTAAATTTAAATATTGGTATATTCGGAATATTGCAGGCTTAGCTCAAAATGTTGGGAAGAGACCACACTTAATGTATATTTATGGACTTTAAGCTTCGCCACATTAGCCTCGCATAAAACGTGACATAGTAGCTAAAATTTGGCTAAATAATTTTTTTTAATGTACATTTTGGGTAATTCAGATTTAATAAAAAAAATGTATCATTATGATTGTATTAATTTGTAAACATCACTACAAAAAAAGTGAAGGAATAAAAAATGTTAAAAGTAATAATTTTAATTAATGAGATAAGTTAATAATATAAATTAAATAAATAAAAATTATCTTATAAATAAGAAAACATAAAAACGTTAATGTTCATAAGAAGTATGTTGTTTCATTTTTCCATTATACAATAAGTGGTAGTGTATAGAAAGTATATCATTTGAGGTTTTCACTAGCATTGTTTATAGATTATTCTTTATTTGTGTTTGTACTAGTTGGATGGCCATACAAATGTGTCTAAGCTTGCTTATTTATTCATCACATTTGTTTAATCTAAATATGTTTTTAAGATTTTATTTAATACTAGGTGGAAAAGTCTATTTTTATTTTTATTCTCAAAATATATAGTTAGAAATTAACAATTTCAATTGATTTCTTTGGTACCAGTGTAAGTGATTTAGGGCTACAATGATATTTAGAGATTGAGAGGTAATTGAGTCTAGCTTTTTCTACTACTTCATATTTTTTTTTTTTTATATTTTTTATTATTTAAAATTTTCAAAAATATATCAAATTTTTCTAACTTAATCTAAAGTAGCTGCTTGCAGCTTTTTCACTTGTTAATATTATAATTTTTTTGAATTATAATTTTTTTTAATTAGAAAAGAATTTACCTTTTATTAGGAAATCTCTCGTTTGCTATCCAACCTCCTAAAGTCTAAAAAAGGAGACTTATTGTTCACGAAGCTTCTACGTATGATGTTGACACTTGACATATCACATAAAGCAATGTCTTTGTTGAATCGCAGGTTACCAACTTACCACTTTGATGTTGACACTTGACATATCACATAAAGCAATGTCTTCGTTGAATCACGGGTTACCAACTTACCACTTTGCATAAATATATATATGCATTATGGTGCCGAAAATATTTCCAATTTTTTATGCATTATGGTGCCGAAAATATTTCCAATTTTTTATGCATTATGGTGCCGAAAATATTTCCAATTTTGTATGGTCAATGAATTAAGAACGTCCCTAATTCATCGGGAGATTAGGATATTGAGATTTAGGGAGGTTAAGTGACATCGTAACAATTTAAAGTTTTGAACGTCATTATTGATATGGTTGTTATATAAATAAAAATGAAAAAATGAAAAAGGATAAAGAATAATGGGACGTGAATTATAAATAAATTTGTATTGTGAGACAAGGCGATGGTCAATTCCTAAAACACCATGTGAGGAAAGGATTTGGTAGCTCTGTGAGTTTATGAGCGTTGAGGACAAATCTCACTTTCTTTTAGAGTGTCCTGCATACACCCACATCCGATCTCAGTTTCCTAATCTTTTCTATAATTCTAATCCCCATGATCTTCTTGATTTTCAAAACTATGGGGACCTAGGAATGCTTCTTTCCCAACTTTCTACTCATAGGAATCAAATTTTACAAAAATCCAAATAATATCTTTTTCTTTCTTAAGGTCCGATAGACCAAGAGTCTCAGTGGACGTTAATCATCATCATCATCATCATCATCATTAAAAATTTCAATTAAAGTTGATTAAATTAAACATATGAAGAGTTTTTTATTTGGCTCTTCACTATTTGTTAATGGATATAATATTAAGTGTTGAAAATAGTAAAATGAAAAACATAGTTACATTGATATCAAACAACTACACTATTTTTTAGATCTTATTAACTCCCCTTAGGTTAAGTTAAAAGTGTCTCTCACAAATGCAATGATTGAGCTTGAAACTCGTGAATAGTGAACCACTTGGCATGAGTTGGGAAATGGCAATGCTGTCTCGCTAAGTAAGAAATTTTAGAGCCATGAAATAGTGACTAAGTGCACACTTCCAACATTGTATATTCTTGCAATAGATTATGAAAATCATGAATATTGTGAGTGGGATGTGTGATGGGAACTTCCTCTTCTAGTTGAGAAGGTTCGTACAACTTCAGATGGTTCACATTAATGATCGGATAGAAGCCTATTTGAGTTGGGAGGTCCAACTTACTAAAGAATGGTATAGGGACCATAGTGAAGAGGTTAGAGCTTGTGATGTCGCTAGCATTTTGAAAGCATTGTTATGATAAATGAAGCCATGGTTTCCCTTATGGAATGAAGCACAAACCCTATATTCATCTTGCTAGAGTTTATATTTTTTGTGTGTCACCAAGAGTGAATTGCACTTGAGTGTGTATCTAAGTTAATGTTTCATGCAATGAGGCAGTGTTTTGATGTTCCTTTTACTGCTTAGGTGAACTAGAAAGGGAAAGAAGTACTATAAGCTCATAGGGCGTAGTGGGTTTTGTACAATGTCCCACCCCATAGTGATTATGTATATGCCTTTGCTTTGCAACATGATCACTACCTATGACTTCAATTCATAGTAGTTGAATGGAGTGAGGATTATTTGTCGAGATTGATCCATCATGACTAATGTGCTCTAGTCTGTGTCTTCAACTTGCAAACATGTATACAACTTTTTTAGAATCACCAAGGCTCTAATTTCATGTGAGATTTTGAACCAATGGGTTTAGAGGTTCAATGTTCAATAAGACAATTAACAATCCATAGAAGAGAAGAATAAGGTATTAGAGTAACATAATCTTCAATAAGCTAACAAAGAAATCTCATCATATATGAGACTTCAATATACTTACATAGAAATCAAGAGAGAATTCAAGTAAAGGTATAAGCTAAGTAATCTCCATTACTGAATTGAATGCTCAATAGACTACATAATGAGATGCAAGCTTACATATATAGGTAACTAAGCTAGTCTTAATTACATGCACAAGCATAAAAGCAAGTGAAACTCGATAAATCACATTTAATGGTCAAATGTGCTCTCCTTAAGGAATAATATTGCCAATGCAAGTGTTGTTGGGATTTAACTAGGCCTCAAAATGATAAGCGCACCTTCCTTAGGATGCAATCTTGGTCATGTATTAATGGATATGGTTAAATAGCCCTGAAGCACTGCCTCATGAGATAGTTAACTCAATCATGCATGTGAAATTGAAGTCTAACTAGCCCAAGGTAGCCAATTAGGGTGCATTAGGTAGTTAACGAAGCCAGAATAACCAACTAAGGTGAATTAGGCACTTAACCAAGCCATAATTGGACACTTAAGTGCACAAAACCTTTAAAAAGTTGGGCAACTCATGCAAGAGCACCCTAAACCCTAAAAAAGCGGGTTAATTGGATTTGAGAACTCCTTTGACCCTAAATATAGGGGTTTTACCATGAATATGTGCCCTTGACCCTAAAAATAGGGGGATAACTCTAGCGGGAGTGTTATTGTCCCTCAGAAATGCTAAAGAGATGCAAAATGAGTGTGCATGTACACCAATAGGGAAAAGCTCATGGAGCTGGGAATTGTCCAATTATAACTATGTACGATGGATGATGTGCAGATAATTATCCCCTATTTTTTATGCTTACACGAGAACATGCAAAGGGCATGAATGAGCGTGTGATTGATCACCTCTATCTAGTCATTTGTTTGAGGATGAAAGGTGATGGAAATTCGGAGTTTGCAAACTAGCGAATTCCATAATGTTTTCTAGAAATGGTTGAGGAACCTAAAGTCTTGATTAGATATAATAGGGAGAGGGAGGCCAAAATGTGTCGCCCAGATGTGGGTAAAAATAGATGGGATATTGTTGCATGGCAAGTTCCTTAGTGCAATGAATTTAAAGAAACATTTTAGAAAAATGACACATGATGACATTATGTACACTTCCATAGAATTTAGCAGTCAAAACATTGCATGGAGGGGGTCTGTTCTCCCACAAACAAGGGGTGTTATACACCAATTTGGTGTTTGGCTAGTCATGAACTTAAAATTAGATTATTATTATTTTATTATTATGACATCGGGAGGTCATAGGAAGGCCATTAACAAAATCAAGAGAGATGAATTCCCATTGGCATGTAGGAATGGAAATGGTTGTGAGATTCCCATCTTATGGATGATTGGTTATGAGGCATTGCAAAGAGTACGAATCCATATAAAAGCATATATTGGATTCTTCATGGTAGGTCAAAATAAATAAGATTGTAAGTGATGCAGAGTTTTATTGATGCCAAAGTCCCCCCCCCACAAGAAGATACATGAAAATCCTTAATGAGAAGAAGTCTATCATCATTAATTGTCACACACAACTACTCCAATTGATATAAACATCCATATTTATATAGAAATCTAAAAAAAGTGTATTGTTTACCTCTGTAAGGTATTGGAGAGCATGTAGTATGGGACCAAAATATAGATCTAAAGAGTAATTTTACTTATAGTGATCATATGTAGGAACCCTAATGTTAAGTATTAAAAGCACACAAATTGGAGGGAATCTGCATAGATCAGTTGTTTGATTTGTGCTTCCTTTCTTATATTTGATTACCAAATGAAATTATTGAATCTAGGATGCCCATTTGATGTGCTACTTCTCTTGTACCTTTGTTTGTGTGATTAAGAAAACCAAAGGATGATGATTGGTGTGCAATATTGTCTCCCTGTCCAACAAATAATGACTCCATTGTTTAATATCTTGGACAAGGGCATATAATTCCTTATCATAGGCATTGTAGCAGAGCTTGGCATCAGACAAAACTTTAAAAAGATAAGCAATTGGATGTGTTGTGTACCTTATTTATGAAATATGTTACCACATACAATATATCAAACCCTTTATTAATATAAAAACCCTTAAGGTAGGGAAACACATTACAATTGATCCTTTTATGGAAGGAATCCACTCATGTTCACTTGCCTCTTCGAGGGGGAACCCTTGTGAGCTAAGCTCCAAACACAGTATTCTTCCACATGTGAACCATAGGGAGGACTACATCTTTATTTATATTTTATAAGACAACTCTAACCATCAAAACCAACCTAAATACCCATAGGACCTTCTTTAATGAGGTCCCATTACATTTATTCATCATAACTACCATAGTGGGCCTTATTTAATAATAACAAACATAGTGGAGCTAATGCACCTTACATTGAATGGCCACCACTATTGTTATTCTAATGTGCCCTTCAACCCCCTATTATACTCCTAAGGAGGGTCATAACACTCCACCCCCTTAGAAAAGTGTTGTCCTCAATGCTTGATGTGAGGAGGTACAACCATAAACCAAGGTCTCATGGATGAGTATTGGACATAATATTCTTTTTGCATGAAAAGGGATTTCAATATCTCTCAGCTTCTCTCATCACTTGTACCTTTTTTCCCTTTCTAATATTTGGATATCTTATTTGTTTGTGAGTAGTTGGGCAATTTTTTTTCTAGAGCGGACTTGACTTTTTATAGGGCTTCATTCTTTGGTTTTTATTTCTACTAGCATCATTCCTTTATTCAGAACATATGGACAATGACCCCCGAATTTCCGACCTAACTCTTATTGTTCGACGGAAGTAGGTTTAGCAATAGGATTCATTTGTTCAAAAAGTATTCCCATTTGCATTCATTGATGAAATGCTCCCAGTATTTCTGGGTCTGCTCCCAATTTGATGAAGAGGGTACACCCAAGAGAGGTCATGGTTTGACTCTGTGATGGGCTTCATTTTCGATTAAGAATTTATGTAGAAAACTTGGTATAGATCAGAAAAATACTTCATGAAATTCGGTATATAATTTGCGTCAGACTTGGTCGATTGATGATATTTATTCTATAGCTTGTTCTTCACAAAAGTATTCACATTTCTTTTCGAACCATTTGTATAAATTAACCCTTCCTACCCTTCGTCCATTATAGATTTTGTGCATTAGGAGTCTTTCATTTTGGGCATCCAACTTGGTCATGAACATCGTCGAGAAATTTCTTTATTTCATGGGGGACGACTTTTATGAATATTTCATGTGATTCAATGAAGAAATTTTCTCGGGCCTGTCAAGCGTTAGTTTGTTCCTTCTAGCAAAATTTTGTATATAGTTTGCAATTTTCTAGTTCCACCAGGCTCTAATTTCCCTCTCGCTCACCATATGTATGCATGCTTCATGTCCTGGGTCAGTACTGCCAGAAATGAAACCAATTTTGTAATCTGTGGGATTACATGGAGTTACCAATAGCACATCTATCATACACATACATAGTGCGCATACTCATACATACATGAGAGAGCAAGAGAAATTAGCAGTGAGAACCCAAGGATCAATTATCTTTTATTATCAATAGACCAGATATGTATAAAAATATCTCATTTCCTTGGCTCACCGGCCTATTATATATTTGATACATATAGTTAATTTGTTGCATAATTGTTCAGTCGGTTACCATAACCGACACGACTAAATGGATTGACTACATGCAGGTCGGTCGAGAGGACCTGGTCAACTGGCTGACTAGGCTCCTCCAACAGTGAATAATATGGTATTGGAGCTATGCTCAATTAGAGGTTTCCCCCTCAAAGAGGAAAGTGAACATTGTTTCCTATTCAAAATAGTGGTAAATGTTTTCCTATTATTGTTGCTTCAATACCTTGGTTTTGTTTTGTTTTCTTTCCACATCTATATTTTTGTCAATATTTCTCATAGATTTATATTTTAGATATCAATGTACATGACAAACACAATACAAGTCATCACAATCAATCTCCCATCAAAATTATCACAGGGACAAAGTAATTGGTGATTTCAGTTGTACAATCACTTATCAGACACTAGAAGAGTATCATTCATCATCACTAATTAATCTAGACTTAGTTGAAGAAGTTGTCACTTTTTTGGTTTCATGTCGGTCAGGCCTCACACACCAAATTTAGGTTTGTAATGCTAGTTGAGTTTTAGATTAAAACTTTTCCCTACCATACTATAACGCTCCCATCATTTTCATACCATCCAATGAGGTTAGAGTTCCCAATAGTATCTTGTTGGCAATTGAAATCAATCCAACCTCATTTGGCTTAATTCAAACACCTTAGATTTTGAATTTTGGGGAGGCCATTCATTTCTTAATTTTGAGTTTGAAACCCAGCCATATTATTAAGGTATATATTTAGTTTGATCATCTAAGATTTCATCAAAAAGAAAAGTAGTTTGCAAAATTTTCAACGTTGACCCTCTATGTTGGTCTAATAAGTAGGTTCCACTTGAGCTGGGTATTGGATAAAATATCTAAGACATTATAAGGTATTTCTAGAAAATACAATGGCTGCACCTCATAATTCTTAGGATAATATTGCCAATCAACTCACAATTGTCTGATTTTGAGTTTGAAAGCTCAATCTATCACATGCACAAGTTGTGCATCTTGAACGAGCTAAGTTTCATTGTTGTATCTTTAGTATTTAGATTATATTTCTAACCAAATCCATACTGAAAAAAAATGGACTTGATTATGTATAGAATTATGATAGATTTCAAACAATATATCATATGCCTAGTTTTGAACCCAGATAATTGAGAATGGCCTTTCATAAAGTTCTAGTTGGTTTCAAGGAAATAGAATGGTGACAAAATTTTAGATTTTAAAAAGTGTTGTTGCTTGGCACTATAACAAAAAAATAGAGTTTCCACATTGTATCCCGCCTCAAGAATATTCTAATGACATATCATTTTCTTGGTTTTGTGCTCGGATGACTCATTTTGAACCTCCGCAAGTTTTCATGATTGTGTTTTGGGATGGAGTCTTGGCAGCTTGCATACTAGAAATCCTAGGTAGGTAAATCATGTTTGAGTAGCATAAAATCAAAATTATGGATTGGTAGCATGAAGTATTCATTGATACATCTCCAATGATACTTCATTTTCTCTATTTTCACACCATATGGCTACGTGGCATCCTTCTAAAGATAGTGTACTTGCAAGCCCCAAATTTTGGATTGGTAGCATGAAGTACTCATTGATACATTTCCAGTGATACTTAATTTTATCTATTTTCACACCATCTAGTTAGGTTGAAACCTTCTAAAGTTAGTGTACTTGCAATCCCTGGTGTTATAGTCATATTCAACGTCAAGAGCTCCCAAGTTAAAAAGAGGGGTGCTCCAATGTCAAATTAGGATTTTGGTCATGAGGTTGAGGAGTATTCACTGAGCGATTTCCAATGGAATGCTTCATGTCACATTTCATCTCTATATGTCCTTGATATGATCTCCGTAATATTGTGGGGGAGTGGCCTAAAAGAGTGGGGAATTGCTAAGCCCAAGCATTAAATGTATCTTGTGGTATGTTTGGAGAAAATTGGTTTTAGCAACAAAAAAAGGGAGGCTAGGGTAGCTGAAACCCAACCTATTCCACCTCAAAGGCCTCAACCTTCTTGGTTGGACAAGTTGTCCAAGGCTAAGGAAACCTTTGGGCTAAGAACACCTGCACCAAGTTACCTTGAGCTAGCCAAAAAACATGTGTTATCCTCCATGAGCAAAGATTGGGCATGCAAACCAAGCAAGAGGATAAGAGGCCACACATGCTTCAATGCAAAGGATGACATTTAAACTTATTTTCCTCCTCCATCACCTTCATTTTTCCTATAATTGTTTGGAGGAGGCACCAAATTCCTAGGAAGTGGAATCCATTCCCAAATGCAGTCTAGGGGCAGGTCTCCCATGTTACTTGTTGTATGTGTTGCTTGTTTCCCCATTGTTGGTTTAGGATTGAAATTGTTGGATTAGTGGTTTATTATTTTTTTCATGTATTTTGATTGTTGTTTTTAGGGTCAATTATGTTGGTTTATGAATTATAATGTTGTTGTTATGTTTAATTTTAATAAAAAATGTAAGTTGCGATAAAAAGGAGGAGATTCAAACCTCTCTTGGGCACCTGACCCAAGCATCCTTGCCCCTTTTTATTTTACCATGGAATCATTCCCATGGTTGTACACCCTCAACTCTAGTCCTCCAAACCCTCCCCACTTCTCCACACTCCTCCCTTCTTATTACCTCTAAACCCCTCACACTAGCATCCCATCCCTCTCATGAGCCCTCTCTCCAGACTCCCCTACCTCTTGACAACTCTCACTCCCCCATTTTCTGCATGCCCATTCCCATGGTTATTGCCACAACCCCTCACCCTTCATCCTCATCCATGTTCTCATATGTGTCCTTATCCTCACACAATAGTTCCCTTCCCACACATACCCCATCTCTCCCCTACCATTGTAGCCACAAGTCTCCCCATTCCCACACTCCATTACTCTCCCCACTCCATTATGCAACCCTCCCTTTTCAAAGCCCAATACACCCAACCTTTTCTCACTCATCTCATCCTTCCTACCCATGCACATACAACCATTTCAATGTTTACCCTAGTGATGACCTCCCCCTGGCTCAGCCCAAGAGCCACTAAGGGTGATAAAAACCCCAACCACCTCCCCCTCTTACAAATTGAGGCAGTGGGTTGTCCTACCACCCTAATGGAGACATCAATAGGTCACCTACGCTCTACCAAGGCCACAGAGTCAAAATTATATATATATCCTTTCTGAGTGGAAATGAGGTAACTAAGTAAAACTAAGTGCAACTTGTGCATCCATAGGCCAAATTGAGCATGGGAATACCCTAGATGTCACTTGTAGAGAACCATATCCTTGTACAATAATAGAAATTTATGAATCAATAATAATTTTCATGGGTGTTGCTGGGAAGTGTAGGTGTCCGACCCTTCATTCACAACATAATAAATGTAAAAGAGTTGAAATTGGGCATATCGAAGCTAATATTTTTAAAATGAAGAGAAACCCATTATACTTATAGCATTGTATATCATTAATAATAGTTTAGAATTTTGGCTTGCATTAATATTTTTGAGTTCTAGTCCTTTTTTACCAAATTTGTGCATAAGCCTAACAATTTCCCAAGGTCATTTGGAGGCCAAGTTTTGTTAATTTTGAGCCTGAATTGCGCTAAATGAAAGCCGGATTAATCCATGGGTACATCACACAAGCTCTGCTTAGTGTTGAAATCAAAGTTGTTTTTAACCTCGACACAACTAAGAATTGTTTAATATCAAAGGCATTTTTGCCTGGAATTCAAGCCCAAGTTGAGGCCAGTTTGAAGTTGAAAGTTGTCCATCAATCCGATAACACTAGAGCCAGTGAAGAGGGATAATTTCAGACCTGTGATATCTTTGATAAATAAACACATCTAAGTATTTTCACACTATTAAAGACCCTCTTAGCCTCCATAATAAAACAAAGGAGTTGTCTAAAAATTCGACGATTTGGCCCGGACGGGAGGTTTTCACCGGAATATGATGTTTTTTTATTTTTCAAAATCTGAATTTAACTATGTTTTAATGGTGATTTTGATGGTATAAATGGATTCAACATCATCAAAAATCCCTTGTACGCCCAAAATTTCAGAGTTTGAAAGTTGTAACCAAGATTTTTAAAAATTTGTGTCGGATTTTTTCAAAATCGTGCCAGAAAAATCAAAATTTTCCATTTGAAATCGTAGAAATTTTAGACTATTCATAAAACAAAAGCCACCCCATCATGGGCCTTCTTTCTATCCACCATGCCAACCATTTAATGGCACGCTTTAACACCCATTCTTCACTTAATTTACAGTAGAAAGCATGTTTTGAATAATGGTGGAAATAAAGTATTGAAGACTTGACACTTGGAGGCATGAATCCAAGATGACACCTCTCCTTCAAGTAATTTTTCCAAGAGGATTTTCTTAAATCCATTTCATTTCCCATATTTGTATTTCTTTATCTTTTAAAAAATAGATAATGGTTTTGCTTTACATAAATGTTTTTGGAAGTTTTGGAAGTTGTGTTGGCAGGCGGTTTGGTAATTTAGCATCGCAGCATCGCGGATGCTACGACAAGTCAGGAGATACACCAGAAGGCGGAAAGATGGGTGCAAAGGAGAATATTTTATGTAATTTTGGGTCAAATGTACCGTGTATGCAGGTTTTTGAGTCATTTGGACCATGTTAGTTAGTTTTTGGGTCAGTTGGACCATGTCAGTTAGATTTTGGGTCATTTGCTCGAAGTGTCGGTTAGGAAGTTGTTAATATGTGGACAAGCAATGTAAAGGCGGAAGCCTATATATAGTCATAGAGTCATATGTGTTGGATAATCCAAATCGAGATTTGATCTTGGTATGCGTCTATAATTGTGTATTTGAGATCAAGAGTTATTTGCGAGATCTGTGTTTAAATGCAGAGATATTGTATCTAGGTTTTGCGGAGTTAATATGATATGACAGAGCTGTTTTGCGAAATCCCTGTGTATTTTCTGTGCACTTATGGTAATGCATGATGCAATATATGAATGATGCTATGTTTTCTTGCTGCATTCAATGCCGCTTTACTGTTATACTTGCTGCGATGAATATTTTTGTTGAATGATGTTATGAATATAAATTATGTCGAAGTTAAATGCATAGATATACTTTTGGAATGTCATAATAAGTTAAGTAATTGAGCTGCAACATCCTCCTTCATTCGGCGGAAACATGGTTCTATCGACTCTCCCTTGAACATCTCGGGTGAGACCTCATCTGCTCTGCAGGTGTTGCCGGACGGGGTTAAACCTGTCTAGGCCGGTGCTCAGGGAGATCGCGGGGAATCAGGTGTCGACAGTGAGTGGAACCCCTGTCGACTGGGTTTGAGTCAACAAGTTGCCACTTCTCACTTCTCCTCATGTGACAAGTGTTTTATAACCCCAAAGTAACTTCGACTTGGGGGATGGTAATTCTAACCTTTCCTCCTCTTCTATAAATAGGAATATTGTTATGTAATTATTAAGAATTTGTTGAATATAATTAATTAATATAACCAAGTGTTGGTGTTTTTTTCTCAAGGTCTTAGTGATTGTTACTCTTCTTTGTTCTCACTTTAGAGGTTCAAAATTGAATGATTACTTGTTTGTGATTTGCACATAACCCTAGTATATATTTCATTCAAAAAATCGTCATTCTATAATCATGATTTGAATTCATCAATAATTATAGGGTCAAGTCTCCCAAGTAAGGACACACGATTTGCTTCTTATAATCACCCTAACAAATTTTGATTATATTCATGAAAAAATATGGTCAATAAATACAAAGATTATATGCATGAAGAATCACATGGTCGAGTCTCTTTATTGCAATAGAAACCATTACTTATCCAGGAAGGACACATGATTATCCTAGGGAAGTCATTATGATAGATTATGGTTATATTTATAAAGAATCATCAGCATTAGTAAAAAGATGAGTTAGAGAAGAGTATTTCAATTGTAGAGGAATAAATTATATGCACATTTCCATATGTTTAGTCAATTTTTTTTTTTGTGTAAGAGGGGTTTATTTGTTTCACAAAGAAGGGGTCTTATATTTTAATTTGGTATAAGGTTAGGTCTTGACCTTAAATTAGATTATTTTATAAGAACACCATAGATAATAATCACAAATTAGTATTTTAAGGGTTCCATATATACCTCTACTAGTAATCTAGGATTCCTTTGGTTATTAGAGTCTAGGAGGTTTGGAGTTCAAACCCACCAATAACTACTCCAGTTATCTTGAGTATTACTAAGAGGTATGTGGTCTAATTTTAGGCTGTTGTGGTAGGTCTCAAGTTGGGTGAAGGGTACGAATGTAATGGGCCCAAAGTGGTACCCAACATCTTATTTATGATTACTCAAGGGTTTATACCAAAGTGACCGTGGAGGACAATCCCTTGATTAATAAAACAAAAACAAAAACAACTCAAGATGATTTATAAGGCATAATATCAAAATTATAAGTATGAATATTAAAATGAGGAAATTTTTTATTATATTAATTTGGTAAATTATATTTTAAAACATATTACTGAATTGGTACAATCTTTAAGTGTGAGAATGTCTTATAAACCATCTATACCTATTAATTGTTATGCGTACAATAGGATTATTTGCAACAGACATACCCAACAAAAAAGTAATTATGTAGAATGAAATCCCACAACAAATAAATTTCCATCATAACAAGATAGATTATAATATTGTTGAGGGGTCAACAACTTGAATGGTCGGGAGGTAAGTTTTGCAATCTCCTCACTCGGATTCAAATCCTTAATGAGACATTGGCCTATTGCAATAAGGCTAGAAGTGTAGGTGTCATTGAGGAGTGGGACCACCATATTGGGTTCCATACATCTCGACCCTTGATAGCTCACGAGTTATTGGTATATCTAACTTGCATGCTATTGGATATACTCTTGAATTATAGTGGCAATCGTTGGATTTGAACTTGGGCCTCACCCAAGTAATCCCAATGAGTTACCAACTCCCCTAGTTAAAAAAAAGATACGATGATATCATATAGATAACTAATACAAGTGAAAGATGGTTTACAAGGTATGATACATAAACCATTGATGATGTCTACACCAAAGATGTATGATACATAGACCATTGATGACGTCTACACCAAAGTGAAGGAGCATGCTATCACATCAATAGATAAACTAACACCCTAAAGCCAATCTCTATATTAGAAAAACTTTCAACTAATTCTTATAAATGTAGTATTATTTACAACATACATTCAACAATAAAAATATTAATATACATAATTTAAAAAAATATTAATATATAACAAAATCTTAAGATAGTAATATTTCATTATGACTTAGATACTCTATAATATTATATAGATAATAACCATCAACTTCACAAAACATGACATCAAAAATATTAACAATTATAAACATCACAAAACATGACGGAATATCTTATCCATCACATAAAAAATATTAATTTAAAAAAAATAATATCTCACTACAACAAAATACCTTAAAAAATGTCTTATAACATCATATAGATAATAACAACTACAACAATAATAAAACATGACATCAAAAATATCTTATCCATATTATATAGACAACAATCAATAGTAGTGTTTGATTCAACAAAATACCTTAAAAAATGTCTTATAACATCATATAGATAACAACTACAACAATAATAAAACGTGACATCAAAAATATCTTATCCATTTTATATAGACAACAATCAATAATACGATTTGATTCAATTTTGAATATTAATAATACGCTTTATTTTCAATGAAAAAAAAAAAACAACAACCACAAAACATTACCTCAAAAATATCGTAGTAGGAGAAAAAATCATCACAACAAAACATTACCTCAAAAATATAAAAAATATCTTATCAGGAGAAAAAATCATCACACCATGCAGTGACATATCATATAAATAAATAACAACATGCCCCCACAAAACATGACATAAGTCTTTAAAAAGAAAGAAAGAGAGCACCGCATATGAGAAAACCACATATTGCATAAATAAAAATCACAAAACCCACAGCAAAAATGCCTCTTCAAAACCAAGAAAATGTATCATGTCCACGTGGCAATATTATGGGTTCACTAAAGCTTTTTTTTTTTTTTAAGAAAATATAGCTTACTATTAATAACGCGAAATAGTAAATAAAACCAGTACATCATGACATCAGAACATGTACGTGTGTGAGTCATATCACACTAGCTTCCAAAAACAACAACACTAGACAAATCAAAGTCAAGACCCATCCAAAAACCATAATGGATGTCTAAAAGCAACGTATTACTAACCATCCCATGTCCCTAAACAGCATATGAGACCAACAATAACCATCTCCATGAAACATAGTAACGGAGCATCATAACTGACAAACCTAAAGACATAATACAAAAATAAGTCCAAAACAGCCCAAGGCCTGGGCACATAAGTCAATATAGCCGGAGAGACAATAAGCAAAAATAGAGCCGAGTAATCCAACCAGATCAAAACATCCAATGAGTAGTTGGAGAAAAGAACCTAAGAACCCAATAATCCCGCAGCCGAGTTAACCGGATTTGAAACCCTGTTGGAGAATCCATCAAGACCGCCGGTAGTATCCACGTCCTTGTCGCTGCTATCGTCTAAAGACCAAAACGGGTCCGCCCCCACCGGACGACCAGAAGAGAAACGTTGAGTGCATTGCCTCCAGAGGCGACCCACTTGTTTGCAATTTGAACAACGAAAGAGGATGCCCCAATAGTCTATAACCAAATCCAGTCCCCGGACTCTCCAGTTGATATGGAGTACATCAATGAGGCCCAAAGAGATGTCAACCTCCACCAAGAGCCGCCCCATACGCCGGTCAAACCCCGTGAGATGCTCATCCTCCACATGAAGAAAACGACCCAAACTATTTCCGATTGCTTCAAACGCCCCACGATTCCAAAGTGCAAGCGACAATCCTGGAATGAGAACCCATAAATGTCGCAGGCGAACAGTAGCCGAATCCGGATCAAAATCAGTATGCCATTTTTGTAGCATGAGGCTACCAGCGCCATGAAGCCATAACCTGTTTAAGATGGTCGTACAATGAACCTCTTGCTCAAACTTGAAACCATACCATCCTCGAGCCAAAGCAAATACCTATGGGGTGTAACCCACAATGGGCTTCCAATTTTTAGTAACCCACCCCACAATGTCCTTTCGGTCCATTGCAAAATAGGAGAATTTCCCCACCAAAACGGTCACATTGAAGTCAACAAGCTCTTCTAAACCCAGATCCCAGCCCATAGTAAGCCAGACCTCCCCAGGACGGCAACAGAATTTCTCACTTAGCCGATGAGCGGCCCGAGAGACATGCCATGGTTTCTTACCCTGCACACAGGGAGGACAAGCCCGAGTGCTGTCAACCGAAGGGTCAGAGCCCGAAGTCACCCCCAGAATCCCCAGCAAAGGCAGGTGGCCTTTTTTCGGCAAATGTTTGGCACGTGGAGCCCTTTGTCTCCTACTCGAGGCAAGTGGGCGTTTGCCCTGCAACATGTCATGAAAATATGAATCCGGTTTAAACAAGCCGGCCTCTTCGATCCGGTAGTCCGAGGCAGTCATGGGGTTATCATCCAAGGCAGGAGGGACTGCCACCTGTTCCCCCATCTGACAGATCTAAACCGATAATGCCAACACAAACACTAGATGCCAATAGATCCGGGATCCCAAGCCGCACAGACCAATAGAACCAAAACGCCAGGTGAACTGAACAGAAACTTGTGTTTAAGCACGGCAATGATAACTCGAAGCTTTGGAATGATAACCCCAAGTGAAACCCCAGGTGTTTGAGCAGGAAATGATAACTCGAAGCTTCAAAACCCCAGACCCACACGTCCAGGTCACAGACACGGCACAATACTGGCAAAATAGGCCGTAATGGAGTGGCCGGACCCAATATCCACAGGTTACCAACGACCCTGTCTCCTGACCCTTGATGATGACTGTGCACAAGAAAACCGAGAACCGCAAACCCCAGGTCGCCCGAGCCCAGGTTGATAATGACAGCTCGTGGTTGGCCTAGTTCACTAAAGCTTTACTACATCCGAAGCGAAAGTGGCGAAAGTGCACAAGATAAGGATAGAAATTTGACGTGGGATTTAATTTACAGCTTCGAAATATTAAAATATTTATCGACGTCATGCGTTACGAAATATTAATTGACGTCATGACTTACGAAATACAGTATTTTCTCTCACGTGTCGTCGAATATCAAGGTAACAATACGCGCTTTGACTACCATTCTCATCGTATAAAGCCGCTGACTTCCCATCTATCTTCAACGCAATTGAGTTTAGATTTCACTTCAGCCGCCTCCAACTTTTCATTGAGATATTTCCACCGCCCAGCAAACCGTTAGCATTGCGCCGCAAAATATGGAGAAATCCCTCCAAGAACACCATGCCCTCGCTCCACCAGACGAAGCTCGCGGACAAAATTGCGGCCGCTTTAAAGGAATCCGAATGAGAAAATGGGGGAAGTGGGTGTCCGAAATCCGGATGCCCAAAAGCAGGGAGAAGATATGGCTGGGCTCATACAAAACCGCCGAGCAGGCTGCCCGTGCCTACGACGCCGCAGGGTATTGTCTGAGAGGAGTCACCGCCAAACGCAATTTTCCCTCTTCTGTTCCCGACATTCCGTCAGCGTCTTCTCTTTCCCGTCAGCAAATTCAGGTTGCCGCCGCCAAATATGCCTTGGACGAAATGCCTTCGGCTTCTCCCTCTCTGCATAATATCAAATATAATACTAATAAGGCGTGGGAGAAGCCGGCAACGCCATCACGACCGTCTTCGGTTTCAGAAACGAATTTAACCTGTGACAATCAGCAGATTTCCGAGGACCAGAACTTAGGGTTTTGGGAATCTCCGTTTGACGGTAATGGCGGCGGTCTGAAATTGGACAAAATCCTGTCAATTGACGAGATGTCGGCGGCGTTGGATCTCAATTTTCCTGTGCATGGGGGATACCCGTACATCTTCCTCGAATCAATTAATGGCAATGGCGGCGGTCTGAAATTGGATAAAATCCCGTCAATTAACGAGATGTCGGCGGAGTTGGATCTCAATTTTCCTGTGCAGGAGGCATACCCGTACATCTTCCTCGAATCAACAGAGTTGTGGAACTTCGGAGACGTTTCTGGAACTTTGGAGATGTTTGAATGAATGAATGATTTTAGCTGAGTAGTCTAAGGGATCAAAAGAACCACAGTCTTACTTCTCTCCAAACTCTTTTTCATGTTGGATCTTATATTGGAAGACTTACCATCTAGTTGATCTTATCTTCTTCAAAAAGATGATACATATTGTGGACCTTTAAACTGTTTTCATATTGAATAACATTTTCATATGAATAGTTAAACCGGCGCTCAATAATGAACGAGAGCGCCAAATCAAAAAGGTCTCAGAAGGTCTCAGGATCGATCCTGGGTGGGGCCGGCCACAGCCGACCGCCCCAGTCACCCGGCCATAACGGCGGCCCAATTCATATTGAATAACATATGAAAGGAATATCCTAGAAAAAAAACCCTTTTGCAGGGTTGTTGTACGGTTTTTACTAAAATTCGGAAGATATAAATATTTTTACATCGGATATAACATATGATCATATTGACGTGTACCAAATCTATATCCTAGAAAAAAAAACCCCTTTTGCAGGGTTGTTGTACGGTTTTTACCAAAATTCGGAAGATATAAATACTTTTACATCGGATATAACATATAATCATATTGACGTGTACCAAATCTTTTAAAAATAAAAGAATCTGGAAATCATATCATTGAGTCTCGTGGACATCTCTGTTTCCTTTTGGTTTTAGATTTTGCAGAATTTGCTCATGTTGTGGACATCTCTGTTTCCTCTGTTTCCTTTTGGCTTTAGATTTTGCAGGGCTTGTAAAAAAAAATTGCTTGCTGCCGGTTGTTTTCCGTGTTCAGGCTTATTTGTTGGTGCTTGTTTTTTTATACTTTCACAGTCGTCTGCTTGACGTGTGGCCATAAGGAATTGCATGGTAGCTTAGAGTAGAGTGATATTAAGCCCTTGTTTGAATGCGTGTTTTAATTTCATATTCTTAGGTCAGAGTTTGTTCAGGGTGTCATAGATAATTCTCCAGGAATATGGACATAATGAAAGTGTAATCAGAGCGTCATAAGGGTTAGAAAAATGGTGATAATACTATTCATAATATATACATAGTTGGATGCTGGAATGTTTGTGCTATGTCTAGTTACATGACAAGAGTGGTGTCGGTTGCATATGGCAATGGAGACACTTTACAATGTAAACATGATAGGGTGTGCCATCTGTGCATTGCTATGGGCTTAGCCAGGGTTGCACTGTTATAGCTTATGAAGTCCGTTGTGTCGTGCCTGGTTCATATGCCTGTGCTTTAATCTCCGTTTGTTCCATGTATTGACGGCCACTCTGTGTCTGGTACTCGAGCAATGTTGCATATAGTAGTAATCTCATTGGTTATGGGTAGAAGAGAGATAGCATTGCTGCTATGTGTCCATCCAAATTTACCGGTTAAAGTTATAGATAGATTGCGTTCACTCGTACAAAGGGAGATATGGAGTTCAGACTGGTCATGTTGCTGTTACAAGTTAAGCTCAATCGTATCGTTGGTGTCATGTTGAATTTAACTATTTCCATGATGTTAAGCTTGGAGGTTTAGATCATATATCTGCTAGTGGCTGTTTGTTGGAGCTTTGTTCACGTTATTTCCATATAGATTGCTGACGATTGCACCATAATAAATCACGTATGCAAGTAAAGTTAAGGTTGTTAGATTACATAGGCTTGTTCATAGTGATGGCAGTAATTATGTGATGTTGATAATTAAGCTTCTAAGTCAGTATGCTGCTTGCTATCCAGTATTGATATCTGGTAGTTTATCATGCTCTGTTTTCAGCATCTTTTATATGCTGAAAACATATAAAACATCTGGTGTTTATTGCAGTTTTATATGGAGTAGAGTGATAGTACTAATTCCATGTCAAGATAGCTTAGCAAAAAAAAAGAAACTTTTTGCATTCGACACAGCAAAAAATCTTCCAAATTGAATGGCCAGTCTATGGCTGCTATTGTGGTCTGTTTTCAGCATCTTTTATATGATGAAATTATATAAAACATCTGGTGTTTATTGCACTTTTATATGGAGCAGAGTGACTAGCACTAATTCCATGTCAACATAGCTTATACTCATCGTTGGTCCTGATTTTGGATCTTGTTGGGGCAAAAAAAAATAAAAAATCATTTCACATTGCAAATTGAATGGCCAATCTGTGGCTGCGTCGGTGTTGCTGAGATCTTTGTTTCTATTTTATTTTCCCCATCACGTGACTGTGGATTGATGGATGATTTGGATATGTGGGAATTCAGGTGAAATAATAAAGGAAAGAACTAATAATGCCATTGATGGATTATATTTAAGTCACTAATCAAGATCCAACGTCGTGAAACTTTCAATGGGAGATCCCCTCTGCAATGCAAACATTTCGAGTGTGATGGGGGAAATCAATGATTCAAATGCCACCCGCTGATGAAAATCAGTGGCCCAATTTTTGTTGATGAGAATTGAATCATAAAGAATCAAAGGTAGCGAATTATGGTAATGATTCATTCAAGGTTCAAAAAATCAGCCCCTTAGGCGCAATGATAAAGTGCTAGTTGTCCATGTACACTTAGCTATTTACAAGTTTTGTGTGTAGATTTGGTTTCATCCAACTGATTGAGTGGGTTGGACTTCGTCAAGTGTATTTGTTGTTTTCTTGGTTAGAGGTTCAGGTGGCTCTGTAAACTCTGCCAAACATTTCGAAGCCAATGTCCTGGTGTGCTTATAAAGAAGCTTACTTTATAAACTGCACTTTTCATGCCTATAGGATTAGAGTGGATGGAAAAAACACTTGGATATAAGATTAACATATTCTAATTTGGGAGTATTCCAACCCTAAGAACTTTCATCACTAACGGGAAACTTTTAGAACTCTCATCACTAATCAAAAACCTTCAGTTGTCACTAAATTTGGCACATTCGTTTATACCATTTTAGGTTGTGAATCAACCAAAGGTGTTGATAATGAAGATAAATAGATTAGGTTTTTTTAACAAAATATTGTTTTTAATTTCATTTATGATATCAGAATCCATCAAAGGGGAATGCTAAATGCTTAAACCACAATAATGTTGCATTGGCACTAATTTAGATATACTTGCATTACCAAGCATGCACACATAAGAAAATGGGGATAGGAGTTGCAATCATAATGTTAAAAGTGGCTGATAGGGAAGTTAAGATGGTATGCCAGGGTGAGGTGCTACATTTGTGATGTAAATACATTAAAGTGTATTTATATTATATTATTCTAAAAGCTTCATGAAGTGTTTATTATAGAGGTTTAAAAATGATATATTTGAATTAATATAGTAGTCACACTACTAGTCGTATAAATGGGGTTAGTGTAAATGCTATTCAAGATGCTAGAAGAAAAGACTCAATCAATTATAGAAATTTGTATCGCTCAAACCAAAAACAAGCAAAATTGGGTTTTTTTAGAAGAAAACTCATATGTATATATAGAAATTGGTTTCTCGATAAGAAAGAGATACTTACAATAGAACTTGTGCTAAAAAGAGATACTCACAATAAAATTTGTGCTTGAGTCATTGGAGCAGGTGGCTTCCATACACAGATAATTACTCTGCTCCTGTAAAGTTTTAGGTTCTAAATTGACATTCTTCCTTTCCATCACAGGAAAAAGAAACATAGATGTTGTGTCTTTTGTTTGTTTTCCCCAAAAAAACATGGCAGGCTCGTGGGTTCAAATTGTGAAATGTAGGTGTCAAAAAATAGAATTTAGAGTTTATGTTTTGGCTTTTAGATAACAGTTGCATGGATGCAACTTGGCCCTAATAGGTTGTGATAGTACAATGAGAGAAAATTATAACATAGTCTTTAGAATTTTGGAAAAAAAATAGCAATTGCAAGAAATTATAACAAAATTCTTTGAATTTAAAAAAAAATCAGATTAAATAAAAAAATGTCAATTCATTTTTGCTCGGCTATAGAAACATTTGATCGATTTTTTCTCTATGGATTTATTCTTGTCCATTGCAATTGTTCTTTTTAACAAAAAATGAGATTGTTGTGACCTTTGATGCTTGTTTCTATGTGCATGCTTTTGTTAGACTTCGAGTAGTCAGTTTGATGAAGGTTTTTTCTTCCGTGGGAAAAAAAAAAGTAGTCCTTATTCAAGAAATAGTCATGTTTCCAGAGATACTAGATTCATGAACTTCAACCTATTTCATATTAATGGAAATTTGAACTTATTTGATCGATTTTTCTATATGGCTTTCCCTTTGTGAGTTGCAATTGTTGCTTTTAATGAAAATTGAGGTTGTTGCGATATGCTTTTGTTAAATTTTGAGTAGTTAGTTTGATGAAGATTTCTTCTTTTGTGGGCAAAGAAAAACATTCCTTATTCAGAAAATATTCATGTTGTCAGAAATACTAGATTCACGAGGCTGAAGTGATTTCATCTTGATGGAAATTTGAACTTATTCTTGCATGACGGGACACCAGTCTGTTGCATGTTGATAAATTAAAGGGGTATTGTTCCTTTTCCTGTTTCATGCACTTGCAAGACCCAAGATTAGCATTGGTGGTCAACAAGAATTAGAGCTAGCTGGTATAGTAGCAACTAGGAAATTATTCTTGGTTTTATTTATTATTGTATCTTATGTAAAATCATTTTCAAATATTGCTAATATCCTTTTGTTTTTCCTTTGGAAAAAAATGTCGTTATATAATATGTATATCATGTTCAAATATCGTTGATATGCTTTTCCGATTGGCTTGCAAAAAACATTGTCAAATGCTCCTGTGAAGTTGAGGTCCAGTTTGCAGTGCTAGTGCAATGTCCAGCATGCATTGAGACTTTTGACTGCAATGCAATTTGCAATTGTCTATGTGGATATGCATGTTTGGCATTATCAATGTGTATAGGCATTTTCTTTTTTAAAAAAAATTCTAGGAAACGTCATGTGTGTGGACAAATGCTTCTTTAGAAAAAGAAAAGTTTATTGTTTCTTTTGTTGCATTGATCAATTGATTATAGCAAAATTGCTTTGCATGCTTTAGTAGGCATTGTTCTATAATTTTCCAAGGTTTGTTTTAAATGTTTTATTTTCATTTGATCCTATTAAGCTTGCATGCTATTTGCATTGCACTCTTTTGCAAGGGATATTTGTAACTAGTCTTGATTCTGTGCAACCATCTTTATTTTGTAGTTTTGTTAGGTCAATACAATTATGAATGTGTGTTGTGCTATGAATCTGGAGTAGAGAAGAGGCAAATGGTAAGGAATTCAACTTAATTCTATTTAAACTAGTATAAGGTAATAGAAAAAGACTTTAGTTACGCCAATTCAATTATTATTCAATGAACCTGAGTCCTCTTTGATTGCAATTTCACAAATAGTCCACTCTTCCTAGTACGTTTATTCCAGACTCTAGATAACCTTTCTTGAATCTTGTTTATTGTTAATGTATTGTCCATATCATCTAGCCTCGAAGCCGGGTATTTAAGTTTCATCTAAGCACAAAGCAAGTGAAATTGGCATGACCAACTAGAAATTCCTCAAAAATTTTATAGATTGTGGGTACCCAACAGAAATTCTATATCAAAAATGAAAAACCATTCAGCTGAACATAGTTATATTGATTGGTGAGTCGGATGTACTATTCTAATTGGTGGTATTTTTTCAAATCCTGATGTCTGTTAGGGCATCTAGTCGGTGTAGTATGCCTATGCATCCAACATTTTCAATTTCAATTTAGTAATGTAGGATGGCGACTGAACTGAGTTAAGCCATAGAGGAGCCTGGATTATAACATTTACTTGCTCATTATTGTCACATAATTAAGATGTAGGGACTTCTTTAGACTTGATTTGTTTTTGGAAGCTATCATGAATTTGGAAAAATACTTGGGTTTGTATATTTGCAAGAGGACATGGATTAGGTTTGGAAATTTTTAAGAGGAAATGTGTTAGGTTTGGATATATTATCTTTGTGAAAATGAATCATATTTTTCAAATGGCCATTTTTGCAATAAATTTCGGTCATCAAGGTTAGTAATTCAATCTTTTTCATAATTTAAATTCACATCATCAATTAATCATAGTCCAATTAATTCATGTTTCATGTATATATTTTTCAAATATTGAAAAATCTAATTTGCAATGGCAAGGCATTGACAAGCTATGGACATAATGCACACACACACTAGACAATATTTGAGAGTGGAAAAGCACTGTATCTTCTTGTTTAGTTTTCACCGTGGCTTTTGCCAAGCCCTGTTGTTGGAAATAAAAAATCATGTTTGGGATACATAGGACATGGCATGTGGCCCTCCACAGATACTCCGACCTCCCTACAAGGATTGATTTCTAGAATCATTGGACAAATATAGTTAGACCAAAGTGAAATTGCTATATGTTTATGTGAGTCGAAATCTGTTTGATGCAACAAATGGAAAATAAATATGTTTGAGAAAAAGCAGTCTAAGAATACTGGCCTCATAGATATCTTCTTGTTGTGCTATATCATTTTGCTTCGATTGTTTGATTATAGCAAAATTGCTTTCCATGCTTTCATTTTCATTGTTCTATTGCGAAGTTCTACTTCAAATGTTTGATGTTCATTTGATGCTATAAAGTTTGCATGCTAGATGCATTGCATTGTTTTAGAATGGCTTGCAAATGGTTTAGTTCTATATAGAAATTGATGCACAAACATCATAGCTTTGCCAAACTATGATTACATTGCACACATGCATTTTAAAAAAGGTCTTCAACTAGAATGGATTTCTTGTATTGGTTGATTGATTATAACAAAATTACTTTCCATGCTTTCATTGGAACTATCCTGTTGCGAATGCCTACTCCAAATTTTAAATGATCATTTGACACTGTGAAGCTTGTATGCTATGTGCATTTTTCTCTTTTGCAATGGCTTGGACATAGACTTGGTTCTATGTAGCAATTGATGGACAAACTATGAACACATTGCACACACACACACGACAATATTTGAGAGTAAAAAAGCATTGTTGCTTCTTGATGACTTTTCACCATGGCCTTTGGAAAGCCCGGTGGCTACCAATGTAAAACCATGTCTAGGATACATATGACATGCCATGTGTCCACCCACACATACTCCGGGTAAAAGGACATAAATAGTATATAGTGTTTGTAATGTTCCTTTGCAAGGTAAGGAAACCACCCTTCCTGCAAGGGTTGATTTGTAAAATCATTAATCAAATATACTCAAAGAAAAGAAAAATAGTTGTTTGTTTATCTGAGTCAAAATCTCTTTGATACAACAAATGTCAAAGAAAAAAAAAGTGGGAAAAATAGAAAAAATGAACAAAAAACACTCTAAGAATAGTGGCTTGATAGATATCCTATTTTTGTGTTATAGCACATTGCTTTTACAAAAGCATCAAATAGCATCTCAAAAAGAATGGATTTACAACAAATCCATGCTTCTCTTTCTCTTGTTGTTTCAGGCATTTTGTTTTTCATCGGCTTTGTTCAATTTTTTTTTATCCTTGGACATTGACCACATCTTTTTCAAAACAAAAATGCAGGTGATTTTTGTTTTTTAAAAAGGTCTTCAACTAGGCTGCATTAGTAGGGCAGAGGATGGAGAAGAAAAAACTAAAGGAAGCAAATGTTGTATTGCCAACAAGTTTGTTGATGCAAGCAAGAGAACAGAAAATGGTCTGAACAATAGCATTTTAGCAGAATGTTTTGCTACGAGTGGTTCATGCTATACGGACATAGACAATGCTTTGGCTAGATTTTATTTGTTTCAACTAAGGAATTTTAATTATTTTCCAGGAGATTGTCTATTTGATGCATTGGTTGTTTTGCTACACTTTCGATATACACCATTGGAGATAAGAGAAGGGATTGTGAATCATTTCCATCTTTTTTTAGATCGCAATGATCCTGATGCCTTGCAATCAATGCGTTTAGACTTGGCAATCAAATATCTAGTAGACTTGCACAATGTTGTAAATGTTTGAGTCTATTTGGATCAGATGTCGCAATCTGCTTCACAACCAAGCAAGGAACATATTCATGGAATTTGTGATGATATTTTTTATATCAAATGGTTTTCCAAATGGTTGAATATACCAGTGGAAATTTGTTCATTGACAAAAAAAAAAAAAATCTTCATTTCAATTCTAAGCAACTATCATATTGTTACAATCTCCTTTTCCCTGATCAGAACCCGTAATTTGGTCATTTTGAACCGCTTTTGTCATATAAATTGGAAAAAGAGATGCACAATCAATGTTCTGTATGCTCTGCAATGACCAATGCAAACCAATGTAATGGCAATGAAATTGAAATTTCATCTTGGCAACGACTATTGTCTAAACAAGGTTTCTGTATTTCTATTATTGTCACTGGTGATTCCCATAACTCTCTATTTGAATCTATTTCCAAATTGACAATGTTTTTTTATGGGAAAAGTGTAAGAAAATCCATTGCGTAAATGTTTTACAATTGTTTCAATTCAAATGAAAATAGAGAAGCAAAGTACGTAGATGTCTATCTCCACTCTGACAAAATCCATAGTAAACCATTTGTTTCTGGATGGGAAGGATACATGGTTAATTGAGCAAAGAAATTTTGCATTGAAGGCATAAAAGGAGATCAATTTTCCATTCAATGGCTATTTGAATTGTTTGATGTTAATATATATGTCTGGGATACTAGATTTGAGAAAATAGGCATGGAATTTCATCCAATAAATAATTGTTCAAAATTTTTATAATTTCTAATGCAGTATGCAATGGATGGATCACATTTACATTTTCATCCATTGTTACATAAAAATTGTCCATCTATGTCTCCATCTATGTTTCATTGCTTGGAAAATGATTCTTTACTTGTTACAATTGATATTTGATTACCAACGCAACAAGGCATTGCAAAGAAAAGCATCCTAAACAAAAAATGGAAAGTCCCTTTTTTTTTAAAAGGAACATTGGTCAAGCCAAGGAGGAAGGTAAAAAACAAAGGTTTGTCAAATAACAAAACAAACAAAATCACTTTGACATGGGTATGGACATTGAATATGTCGATGAAACATGCTCACGATCTAAAGAGAATATGCAAGTTTGGCTTGAGCATGATTCAAACAAAAACTTGCGGTGCTTAAAACAACAAATGTGTAGACAAGGAACAGATTCCTGCCAAAGACAAATGCAATTTGAAAAAGCAAAAAGGGAAACATACCTTTTCTTAAAATATACAAGATACACTATAATATCCCGAATTTTGACTGGTTATGCTTATGTTATATATTGAACGTAAGCCCCGATGCAAATGATTTATTTATGATGTACTTATGTTTGGGCGTGGACCCTAACTGATGCAGAGTTATTATTATGTACTGGGCATGAAAGCCCCGATGTACTTGATTGATGTTTATCATGAGATGTGGGTATAAACCCTAATATACTGAGATGATCTTTAATTATATTGTGCAGAGTCTTATTATGCATGACTGACTCTCTTGATATGTTGAGCGTAAGTTATGGAGCACATGGATGAGCTATGTGTTGGGTGTAAGCCCCGATGCAGATAGAGGACTTTTATTATGTACTGGGCATAAGCCCCAATGTACATAGAGTGTTGGGAATAAGACCTAGAGCACTCCAAGCTTGATAACAAGTACCGGATCCGAGGCCATTGGTATTTCTAGATGTACTTCACAAACACATTCTAGTACTAGTGTTGAGCGGGATGCTCTGAAATTGCACTAGCATAACGCCCATGTCAGAGTGTTGAGCCAAAGCTTTGAAGAGCACTCAGGGTTACTTGATCTTAATAGTGTTGAGTCAAGAAGACTCTGAATAGCACTTCTAGTCATCATAATTATTTAATTGGTTAAATGAATCATTTCTATCTCTCATCAAGGACTGCGGAAACTACCATGTTAAATGAGGAAATCCAACATGCAAGAGGGACCTAGAATTACCTAACTTAGTCAACTATCCAAACCTACTAAAAGACCTTGTCTAAAGATTGGACCTTGTATTAAATAATTATCAAAAAAATTATTATAGTAGTTAATTAATTAAATAATCAGATTGATTATTTATAAAAGAAATCTCACTTATGTATAAATAGTATGCATAAGATATTTATTTATATTATATATATAAAGAAAAGATTGTGATCTAATTAGTAAAAGAACACATAGTTATATAAAGTAGAATAACACTAATCACTTAAATAGAGTATGCATATAAAAAAAAGCTTATTCACATAAATTAAATAAAATAAAATACAGAATCCCTTTAAATAAATTCAAAAAGGACGAGTTAAAAGTCCTAGTTAAACTAAAGTTTATAAATAAATAAAATTTTCGAATTATATATTATAATTCAAACTAAAAGTCAAAGAAAAGTTAAACATTGGAAAATATGGTTATTAGCCTAACTGCCCTTCCAAAGATTCCTATAAAATACAAGAACCAAGAGAGGGATGGGGGATCTATCTTTTTATCATCTCTTTATGGTAAGAAGAGAGAAAGTTGTTCCATGGATCTGAAATAAATAATTATTCCAAGTTTTAAGTATAGTCCACAGTCTGCCCTAGGTTCTCTAGTTTTCTTCTTGCATGTTGGAGCCAACTCAGGGGGATCCGATTAGAATCAGGAATGGTTCCGAATCATGGTTGGGAGGAACGTGGTAGTTCTAAAGTTATTCGGTTCAAAGTTATAGGACAACTAAAAAGAATTATGTTCCCTTAACCAGTATTTGAGTGTGCAGGTTCTCCAAAGGAACATCATGCTACAGGATTTAGGAAAAGGATGATTTCAACAGCATATTCCAGGTAAGGATCTAATGTTCGTTATATTCTATGTTTTCCATAGGATTATAAACTAAAATTTATAGGCATGTTCGTTTCAAACTGTATCCCATATCTTTTCAGAAATTCTGTTAATAGTATTGATACTAGGAGCAACAGAATTAGCAATGGCTCTCTGGGTTAAGCGCTTTAATACTGAGAATTGGTTATGCATAGCTAGTTCTTAAACTATCAGATCTTTTCCTTATTAAGGTTCTTACCTAGCAGAGTTAGCAAGATAGCATGTGCTAGGTCTCCACCTTTTAAAATCTTTGATTATTTTACCTTACTTTTCAGACAAAACAAATATCTTTGTATTACACCAAGAGTATTCCTCTACCCATGAAAATAGAATCATCCCTGGTTAGGGTCCATTCCTTTTAAAGAACATCAACCTAGTTAATAAAAGCCTCTCAATTCAAATATTTCTTTGCAAACTGAACAAAAGATACGACTTCGAGGGCTTGTTGATCTTACAAAAGTTTCCAACATAATCATAGGAGTTTTTAAACAAAGTACATAATGAATTTAAGAAAACACTAGCTATTAAATATTTTCAGTAAATCACACTCTCAGGCAAGGTAACGCTTACCAGCGATGCCCATCCTCAAGCAACAAAATTCACACTTAACACGCAAAATATTGTAATAAGAAGAAAGAGACGCACAATCAAGAGTCATGATATTACTTAACAATCTTAGTTAAATGATTTAAGGAACAATGGTGTGCAGGCTGTGGCTTCACACCTTGCCTCTCGACGTAGTCACTCATTGGGTTAGGGATTCGGCGAAGTTGAAGTTTTTAACCAAGACAAGGGTCTGGGAGCCAATACCCTATCGATATGATTTAGCACTTGCATTAATTTAAAAGTTAGGTATTCCATTTAAAAACCTCAAAATACGACATAGAACCCGCAAAACTTTATTTCATTGGATTCAGGCTGGGAACGAGGATCAACGCCCTCTGCAAACTGTAACTACAATTAGTTAATAATGGTTGGTACATTCGAGGCAGAGATTCTAGTTGGGGAACCCAATGGTGCATTCGCAGCAACCATCCTGGTATTTTCACCGATTTTTCTAAGTAATAACTTTCCTATTGTCTGAGTTAAATTTAGGTTAGAAGACAGACCTATTGGTCTGCCATCCTGCGCAGCATACTTGTACGTTTGATTAATGTGGGGTGTTGGAAACTTGGCCAACCTTTTCCCGCTGTACCAATTTCACTCAACAAACTTGTTCCATCAAGATTGTAGGATGATGTGTCTAATGTGGCGTAGGCATTTAGCAACATTACACTACATGATAAATAAGGTTGTTTTCACATGGAGTTGTGCGATAGGATCATCTGTACAGTGATAGAAACAAGTCCAGATAATCTGAAATGCATACATTTTAGCTTGTTACAGGTGCCACCAATTGTGGATACCACCAGGGCGTAGAGTGACAGCAAGGGGTTTTCGTAACAGTATTGTACAAGGGTTTGTGGGAAATTTATAATGGGATCCAGTCCCCTAAAACAAACCTTTTACACAAAGCAACAAAATGATGGGTCGCAGATTTATTTTCCATTTAACTTTTAAAATGCGAGGATCAAAGACCAGACAGAGTATATTAAATATGAAAACCATTTCTCAAAATTTAGATAGAAGATACTCACACGAAATTACATTCCCGCACAATGTAATAAAACTACGGCATGTCAAGACTCATCCTATAGGATCGCTAGGAATCTTAATTACCCAACATCATTCCACTACCTAAGATAGAGACCCACAATAATAATTACTTTAGCAAAAGGAACCAGATTCCATAATTTCCATGAGACGAAAGTCAGAGCTCCATTGTCAACATGCCCTCATGGGCTTAAACCAATAGGCAAGTAGACAACAAACAAAGACCCAGAGGACATGCTTAGGGCTAAAAGCAACAAGTATGAACACATTTTAGCATATATATAAAGTCTTATACCGAGATAACCCTATAAAAGTGAATATACATTTAAATCTTTCAGAGTTCGATCAACACAGAGTCAAATACTCGTAAAACATACAGATTGAGGATTCAAAATAGATCCATTCCCATTGGCTTACACATTAAGAACATCTCAGCAGATGGAATGCTGGAGGAATTAAAAGGAGAGTATCTACCACAAACCGGGCGGCTAGTACTCCAGGTAACTCCCAACGTAGCCTTTCAAAAACCCTAGTTTCCAGGAGATCGATTATATTTCACACCATCGAAGAATGTAGGTACCAGGGTTTCCTAGGTCTTACCAGGACCCATGATGTCCAAACGTCCAAGACAGAGCTTCTTCCCACCAAGATGGAATGCAGACCTCCCAAATGTGACCCTTTTGCAAAGCAAAATTAGGACAGAGGTCAAATAAGAACCAAAACCAAGAAGGGAAATATATTTACAGACTTCTAATTAAATCAGTAAAAGTTATACGATTTTACCTGTAGCATCAACGTGGCTGCAAGGTCCCTATGCTTGCATAGGTGCATCTTTCTTCTCCCCATCGGGGAGATAGCCGAGAGCTTGGCCCCCTTTTTTCCAAATGATCCACGCAAAAGCAAACCCCATTTGTTGAATGCATTAGGGTTTAATCCTGTATCCAGCGTGGCCTCCAAGTACATGGGCATCACGTGGGTGTATTTAAAACCCACCTACCTCCACTATGGAGTGGACCTCTTACCCCTCACCCATAGCCGGTTGTTCAATATCATGCAATGCGCTTGGATAAGGGCTTATAGTTAATACTAAAAGTAAAACCCCTTTCTTTTTGTAAACATTGTGCTTTCTACCAAGGTGCTAACCTGGATCACCTTGAGGGAACCTGCAGGCACATAGTCAAGTGTTCCTTAGCTCACATAGAGCTAAGTAAGACCCTGGGGGCCTGTAAGCACTACTTTCGATTAAGGAAATCAATCAACTGGGACCATCAATGCACAAACCAATAGAAGTATCAGTTACTCAAATACAAATCCCAGCTTACCAAACTGAAAAGGTACATCAAAACTTTATAAACAAGTCAAACATAACTAAATACTTCCTAGTAAGGACTAAAAGCAAAGGTTGCTAGAGTAGTACAGCATTTCAGAATAGGTTATCATAAATCAAGTAGGAGCTTTACATGTATGGTGTTTAAGCAAGTTAATTATACTAAGTACCAATACCTACATTTAAGAGGTTAAGCCTGTACTTACTCTAGAAAGCTATAGTACGGACAAGTGAAAGTCTTCAACTGCTATAAACCCAACCCCTAACAAAAAAAAATATTTTGGAATTTAAGGGTGTTCGGGTACACAGGGTACTACGAAAGGACTGAACACCAAGAGCAACCACTTCACACAAACAGATCATAGATCAACACACCGATGTTTTGACGTGGTTTAAACCCTCTTGAGGGAAACACTCCACGGCCCTTGCCAAATAGCTTCTACACGACAATTTATTATGCAAAGAAAGAAAGTTACAAATGAGCTTCTCATAATCGTTCAACTAAACAATGACCCTCCATGCTCTTTAAATAGAGATCATGGACCAATCGGGTGTTAAGCCACGGATCAAGGTTAGGTATGATCTAAGAGAATTTGAGCCGTCGGATCACTCTATGTCGAGAACATATCGTGACCGTTGGATTAAGTATTTACAAATGCATACTAAAGAAACACACTATCCCTAACAGATATATTACACAAGTTAATCTTAACTAACTCCTAAGTGTCTAAATATCCTAACATCTCCCCTGAAGAACAACTTGGGATAGGATTGAAAAATTTACAAAAGTGACACTATTAGGAGAAGGAAGGAGGCATTAGAGCCTATCCCCCCTTAATGACAAGTTCTTGAACTCCTAACATAGATCGAAGTTTAGAAAACTTCGCTTCTGTAAGAGACTTGGTGAAGATGTCTGCAACTTGATCATCTGTAGGGAAAAAGTTCACTTCAAGAACACGATCATGAACAAGATTTCTGATGAAGTTTATATGTAGCTCAATGTGTTTATTGCGTTTATGTAGAGCTAGATCTTTGGAAAGCTTGATGGCACTTTGATTGTCGCACCAAAGTGGAGTAGGCTGTTGCTGCTCGAATCCAAACTCTGAAAGGATCTGTCGAAGCCATAAAGCTTCCTGACTGGCATTAATTGTGGCTCGATATTCTGCTTCTGCTGAAGAAAGAGCAAGAGCTTGTTGTTTCTTACAAGCCTAAGTGATAGGTCCAGATCCCAAACTGAAAACATAACCTACAGTAGACTTTCGATCATCAGGATCGTCGGCTCAATCTGAATCAGTGAAACCAACCAACAAAGGTTTCCCCCTTGTACTGTAATGAATCCCAAACTGAACTGTACCTCGAATATGTTGAAGTATTCTTTTAGCTGCTTTCCAGTGACTTTCATGAGGTGTCTGCATATAACGGGAAACACGACCAATGGCAAAGGAAAGGTCAGGACGGGAATGAGTCAAGTATAAGAGACTACCAACAAGCTGACGATATAATGTGGCATCGACTTCAAGTGAAGTACAAGTGGAAGAAAGTTTGACTCCAGATTGGAATGGAGAAGGGGCTGGTGTACAATCTTCCATGTGAAAGCGATGAAGAAGGTCACAAGCATACTTAGACTGAGAAACAAAGATTCCTTCTTTGGTTTGCAGGACTTGGAGACCAAAAAAATAATGCAAATGTCCTAAGTATGACATTTCAAAATTTTGTTTAAGATTGGATTTCACATGGGTTATAAGCTTAGGGTCACTACCAGTAAGAATAAGGTCATCAACAAATAGAACACGTATGATGAGATGGTTTCCTGCTTTCTTGGTATAGACATTGGGGTCAAAATGGCATCTAGAAAAACCAATGTCAAGGAGAAAGTTATCCATTTTGGCATACCAAGATCTAGGAACTTGCTTAAGGCCATATAAGAATTTCTTAAGGCGGCAGAAAAGGCTAGAGTTATTCTGAACATATCCAGGAGGTTGTTCCATGTAAATTTCCTCCTGTAAATCACCATGTAAGAAGGCAGACTTGACATCCATTTGATGGACTTCTCATTTATGTAAGGCTACAAGGGAAAGAACAAGGCGGATGGAGTTCATTTTTGCAATGGAAGCAAAGGTTTCATTGTAGTCAATCCCTTCAACATGGGAAAAACCTTTGGCAACTAACCTTGCCTTAAGTCTTTCAACACTTCCATATGATGCATACTTAATTCTGTAGACCCATTTACATCTGACAAGTTTTCTTCCTTTTAGAAGAGGTACAAGATCCCAAGTATCGTTCGCTATTAAGGAACGATATTCTTCATCCATGGTTGCATCCCAATCTGGATTCCTTTAAGCTTTTGTAAAAGTTTATGAATCATGATTCTCGGAAACTTGAGCCAAAAGAGAAGAGGCTCGCTGAAACTGAGAACGTGTTCGACGTTGATCTCTAGGATCACTAGCAAGATCACCAGCTGTTTCACATGTTGAACAGACCCATCGAGGAAGCACTTGTGCTGGTGCAATTGGAGGAACATGAGCAGGTGGAGGTGGATTTTCATCCTCACTGTCATCATCAGAAACTTGAGTTGGAAACCTGTCAAGGAAGTTGAAAGAAGAAGAAGAAGGCACAAACGCCGAATCAGGCTCGCAGGCCAAAGATAGCACAATCGCCGAGTTAGGCTCACAGGCCAAGAGATTTTCATCAAATTTAACATCTCTTCTAATGATTATCTCATGGGAATGTGGCTGAAGAAGTCTATTGAGTATAGATCGAGTGGTTGGGAGGAATGTTGTTATCCTCCCCACCTGGGTTCAAATCTTGCTCTGTGACACTTGCTCCTTGGGAGCCGACTTTCTATGTAATGATTTTAAATCTGGCCATACCTTGATTCTTTCAGAATAGCAGGTGTTGGCATTTTCTGTGGAAATATATATATATATATATATATATATATCCAACAAATATGCACTTTTCACTTTTAGGCTGTAATGCTTTCCGTTTTTCATCTGGAATGTGAGCCCATGCTTCATTACCAAACACACGGAAGTGACTTACATCAGGTTTAGTTTTACTCCATGCTTCTTCCGGTGTTATACCTTGTAATGCTTTAGTGGGGGTGTGATTAACTATTTAATTTATACAATTTATGGCTTCAACCCAAAATTGAAGACTTAGTCCCTTAGATTGGATCATACAATTAGCCATTTCTTTTAAAATGCGGTTCTTCCGCTCAACTACACCATTTTGTTGTGGTGTATATGGAACAGTGTGCTGTTGTTGGATGCCTTGTTCAGTGCAAAAAGTAGTGAACTTTTTGTTAACATATTCTCTTCCATTGTCAGATCTTAACTTAATAATTTGATAACTAGATTATTTTTCAACAAGGGCCTTGTAGGCCAAGAACATGTTAAATACTTCGCTCTTAAGTTTTAGGAAATAAACCCAAGTGCATCTGGTGTAATCATCAATGAAAGTTAAGAAATATTTGAAACCAGAAAATGAAGCAGATGGAAGAGAACCACACAAGTCACTATGCACAAGCTCCAAGGAAACCGAGGCGTGCCAAGAGACACGTTTGTCAAAACTGTCCCGATCATGTTTTTCGAGTACACAACCGGAGCAAACACCATCCCTGCAAGATACCATCAAAAGACCTGTCACCATATTTTCTTTACATAGTTGTTGCAATGAGCGATAATCTAAGTGACCAAATCGTTCATGCCAAAGTTTGCTCAAGTTATCATTATGAGCAACAAAAACTGAAGGGAAAGGTGATGACCCAAATTTGTTAAACTTGTACAACCTGGTAATAACATCGACAATTTCGGTAGCTAGGACCTGTTGATGATCTTTAAAATCCTTGATTACAACTTGGTGAGGTGTAAAGGTCACAGTTTTACCTTCACCAGAATGAGTGATCTGATAGACTGATAACAAATTGCAAGAAATTCTTGGAACACATATTACATCACTAAAATGACCATTATCTACTGGAACTGTTCCAACTCCTACAACACTTAGAGATCTATCATCACCAACAAATATTTGTTTGGTGTTACATTCATGCATAGTAGAAAAGATGGCTTGATCCTTAGCCATATGATAAGGTGCTCTAGAATCAATGAGCCATTCATTTGAAGTAGAAGAAGAAGATGCATTATAAGAATAACCAGAAGCACAAAGTGCATGTCCATGAGAGGTAGATTCTGAAGGCGAATCTAGTTTGATGTGGTGCTTCTTCATTGCTGCTTCCAAGGCTGTCATCTTCTTGAAACACTTAGATTCATCATGATTATCTTTCCCGCAATAGTTGCAATGACGCTCAGTCTTCTTTCCTTTTGGCTTGGATCCTTTGTCATTTTTTAAAGAAGGAGCTGACTGAGAGGGTTTAGGACCCTTGTTTGACTTATTATTGTGAAAATTTTGTTTCTTGGGAGGCTTGGACTTTTCTTTCTGTTGGGATAATAAGAATTTCCCAGATGTATCTGCATTGTTGATTATTCCAAGATGAATGAGTTTATCTTGCTCTCTAATCAAGAAATTACAAAATGATTCAAGACTGGGCTCTTGATAACTAGCTGCATTCAAGGATTCTTTCATGGAGTAAAATGTAGATACAAAAACAGAATATGTAAGTCAAAGTTTGGAAAGAATATGATAAATGCATTGTTTGTCTTCCCTCTAAAACTTACATTCTGCACATAAGAGTTTAAGAGTTTTGTACTTAGATAAATAATCTTGAATGCATGAAAAGTCACTTGGATTTAAAGAAATCAACTCATTTTCAAGTTGGTGACCTCGAATTTCATTGTGTTTACCAAACACAGATTCCAACTTGTCCCCAGCAGCATCAGGTTCATCAATTCCAGATATGTGGAATCACAAATCAGTAGAGATTGACATCTCAATCAATCCACGAGCTTCGTCACATCTATTTGCCCATTTTATTTTCTTATCATCATTAGTGGATACTGTTTCTTTCCCTGAGGTAATTTTGAAAAGTCACCTACTTCATAGAACATCCTCCATACGAGATTTCCATGAGAAATAGTTGGAACTGTTAAGTAGAATATCACAAGGGGCAGCCATATTTGTAAATTAATGGTTGTAAAAGTAGAAACCAATAGTCTAGATGTGAAAAGCTCGAAAAAATAGGCGGTTTAAAAAAAACGGCATTGAAAAATGACTCTGTATGATGAATTTATGCTTGAACAAAAAAACTGTTGAAGATGTCCCCAATAGTGACGTGGCAGGTAGAGAATGTCCAGCAAAAAAGGAACCCCCCTCTTCCCAAGATGAACTCTTGACAATCACTTTACAAGAAAGTTGCTTTAAGTGAACCACTTTTGTAAAATAAGTGATTTCACTTTTACAAAGATATTACTTTTAAATAGTGCAATAATAAAAAAGAACTTAAGTGACTCACTTGTATTTTTATTTTTTATTATTTAAGTGAGATGCATTTTTACAATAAAGTAACTTGAAAATAGAAGTTGCATACACTTTTTCTTTTAAAAGTAACTTCCTAAGACTTGAACTCAAGACCTAATAAGGAATAAAGCAACTTTGAACCAAGTGAGCTAGATTAAAAGGTATGTAAAATATGGGAATGAGGAAGGGTTTTTTTTTTTTTTTTTTACTCTTCTTGCTCGGTTTGCGTGCTTGCCCTTTTTCCTACAAAACACACCACAAATCGAAACAAATTTTTTTTTTTCACACTTCTGGAGTTAGAACTCGTTAGCTTGCCCGGAAAGTCTATGTTTCCTCTCTGTTTCTGATTTGTCGAGATTGCGCAAGGTGCACGGCAAAGAGCATACGCAGCCGAGAAAAACCCTTTCCCTTTCTGTTTCTGATTTGCCGAGATCGCTCAAGGTGCACGGCAAAGAGCATACGCAGACGGGAAAGAAACAATCCGAGCCAAAAAAAAATCTAACAGTAAAAAATATGAGATTTTTTTCTTTTAAAAACAGAAAATAAAAAAATGCGTCACTATAACATTATACCTTTAAATCTGATGAAATACGTGTTTCTAGAGCAACCGGGAACCATTTTTGATCAAACGAAAACTATTTCCCAATGGAAACGGCGCTTCGGACGCAATGGAATACCTCCCACAGCCCAGAAATGCATAGAAATACCAGAACCAGAAACCCGTTCAAGTTTCGGCAATAACAGTTCAAGATCTAGATCATAACCGGAAGCGACTCTTCATAAAAGATCTGATACCATGTTCGGGTACATAGGTTACTACGAAAGGACCGAACACCAAGAGCAACCACTTCACACAAACAGATTACAGATCAACACACCGATGTTTTGACGTGGTTTAAACCCTCTTGAAGGAAACACTCCACGGCCCCGACCAAATAGCTTCTACGAGACAATTTATTATGCAAAGAAAAAAAGTTACAAATGAGCTTCTCATAATCGATCAACTAAACAATGACCCTCCATGCTCTTTAAATAGAGATCATGGACCAATCGGGTGTTAAGCCACGGATCAAGGTTAGGTATGATCTAAGAGAAGTTGAGCCGTCAGATCACTCTATGTCGGGAACATATCATGACTGTCGGATTAAGTATTTACAAATGCATACTAATACATATTAAAGAAACACACTATCCCTAACGGATATATTACATAAGTTGATCTTAATTAACTCCTAAGTGTCTAAATATCCTAACAAAGGGATAATACATACACCAATCCATGCGTGTTCTGTTTGTGAACAATTTCAATTTAAGAAATACATATGTGCAATTGACGAGAACACTATATCTATTTTTACATGTTTTGCAACTACATAAGAAACAAAATCAAATGTTCTAAATGACCATATTTGCAAATTTTGCAAAAAAACACTTGCAAATGGACAACTCCTGACATTTGCAGTGCCTATGTGTATCCGACGCAACAAGGAATTTCCAACTATGGCCATTTTGACTCCTTTGGAAGAGCGCTTGGTGTCACCAAGAACAACATTTGCACAGATAAGACCACTCAGTTACAAAAGATCCCATATCAGCCTAACTGGATCAATTATCAATGTTCCAAGTGATTTGGATAAAGTGCAAACAACATTTCCTAAAAGCATAAATGATTCCATGACCATTGCAGTCGTGCTAAAGCAAAAACTAGAATACAAAAACGCTTATCTATCTAGAAATGTTAAGGCAAAGGTCATTATGACTGCACTCAATGATCTTTATAAAACCAAACTTTATCAAGCTAAAGGCATTGTTATCAATAGTATTTGGGAGGAGACATTTTCCAAAACAACTGAACAACAATCACCTATGATGTCAGAAACAGAAATAGAAGATGAACTTGAAAATGGCATAGAGCGAGAACCAATATATGAAACATTAGTGCATGGATATGGAGAAACCAATTGATAGATGATTTGGACAATAGAATCATAGAAATTGCACCCTTCAAAAATTTTCATGTATTGATAATTTTCCAAGATAGGTATTCTGAAGAGCTAAATTTTTTGACACTTTTCTTTGGCTTGAGTCGACCTGAAGACATTTTCAATCAATCTGCATATCAACAAATAGCCCAATGGGAGCTTGAACATGATAGTACATAATTTGACACACATACAACTAATTTTTTCTTTAAAGCAGTTCGAATCATTGTTAAACAGGTGTCCAACACTTCTTGCATATATATTCAAACAAGAGAACTAAAAGGGAAAAAATGATTAGTAAAAGACGTTAAATCAAAAAACAATATTGAAAAAATCATTAGATCTCGAATTGGATATCGTTCATTGAAAACAATAAGAACATCCCCTAGTTATTTTGAGAATATGGAAAAGGACCTTTTTGTAATGATTCGACAACTTGGCCCTCCCACATTCTTTGTGACCTTTACAAGTGCATAACATCTTTGGACTCCTTTGTGCAATGCATTGCAACAAGTTGAAAGTTGTGATTTGCAAAATACTCCAGACAAATTCCCAGAACATTATGTTGACACTTTGATTAGAAAACACCCAGTGCTTTGCATCCACCACTTTAGACGTAGAATAGTAGCATTGAAATCGTTAATTCTTAAAAACACTGGATTGTTTGGATAAGTCGAAGACTTCTTCTTCATGACTGAATTCCAACAACGAGGCAATGAACATGAACATGGGATGCTTTGGATTAAAAATGCGTCAGTTTATGGCAAAAATTTTGCTTCTGAAATTGTTGACTTTATGGATCGATATCTGTCCATGGACTCATCATTGCTCAATGAAAATTTGCGTAAAATTCAAACCCATCAACACACAAATACATGTAAGAAATAGAGACACTCTGCTTGCAGATTCAACTTTCTATTACCTCCCATGGATACAACTATGATTTTGCAACCGTTAGAAAATGATTGCAATGACGATGTTGTACATGAAAAAGCAAAAAAATCTTCTCTATTTTTTAACATAGGCAATATATGAGTACATTTTTCTATTGCAAACTTTGATCAGCCGCCCTACCTTGATACTAAAAAGAGATGCCTCTGAAATTTGGATCAATGCATTTACAAAAGGAATACACAGATGCACAATATATCTTAGATGCTTATGCAATAAGAAAATACATTATCTCTTACATAACCAAGATAGATAGAACGATGACAAATGCATTCCGGAAAATCAAAGACCAACGCCTCAATGACAATGACAGGAAAATTGAGACGATACGAAAACTAAGAAATGCGCTTTTAAACATGCAAAAAATGTCGAGTAGACTTGCAGTGCATATTATACTTTCATTGCCTTTGCATACATCATCAAGAAAGACAAATTTTATCAACACTGCTCTCGACAACAAGCGAACATTTATCCTAAACGGGCCATCACTTTTGCAAAAAGAGCCTGATGATTATGAAGACATTATCTCTCCTTCAGTTCTAGATAGATACATTGCACAACCTATTGAGATTGAAAACATTTATCTAGTAGAGTATGCCTCTTCCTACTCTTGTATTCACACATGCACAAGAAAATGAAATAGACGATGTATTTTACGATACATTGGCTACAACAAGGAAAAAGATCCCAAGAATTTCTATAGGGAAAAGATCATGTTATTTGTATTGCATCGACATAGTTTTACTATACTGAAAAATAATTATGAAACATGGTCAGAAGCATATACTAGATATAGGCAACAAATAGATTCCACTAAACAAATATTCTTAGCCAAAACAACAACAAAATGGGGCAACATTGATGACGCATCTGACAAAATTGGATTGCAAATTGAAGAAACACTTGAACCCATGCCAATAGAAAACAAAACAACTGAAATGCCCTACTTTGAACAATATGACATCCAACATGATCTTGTACAAAAAACTCGATCCAATTTAACAGAGCAAAAAAACACTTGCAATTTGACAACAAAATATTTTCTTCTAGACATAGATCATTATCATGCTATTAGAACTGAAGTCTGAATAGTGAACAACAATCAATAACAAAAGAAATAATTGAAAGGAAAAAAAAAACCCTGAAATACAAATTTGCTTGTTCTTGATAGGAGGAGCAGGTACTAGGAAAACCTATACTGCCAAAGCAATTTACCATGCATTGTTGTATTACTATGACACAAACATTGAAAGTGACCCTCTAAAGAAAAAGGGCTTGATAATTTCAGTTACTAGAAAAGAAACATACAATGCAAATGGCATTACCATTCATTCATCTTTGAGACTACCACTAAATGCGTCAAATGTATTGCCATTGAACTCAAATACATTGGACCTTTTGACAAAAGAATTTGAATAGGTTCAAGTCTTGCTCATCGACGAAGTTTCGTTGATTGGATCTAGAATGCTATACAACATAGACAAACGACTGTGTGAAATTAAGCATAATCCAACAACATTGTTTGGTGTCCTTGACATCATATTTTGTGGTGACCTTTTCCAAGCCTGACCTATTCACAATACTTGGATTTTTGAACATCCAATATTCCACCAAGAAACATTTCCATATAGCTTTTGGTCTGATAACATAAATTTCTATGAACTAAAAACCGTTGTTGGGCAAACCAACAAAGAATTCATATCTATCCTTAATAGAATTAGAACATGTTCTCATACCACAAATGATATCAACTTCTTGAACCAACGTTGCTACAAACTGTTGGAAATATTGTAATTAATGAGTTGATAGCGTATCTGATATGCTCCGACTCTATCAGACACTCAGTCAGTCTGCAATGTCAGAAATCATTCAATCAGTCAGTCAGTTTGTATCCAATCCGGCGCACGTCAAAATAGTATTTATGTGACCACTTTAGTATTCTGCATATCAAGAATTCTTAGGTGGAAATTTATTATAGTCTTTAATGAAACCCTGTAGCTTCGAGGAGAATCCAAAATCAAGTTTGTGTATAAAAGAAAATCACTCCTAGAAGATTAAACAGAGATGAGAGATAGAGAAAGAGATGTAGGAGTGAAGAGAAAAAGAGAATAAGTGGAAACCCATGAAGTGCATGAAGAGCCCAAGCTCTGTGAAAAATTATGAAAGATTGAAGTAAAACTCATCTCTCTGTAAGTGCGGCAAAGTTACTTTGTTTTACAGTGGTAATATATATAAGTATTTAGTTTTATGTATTCATTCTCAAGAATGTTGGTTTATGCATCTGGCACATCTACTTCATATTGACCTGCGTAAATGTTGTTTACATTTACAGTCTGTAAATCAAATAAATATTTCTAAGTATTTCACAGTGGTAAATGCCCTAGTTTAACTGCGCACTAACTTCTTCATATGTTTTGGTTCTTATGTTTTAGCATGAAATACATTTATACAAAGTTTGTTTAAGATTGGGTTGTGTGCAGCTAAATAGGTATGCGAAGTTAACTTGTGCACAGTTAACCTTTGTAAAGTTAAAAGAAGTTATGCAAAAGTAATTTGTATGAAGTGTGAAGCTCATGCATAGTAAAGTATTCCGCAAAGTATTTTTTGAACTCAAGTTCCGCGAGGTTAGAGAGTTGCGCAGCAAAGTTCACCTGCGTAGTAGAAAGTCGAAATGTGCAGCTAATCACCACGCAGTAAAAAGTGGAATTGCGCAGGTAATTTCCATGCAGATAATTTGTGAAGAAAAGTATTCACAAAAAATATTTACAGCAAAGTATTTGCTAAAGTGAAGCGCAGCTCCAAAGCAAAGAAAAGAAAGTATTTATTTACCGCGCAGGTCAATTCTTTTTGACTGCGCATTTTCCTTTTTCCCTTGACAAACAACCACCGCTAGATGCAACATTGCCTTATCTATTTCATAGCAACAATGATGTTCAACAACACAATTTGAAAATCTTAACGATCATGAAAACAGAAACAATTACATTGATCTTGTACAATAGCAAACCTAGCCAAACTTATCAAATTGACATTGCACAAAAGACAATGCGCTTTCCATCTACAATAACATTAAAAAGACATATGCTTTTTGAGCTAGTTGGAGGCAACTACTCTATTGAAGATGGCTTGGTGAATGGTGTCGAGGGCTTGTTCAAACATTATACACAAGCAAACCCTGACATTGTTTGGATCGAATTCTTGGATCCAAAGATTGGTTTAGTTGAACGATCTAAAATGAAACACATTTACACTCTTGTTATCATGAGGCATTGGACCCTAATCAAAAGAATCACAGCAAAAATAATAAATGAAAACAAAAATAATTGCATTCGATCACGATTTCCAATCCAATTGTCATGTGCAAGAACAATTCATAGAGAACATGGATTGACAATGGAAAGATTGGCATTTGATCCAAAAGGTGTAAAGCGTCATGGCCTTTTCTACTCTGCACTCTCTCGTGTCAAGGATATTGCCTCTCTTTACTTAGTGAACAGACTAGAAAAAAAGAACTTTTCAATTTGCCAAAAAGTTGTCTCTGAAATAGACAAACTACAAAATGACGCAGCTTAGCAATTTGAATATGGTTTCGATGCAATGCCAATAACTCAGAATTTTGTAGTTTGTTCACTAAACACCCACAACTTCATATTACATATTCTCGATATTGCAAATGATCATGAGCTGATCAAAGCCGACATCCTATGCCTACAAGAAACACACATACAATCACCTCCCAAACAAACATTGTTCCTAGAAAACTACAATTGTCAAACAACATTCTCAGTCCATGGAATACTTACACTTGTTAAAAAAAAAGAATCATATTATCAGTTCAAAAAAATACACAAATAGTTCTGTCGAGGCAATTGCTACTGAAATTGGACTTGACAATAATATTGTTTAAATAATAAACATTTATAGTGGGCCACATGAAATGCTCAATGTGCTTTTCCATATCTTGGACTGCATTTTTTCAAACAACAAAATGAATACGCATTGCATCTCATTTCTAGTGACATTAACATTGGCATGTCACAAGAAACATTGGCAAAAAAAAATCTGCAAAGATTTATGCAAATAAAGAACCTAGTACTAAGAACAACAAATACTGGTTCAATGCTTGATCATTTCTGGACAAATTTAGGCATCCACGATCTTCACTTCAACATTTATGATTCTTATTGGAGTGATCATTATGCAACTTTCCTATCAATTCCGAGAAAAACTACTTTATTTGATATTGAAATGCACATTTCCTAATTTTGACAATTGCATATGATTTTATATCATACTCCATAATGTTCCTAAATAGATTTTAGCTTGTGCGAATCCTCTATCAAAGAGCTACCCATTCCATGTATTCTATTTTAATAGCTCCTGCCCTTTTCAATGTCTATGCTAGAGGCTCTAAATGCAGATAATGATATGAAATAGAAAACATGTTGTCAACTGAATATAATTTAGTCAAAGTTTTGTCTTTCTCATTCTAACCACAAAAAAGTTGTCAATGCAATGATTCATAAACATAGCACTGACTTTTCCAAGGTTATTTCAAATGATTGATCATTCAACCTTGCCATGTTTTTTTCCCTCCCTTGTCTGATTTTTGCGATCTAAATATGTATTTCATTTGATGTTTGCATCTGTATAAATAACAATTTTTTATATGAACACAATTCATAAGTGCAATTTGAAATAGATTAAAGCAACAATATTAGCAAGAGCCAACTGAAAAAGATAATTTTTAAACCTTGAACAATAATATATATGCAATTTGAAAAAAGAAAAAAAAAACTAGACTCTATTTGACCTTGTGTAGTTGTGCAACAACTATGTTTTAAAGCATGCACAATTTTCTTACAATAACAAATGTATTTTGGCATCATGCAATTAATACTTCTGCTTGCTTTCTATTTTTTTTCATTCTGCATATGGGCATGGAAAGAAAAAAGAAACTCATGCCAAAACATTTGGAATGCTCATTGTCTTTTTGACTATGTTGTCTCACTCATCTCATGCACTATTTTATTTTGCACTCTTCCCATGCAGTGTTTTCTTTTTCCATCTCAATGTTATGCACAATGTTTTTTTTTTTCATTTGCATTCAATATTTGACATTTGAAACCAAAAAAAAAATAGCTTGCGGAAATCAGTCACAAATCTGCAAAAAGTATCTGTATTGAAAAAAATTCATATGAGGGCATGTGCAAGATAATGAGGGTCACTTTTTGCGCGTTAGATGCAATCAAAAACTGAAAAATCATGCATCAATCAACTTGGTTTTTTTGAGATACTTACACAAGATATCTTGCATCGAGTAAAAAATATGAAACGTAGGAAATTGAGTCACGTTTCCGAATATATAAGTTTTAAGTAATGAAAATTTACATAACTATGTCAAATTTCATTTTTTCTAACAGTCACTTTTTATTTTTTCGCAAATGATAAGGTATATGTTTTATTGGGTGTAGCCTTTCACTACCTAAATGACGGTTTCAGGCTACAAAAATTGGTATACATGTATAGAACCCATAGCACTAGTGCAGTACTATTTTAACAAAATTAAATGTTTAATTTTTTTTTTTTTAAATTATGTAAGTGATCAAACCTCAAAAACGGTACGTCAAATGTGGGTGCAGCCTTTGAAGGTCTTAAAGCAGTTATTTTAACCTGGATTTTTTATAGCATGTAGAGGTCGGTGTCTACTAGTGCAGCATACAATTTTTTTAAAAATAATTGTGAAATGAAAAATTTACGGAATAAACACTAACAGTATGTTTTTTGACTTAAGGAGTGATGACATAAAAAAATTAGAAAATCTCAATATTTTTTTTTAAAATTACATATTTGGAATCTACATAAAAAATTCTATCTATGCCTAAACTTTCGTCAATAATGGTCATGTATGTCATGCGGTAGAGAGCAATGAAAAATAGGCTTATTGAGAAAAATGGTGGAAATGTCTAATTAGCTATGGTTTAGTAAATTCCATAGCACAGGTTTGGTAAGTCCGAACCAACCACATAGGACTGTGGTTAACACGCGGGTGCAAGAGGAGTGGGTGATTAGGAGCTCAGGAATGTGTGTGCGTTATGTTTAAATTCAAATAACGCACGCGCGTTATAGGTAAATTCATTTTTTTTTTTTCGCGCCTAATGTTATAATAAACGCGAGCACGTTTTGTCTATACAAAACGAGCGCACGTTCTTTATATACATAACGCGTGCGCGTTATTATCTTCACAAATTTATATTTTCAAGTGTTCTATGGAGATAAAGGGGGCGAGATAAAGATGACGATGACGAAGATTAACCTGCAACTATTGCATTAGATAACTTCATTTAGTGATGGGTCTAATTTGACTGCCATAGAATTAGATAGCTTCATTTAGTCATAGGCCTAATTTGACTGCCATAGAATTAGATAGCTTCATTTAGTCACGGGCCTAATTTGACTGCCATAGAGTAACCATCAATGACCGCATTAGATAGCTTCACTGACTCCATTAAAATTCAATTGGATCGAGTCCTAAAAAGACCGAGATACTCCACTCAACCTGCTTAAATGAATTTGAGAAATAATACCCCTATGACTCTATCGGGCTAGTTTCGACGGTTAAAAATTTTGGGTGGGTAGGCCATAAAAGGTTGATCGATCTTTAGTCCACCTATAAAGTTGAATCAGATAGTTCGAAACCATAATTAGAATACGCACTGGTTCTAAAACCAAAGTAAGCAGTTTAAGTATAACTCTTACCTGCAATAGATTGTCCAGTGACCATAATTCCTGTCAGACTAAGTGGCAAGTGTAGACCAGACTGAGAGAACCTAACATAAACTCCAAGAGAAAAAGGTGAAGAGGGGGAACTTGTTCATATTTGCATAGTTGGGCATTTTTCTTTGATATTAGTTTTTTTTTTTTTTTTAAGTTTTGAAGAGCAGCTTCAGTTCCTAGTAATGTTTATATCATTTTGTTTTCAAATTGAAACCACCCATGGAGAGTGGAGATGCTACACTGGTTGAATGTCGTATTTATCAGGAAGAGGACAACAAAGGAAATATGGAGAATCCATGTGCCTGTTTTGGCACCTCGAAGGTAGGGGTTTGCGGTTTAGGGGACAGATAAGAATGAAAGGTTTATCTTTATTGAGTGTTTATTATTGAATCACTTCATCCCAATTTGTGTTTCTCTCTCCACAATATGATCAGAGCAATGTCTAGAGCGTTGGTCCCATAGAAAGGATATTCCATATGTGAATTGTGCTATCAGGATCATGGTTTTTTATTTCTCAATTTTATTTTTTATTTTTGAATTAAACACAATTAATTTTTCATTCATCCATTTTGGTTTTAGAACTTGAAAAATCTAGCATTTCCTAATTTATAGATGATTAGTGTTTTAAGTTGATGGTATTATTTAAATCGGTCTTTTTCTTAAGCCTTTCACACTGCTTGCAATCTGAAAAGCCAATTCTATCTCTCTGCTACTCCCCTAGCTGAAAACCCCCTACTCTCTATCTCTCTCCCCTCCTCTCCCTAGCCCTTACCAACCCAGGCTTTCTCAGTCTCTCCCTCTTCCCTACACCTCCACCTAACTCTAACCACACCTCCCATCTCTCTTTCTCACTCCCTACAACTAACACCCTCTCCCCCCCCCCTCTCTCTCTCTCTCTCTCTCTCTCCCCCAACCATTACTAACCCCCTCTCTCAGTGTCTCTCTCTCTCTCCCCCTCGCTAAACCCCCTCCTAGCCTCTTACCCCTTACTAAACCCCCCTCTCTCACTCTATCTTCCTTGCTTCTACACCTATCTCTCTCTCCCTCTCTCTCTCTCGCTCTCCCCCCCCCTCTCGCTCTCGTAATCCCCCTTCCCCTACCACTACATGATGATGATGAAGATGGAGATGACGACAACGATGATCATGACGATGATGGATGATGATGGTTATGAATATGATGATGATGATGATAAAGGGGGTGAGAGAAAGATGATGATGATGGTGATGAAGATGACAATGACGATGATGATGAATATCATGATGACGATGATGATGATGACGAAGATGGTGATGATGATGATGATGAAGATGAAGATGATGATCATGATGATCATGAATATAGAGATGACAACGACGACGACGATGATGATGATGATGAAGATGACGATGATGATGATGATGAAGATGAAGATGATGGTGATGAAGATGAGGATGATGATGATGATGACGATGATGATGATGATGATGATGACGATGATGACGATGAAGATGGAGATGATGGTGATGATGATGATGATGATGATGATTGATCATCATCATCATCATCGTCTTCTTTATCATCACCATCATCACCATCATCATCATCATCATCATCATCATCATCACCATCATCTTCATCTTCATCATCCTCATCGTCATATTCATCATCATCATCATCATCACCATCTTCATCATCACCATTGTCATCTCCATCTTCATCATCATCATCATCATCATCATCATCATCCTCATCTTCATCACCGTCATCTTCATCTTCATCGTCATCATCATCATTGTCATCTTCATCATCATCATCATCCTCATCACCACCATCATCATCATAATCATCATCATCATCATCGTCGTCATCGTCGTCATCTCTATCTTCATCCTCATCCTCATCATCATGATCATCTTCATCTTCATCATCATCATCATCACCATCTTCATCATCATCATCATCTTCATCATGATATTCATCATCATCATCATCGTCAGATGATGATGATGAAGATGGTGATGATAATGATGAAGATGATGATGATGATGATGATGATTATGATGATGATGATGACAATGATGATGATGTTGATGATGATGACGATGATGATAATGATGATGGTGATGAAGATGATGATGATGATAATGAAGATGATGGTGATGACAACCACAATGATGATGATGATGATGATGAGGAAGATGGAGATGACGATGGTGATGATGAAGATGGTGATGATGATGGTGATGATGATGATGAAGATGATGATGAATATGATGATGAGGATGATGAAGATGAAGATGATGGTGATGAAGATGATGATGAATATGACGATGAGGATGATGAAGATGAAGATGATGGTGATGAATATGATGATGATGACGATGATGGTGATGATAACGAAGAGGATGATGATGATGATGATGATGATGATGATGGTCAATAATAATCATCATCACCATCATCTCCATCTTCATCATCATCATCATCATCATCATCATCTTCAGCCTCATCATCACCATCATCTTCATCATCATCATCATCACCATCGTCTTCATCATCATCATCATCCTCATCACCATCATCATCATCATCAGCAGCAGCAGCAGCATCGTCGTCGTCATCTCTATCTTCATCATCATCATGATCATCATCTTCATCTTCATCATCATCATCATCACCATCTTCATCATCAGCATCATCTTCATCATAATACTCATCATCATCATCGTCTTCATCATCATCATCACCATCATCATCTTCATCACCATCATTTTCATCTTCATCTTCATCTTCATAATCTTTCTCTCACCCCCTTTATCATCATCATCATCATCATCATCGTTGTCGTCGTCATCTCCATCTTCATCATCATCATCATCATCAACTTCATCACCATCATCATCATCCTCATCTACATTATCATCATCATCATCATCATCATCATCATCATCATCACCATCATCATCCTCATCCTCATCCTCCTCCTCCTCCTCCTCCTCCTCCTCATCACCATCATCATCATCATCATCATCATCATCACCATCACCATCATCTTCATCTTCATCATCCTCATCGTTATATTCATCATCATCTTCATCATCATCTTCATCAGCATCTTCAGCATCATCATCGCCATCTCCATATTCCTCCTCCTCCCTCATCATCATCATCGTTGTGGTCGTCATCACCATCATCTTCAACGTCTTCATCATCATCATCATCATCATTGTCATCATCATCATCATCATCATCATCATCACCATCACCATCATCTTCATCTTCATCATCCTCATCGTTATATTCATCATCATCTTCATCATCACCATCATCTTCATCACCATCTTCATCATCATCATCACCATCTCCATATTCATCCTCCTCCTCCTCCTCCTCCTCCTCATCATCATCGTTGTGGTCGTCATCACCATCATCTTCATCGTCTTCATCATCACCATCATCTTCAACGTCTTCATCATCATCATCATCATCATCATCATCATCATCATCATCATCATCTTCATTATCATCATCACCATCTTCAACATCATCATCATCTTCATCATGATATTCACCATCATCATCGTCGTCTTCATCATCGTCATCATCATCATTGTCATCACTCTCTCTTCCTTGTTTTTACATCTCTCTCTCTCTCTCTCTCTCTCTCTCTCTCTTTGTGTGTGTAAAACCCCTCTTCATCTCCCTAACCTCTCCCCCATCTCTAACCATCATACTCTTTCTATCTCTCTGCTACTCCCCCTAGCCCAGAACCCCCTCCTCTCTATGTCTCTCCCATCCTCTCCCTAGCCCTTACTAACTCGGGCTCTCTCAATCCCTCTCTATTCCCTACACCTCCACCTACCTCTAACCACACCTGCCATCTCTTTTTCTCACTCCCTACAACTAACACCCTCTCCTCTCTTTCTCTCTCCCTCCTCCCCCCCAATCATTAATAACCCCCTCTCTCAGTCTCTCTCTCTCTCCCCCTCCTATCCCCTTACCCCTAACTAACTCCCCCTCTCTCACTCTTTCTTCATGGATTCTACACCTCTCTCTCTCTCTCTCTCTCTCTCTCTCTCTCTCTCTCAGTCTCTCTCTCTCTCCCCCTCGCCAATCCCCCTCCTAGCCCCTTACCCCTAACTAACCCCCCTCCTATCCCCTTACCCCTAACTAACCACCCCCCATCTCTAATCCCTAAGCCCCTAACACTAAATCCCTATTTAACCCCCTAACCCATAGAAACTATTAAATAACGTTTTGATGATTACAATAACGCTAGCACATTTTTTGCATGAAGAAATGCTCTCTCGTTTTGTGCAAGTAGGCATTATTTAGCCATGCACCAAACATACTAAATGCCTACGATTATTTTTAATATTCCCGAAACACGAGCGTGTTTTGTTTGTCCATAACGCTAGCACGTTTTGTCTGTACATAACACGCGCACGTTTTCTCTTGCAAAAATTCTCCAAAATGTGTTTATAGCTGAAATCCCGCATTTTCTCCTCCTCTCTTCCCGTCTCCCATACAGCAGGATACTTCACAATCACGGTTCAAGACAATTGAGGAAGCTCAAGACACTTTATGTTCACAATCAACAAGCTTGAAGAGGATTCTACAGGTAGCATTTTGAATTGAGGATTCCACATTCACAGTTAGCAAGCTTCAAGAGGATTCTACATTCACAATTTCAAGCTCCAAGAGGAGAACTACATTCACATTTTCAAGCTTCAAGGGGATTCTACATTCACAATGTCAAGCAAGCTTGATGAATCTATATGAACACAATTGAAGAAGAATCTACATTCACTATTGAGCAAGCTTGAAGAATCTATATTAACAAATGAAGAATTTTCTATATTCACAAGTGAGGTAGAAACTTTACTTTCACATTTGATCTAGATTGATGAATCTATATTCACAATTGAGATAGTATCTATATTGACAATTGAGCAAGCCTAAAGAACCTATATTGACAATTGAGAAAGAATTTGGATATTTGAATAGTTGAGCACACCTCTAGAATCTATTTTCTCAGTATTGCTCATTGTGGTCATGGGGAATTCACGCAATCGAAAAAGGAAATCGGCAAGGAAAGAGAAGCCTCGAGAAACCATGGAAGAAGTTAGAGAAAAGAAAATATTGGACATGTGGAATCGAAGGCATTCCATGGAAACCCATCCAATTCCAACCGTAGATGATGCCGCGGTTGTTCCTACCCATCCACCTCAAGAAACACGAAGAAATTCACTAGAGGGGCCCTCAATTTCAACAACATTTGATGAACAAGCACCCAACATTTCAATTCCGACATCAACTCAACCTCAGAATATGGTAGTGAATGCCTTGTTGGGTAGTGGTTATACAAGCGATGAAGTTAGAGAGGCATTGAGTGGAGGATTTACAACGGAAGAAGCAAATGTTATGGAGACCGTCCAAGAGAATGAAAGACAAGAGGCTCTTATTGAAACGCCGGAGTGTCCTGGTGATGTTGTACATGCTCTAGTTCCAACACCCTTACCTCCATTAGCAACTGCACGCCGAAGAAATCCAAAACGTATACAGGTCGATGAAACTCTCATTAGTTCACTTGAAGGTACGTTATCTAAACGTGGTATTGCTTATCAAACTCGACAAATACTTGATAACTTTTTTTATTCTAAATGTGATGGTGACAAGTGCAAACTATTTTTATCATTGTTAAAATCTAGGTCTATGGTTGTTGTTAGAAGAACATTAAAGATAAAGATGACCAAAAAGTTAGAACCAAGTTCTCATATTGTTAAAATTTTAGTAGATGCATTTAGTACAATTGGAAAGAAATCTCGCTCAAAGGATCACAAGGCGGCTCGTCGTGTGTTGTCTCAATCAGTCGTGAGAAAAAACACTAGTGCACTTCGTTTTCTTAAACCTACATCCAAAATTATTAATTTGAATGTGAAGACACTTCATAGGTATTGTGTTAGAAGAGAACAACTTGAAATCGGTGAAACAGATGTTTGGGCCTTCATTGGCAGGTTGCCACACTCTGATATGAAGCTCATTGATGCGGTAAAGGGATTAGTGCAAGCATTTTGGCATGACAACACTAGACCCTCTTCCAACCAAAAAGATGTATTAAAATTGAGAACGGGTTCAAATGATCGTGAGCCACACATTAAACATTTTCTTGATATGACACAAACATAATTATATGAGAGATTTAGGAATGAACATAACGAACTTGACTTGGGCCAAAGATCCATTGAAAAATGCAAACCATGGTATGTTAAAATAAACACAATTTGTAACACATGTTGTTGTCGATACCACATTGAGTATGGTTACTATTATGACACATATACATATATTTTTCGTGTATTGCATAACACTCTTATGCAGGAATGCTCAGCTATGTTACCACCGATGCCATCAAGAGACTTTATTCATAGAATTTTGTGTAGCAGGCCAAACGATTGCACATTTTATCAAAAAACTTGCATAGATGGGACATGCCCAGGGTGTGGTGGATTCGCATTATTGAAAAAATGCATACATGTGACCGATGAGCATGAACTTGGGAGGTAGGAGGTGAACTTGCAGTCATTCAAATATGTCACGTATGATATTGATGGAGGGAATGAAAGAAAAAAAATACAATTGGTCACTTCTCAGGTTGGTAATGAGCTATTGGATACTATTTTTTCTTCAGATTGCAATTTCATATGTAACAATCTATTGATATAATGTATTTATTGTTGATCTACGAGGTACTGGTTTGCGACTTCATGGAGGAATTCTTTGAAAAGACAAAATAGTATGTAAATCATGTGCATGTGGCTCATTGACAAGATGAACAGTTTAGAACATGCAGGGATACATTTCCTATCGGGACTATCCTGTCAGTGGTCGATTTTGTGGAAAACTACACTCTTCAACCTCAAAATGAGATTCAGATTCAATACTATCACTCGGACCAGGTCAGCCTAATGGTCCATATCACCTATAGACATGGGGCATATAGTACTGAAGACAACAGGGTTATATTGAAGGAGTATCACTTCTACATAAGTGATGACAGGTGTCACGACTTGGATTTTGTACAACACAGTTTTCAAATGTTCTACAATCACTTGAAGGATAACAGTATACGGATGGAACAACATTGGATTTGGTCTGACGGTTGTGTAGGGCAATTCAAAAATGCCCGTGTCTTCCAATGGTTGTGTATGCTCCACAAAAGGCACAAGGTGCCACATATTTGGAACTATTTTGAGATCGTACATGGAAAAGGTGAACATGATGGAGCAGGTACGTGTATAAAGACTGCATTACGCAGGAAAGAAATGAATTTCATAGATGGACCTATCATCTGAAATGCAAAAAGCATCGTTGAATGGTGTGCTTCAGTCATGGGGGAGGGAGCAAGAAGGAAAGAAGATCACTCAACCAGGAAAGCACATGTGGTTAGATATTTTTGGGAGGTGGTGGATGTATATCATTCACATTTATATGAGTGCAATACCATCCAAGGAACTCGTGCATTTCATTCAGTTAGAACGTCGGACAATGACTTGAAATGTGGGAAAGGAAACTGTCATGCTTTTGTTATCCATGCAGTAGTGGTGAATGGGAGAAATGTGAATCCATGGATTGGGATGATAACTGGGACCGTGTATCACTCCCCATTGGTCGATGGATAGCTACAGAATTATCCTAGTTGGAGGAGGACCAATCAAGTATTTCACCAGACTATGACCACATATCAGATCTCGTACAACCAGGTTCGATTAATATTTTTATATTTTTGACAACTAGTTGTGTCTAATTAGCTTTGTATATTTTTTATATTTTTGACAACTAGTTGTGTCTAATTAGTTGACTAAAACGTTGGAACTATATTTTCTCCAGGGCACATATACGCAGTGGTTTCCCCGAGACGCAATGCATGGCACACTGACTATTGGCTAGCACATTGCTTAGAGGGGAAGCAAACCCTAAATGTCCCATTGCAAGACTCTGAGGGAGTTGATTTTCTGATTGGGTCGATGGTTATAAAGGGAGAATATTTGAACCAGGTTTCCCACTCAGCAAATAGAAAAGGATATACATATGAAGATTATAGAGCAGGTGAGATTGTATACCATTATACAAACTTAGTTATTGGCACAAACCTCCAGCTGCAAACAATGCCAAGGAAGACCTCATCAAAGGCACGATAATTATTGCCTTATTCCGAGCATGAGAGGTTAAAGGAAATCATTGGTATTCGAGGTGATCCTAATTGTCTAGTCGAATGACCATAGGTAGGTAAGCTGGTATGTGGATCGCATGTTTTATCAAGTACTTTGTTATAGGTATGTGGTGTACATGTATGCTATGCTTTTGTTTCATGGTCTCATTGAGTATTGACATTAATATTTTGACTATTGCAACCATACATTGATAGCTTCATAGATTGATAAATTGCATAGACTTGGTACAACTTGATAAATTGCACATGTTTCATCATGGATTTGTTTTCTTTTTTTTTTCTCCCCTCTAAGTAAACCATAATATCTACATCCTCATGCCCATTTTCATGCTCACTAGCACCATCATGATCTTCATGCTCATTATCACTATCCCCATGGTCATTGTCTCAATCACCATGCCAACATGAACATCACCACCGTGCTCTTCCTACCCATGTTGTCACCATCACTATCCCATTTTTCACCATAAGATTCCCATCCATCATCCACACAAATATGACTATTAGACTGGAGGAGAGGGGAACCCCTAGGACGTGACATGAATGATTAAAATTAAACTATAGATGCATAAACAAGCCACTTGGACGATGGTTGAACATTCGGTACGTTGATGCTTTAAATGATGAACTCTTTCCTTGATGGCATTATAGGGATGCTTACCTTGCATTGAACGACAGCATTAATTAGTTAATGGATTCCATGTTTGGAGCATAGAGATAAACCTTGTCACATTTCAAAATCCTTGCAACATCATACAAATTAATAGGGGAGGCTGCCAATATGATCTCAATTTATGAGAAGCTTCCACGTAGAAATAATTTATACTCTGTATAAAGTGAATATTATTACTTGTTTTAAAATTTGTTTCCCTCCCTCATCCCCGTTTTGTAGATCTGTGCTGGCTATTGTTTGGAGGGAGTTATCCCACCCAATCCTGTGACCATTTTTCATTAGATTGTGTGAAAAAACACAGCATTTATTGCCCTCAACCTAGCTCATTTCACCTCTTCCTAGTTCAAAGGCGCTCATGCTCCTCTGTTTAAAATCACATAAATTTTGGATCGAGATATCGATGATGTGCAAGCAGGTTCAACCAACTGGCTGGTCCGAGTCCTAAAAAGACCTAAATACTCCACTCAACCCACTTAAATGAATTTGAGAAATAATACCCCTATGACTCTATCGGGCTAGTTTCAACAACATTTTCATGCGATTTGCAACTCGACATTACTCGACAAATGGAGGTCGGATCGACAAACCGTCGACTCCATTGGTCTCCTGGCATGCGATTACTTCTAGAGGGCCCTCTCCCTCGTGTTCTCATAGCCTAGTGAATTCATTGTGCCTTCATTTTGTAAACTAGGGTTTTGATCAATTTCCTTCAATGCAATCTCGCATTGGTGGGTCAACTCTGCAAAACCCTCCATCGAGCCAGTGTTGGTAGTGTTCCCACATTGACATTGCCCATACACACTTGCAGGAGCCAACAACATGCAATCTTGCTGCTCCGTTTTCTTTTTCGCTACCGGACCGAAAGTCACCAATGTGACTTACAAATTACAAACCAACTAGGGTTTCATGAACTACACACCGCATAATAAAACTAGGATAGGCATGGAAAGGATATTTTTGCTTGAGAATACTCTTAATGGGGGGGAAGGTTTTCACATTAAGAAAGCACAACAGGGATAAAATTTTAATTGAATTCAATACCTAGGGATTGTATCATACTATGTTTCAATTCCTAAAGAGCCTGATATGGCCATGCCTTCTCATACTTGAGACAAAGATGGAAAACAAAGCTTCCACATCCATGCATCTATTTGGAACCACTTTGTTGAAGTACGTAGTCAATAGAAATGCAACATAAAACAAAAAACCTTAGTAAATGACCCACAAAGAAAGAGACTCTGAGTCATATTTGAATTCACTGAAACCTAAAATGCATACTTATCACACTGCAAGATACTCTTGGTCACTTCCAATATGCAAGAGCCTCTGAACCACTTTTGAAAAACCAATGCTTACCAGATCCTTTTCGGCCTCAAACACAATGACAATGAATGGACTAGCTCAGCCTGGAATGAAATGCTCGCCAAATCCTTCTGAGCATGGTCTCCTATCTTCTCTTATCCTATATTCTCCTATCTTCTCCTGTCTTCTCGTTGTTTTTTGTTGTGAGCATCTTGTACATTGGCCATTTATAGTTTGTACTTTGGCCTTGTTTTTAATAGATTTTGGGTCTTTTAAATATCAGGTTGAGTTGACATTTAGAATCGCCTTATATTTTACTATTTTAAGGCAAGTCTCATTCATTACATATTGTTTTTGTTTTCTCCTTTTAAAATTTTCCCATGTCCCAGGTGTCATCTTGTAGTTCCATTTTTGAAACTAGGGTTTTGCTCAGTAAGGGAGTGTGCAATTTTTGCACATGGGGGTCAACTTTGCGAAATCATCCACCAGGAACTTATGGCTAGCATTCCCAGCTGGAACATACTTGCAGGATTCCCCAGAACTCATTTTTGTTGCACGGTTGGAATTCTATGCCCCCGGTAGGTATCCAGCAAGTGTCCCTAAAGGCCTTTTGGATGGGAGACGGAACGAGCCATAGAATGACGATCGTGGCTCGGATCGACAAACCGTCAACTCCGTTGGATTCAGGATGTTGAGATAGTGCTAGGGGTTCCCCTCTCCTCTGGTCCCATGGCCTAATTGTAATCTTGTAGGTCCATTTTCGAAACCAGGTTTTTTCTCAGTAAGGGAGTGCGCAATTTCTGCACATGGGGGTCAACTTTGCGAAATCATCCACCGAGCACTTATGGCTAGCACTCCGAGCTGGAACCTTCCTAGACACACTTGCAGGACTCCCCGGAACCTGGTTTTGTTGCATGGTTGGAATTCTATGCTCCCGTAGGTATCCGGCAGGTGTCCTAAAGGCCTTTTGGATGTGATACGGAACAAGCCATAGAATGACGATCGTGGCTCAGATCGACAAACCATCGAATCCGTTGGATTCAGGACATCGACATAGTGCTAGGGGTGCCCCTCTCCTCCGGTCCCATGGCTCAAGTGTCACCTTGTAGGTCCATTTTGGAAATTACAGTTTTGCTTAGTAAGGGAGTGTGCAATTTTTGCACACGAGGGTCAACTTCGCAAAATCATCCACCGAGAATTTATGGCTAGCGTTCCCAGCTGGAGCCTTCCTAGACACACTTTTAGGACTCTCCGAAACCTGGTTTATTTGCACGGTCGTCATTCTATGCCCCCGGTAGGTATCCAGCAGGTGCCCCTGAAGGCCTTTTGGATGCGAGACGGAATGAGCCATAGAATGACGATCGTGGCTCAGATCAACAAACAGTCAACTCCGTTAGAATCAGGACATCGAGATAGTGCTATGGGTGCCCCTCTCCTCTAGTCCCATGGCCTAGGTGTCATCTTGTAGGTCCATTTTCGAAACTAAGGTTTTTCTCAGTAAGGGAGTGTGCAATTTTTTCACACGAGGGTCAACTTTGCGAAATCATCCACCAGGCACTTATGGCTAGCACTCCTACCTGGAACTTTCCTAGACACACTTGCAGGACTCCCCAGAACCCATTTTTGTTGCACGGTTGGAATTCTTTGCCCCCAGTAGGTATCCAGCAGGTGTCCCTAAAGGCCTTTTGGATGCGAGACGGAATGAGCCATAGAATGACGACTGTGGCTCGGATCGACAAACCGTTGACTCCGTTGGAATCAAGACGTTGGGATAGTGATAGGGGTTCCACTCTCCTCCGGTCCCATGGCCTAGGTGTGATCTTTTAGGTCCATTTTCGAAACTAGGTTTTTTCTCAATAAGGGAGTGTGCAATTTTTGCACATGGGGGTCAACTTTGAAATTTTTTTATTTTGATTCTAGAACTAGACATTCAAAGAGTGGCAATCAAACCTACCACACTACACCCTTGGTATATTTCTATGTCCTTAGTGTGCCACATCATTTAACAACTCCTTAGTGCTCCACTATATTTGGATTTTGAGTAATTAATGTCATTTTTAAGAATTCAAAGTTTCAAATAAAAAATGGAGGCAATGTTTTGATGAATATGATTGTCACCGATGACAACATTAATGACAAAGGTTAAGTATGATGACATGACCAAGGTCAAGAGGTTGTTGACATGGAAAATGGGTATGATGACATGACCAAGGTAAAGAGGTTGTTGACATGGCAAATGGACATGGTACAATGGCAATATGTTGGCAAAGACAATGGACATGTTTGAAGACATTTATTAGTATGATGGTGACATGGCTTGATAATATGGACGATGCATTGATGACAAAAACTTGATGACAAAGCATCGGTGACATATTGGCAAGTAGCAAGCATGGAGGAATTAAAGACAAGTAAGCATGATAAGCCAACATTGATGAAGAGGCACATTTGTGGGCATTGGAGCCATTGGAACACCTAATGGGCCAAATGACCCATTATGTGGTCATGAAGCCCACACAAATTTTGAAGAATCCTTCAAACATGCTCATGACTTTAATGAAGTCTTTGTCTTGGTGAAATTGGGGCCTTGGACATTTGGTGGTGTTTGTGGTCTCGCAACCTTTACATGCTACATATTGTGGTCATGATGTTGTTGAATCCCACAAGATTTGAAGAAGCGCATGAACATGAATAAGCCCTAACTCATTATGGTAAATCCATTATACCTTTAAAGAACTTGAATGATGACATGGCATATTGTAGCTTGGTGCACATGACTGATTTTGATGACATGGATCCCTTCTTTAAACCCTTGAAATTTGGTGTGGAAGCCCAAACTTGTGACAATGTGGGCATGCATATGAAATTAAAAATAAATAAATAAAGAATAAATTGAAGCAAGTTCGACTCCAAATCACAATGAACAACCATTACATCATTGTTTGTATCAATCAAGAACATTCAATTTTAAATACATTTTCATATGAGGATAATCCATCCCTTTTACAACATAGGACCATGAACATCTTACGTTCCTTCATAAAAAAAACATTATCAAGGAATATCATTAAACTAGTTAGGTATTTCATTTTCCATGGATTCTGTATGATTACTTTTGCATTATGACGAGTGGAAAATGGATGCACACATGAGGTTGCACAAGATGAGTAATCCAATAACATGAGGATGCACACACGCATAGGCTGATGGTTGTAGGTGTTGATTGTATCAAGATGAATAATCCAAAGATGAACCCTTGGAGTTCACAAAAAACACAATTTTAAATTAGATATCAAATTAGCATGCATCTGCTAAGTTCATTGAACTATTGAAAGATAATATTAGTTTTTTCCATTAAGATAATGTTTTCATAACAAAATGGTGAGATGTTACTTGATCAATACAATAAATGTAAGAGAATAAATATTTCTTAAAATGTAATTATATAAATTTCAATAGCATAATTTATCAATTTGTGGAAGAGATAAATCATCACTCGCACAAGTGGAAACTCAAGAGAAAATATGGAATATATTGTATCATGCATTGATAGTCGAATGTTTGTAATACAAAATATGGCAAAGTAGCCGGCCCTCAAATGGCCTTTCAATGTACATGTATCCCTATGTACAACAATGTGTACATGTACATGTCAAAATACATATATACAAGACTATGCAACATCAAAAACCAATCTTTCGCTTGTTTTTCCCCGACTTTCCTCTATCAACCATCTCCCTGGGATCGCTCTGCATCTTAGGAGTCTGCAAAAAAAAATCATTATTTTTATGAAATAACTGCACTAATACCCTACCATTAACAAACTTAAAAAATTAACTTATGGCCAAATTATTTATGACAAACACTCACCAAATCCTCACGGGGTATAGATGTGAGCGGTGTGCTCATGGAAGCCCTCTCTATAGTTGTGCTCTGCAAATAAAAGATCATATCTCAATTAATTCAATGATTCAACATTGATCAACATGTTTGGGTAAATTGAATAAAAAAACTTGGTCATTAATGAACATCTCACCACAAGAGGAGACCCGGTTAGAACCATGGAGTGAGCAAAGGGGTCGGGCACTTCTGCCGCTAATGGCTGCAATAACCAAATGGGGAAATACTTAGACATGCATGAATAAACAATATAGTAACATGGTTAAATACAATGCATTGTGATTGTTGAAATAGTTACCTCTGTATGACTTGTGCCTATTGCAGATGCGGCACTAACTACAACATCAATGACCCTTGTTAGGTGAGGGGTAGATGGATCTCTCCTATGTCTGCTATAGAGGACATCCACACCCTTTCTAGGAGTGGAGCCTCTCTTATACACTTGTTCCTTTTGCACATTTGGACTACGAGGAGATCCAACTGCTGACAATCTATGAAGTATAGAGGATGGTGGCTACAATCACCAATACTAACGTAGTTAGAAATTTATTGGTCAATGAAATACCATGTATTAACAAAATGAAAATGATGAAATAGATACCGATGTACTGTATACATCAATCAATTCTAAGAAACGTTCTGCCACTTGTAGATCCCCTATGCGTTGTGTAGCGCTTGTCTCCCCACTAGGGGGGACATCACTAGATAAAATCATTTCCCTCTGATGGGGATCTACAACCTACAATTTAGAAAATTGTAAATATTAGATCGTGTAGCATTAATTAAGTAACATGTGATAACAAACTAACATGTATTAAAATAATGTCATGTTGAAATAGTTACCTCAACATGAGATGTTGTCGCTGAAGGTATGACAACATCTTGTAACTCAAAAGGTTCTACTGCATGAGCCTCTTGCCCCTCATGCCCTTCTGGTAGCAACTACAAGTTTTAAAATCATTAAAAATATTAGCAATCTATATATGTGTACATAGTAAGGAAAAATAATTTACAAATGGCACTAAATTGCTAATTGGATTTACTCATGTATTAAAATAATGTCATGTTGAAATAGTTACCTCAGCGTGAGATGTTGTCGCTGAAAGTATGACAACATCATCGTCATCGGGCGGTGCTGTTGCATGAGCCTCTTGCCCCTCAGGCCCTTCTGGTGCTGGTGCATGAGCCTATGGACTATGCTCTACATCATCGGTGTAAAGGTCTTCAACCCCATGCCCTTCTTGTAGCAACTACAAGTTTTCAAATCATCAAAAATATTAGCAATCCATATATATGTGTATAGTAAGGAAAAATAATTTACAAATGACACTAAATTGTTAACCACTTACTTACCTGTGTAAAGTATCCAGTAAAGGTATCATCTGTTTGGGAAGGACCAAATCAAGGATGGCCACATACTGTGCATGGGTACGACTCTCGGCTGTGCTCATGATGTAAAGGTCTAGGGCCACTACTAGATGCTCCTCCACCACTGGAAGGTGGTGGCTCTACCCCACCGACAGGTGGTGGCTCTACTCCACCCATAGATGGTGGCTCTGATGGCCTCGCTTGGTATGTACCTTTAAGATATGTGCTATGGAGAACAACTGCCTGTGCCAACAGTAGGAAGTACTCCAGTGTCTCTAGGACCAACTGATGTGCAGGTGGCACATTTGGCCTGGGTAGCTTCCTACTAGGTGGAGCTACTGGGCGATTGGGATCTATATGCCTCACATTGGGATGTTGCTGAGGCATCCCCATCCCAACACCATGGTACTCCAAGATATCCAAATAGTTCACATGCTTCCCCATCACAAATTTTGTGTACATCTTTCTCAAAAAATATAGGGGAATTTCCCTGTTGTTGTGTGGTGGTGCATCAAACACCATGTACCGTCGGTCGATCCAGTTATCTATGAATGGTTAATATGTACACCACTTGATAGAAATGTGCCTTTTGTTTGCATTCGGGATTTCACCCATCCTTGGATATCTAAAGAGGGAAAATATATGTTGTTTTGATATTTTCAACTTCTTGACTTCTTTGTAGCTAAGTCCATCTTGATATTGTTGCCTCTTTCTTTCTCTGAATGTGGCAATATCTTCCAGTGCACCATTAGACCTACTAAAGGTCTCTATCATTGCATCCAAATTGGATGCAAGCATAAGATGTCTATCATCAACAATAGTAATTGAGGCTCGAATGTCTCTAAGCCTCTGAATTTCTCTTTGGATGTCTGAGTGTGCATCCATGGTCGTCACTGCAATCAAAAAATAAAAAAACAAATAATTAAAAATGTATACATGTGCTATAATGACATCTCTCAAAAATGAAAAATGTACAAACTTTGTGCAAGAACGAATACATTGCAAACATAAATATCATCTCAGGCATACATTACAAACATAATATCATTTCATATGACCATTGCAGGCATACATTATGGGTCCTTGTGGGCATAAGGTTGGAGACCATGATAATGTGGCAAAGATATGTATTTTTATTGGTTAAGGATGGGAAAGACAAGACAAAAGACAAGGTGATGGGCATTGGCACACCTAATGATCCAAATGACCCATACTTTGGTCATTTGGAGTTGGTCCTAATACCTTGGACAAGGATGACTTGGAGATAACAAGTGACATGAACAAAGAAGCTTGAAGTTGACACTTGGCAAGGATATTGGGGATATCCCTTATGGAATTTGTAGGCATCCAGGAATGAAGCTGATGGACATGCGGGCATGTGGACAAGGTGACATGCGGGCATATTGAAGATGCATATGCGGGCATTTTTGTGGAAGCTACGAGCATCCTGGAGGCATGCCAAAGACCCCCATGCAGGAAATTGAAGAAGGTCTAGCTGCAGGCATGTTCAAAGGCATAAATATGGCCCTTGTGGGCATGAGTTACAAGCTAGTGTGGGCATGCTGGAAGCAAAAGAAAATGGTGATGATGTGGGTATGAAGATCACGTTTAGGTGGGAAAAAGAAAGTATATCTATCTATCTATCTATCTATCTATCTATCTATCTATCTATCTATCTATCTATCTATCTATCTATATATATATATAATTTATGAGGTGTTTATGGAAATCAAATTAAAATTTGATTTAATATTGACAAGTGGGCTTCCTATTTGATGAGGAAATTATGGAGACAAAATTACAAAATTAAAAAATTACAAAGATTATATCTTGTGTCTCTTGTGCAATGTGTTAATGTGTTTACTTGATGAATGGCATGTGATTGGTACATAGTTCATGGATGAATATGACATTGAAGTGAGCCATTGTGTCTAACAGGCTGGATGTAAAATTCATTAAGGAATTGATAGTAGGGAGGAATTATGATATGTTAAATAACAAATTTTATATTTTTTAGTTTTGGTATTTCATTTACAAATATTTCTAGTTGAGGGAAACATCAAAATTTATATTTTTAATGATGAAATTAGGCAAGGATTTGGATGCTTACCTTTCCAATCCTCCGTGCAAGATGAAATTTCATTCGTTGAGCTTCCAAATCTCCCACATTGAGCTTCTCCAATGCATTTTTGGCAAGACGAAATCGCTTGAGCGTTCGCGTTTTGAAGAAACAGAGGGTAAAACGGTGCGTAGACTGTTTTTTTTTGTTTATATTAACCAAAACGTGCACGCGTTTTGTATCACTATAACGTGCATGCGTTTTGGACTCCTATCCCGCATGTCAATTGACATGGCAAGGTCGGAGTCCGCCTATGCCTAGTTTTAAGTAACGCTCGCGCGTTTTGGATTTACACAATTCTCGCGCATTTTGCGAATGCACGATTGCACCAAAAGGGTCCCTCAACTTCGTGCGAGGGCCCATGAGTCAGATGCTAAAATGGAGACAACAACAGAAGCTAAAACTCAAAAGAGGTAAACACCAACTTCTTTTATTTTTGTATTTTTTCAATTCAGCACGGTGCTTTCATAGATCTCAGTTTGTGGTAACAAAGCAACAAAAAAGAAAAAAGCAACATAATGAAAGGCTAGCTACAAAACACTTTACTAGCTTCAATTCCTGTTTGCAAACCTTTGCCACTTGTTTTTGCTAATTTTCTTTCATTTTTTTCCTATTTTGATCTCAGATTAAAAAAAACTTCGCCACAACCATCTAGCATCGTCCAATTATGCTCAGGAACATTTACCAATGTCTTTGAAGGAGATATTATGGCAGTGTATGGACCTATGAAATCCTAAAGCCAAAATTCTCCTATCAAGACACATATAATGCACACAGATTTGGTTGATAGTGAAGGTCAAATGACAATTATAATTGACATAAATGATAACTTAATTAAATGCTACATCAACTACTTTTTGCATGGCAAAAGTGTCAGAATCAGTGGTTTTGCACTGAAAAAGAAAGGGCAATACGATCGTGGAGCTTCCAAAAATACCGTTGTGATACTTGTGAAATTGCCCACATAAGATCCAAAGAGATGATGTAAACCTCACTATGAAAGAATTTAGGAAGAAGAGAGAAGCAATCGAACATAGATCCAATAGAGGCAGAATAATTACACACATTACATTAATCAGAATAGTAACCGGGTAAATATACAATGCTGAGCATGAGGATTCGAATTCACTAGGTGTAATTCGAATTGTCCTTCATGCACAGATCCATAATCAGTGGAGAGTCATCAGTGCCAAACTAGGAGTCTATCTCATCATCGGTGAAGTCATCAATGCACAAGTAGTGATCAACCGGGAGTCAAACTGAGTCTAACTGAGTGTGGTTGGTGTAACTGGCACATGGAAGCACTGATATAGTGAAGGAGACTCAGTGGGGGCGCTCATGGAGCTAACTGGAGTCAAAACAGTCTATCTAGTCACACTGGAGGTCCAAAAGAGTGATAAGGTCAGTTAGGAGTCAGTTAATCCTTAAATCAAGGAAGAACTGAAGATAACTGAACTAAACTGGACTGGTAGGTGAAGAAAGGCGCCCTTATCATGCAATAACTGAAAAGAGGGCGCACTAAGCTCTAGGAGAGCTAAGACTGATCCGAGAGAAGCTCCTGGGGCTAGTTTGGCAAGGGCTAGGTGCTGGTGCTGCAAACCCTAATTGCATGCAAACCCTAATTGCATGCAAAACCCTAATTGCATGCAAAACCCTAATTTTGCATGCAGGACTGAAAATGTCAGAAATGTTAGAAGGACTAGGATGGAGTATAGGAATATCCTAACACCCCCCCTTAATCCATCCTGGGCCCTGGTAACTAGGACCAAAGGTCACCCATACAATCAATGAAATGATAAAAAGAATACTGCCTCAATTTTTCTTTTTCTTTTTTTTTTGTGTTTTTATATTTTTGAATAACTCAAGGAGCCATTACTCTAAGCAGAAAAGAAGCAAGCTTTCATCAGTGAAAACTTTGCAAAGAGACTTGGTAAGCTAATCCTCTGTAAAGTGCGAATGCAAGTGCTAGAGAATGTGTTGAATGTAGCAAATCTTTCAGGAACCTTTTCTGTCACTGGAGCGAATGTATCATGATGAGTTTTCCCAAGGAATGGAAGAGTAAACCCCATCATCATGCTGAATCTCTCATGGAGAGGTGGATGGCATAATGCAAGGTTAGCATGCTGCTGAAGTCTAGTAGTTCTGTAAGCAAATACATCATCAACTGTGTTCTTAGTAGTAGCAAGGACTGTGTGAGAACATGTTTCTCTTGAATCTGGACTAAGAATAGGTGTTGGTTCTGAATCTTCTTGAACTATGATCTCAACATCAAAATCTTGATCTTCTTCCTCACTAGAATAGGAGTCACTGGAAGAGAAGTCACTGTGATCCTCATCAGAATCTGAAGGGATAGTTGGAGAGAAGGGCATGAAGTGGGAGAACTCATATGCCTTTGAGGCATGATTAGCAATCCCATTCGCTATAACCTTTCCAGTGGAGATTTCTGTAATCTCTACTGTGTCTGGACCAAAAATCACTTGTTTTGGAGATCCTGTATGAGTCATTTGATATACTGATAACAAATTAGCTGTAAGAGAAGGAACAAATAAGACATTTTTGAACTTACCATGCTCCATATGAACTGTACCCAAACCTTTGGCAGAAATCTGAGAGTTGTCTCCCATGTGAATGGTAGGCCCATCTTGGAGATCCAAAGAGGAGAAGGATTCTTCTTGTGCCATCATGTGGTTGGAAGCTCCAGAATCTATGAGGAGAGCTTTTGTCTTTGAAAAACCAGCCATCAATGCATGACAATCATCAAATCCACTTCCAGAATCAGACATCTTTGCTTCTTTTGGAACAACAATTTGGTTTTGTTCAAGAAGCTTGGTTAGAAGATCAATCTTCTTATGCATGCAGGCATGCTCAGGATGGTTTCCTCTCTTGCAATAGGTACAATTTGGTCTCTTTTGTTTGTCATTCTTGGATCTTGAAGGTTTCTTTCCTTTGCCTTTTTGTCCCCCTTTATCATTCGCTCCACTTGATTCACCAGCCAATAGAGCTAGATCTCTGGAGGTTTTGATGGCACCCATTTGAAACAGTTTGTTCTCTTCTTGAGTGAGAGCCTCAATGAAGTTACTTAAGGTGGGAAACTTCCATCCAGGGATGGACATTCGAACAGAATGAAAGGTAGATACAAAGACAGAAAATTGAGGTCCAAGTTTGCTCAATATAGAGAGTATCAATTGCTCATCACTTTTAGTGATGCCACATTGCTTGCAATGCAAAACCAAATTCTGAAATTTGGAGAAGAAATCTTGAATGCTCTCGAAATTGCTAGGTTGAAGGGCAACCAATTCATTCTCAAGAATGTAGCCTCTCAGTTCGTCTTGTTTGCCAAAAAGACTCAATTTTATCCATAAATCATATGGAGACTTCAATCCATCAGCATGAAACAATAGATCATCAGAAATATGAAGGCATATGAATCCAAAGGCTTCATCCATTTTGTTTAGGTGCTTGACTCTCTTTTCAGCTTGATGTGGTATGGCATCTTTTTCTTCAACTATTCTAGTAAACCCTCTTGATTGCAAGAGTATTATCATCTTCCTCTTCCATTCAAAATAATTGAAAGGAGTGAGAAGTATAGAAGAAGGATCATTCGAATTGCTCATCTTGATTGCTTGAACAAGTGCAAAATAGAAGCTACTGAATCTGCTGCTGCAACTGCTGGAACTTCAAAATACCTGCAAAAAACTCTCAAGAATGGAGGTAGAATATACTCTCAAGGCTCTGATACCATGTGAAATTGCCCACATAAGATCCAAAGAGATGATGTAAACCTCACTATGAAAGAATTTAGGAAGAAGAGAGAAGCAATAGAACATAGATCCAATAGAGGCAGAATAATTACACACATTACATTAATCAGAATAGTAACCGGGTAAATATACAATGCTGAGCATGAGGATTCGAATTCACTAGGTGTAATTCGAATTGTCCTTCATGCACAGATCCATAATCAGTGGAGAGTCATCAGTGCCAAACTAGGAGTCTATCTCATCATCGGTGAAGTCATCAATGCACAAGTAGTGATCAACCGGGAGTCAAACTGAGTCTAACTGAGTGTGGTTGGTGTAACTGGCACATGGAAGCACTGATATAGTGAAGGAGACTCAGTGGGGGCGCTCATGGAGCTAACTGGAGTCAAAACAGTCTATCTAGTCACACTGGAGGTCCAAAAGAGTGATAAGGTCAGTTAGGAGTCAGTTAATCCTTAAATCAAGGAAGAACTGAAGATAACTGAACTAAACTGGACTGGTAGGTGAAGAAAGGCGCCCTTATCATGCAATAACTGAAAAGAGGGCGCAATAAGCTCTAGGAGAGCTAAGACTAATCCGAGAGAAGCTCCTGGGGCTAGTTTGGCAAGGGCTAGGTGCTGGTGCTGCAAACCCTAATTGCATGCAAACCCTAATTGCATGCAAAACCCTAATTGCATGCAAAACCCTAATTTTGCATGCAGGACTGAAAATGTCAGAAATGTTAGAAGGACTAGGATGGAGTATAGGAATATCCTAACAATACTAACAAATACCAAAATCGAGACAAAAGAACAAATCTGCAAAATGTGCAAACTACCTCCTGACATGATCATCAACGAGCAATTGTCAATGAGCAAGGGTTATCCTATAGGTTCTGTTGCTGCAATTTTTGTTGCATGTTACCAAAATAATAAGCACTATGATCTATTCATCAAAGATGGTCAAACAACAAACGACCACGCAACAATACATATCTTTTCTACCTACTTGCCTTTTTTTCCCTTTTTCCCATGGAAAGAAACTTGTTTTTTTTACATTCAACAATTCTATCATGTTAACTAAAGCATTGCGGCTAGCCCGAAGAATTTATATTTGATATTGGCTTTTGATTCCTTTTTCTTTTTTTCCTTGTTTGATTCAACTTCAACACAATGAAGCATATAAATATTTTTTTTGCAAATACAAGAGCAATTGGCATCTGACGATGCACCGCTTTATATGTTCAAGAACGTTGTCAGAAACGACACAAAAGGAAGCCACATGTTGTGGCCTTCTGCATCAACATTTATCGATCCACTAAATGATGACTACACAATACAAAACCTGCTTCCTATGATTGAATAAAAAACCCATGTCTTCTCTGAACAATGATTTTGTTTCATTGCAGATACATTTGCTATTGATACTCTTCATATCTATATTTCCAACGAAACAACTACTGTTTCTATCCAAAAAGCAGTTCTTATGTTCGTAATGGCTAAAATGTTGTTGACACTTTGGAAAACCTCCCCCCCTTGCTTGTGATATTTTCCTAATTACAATTGCAACTGTAAGAACTTCTCTTTTTCTCGAAATGGAGTCAAGTAACACTAATATTTTTGCACAATTCTCCTCCCCCCTTAAAAAGCGTATGCTTAGAATTCATTGTAAAATACATTTTCTTACAGTCTTGTTCTGTTGCACAAGCACTTACACACTGCATTTACAATTTCTCTGTTGTATGCCATTGTTGCAGATACAAGGAATACTAAAACCAAAAAACCCATTTTCACCACCTTTCCAACGAATCTGCTCCACATGCAAGTAGTCTATGATTGATAACTCATCCCTATGCACAACTTGCAAACACAACACAACAATTAGCTATGAACATAGCATAAAGTGCATACTAGACACAGAGGATGGGATGATAGAATGTACTTTACGCAATCCTTAGCTAAAAGAGTGTTGTCTAGCAATAGTAATTGTTTCGTATGAAGCTTATTCCAAAAATGTTTTATCAACAGTGTTCAATCTATGTAGATTCCGTCAACAAGGATTTTTAACATTGGCCATGGAAAACCCAATTGTCGATGTTAGAAGATTTTGACTAGTTATGCAAATTCTGTAGGTATTGTTCATATTATCCTTTCAACCTAGTTTCAAAACAAAACAAAACTTTTTTTTCTTTTGCTTTCTGTAACTCTTTTTCATAGATTGTGCCTTCATGGCAATGATTTAGCTTTCTTGTCCTGTCCACAAACAAGAAAATTTCATTCAAATATACGACATTACAAATCTTTGTCTACAAGTTCAAATAACAAATAGTAAAGAAAACAAATATGGCTATGTTGAAAAAGTTCTTATCCATTTTAATTGTTATTAGGTATTATATGTATCTTGTCTAGACACCAGAAACATGTTTTTCAATCTTTAAAAAAAAATAGTCTCAAAAAATACTCTACAACTAAGGTCTAGTATCAAATATTGCTCTACAGTTCATCATGCATTAAGATTGTTCACTATAATTTAAATTGAAACTACCTATATCCATCTTTCTGCTTTGTGTCACCACCATTCATAGAATTTTTTTTTTTTAATTTAATGCTTTCAAACAACTGATCAAGAGATTTGTTTCCTACCGGTGCAAATCAATTAATTGATTCTAGCAAAATTGTTTTCTATCCTTTGTCTTGTAAACATTTTTGTGTTTTGTTTTTGTATTTTATAGACTGTCTTTGTACCTGTGATGGTATAGGGTTCAAGACATGTTTCCTGCCATTGGGAACAATGCCTTGCTCCATTTTTTTTAAACATTCATTGACACTTTGACAAGGGATGCAACCTTTTTAGAGCCTTCCAAAATTTCATTCCCTTGGCAAAAAAATTATCCTTTCAAATGAAGCTTCAACATTAGTCACTGCAAACTGTGTAAAATACTTATGCATTTAAACACTTTTTTACAAATCTATGAATTTGATACACATTGTTTGCCAAAATAGTAATCTCAATCATCGAGGCAATTTGCAATTTCTTTGTTCCATGTTTCTTTTTTGTTGCCTTTTTTAAAATGCAATTACAAACATTCGTTGCATGATGCTTCAACCTCTCTGGATTTATTTCACAATGGTGTGAAATGGCCTTTGTTGTTACAATATGCAGAACAAGTGATTATGTTGTATTTGATCAAATTTTAGAATTAGGAAAACTAGGAACTCTAACAGAGGTGAAGAGAATGACAAATTACGTGGTATTTAATCATTGTTCTTTTTGTCCATGTGAATATTTTTTTTTCGTATCTTTTGATATGTTATAAAACTTAAACAGCTTGTAAATTAAGGGCATGTTGTATTCCACGGATCAATGCACACACTAGTACAAAAAGAGAGGTGAGTGACCAGGCGACAAAAAAATTTGGTCACCACAGCTTTTTCAAGGGATAAATGACCAAAATTGAGAAATTTTAAGTGAATTGACTAAAAATGACCAATTTGGTCACGGGATAGGAACTAAACAAAAAATGACCAATTTGGTCACGAGATAAGAACTAAACTAAAAATGACCACATAAAAATTGGTCATTTATGTGGTCATTTTTAGTTGTGGCATTCCATGTTCAATGGAAAATTATAATTTTGATAATGAATTTGTACAATTTACTAAATTTTAACACCGCAGATGGATTTGGAGACCCCCCACCGCAGATGGATTCGGAGACTCTGTGGGGGGTCTCCAAATCCATCTACGGTGTTAAAATTTAGTAAATTATAGACCCCCTCTTGTGTCACAACTTAGCATTAATGCATGACGCAGATTTGCACTGCTTACATTAACAACCTTATATGTCCTTTATGGTGTCTTTCTTACAAGCTTGTGTGAAGAAGGAAAACTAATAGATGCTCGAAAATGTGCTGATGATTTACAAAGAAGGGGGTATTTCAAAAGTCTAATTATTCATATGATCCTCGTAAAAAGTTAATCTAGGGTTGGAAACATGTCAAAGGCCTTAGATTTTGTAAATGAAATAAAAAACTTGGGATGTGTCATCAATATGTTTATGGTAGCCTTCTTTTGCAGATTATTGTACCGAGATGGATCCAATTAAAACCAACATAGATCCATCTTAAACCCAGATCTATTAAACAACGAGCGGGATCTAATTTCTGGAGATGTAAAGTTTTTCTTGATGTGTAAAAAAAATCACACTTCAAGAAATTGGATCCTTCTTTGTGTTTGTGCTTAATAGATCCAAGTTTAAGATGGATCTATGTTGGTTGAGAGCTGGTCAAGTAAATAAGGCTTTAGAAATGTTCGAGAATATGAGGGACGTGAGCTATTTTTCAAGTGTTAATATTTATACTGCATTTATAGTGCATTGAATATTCATTTCTTTAAGGAAAATAAATCAAAGCAAGCCTTATGGTTTGTTGAGAAAATTAAAAAAAAAAGTTGTGAACCAACAATTGTTACATACAACATGGTTTGTTGAGAAAAAAAATGGCTGTGAACTAACCATTGTTACATACCACATTAATTAGAGGATATATAAATGAGGGCTTAAGTTTTGATGCCCAAAATACTTTCAATCTCATGAAAGGAGAAAGTGACTCCTCCTTAACTTACTTTACATTCATTCACGGACTTTGTAGGGATGATAAATAAAAAATGACATTGAAACTACTATGCGAAAATGATAGAAATTGGTTTCACCCAAGTACTCTAAACTTATCGCACAACACACTCGGAGCTTCATGGAGAGGGACTATTCATCATTTGACAGAGCCATGGACATGGGATAAGGACTGAACCCATTCCATTGAGGGTCTATGGCAGGGTCGTGGGCCTTTAGAGAAAATCGGGGTTTATGGAGGGCCTAAACCCTTATCTTGTGTAGTTGTGGATTGAGAGATCGTGGGGGTATTTCTAAGGGCCAAATATTTTCTACCTGAGTTGTGGCATTAATATGGCCCCATTGGAAGACGACCGAGTCATTCCGAGGAGAGCCAAGAGCCATAGTGGAGGAGCCGAGTACTCTATGGAGAGGCCATATGAAGCAGATTGTAAGGATGCATGAGGAGGAGGGTGCGATTGGCATGTGAGGGGCAATTAGACGAAAATCGTGGAACAAAGGGATGCTTCCTCCCAATCAGTAAGGTATCGTTATGTATTTTTTGTTGAATATGGGTAATGAATGGATCACAAATATATATGTTAGGGCATAATGGGTCTAGTTTTGAATTTGTAGGAGAAATTTATTGATTCTAAATATTGCGGGTAAGATTTTGCTAGAACTCTCTTTTTGGGTTGCAATGCCATCATTTACAAGTCAAGTCTTTTTTAATTTGATGATGTACAAGGCCATCCTGGGTTTGAAAAATAGAGAACTCAATTCAAATGTCTAATTAAGGATCAGAATTATCACTTTTATTAGGAGGAGGGCATTCAACGATTCATGCTTTACTCTAGGAAGGTATATTCTGAGCTTATTGAAGAAAGGGAGAGAGTTAATTTAAAGGATGTTTCTATATGTTGTGTGGAACAACGCTGTCCAATCCCATATGACCTAGTTCAGAGAGAGCTCCAGCAATATCCAAATGCAGAAATTACCTTGCCCTGGGAGGAACCCATGAATATGAGAGGATATCATTACATCACTCTTCATATTCTAACTGCAATGAGGGCAATAAATCAGGGCACATAACATGGGACAAAGTATGTAGGTCGAGCTCCATCTGCTGCAACAACAACCGGGTTTTATAAGGTACATGTACAAGAACAGAGAGAATTTGTGCTGAAAGAATTATAGTTAGCTCCTATATACTCCTAGTATATTTAGGTTTGCATTACAACTATTCAAATTTGAAAAAAGTCGTGATGTGGCTATATCTGGAGAGTTATCGATAAAAAAATTTCCTATTATCTTAGTCAAATTTTGGTTTAAAATATTAGATATAGGAAAAGTATAATCCTTCAGATCCATAATTATATTGAGATATGAACGATAACATGTGAATCAATAGTTTAGTGTAGTTGTGATGTCTTGTAATTTTTTAGTTTTGATGCTTTGAAAGACTACCCAGAATTAAGGAGAGACCAATGGTGCAAAATTTTAGAATTGTTTGTAGTACAAAGTTACATACGGTTTGTATATTTTCATGGGAAGTTGGAGTTGAGTTTTTTTTTCCTAACCTGAAACTTCTCTTTTTTTGGCCAGAAAAACCTCAACCTTTTGACTTTCTCGTTGAAGGTGAACTAGTTCGAACATCTCTTGAAAAGATGCTCCTCATCAAGGGCATATCTACGGTAATTTTTCTCATAAATCACTTGTTTGTTGTTGCTCAAGAATGTGTAGGATGGATAAGTTTATTTTACTTCTGATACACTTCAATGTAAACGAGTTTGTAATGGCAATTTCTCATCTTCGTTTGAGTTGATTACGCTTGCAACTCCTTACTATTTTACTATAAAGTTTTAAAGTAATTAGCATTGGTTTTCATTTTTATTCTGTAATGTTTTTACCCTGTTGTGCTTCATGAGTGGTTGTGACAAAACTGTGAATACAAATGAGTTTATAAGGGTAATTTGTCCTCTCTTTTTTTCTGGTTGATTAAATTCATGTTATAAGAAATTAAAAGGATCCATTATGAACTATTATATTTTCTTAAGAAGCTTATATTGATTGCTGAAGTATTTCAGCACTTGTTTGATGAGAAAATCATTCTTTTTTGGCGTTTAAATACTTTTCCCTGGCCTTGTTTGTTATGTTGTCAGTGTGAAACAATGTGTCCTTTGGGGATGGTAGGTGACTTGATAGATGTTCTTCATCGGAAAGCAAACCAGATGCTCTGTTAGCAAAATATGATAAAAAATGGAATAAATGTCAAGTAAGAACTTTATAATGGGCATAATATAACCATATTACCTGTCCCACTTTGCCATGAAAATTTACTGGGAAGCAAATCATCTCAACTGTCCCACTTTGTTATAAAAGTTGAAAGGCACCAGCAAGATAACTTTGAGGCACAATACGAAATTTGTGTAAAATTAGTCACAGCAGATCTAACGAACAAGTAAATCAATCACAACAGATGAACATAGAAAATATGGTGTAAAACTGTGCAAAACATGCATCAATGCTCAATATCCCAATAAGGGTGAATAATTACAATACAATCATCTGACAATGAGTGAACACTTCGAATTGACTAAGAAGGTAATTTGAATTACTGTATGGTGTAGCTTGGATCCAACTAGGAGTCCTCATCATCAATCAGTGGTGGTCATCAATGCACAAGAACTAGTCATCCAGGTGTCAATCTGAGTCTAACTGAGTGTAACTAGTGTAACTGAAGTGTGTAGCACTGATATAGGGAAGGAGACTCAATGGAGGGTGCATGGGAGGCTTAACTGAAGTCAAAACAAGTCATCTAGTCAATCTGGAGGTCCAACGGAGTGAAACAGTCAGTCGGGAGTGAAACTAGCCTCAAATCAGGGAGAATCGGAGCTAACTGAGTGTAAACTGAGGTGGTAGGTGAAGAAGTGCACCCTTCTCTAGAAGTAGGTGAGAAGTGGGCGCCTTCATGACTAGGAGGGCTAAAAGTCTGATGTAAGAAGCTCCCGGGTGATAGAATGAAGTAAATAAGGTTCTGGAGGCATCAACCTAGTGATTGGGATGCATGCAAAATGCATGCAAACCCTAATTGCATGCAAGGTCCTGAAAATGATGATGTGGATATCTGAACACCCCTCCTCAAGCTAGACTATGATGTGCAAAAAATAATGTGGGGCCCTAGTTACTAAGACCAAAGGTCACCCCAATACAATAATCCAAAAAGTGCTGAAAATAAACTAAGTGAGGAAAGAGGGAAAACCCAGTGGGAAGAAAGCCCCCCTCAAGCTAAAACATAATAATGGATCAATCTGTCTCCACCATGATGGAACTCACCCCCAACAATGAACGAAGGTAAGAGAACTTCTTCTCAGTGAAGCTCTTGGTGAAGATGTCTGCAATTTGCTCATTAGTAGGGCAATATTGCAGAATGATGGTGCGATCATGCACCAACTCTCGAATGTAGTGCATATGAATCTCAATGTGTTTGGTCCTCTGTCGCTGAACTATATCTATGGAGATATTGATAGCACTTTGATTGTCACAAAAGAGGACAGTCGAAGTAGTGCCACCAAAACCAAACTCGGAAAGAATACCCTGCAACCAAACTGCGTGAATGCAGGCATTGACTGCCCCTCGATACTCTGCCTCTGCTGAAGAAAGTGCAATGGCTGCCTTCTTTTTGCTAGACCAACAAATAGGGCCATGACCAATCATGAAAACATAACCAGAAGTGGACTTCCGATCAATGCTATCACCTGCCCAATTTGAATCAGTAAAACCAATGAAATCAAGCTCATAGTCTGCAGCATAATGAATGCCAAAATGTTTCATACCTTGCACATACTGCAAGATCTGCTTGGCTGCCCGCCAATGAAGCTCATGGGGCTGCTGCATATACCTTGACATAGCACTAACGGCATATGAAATGTCAAGCCTTGAGTGTGTCAAGTAAAGTAGTGAACCAATCAACTGTCGATACATAATGCAATCTGTAAGCGGTGTAGAATTTCCCTCCTCAAGACTGATTCCTGAGAGGAATGGGAATGGGGCTACATTACATTCAACCATATTAAACTTCAATAATAGGTGAGAAGCATACTTTTGCTGAGATATAGTTATCTCATCAAAATTTTGAGCTATCTCCAAGCCCAAAAAGTGATTCAGCAAGCCCAAATCGCTCATGTCAAAAGCTAGATTTAAGGCAGTTTTTAGCTTGTTTATTGAAGTAAGAGTGCTACCAGTAATGAGAAGATCATCAACATAAAGTACAATAACCAAAAATTTACCTTTAACTTTCTGTAGGTACACATTCGGATCAGATTTGCATCTTTTGAAATTCTGAGAAAGAAGGAAGGAGTCCATCTTTGCATACCAAGCTCTTGGGGCCTATTTTAATCCATACAAAGATTTCTTCAATCTGCAAACTAATGATGGATCTGATGTGTAGCCTTCTGGCTGCTTCATATATACCTCTTTAGAAATATCTCCATGTAGAAAAGCACTCTTCACATCCATTTGGTGCACTTCCCAGTGCTTGGATGCAGAAATTGTCAAAACAAGGCGGATGGAATCCATCTTTGCAATCGGTGCAAAGGTCTCAGTGTAGTCCACTCCTTGGACTTGGGAGAAACCTTTTGCCACCAACCTTGCTTTGTATTTGTTGATAGAGCCATCAGAAGCAAATTTCTTGTGATAGACCCATTTACATTGGACTAATTTTCTTCCAGGTGGAAGAGAAACTAGCTCCCATGTATTGTTCTTTTGAAGAGAACTGTACTTTTCATCCATGGCACTTTGCCATCTCGGATATCAGTGGGAATGGTAGTATGTTTGGGGATCTGAACCAGTCATCAAATAACAAATATTAGGAATTAATGGATGAAAAATAGAAAGAGCCATACCTGCTCTTTGAAATTCTGCTCTTGTTCGTCTTGGATCAGCAGGATTTCCAAGGTTCGAACCAATAGATTGAAGAGTGTTTTGGGCCCACTACGGTAACTGAGGAGGATCATAATCGTCAGATTCCAAACCTGATATGTCATGATCATCATGTGCCACTTAAATATCAAAAATATCAGAACCAATACCTTTATTATCGCTGCTCGAATCTTCTTCGGTGAAACGACAGTTTCTTCCTCGACTAGTTGCAATTCTTAAGCAGTTCTTCAAATTGCACACTGCTCTCTATGAATATCTTTTTGGATCTGATATCCATGAGTTTATATGCTTTTGATTCTTCCCCATATCCTATCAGTATGCACTCAATACTTTGTGGATACAAAGCTTGTCTCTTCTTGGAAGGAATTCTAGTCCATGCAGTAGAGCCAAAAACTCTCAAATTTGACACATCCTATTTGTGACCAAAGAATGCTTCAAAAGGAGTCATACCTTTCACGGATGAATGTGGAACTTGGTTCTAAATGTATGCATAAATATTGATTTCTTAAGCCCGAAGATTTGCAGCCAAACCTTTTGATTCAATCATGCAAGTAGCCATCTCTTTCAGTGACCGATTTTTCCTTTCCGCTACATCGTTCTGCCGGGGTGTGTAGGGAACTGTATGTTGGATCTGAATTCCTCTTTCAGCACAACGTTGCAGCAACTCAGCCTTGATATATTCTCCACCATTATCAGATCTAAGAGCTTTGATCTTGCTCTCAGTGGCGGTCTCAACATAAGCCTTAAAATCCTTGAATTTTCCAAGCACTTCTGACTTGTTTTTGAGAAAAAATACCCATGTAAAGCGGGAAAAATCATCAATAAATGTCAAAACATACCTTGAACCATTTAATGACATATGGGGCAGCGGACCACTAATATTGGAATGTATCAACCCCAAAACTATAGAAGCTCTGCTAGCTTTCCACAGTCGAACTTATGCTCGGGGTGCTTCCCAATAACGCAACTTATGCAAATTCCCTTCGAGGAACAGAGTTGTGGAAGACCATCTACCATGGATTTGTTTGATAACAGAAGAAAATACTTATAATTAAGATGTCCAAATATTTCATTCCAAAGCCTACTAACCTCATTAGCATGTGTGTGAAGAGCAGTGGGCTTTGCAAGCGGAATAAAGTGTAAAAGCTCATAGCATTTTGCAGTGTGGTTCGCCTTTCCGACTGCAATAAGTCTTCCACTCTTGATATCAAAAATTTCAACTGTATTAGGGCTGAATGTAACTTTCTTCAGTTCACCAGTGTATGTCATTTGATACACAGAAAGAAGATTTGAAGCCAAGGAAGGCACATAGAGAACATTCTGAAAGCTTCCATGATCTACATGGATTGTACCTCTGCCCTTTGAAGAAATTTTTGAGTCATCTCCCAAATGGATGGGGATGGAGCTGTTTGGATCGAATGAAGAAAAAGAACCAATATTTGCAGCCATATGATTCGATGCACCCGAATCTATCAAAAGAGTAGTGAGTGGGATTCGAAACAGTTGCCATGAGTGCTTGTCCTCTTTCATGATCATCATTCCTATCCTTCTTCCTTGCACTGTCAGGAAGAGTTATGTTATTCTTTTCCAAAAGGAGCGCCATTTGATCTATAGCATTCTTCATGCATGAAATTTTGGGATGAAATCCATGGTTGCAGTAAGTACATTTAGACTTTTCCTTACCCTCTTTTCCCTTTTGCTTGAACTTTGAACTGGATGGTGCATCCGTCTGCTTGCCTTTCTCTCTTTGCTTGTGAGGTTCGAATTTGGGATTCTCTTTATTTTGCTTTCCTTTACCATTCGAATTCTTGGGTCCTTGAACAAATAGGGCTAAATATTTGGAGTTTATGGACCCCATTTGAATCAACTTATCATGCTCTTTTGTGACTAACTCAATGAAGGCATTCAAGGTATGCTTCTTCCAATTCGGGGTAGTTAGCTGACCGGAATTGAAAGTAGAGAAAAATACCAAATAGTCTTTACCAAGCTTGGTGAGAATAGAGAGGATCAATTGCTTATCCTTTTTTATAACTCCACTGTTCTTCAACTGCAATGTCAAGTGCTTGAATTTTGTGAAAAACTCATTGATGGTCTCGAAATTCTCAGGACTAAGAGCAATCAATTCATTCTCTAATTGAAAAGCCCTAAGCTCATCTTGCTTGCCAAATAGTGTTTCAAGTTGCTCCCATATTGCTTTTGGAGTCTTCAATACCCTAAGATGGAAGTGAAGATATTTGGAGATGGAGAGACAAAGAAGACCATAAGCTTCATCAAGCTTGTTGTAGTGTTTGGTTTTTTCCGACAATGTGCTTGGCTCCAATTCGAGGCCAATGGTGACTCTATAGTATCCTTTTGAACGCAATATGATCTCCATATCATATTTCCAATCAAAATAATTGAAAGGGGTGAGGATAGGCTTTGAAGAAGAGTATTCCATTGCTAGGAGCGAGTGCACTTTGATGTAGAAAGGCTTGCAAAGGCAAGGTAGCGAATGCAATTGAAGGAGACAATAACTTGCAAATCAAAATCAATACAAGAACAGTGAGGTCGAACAATCCACCCTTTTAGAGTTGCATCACACTTGGGATTGAAGATCAAGCAATGTTGAATGGGTCCAATGTATCAAATCCAGGATTTATGTGGAAACTCAAGCTTTTGGAATGGTATTGGAAGTATTTTTAAGCTTTGCATGCACAGGAGGGAATGCTCTTGAGATATTTCATGCCAAACCTTTTGCAATTTTGAGCAAATTCACTCAAATCATCATGTAGAACACCTGTAGAAAAAAGATCTTGTCCCTACAATGGCTCTGACACCATGTAAAATTAGTCACAATGGATCTAATGAACAAGTAAATCAATCACAACAGATGAACATAGAAAATATGGTGTAAAACAATGCAAAACATGCATCAGTGCTCAATATCCCAATAAGGGTGAATAATTACAATACAATCATCTGAAAATGAGTGAGCAATTCGAATTGACTAAGAAGTTCATTCGAATTACTGAATGTTGTATCTTGGCTCCAACTAGGAGTCCTCATCATCAATCAGTGGTGGTCATCAATGCATAAGAACCAGTCGTCCAGGTGTCAATCTGAGTCTGACTGAGTGTAGCTAGTGTAACTGAAGTGTGTAGCACTGATATAGGGAAGGAGACTTAGTGGAGGGCGCATGGGAGGCTTAAATGAAGTCAGAACAAGTCATCTAGTCAATATGGAGGTCCAACGGAGTGAAGCAATCAGTCAGGAGTGAAACTAGCCTCAAATCAGGGAGAATCGAAGCTAACTGAGTGTAAACTGAGGTGGTAGGTGAAGAAGTGAGCCCTTCTCTGGAAGTAGGTAAGAAGTGGGCGCCTTCATAACTAGGAAGGCTAAAAGTATGATGTAAAAAGCTCCTGGGTGCTAGAATGAAGTGGATAAGGTGCTGGAGGCATCAACCTGGTGACTGGGATGCATGCAAACCCTAGAATTTGCATGCAAACCCTAATTGCATGCAAGGTCCTAAAAATGATGTGGATATCCGAACAATTTGAACCGAGTACAGGGAGATAAATTTATGTTTATCACCAGCTGATCAACTTTTCTCTTGAAACTTACAAGCACGGTCTCAATTGGGTGAAGCAATAGGAGCTTCCGTAAAGGTAAGTTGAGAAAACTTAACCTTAGATTGTCTTTTATTTTGAAATTGGTGTATTCAAATATTGGCCAAGGAGCATATACATGATAATTCAGTTGTTGATCATGGAGTTGGTTGTTTCATTGGTGTGGTTATCTGGTATTGCTTTAGCACAGCTCAAATCAAGTGAAGCTGTTGCAAGAGTAGTGAATTTAACCAATGTGGGAAATGCCTGCTTAGGCAATCTTGCACTCTTTATTACAAGCTTGGTAAGAGGAAGACTTTACTTGGAGATGGGTGCCAGGGATGTCATGGCCATCCTCTTAGGTCCCAAACTCAAGCACATAAGGAGTTTTGGATTGAGGACATGTGAAATTGGAAAAACTTCTGTTATAATGTTGTCAATGGATACGCCCAATTCTTCCCTTAAGAAATTCATGAAATATATAGACAATGCCCATGATGTTCCTTCCATCATGTCCAATGTGTTCCTTTAAAAGATGCATTAATATTTGCATCAGTGAAAATTCCATTAGAATCTGCAACTAACATTGCAGAGATTTATCAATGCAGTGTCTTTGGACGCAACTTTAATTGCTTTATATTCTGGACATCAAAAGGTATCTCAGACATACTTGCTAGGAGGATGCCTGCAACACTAAAACAACTGTTTGATTCGCTATGCCTACTTCCTTCTTTGAAGTGCATGAGAAATGGCTGCCATGGGTGCAACCAAAACCTTTTGCATGTGGAGGGTGACTCCAACTTGGAATTCCATGTAGTCTTTGAAGTGCTTGATTTTGAATTTAATCCACCCATCCAAGAAAACCCTATTTGCATCCGCATTCCAATGCATCCTCCATCCACTAATGACTAGACAAACCTGCTGATGAGATCTTTCAAGCCTAAAGACCAGGAAGACAGAGGAGCCATAGTCATGGCTTTTGATGCCCTGGAAAACTAATTGGAGAACAACACAGGAGGTAGATTTGAAGAAGTATTCTACTACACTACCTCCTTAATAGTGCCAAGGCTTGCAGAAATATTAATCAATGTTGTACTAACTAGTTGGTTCAAGCCTTCAAGGTCGATGGCTACTCTAGTGCTCTATTAGCGAGAAAGGCAATAAGCCCTTACATCATGGACAGTAAAGGAAATGGGTTTTATGCCAATGTGTTTCTAACCAGTGTTGTTGTCAAGTGTAAGACTAAAAACACCAGTGTTTGCCAAGTGCTGAGGTTTAGAGGTGGTACTCTTCTAAGCTTCAGAACCTTATCATCTATAGTGGGTTGTATCAACTTGATTTTCTCTATTACCTGGGTTGTGCTTATTTCATTAGAAATAAGCTTTGGCAAATGGAATAAAATAGTAAGCATAACTTTTTTCCTTTTCATGCCTTCATGCTTTTTCTCTCATTGAGAAATGTACAAATATTTTACACAGTAATAAAAAAACTTTTAACATCTAATTTGTTGTATGCATACTTCAGTAATTTGCTTCATTTCATTAATATATCAACTCATAACATAATCAATCCTATATTGCTCATGTTGTCTTCCAATTGCAACCTGGAATCAAATCAGATTTTGAATTTTTAAAGCAATTTTGATGCATATTTTGATTGTGATCTAAGTATCCTATCATTTTGTTGTTAAGCTTTAATTCCCAAATAATAATGCAACAATGCAAAATATTTATTTTGAAAAGCTTTGCAAAGGTTACCTTTTTCTTCATCAATTAAACTAGCACCATTAGTTGTCATTATCAGGTCATCAACATAAATTACAGTCACATTAACTTTACATTTTTATTTAATATCAAGATTTGGCTCTAAGTTACTTCTTTAAATCCATTTGATCTAAGACATTGATTAATATTTTGATAGCATGCTCAGGGGGATTTCTTTAATCCATACAATGCTTTCATTTATTCACATACCATGTTTTTCTTGCTTTTGTCTGCGAACTTGGTTTCTAATTTCATCCAAACAACCCAATTCTTACTAACAACTTGTCTCAATAATGTTTGCTTAATCTCGATGAGATTTCTTATTCAAATGTAAAAGGTATGATATCTAGTCTTTGCTATTTTCAATAACTCTAATTTAGTGTATCCATGAAAATAGTAGACATCTGGTTGTTTGTGATGAAATTAACTATCATCCTACACTCCTCAACGAGTATTACATTCCATGTTGTGTGAGTAAGTATGTTGGAGATCAAGGTCCAAGCTATATACCAAACATGGATTGGAAAATGTTTCGGGGCACTTGCTCCTAACCATCATTTTTACTACTTTACAAATAGGCACATTGGTTGTGACTCTCTGCATGACCTACCCTTTGGCGATAAAATCTTCATTGTTCTGCTATAATGAACAGTCTTGGCATAAATGATTGTGGAACCACATGATGAATAAGTAATTATATTGACCAAGGGCCTTGGAGGAGTGTTTTTCCAATCATTAAGAATGTTGGAAACCTTTCCCATTAAAATTGGACTTTACACTCTCCAAGCACCTTTCAACAAGATTCTTCTATAGTGTATTGACATATCTATGGAAAGTCTCCTTCCTATTTACTTTTTGGATGTCCCCGGTCATGTCGTTCCCACAAAAAGGGGAGATCAATATGGCAGTCAGAGATTAGAGACGACATCTAATGAAGTAACATTCAGAGCACTTGGCCCCCCTCATAGTCTTGGTACCAAGATGTTTTTTTTTTTAATTTGCACTTCTTTCTGTTGAAGAATGATCTCATTGTCAATCCTGACTACATTCAACGTTATTGGATTTTTTAGCATTCAAAATTGTCTTTGGATAATTTAGTCCCAAGGGGATCAAATGTAACATTTAGGGAAAGTTCCAATGTCACCTCACATAATCCTCTCGCTTTGAACTAATGCTTGCTGGCCTAAGAGGGTCATCCCAAGAGAAATTGGAGCCTAAAATTTAAAATTAGAAGAATGATTGGTGCCAAAACCAATGGGTCATGGAGAAAATTGAAAGACAAAAAGCTAGCATGTCGATCCTAAATTGAATCTTACTAACTTAAAAACACTTGTCAATTGAATCTTACTAACTTAAACATACTTGTCAATTGAATCAAAAAGCTAAGAGAGCAATCCTTTTTGAATGAATTCTCACAATAAGACAACTTGACAAATCAAACATATGATCTTTTCATTAGTCAAAGATGATGGTGCATAATTTTGGTACAAAACAAGACTTAACTCTCCTAAGGTATTGGTGGGGACGTAGATAGATGTCAATGCTCAAAAGGTTGTTGACCCATGATGAACCCTAGAACAATTTTGTGGCTCCACTCAAAAGAATAAAATAAAAGAAGACAAGTAGAGGAAGAAGAATGAGGCACTGGCTGTCTCTCTTGCTTGCACACTTGTTTATAGCCAAGAGAAGATACAAACAGGAGGAAGATCAAGGATAGAGTTGGGCCTTGATGTAATAAGCATAAAATTCCTTATACACAAAATAGACAAAGATGTCTATAAATATGATAGTACATCATGATTAGATTGATTAGATGATTACAATGAGAACAAGTTTGAGTATAAATATACTCATAAGGGGTATCTTTATGAAGATATCTTAATTGTATTTCCTGCACAAAGTGGCCATAAAAAAGCTTTTCCACAATTTGTTATGACTAGAATGTGCCAACTGCCGAGTGATTTCTCAGTTGCAACTTGCAACAATATTAGTAAAAATATTTTCAAAATACCAGTTTTGATATATACTCCATTTCATACAGATTTTAGGAGTGAAATTGTTTGACCTCTGTTTGATTTTTGGCTTTTTCACTATGCTCTGTCTTCAATATCTGACCTGTAAAGGTCCATATGAGAAAAGTAGTGTAGAACTTTTTTCACTTTAATTCTAATGTTGGACTTTATCTTTTTGTTGCTTTGGTTGATTCAGGTAGCTTTACAATTTGTTTATCTCGATGCTGGTGCAGCAGTTGCATCCTTCTTCCGTGAGATATTGCATTCCACCTTAACCTGATGATTTGGTCATTTTATGGTCATGTTTCTAGTTTGAATACCCATTGTTTGCTTCTTCTTATTTTTATTAGGTATTTTTATAACAAGACAGTTAAATGGGAATCAAAATGGACTCTAAAGTGAAGTTTTCCTTGTAATTAGTGATATTTCATTATCTATCTTGAAAAACTTTGCTTGGCAGAGGTGGCGTTTTGGATGTGCACAGGAGAAAGGCAGGTTGCTCATATTAGAAGTGTGTACTTAAAAACTTTTTTAAGGAAAGACATTGCATTCTTCGACTGTGAGACATCAATAGGAAAGGTTATTGAAAGGATGTCAAGAGACACCGTGCTAATTCAAGAGGCTATGGGCGAAAAGGTCGGTCAATAACTATTATTAAGCAACCTTTTCAGCAACATTGCACAAAATTTCAAGCTAAAAAGATCTTTGTTGTGACATAAGAGTGTCCATTAAATGAAAACAACAGACCTGAGACACATTCATATTCAAAATGCAATTCTCGAGCTACCCATCCATACATAGGCCTTGCTATCTAATAAATTGCACGAGCCACCTCTTTGTAATAGGAACATGAACATTTGGCCAATGCAACCCTACCAACCTACTTGCATAGGTGCATCAATCAAATTGTCTTTGGTAAATAAAAAGCATTTTTTATAGTACAGTCAAGAATCAAAATATCAAATATCGTAGTGCCAGAGAAAAGCTTATACTTCGGGCCCTTTAACTTTATTCTTGGGTCCCATATGTTAATAAAGGAGATTGTAGAATTTGCCAGATCCAACCACTCAGACTGAATTGAAGTACAGTCTTATGTCTGAAATGGTCTTAAGGTGGTCTTTACAAAGCCCGAATACACTACTGTTGTTTTGAAAAACGGATCTTCGTCAGTTTGTCAAATCAATATCACTGATCTACTACTATCCTCTAGTTTCGTATAAACTGAAAGAACAAACAAAACATAACATCCTTTAGGAAATCCAAAGGAATTTTCACAAGAATTCTATCAGAGGTAGAAAGGTAGGTAACATCTTTTAATGCTTGTCATCTGGAGACTCAGCTGTCCTAGTCCAAATGCTCCTGACCAGGGCCTGGGAAACCTCAGAGATTCTTTCTTGCTGTGGTGTTAGCTCCCTGCCATTCACTATACTGTAGTAATATTGATCATACCCCAGCCCTTGATGCTTTTCAACGTTGTTATCATTGTTTGAGGAGCTCCCATGTACCTGAGAATCACTCCTCTTACTATCATGCTCGGTCTTGTTCCACAAGTTTCTGATTTTCTTCAGCTGAGATCTGCTTATCATCTTTCCTCCAAAATTTGGATTCTATGCAGGCCTCTTTGATGTTTTTAACAATTCTGTCAGAGATCATCAATGAAATTGTCTTACATAACAAGTTTACTGTTTTTAGCATGTGTAGTCATCATCTTGTATTTTGCATGCCATCAGTGTACTTCTTTGTGCAGACCAATCATCTTATGGTGTGGAAATTGCCCTCCACAAAAATGTGTCAACCTAATTGATGAATTTCAGCTAATTCTTTCGCTGAATGCACTAATGTCCTAATTAATGTGTTGATTGTGGAAAAATATACCTTTGAAGGTAAATCAATATGTCTTGGCACATTGAAACTTGAAAGGGGTTGTAAGGATTGCTGACAGGGCAGTCTTTGGCTTACAAATTTATCATTATTAGCAGGTTGGATGTTTAATGAAATATTAAGGCAAACACATTTCTCTCTAATGGAAAAACCTACTCATAGTATTTTCTTTATGCTATAAAATTGAATGTATGTTATTCATGAGGTTTGCTCGAAAACTTTTGAACATGATTTGTCAAAAATATTAAAGTAATTATGTTTTGTATCTTCTGTAGAAGAAGGTACAATCATCGTATTATATCTTTACGCTTTTTTGTTTCTGTTCAGGTTGGGATGTTCATGCAGTGCACATCTGCATTCTTTGGAGGTTTTGTTTTAGGTTTCATCAATGGATGGAAACTTAGCCGAATTCTTCAAAAATGTACTGCATTTTATAATTGGGCCTGCTATTGTAGGTGGTTATATTTAGGTAGGAGCATTCAAAATTGGTGATACAGCTGGCATGATTGACAACATTATTCAGTGCAAGTTGTAAAAGCCAGGATCTGTTGGCTTTGTTTCTAAATTTGTAATTGTGCTGAGAGGCGCTCTACAGCCCAGTATGAGGGGATCTTATAACATTTGTCCATGTTTGTCCTTATTGTCGACCGTAACATTTGTCTTTAACATATTAAAGAAAAATAATTAATATTATGTGCACAAATATTTAATTGGATAGGGATTCAATTGTTTTCTGTTTTCTGTTGTGTAGAAGCTAGTGCAGAGATTCGAGCGCTCGTCGTATGGAATTTTGGGGGATGGAGACTCCTAAGACGGTAGCAAGGGTTTTCATATAACAATCATGCAAAAGAATAGTGTGGACGCCATGGCTATTGACTGCAGCTTTATCAAAATAAATAAATGATAAGAACGGTGGCAAGAATATCAAATTGAAGATCGAACTCATATTTGAGGAGATTGTGAATATATACCATCTCTTACCAGTCCATCGAGTCAGCTGCAACAACTAGAGATCTACAAATGGAAAGCTTCATGCATGTAATCAAATCAGTAGGTGTTCATGATCGAAGAGCCATAAAATCTTAGAATATGAGACAGAAAATCCGAGTGAGGTATGTGTGAACATTTTGTAAGTTACTTGTACAAAAAAAATGAGCCAAAAGTCTGTTTAAACACTTTTTCGTTGAAGGAGCAACAGTCTGGCGTTTATTTTTTCTTTGTTTTTCATTTGGGTGGTGCTTGGTGTGTTTGGGTGATTTTAATCACAATCTATTAGATATCTGCTCTTTCTCAGAGTTTACTCAATTGCATGTTTGAAACACTTTTTAGCCATTTAATGTCTATGCACGGGTTCAATTAGCTGTATGGCACCTGCAAGATAATCTCTTTTGGATAGGGACAGTCCAGGTAAGGAGATACGCCGATCCATTGTCATGTAGGCATGCTACTTATTAATTGCAAAGAAATGATAATTCTGTTGATGATTGAAAGATGACGGAAGTTCTTGAGATTGAATTGAAGTGCTTCATTCGGTTTGTTTCAACCTTGGGGATATTTAGTTTATGAAGTTGTGCACGTGCCCAAATTTGAAAATGTCTATTGCAGAAGAGACTCATCACTTGCAAAAAGCGGCACATTAAACTATAGCTTACAATTGCATTAGAGATTGCCACCAAGAGAATAAACGACCATGAAATCAGAGCCATTTTGCTGCTAATTGCAGGTTTATATCAAAATAAAAATCATGGTGTTTATTTTTTTCATTGTCATAAATCAATTATAGGCATTCCCACGAAAATATATGGAGAGCATGTTGTTGATGTATTTGTAACTTTGGAAAGTATTTCATATATGTATATTGTATTCCTATAGAGATGTTATTATTCCTCTATACGGAAGTGTTTGTATTCCTATAGAGATGTTATTATTCCTCTATACGGAAGTGTCATCATTTATATTGTAAGTGTCGTAACTTATACTTGATGGGTTATTAGACCACACTGTTGGGGTCGGCCCTATATAAGTCATGTGGTTTAAAGGGTTATTAGACCACCCTATTGGGGGTCATCTCTATCAGCATTATGTTATGTGGTTAAGTTAAGTCCGACCTAGTAAAGGTTATTAGGCAAGTCAAGTCAAGTATAAATAGAGTGCGGAAGGCACTCTATTTGATCATCCACTTCTCACTCATACACTAATTGGAGAGTGGCGCACTATTGGAGGAGGAGAAGCTGCTGCTAGGAGTATATCTCTTATGCTTGGCTTTTGTATCATGGCTCTATCTATTTCTGAGGAAGTTGTGCGGTTTTTCACCTTCTTGGTTTTCCCCTGTGAAACTTTGTGTCTCTTGTGTGCTTTCATTATTGTGTCCATGATTGATATGCTGTAGATATGATGTACATGTTGTTCTCTCAGTTAAGATCCTAGATCAGATTGAAGTAAATTCTGAAAAACTAATATGGTATCAAAGCTAGCCTGAAAGAAGGCATGGTATGGCATTTATGACACTTGTTGCACTTGCAAAACTAGGGCTTGATATAGCAAAAACCAGTTATCGTAGCACTTTCGCTATAAATTCATTTCAGCAAGGTTTCAGGATCTGAAAATATTACAGGTTGAAGATAAGATTCCCATGTACCTTGTGTCCAAAGGAGAGCCTCTAATTCGTTGTAATTTCAAATTTATGATCTGTACAATATAGGGTTTCTTCCTCTTCCAGATCTCAGTCATAAACAGGTGACCTTGGAAAAAAGGTCACAACTTGGGATAGGAAGCTCCAAATGAAATTTCGTAAAAAATGGCAAGTAGGGAACGGACTTTATTTTCATAGATCCAATTATCAGAGGCCTAAATGGAACCAGGGACACGTGGCACTCCGTACAAGTTTGCTCTCCTGTTTTATCCCATAAACAGGTCACGTTGTGACACTTGGCATAACTCTCTCTCAGAGAATCCATTTGAGGTCAGACCTGTGGGGTTGGAAAGATAATAGGTCAGGATACCACAGGAAGAATGTTTGGGCCCTGTAGATCTAAAATTTTGGAGTCACACCAGAAACAATCAGGTGCATATATCTGTCAAAACAGAATTGGATTTTGAGCACCTTCATTCATGGCTCCGGAAATTAAGTGTTTCGGAGAAAGTTGGAATTTTTGTAATCAGAGACCAAGGCTGGATTCTCCTCATCAAAATCGAAATTTAGAGACCAAGATCAAATTTTTTGGTTGGGCAGAAGGCCGGGCTTGATCAAACCCTAGTTTGAGACTTTGATCGAAAAGGTGAAAAACTAGGGCTTCTGTAAAAATGGGAATTTTTGAAATATGTGACCATAGCTGGAAGCTCCTTGGAAAAATCGAAGTTTAGAGATTTGGATCAAACTATTTGGTTGGGTGAAGCTCCAAGAAACTCAAACCCTAATTCAGGGTCCTCCCCACTGAATCCGGAAGATTGAAATGCAAATTTGAGGGGTGAAACTTTGTAGTTTTCAAATTCTGAGTATACCAGGTTGATCAGATCATCAAGGCACATCTTTCTATCCTTTCAGAAGTTTGAATTTTTAGGGTTTCCCTGACAAACCCTAATCCATATCCAAATCTAGTTTCTAGAAATCAAGTGTATTGGGTTAATCCTAAAAGAGAATGGATTAGTCACCTGCATAAGTGAAGAGGTTCCAATTTCGCATTGCGCAGATCCATCATAAAGATTTCCATCTATCCACTCCCGGGCTCTATTTTGAAACTTCAAAGGGAGATGAGGCAAGGCCTTACATAAGAAGATTACAAGCAAACTCGACAGGTATGACTTACGGGTATGTTTTGAAATATGTTTATGATTAATTTTATGTCTGTCTTCATTAAGATTAGTAAAATCTTGATTAATTTTAGACTTGTCGTATCACCTTAATAAAAATATGAATGCATGATAGAAGATATTCATTGATTAGGGCTTTGACACTTATGATTGTACTAATACATTGTGGTGTTGTATGAGGTTGATGTTGTCCGCTAAACTTGAAAGGTACATCAAGAAAGACAAATCATGTTCTAGTTCAAGAACATATGACCATGGTGACATGAAGACAAAGATTCATCCATTGTCATGGATCACATAGAAGATCTACTTACGAGGTATGTATAATTTGGTTCCACAATGGTTAACTTATGAGATATGCAGGTTACTAGCACAAGTCATTGAAGAGAACAAGAAGACATCATGTGGGTATGTTAGACATAACCAACTAACATATTAATCCAGGTATGTTTTTTCTATATCAAGTTAGAATCCTACCTTGTGATAGGATCTCTTATATAAGTATACTTGGTATGATTGATAATGATTATTCATGAAGTTATAGGTTTGAGTAATCATGGGTTTAGGCATATTATGATTCTTACTTTGATTGATGATATGACTAACCAGAAAAGTCCTATGGTCAAATAGGAATATGCATGAGTAAAAGAATTGTGATAAATTATCTTTGTATGAAATGATCTTGACTATACATGTTTAAGATTACTTAGAATCATAATGTTTTGATAGTATTAAGATTATATTAATGAATGTATGTATGAGACCTCGAGGATAACACAATGATGATACTAGTAAGTATGCATAGTGATCGAGGATGGATATAAGTTCAAAGACAGGTAATCCAGGAAGCAAAGATCAAGAGGGAGCACACTCCAGTAGTTCCTGCAAGGAAGCAAATATTGAGAGGGAGTCCACCCTACAACCAAACAAAGATAAGTATTTGAATTGTCATTTCTTGCATATTTGTTTGTTTAAATAATATTGTTCAATGATGTATATGCTTATGTTCCTAGACTTAGGGTGTGTAGTTTGCATATTAGAATAATTGCAGTAATGAACAGTTTACTACTAATATGCATATGATGGCTAAGTGGCCTATGGCACTATACAACATTCCATTGTTACTTATCTAGAATGAAACCTCTTTGCTAAGATGTTGGGAGTTGTGCACACTCTTAACAATGTTCTGGTAGAGATTGGAAGGAATCTAGAAAGTTACGGGATATGGATAAATGTTGTATTGAAGCATTGGCTAAGATAATTGCATGATTGTATGACATATTTTCTTATGTGTAAGAATTTGTTCTGAAAACTATGAGATGTTTCTAATAATGCAATTTAACTTGTTTTGTAGGAAAGATCGTATACCATCACCTACAAAAGAAGGACTACAACATTTGTTCAGCAACAAAGTTATCTATTGAAGCTAATGAAGATATTGAAGTTCCCAGGATCTAGGAAAAATGCCATGATTGAGGAATACCAGTCGATCATGAAGAATGATGTTTGGGATACGGTCCCAAGACCTAAAGGGAAGTCTGTTGTGACTTCCAAATGGATCTATGAGATCAAGCATGCTGCAGATGGTAACATGGAGAAATACAAAGCGAGGTTTGTAGCTCGTGGCTTCTCCCAGAAACAGGGATTGACTATGAAGAGACTTTTGCACCTGTATCCAGGAACACTTCCATCAGATCAGTACTTGCTTTGCCTACAGTGATGAAATGGAAGATACACGAGATGGATTTCAAGACAACTTTCTTGAATGGTGTAGTCGAAGAGGAATTGTATGTGGAGCAACCACTTGGTTTTGAGACACATGACATGGAGTCATATGTGTGCAGATTGAAGAAAGCCTTGTATGGCTTGAAGCAAGCTCCTAGGACCTGGTATGGCAAGATAGACAGTTTTCTATCCAGTTTGGGATTTACCAAGAGTAAAGCATATTCCAACCTTTACTACAAGGTTGAGGAAGGAAATCGAGTGATACTACTTCTGTATGTGGATGCCCTATTTGTGACAGGTGAGGATAGATTGATTGCTGACATGAAGAGGAAGCTTGCTGCTGAATTCAAGATGAAGGACTTGGGGATGATGCACTATTTTCTAGGCATGGAGGTGTGGCAGAGTGCAGATAGAATCTTCCTTGGACAAGGGAAGTATGTAGTAGAGATCTTGAAGAGGTTTGGGAGGATGGCCTGCAAGGCCATGGCCACACCTATGGCATCGAACCTGAAGCTTATGTGTGATGCGTCATCTGATCCGGTTGATGTCACTGTGTATTATCAGATGATTGGGTCCTTGATGTACCTGACCAGATATTTGCTTTATAGTGAACACATTGAGCCAGTTCCTGACGGATCCCAGAGGTGTTCACTTGGTTGTTGTAAAGCATATTCTGAGGTACCTGAAGGGTACAATTGATTATGGGCTCAAGTATGATGCAAATCAAAAGTTTAACCTAGAGGGTTATGTTGATTCAAATTGGGCAGGTAGTGCTGCATATAGGAAGAGCACTTCGTGGTGCTGCTTTAGTATGGGATCAGGTGTGATCTTTTGGTTTAGCAGGAAGCAGTCCTGCATAGCACTGAGTACAGCCGAAGCAGAGTATGTTGCAGCTTGTTTGGCTAGTTGTGAGGCAGTATGGATCTGGGAGCTACTGTCTGAGTTATTTGATCTCCCATTAGAGGCTACTGGTATCTTTTGTGACAACCAAAGTTGTGGGAAGCTGTCCAAGAAACCGGTGTTCCACGACAGGTCGAAGCACATTGAGATCAAATATCACTATATCAGGGATATGGTGCAGAGAGGAGCAGTGAAGCTTTTGTATGTTGCAACGGATGAGTAGGTTGCATATGTGTTGATGAAACCACTTGCCAGAGTAAAGTTTGAGTACTTCAGGGAGACGCTTGATGTTCTTCAAATTGAGGACACTTCGAGGAAGAAGTGATGGGCACATTTGCAGAAGCCATTCCAAGCATGGTGAGAGGAGGATCCTTCCCATGGCTATGGATATAAGCGCTGGATGATGAGCATTAGGACGATGCTCCAGCTACTACTCTGTATATGCATCATGTTGGATGCTGGATATGATCAGTTGGATCATGCATTTGTATATGCATCATGTTGGATGCTTGATATGATTAGGTGGATCATGTATTTATGTATGTATTAGGTGGATACATTGTATGATCAGGTGGATCATGTATTTGTGTATGTATCAGGTAGATATATTGTATGATCAGGTGGATTATGTATGATGACATGTATCAGGTAGATACTTGGTATGCATCAGATGGATGCATTGTATGATCAGGATGATCATGGATGATGAGCTTCAGGATGTTGCTCCAGATGACATGCATCAGGATAATGCTATGATGATGATCAGGATGATCATGGATGACGAGCTTCAGGATGTTGCTCTAGATGATATGCATCGGGATGATGCTATGATGATGATCAATTTGATCATGTGATGATGTACATCAGGATGATGTATGGTGAGTATCAAGTTGATACTCCTCGGTCGTGGACAGGTTGTGCAAGGGTAGCATGTAATAAGTCCTGGAGATATGGATAGGTTGTGCTAGTCACATAAAAGGCCTCAGATGCTCTTTAGAGATCTTGCTTGGCAAGACACTCTTTTAAGGTTTTGCTAGACCACATGTAATACATCCTGGAGATCTGTACAGGTTGTGCTAGTCACGTAAAAGGCCTCAAATGCTCTTTAGAGATCTTGTTTGGAAAGACACTCTTTTAAGGTTTTGTGGGGACCACATGTAATAAGTCCTGGAGATCTGGACAGGTTGTGCTAGTCACGTAAAAGGCCTCAAATGCTCTTTAGAGATCTTGCTTGGCAAGACACTCTTTTAAGGTTTTGTGGTAGGGGTCACATGTAATAAGTCCTGGAGATCTGGACAGGTTTTGCTAGTCATGTAAAATGCGTCAGATGCTCTTTAGAGATCTTGCTGGGAACGACACTCTTCTCTTTTAAGGTTTTGTGATAGTCACATGTAAAAGATCCTAGGAGATCCGATAGGTTGAGTTGTGTGCTCGTAAAATTCCTGGGATGCTCTTTCGAGGTTTTGTTGACGCACGTAATCAGTCCTGAGGATTCCACAGTATGGCCAATGATGATGAAGACCTAAAGGTGTTGGTCCTACATCCAGTATGAAAAAGGACTAGCTCTGTAGAACTTCCTATGACAAGTAGATCGAAGATTGATTGAGATAGTAGTAGCAGTGACGATGACGATGATCTAGTAACGATGATTCGGAGAAGAAGACTTGTGCTAGCATATCTATGTCAAGAAATACCTTCCTAGTTAAGAGGGAATGTTGATGTATTTGTAACTTCAGAATGTATTTCATATATGTATATTGTATTCCTATAGAGATGTTATTATTCCTCTATACGGAAGTGTTATTATTCCTCTATACGGAAGTGTTGTCATTTATATTGTAAGTGTCGTAACTTATACTTGATGGGTTATTAGACCACCCTGTTGGGTCGGCCCTGTATATGTCATGTGGGTTAAAGGGTTATTAGACCACCCTATTGGGAGTCGACCCTATCAGCATTATGTTATGTGGTTAAGTTAAGGCCGACCTAGTAAAGTTCATTAGGCAAGTCAAGTCAAGTATAAATAGAGTGCGGGAGGCACTTTATTTGATCATTCACTTCTCACTCATACAGTCATTGGAGAGTGGCGCACTATTGGAGGAGGAGAAGCTGCTGCTAGGAGTATATCTCTTATGCTTGGTTTTTGTATCATGGCTCTATCTATCTCTGAGGAAGTTGCGCGGTTTTTCACCTTCTTGGTTTTCCCCGGTGAAACTCTGTGTCTCTTGTGTGTTTGCATTATTTTTTCCATGATTGATATGATGTAGATATGTTGTACATGATGTTCTCTCAGTTAAGATCCGAGATGAGATTGAAGTAAATTCTGAAAAACTAACACATGCAATGTCGTACATCCATGGAGACACATAGGTTTACTCTAATACAGTTGCAACATTGATTCATAACGTTTTGCTTGGCACATCTCATGATATTTATGGTATTTGGACTTTGTAAAGGAGGAATTATAAGGGACTGATATAATTCTTATTTACATTAAATCTTTGTAAATGAGGGTGGTTAAATATTTACAAAATTTTTATAAGGGAACTTATATCTTTTATTTTTTAATTTTTTTTAGAGTTGTAAGAGTCATTTTTTTTTAATAAAATTGAAGTTTTCGTATTATATCCTAAATTTGTCACAAATTGAATAAGGGTGCCTTAGGAATTGGATCCCTCTATCAAGAACCGAGAGGGATCAAATCTCTTGAGGTGCAAACCTCTCCTCTAAAATCTCCTTGAGTGCAATACCTAAGAAGAGGTTTGCACCTTGGGATATTTGATCCCTCTCAGTGCTTGATAGAGCCTAGGATTTGGATCTAGGCTGGTCATCCTAATCTCTCTCTTAGGTTGGAGTTTCCTTAAGTAGTACTTTTCTACATTTGACATGGCATATTTTCCAGTTGCATTGATTGCTTTTGGTCATCTACAGGCATTCATCTAATTCATTTGTTCCTTGTGGAATTATTTTGTTGACTTTGAAGGGCTTAGCTTTATTTCATTGTTTTGAGTTTAGGCATTGCCGATATTAGTTTCCTGTAGGGGGAATGTCAAATGAACTCTACAATACTATTGCACGTGTAATTAATGGAATACATGAAGGTAACTGATATTTATTATTGTCGTCATTAGCTAATTATCTAAAAACCTTTTTTTCTGCGTAGATTCTAGTATCTACTAGCATCCCATATAATTCACACACCTTGGAAACCTTACACTCTGGTAGGTATTGCAATTGGTGGGGATGTGTTTCCTAGTTCAACATTGTCTGATCGTGTCCTAGGTTTTAACAATATTCCACAGGTAAATTTAGAGTACAGGAGGATGGACCATCAAAAATAGCATATCAACAACAACAACTCAACTGTACTAGAAAATGGCATCACTACCCTTGTCAGTAGTAGTAGTATCTATTAGACACAATAACTGTTATAGTAGTTGGAATGCCTATGCGCCAATGGGTTGATTGATTGGCTATCTAATTAGTGTTCTGTATATGATCTGTAAGTGCAACAAAAGCTAGAATCCATAAACACTTCTACCATACACAAGTAGAGTGTTCATTCGACAACTAGATAGGGTCGATTGACTCCCTACTCTTTGTCCATATCTTAGTGGCTTTGAGAACTAGATGGGAAAGAAAGAATGATTTTGGAAGAATGCAAGATTAGCCAATTAAAACTTGAGCAATTATCTCGTGATGCTTGTTGTCCATGGAGTCAAGCCACCTCATTAGTAATATCTTGCTCTTAAATCCACTATCACATTATTATGCCATGGAGTTTACTAATGGGTTTTTCAATTTTCTTGATTCCTTTCTGAATTTTGGGATTTTTTATATTTGATCTTTTTGGTTTGGGATTCATATTTGTGTAAGACTTTTCATGTTTACCAATCTCATCTAGAAAACTCTAGATCTTTAAAGGTAGTTGGATCAATGTTTTTGATGTTTTTAATGTCATGCCATCCCCTTCATCAATTTTTGTTTATATTATTCTGACCTTTGGCAAGATGGTGTTAACTATTGGAAATTTTATTTTCATATCAATCCATAAGGAATTCTATTTAAGGGTGATAGCTCAATGGTAGAGCACCTGCCTTATAGGCAGGAAGTTGGTGGTGCAGTTCCACCCTGCCCTATTTATATTATGAAACCACTAAAAAGAGATAAATGGCTAAAAAAATGACCAAAATTTGCATATAAACGACCACCGTTACAATATGAGAGATAAGTGACAAAAAAAAGACCAAAATATGCATATAAATTACCACTTTTGATTTGGCGATCATTGGTAGCAAATTAGCGGTCATTTATCACATGACAAAAAATGTGGTCATTAATTGTGACAATTAATGACCAAAAATACGACCAAATATATGACCACGAGATAAGCTATAAATGACCAAGCTAAATATGACCACATTTTTGGTCGCGTGATATATGACCGCTAATTTGCTACCAGTGGTCACCAACTCAAAATTGATTATTTATATGCAGATTTTGGTCTTTTTTTGGCCACTTATCTCTCATTTTGTACTAGTGACATATGCACAAACCAACCAGCGTACACATACCTTTGGCACCAGGATCAATGAGCATACACATAAACAAACTAATGTGCACAGACCTTTGACATTGGGGTTTGTACTGGAAAAAATCCCCTACTTGGTAAAAACACCACTCTCAAAGATCCATTGTATTCCTGTGTGTCTTTAATGATACAATGGTTCACATATTTGATATGTGGTGTTGTTTTTGCAGTTATTTTTCAAATACAACATTTGAGTATGTGACATAAGGGCCATTCAAAATGCCCCACTTACCAAGGCCTTTTTTTGGTGGAAATTTGCCCTGAATCTGGTTGCCAAATTCTCAACCCTCGAAATTTATCGTGCCAACAATTGTAGACTACAATCTAGCAGGTATTAGGTCGTCTTTCACTCAATCCAGGTCAATTAATTTAATATTTGAGTAATGCATCACTCCAATTTCTAAATTCCGAGAGATTGTCATAAATGGGTTGATTTGGGTACCAAGCTACTGCGTCTTAAATCTTCAACATGATTAATTTCCATTGAAATTACAAATCTATATTCAATAAATCATGTATGTTTAGATAGATAGATAGATAGATAGATAGATATGGAGTTGATATTTTCCCCGAGGATTACTTCAGTTGGTTAAACCACATGCTCAAGACATGTTCCTGGTAGAAAGACCATATGTTCAGATATTCCAAACTAGTCTAGTGCCTTAGAGTTATTGTCCATAACTCTGGCTAGTGATTAAGTCACTATCTGTCCATATATTCTATGGAATAGAGGGGATCCAACATAATTGATGATTTTGCATTCTAAGTTTTGTGTATATAGAAAGAATATGATCCACACCTAAAGCTACCATAGACCATTTTAACCTTGGATATATTTAAAGCTCTTTGAATGATAAAAAAATCCAGGTGCAAACTTCCTGTTGATTTAGAGATTAAGGATTAAGAATCTAAGATGAATTATTGTTAGTTTATTTTCTATTTTAATATATATGGTTAACTCTTTTTTCTTTTTAATAGTTTAAGATCAACGAATTATTGTTAGTTTATTTTCTATTTTAATATATAGAGTGATTTTAGCTTCTCTAAATGCAATAAGATTTTCTAGGAATCACACATGGACACTCTTCTAGCAACCACATATGGACACTGTACAGGTATATGGGAAAACAACAAGTATGTTGTCACGGGAATATATGAATTTTGTTTTCAAAAATTTGTGTATGTTGGAACAGTCTACATTTTGTCATCGTTCACATTTGTTAAGGTTGAGATGTATCTCATATAGTCTGAAAGTAGCATAAAACACTAGTACAAAATGAGAGATAAATGACCAAAAAATGGTCAAAATCCGCATATAAATGACCACTTTTGAGTTGGCGACCACTGGTAGAAAATTAACGGTCATTTATCACGTGACCAAATATGTGGTCATATTTAACTTGGTCATTTATAGGTACTCTTGCGGTCATATATTTGGTCATTAATTGTCACAATTAATGACCAAATATATGACCCAATATATGACTGCAAGATAAGCTATAAATGACCAAGCTAAATATGACCACATTTTTTTCACGGGATAAATGACCGCTAATTTTCCACTAGTGATCGCCATTTGGTCATTTACATGCGAATTTTGGTCATTTTGGTCAGTTATCTCTCATTTTTGTAGTGGTCATTTATCTCTTTTAGTGGTCATTTGTAGTCAGTTTATTTGTGGTCATTTTTAATCAATATAAAAGACCAATTTAATCGTTTTATATATTTATACATGTTAATTATTTATTAGTATATGTCAATTATTAAACAATATAAGTTTTTAGTATGATATTATGTCTAAATTAGAAAAAAAAATCATACAATATTCATGCTCATCTAATACACATGTGAATCATGCAAAGTCACATTAGTTAATTACAACATTAAATCATATTTGCAAGTACAAACATATATAATTTTCAACCACGTAAATTATATTATATGAGATGTCAAGTATTACAATAAATATGAGTTTCCAACTTAATATCCACTAATGGACTAATATCAGTTTATGACAAAAATTATCTCCATACTTTACATGAAAATCATCTACATCGATGACTTTTCAAAATATTACAATGACCACTAATTGAATCTAGCTCCAACTTCAAATTCTCTCTCTATTTTGTGTTGATCTTCTTGTTGCTTCATACGGTTTTGTGCATTTTCCCTTGAAATTTTCACCCTTAATCTAAAAATAACATAAGATGGTCAAAACTACAAAATTATAAAATAAATACAACATGATAAAATAAATTCATTTCACGCCACTCGTTGAAGCACTCAACTTTTTAGAATGGTACAGTGGAAGAAAATTTCAGTCCAGTTTCAGTTTATCAGGTATACATGTGTTTAGAGAGCTACACAAGTCTGGAGATAAACTTTCCAAGGAGGGCCTGCTTATACATATATTTTTTTCCAAGGAAAAACATATTTTCTAAAAGTAGAACCAATCTTCAGGTACTCGGTGTATGATAAAAAAAAGAGATTTTGAGAAAGTTCCAAGCATGAACCTTCAGTTCTTCAACTTCTCTAAAAAGATACTATATGCACAAAATATACTTTCTAAACTATCAAAATTACTAAACTGTTCTTATACTGACATACTATTGACTTCTTCAATAAAACTAGACTCTAGAAATTACTACGTATGAATTGCCTACAGGTCCATCACTGCTTCCATTGCTTCCTTTAAAAATAACTAATAATATCAGTGCAATACATCCCTAAATTAAGAAAAGGCCTTCCCAACTCAAGTATGAAATATTTGACATAATCTCATTGTAGTATTATATTATTGTAAGATTAATTTAAATTATAATTTACAAGATGACCTCCAAACATGCTACCAAAATAGTGAATGGATTGTGCTCATATAAAGAAAGAAGAAACCAAACCAAACATATTACAAGGAGAAAATAAATGAAACTAAACAGACTTACATAGGCTACTCCTGATGGCTAAATCATATATAGTTGGCGCCCATCTCTATCATAACCTTGAAGGATAACTCTAGATCCAAAAGGCCTGTGGGTTTACAAATAAATGTCATGCTCAATGCAAAAAACAAAGGTTGAATCCCAGTCCACAATTCCAAATTCAACCATGCAAGAGAATTCTCATAATACTCCCTTAAAAAACATGAATAAAATGTTAAATGACAAAACATAGCTCTTTACTGACAAACACTGAATTCTAACCTTAGCCACCAATATGGTGTGCACAAATGCACATAATTGGCGACACGTTCACAAAGTTCCTTAATAGGGATCGATTCTCCATAAGTGCTGCAGTACCGTAGATATTAATAAATTGATTGTACCTCCAAAAAAGTTCCACATCTAAAAATTATCTTTGCTTTATAATATATAGGTGAAGCTTCATATCAAAAGAGTTCCAAAAATTTACTGGTGGGCACCATTATTAAAACTAATTATAATAAACCAGTAATTCATACTTTTCATAACTAGTAGCCTTTGATTTAGCACGAGCCACAATTTGCCTACTTTCTGCCACTAATCTAGCCACAACCTGTACAACACATTACTTTATGAAATAATTAAAGTTTGGTATAAAAGAAAAAAATCATAGGTTCATTAAAAGGAAAAGCAGAGCTACAGACATATATGCTCAAAATCCTCTTCTCCATTTATCAAGTCTCTAACTACAGGTCCTTCACAACTTTCCATATTTGGTCCACTCACAAGTATGCACTCTCTTTTAGTTTTGATCTCCCAAGGGAGAATTTGTGCCCTCTAGATGAGACACATTCCCCTTTGTGGACAGGTTCCACAAGATTGTAAACACAATAATTATGACCAATGTCCATCCCCTTAAGTGGACATCACTAGCTCAGTCAAGATAGGTTTTTATCAAGGCTTTACATAACTCTTTCTCAGCAATGTAAATGAGTACTTTTTATCAAATAATAAGTAGACTTTTTTCCTTGTGAAAAACAGTTTATGAAAAATATCAAGGAATAGTGTAGATAAGTCAAAGGATAAGATGGAAAAAGAAGAATTCCATTGCCAAAACAATAAGGGGACAAAGAAAACCATTTGTGATATTTGTATTAATATGTACATTTATGGCTAGCGGTCAAACAGACTTTGAGTGATCGAGGATATGGATCTTTCAAACCACACCAAGACAAGTTGGCTCCAAAATATCTCGCAACAAAAGTAAAATCAATAGAAGTTATATGTATTCCATCCATATGGATGTGTTGTTCGTAACGGTGTCATACAACTCCTTTACTCCACCATGGTTGTGATCACTCACAAAGGCTATGTGTAGGACATAATTTCTCCTTGGTATTTCAATTTGTCCTTCTCATGATAAATTCCTCACTCGATGGTTCCTCTCTTGTTTCCATTTTCTAATAGTTCAATATTTTCCTATAGTTTCCTAAGTTAAATTCCATACCCTCAATGATATAAAATATTTTCCCCAATATTGTCTATAAGTTATATTTCGTACCCTCAACGATATATTCATTAACACAATATGGTAGCATTGATTTCCACTATGCATTCCATCTCATCTTGTCATCCTCAAATACTTTTCATTGTGGATTGTGATATGACATCTATGCAATTATCAAACCCACATGTATAACAAAGGAGATCTAAAATAAAGTGCCACATGTATAATCATCTTTCTTCCAACCATAAATGAGGACATCTATAAATGAATTAGAATCTATGCAATAGAGCTATGGGAAAAGAGTTGTAGCAATGCAAAAATCGGGAAATATTTAGAGTGCAATCATATGGTAAGCAATATCACTTCTAGTCTAAGTTGGCACTCTGTTTTAGTTGTTGATAGGTTGATGAACTAGCATGCCAAACATGAACTTTTACTATCCTATTATTCATTCTAATATAGGGTGTATTGAAGCATTACCAGTTAATATGATAATTAAATCTCTAATCCTAGGTTTATTGCGCCTTAGAACTTCTTCTAATAGCAATATATTGATGTATAAGGTAACTCATTGAGTGTTATTTACAATGACACTAGCAAGCTTTATCTAAATAGCTCTCAATTGATAACAGTTACTTACCATTTGGTTTAATATCCATAACTGAACACATAATACTATTTTTACTTGTTTAAGTTCATTGGTTCCAATAGCTGCTACTTATCAGGGGCAACACATTTAACTTGGATTATTACACTTTGATCACTCTATGTTAGTCTTTTTATTTATATAATAATAGCAGCTCAGTGAATGACTAACCATTGTAGCATAACCCCTATTAATCTATCAACGAGTCACAATAGGAGTTGTATGGATGGATTTGAGTACACAAACAGAAATGCCAATAATAGAGTAAATATGACATCAAGATAGCATAGAATTAAGTACTTAGACGAGTGGTTAGCCCATAAAGTGGGAAGTCCTTAATCCATGTTCATAACTCTGAATCCCATCAAATATGCAAGGTTAGTCCAAAATTGGCGTTTCCATCAGCTCTAACATCCAATTCTGACATTTCATTGTCGTTTCCTAGAAGGCCACGCTCCATATATGGAATGTAGTCCCGAAAACTGTGGCAAGTTCCTCGTGGTTGTACAATAAACACAGTTTGTGGCTGACAATTACACAATACATGCTAGTTGTAGGCTTGCAACTTAAATCTGTGCAATAAATATGCGTTGCTATCAATTTTTGGCAATTTTATATAGGTCAATGTTCTCACATGGAGGCCACACATTATATGCAAACTACCCTCATGAAAACACCAAAAGAAACTATAAATGAAAGTCATTGCAACAGAAAAGGAGGTTGATTTCCTCATCCATTCACAATTCTTCCATAAACACACTATTCATGTGATAATTCTCACACAAATACAACACACCTAATGATTCAACAACATAAATTCTCATATATGTGTATTTTATCTTGATATTTCCCATACTTTGTTGTAGTGCCATGTCTTTGCCACACCTCAAGATTGGTACAGGGCTATTTAGATAGTTTTGTTTTTAGCATGCTATAAACATGGTCTATATTTGTTCCCTTATGATAGATTTCAAATATGCATTTTAGATTCTTTAAATGGCATATATTTTATATTTAAGGAGTTTAATAGATTCTACGCAGTCAGCTGTCTTATAAGAATAGTCATATATATTGATTTCAAATTTTGCAGAGAAAATATGATAATATTTCCTTACATATAAAGACAATAACAAGTGCGCCATTTCCACGAGGCTCTCCCTTGGCATCATATATCTTACAAGAATAGTCATCTACATTGATTTCAAATTATGCAGAGAAAATATGATAATATTTCCTCACCTACAAAGACAATAACAAGTGCACCATCTCCAAGAGGCTCTCCCTTGGAATCGCTTTGCTCAATTCTCAAGGGAAAAGAACACACCACAACACCGCACAGTCAATTTAAAATTAACTGCGCAGTAAACAAACTTTTCTTTTGCTGCGAACTTTGACGGAAACCCCAGCTTAGCAAAAGACTTTCACTTCGCCAAGCATTTACTTCACGAATATTACCTTCGTGGAACTTTACTTCACACAAATTTAATCGCACCAAATTTAATTCGCACCAATGCGATATGAGATATGCCTAACCTTATGCGATATGCTTAACAATACTTTGCGGACTTCTTGATATGAGGATATCTTTTACTTCACATAACTTCGGAACTTTGTAGCGGACTTGTTGACATCGACAAACCTATTCTTAAGCAAATATTTTAATAAAATATTCCTTGCTAAAACATAAGAACGGAAGAATGAAGATTATGTCGAAGTTACTCCGCGTTAAACTAAAAACATTCACCGCCGTGAAATACTTGGAATTCTTGATTTCTTTTACTAACAGTAAATGTAAACAACATTTACGTAGATGAATATGAAGAAGATGTGCGACATGTAATGACAACCATTCTTGAGAATGAACACAAAATAACTATTGACTTATATATTACCGCAGTAAAACAAGTAACATTGCCGCAATACAAAGAGATGGTAAATACTTCAATCTTTCACCATTTTACGCAGAGCTTGGGCTCCTCATACATTTCACGATGAACTTCTTCTTCTTCTTTCACTTCTACATCTCTTACTAATCTACTGAGATTGATTTATATTTATACATAAACTTGGGATCGCTTCGCCTGGAAACTATTGAACTTCATTAAAGACTTTAATAAATTTCTACCTAAGAATTTCAACTTGCGGAATACAAACGCGGCTTAATAAATACTATGAAGAGTGCACGAAGCCTTCTGACAGACTGACAGACTGTCTGACATCTATGCGATACAGCAGACTGAAAAAATGTCTAACGGGGTGACTGATAGATCCAGCACGAACTAGATGCGCATTCAACTCGTAAGTATATTTCTCCAACACTCCCCCTTAATTATGAGTTGATGACAAAATTTTACAAAATGTTTCAGAGCTGAAACATGCTCTGTGCATGACAAAGTTCACTGTGCAGAACTTGTCACTCCTGAACAACTTCACAAATATTGTAATGTGTCCCTCGCCAATGGTTTTGTGAATATGTCTACCACTTGATCTTCGGACCTGCAAAATTCTAAATAGATTTCCTTGTTATTTATCAATTCTCTGATAAAATGATACCTTGTGTCGATGTGCTTGGTTCTTTTGTGGTACACATGGTTCTTTGACAGTACGATAGCTGAATTGTTGTCGCAGTAAATGATTGTGGGTTCTTGATGGTTCTGCGACAGGTCACTTAACATCCTCCACATCCAAACGGCTTGACATGCAGTGCTTGTAGCTGCAACATACTCTGCTTCTGCTGAAGAAAGAGTTACGATCGGTTGCTTCTTTGAAGCCCATGATACAACACCTGTTCCTACATGAAATGTATTGCCAGATATGTGTTTTTTGTCATCTATGCTGCCTCCATTGTTGTTGTCTGTGTACCCAATGAGTTTTTTCTATAGTTGAATACAAAATACTGAAGTCGTTTGTTCCATTTACATGCCTCGGAATTATTTTACCTGCTTGCCAATGCGATTCTTTTGGTGTCTCCATGAATCTTGAGATTAAACTGACTCCATGCATGATGTCTGGCCTTGTCCCTATAAGATATATAAGACTGCCAACAAGTATTTTAAACAACGTAGGATCTACATTGGATCCGTCATCATCCTTGCTCAATTTCAAACCTATTATCAATGGTGTTGGTGTTGTCTTGCAATTTATCATCTTAAATCTGTTTAAGACATCACTTGCATACTTCGACTGAGATATAAATATCCCATTTTCAGTCTGATGAACTTCAATACCCAGAACGTACTTCATATGCCCCAAATTAGTCATTTCAAATTCACTTTCCATGATTGTTCTAAATTCTTCTATGCTGAAATCACTAGTAAGTATTAAATCATCTACATACAAGTAGACGATTAGCTTATTACCTTGCTTGTTGATTTTTGTGTACAGCGTTGGCTCACATTCACTTCTGTGAAATCCATTCTGAATCAGGTAAGAGTCAATGTGACTGTACCAAGCTTGCAGAGCTTGCTTCAGACCATAGAGTGCCTTTTTCAGTCTGTATACTCTATGTCCTTGTCCTAAAACTTCATAGCCTTGTGGCTGCTCCACGTATACTTCTTCCTCCAAATAACCATTTAGGAACGTGGACTTAACATCCATTTGATAGACATGCCATTTATTTTGTGCTGCGATGGCCAAAATTGTTCTAATAGTGTCCATTCGCGCTACAGGTGCAAAAGTTTCATTGAAGTCTATGCCAGGTTGTTGTGTGAATCCTCTTGCTACCAATCTCGCCTTGTGCTTCTGCACATTTCCTTCAACATCTTACTTGGTTTTATAAATCCATTTTATGCTTATCACATCCTTGTCATTAAGAACATCAACTAGTTCCCATGTTTGATTCTTCTCTATGCATTATATTTCTTCATTCATGGCTTGTGCCTAGACTTCATCTTCAACTGCTTCTTCGTATGTTAGCAGATCATTAATTTGAGAAAATAATGCAAAACATCAAAATGAATTAGGTGTACCAGTCTCATAAATCTCACGCATACTTCTTGTTCTTGGTGGAGTTTCTGGTGTCGAATTGCGCGAACTGCTTGATGGATTTTGTTGCGCACTTGCTGTGCTAGTCGGAGTTGCTTGGGATGCAACTGATGTTGCAGTACCTTGTGCTGAAACATGTTGCGTTGTCCTGGGAGTAGACGGAGCTGCAACATTCTGCTTTATATGCGGAGTCTCAACCACATCTTCTGCGATGTCATCATGTTCGATATGCAACACGATTTTAACATTCTTCTCTACGGTTCCATCCCATGCTTCATTTTCAACAAACTGAACATCACGACTGACGATAAATTTTATTGCAACAGGATCATACAGCTTGTATGCTTTTGTGTCTTCAGAATAACTAATAAAAATGCATTTCTGTCCTTTATTGTCTAACTTCCTTCTTAACTGATCTGGAACATGTGCGTATGCTACACAACCAAAAACTTTCAAATGCGAAACACTATGTTTCATACCTGTCCATGCTTCCTGCAGAACTTTGTTCTTCATGCTCTTCGTCGGACATCAATTCATGATGTAAACCACAGTTGCCACTGCTTCAGCCCAGTATTCATTTGACAGACGCATCGCTGCCAACATGCTGCACTCCATTTCCATAATGGTTTTGTTCTTCCTTTCTACGATGCCATTCTGCTGCGGTGTGTACCGCACAGTGAATTGTTTTTGTATGCCATGGTTTTTTCAAAAATTCAAGAAATCATTTGAAACATACTCACCTCCTCTGTCTATTCTCAAAATCTTGATGCTGTAACCACTCTGCTTTTCCACGAGTGTCTTGAATTGCTGAAAACAATCAAATGCATCAGATTTATGCTTTAGAAAATAAAACCATGCTTTTCTTGTGAAATTGTCAATAAATGTGAGAAGATCAGTGCATCCTCCCATGGACGGTGTTTGCATCAGTCCACAAATATTTGAGTGCACAATTTCAAGTGGTGCACGAGCTCTGTATGACTTTCCAACTGGAAAAGTCTTTTTATGCTGCTTTCCAAAAATACAGCCTTTACAAATTCTCTCTGGATTTTCAATCAATGGAAATCCTTTCACCATGTTCTTCATGTGTAGTAGCTTCATCCCACCAAAGTTTAGATGTCCAAATCTAAAATTCCATAACCAGGATTCATCCTTCATTTCTATTTGAAACGCAGCTTGCATTATGCTGCCTCTTTCTTCTTTGTCACTGCGAACTTCTGCTCCTTTTCTTTCTGTCTTGAACACAGCTACAGAATTTTCATTCTGACTTTCATGAACAGCATGAGTAGTTTTACCTTTGATGATTGGTGTTATCCTCAAAGGAAATAAGCGATTGCTTGTCATCGGCACTCTAGCAATTAACTAATTGCTTGGGTATATGTCTTTGATCACACAATCCTTTCCTATCATGTGAACTCTGTAACCTTTCTCCATCAGCTGTCCAATGCTCATCAAATTATGCTTTAAACCTTGAACATAATAAACATCAGGCATAAATTTCTGCACCCCCTGTTTTGTTAGAATATCAACAGTACCCTTACCCAAAACAGTGACTTGGATATTGTTTCCAAGTGTTACATCAGTTTGAACTGATTTATCTAGGCTAGAAAATAAACTTAAATTACCAGTCATATGATTGCTACACCCTGAGTCTAAATACCATATTTCATTTGGACTTTCTTGGATGGCATTGCACTCCGGCAATGATGCGCATGCTAAGAAAAGTGAAATGTTCGCAGTGTTGTTGCTGCCTGAATGAGTTTCACCTTGCTTTCCTTGGTCATACTATTTCTTCATGCATTCATATGCGAAGTGTCCATACTTCTTACTGTAATGACATTGAATTTTTTATTTATCATACCTTTTCCCACTTGGCTGATTGGGAGTTTGATTCTGGCCTCTACCAACGACATGTGCAGGACTGCTGCTGTGACCTCCTCTAAAATAAATTCATCCTCTGCCTCTAGAGATTGATCTTCTTCTGCCTCTACCGCGACTTATGGATGACTGTGCTGTGAATGCACCTTCCAGCGATGTATCTGAACCGTTGATTCTATTTTCATGATTGAGTAATGAGGCTTGCAACTCATCAATAGTAAATGTGGATAGATCTTTGTTTTGCTCCAGGGTTACAACCAAAGATTCAAATTTCTTTGGAAGAACTCTAAGAAATTTTTCAACAACCCTTTGGTCACCTAGAGTTTCTCCATGAGACTTTATTTGATTAACCAAACCAATTACATGAGTATAGAATGAGTCTACGGACTCTGTATTTTTCATTGATAGAGATTCAAAATCTCTTCTAAGAATTTGTAGTTTGGCAGTTTTTATCTTGTTCAAACCTTGGTATGCTTTTTCCAGCGCGTCCCACGCTTCCTTGGATGACTGTGCTACTGCTACTCTTGGGAGTATTGATTCATGTGTCACTTGATGTATGTGGAACAACGCCTTTCCGTTTTTCTTCCTATGTTCCTTCAGAACATCCTTCTCAGCTTGTGTGAGATTGTTGTATGCTGCTAGATTTGTTGGTTCTGCATAGCCATGCTGGACTATTTCCCATACATCTTGACCTTTGAACAAAGCTTTCATAGTTAGCGACCAATATTCATAATTTTTACTGGAAATTATTGGAGTTTGCAAATTACTAGAAGTGGAAGCCATTTTTAATCACTCTTCCCTTATGTAAATAGAATTCTTACTTGTCGTAAACCAGGCTCTGATACCATATCGAGGGAAAAGAACACACTACAACATTGCACAGTCAATTTAAAATTAACTACGTAGTAAACAAATTTTTCTTTCACTGCGGAGTTTGACGGAAACCCCAACTTAGCAAAAGACTTTCACTTCACCAAGCATTTATTTCACGAATATTACCTTCGCGGAACTTTACTTCGCACCAAATTTAATTCGCACCAATGCGATATGAGATATGCTTAACCTTATGCGATATGCGATATGCTTAACAATACTTTGTGGACTTCTTGATATTAGGATATCTTTTACTTTGCATAAATTCGTAACTTTGCGGCAGACTTGTTGACATCAACAAACTTATTCTTAAGCAAATATTTTAATAAAATATTCCTTGCTAAAACATAAGAACAGAAGAATGAAGATTATGTCGAAGTTACTCTGTGTTAAGCTAAAAACTTTCACCATCGTGAAATACTTGGAATTCTTGATTTCTTTTACTGACAGTAAATGTAAACAACATTTACGCAGATGAATATGAAGAAGATGTGCAACATGTAATGACAACAATTCTTGAGAATGAACAAAAAATAACTATTGACTTATATATTACCGCAGTAAAACAAGTAACATTGCCTCAATACAGAGAGATGGTAAATACTTCAAACTTTCACCATTTTACGCAGAGCTTGGGCTCCTCATACATTTCATGATGAACTTCTTCTTCTTCTTTCATTTCTACATCTCTTACTAATCTACTGAGATTGATTTATATTTATACATAAACTTGGGATCCCTTCGCCTGGAAACTATTGAACTTCATTAAAGACTGTAATAAATTTCTACCTAAGAATTTCAACTTGCATAATACAAACGTGGCTTAATAAATACTATGAAGAGTGCATGAAGCCTTCTGACAGACTGACAGACTATCTGACATCTCTGCAATACAACGTACTGATAAAACGTCTAATGGGGTGATTGATAGAGCCGTCGTGAACTAGATGTGCATTCAACTCATAAGTACATTTATCCAACAAATTCCTCATGTTATTCCTGTAAAAATTGAAGAGAACCTATCCGATGATAGAAGAAATGGTGTAGTTGTAGAACCTTCCAGTGCTTCTAAACCTATACGATTGCTAGAGGCTGGTGTTGGGTCTAGGGAAGAAAATACAAAAGAAAGGGAGAAGGATTCCGAGGAACAACCTGAAGAGGCGGATTGGGGTTATTGCACAGAAGATCAAATATGAGAGGACCTTTTATTAAAGAATCTTGAGTATGTCTACAAGGAAGCAATATGTAAAAACACAACCCTTGGGTATACTACATAGGAAGCTCTCAAGGGTATGCTATGAAATGGTCACTACTATGGGAGTAGTGATGTGCTTTCCAACATTGTTAACAATTCATTGGCTTATTTGAATAGCGGTTGCAGTGATTGCTTTGATGAATCTGATATTTCCTTTGGAGAGCTAAAATAGCTAGAACAATATGTGTTGACAGGACTGGTGTGCTTGCTTCGCCAGGTGCGACCACAATTGAGAAAAGGGAATGCTATGTAGTGCCTCCTTATGAGTGATCTTAATGTTGGTCGGGCAAGCAAATTAGAAATTCCTTCATTACCACCTGGCGATGGAAAAACTATGATTAAAACCAATGGGAATGGATCATCTCCTTCAATAGTGATTTCTATGTCATCACCCATGATACCATCTTGTTCATCTTCCAGTTTTGTGCATGTAACTGAAACTTCAGAGCCCTGTAGGATGTGTGCTGAAACAAAGAAAACATCTGGTCTGAATTTGTCACAAGCTAGTACAACTGCTATTGATACATCATCTTCAGCACAAAAAGGTTTCACATTTTATGTCAGGACATCACATGCACCTTCCACAACCATGACTCACTTTACCCCAAGTGTTGGTCTCTCTCCTTCTATGAAACTAGCTCTGTTGTAGAAGAATGCAACTACATTGTTCTATGCCCGGTTTCTATCTAATCGGAAATCCAAATCAAATTTATGATCACGATCAGCTGACAACAATAGTGAATGTTTGGCTCCAACAAGTGGGGTGCAAAACATACAAACTGGATCATGGAATTTCTCTAAGAAGAATTGGGTTTTAAAAGGAGACCTTATTCACACTGAAAATGCAACTGATGCAACTAGTGAAGTCACTATAGGTACATAACTGCCTTTAGGGATAGATTCTATTGTGGATGTAGGAAAAAATCAATATAGAGGAGAGACTGTAATGTACCCAATACACATTTGAGCTAGATTTTGCTAACTGTGTGTAAATTGATTCATGATTTTTGTCAAATACTTCAGTAACACCCTTCACTATATCACTATTATTTATTTAATGGTATGTGGTTAAGTGCTTTCATCAAACAATTATGCTACAACCTTCTTATATCACTGCTTGATTTTTTATTCACTTAATAAGTTTCAAATCCCATTCAAGTCCATATTAAACACAACTAGACACACCAATTTTTTCTTTAAAATGCATTAAATACCAAGAAATCGTTATAGCACTCAAGGAAAGGTATGACATTGATTTAAAAGCCTATAGTAGTGATGAAATAAAGTGGATAAATTAGTTTTGTTGCATATTTTGCAAACCTAGGAAGTGTTGAAGGTGACTGCTTCCTCTTTGATGGTAGAATAGCCCTTAGAATGCCATGTTTGACTAAACTGATGTGTTGAAAGCTTGGAACAATAAGCATAGAATCCCAGCTGAATAATACAGTCCCCTCTTCATATATGGAATAGCTCCTCAGGACCATGCATGGACTGAATATAACAAGAACTTGAAATAACAGAGAATACCCACAATAGACACAACTAGAAACACCAATGAGGCCTCTCTACCAATGGAATGAATCTTCAAACTAGTGATTACTCCTCCTACCTTGTACCGTGTGATAAGAGAAATGCTTGGGACCACAAATAAAATAAGCAGCAGTATCAATAGATCTAGTCACCGTATAACCCCCTTCTCCTTAGAAAACTCATGCGTATTGACACATGTTCCCTCATAGTGATGTGACTTCCCTTGCAATGGATGAATCGGCTCCCATTCATGCACAAACTGAGTCTCACTAAAAGTGCGACCTGTTCTTTTAAGTAATGGAAGTCAAGATAGGAATGTGCCCTCACTCTTCACCCACAAGAACTATGAAGCGATCAACTGGTGTCTTTAGTTGGAAAATGCAACAATAACACAATGATAAACGTATGTAACTTTGATCATGCTCTCAGCTGGTGTGACCTCATCCACAAATGCGCCCTCCTTAAGAAAATTAGTAAACTTTGCCCCCAAACTCCAAAGATCTGAAACAAACTGATATCCAAGCACAGTAGTGAAGAAATAATCAAAAACCTATCTCCCGCACCACAGTCATTATGTAGTTAATTATAAATTGTATTTTATATTATATAAAATTGTTAAATTCAAATCTCTTGCCCCAACTTTATATAGTCATTTTGTAGTTAATTATAAACTATATTTGATTTTATATAATATTGTTAAATTTGAATTTGAAAAAAACCTAGAGAGTTTTGTTTATAATATCATGGTATAAATAATTTAAATTAAAAAAGAGAAAAATGGTTACTATGAAAAAAAAGTTGTCGGCCCACTAGCGTAGAACAGACGGTGAATAGGTGTAATATTAAGGTAGTCCTTGTGTTAGGTCACTTATTCAAAACTCCATGGGTACTAGCTTACAATATATATATATAGATATATATCGTCCTTGGGGCGTAGCTCAGGTGGTAGGAAGATTTGGCTGTTTCACTCCCCACCCGGGTTCGAATCTCGTCGGGGACATTTGCAACTTGGGATCCCTTGTATGTAATGAATTATTGGGATGGTGAGTCGTTTATTGTGATTGGCCCTCTCGAGGGTTGTTTTTTCTCGTTCATGTATACTTTCCTAGCGAGTATAAGATATATTCCCAGGTGGACGTAGCCATGGTATTAACTGGGATTTCATAGTGAACCAGTTTTCAAATATATATATATATATATTCCAAGAGAGAAAAAATCAGGGAAAACCAAATTGATAACCCTTATCGCGATTCCAAATTTAGGAAGCCTCTGGATTGACAAAGCAGGGCCTAGGTCTTGGGACATCTCCCTTGTCAATTGTCAATGTTAAAGGCCTAAACTCGAAACTCAAGTGTTCACAAAAAAGTAGTTTTGGCTTCCCATCCATCATCCTTAATACCGCAGTCAAAACAACCTCTAAGACATTATACATAGCCCCAAGTTGAACCCAACATAGTACATTTGAATTTTAAATTTGGAGTGTAGTCCTTTCATTGTGATAAAAAAAGACACCCTAGTCCTACTACCAATTCCAAACATTCTCTACATTTGCGAGGATTGATTGAAACAATATAGAATTGTGCCCTCATGGCTAGTGTATGGCAGTCTAACTAATGGCGCTTTCCTATCATTATTGATTGCTTCCCGATTTAGGATATAGAGCTTTGGCACCCAAATTGGCTTAAACTCTTGGCTTGGTTACTATATGTCTTTGTGTGTTTCCTAGAAGCTTCGGCCCAAATTGGGATCTCTTCTATACATCCCTCGATGGTTTTGGGGTTGCCTAGAATTAATCCCATGTCCAAACCGACACTTGTTGTCCAAAAGAAAATTCACATATAATTAGTTTGACTTTCTTTCATGACAAATATTATCTATGCTTGGTGTGCCAAAATACTATGTAGTTGTTTGCATCTTAAATTTAATGAAAGTGGGAACATGTACAAAGTGTAGGCATGCAGGTTAATATGAGTTCCATGCTAAGTGGTATTTAAAGCTTCACTTAATCCCCAACATGAGATATGAGTGCTATGTTAAGTGGTATCCGACGATCAACGACGTCTAGATGGTCGTTTAACACATCCAACAACCGTTAAAAGAATTTTACAAAAATGGAGGCTTTTATTCTTTTCAAAATGGAGGATATTGGCAATCTTTTGCAGGGGAGAGACCCGAGGGGAACTTTATAACTTTCCCAACTTAGGCATGAGGATAACCATGATGAATTGATGCATATGGATAATTAATAGAGGTTTTGAAATTGACAATTTTTAGCTAACATCGTGATGATGCAAAATACATGAACTTGTCGAAACTTTAATAGACTGCCAAGAGGGTCAAATGACGATGGTTTTGTTCAAAAAAATATGAACGTAACCAGTATGACAAGCCAAACATAATGACACCAACTTCACAATATGACAATTCCAAGAGGGAAAGACATGAACAAATATCCAAGACTTGACTCAACCACACTATGATGATGCACATGACGCAACTTGGCGGAATTGTCGAAGGGATAATACGAAAGAAAAAATGGTGAAATAAGATATGGACATGACAAGCACATCGAAATGGATGTGACAGTACAAATGAAATGATCTTGCAAAAAATTTCAGTAAGTTTTCCTATGGCATCATGTTTCCACACTAGCTCGTGTCTCTGAATCCATCTACAATGTTACAATTTACTAAATTTCAACACTGCGGATGGATTCAAAGATCTCTGAATCCATCCGCAGTGTTAAAATTTAGTAAATTGTACAAATTCATTGTCAAAATTGTAATTTTCAATTTTCAGAGTGACACAACTAAAAATCACCAAATAAACGACCAATTGTTATTTGGTCATTTTTAATTTAGGCTTGTGTTACTTGCGATATCTCAGTTTGGGATGGTTTTTATTAATGCGTGTACCACAGATGTATTGAAAATTAATTATGATACCTTGGGAAGGATGTAAAGCTTATAAGCAAATTGCTTATGCTCCAAGAACAAAAGTCTACATATAAGGTCGTTAATGTAAGTGGTGCAAATATGCTTCATGCATTAATGTTGAGCTGTGACACACGAGGGGGTCTACAATTTACTAAATTCTAACAATTAAAATTTAGTAAATTGTACAAATTTATTGTCAAAATTGCAATTTTCCATTGTTGGAATGACACAACTAATAATGACCAAATAAATGACCAATTCATATTCTTAATATTATTGTTCTGTGGTCATTTTTAGTTTAGTTACTTGTTATCTGGCCATATATTTTATCCCATGACCCAATTGGTCATTCTTCTGGTCATTTTTAGCTGGCTCACTCAAGTTTGGTCATTTATACCTTGAAAAAACTATGGTGACCAAATTTTTTGGTCACCTGGTCATTTATCTCTCATTTTCTACTAGTGAAAAGATTGCATTCTTACAATAAACTAGTGAGCACATGCATTCTGGAAATGTGAAATCATAATATAAACAAAAGAGTTTATCAAATACAGTCAAGGTTTTTAGTATATTCCCATTTGTTTCCTATGGATATCTTTGCAACAATAGCTTCTACTAAATTATCAACCTTTTGGAAGACAAATTATAGACAGGTAGTAGATGCTTTACTTGTGATGCTCTTTTTCATTATTTATGTGAAACAATATAAACTTGCTTCCTCCACGTTTTCTTGGTTTGTTGTTTAAAGTGAGTGTTAGGTCACATCTTAGAAGGCATCAATGCCTACCCTTTGCTTTTGGTTTGAACATGGCTTACTTGACCAATATCTTGTTTTACACAAGTGCTGAAATAAACACGTTGTAATCGGAATGCAAACCTTTCAGTGCGATAGTTACTTGATCAGTACTATCTACTGCTTCACCTATAGCTGCCAAGCTATCACTCAGATCTTTGATACAATAAATAAATTTACTTACTCCTTCATTTGCTTCCATCTTGATTGACAACAGTTTGGTCTTCAAAAACAATATGCGATTTGCATCAGTTGTTTCATATAGTGTTTTAAGCGTATCCCATGTCTTTTTAGACGTGTCACAATTTCTGATGTGAGGGATAATCTTGTCTTGCACAGACATTCGCAGAGTCACCTTGGCTTTGGCTTCCCTTTTGTTCCAATCTGGAACAAGTGCAGGATCTGCGGGCTTCAACTCAGTGCCATTCACAATCGTCCAGCCACCGAATAATTCAAGAATAGTTTGCAGCTTAAATTTCCAATTGACATAATTTTCTCCATTCAATTTGGAGGCTTCATTGATATATGTATCAGCCAACAGCTGTTGGGAGGTGGCAGCCATTGCAGTTAAACTCAGAATAAAAAAAATGTAGTAGATACCTTTACACCGCTGATTTGCAGCCAAAGAATGCAGTACCGCCCTCGGGAATACAACACCGGTGTGGTAGAAGCTGAGAAAAATACCACGTAAGTCCTGAAAGTACCGCGCCCTAGCAGTGGATGAATCCGCGGTAGTGCTAAAGTACCGTGCTGTAGCAGTGGCGAATCGCGCGGTAGTGCTGCTCCCCAGCAAACTGGCGGTTCACTTCCAGCAGTAGCGATCACTTCAAATGCCCCCGATCTCCCGACAATACACACATCTTTCAAACAAATGGTGGCTTCTCTTGCTAGCGAATTCATTAGATAGCAGCGGATCCTCTTAGTGGCCTCCACGCATAGCTAACCAAAAAAAATATTTCAAAGCTCTCGGCACTTACTCAGCTCTGAGTGGGCAGCGATTGTCACAATTGGGCTTCTTCAGCAATTGATAGCAGCGGATCCTCTTAGTGGCCTCCACGCATAGCTAACCAAAAAAAATTTCAAAGCTCTCGGCACTTACTCGGCTCTGAGTGGGCAGCGATTGTCACAATTGGGCTTCTTCAGCGATTGATAGCAGCGGACCGTGGAACTTTCTTCAACACGGCTTCTTCACACACTCTCAACAAAAATGTTGAAATGAGTTTCAATCTATACACATTTTTTGTTTGCACAAATTGCATAGCTTCATATGCAATTTTATACAAACTTAACAACTTAACTTTGGATAATGAACAACTATCTCGCTACTAGCACATGCACTGCAAACATATATTTTGTTTTTTGTGTCAATGAATGGAAACAATGCCTTAATGGCTACTAGTCATAGACAAATCAAATATAATTTCGGCTCTATATCTTCTATGCTATATGAAAGTGCATTTCTGCTTATGCTCTAATGTTATATCAAACTGCTGATGTGCTTTATAGCCTATATATCTGTTGTGTTATATCAAATCCTTGGTTACACCTTTGTCAATGTTATATAGTTCCGGTTCTAGAATAAAGTTGGCATTGCTCTTTGTTTTGTTAATGTGATCTGAAATTAGATTGATGGTCGATCAAATAACAACACACACAATCACATTTATGAAAAACGTCTGTGTTAACTCTTTTAGCTTATTCCAAATTATCTTCCAAATGTCCTTAGCAATATTTCAAATATATTTCAACAAGCTGTCTGCTCAAGCAACATTCACCCTGGATTGTTGTGTGGTTGATAAAACTCCTGCAGTTGCTCTAGACCATTGTTCGATGAAATCTTCTCCACGGACAATTGAAAACACTTTCTCTGTGTTTTCAAGCACTTTCTCTTGCAAATGTTATATTAAATAAAAAATTACCTTTTCTGACGTAAATTATATTTATTTCTTTTCAAACATCAATTATTGATAATTGATGAAGTTGAGCAATTTATGGAACATGTCATTGTTTATGATCCTCTAAACACTTCTTAAACCTCAAGCTATTTGTTTATTACACCTCAAGTTATTGGCAATAGTCCAATACCTTTTCAATGCTATTTGTATATTTATACCATGTTACATCTTATATAATTCAAGCTCTTTTTCTCTTGCAAATGTTCTGTTAAATAAAATTTTGTTTGCTGTTGAAATTGCAATATTAATAAAACTTATCCTTATTTGTTTCCAACCACTCCACAAATAGCAGAAAATACTGAAGTATTGAAAATTAACATGTCTTATGGGACTTATATTGACTTTGTATATGCATATGCAATACACACTTCTTCCAAATCACTAGAAAATATTCAAATGCGAGATAGAATATTGTAAGAAAGCACTTGCAGAATTCCTAGATATAGCTCGACATTCAATTAAAAAACAAAAATACTTAAATAACTACCAAAAAACAATATATACAATCTCTACTATACAAATTGCTTCGCCTTAGCCCAGGTGGCAATGTCTTGACATTGCCACCTCGTAGCTCTTGTTATTAGTATTGTACAATGTTTTCTTGTATTTTTGAAATTGCGGAAATTGCCTTTTTATTGATGCTTAATTTTAAATTATTTATTTTAAAAAATTAGGTTTTTCATTAATTAGTATAGAACTAATAAATAATTTTATTGTATAATATTTGTGTAATAAGGAAATTTGAATACTTTGTTTATTCATTAAAAATGTAATTTTAATAATAATAAATTGTAATTTCATAAAAATTTATAAAGTTTTCTCTAATGATGTAGTTAAAAAAAGTCCAAATTATTATTATTTAGATTATTTAGTGTTGTGTATTTATATTTTTTTTATTTATATCTATATATTTAGTTTTGTATATTTTTATTTTTATTATTAAAAAAATTAAACTTGAAAATAACTTATTAATGATTTATAAAAGAGCACACTTTCATTAGTCTAAATGTTCTACCATTTCAAACATAAAAATTTGTTTTTTACTGCACAATTTTGAAAAAATTCAACATAAATTTTTAAAAATCGTTGTTACAATTTTCAAACTCTGAAATTTTGGGTGCCCCATGGGTTTTTGATGGTGTTGAATCCGTTTCTACCATCAAAATCGCCATTAAAACACAACTTAATTCAAATTTTGCAAAATAAAAAACATTGGACCCAACCAAATCATTAAATTTGTAGACAACTCCATTGTAAAATACCTATAAATCTTAAATAGTAAAATTTTGGCTTTTAACCAATAAAAAACAATTTTATTAAGTATTTACCTTTTATTAGTCCCTGCTCCGCAGGGATTATAGCAATTGTTTGGTCGCCATATCCCATTGACCAGTTTTAATTTCAATTTTAAAACTTAATGTCAAGTAAAGTTTTTAAAATTTTATGTATTGAAATGATTTTTTGCAAAATTAAAAACATTTTTAAACTTTTACAAAATTAGATAAACTAATTTTGTGATTGGTGCTGTACATAGATTTAACTATTTTTCCTTATGCAAAATATTTATTAAATTATAAAAATAATAAAAATTTAAAAAAGAAAAGAAAAAACTAAAACTTGCCACGTTACCCTCAATCATGATGAAAAAGGTTTTGTATTATCATACTACCACCATCACAGTCTTATCGAACTGCCACTAATAATTATTATAGTCCCTGCCTGATCCTCGCCTTCTTCCTTGCACAGGGAAAGAAATTATTAAATTATTAAAAATTGAAATAAAATACATAAACCTGACAAGTAAACCATCAATCACTAATGAAATGATAGATCATCATATCAATATCATATCATATTTAATGCCATAGAAATTGTAGTCATTGCGTAATTAAAATATCCACATCCAGTTGTCAAATGGCATTGTTCCTACTATATCCACATCCAGTTGTCAAATTGCAGAAATGCCAGGCTTTCAGCTGGTTGAATCCTAGATGTGGATGTAGAATCCCAGAACATCGCCAATATGAGGATGTTGTATCTGCACCACAGATTTCAGCTCCACTGTCCATTTTCTGAAGCTTTTCAACAATCCGAAATAACTAAAAAATCATCAACATCAAATAATGGAGAGAAGACTAAAAATTGAATCCCCTCAGTTTTAAACTTTCAGAAGCCACATGTCATGCAGCTAAAATATTTATAATATTTATGATAGGTGTGTTCCTCCCAAATCCTTTGAGTGTATAAAATTTACTGAAACGTCTTGGTCTACATTTTAATAAATCTACTATCATATTTAGATGTGGACGTAATATTTTTCTTTAAATCAGTATCGATTTAATTTTTTTAGATCAGTGTCAATAACAGACATAAGATCTATTGCTTTCAGTATGGTCTGAATTTTTTTATTTTATGGATGGTTCAGATTAATGGAAAAAATAGTGTCCTGCCTGCCACGAATTTCTTTAATACCAAGGAGCTTGATTGAATTTTTTTTTTCTAAGGATTTTTATTTTAATGAGAAATATTGAAAGAGTCATTAACCATATAACAATACTCCCAATTTAAAAACATCACATTCATGGGATTCAGCTTACCTCACGGATTCACGGTTCACTTGTTATCCTTAGTCAATTGCATCAACAGTTGTATCCATTGCAGCACTAGAAGTGGAGGAGGAGAGGGTTAGGCATTGAAGTAGCGTAGCTATCGGCTCATCTCAAAACCAAGCCGAAAAAGCTGGTAATATTGAGCAATGATCTGAATTTCACTGAAGGAGAAATTTCTATACCCGCATTGCATTGCACTGAAGGAGAAATTTCTATACCCACATTGCATCTGAAGGAGAAATTTCTATACCCTCATTGCATTGAGACATTTCTATACGCACATTGCATCTGAAGGAGAAATTTCGATCATAACCCACAAGAATCGGTCAGGCAACCATTTAACTTTACAGGCCATCATCAAAACTATAATAAGGAACTCACCTTGAAACTTAGTTTATCATCAATGTATTTGCAAGCTTTTCTCATTGCAAGTTGTTTCAAGAAATCAAATTGAAAAAACAAATTTCTAAACAACAACCAATTAGCTATTAACTGCCCATAATACCATCCACAAGAAGGATTTTACATAATGTAAATAAAAACGCAACTAATCACAAGACTCACTCTGTAGCCACTGATGATAGAAGTAGGGTGAATCTTAATCCGAACAAGATCATTGCCCCGCTGCAAGCACAAAAGCTCCAAAATTTGTCAAAGTGCCGAGGATTCTCAGCATTGTCGATGGGTCTGCCAGAATTTTATGCCTTTCAAAGTCAGCACCTAGAGCCTGTTCTGTGCACGTCCTTCTCTCGAAAGCTTGTTCTGTGCACGTCCTTCTCCCGAAAGGTACCAATGTTTCCATACTCGATAGCTCTTTTAAATGTTCCATACTGTGTCGCGCCCAATAAGGGAGAAATCGACCCTCAACGGCTTCATCATCCATAGGATGAGGCGTAAATATGGCTACCATGACAATGCTGGTAGATCAACTGCATCACGCACGGGGTGCCCTGACGAGAGTGCAGAGAGAACCTGAGCATGAGGAGGAAGCCATTGCTGTAGGGGAGGACTGAGGGCCAAACTGGTTCGTTCTCCGTAGATTATGTGAAAACAAAAAACCTATGGCAAAGAGCGGAGGCTAAGGTAACTCAGATGAGATGAAGAGGGATTCGCGGGCAGGAGGCACGCGTACCTCATGCATGTAAACATCAGGTGTCATGCAAGTCGTGTAGGACGGTAGGTGGGTGTGATACTAAAAAATATTATTGACTGTGCGAACAATGTGGAATGATAAATAGGCCGCCACAGATGGATGGCACTAAAACCCACGCCTTTCCACGTTGTGACCAAAGGGCTTCGATTCACTCGGGAACAAGACGGGGGACATTTGGGTCTGTAAATTTCCAACCCAGAAGGGGAGTGCTATGAAGACAAAACACAATCATATATATTTTTTAATTCCCTCGGACAGATCCATACAATCTGTATCAGCGATGTTATCTCCCACGGTGTATGCCAGCTTCAATAACTTTCATTGTCACCCGATTCACCCCTCTGCTAGTTTGTCGATGTTGTCGTTATCATCACTGCTACTTAATGTTCTGACTCCTTACCCCACTGCTAAAATCTCATTGAAGAGGGCTCCTATCCATCATATCCTCACTAAATTCCCTCATCTGGTTTTGTTCAACAAACATTCAGCTCCCTCTACTATCAACCATTTTGGTAGGGGATCTGCAAGGTGTTTTAGTGGATATTTATTCATTAGGGGCATCCCATTCAGAGCTGCTATGGATGCCTTTCAAGTAGGCTGCTCTCAGAATGGTGGACATGGGACTTGCTCTGCTAAAGCCGAGAGTTTGCTGAATTTTGGATGGTTTAATCATGGCTCAACCATTCCCATTATATCTACACAAAACCAGCTTGTACATGATATAAAAGCATCTGCTTTCACAGCTTTAGTAGCTCTTGCTTGCCTCCGGTTCTGGGACGAGATGGCCAAGCGAGATGTATTTGATCAGGTATTTTTGAGATCATTTCTCTTTGCCCACCAGACCATCGTCTTCTTTTTTTTTATTTTTTTGGTTTTGTTAGGTGAATGGAAATAAAATCCGTGGCCACTCATTGGGACCTGATTTAGATGAATTTAACTTGAAAGATTGCTTCATTAGATAGGGATGAATGGGGAACAACTCTTTGGGTTAACTGATAAGTGATAAGCAGTAGAGGAGTGAAATCTGAAAGACTTTGGTGCATATCAAAGCCTATTTTGCATAGAATAGTAACGACTACATCAATGGGTATTGATTGCGTCAAATAAAAAGCAGCAATAATTAATTGGATTATTAGAGGTCATGTTTAATTAGTTGGTGAAACAGTTTTCTCAATCTCTGAAATGATGGGTCACACTGTATAACTGGACAAAAATGGCCATGAAATATGAAGCCTGTTTGTTGTCTAGTGACAACCTAATCTGGTCGAAATGGGGAGTGATAATTGTGCCTTTTGGTTAACCAATTAACCATCTTCTTTATATTATAAACTTTTATACCATGTTTTTATCTTAATAAATTATTATTAAAAAATTATATCATAAACTTTTAATTAAATTTAGTTTCATATATTCATAAATTTATTTTATATTAAAAAAAATTATCTAAATAAATAGTAAATTTTTATGTAATAAACATTAAATAAAAGTTTTTATACCTTGATTCCACATCCGTGGTAAAATAAAAATGAAAATTAATAAAATAAAAAATATTATGCTTGTAAGAGTGTAGAAAGTTTCCACTCTCATGATGAAATTAAATTAGCTTTACATATACAATAATTATATAAGAAAGTTTAGTTAAATAAATAATAGGAAAGAAAATATACATATAAATTAATAATAATAATAATATGGTTATGACACACTTCACAAGAAAGCAATTCGTAGGCCTACAAGTATTAACCTGGTTGCAAAGACAGATTGGTAAAACACCCTCCTACAGATGTCTCATATCCTTCTCCACTTTCTTCTCTTTCACTTTGTCCTGAGTTTCATCCCAATAAGACTAGTCCTTTTCACATAAAAGAGCCTCAAAGACCTTCAACGATAAAGGCAATCAATCATAGACATTTACAAACCTAACGACAAGGTTTTCAAACCCTGGTGGTGGATGTCACTGAAAGAAGGCATGCGAGCTGAAAATATCTTGGGAGTTTTGTTCACTGAGGTCCTTCGGGTGATAAATTGATGATTTTATGAATATTTATATTTGAAATGGATATGTTTGATGTGTTCGACATCTAACGGAGTATTCTTTATTGCTTATTTTATAATTTCAATTTACAAATATTATGTGTTGTTTATTTTTTAATTTAAATTTAAATATTGGTATATTCGGAATATTGTAGGCTTAGCTCAAAATGTTGGGAAGAGACCACACTTAATGTATATTTATGGACTTTAAGTTCCACCACATTAGCCTCGCATAAAACGTGACATAGTAGCTAAAATTTGGCTAAATAATTTTTTTTTAATGTAAATTTTGGGTAATTAGATTTAATTAAAAAAATGTATTATTATGATTGTATTAATTTGTAAACATCGCTACAAAAAAGTGAAGGAATAAAAAATGTTAAAAGTAATAATTTTAATTAATGAGATAAGTTAATAATATAAATTAAATAAATAAATAAATAAAAATTATCTTATAAATAAGAAAACATAAAAACGTTAATGTTCATAAGAAGTATGTCGTTTTATTTTTCCATTATACAATAAGTGGTAGTGTATAGAAAGTATATCATTTGAGGTTTTCACTAGCATTGTTTACAAATTATTCTTCATTTGTGTTTGTACTAGTTGGATGGCCATACAAATGTGTCTAAGCTTGCTTATTTATTCATCACATTTGTTTAATCTAAATATGTTTTTAAAATTTTATTTAATACTTTGTGGAAAAGTCTATTTTTATTTTTATTCTCAAAATATATAGTTAAAAATTAACAATTTCAATTGATTTCTTTGGTACCAGTGTAAGTGATTTAAGGCTACAATGATATTTAGAGATTGAGAGGTAATTGAGTCTAGCTTCTTCTACTACTTCATATTATTTTTTAATTTTATTTTGACATATTTTTTATTATTTAAAATTTTCAAAAATATATCAAATTCTTCTAACTTAATCTAAAGCAAGAACTAACTGCTTGCAGCTATTTCACTTGTTAATATTATAATTTTTTTTAATTAAAAAAGAATTTACCTTTTTATTAGGAAGTCTCTCGTTTGCTATCCAACCTCCTCAAGTCTAAAAAAAAGGGGACTTATTGTTCACGAAGCTTCTACGTATGATGTTGACACTTGACATATCACATAAAGCAATGTCTTTGTTGAATCGCAGGTTACCAACTTAACACTTTGATGTTGACACTTGACATATCACATAAAGCAATGTCTTCGTTGAATCACGGGTTACCAACTTACCACTTTGCATACTATATATGCATTATGGTGCCGAAAATATTTCCAATTTTTTTATGGTCAATGAATTAAGAACCTCCCTAATTCATCGGGAGATTAGGATATTGAGATTTAGGGAGGTTAAGTGACCTCATAACAATTTAAAGTTTTGAACGTCATTATTGATATGGTTGTTATGTAAATAAAAATGAAAAAATGAAAAAGGATAAAGAATAATGGGACATGAATTATAAACAAATTTGTATTGTGAGACAAGGTAATGGTCAATTCCTAAAATACTATGTGAGGAAAGGATTTGGCAGCTCTGTGAGTTTATGAGCATTGAGGATAAATCTCACTTTCTTTTAGAGTGTCCTACATACACCCACATCCGATCTCAGTTTCCTAATCTTTTCTATAATTCTAATCCCCATGATCTTCTTGATTTTCAAAACTATGGGGACCAAGGAATGCTTCTTTCCCAACTTTCTACTCATAGGAATCAAATTTTACAAAAATCCAAATAATATCTTTCTCTTTCTTAAGGTCCGATAGACCAAGAGTCTCAGTGGACGTTAATCATCATCATTAAAAATTTCAATTAAAGTTGATTAAATTAAACATATGAAGAGTTTTTTATTTGGCTCTTCACTATTTGTTAATGGCTATAATATTAAGTGTTGAAAATAGTAAAATGAAAAACATAGTTACATTGATATCAAACAACTACACTACTTTTTAGATCTTATTAACTCCCCTTAGGTTAAGTTAAAAGTGTCTCTCACAAATGCAATGATTGAGCTTGAAACTCGTGAATAGTGAACCACTTGGCATGAGTTGGGAAATGGCAATGCTGTCTCGCTAAGTAAGAAATTTTAGAGCCATGAAATAGTGACTGAGTGCACACTTCCAACATCGTATATTCTTGCAATAGATTATGAAAATCATGAATATTGTGAGTGGGATGTGTGATGGGAACTTCCTCTTCTAGTTGAGAAGGTTGGTACAACTTCAGATGGTTCACATTAATGATTGGATAGAAGCCTAGTTGAGTTGGGAGGTCCAACTAACTAAAGAATGGTAAAGGGACCATAGTGAAGAGGTTAGAGCTTGTGATGTCGCTAGCATTTTGAAAGCATTGTTATGATAAATGAAGCCATGGTTTCCCTTATGGAATGAAGCACAAACCCTATATTCATCTTGCTAGAGTTTATACTTTTTGTGTGTCACCAAGAGTGCATTGCACTTGAGTGTGTATCTAAGCTAATGTTTCATGCAATGAGGCAATGTTTTGATGTTCCTTTTACTGGTTAGGTGAACTAGAAAGGGAAAGAAGTACTATAAGCTCATAGGGCGTAGTGGGTTTTGTACAATGTCCCACCCCATAGGGATTATGTATATGCCTTTGCTTTGCAACATGATCACTACCTATGACTTCAATTCATAGTAGTTGAAGGGAGTGAGGATTATTTGTCGAGATTGATCCATCATGATTAATGTGCTCTAGTCTGTGTCTTCAACTTGCAAAAATGTATACAACTTCTTTAGAATCACCAAGGCTCTAATTTCATGTGAGATTTTGAACCAATGGGTTTAGAGGTTCAATGTTCAATAAGACAATTAACTATCCATAGAAGAGAAGAATAAGGTATTAGAGTAACATAATCTTCAATAAGCCAACAAAGAAATCTCATCATATATGAGACTTCAATATAGTTACATAGAAATCAAGAGAGAATTCAAGTAAAGGTATAAGTTAAGTAATCTCCATTACTGAATTGAATGCTCAATAGACTACATAATGAGATGCAAGCTTACATATATAGGTAACTAAGCTAGTCTTAATTACATGCACAAGCGTAAAAGCAAGTGAAACTCGATAAATCACATTGAATGGTCAAATGTGCTCTCCTTAAGGAATAATATTGCCAATGCAAGTGTTGTTGGGATTTAGCTAGGCCTCAAAATGATAAGCGCACCTTCCTTAGGATGCAATCTTGGTCATGTATTAATGGATATGGTTAAATAGCCCTGAAGCACTGCCTCATGAGATAGTTAACTCAATCATGCATGTGAAATTGAAGTCTAACTAGCCCAAGGTAGCCAATTAGGGTGCATTAGGTAGTTAACGAAGCCAGAATAACCAACTAGGGTGAATTAGGCACTTAACCAAGCCATAATTGGAAACTTAAGTGCACAAAACCTTTAAAAAGTTGGGCAACTCATGCAAGAGCACCCTAAACCCTAAAAAAGCAGGTTAATTGGATTTGAGAACTCCTTTGACCCTAAATATAGGGGTTTTACCATGAATATGTGCCCTTGACCCTAAAAACAGGGGGATAACTCTAGCAGGAGTGTTATTGTCCCTCAGAAATGCTAAAGAGATGCAAAATGAGTGTGCATGTACACCAATAGGGAAAAGCTCGTGGAGCTGGGAATTGTCCAATTATAACTATGTACGATGGATGATGTGCAGATAATTATCCCCTATTTTTTATGCTTACACGAGAACATGCAAAGGGCAGGAATGAGCGTGTGATTGATCACCTCTATCTAGTCATTTGTTTGAGGATGAAAGGTGATGGAAATTCGGAGTTTGCAAACTAGCGAATTCCATAATGTTTTCTAGAAATGGTTGAGGAACCTAAAGTCCTCATTAGATATAATAGGGAGAGGGAGGCCAAAATGTGTCGCCTAGATGTGGGTAAAAATAGATGGGATATTGTTGCATGGCAAGTTCCTTAGTGCAATGAATTTAAACAAACATTTTAGAAAAATGACACATGATGACATTATGTACACCTCCATAGAATTTAGCAGTCAAATCATTGCATGGAGGGGGTCTGTTGTCCCACAAACAAGGGGTGTTATACGCCAATTTGGTGTTTGGCTAGTCATGAACTTAAAATTAGATTATTATTATTTTATTATTATGACATCGGGTGGTCATAGGAAGGCCATTAACAAAATCAAGAGAGATGAATTCCCATGGGCATGTAGGAATGGAAATGGTTGTGAGATTCCCATCTTATGGATGATTGGTTATGAGGCATTGCAAAGAGTACAAATCCATTTAAAATCATATATTGGATTCTTCATGGTAGGTCAAAATAAATAAGATTGTAAGTGATGCAGAGTTTTATTGATGCCAAAGTCCCCCCCCCACAAGAAGAAACATGAGAATCCTTCATGAGAAGAAATCTATCATCATTAATTGTCACACACAACTACTCCAATTGATATAACCATCCATATTTATATAGAAATCTAAAAAAATTGTATTGTTTACCTCTGTAAGGTATTGGAGAGCATGTAGTATGGGACCAAAATATAGATCTAAAGAGTATTTTTACTTATAGTGATCATATGTAGGAACCCTAATGTTAAGTATTAAAAGCACACAAATTGGAGGGAATCTACATAGATCGGTTGTTTGATTTGTGCTTCCTTTCTTATACTTGATTACCAGATGAAATTATTGAATCTAGGATGCCCATTTGATGTGCTACTTCTCTTGTAGCTTTGTTTATGTGATTAAGAAAACCAAAGGATGATGATTGGTGTGCAATATTGTCTCCCTGTCCAACAAATAATGCCTCCATTGTTTAATATCTTGGACAAGGGCATATAATTCCTTATCATAGGCATTGTAGCAGAGCTTGGCATCAGACAAAACTTAAAAAAGATAAGCAATTGGATGTGTTGTGTACCTTATTTATGAAATATGTTACCACATACAATATATCAAACCCTTTATTAATATAAAAACCCTTAAGGTAGGGAAACACATTACAATTGATCCTTTTATGGAAGGAATCCACTCATGTTCACTTGCCTCTTTGAGGGGGAACCCCTGTGAGGTAAGCTCCAAACACAATATTCTTCCACATGTGAACCATAAGGAGGACTACATCTTTATTTATATTTTATAAGACAACTCTAACCATCAAAACCAACCTAAATACCCATAGGACCTTCTTTAATGAGGTCCCATTACATTTATTCATCATAACTACCATAGTGGGCCTTATTTAATAATAACAAACATAGTGGAGCTAATGCACCTTACATTGAATGGCCACCACTATTGTTATTCTAATGTGCCCTTCAACCCCCTATTATACTCCTAAGGAGGGTCATAACACTCCACCCCCTTAGAAAAGTGTTGTCCTCAATGCTTGATGTGAGGAGGTACAACCATAAACCAAGGTCTCATGGATGAGTATTGGACATAATATTCTTTTTGCATGAAAAGGGATTTCAATATCTCTCATCTTCTCTCATCACTTGTACCTTTTTTCCCTTTCTAATATTTGGATATCTTATTTGTTTGTGAGTAGTTGGGAAATTTTTTTTCTGGAGCGGACTTGACTTTTTATAGGGCTTCATTCTTTGGTTTTTATTTCTACTAGCATCATTCCTTTATTCAGAACATATGGACAGTGACCCCCCTATTTCCGACGTAACTCTTATTGTTCGATGGAAGTGGGTTTAGCAATAGGATTCATTTCTTCAAAAAGTATTCCCATTTGCATTCATTGATAAAATGCTCCCAGTATTTCTGGGTCTCCTCCCAATTTGATGAAGAGGGTACACCCAAGAGAGGTCGTGGTTTGACTCTGTGATGGGCTTCATTTTCGATTAAGAATTTATGTAGAAAACTTGGTATAGATCAGAAAAATGCTTCATGAAAGTCAGTGTATAATTTGCGTTGAACTTGGTCGACTGATGATATTTATTCTATAGCCTGTTCTTCACAAAATTATTCGCATTTCTTTTCGAACCATTTGTATAAATTAACCCTTCCTACCCTTCGTCCATTATAGATTTTGTGCATTAGGAGTCTTTCATTTTGGGCATCCAACTTGGTCATGAACATCGTCGAGAAATTTATTTATTTCATGGGGGACGACTTTTATGAATATTTCATGTGATTCAATGAAGAAATTTTCTCGGGCCTGTCAAGCGTTAGTTTGTTCCTTCTAGCATAATTTTGTATATAGTTTGCAATTTTCTAGTTCCACTAGGCTCTAATTTCCCTCTCACTCACCATATATATGCATGCTTCATGTCCTGGGTCAATACTACCCGAAACGAAACCAATGTTGTAATCTATGGGATTACATGGAGTTACCAATAGCACATCTATCATACACATACATAGTGCGCATACTCATACATACATGAGAGAGTAAGAGAAATTAGCAATGAGAACCCAAGGATCAATTATCTTTTATTATCAACAGACCATATATGTATAAAAATATCTCATTTCCTTGGCTCACCGGCCTATTATATATTTGATACATATAGTTATTTTGTTGCATAATTGTTCAGTCGGTTACCATAACCGACACGACTAAATGGATTGACTACATGCAAGTCGGTCGGGAGGACCTAGTCAGCTGGCTGACTAGGCTCCTCCAACAGTGAATAATATGGTATTGGAGCTATGCTCAATTAGAGGTTTCCCCCTCAAAGAGGAAAGTGAACATTGTTGCCTATTCAAAATAGTGGTAAATGTTTTCCTATTATTGTTGCTTCAATACCTTGGTTTTGTTTTGTTTTCTTTCCACATCTATATTTTTGTCAATATTTCTCATAGATTTATATTTTAGATATCAAGGTACACGACAAACACAATACAAGCCATCATAATCAATCTCCCATCAAAATTATCACAGGGACAAAGTAATTGGTGATTTCAGTTGTACAATCACTTATTAGACACTAGAAGAGTATCATTCATCATCATTAATTAATCTAGACTTAGTTGAAGAAGTTGTCACTTTTTTGGTTTCATGTCGGTCAGGCCTCACACACCAAATTTAGGTTTGTATTGCTAGTTTAGCTTTAGATTAAAACTTTTCCCTACCATACTATAACCCTCCCATCATTTTCATACCATCCAATGAGGTTAGAGTTCCCAATAGTATCTTGTTGGCAATTGAAATCAATCCAACCTAATTTGGCTTAATTCAAACACCTTAGATTTTGAATTTTGGGGAGGCCATTCCTTTCTTAATTTTGAGTTTGAAACCCACCCATATTATTAAGGTATATATTTAGTTTGATCATCTAAGATTTCATCAAAAAGAAAAGTAGTTTGCAAAATTTTCAACGTTGACCCTCTATGTTTGTCTAATAAGTAGGTTCCACTTGAGCTGGGTATTGCATAGAATATCTAAGACATTATAAGGTATTTCTAGAAAATCCAATGGCTGCACCTCATAATTCTTAGGATAATATTTCCAATCAACTCACAATTGTCTGATTTTGAGTTTGAAAGCTCAATCTATCACATGCACAAGTTGTGCATCTTGAACAGGCTAAGTTTCAGTGTTGTAACTTTAGTATTTAGATTATATTTCTAACCAAATCCATACTGAAAAAATGGACTTGATTATGTATAGAATTATGATAGATTTCAAACAATATATCATATGCCTAGTTTTGAACCCAGATAATTGAGAATGGCCTTTCATAAAGTTCTAGTTGGTTTCAAGGAAATAGAATGGTGACAAAATTTTAGATTTTAAAAAGTGTTGTTGCTTGGTACTATAACAAAAAAATAGAGTTTCCACATTGTATCCCGCCTCAAGAATATTCTAATGACATATCATTTTCTTGGTTTTGTGCTCAGATGACTCATTTTGAACCTCCGCAAGTTTTCATGATTGTGTTTTGGGATGGAGTCTTGGCAGCTTGCATACTAGAAATCCTAGGTAGGTAAATCATGTTTGAGTAGCATAAAATCAAAATTATGGATTGGTAGCATGAAGTACTCATTGATACATCTCCAATGATACTTCATTTTCTCTATTTTCAAACCATATGGCTACGTGGCATCCTTCTAAAGATAGTGTACTTGCAAGCCCCAAATTTTGGATTGGTAGCATGAAGTACTCATTGATACTTAATTTTATCTATTTTCACACCATCTAGTTAGGTTGAAACATTCTAAAGTTAGTGTACTTGCAATCCCTAGTGTTATAGTCATATTCAAAGTCAAGAGATCCCAAGTTAAAAAGAGGGGTGCTCCAATGTCAAATTAGGATTTTGGTCATGAGGTTGAGGAGTATTCACTGAGCGATTTCCAATGGAATGCTTCATGTCACATTTCATCTCTATATTTCCTTGATATGATCTCCGTAAGATTGTGGGGGAGTGGCCTAAAAGAGTGGGGAATTGCTAAGCCCAAGCATTAAATGTATCTTGTGGTATGTTTGGAGAAAATTGGTTTTAGCAACAAAAAAAGGGAGGCTAGTGTAACTGAAACCCAACCTCTTCCACCTCAAAGGCCTCAGCCTTCTTGGTTGGACAAGTTGTCCAAGGCTAAGGAAACCTTTGGGCTAAGAACACCTGCACCAAGTTACCTTGAGCTAGCCAAAAAACATGTGTTATCCTCCATGAGCTAAGATTGGGCATGCAAACCAAGCAAGAGGATAAGAGACCACACATGCTTCAATGCAAAGGACGACATTTAAACTTATTTTCCTCCTCCATCACCTTCATTTTTCCTATAATTGTTTCAAGGAGGCACCAAATTCCTAGGAAGTGGAATCCATTCCCAAATGCAGTCTAGGGGCAGGTCTCCCATGTTACTTTTTGCATGTGTTGCTTGTTTCCCCATTGTTGGTTTAGGATTGAAATTGTTGGATTAGTGGTTTATTATTTTTTTCCATGTATTTTGATTGTTGTTTTTAGGTTCAATTATGTTGGTTTATGAATTATAATGTTGTTGTTATGTTTAATTTTAATAAAAAATGTAAGTTGCGATAAAAAGGAGGAGATTCAAACCTCTCTTGGGCACCCGACCCAAGCATCCTTGCCCCTTTTTATTTTACCATGGAATCCTTCCCATGGTTGTACACCCTCAACTCTACTCCTCCAAACCCTCCCCACTTCTCCACACTCCTCCCTTCTTATTACCTCTAAACCCCTCACACTAGCATCCCATCCCTCTCATGAGCCCTCTCTCCACACTCCCCTACCTCCTGACAACTCTCACTCCCCCATTTTATGCATACCCATTCCCATGGTTATTGCCACAACCCCTCACTCTTCATCCTCATCCATGTTCTCGTATGTGTCCTTCTCCTCACACAATAGTTCCCTTCCCACACATACCCCATCTCTCCCTTACCATTGTAGCCACAAGTCTCCCCATTCCCACACTCCATTACTCTCCCCACTCCATTATGCAACCCTCCCTTTCCAAAGCCCAATACACCCAACCTTTTCTCACTAATCTCATCCTTCATACTCATGCACATGCAGCCATTTCAATGTTTACCCTAGTGATGACCTCCCCCTGGCTCAACCTAAGAGCCACTAAGGGTGATAAAAACCCCAACCACCTCCCCCTCTTACAAATTGAGGCAGTGGGTTGTCCTACCACCCTAATGGAGACATCAATAGGTCACCTGCGCTCTACCAAGGCCACAGAGTCAAAATTATATATATATCCTTTCTTAGTGGAAATGAGGTAACTAAGTAAAACTAAGTGCAACTTGTGCATCCATAGGCCAAATTGAGAATGGGAATACCCTAGATGTCACTAGTAGTGGGAATACCCTAGATGTCACTAGTAGAGAACCATATCGATGTACAACAATAGAAATTTATGAATCAATAATAATTTTCATGGGTGTTGCTGGGAAGTGTAGGTGTCCAACCCTTCATTCACAACATAATAAATGTAAAAGAGTTGAAATTGGGCATATCAAAGCTAATATTTTTAAAATGAAGAGAAACCCATTATACTTATAGCATTGTATATCATTAATAATAGTTTAGAATTTTGGCTTGGATTAATATTTTTGAGTTCTAGTCCCTTTTTACCAAATTTGTGCATAAGCCTAACAATTTCCCAAGGTCATTTGGAGGCCAAGTTTTGTTAATTTTGAGCCTGAATTGCGCTAAATGAAAGCTAGATTAATCCATGGGTACATCACACAAGCTATGCTTAGTGTTGAAATCAAAGTTGTTTTTAACCTCGACACAACTAAGAATTGTTTAATATTTTTAAAATGAAGAGAAACCCATTATACTTATAGCATTGTATATCATTAATAATAGTTTAGAATTTTGGCTTGGATTAATATTTTTGAGTTCTAGTCCCTTTTTACCAAATTTGTGCATAAGCCTAACAATTTCCCAAGGTCATTTGGAGGCCAAGTTTTGTTAATTTTGAGCCTGAATTGCGCTAAATGAAAGCTAGATTAATCCATGGGTACATCACACAAGCTATGCTTAGTGTTGAAATCAAAGTTGTTTTTAACCTCGACACAACTAAGAATTGTTTAATATCAAAGCCATTTTTGCCTGGAATTCAAGCCCAAGTTGAGGCCAGTTTGAAGTTGAAAGTTGTCGATCAATCCAATAACACTAGAGCCAGTGAAGAGGACTAATTTCAGACCTGCGATATCTTTGATAAATGAACACATCTAAGTATTTTCACACTATTAAAGACCCTCTTAGCCTCCATATTAAAACAAAGGAGTTGTCTAAAAATTCGACGATTTGGCCCGGACGGGAGGTTTTCACCGAAATATGACGTTTTTTATTTTTCAAAATCTGAATTTAACTATGTTTTAATGGTGATTTTGATGGTATAAATGGATTCAACACCATAAAAAATCCCTTGTGCGCCCAAAATTTCAGAGTTTGAAAGTTGCAACCAAGATTTTTAAAAATTTGTGTCGGAGTTTTTCAAAATTGTGCCAGAAAAATCAAAATTTTCCATTTGAAATCGTAAAAATTTTAGACTATTCATAAAACAAAATCCACCCCATCATGGGCCTTCTTTCTATCCACCATGCCAACCATTTAATGGCACGCTTTAACACCCATTCTTCACTTAATTTACGGTAGAAATCATGTTTTGAATAATGGTGGAAATGAAGTATTGAAGACTTGACACTTGGAGGCATGAATCCAAGATGACACCTCTCCTTCAGGTACTTTTTCCAAGAGGATTTTCTTAAATCCATTTCATTTCCCATATTTGTATTTCTTTATATTTTAAAAAATAGATAATGGTTTTGATTTACATAAATGTTTTTGGAAGTTCTGGAAGTTGTGTTGGCAAGCGGTTTGGTAAGTTAGCATCGCAGCATCGCGGATGCTGCGACAAGTCAGGAGATACGGCGGAAGGCGGAAAGCTGGGTGCAAAGGAGAATATTTTATGTAATTTTGGGTCAAATGTACCGCGTATGCGGGTTTTTGAGTCATTTGGACCATGTTAGTTAGTTTTTGGGTCAGTTGGACCATGTCAGTTAGATTTTGGGTCATTTGCTCGAAGTGTCGGTTAGGAAGTTGTTAATACGTTGACAAGCAATGTAAAGGCGGAAGCCGATATATAGTCATAGAGTCATATGTGTTGGATAATCCAAATCGAGATCTGATCTTGGTATGTGTCAGAACCCAAAATTTCCAAAAAATTTAAAATTTTTAAATTAGCAAGTAATATTAATAAATGCATTCATTAATCTGTTTGATTTGTTAACATGATCTTAAATGTGTGCAAATGATATGTTATTGTACTTAAATTTTAAAGTGAGTTTTATTTACAGTTACTGATGGTTTTCTGTTCTGCAACATCAAGGGGGAATTGCCATAGCAGGCTGGGATTACTTAGCTTCCGAGCTAATGCATCAAAATGTCTTTCTCTTACAGATGTACAGGTACTGTGCGGGTCGCTACATTTAAATCTTTAAAGTATTAAAAGTCAGTTAGCTGTACCAATTCCTTCAGTAATAGTCTGAACTTGCTAGACAGGTTATCAAGTGTATAAAGGTAGCATTCATTTTACAATATCCTCAAGATCTTACTGTTATTGAATTAGAATCTACTTAGAGATTATGACAGCTATGTTTCTAAAAGAATTAAATAACTCTATGCAGTAATTGTTCTCTGATGATTTTACTGAAATGCAAATATATCTCATAGCTAGCACTGTAGATTACAACTGGTTGCCCAATGCCACATGACAATTATTACTCATCTGTTGTTACTGTATCATTTACAATTACCCTTATAAAGGATCTGGAATTTTCATCGTATAAATTGCTTATTGCTAGCATTGTACGATATTCTGTCAATTACATGTCTTCTTATGATATCCTTCTAGGGTTTGCTTTGATTGCACCACTAATCCTATTTCTATAAATATTAATAGACAAAAGAACAAGACTAACAGCTATCTCTAATGACACTAGTATAGTAGGATTGTAAATCACCATACTTATCTTTATCCTATTATCTTGTTGGTTTAAGGATTGATGTACCCTTTGCCTCTTCTCATGAGACTAGGGTTAAGGCATAAATATTGGTATGTTGTTCTAAACCATTTATATCTTACGTTACATCCTTACCAATATAACTTTTATAATGCAAATGAATCTTCTCCATGTATAGAGTACTTCAAAATTAAATCTTAAATGATGTTTGTAATACATGGTTCAGTAAGTCCAAGTTTTGGATTGATGCAAGGCAAGAATTAATGGCATTCTTCAATTGTTTTGATTGTAAAAAGATGACAAAAGAACTATGGTATTGCTCCCATTAAGAATAACTCATCGAATTCTTGGACACTATTGACAATGTATGGTCCTATGGTTTGTAGGGCAAGCATTATCGTTTACTATGCAAAGTTTGGAGGCACCGTTGGTTTAACATGAAATATCTGGCAGTTTTAAACTATAGTGCTATGACCACCATGGAATATCCATGTTATCATTTTTATTGGCAAACACTCGATGGGGATCTTCATTGTAGAACTATGGAAATCGACCCACTGGTTGTCAAATATTAAACAGTTACGTGGCTGCTCCAGGGCCATGCATTGATGATATTTATACGTTGAATAAACCCTACATTGTCATTTCCTCCACTGCCTTCGGGCTTGGTCGCACTGTGAAAACCCTCCTGTCTGAATTTGCTAAGGCACTGTTGTAAACAGCTTCCATGCTACATTATTCCTTTGTGTTTTTCATCTGCACTGTATGGGAGTTATGATATTTCGCTGTTATCAGCCCTGAGGTTGTGGAAAGGAAACTAGATTTTTTCCTTGGTTGCCAATGTTAACCCTGTTACTGCACGACTGCAAAACTTGACTGAGTTCTGTCCAGACTTCCATTGAGGGAGTTACTACTTGCTTTTGTCAGCTTATTCTTTTAAAATACAATAGTGGGGTCTTACCCTGGCTCAGCCATGATCATCAAACTATCTACAGGGTTTGCAATTTCTGTCGATTGCTGGTAAGTTAACAAGATTTCTTCGTCATTATTCAGTTTGAAAGAGTTTGCTTTGCTGTTAAGAAAAACAAAGGTAACTGAGGCGATTATGTCATGTGCAGGTGTTGGCTACTCCTTGAAGTTGTAATAGTCACAACCCTTGGTGCTTGGCCCATACCTGGTAAGCCTGGTTTCACCATGGCTCTTCCTCCTTGCGGGTTGTTAGAGTGATAGGGTTTGGAAAGAGTAACTCTGTGGTTACAATCGTTCTGATTTGTCTTTAAACTATTTATTAATGAGCTCTTTGACATGTTTTAACCCTGTATTAAAAGGGTTGTTATGGCTCTGTCGAGAGTGTAAATAATAGTCTTAATTTGTATTAAAGGATTTCTGTAACTGGAATACTGTGTATTTAACTTGATGGATGATAAGAAACGTAAGTCTATCTGTGGATAAGATGGCGACCTCGTTATTTTGTTTTTAATACTGTTCTGTTAAAAACGTAAAAGGATTTCACTCACGGTTTGTTAATGTGTTTTGTTATAACTTTACTGTGTAAATGAACACTAGTCATAAGACTTATTATCAGTACTCCTGTATACCTGAGCTGGTGTGTGGTGTATAATTTTTAATTCTATGTTTTTAAAATCACTTAAACAGTGATCCCTGGCTACGGCCGTAGATGAAAATGTGGTCTTAATGCGGTAGCATTGGTTTATTTGTTCAAATAGGGTTGGTAGGGTTTGACCCGAACTAGTTTTCAATGGTGACTGAATTTGATTGCTTAAGCTATTACTTTGAATACGACCCTGTTGGTAATGTGAGCTGAAATAATGACAGTAGCTGCAAAGGTCAAACCTGAAGAATACGCTGAACAATTTTTTGTTTGTTTCTTTTGTTGTAAAATTATTAACTAGGTTTTACAATGATGCCTCTGTCGATAAATGGGAGTCCAGTGGAAGATGTAAAACAAAGATTAAACTCGTCAATGAGCTGGAACTACTGTTCTGCTATTGCTTTGGTTTAAAAACGATGGCTAGGTTATCTAACATTGTTACAATCTTGGTGATATCTTATCTGTTAGGGTTTCTGCACCAATGTATTAGTTGATAAGTAATGACGGGATAAATCTTTGACTAGGGTTTGAGTACTAAATTATTTAGCAGATTGTGACTGGTTAAAAAAATTCCTGTCTTAGTGTTTGTAACCTGTTATACATCTCAAGCCCGTAGTTATCATTCTTCTGCAAAACTAGATAACAGAGTATAAATACTGTAATTGTTCAAGTTTACTATTGTTCCTAATTTTGTTTAATAAATTTTGAAACATACAGAGTACGAATACTTTATATGTAAACCCTGCTTATCTGTTCAACAATAAAAATCAAACTAGGTTTATATTTATAACTACAATTTGTTACATAAAGTATATAATAGTTACTGCATAAATTATAATTTACATTATCTGCATATATCATAAATACATTAATGGTAATATAACAAAGATATTACATCATACTAACGATACAAAATCACAGTAACTCTCAATAATTCTACTACAGATATTTAGGGATACTATCTTTCGCTACACTAATTACTATTCAGACATAAAGAAGATAAACTTAACATACATTCATTTAAACTTTCAACATAAAGATAAATGACAGAACCTGTTTCTGTGGACAACAACAGCAATGGGAGGTTGTTCCTCCCTACCAACTCTTGGAGAGTGCCCAGACAACACTTCTCAGGACCCCCGAGCTTGCTCTGGTCTCACTGGCTGGAACTAGGTGCAGCAATCAATTCACTCAGCCCAAACAGCTATAATGGAACCAAGTTACTGCAACATTCCTCTCAACAACTTCTTTACTATATAATTTTCCCTCTTCCTCAATGGGACTCCTGAATAACATTCACCTGAATGTATTCTCCCTCCAGAACAATGTTGAACCCTCAGCTCAGTTCATTGAGTACTATTTAAAAGATTGCCTAGGTCTTTGTTGGGTTAATTGTCATTAATGAGCCACCTGCTCAGATTCCACTTTCTTGGGGAATCATGACCCCAAATATAGGGAAGTTGCCACCTGCAACTTAGGAAGTGTTTGAGGATGCTGCCACTTGTCTTTTTCCTTTCCACCTAGTTCCATCCACCAGTTTGACCAGTAACCTCTTTTAACAGCTCTCCCATGCTGTTGTCTCCATAATTTATTTATTAATAATAAAATATTCTGATTTACATTCCATTTCTAGTGACTCTACTGAGTCATCAATTCCTACTTAGCATTAAATTTAACATAATGTCTCAGGAATATAATAAAATAATTACATTATTTTTACAAAATTGGGGTATGTGACATACACCCCCCCTTAAAATGTAACATTGTCCTCGATGTTACTTATTCCTCATCCTCAGCCACCTGCTGGAATAGATTTGGGTATGCTTCCCGCATCTTACTTTCCAGTTCCCAGGTAGCTTCTTCAGGACTAAGGTGCTTCCATTGCACCTTCAGCTGTCCAATTGTGCGGTTCCGCAGAGTAATTTCCCTCCTCCCGAGGATACAATCCGGTTCCACCAGAACTTCCCCTTCTGGTTCTACCTGTACAATGTTCCAATCAATAACATGAGTAGCATCATGAACATACTTTTTCAGAACAGAAATATGAAAAACATTGTGCACTTTTAAATTAGGTGGTAATGCTAGTTGATAGGCAACTTGACCAATCCTAGATAAAATTTCAAACGGACCACAGTAACGTGGCGCTAATTTTGCACAACTCCCCAGTCTTAGGGAGCTCTTCTTTGGTCTTACCTTGATGAACACATGTTCACCTACCTGGAACTCTTTAGGAGTTCTTTTCAAATCTTCTTGACTCTTTTGCCGATCCTGGGAAATCTTCAAATTTACCTGCACTTGTTTCACAATCTGTTCCATTTCTTTTAATAATTCAGGACCTAACACTAATCTGTCTAATGGATTATTCCAAGAGATAGGAGTGTTACATTTACGCCCATACAGAATTTCAAAAGGATTGAACTTAGCTGATGATTGATAACTGTTATTGTATGCAAATTCTGCTAAATATAAGTAATCCTCCCACTTACCTGGTTGATCCTTAACATACATCCTTAGCAGATCTTCCAATACCTAATTAACTCTTTCCGTTTTTCCATCCGTCTGAGGATGGAAAGAAGTGCTGAAATTCAGTGTTGTGTTTAATCCTTTAAACAAGGATTTCCAGAAATTTCCTGTGAATTTAGGATCCCTGTCTGAAATAATAACTTTTGGGACCCCATGTAACCTAAAAATCTGTTTCAGAAATATATCAGCTATATTTGCAGCCTTGTAAGTGGTTTTAACAGGAATAAAGTGTGCTGATTTACTCAATTTATCTACTACCACCATAATTGAATCATTCTGATTTTGATTTCTGGGTAATCCAGTAATGAAATCTAAGCTGATTATTTCCCACTTCCAACTGGGAATAGGTAAAGGTTGCAGTAACCCAGCTAGATTTTGGTGTTCTGTTTTCACCTGTTGGCAGTCCAAACGTCTAGCTATGTACTCAGCTGCTTCAGATTTCATATTAGGCCAAAAATAATCTTTTCTCAACATAGTGACAATTTTCTGGTAGCTTGGATGCCCTGAGTAAGGGGTTTTATGCACTTCATCCAGAATTAGTAATTTAACCTTGGATACATTAGGCACATACAGTCTATCCTTAAACAATAAAAATCCATCTTTGTTTAGGCTATAACCCTTTATTAAACTTTCTGTAGGTTCTTCTTTAGCTGTAGCTTGTAACTTTTGATAACTTTCATCTGATTTTATCCCTTCAGACAACTGTTCATTTAAATCATAGGTATAAGTGCTGCTAGCTGATATAAAATTCAGCCTTGCATTTCTGCTCAAAGCATCAGCCACCTTATTTTCCTTTCCTTTTATGTGCTGAATTTTGAAATCGTATTCACTTAAGAAGGCCAACCATCTTGCTTTCCTTGCATTTAAGTTAGGATGATCTAAAAGGTATTTTAGACCCTTATTATCAGTCATTAAGGTAAACTTTCTGCCTATTAAGTGGTATCGCCACATCTTTAAGGCATGAATAACAGCAGCTAGTTCTAAGTCATAAGTGGCATAATTCTTTTCATGAAACTTCAGCTTCCTGGACTCATATGCAATGACATGCCCATCCTGAGTCAACACTCCACCTAGACTGTCATTACAAGCATCGGTGCAGACTACAAAATCCTTATTAGGATCTGCTATTCTTAGAATAGGCGCAGTTGTTAATAAAGTCTTTAATTTCTTAAAGCTTTCTTCACACTTCACGTTCCAATCAAACTTCTTGCCTTTCTTTTGCAAGGAAGTGATTGGGTTGGCTATTTTTGAAAATCCTTCAATGAATCTCCGGTTATAACTGGTAATTCCCATGAAGGACCTAACATCTGTTACGTCTTTTGGTACTGGCCATTCCTCGATTGCCCGGATCTTTTCAGGATCAACTGAAATCCCTTCCTTGGTGACTACATGACCTAAGTACTGGATTTCATCTTTGAAGAAGTCACACTTACTAAACTTCACAAAGAGTTGCTGCTCTCGTAGTTCTTGTAAGACTATCCGTAAGTGTTCTTTATGCTCTTCTTCATTCTTAGAATAAATTAAAATGTCATCGATGAATACGACAACAAATTTATCTAAGTATTTATGCATTGTGTTATTCATTAGGCACATAAAGACGGTTGGGGCATTAGTAAGCCCAAATGGCATTACGACAAATTCGTAATGTCCATACCTCGTTCTGAAAGCTGTCTTGAATATGTCCTCTTCTTTAATCCTCACCTGATGATAACCCGATCTCAGGTCTATCTTAGAGAACACCGTAGCTCCACATAGCTGATCAAACAGATCATCTATGCGAGGCAACAGATATTTGTTTTTACTTGTCATCTTGTTCAGTTGACGGTAATCTATGCAAAGTCGCATAGTTCCGTCCTTCTTTTCAACAAAAATTACTAGTGCTCCCCAAGGGCACACACTGGGTCGAATGTAATTCTTATCTATTAAATATTTTAACTGAGTTTCTAATTCGTTAAGCTCCAAAATATTCATGTGATACGGAGCCTTTGAACTGGGTACAGCACCTGGTACCAGTTCAATTGTGAAATCCAGTTCCCTCTTGGGAGGTAATCCTGGAATTTCCTCCGGAAAAACATCAATAAATTCATTTACTACAGGGATATCCTCTACTGTTATCTTGCTGATTTCAGACTTATCTAACTCATCTGTAATAGTTACAGCATAGGATTTGCACCCTTTTCTGACTGCCCTTTTAAGTTGTAAAGCAGAAATCTGCCTGATTACTGTTTTCCTAGGAATACCCCTAACAGTTAGAGGCTGTTCGTTATTATTTACACACGTAAAAGTTTTATCAAAACAGTTTAAAACTACCTTATGCTGTTCTAACCAATCCATACCAATAAGTATGTTATACGAGCCAAGTGGCAGAATATTTAATTTAACAGTAGTTTTAAAATCCTTCATATCTAGAACACATTCCTTAACATAACAGTTCACCTTCCTTTTTGCCCCAGTGGCTAGTTGTACTGACCAAGAGTTATCAAACCTTTCAACAGTCAAATTAGACTTTTCTACTATCTGTGGTGAAATATCACTAAGGCTAGCACCTGGATCTATCAAAATAGTTACAGGGGTTTTGTTAACCATACCTCCTACTTCCACCATGGAAGTTTGATAGTCAGCTTGGCGGTTCTCCAACGCTGCATTGATTCGGGGCAAAGTCCCTGCAAAATCTCCAACAGTGATTTCATCTTGTATAGTATGAATATTGTTGTTTGTTTTCTTCCGATTTGGGCAGACTGAAGCATAGTGTGGGCCATTGCACTCCCAGCACTTAACAGGCTCCTTTCGTTCAAAATTCTTTGTGTAATTTCCATGATTGTTAGAAGCCTCCTTGCTGCCCTTGAAGTTGTTGGAATGATTAGCAGCTCCATTTTTGTTTCCCTAGAAGCTTTTACCATTAAAATGGTTTCCGTTCTTGTTATTCTTGAAATTTTTCTGGGGTACAAACTCCTTTTTCTTGTACTCCAGCTGATTACTGTTCTTTTTAGTCTTCCAGTTGGCTATTCCTTCTTTCTTTTTATTCTGTTCAAAACAGAAATTAGCCTTACGCATAGCTTCTTCCAGATCTTTGGGGTTATCATATTCGATTTTGTCCTCTATATGATACGGTAGGCAGCTGAGAAACCGCTGTACTTTAGGTTTCTCTTCAACAAAATACGGCACGTATCTTAACAAACTTAAGAACTTGCTGTTTAAGTCCTTCATAGTCATAGATCCTAGCTTCAATTCATAAAATTCCTTGGCCCTCTCTTCATAGTACTGTTCAGACAGAAATTTCTTTTTGAAGTACCTTTTAAAGGTACTCCAATTGACTTCTCTTTCTTTGATCCCTTGACCTTTTTCAAGTCTTGCCACCATATGTCCGCCTTTCCAGAAAGATTATAGATGGCCATTTTTGCTTTCAGCTGATTTGAATAGTTGTATATCTGGAAATATTTTCTCATCCCAGATAACCAGGATTTTGCCTCTTCTCCCGTCTCAGATTCTCCATTAAAAGTTGGGGGTTTTATTTTCTTAAACTCCCCAGAAATCTCTTCGTAAGGCCTGAATTTCTTCTTTCTGTTATACAACTCAGCCTCACTGCTATCACTAGTAGTGTGATAGCTGTGTTGTTCCCTTCTTCCTTCAGATGATGAACTGCTGTCTGATTTAACTAGTTTCACCCTTTTAGACCCATTTTGATGACTAGCTCCTTCAGATTCAGTTCTTTTGCTTCTTCCTTATGTCTGAAATTTTTCTATCAATAATTGATTTAACTGCTCCTGAGTTTTCAGAATCCTTTCATTATCCTTCTTGACTGTTTCAATCTCAGTCATTAAACCTTTTATGGTCTGCATCAGTTCTGAGGAGTGAGCAATTACCTCCTCTATCACAGGTTCTCTGGACATCTGTCTTGTCTCAGTGTTTGGAGATTCCTCCTCAACATATTCTCCTAGCTTCTCCATACCTGTCTGTTAGATTCAGAAAAAGAGATTTTCTGTCTTTTACATGAAAAAAAATACAAAGTTAGTACATAAATTTTCTTTTCTTTTTTATGGTTCTGCGGAACCAAGTTGAGTCACATCAAGGCCTAGTATTTCAACCATGCTCTGATACCACATGTCAGAAACCAAAATTTCCGAAAAATTTAAAAATTTTAAATTAGCAATTAATATTAATAAATGCATTCATTAATCTGTTTGATTTGTTAACATGATCTTAAATGTGTGCAAATGATATGTTATTGTACTTAAATTTTAAAGTGAGTTTTATTTACAGTTTCCGATGGTTTTCTGTTCTGCAACATCAAGGGGGAATTGCCATAGCAGACTGGGCTTACTTAGATTCCGAGCTAATGCATCAAAATGTCTTTCTCTTACAGATGTATAGGTACTGTGCGGGTCGCTACATTTAAATCTTTAAAGTATTAAAAGTCAGTTAGCTGTACCAATTCCTTCAGTAATAGTCTGAACTTGCTAGACAGGTTATCAAGTGTATAAAGGTAGCATTCATTTTACGATATCCTCAAGATCTTACTGTTATTGAATTAGAACCTAATTAGAGATTATGACAGCTATGTTTCTAAAACAATTAAATAACTCTATGCAGTAATTGTTCTCTGATGATTTTACTGAAATGCAAATATATCTCATAGCTAGCACTGTAGATTACAACTGGTTGCCCAATGCCACATGACAATTATTACTCATCTGTTGTTACTGTATCATTTACAATTACCCTTATAAAGGATCTGGAATTTTCATCGTATAAATTGCTTATTGCTAGCATTGTATGATATTCTGTCAATTACATGTCTTCTTATGATATCCGTCTAGGGTTTGCTTTGATTGCACCACTAATCCTATTTCTATAAATATTAATAGACAAAAGAACAAGACTAACAGCTATCTCTAATGACACTAGTATAGTAGGATTGTAAATCACCATACTTATCTTTATCCTATTATCTTGTCGGTTTAAGGATTGATGTACCCTTTGCCTCTTCTCATGAGACTAGGGTAAAGGCATAAATATTGGTATGTTGTTCTAAACCATTTATAGCTTACGTTACATCCTTACAAATATAACTTTTATAATGCAAATGAATCTTCTCCATGTATAGAGTACTTCAAAATTAAATCTTAAATGATGTTTGTAATACATGGTTTAGTAAGTCCAAGTTTTGGATTGATGCAAGGCAAGAATTAATGGCATTCTTCAATTGTTTTGATTGTAAAAAGATGACAAAAGAACTATGGTATTGCTCCCATTAAGAATAACTCATCGAATTCTTGGACACTATTGACAATGTATGGTCCTATGGTTTGTAGGGCAAGCATTATCGTTTACTATGCAAAGTTCGGAGGCACCGTTGGTTTAACATGAAATATCTGGCAGTTTTAAACTATAGTGCTACGACCACCATGGAATATCCATGTTATCATTTTTATTGGCAAACACTCGATGGGGATCTTCGTTGTAGAACTATGGAAATCGACCCACTACTTGTCAAATATTAAACAGTTACGTGGCTGCTCCAGGGCCATGCATTGATGATATTTATACGTTGAATAAACCCTACATTGTCATTTCCTCCACTGCCTTCGGGCTTGGTCGCACTGTGAAAACCCTCCTATCCGAATTTGCTAAGGCACTGTTGTAAACAGCTTCCATGCTACATTAGCCCTTTGTGTTTGTCATCTGCACTGTATGGGAGTTATGATATTTCGCTGTTATCATCCCTGAGGTTGTGGAAAGGAAACTAGAGTTTTTCCTTGGTTGCCAATGTTAACCCTGTTACTGCGCGACTGCAAAACTTGACTAAGTTCTGTCCAGACTTCCATTGAGGGAGTTACTACTTGCTTTTGTCAGCTTATTCTTTTAAAAGACAAGAGTGGGGTCTTACCCTGGCTCAGCCATGATCATCAAACTATCTACAGGGTTTGCAATTTCTGTCGATTGCTTGTAAGTTAACAAGATTTCTTCGTCATTATTCAGTTTGAAAGAGTTTGCTTTGCTGTTAAGAAAAACAAAGGTAACTGGGGCGATTATGTCATGTGCAGGTGTTGGCTACTCCTTGAAGTTGTAACAGTCACAACCCTCGGTGCTTGGCTCATACCTGGTAAGCCTGGTTTCACCATGGCTCTTCCTCCTTGCGGGTTGTTAGAGTGATAGGGTTTGGAAAGAGTAACTCTGTGGTTACAATCGTCCTGATTTGTCTTTAAACTGTTTATTAATGAGCTATTTCACATGTTTTAACCCTGTATTAAAAGGGTTGTTATGGCTCTGTCGAGAGTGTAAATAATAGTCTTAATTTGTATTAAAGGATTTCTGTAACTGGAATACTGTGTATTTAACTTGATGGATGATAAGAAACGTAAGTCTATCTGTGGAAAAGATGGCGACCTCGTTATTTTGTTTTTAATACTGTTCTGTTAAAAACATAAAAGGATTTCACTCACGGTTTGTTAATGTGTTTTGTTATAACTTTACTGTGTAAATGAACACTGGTCATAATACTTATTATCAGTCCTCCTGTATACCTGAGCTGGTGTGTGGTGTATAATTTTTAATTCTATGTTTTTAAAATCACTTAAACAGTGATCCTTGGCTACGGCCGTAGATGAAAATGTGGTCTTAATGCGGTAGCATTGGTTTATTTGTTCAAACAGGGCTGGTAGGGTTTGACCCGAACTAGTTTTCAATGGTGACTGAATTTGATTGCTTAAGCTATTACTTTGAATACGACCCTGTTGGTAATGTGAGCTGAAATAATGACAGTAGCTGCAAAGGTCAAACCTGAAGAATACGCTGAACAATATTTTGTTTGTTTCTTTTGTTGTAAAATTATTAACTAGGTTTTACAATGATGCCTCTATCGATAAATGGGAGTCCAGTAGAAGATGTAAAACAAAGATTAAACTCGTCAATGAGCTGGAACTACTGTTCTGCTATTGCTTTGGTTTAAAAACGATGGCTAGGTTATTTAACATTGTTACAATCTTGGTGATATCTTATCTGTTAGGGTTTCTGCACCAATGTATTAGTTGATAAGTAATGACGGGATAAATCTTTGACTAGGGTTTGAGTACTAAATTATTTAGCAGATTGTGACTGGTTAAAAAAATTCCTGTCTTAGTGTTTGTAACCTGTTATACATCTCAAGCCTGTAGTTATCATTCTTCTGCAAAACTAGATAACAGAGTATAAATACTGTAATTGTTCAAGTTTACTATTGTTCCTAATTTTGTTTAATAAATTTTGAAACATACAAAGTACGAATACTTTATATGTAAACCCTGCTTATCTGTTCAACAATAAAAATCATACTAGGTTTATATTTATAACTACAATTTGTTACATAAAGTATATAATAGTTACTGCATAAATTATAATTTACATTATCTGCATATATCATAAATACATTAATGGTAATATAACAAAGATATTACATCATACTAACGATACAAAATCACAGTAACTCTCAATAATTCTACTACAGATATTTAGGGATACTATCTTTCGCTACACTAATTACTATTCAGACATAAAGAAGATAAACTTAACATACATTCATTTAAACTTTCAACATAAAGATAAATGACAGAACCTGTTTCTGTGGACAACAACAGCAATGGGAGGCTGTTCCTCCCTACCAACTCCTGGAGAGTGCCCAGACATCACTTCTCAGGACCCCCGAGCTTGCTCTGGTCTCACTGGCTGGAAGTAGGTGCAGCAATCAATTCCCTCAGCCCAAACAGCTATAATGGAACCAAGTTACTGCAACATTCCTCTCAACAACTTCTTTACTATATAATTTTCCCTCTTCCTCAATGGGACTCCTGAATAACATTCACCTGAATGTATTCTCCCTCCAGAACAATGTTGAACCCTCAGCTCAGTTCATTGAGTACTATTTAAAATATTGCCTAGGTCTTTGTTGGGTTAACTGTCATTAATGAGCCACCTGCTCAGATTCCACTTTCTTGGGGAATCATGACCCCAAATATAGGGAAGTTGCCACCTGCAACTTAGGAAGTGTTTGAGGATGCTGCCACTTGTCTTTTGCCTTTCCACCTAGTTCCATCCACCAGTTTGACCAATAACCTCTTTTAACAGCTCTCCCATGCTGTCGTCTCCATAATTTATTTATTAATAATAAAATATTCTGATTTACATTCCATTTCTAGTGACTCTGCTGAGTCATCAATTCCTACTTAGCATTAAATTTAACATAATTTCTCAGGAATATAATAAAATAATTACATTATTTTTACAAAATTGGGGTATGTGACATACACCCCCCCTTAAAATGTAACATCGTCCTCGATGTTACTTATTCCTCATCCTCAGCCACCTGCTGGAATAGATTTGGGTATGCTTCCCGCATCTTACTTTCCAGTTCCCAGGTAGCTTCTTCAGGACTAAGGTGCTTCCATTGCACCTTCAGCTGTCCAATTGTGCGGTTCCGCAGAGTAATTTCCCTCCTCCCGAGGATACAATCCGGTTCCACCAGAACTTCCACTTCTGGTTCTACCTGTACAATGTTCCAATCAATAACATGAGTAGCATCATGAACATACTTTTTCAGAACAGAAATATGAAAAACATTGTGCACTTTTAAATTAGGTGGTAATGCTAGTTGATAGGCAACTTGACCAATCCTAGATAAAATTTCAAACGGACCACAGTAATGTCGCGCTTATTTTGCACAACTCCCCAGTCTTATGGAGCTCTTCTTTGGTCTTACCTTGATGAACACATGTTCACCTACCTGGAACTCTTTAGGAGTTCTTTTCAAATCTGCTTGACTCTTTTGCCGATCCTGGGAAATCTTCAAATTTACCTGCACTTGTTTCACAATCTGTTCCATTTCTTTTAATAATTCAGGACCTAACACTAATCTATCTAATGGATTATTCCAAGAGATAGGAGTGTTACATTTACGCCCATACAGAATTTCAAAAGGACTGAACTTAGCTGATGATTGATAACGGTTATTGTATGCAAATTCTGCTAAATATAAGTAATCCTCCCACTTACCTGGTTGATCCTTAACATACATCCTTAGCAGATCTTCCAATACCTGATTAACTCTTTCCGTTTTTCCATCCGTCTGAGGATGGAAAGAAGTGTTGAAATTCAGTGTTGTGTTTAATCTTTTAAACAAGGATTTCCAAAAATTTCCTGTGAATTTAGGATCCCTGTCTGAAATAATAACTTTTGGGACCCCATGTAACCTAAAAATCTGTTTCAGAAATATATCAACTATATTTGCAGCCTTGTAAGTGGTTTTAATAGGAATAAAGTGTGCTAATTTACTCAATTTATCTACTACCACCATAATTGAATCATTCTGATTTTGATTTCTGGGTAATCCAGTAATGAAATCTAAGCTGATTATTTCCCACTTCCAACTGGGAATAGGTAAAGGTTGCAGTAAACCAGCTGGATGTTGGTGTTTTGTTTTCACCTGTTGGCAGTCCAAACGTCTAGCTATGTACTCAGCTGGCTCAGATTTCATATTAGGCCAAAAATAATCTTTTCTCAACATAGTGACAGTTTTCTGGTAGCTTGGATGCCCTGAGTAAGGGGTTTTATGCACTTCATCCAGAATTAGTAATTTAACCTTGGATACATTAGGCACATACAGTCTGTCCTTAAACAATAAAAATCCATCTTTGTTTAGGCTATAACCCTTTATTAAACTTTCTGTAGGTTCTTCTTTAGCTGTAGCTTGTAACTTTTGATAACTTTCATCTGATTTTATCACTTCAGACAACTGTTCATTTAAATCATAGGTATAAGTGCTGCTAGCTGATATAAAATTCAGCCTTGCATTTCTGCTCAAAGCATCAACCACCTTATTTTCCTTTCCTTTTATGTGCTGAATTTTGAAATCGTATTCACTTAAGAAGGCCAACCATCTTGCTTTCCTTGCATTTAAGTTAGGCTGATCTAAAAAGTATTTTAGACCCTTATTATCAGTCATTAAGGTAAACTTTCTGCTTATTAAGTGGTGTCACCACATCTTTAAGGCATGAATAACAGCAGATAGTTCTAAGTCATAAGTGGCATAATTCTTTTCATGAAACTTCAGCTTCCTGGACTCATATGCAATGACATGCCCATCCTGAGTCAACACTCCACCTAGACTGTCATTACAAGCATCGGTGCAGACTACAAAATCCTTATTAGGATCTGCTATTCTTAGAATAGGCGCAGTTGTTAATAAAGTCTTTAATTTCTTAAAGCTTTCTTCACACTTCACGTTCCAATCAAACTTCTTGCCTTTCTTTTGCAAGGAAGTGATTGGGTTGGCTATTTTTGAAAATCCTTCAATGAATCTCCGGTAATAACTGGTAATTCCCATGAAGGACCTAACATCTGTTACGTCTTTTGGTACTAGCCATTCCTCGATTGCCCGGATCTTTTCAAGATCAACTGAAATCCCTTCCTTGGTGACTACATGACCTAAGTACTGGATTTCATCTTTGAAGAAGTCACACTTACTGAACTTCGCAAAGAGCTGCTGCTCTCGTAGTTCTTGTAAGACTATCCGTAAGTGTTCTTTATGCTCTTTTTCATTCTTAGAATAAATTAAAATGTCATCGATGAATACGACAACAAATTTATCTAAGTATTTATGCATTATGTTATTCATTAGGCACATAAAGACGGCTGGGGCATTAGTAAGCCCAAATGGCATTACGACAAATTCGTAATGTCCATACCTCGTTCTGAAAGCTGTCTTGAATATGTCCTCTTCTTTAATCCTCACCTGATGATAACCCGATCTCAGGTCTATCTTAGAGAACACCGTAGCTCCAAGTAGCTGATCAAACAGATCATCTATGCGAGGCAACGGATATCTGTTTTTAATTGTCATCTTGTTCAGTTGACGGTAATCTATGCAAAGTCGCATAGTTTCGTCCTTCTTTTTAACAAAAATTACTGGTGCTCCCCAAGGGGACACACTGGGTCAAATGTAATTCTTATCTATTAACTCTTTTAACTAAGTTTTTAATTCGTTAAGCTCCAAAATATTCATGCGATATGGAGCCTTTGAACTGGGTACAGCACCTGGTACCAGTTCAATTGTGAAATCCAGTTCCCTCTTGGGAGGTAATCCTGGAATTTCCTCCAGAAAAACATCAATAAATTCGTTTACTACAAGGATATCCTCTACTGTTATCTTGCTGATTTCAGACTTATCTAACTCATCTGTAATAGTTACAGTATAGGATTTGCACCCTTTTCTGACTGCCCTTTTAAGTTGTAAAGCAGAAATCTGCCTGATTACTGTTTTCCTAGGAATACCCCTAACAGTTACAGGCTGTTCGTTATTATTTACACATGTAAAAGTTTTATCAAAACAGTTTAAAACTACCCTATGTTGTTCTAACCAATCCATACCAATAAGTATGTTATACGAGCCAAGTGGCAGAATATTTAATTTAACAGTAGTTTTAAAATCCTTCATATCTAGAACACATTCCTTAACATAACAGTTCACCTTCCTTTTTGCCCCAGTGGCTAGTTGTACTGACCAAGAGTTATCAAACCTTTCAACAGTCAAATTACACTTTTCTACTATCCATGGTGAAATATAACTAAGGCTAGCACCTGGATCTATCAAAATAGTTACAGGGGTTTTGTTAACCATACCTCCTACTTCCACCATGGAAGTTTGATAGTCAGCTTGGCGGTTCTCCAATGCTGCATTGATTCGGGGCACAGTCCCTGCAAAATCTCCAACAGTCATTTCATCTTGTATAGTATGAATATTGCTGTTTGTTTTCTTCCGATTTGGGCAGACTGAAGCATAGTGTGGGCCATTGCACTCCCAGCACTTAACAGGCTCCTTTCGTTCAAAATTCTTTGTGTAATTTCCATGATTGTTAGAAGCCTCCTTGCTGCCCTTGAAGTTGTTGGAATGATTAGCAGATCCATTTTCTTTTCCCTAGAAGCTTTTACCATTAAAATGGTTTCCATTCTTGTTATTCTTGAAATTTTTCTAGGGTACAAACTCCTTTTTATTGTACTCCAGCTGATTACTGTTCTTTTTAGCGTTCCAGTTGGCTATTCCTTCTTTCATTTTATTCTGTTCAAAACATAAATTAGCCTTACGCATAGCTTATTCCAGATTTTTGGGGTTATCATATTTGATTTTGTCCTTTATATGATACGGTAGGCAGCTGAGAAACCGCTGTACTTTAGGTTTCTCTTCAACAAAATACGGCACGTATCTTAACAGACTTAAGAACTTGCTGTTTAAGTCCTTCATAGTCATATATCCTAGCTTTAATTCATAAAATTCCTTGGCCCTCTCTTCATAGTACTGTTCAGACAGAAATTTCTTTTTGAAGTACCTTTTAAAGGTACTCCAATTGACTTCTCTTTCTTTGATCCCCTTGACCCTTTTCAAGTCTTGCCACCATATGTCTGCCTTTCCAGAAAGATTATAGATGGCCATTTTTGCTTTCAGCTGATTTGAATAGTTGTATATCTGGAAATATTTTCTCATCCCAGATACCAGGATTCTGCCTCTTCTCCCGTCTCAAATTCTCCACTAAAAGTTGGGGGTTTTATTTTCTTAAACTCCCCAGAAATCTCTTCGTAAGGCCTGAATTTCTTCTTTCTGTTATACAACTCAGCCTCACTGCTGTCACTAGTAGTGTGATAGCTGTGTTGTTCCCTTCTTCCTTCAGATGATGAACTGCTGTATGATTTAACTAGTTTCACCCTTTTAGACCCATTTTGATGACTAGCTCCTTCAGATTCAGCTCTTTTGCTTCTTCCTTATGTCTGAATTTTTTCTATCAATAATTGATTTAACTGCTCCTGAGTTTTCAGAATCCTTTCATTATCCTTCTTGACTATTTCTATCTCAGTCATTAAACCTTTTATGGTCTGCATCAGTTCTGAGGAGTGAGCAATTACCTCCTCTATCACAGGTTCTCTGGACATCTGTCTTGTCTCAGTGTTTGGAGATTCCTCCTCAGCATATTCTCCTAGCTTCTCCATACCTGTCTGTTAGATTCAGAAAAAAAAAAGATTTTTTGTCTTTTACATGAAACAAAATACAAAGTTAGTACATAAATTTTCTTTTCTTTTTTATGGTTCTGCGGAAACAAGTTGAGTCACATCAAGGCCTAGTATTTCAACCATGCTCTGATACCACATGTCAGAACCCAAAATTTCCAAAAAATTTAAAATTTTTAAATTAGCAAGTAATATTAATAAATGCATTCATTAATCTGTTTGATTTGTTAACATGATCTTAAATGTGTGCAAATGATATGTTATTGTACTTAAATTTTAAAGTGAGTTTTATTTACAGTTACTGATGGTTTTCTGTTCTGCAACATCAAGGGGGAATTGCCATAGCAGACTGGGCTTACTTAGCTTCCGAGCTAATGCATCAAAATGTCTTTCTCTTACAGATGTACAGGTACTGTGCGGGTTGCTACATTTAAATCTTTAAAGTATTAAAAGTCAATTAGCTGTACCAATTCCTTCAGTAATAGTCTGAACTTGCTAGACAGGTTATCAAGTGTATAAAGGTAGCATTCATTTTACGATCTCCTCAAGATCTTACTGTTATTGAATTAGAATCTACTTAGAGATTATGACAGCTATGTTTCTAAAAGAATTAAATAACTCTATGCAGTAATTGTTCTCTGATGATTTTACTGAAATGCAAATATATCTCATAGCTAGCACTGTAGATTACAACTGGTTGCCCAATGCCACATGACAATTATTACTCATCTGTTGTTACTGTATCATTTACAATTACCCTTATAAAGGATCTGGAATTTTCATCATCTAAATTGCTTATTGCTAGCATTGTATGATATTCTGTCAATTACATGTCTTCTTATGATATCCTTCTAGGGTTTGCTTTGATTGCACCACTAATCCTATTTCTATAAATATTAATAGACAAAAGAACAAGACTAACAGCTATCTCTAATGACACTAGTATAGTAGGATTGTAAATCACCATACTTATCTTTATCCTATTATCTTGTCGGTTTAAGGATTGATGTACCCTTTGCCTCTTCTCCATGTATAGAGTACTCCAAAATTAAATCTTAAATGATGTTTGTAATACATGGTTTAGTAAGTCCAAGTTTTGGATTGATGCAAGGCAAGAATTAATGGCATTCTTCAACTGTTTTGATTGTAAAAAGATGACAAAAGAACTATGGTATTGCTCCCATTAAGAATAACTCATCGAATTCTTGGACACTATTGACAATGTATGGTCCTATGGTTTGTAGGGCAAGCATTATCATTTACTATGCAAAGTTCGGAGGCACCGTTGGTTTAACATGAAATATCTGGCAGTTTTAAACTATAGTGCTACGACCACCATGGAATATCCATGTTATCAATTTTATTGGCAAACACTCGATGGGGATCTTCATTGTAGAACTATGGAAATCGACCCACTGCTTGTCAAATATTAAACAGTTACGTGGCTGCTCCAGGGCCATGCATTGATGATATTTATACGTTGAATAAACCATACATTGTCATTTCCTCCACTGCCTTCGGGCTTGGTCGCACTGTGAAAACCCTCCTGTCCGAATTTGCTAAGGCACTGTTGTAAACAGCTCCCATGCTACATTAGCCCTTTTTGTTTGTCATCTGCACTGTATGGGAGTTATGATATTTCACTGTTATCAGCCCTGAGGTTGTGGAAATGAAACTAGAGTTTTTCCTTGGTTTCCAATGTTAACCCTGTTACTGCGCGACTGCAAAACTTGACTGAGTTCTGTCGAGACTTCCATTGAGGGAGTTACTACTTGCTTTTGTCAGCTTATTCTTTTAAAAGACAAGAGTGGGGTCTTACCCTGCTTAGCCATGATCATCAAACTTTCTACAGGGTTTGCAATTTATGTCGATTGCTGGTAAGTTAACAAGATTTCTTCGTCGTTATTCAGTTTGAAAGAGTTTGCTTTGCTGTTAAGAAAAACAAAGGTAACTAAGGCGATTATGTCATGTGCAGGTGTTGGCTACTCCTTGAAGTTGTAACAGTCACAACCCTCGACGCTTGGCTCATACCTAGTAAGCCTGGTTTCACCATGGCTCTTCCTCCTTGCGGGTTGTTAGAGTGATAGGGTTTGGAAAGAGTAACTCTGTGGTTACAATCGTTCTGATTTGTCTTTAAACTGTTTATTAATGAGCTCTTTGACATGTTTTAACCCTGTATTAAAAGGGTTGTTATGGCTCTGTCGAGAGTGTAAATAATAATCTTAATTTGTATTAAAGGATTTCTGTAACTGGAATATTGTGTATTTAACTTTATGGATGATAAGAAACGTAAGTCTATCTGTGGATAAGATGGCGACCTCGTTATTTTGTTTTTAATACTGTTCTGTTAAAAACGTGAAAGGATTTCACTCAGGGTTTGTTAATGTGTTTTGTTATAACTTTACTGTGTAAACGAACACTGGTCATAATACTTATTATCAGTCCTCCTGTATACCTGAGCTGGTGTGTGGTGTATAATTTTTAATTCTATGTTTTTAAAATCACTTAAACAGTGATCCCAGGCTACGGCCGCAGATGAAAATGTGGTCTTAATGCGGTAGCATTGGTTTATTTGTTCAAACAGGGCTGGTAGGGTTTGACCAGAACTAGTTTTCAATGGTGACTGAATTTGATTGCTTAAGCTATTAATTTGAATACGACCCTGTTGGTAATGTGAGCTGAAATAATGACAGTAGCTGTAAAGGTCAAACCTGAAGAATACGCTGAACAATTTTTTGTTTGTTTCTTTTGCTGTAAAATTATTAACTAGGTTTTACAATGATGCCTCTGTTGATAAATGGGAGTCCAGTGGAAGACGTAAAACAAAGATTAAACTCGTCAATGAGCTGGAACTACTGTTCTGCTATTGCTTTGGTTTAAAAACGATGGCTAGGTTATTTAACATTGTTACAATCTTGGTGATATCTTATCTGTTAGGGTTTCTGCACCAATGTATTATTTGATAAGTAATGACGGGATAAATCTTTGACTAGGGTTTTAGTACTAAATTATTTAGCAGATTGTGACTGGTTAAAAAAATTCCTGTCTTAGTGTTTGTAACCTGTTATACATCTCAAGCCCGTAGTTATCATTCTTCTGCAAAACTAGATAACAGAGTATAAATACTGTAATTGTTCATGTTTACTATTGTTCCTAATTTTGTTTAATAAATTTTGAAACATACAGAGTACGAATACTTTATATTGAAACCCTGCCTATCTGTTCAACAATAAAAATCAAACTAGGTTTATATTTATAACTACAATTTGTTACATAAAGTATATAATAGTTACTGCATAAATTATAATTTACATTATCTGCATATATCATAAATACATTAATGGTAATATAACAAAGATATTACATCATACTAATGATACAAAATCACAGTAACTCTCAATAATTCTACTACAGATATTTAGGGATACTATCTTTCCTTACACTAATTACTATTCAGACATAAAGAAGATAAACTTAACATACATTCATTTAAACTTTCAACATAAAGATAAATGACAGAACCTGTTTCTGTGGACAACAACAGCAATGGGAGGCTGTTCCTCCCTACCAACTCCTGGAGAATGCCCAGACAGCACTTCTCAGGACCCCCGAGCTTGCTCTGGTCTCACTGGCTGGAACTAGGTGCAGCAATCAATTCACTCAGCCCAAACAGCTATAATGGAACCAAGTTACTGCAGCATTCCTCTCAACAACTTCTTTACTGTATAATTTTTCCTCTTCCTCAATGGGACTCCTGAATAACATTCACCTGAATGTATTCTCCCTCCAGAACAATGTTGAACCCTCAACTCAATTCATTGAGTACTATTTAAAAGATTGCCTAGGTCTTTGTTGGGTTAACTGTCATTAATGAGCCACCTGCTCAGATTCCACTTTCTTGGGGAATCATGACCCCAAATATAGGGAAGTTGCCACCTACAACTTAGGAAGTGTTTGAGGATGTTGCCACTTGTCTTTTGCCTTTCCACCTAGTTCCATCCACCAGTTTGACCAGTAACCTCTTTTAACAGCTCTCCCATGCTGTTGTCTCCATAATTTATTTATTAATAATAAAATATTCTGATTTACATTCCATTTCTAGTGACTCTGCTGAGTCATCAATTCCTACTTAGCATTAAATTTAACATAATGTCTCAGGAATATAATAAAATAATTACATTATTTTTACAAAATTGGGGTATGTGACAGTATGCGTCTGTAATTGTGTATTTGAGATCAAGAGTTATTTGCGAGATCTGTGTTTAAATGCAGAGATATTGTATCTGGGTTTTGCAGAATTAATATGATATGACAGAGCTGTTTTGCGAAATCCCTGTGTATTTTCTGTGCACTTATGGTAATGCATGATGCAATATATGAATGATGCTATGTTTTCTTGCTGCATTTAATGCTTTACTGTTATACTTGCTGCGATGAATACTTCTGTTGAATGATGTTATGAATATAAATGATATCGAAGTTAAATGCATAGATATACTTTTGGGATGTCGCAATAAGTTAAGTAATTGAGCTGCAACATCCTCCTTCATTCGACGAAAACATGGTTCTGTCGACTCTCCCTTGAACATCTCGGATGAGACCTCATCTGCTCTGCAGGTGTTGTCGGATGGGGTTAAACCTGTCTAGGCCAGTGCTCAGGGAGATCGCGGAGAATCGGGTGTCGACAGTGAGTGGAACCCCTGTCGACTGGGTTTGATTCAACATGTTGCCACTTCTCACTTCTCCTCATGTGACAAGTGTTTTATAACCCCAAAGTAACTTCGACTTGGGGGATGGTAATTCTAACCTTTCCTCCTCTTCTATAAATAGGAATATTGTTATGTAATTATTAAGAATTTGTTGAATATAATTAATTAATATAACCAAGTGTTGGTGTTTTTTTCTCAAGGTCTTAGTGATTGTTACTCTCCTTTGTTCTCACTTTAGAGGTTCAAAATTGAATGATTACTTGTTTGTGATTTGCACATAACCCTAGTAAATATTTCATTCAAAAAATCGTCATTCTATAATCATGATTTGAATTCATCAATAATTATAGGGTCAAGACTCCCAAGTAAGGACACACGATTTGCTTCTTATAATCACCCTAACAAATTTTGATTATATTCATGAAAAAATATGGTCAATAAATACAAAGATTATATGCATGAAGAATCACATGGTCGAGTCTCTTTATTGCGATAGAAACCAGTACTTATCCAGGAAGGACACATGATTATCTTAGGGAAGTCATTATGATAGATTATGGTTATATTTATGAAGAATCATCAGCATTAGGAAAAAGATGAGTTAGAGAAGAGTATTTCAATTGTAGAGGAATACATTATATGCACATTTCCATATGCTTAGTCAATTTTTTTTTTGTGTAAGAGGGATTTATTTGTTTCACAAAGAAGGGGTCTTATATTTTAATTTGGTATAAGGTTAGGTCTTGACCTTAAATTAGATTATTTTATAAGAACACCATAGATAATAATCACAAATTAGTATTTTAAGGGTTCCATATATATCTCTACTAGTAATCTAGGATTCCTTTGGTTATTAGAGTCTAGGAGGTTGGGAGTTCAAGTCCACCAATAACTACTCCAGTTATCTTGAGTATTACTAAGGGGTATGTGGTCTAATTTTAGGCTGTTGTGGCAGGTCTCAAGTTGGGTGAAGGGTACGAATGTAATGGGCCCAAAGTGGTACCCAACATGTTATTTATGATTACTCAAGGGTTTATACCAAAGTGACCATGGAGGACAATCCCTTGATTAACAAAACAAAAACAAAAACAACTCAAGATGATTTATAAGGCATAATATCAAAATTATAAGTATGAATATTAAAATGAGGAAATTTTTTATTATATTAATTTGGTAAATTATATTTTAAAACATATTACCGAATTGGTACAATCTTTAAGTGTGAGAATGTCTTATAAACCATCTATACCTATTAATTGTTATGCATACAGTAGGATTATTTGCAACAGACATACCCAACAAAAAAGTAATTATGTAGAATGAAATCCCACAACAAATAAATTTCCATCATAACAAGATAGATTATAATATTGTTGAGGGGTCAACAACTCGAATGGTCAGGAGGTAAGTTTTGCAATGTCCTCACTCGGATTCAAATCCTTAATGAGACATTGGCCTATTGCGATAAGGCTAGAAGTGTAGGTTTCATTGAGGAGTGGGACCACCATATTGGGTTCCATACATCTCGACCCTTGATAGCTCACGAGTTATTGGTATATCTAACTTGCATGCTATTGGATATACTCTTGGGTTATAGTGGCAATCGTTGGATTTGAACTTGGGCCTCACCCAAGTAATCTCAATGAGTTACCAACTCCCCTAGTTAAAAAAAAAGATATGATGATATCATATAGATAACTAATACAAGTGAAAGATGGTTTACAAGGTATGATACATAAACCATTGATGATGTCTGCACCAAAGATGTATGATACATAAACCATTGATGATGTCTATACCAAAGTGACAGAGCATGCTATCACATCAATAGATAAACTAACACCCTAAAGCCAATCTCTATATTAGAAAAACTTTCAACTAATTCTTATAAATGTAGTATTATTTACAACATACATTCAACAATAAAAATATTAATATATAACAAAATCTTAAGATAGTAATATTTCATTATGACTTAGATACTCTATAATATTATATTGATAATAACCATCCACTTCACAAAACATGACATCAAAAATATTAACAATCATAAACATCACAAAACATGACATCACGAATACCTTATCCATCACATAAAAAATATTAATTTAAAAAAAATAATATCTTACTACAACAAAATACCTTAAAAAATGTCTTATAACATCATATAGATAACAACTACAACAGCAATAAAACATAACATCAAAAATATCTTATCCATATTATATAGACAACAACCAATAGTACTATTTGATTCAATTTTGAATATTAATAATACGCTTTAGCTTATTTTCAGTGAAAAAAAAAAACATCACAAAACATTATCTCAAAAATATCGTATCAGGAGAAAAAATCATCACAACAAAACATTACCTCAAAAATATAAAAAATATCTTATCATGAAAAAAATCATCACACCATGCGGTGACATATCATATAAATAAATAACAACATGCCCCCACAAAACATGACATAAGTCTTTCTTTTTAAAAAGAAGGAAAGAGAGCACCGCATATGAGAAAACCACATATTGCATAAATAAAAACCACAAAACCCACAGCAAAAATGCCTCTTCAAAACCAAGAAAATGTATCATGTCCACGCGGCAATATTATAGAGGGATCAATAACTCGAATGGTGAGGAGGTAAGTTTTACAATATCAACACTCGGGTTCAAATCCCCAATGAGACATTGGCCTTATTTTGATAAGGCTAGAAGTGTAGGCACCACTGTTGTTGGATATACTCTTGGGTTATAGTGGAAACCATTGTCTTTAAACTTGGGCCTCATCTAGGTAATTCAAATGAGTTACTAATTCTCACTCAACCCATAAATAATGTTTGCATCAAAGTGAAGAAGCATGCTATCACATCAATGCATAGAATAACATCCCAAAACTAACTCTCTAGATTGAAAAAACTTTCAAGTAATACTTAAACATGTGGTATTATTTACCATATACATCCAATAATAAAAATATTAATATACATAATTTAAAAGAAAAATATTAATTCTTTAACAAAATCTTAAAATAGTAATATTTCATTGTGACTAGATACCCTATAATATTATATAGATACCAACAACAACCGTCACAAAACATGACATCAAAAATATTAATATTAAGAAGAGAATATCTCACAACAACAAAATACCTTTAAAAATGTATTTATAACATCATATAGATAACAACTATAACCGTCATAAAAACATGGCATCAAATATATGATGTCGCGTGGCAAAAAGTGCACAAGATAAGGATAGAAATTTGACGTGGGATTTAATTTACAGCTTTGAAATATTAAAATATTTATCGACGTCATGCGTTACGAAATAGTAATTGACGTCATCAGTTACGAAATCAAGGTAACAATACGCGCTTTGACCACCGGTGACTTCACTTCAAAGCAATTGAGTTTAGATTTCACTTCAGCCGCTGACTTCCCCATGTCTTCAACGCAATTGAGTTTAGATTTCATTTCAGCCGCCTCCAACTTTTCATTCAGATTTTTCCACCGCCCAGCAAACCGTTTGCATTGCGCCGCAAAATATGGAGAAGTCCCTCCAAGAACACCATTCCCTCGCTCCACCAGACGAAGCTCGCGGACAAAATTGCGGCCGCTTTAAAGGAATCCGAATGCGAAAATGGGGGAAGTGGGTGTCCGAAATCCGGATGCCCAAAAGCAGGGAGAAGATATGGCTGGGCTCATACAAAACCGCCGAGCAGGCTGCCCGTGCCTACGACGCCGCAGGGTATTGTCTGAGAGGACTCACCGCCAAACGCAATTTTCCCTCTTCTGTTCCCGACATTCCGTCAGCGTCTTCTCTTTCCCGTCAGCAAATTCAGGTTGCCGCCGCCAAATATGCCTTGGACGAAATGCCTTCGGCTTCTCCCTCTCTGCATAATATCAAATATAATAATAATAAGGCGAGGGAGAAGCCGGCATCGCCATCACGACCGTCTTCGGTTTCAGAAACGAATTTAACCTGTGACAATCAGCAGATTTCCGAGGACCAGAACTTAGGGTTTTGGGAATCTCCGTTTGACGGTAATGGCGGCGGTCTGAAATTGGACAAAATCCCGTCAATTGACGAGATATCGGCGGCGTTGGATCTCAATTTTCCTGTGCATGGGGGATACCCGTACATCTTCCTCGAATCAATTAATGGCAATGGCGGCGGTCTGAAATTGGATAAAATCCCGTCAATTAACGAGATGTCGGCGGAGTTGGATCTCAATTTTCCTGTGCAGGAGGCATACCCGTACATCTTCCTCGAATCAACAGAGTTGTGGAACTTCGGAGACGTTTGTGGAACTGTGGAGATGTTTGAATGAATGATTTTAATAATGTTTATTAGGCTGAGTAGTCTAAGGGATCAAAAGAACCACAGCCTTAACTTCTCTCCATATTCTTTTTCATGTTGGATCTTATATTGTAAATCTTGATCCATATTCTTTTTCATGTTGGATCTTATATTGTAAATCTTGATTGGAAGACTTACCATCTTGTAAATCCTGATTGGAAAACTTACCATCTGGTTGATCTTATCTTCTTCAAAAAGATAGTACATGTTGTGGGCCTTTAAGCTGTCTTCATATTAAATATGTTCATATTGAATAACATATGAAAGGAATATCCTAGAAAAAAAAACCCTTTTGCAGGGTTGTTGTACGGTTTTTACCAAAATTCGGAAGATATAAATATTTTTACATCGGATATAACATATGATCATATTGACGTGTACCAAATCTATATCCTATAAAAAAAAAAACCCTTTTGCAGGGTTGTTGTACGGGTTTTACCAAAATTCGGAAGATATAAATATTTTACATCGGATATAACATATGATCATATTGACGTGTACCAAATCTTTTAAAAATAAAAGAATCTGGAAATCATATCATTGAGTCTTGTGGACATCTCTGTTTCCTTTTGGTTTTAGATTTTGCAGAATTTGCTCATGTTGTGGACATCTCTGTTTCCTCTGTTTCCTTTTGGCTTTAGATTTTGCAGGGCTTGTAAAAAAAAATTGTTTGCTGCCGGTTGTTTTCCGTGTTCAGGCTTATTTGTTGGTGCTTGTTTTTTTATACTTTCACAGTCGTCTGCTTGACGTGTGGCCATAAGGAATTGCATGGTAGCTTAGAGTAGAGTGATATTAAGCCCTTGTTTGAATGCGTGTTTTAATTTCATATTCTTAGGTCAGAGTTTGTTCAGGTTGTCATAGATAATTCTCCAGGAATATGGACATAATGAAAGTGTAATCAGAGCGTCATAAGGGTTAGAAAAATGGTGATAATACTATTCATGATATATACATAGTTGGATGCTGGAATGTTTGTGCTATGTCTAGTTACATGACAAGAGTGGTGTCGGTTGCATATGGCAATGGAGACACTTTACTATGTAAACATGATAGGGTGTGCCATCTGTGCATTGCTATGGGCTTAGCCAGGGTTGCACTGTTATAGCTTATGAAGTCCGTTGTGTCGTGCCTGGTTCATATGCCTGTGCTTTAATCTCCGTTTGTTCCATGTATTGACGGCCACTCTGTGTCTGGTACTCGAGCAATGTTGCATATAGTAGTAATCTCATTGGTTATGGGTAGAAGAGAGATAGCATTGCTGCTATGTGTCCATCCAAATTTACCGGTTAAAGTTATAGATAGATTGCGTTCACTCGTACTAAGGGAGATATGGAGTTCAGACTGGTCATGTTGCTGTTACAAGTTAAGCTCAATCGTATCATTGGTGTCATGTTGAATTTAACTATTTCCATGATGTTAAGCTTGGAGGTTTAGATCATATACCTGCTAGTGGCTGTTTGTTGGAGCTTTGTTCACGTTATTTCCATATAGATTGCTGACGATTGCACCATAATAAATCACGTATGCAAGTAAAGTTAAGGTTGTTAGATTACATAGGCTTGTTCATAGTGATGGCAGTAATTATGTGATGTTGATAATTAAGCTTCTAAGTCAGTATGCTGCTTGCTATCCAGTATTGATATCTGGTAGTTTATCATGTATGCTGAAAACATAGAAAACATCTGGTGTTTATTGCAGTTTTATATGGAGTAGAGTGATAGTACTAATTCCATGTCAAGATAGCTTAGCAAAAAAAAAAAAAACTTTTTGCATTCGACACAGCAAAAAATCTTCCAAATTGAATGGCCAGTCTATGGCTGCTATTGTGGTCTGTTTTCAGCATCTTTTATATGATGAAATTATATAAAACATCTGGTGTTTATTGCACTTTTATATGGAGCAGAGTGACTAGCACTAATTCCATGTCAACATAGCTTATACTCATCGTTGGTCCTGATTTTGGATCTTGTTGGGGCAAAAAAAAAAAAAAATTCATTTCACACAGCAAAAAATCTTGCAAATTGAATGGCCAATCTGTGGCTGCGTCGGTGTTGCTGAGATCTTTGTTTGTATTTTATTTTCCCCATCACGTGACTGTGGATTGATGGATGATTCGGATATGTGGGAATTCAGGTGAAATAATAAAGGAAAGAACTAATAATGCCATTGATGGTTTATATTTAAGTCACTAATCAAGATCCAACGTCGTGAAACTTTCAATGGGAGATCCCCTCTGCAATGCAAACATTTCCAGTGTGATGGGGGAAATCAATGATTCAAATGCCACCCGCTGATGAAAATCAGTGGCCCAATTTTTGTTGATGAGAATTGAATCATAAAGAATCAAAGGTAGCGAATTATGGTAATGATTCATTCAGGGTTCAAAAAATCAGCCCCCTAGGCGCAATGATAAAGTGCTAGTTGTCCATGTACACTTAGCTATTTACAAGTTTTGTGTGTAGATTTGGTTTCATCCAACTGATTGAGTGGGTTGGACTTCGTCAAGTGTATTTATTGTTTTCTTGGTTAGAGGTTCAGGTGGCTCTGTAAAGTCTGCCAAACATTTCGAAGCCAATGTCCTGGTGTGCTTATAAAGAAGCTTACTTTATAAACTGCACTTTTCATGCCTATAGGATTAGAGTGGATGGAAAAAACACTTGGATATAAGATTAACATATTCTAATTTGGGAGTATTCCAACCCTAAGAACTCTCATCACTACGGGAAACTTTTAGAACTCTCATCACTAATGAAAAACCTTCAGTTGTCACTAAATTTGGCACATTGGTTTATACCATTTTAGGTTGTGAATCAACCAAAGGTGTTGATAATGAAGATAAATAGATTAGGTTTTCTTAACAAAATATTGTTTTTAATTTCATTTATGATATCAGAATCCATCAAAGGGGAATGCTAAATGCTTAAACCACAATAATGTTGCATTGGCACTAATTTAGATATACTTGCATTACCAAGCATGCACACATAAGAAAATGGGGATAGGAGTTGCAATCATAATGTTAAAAGTGGCTGATAGGGAAGTTAAGATGGTGTGCTAGGGTGAGGTGCTACATTTGTGATGTAAATACATTAAAGTGTATTTATATTATATTATTCTAAAAGCTTTATGAAGTGTTTATTATAGAGGTTTAAAAATGATATATTTGAATTAATATAGTAGTCACACTACTAGTCGTATAAACGGGGTTAGTGTAAATACTATTCAAGATGTTAGAAGAAAAGACTCAATCAATTATAGAAATTTATCGCTCAAACCAAAGACAAGCAAAATTGGGTTTTTTTTTAGAAGAAAACTCATATGTATATATAGAAATTGGTTTCTCGATAAGAAAGAGATACTTACAATAGAACTTGTGCTAAAAAGAGGTACTCACAATAAAATTTGTGCTAGAGTCATTGGCGCAGGTGGCTTCCATACACAGATAATTACTCTGCTCCTGTAAAGTTTTAGGTTCTGAATTGACATTCTTCCTTTCCATTCACAGGAAAAAGAAACATAGATGTTGTGTCTTTTGTTTGTTTTCCCAAAAAAAACATGGCAGGCTCGTGGGTTCAAATTGTGAAATGTAGGTGTCAAAAAATAGAATTCAGAGTTTATGTTTTGGCTGTTAGATGACAGTTGCATGGATGCAACTTGGCCCTAATAGGTTGTGATAGTACAATGAGGGAAAATTATAACAAAGTCTTTAGAATTTTGGAAAAAAAATAGCAATTGCAGGAAATTATAACAAAATCCTTTGAATTTCAAAAAAATATCAGATTAAATAAAAAAATGTCAATTCATTTTTGCTCGGCTATAGAAACATTTGATCGATTTTTTCTCTATGGATTTATTCTTGTCCATTGCAATTGTTCTTTTTAACAAAAGATGAGATTGTTGTGACCTTTGATGCTTGTTTCTATGTGCATGCTTTTGTTAGACTTCGAGTAGACAGTTTGATGAAGGTTTTTTCTTCCGTGGGAAAAGAAAAAAGCAGTCCTTATTCAAAAAATAGTCGTGTTTCCAGAGATACTAGATTCATGAACTTCAACCTATTTCATATTAATGGAAATTTGAACTTATTTGATCGATTTTTCTATATGGCTTTCCCTTTGTGAGTTGCAATTGTTGCTTTTAATGAAAATTGAGGTTGTTGCGATGTGCATGCTTTTGTTAAATTTTGAGTAGTTAGTTTGATGAAGATTTCTTCTTTTGTGGGCAAAGAAAAACATTCCTTATTCATAAAATATTCATGTTGTCAGAAATACTAGATTCACGAGGCTGAAGTGATTTCATCTTGATGGAAATTTGAACTTATTCTTGCATGACGGGACACCAGTCTGTTGCAAGTTGATAAATTAAAGGGGTATTGTTCCTTTTCCTGTTTCATGCGCTTGCAAGACCCAAGATTAGCATTGGTGGTCAACAAGAATTAGAGCTAGCTAGTATAGTAGCAACTAGGAAATTATTCTTGGTTTTATTTATTATTGTATCTTATGTAAAATCATTTTCAAATATTGCTAATATCTTTTTGCTTTTCCTTTGGAAAAAAATGTCGTTATATAATATGTATATCATGTTCAAATATTGTTGATATGCTTTTCCGATTGGCTTGCAAAAAACATTGTCAAATGCTCCTGTGAAGTTGAGGTCCAGTTTGCAGTGCTAGTGCAATGTCGAGCATGCATTGAGACTTTTGACTGCAATGCAATTTGCAATTGTCTATGTGGATATGCATGTTTGGCATTATCAATGTGCATAGGCATTTTCTTTTTAAAAAAAAATTCTAGGAAACGTCATGTGTGTGGACAAATGCTTCTTTAGAAAAAGAAAAGTTTATTGTTTCTTTTGTTGCATTGATCAATTGATTATAGCAAAATTGCTTTGCATGCTTTAGTAGGCATTGTTCTATAATTTTCCAAGCTTTGTTTTAAATGTTTTATTTTCATTTGATCCTATTAAGCTTGCATGCTATTTGCATTGCACTCTTTTTGCAAGGGATATTTGTAACTAATCTTGATTCTGTGCAACCATCTTTATTTTGTAGTTTTGTTAGGTCAATACAATTATGAATGTGTGTTGTGCTATGAATCTGGAGTAGAGAAGAGGAAAATGGTAAGGAATTCAACTTAATTCTATTTAAACTAGTATAAGGTAATAGAAAAAGACTTTAGTTACGCCAATTTAATTATTATTCAGTGAACCTGAGTCCTCTTTGATTGCAATTTCACAAATAGTCCACTCTTCCTAGTACGTTTATTCCAGACTCTAGATAACCTTTCTTGAATCTTGTTTATTGTTAATGTAATTGTCTATGGCATCTAGCCTTGAAGCCGGGTATTTGAGTTTCATCTAAGCACAAAGCAAGTGAAATTGGCATGACCAACTAGAAATTCCTCAAAATTTTTATAGATTGTAGGTACCCAACGGAAATTCTATATCAAAAATGAAAAACCATTCAGCTGAACATAGTTATATTGATTGGTGAGTCATATGTACTATTCTAATTGGTGGTATTTTTTCAAACCCTGATGTCTGTTAGGGCATCTAGTCGGTGTAGTATGTCTATGCATCCAACATTTTCAATTTCAATTTAGTAATGTAGGATGGCGACTGAACTGATTTGAGCCATAGAGGAGCCTAGATTATAACATTTACTTGCTCATTATTGTCACATAATTAAGATGTAGGGACTTATTTAGACTTGATTTGTTTTTGGAAGCTATCATGAATTTGGAAAAGTACTTGGGTTTGTATATTTGCAAGAGGACATGGATTAGGTTTGGAAATTTGTAAGAGGACATGTGTTAGGTTTGGATATATTATCTTTGTGAAAATGAATCATATTTTTCAAATGGCCATTTTTGCAATAAATTTCGGTCATCAAGGTTAGTAATTCAATCTTTTTCATAATTTAAATTCACATCATCAATTAATCATAGTCCAATTAATTCATGTTTCATGTATATATTTTTCAAATATTGAAAAATCTAATTTGCAATGGCAAGGCATTGACAAGCTATGGACATAATGCACACACACACTAGACCATATTTGAGAGTGGAAAAGCACTGTATCTTCTTGTTTAGTTTTCACCGTGGCTTTTGCCAAGCCCTGTTGTTGGCAATAAAAAATCATGTTTGGGATACATAGGACATGACATGTGGCTCTCCACAGATACTCTGACCTCCCTACAAGGATTGATTTCTAGGATCATTGGACAAATATAGTTAGAGCAAAGTGAAATTGCTATATGTTTATGTGAGTTGAAATCTGTTTGATGCAACAAATGGAAAAGAAATATGTTTGAGAAAAAGCATTCTAAGAATACTGGCCTCATAGATATCTTCTTGTTGTGCTATATCATTTTTCTTCGATTGATTGATTACAGCAAAATTGCTTTCCATGCTTTCATTTTCATTGTTCTATTGCGAAGTTCTACTTCAAATGTCTGATGTTCATTTGATGCTATAAAGTTTGCATGCTAGATGCATTGCATTGTTTTAGAATGGCTTGCAAATGGTTTAATTCTATATAGAAATTGATGCACAAAGATCATAGCTTTGCCAAACTATGATTACATTGCACACATGCATTTTAAAAAAGGTCTTCAACTAGAATGGATTTCTTGTATTGGTTGATTGATTATAGCAAAATTACTTTCCATGCTTTCATTGGAACTATCCTGTTGCGAATTCCTACTCCAAATTTTTAATGGTCATTTGACACTGTGAAGCTTGTATTCTATGTGCATTTTTCTCTTTTGCAATGGATTGGACATAGACTTGGTTCTATGTAGTAATTGATGGACAAATTATGAACACATTGCACACACAAACACGACAATATTTGAGAGTAAAAAAGCATTGTTGCTTCTTGATGACTTTTCACCATGGCCTTTGGAAAGCCCGGTGGATACCAATGTAAAACCATGTCTAGGATACATAGGACATGCCATGTGTCCACCCACACATACTCCGGGTAAAAGGACATAAATAGTATATAGTGTTTGTAATGTTCCTTTGCAAGGTAAGGAAACCACCCTTCCTGCAAGGGTTCATTTGTAAAATCATTAATCAAATATACTCAAAAAAAAGAAAAATAGTTGTTTGTTTATCTGAGTCAAAATCTCTTTGATACAACAAATGTCAAAGAAAAAAAAAGTGGGAAAAATAGAAAAAATGAACAAAAAACACTCTAAGAATAGTGGTTTGATAGATATCCTGTTTTTGTGTTATAGCACATTGCTTTTACAAAAGCATCAAATAGCATCTCAAAAAGAATGGCTTTACAACAAATCCATACTTCTCTTTCTCTTGTTGTTTCAGGCATTTTGTTTTTCATCGGCTTTGTTCAAGTTTTTTTTATCCTTGGACATTGACCACATCTTTTTCAAAACAAAAATGCAGGTGATTTTATTTTTATTTTAAAAAGTCTTCAACTAGGCTGCATCAGTAGGGCAGAGGATGGAGAAGAAAAAACTAAAGGAAGCAAATGTTGTATTGCCAACAAGTTTGTGGATGCAAGCAAGAGAACAAAAAATGCTATGAACAATAGCATTTTAGCAGAATGTTTTGCTACGAGTGGGTCATGCTATACGGACATAGACAATGCTTTGGCTAGATTTCATTTTTTTGAACTAAGGAATTTTCATTATTTTCCAGGAGATTGTCTATTTGATGCATTGGTTGTTTTGCTAAACTTTCGATATACACCATTGGAGATAAGAGAAGGGATTGTGAATCATTTCCATCTTTTTTTAGATCGCAATGATCCTGATGCCTTGCAATCAATGCATTTAGACTTGGCAATCGAATATCTAGTAGACTTGCACAATGTTGTAAATGTTTCAGTCTATTTGGATCAGATGTCGCAATCTGCTTCACAACCAAGCAAGGAACATATTCATGGAATTTGTGGTGCTATTTTTTATATCAAATGGTTGAATGTACTAATGGAAATTTGTTCATTGACCAAAAAAAAAAATATCTTCATTTCAATTCTAAGCAACTATCATATTGTTACAATCTCCTTTTCCCTAATTAGAACCCGTAATTTGGTCATTTTGAACCGCTTTTGTCATATAAATTGGAAAAAGAGATGCACAATCAATGTTCTGTATGCTCTGCAATGACCAATGCAAACCAATGTAATGGCAATGAAATTGAAATTTCATCTTGGCAACGACTATTGTCTAAACAAGGTTTATGTATTTCTATTATTGTCACTGGTGATTCCCATGACTCTCTATTTGAATCTATTTCCAAATTGACAATGTTTTTTTATGGGAAAAGTGTAAGAAAATCCATTGCGTAAATGTTTTACAATTGTTTCAATTCAAATGAAAACAGAGAAGCAAAGTACGTAGATGTCTATATCCACTTTGACAAAATCCATAGTAAATCATTTGTTTCTGGATGGGAAGGATACATGGTTAATTTAGCAAAGCAATTTTGGATTGAAGGCATAGAAGGAGATTAATTTTCCATTCAATGGCTATGTGAATTGTTTGATGTTAATATATATGTCTGGGATACTATATTTGAGAAAATAGGCATGGAATTTCATCCAATAAATAATTGTTCAAAATTTTTATAATTTCTAATGTAGCATGCAATGGATGGATCACATTTACATTTTCATCCGTTGTTACATAAAAATTGTCCATCTATGTCTCCGTCTATGTTTCATTGCTTGGAAAATGATTCTTTACTTGTTACAATTGATATTTGATTACCAACGCAACAAGGCATTGCAAAGAAAAGCATCCCTAAACAAAAAATGGAAAGTCCCTTTTTTTTTAAAAGGAACATTGGTCAAGCCAAGGAGGAAGGTAAAAAACAAAGGTTTGTCAAAGATCAAAACAAACAAAATCTCTTTGACATGGGTATGGACATTGAATATGTCGATGAAACATGCTCACGATCAAAATAGAATATGCAAGTTTGGCTTGAGCATGATTCAAACAAAAACTTGCGGTGCTTAAAACAACAAATGCGTAGACAAGGAACAGATTCCTGCCAAAGACAAATGCAATTTGAAAAAGCAAAAAAGGAAACTTACCTTTTCTTAAAATATACAAGATACACTATAATATCCCAAATTTTGACTGGTTATGCTTATGTTATATATTGAACGTAAGCCCCGATGCAAATGATTTATTTATGATGTACTTAAGTTTGGGCGTGGACCCTAATTGATGCAGAGTTATTATTATGTACTGGGCATGAAAGCCCCGATGTAATTGATTAATGTTTATCATGAGATGTGGGTATAAACCCTAATATACTGAGATGATCTTTAATTATATTGTGCAGAGTCTTATTATGCATGACTGACTCTCATGATATGTTGAGCGTAAGTTATGGAGCACATGGATGAGCTATGTGTTGGGCGTAAGCCCCGATGCACATAGAGGACTTTTATTATGTACTAGGCATAAGCCCCAATGTACATAGAGTGTTGGGAATAAGCCCTGGAGCACTCCAAGCTTGATAATAAGTACCGGATCCGAGGCCATTGGTATTTCTAGATGTACTTCACAAACACATTCTAGTACTAGTGTTGAGCGGGATGCTCTGGAATTGCACTAGCGTAACGCCCATGTGAGAGTGTTGAGCCAAAGCTATGAAGAGCACTCGAGGTTACTTGATCTTAATAGTGTTAAGTCGAGAAGACTCTGAATAGCACTTCTAGTCATCATAATTATTTAATTGGTTAAATGAATCATTTCTATCTCTCATCAAGGACTGCGAAAACTACCATGTTAAACAAGGGAATCCAACATGCAAGAGGGACCTAGAATTACCTAACTTAGTCAACTATCCAAACCTACTAAAAGACCTTGTCCAAAGATTGGACATTGTATTAAATAATTATCAAAAAAATTATTATGGTAGTTAATTAATTAAATAATCAGATTGATTATTTATAAAAGAAATCTCACTTATGTATAAATAGTATGCATAAGATATTTATTTATATTATATATATAAAGAAAAGATTGTGATCTAATTAGTAAAAGAACACATAGTTATATAAAGTAGAATAACACTACTCACTTAAATAGAGTATGCATATAAAAAAATGCGTATTCACATAAATTAAATAAAATAAAATACAGAGTTCCTTTAAATAAATTCAAAAAGGACGAGTTAAAAGTCCTAGTTAAACTAAAGTTTATAAATAAATAAAAATTTTGAATTATATATTATAATTCAAACTAAAAGTCAAAGAAAAGTTAAACATTGGAAAATATGGTTATTAACCTAACTGCCCTTCCAAAGATTCCTATAAAATACAAGAACCAAGAGAGGGATGCGGGATCTATCTTTTTATCATCTCTTTATGGTAAGAAGAGAGAAAGTTGTTCCACGGATCTGAAAGAAATAATTATTCCAAGTTTTAAGTATAGTCCACAGTATTCCCTAGGTTCTCTAGTTTTCTTCTTGCATGTTGGAGCCAACTCAGGGGGATCTAATCAGAATCAGGAACGGTTCTGGATCATGGTTGGGAGGAACGTGGTAGTTCCAAAGTTATTCGGTTCAAAGTTTTTTTTTTAACAGAAACAAGGGATTTTAGATATATATATAAAAGGCGGGACCTTAATGCTGTCGACCTTCCCCAGTAAATCTATGGTGTTTGTTTCAATGTCGTCCAGGCGGGACTCAACACAGGAGAGACGAGAGTGTATATATTTAAACTCCATGTTCTGCTCTTTGTTCTGGTCTGCAATGGAGCAAACCACCGAGTATGTCCTACTTAGATATACTTTGACTTCAGATGTAACCTGGCTGAGAGTAGCAATCGCTTTCCTGATCCCATCCATTATGCTGCGGTGAAAACTGCTATCGCGAGGGACTTTCTATGACTGCCCTGCAGCAATAAATGCTGACGCGTGGGAGCTCTGAGTTTAGGTGAGGAGCCGAATGGCTTATAATGTGCCACTTGTTGTAAAGCGCATGCATGTGAGACTGGGTGCCTTCTACGGGAGGAAAGCCTCCATTCCAAACAATTCAAATTTGATTTCCTTGCAAGTTCGATGAGGTCTATGACTTGGTTCTTAGGGGATGAACTTATGGACCAAGGCATTGTTTTGTAGTAGCTGGCCTTTTCCCAATGTGGCTCCAATATTGGCAAGCCTATCTGCTGTTGAATTGAGGCTTCTAAGAACATGAAAAAAGAGAGTGTCGATTGGGAGAGGAAGAGTTTCGATCCTTTTTCGAAGATTTTGGCTCTTTGCTCCTTTCAAATTGTTATTTCTCATACTCTGGAATACATGTCTGGAATCTCCAATCACTTGTAACTTTGCTATGTTTAAGGAGGAGGCTAACTCGAGTGAATAATGAATCGCCAACCATTCTGCTTCATTGTTAGTTTGTGTGCCTAATCCCCAGGAAAAATCAGCAACTTTTCTTCCTCCGGGATCGAAAATAATCCCCCCGCACCTGCCTCCCCGGGATTTCCTTTGGAAGCCCCATCAAAAACGATTGTGTGTCTTTTTTGGCTTTTCCACCAATTATTGAATGTCTGTTCATCTTTCCTTATCTCCCAGTCTTGAAGCATTGGAGGCATTTTGGACTGAAGTGAACTCTCTGTCAAAAAGTTTTTACACCACTGATATTCATGCCAATTTAAAGCTTCTTGCTGCTGAATTGTTATCCCCTTGGCTCTCAGGGATTCTGAAGTCAGGGATATGATTTTGTTAGCTGTTATGTTTTCTGACTTTGCTTTTCCCTCAAAGACTCGTTGATTCCTTTCCAACCATAATTGCCAGCATATATTCATCAGGAGAAGTTTTAGTATTCTGTATAATGTTGGTTTATTCTTTCAGGCTCCCTGGAGGCCACTAGCCCACTTACCTATCAATTGCTGGATTTGCTTGGGCATTGAGATGGTGTTTGAGAGAGGGCCAAGAACCAAATTCCAAACTTGCTTGGCATAGCTACAATCTAAAAATAAGTGCTGAGAATTTTCCTCCACATTTTGGCAAAAGTGGCACCTAGAGGGTCCTTCAATTCCCCGAAGCTTTAGATTGTCAGCAGTCAATTGTTTGTTATGTGCCAGAACCCAGAAGAAATAATTGATTTTTGGTATGCTATCAGAATTCCAGACCTTCTGCCAAATTTTTTGGGTCGGAGGATGATTTGTGGTGAGTAAATCGTATCCAACCTTGACAGTGTACCTTCCAGCTTTCCCCCATCCTCTAACATCTTTAGCCCTGACGCTAATTGGAGCTTTCCCATGTAATAACTGAAGGAAAGCTTTGTAATTTTCAACAAGGTTCTCCAGAGGTTCTACGATTTTCCAATCTTTCCACCTCCTGGTTGACGTCCAAGTTGCCATGTCTGACAGCTTCTGTATTCCTGATTCCTTAAGCCAAATCTTAATGTTTTGGATTTCTAAGGGACGCTCTCCTTTGATACTGTCTTTCCACATGTTGATTTTTTCCCCATTGCCCGGGATCCAGTACAGATGCTCTTTTATTAGCCCAGCTGAAGCATGGATTAATCTCCATATTGTTGTTCCATTCTTCTTTTTCAAATTGTTCAAACATCTTTGCCGAGATCCTCTAATGTATTTTTTCCTTATGGCCTCCTTCTGCCACTCTCTTTTGCCAGTTATCATTCTCCAGACTAATTTGGCTCCCAATGCCTTGCTCATTGTTGTTGGATCTCGTATTCCCAAACCCCCTCGTTTGCGTTTTTCTTTGACAGTTTTCCAGTTAACTAAATGAAACTTCTTACCCTGTGTTTTTCCTCCTTGCCAAAGAAAATTTCTGATTTCCAAGCAGATTGCATTAGTAACTGACTTTGGTGCCATTAGAATAGCTCCAGAAAAGATTGGGATCGATGAAAGCACGGCTTTGATTAAAGTAACTTCGCTTGATAGATTTAACCAGCGAGTCCCCCAGGAACTTATTTTGCTTTTGATTTTTTCAATGATGGGAGTCCAAGAGGACGAGGTTGCTCTTTTGAGAGAGATAGGGATGTCCAAATACTTAAAGTGGGTCCAGTCGAAGCAAGGCTTGCAATCCAAGATGTTGGCTAGATTCCTGAGTTGAAGGACGTTACAGTTCCAACCATATACATTACATTTTTTATTGTTTGTTTTCCCCCCGGACACCCGCAGGAAGGTGGATAAAGAAAGCTTGAATCTAGAAGCAATTATAGGAAAAGCACTGCCTAGCAAAATAGTATCATCGGCAAATTGAGCATGGTTTATTGGTTGGACATTTTTGGCAATTTCAATTCCAGGGAGGGATCCAGATTCTTGAAGCCTGTTTAGAGTTCTACTAAGAGAGTCTTCCATGATGACAAAGAGACAAGGGGAAAGGGGGCATCCTTGCCTTAGACCTCGAGACATGCGAAGAAAGGGTGAGGGTCTTCCATTTATAAGGGGTGCAATCTAAGGTGAACCAATACAATCTTTTATCCATCTTATGAACTCTTGCTCAAAGCCAAATTTTCTCATAACTGTGAAGAGGAATTCATGTCTAACCCTATCGAAAGCATTTTCCATGTCAATTTTAATGGCCATACTTGAGTCCTTCCTTTGGATGCTTGAATGAATGGCTTCTTGCACTAGCAGTATGTTGTCATAAATTTGGCGACCCGCAATGAAGCCTCCTTGATTTGGAGAGATGATTCGAGATAGATGCCCCTTAATTCTGTTAGCAATGACCTTTGTGAGGATTTTATACGAGGAGTTGCAAAGCGAGATTGGCCGATATCGTCCTAAGGTGAGAGGATTTTTATCTTTGGGAATTAATGCTATGAAAGAGGAGTTTGTAGCTCCCCCTATTCTTTCTCTTTTCCTGGTCCAGTTTAGCATTCGGATGAGATATTTTTTTAACCAGTGCCAACATTTCCTATAGAAGCTTATTGTAAATCCATCCGGTCCGGGGGCTTTGTCCGGATGAAGTGACTAGATTGCCTTTCTAGTCTCACTTTCGGTGATCTATTCCATTAATTTTTTGTTGTCAGCCTCTGATATGAGATTGGGAATCTCCTTGCTCATATATTCCATATCTTCTTGAAGCACCACTTCGTTGCTGTTATATAGCTTTTCAAAGTGGGATTTTGCTTCTCTTAAAATAAGATCCTGACCCTCGATTTTCACTCCATCCTCCTTTGTGATGTTCTCGATGTTGTTCTTCCTGTATCTCTCCTTACATTGTGCATGAAAAAATTTTGTATTTTTGTCTCCTGCTTTTAACCAGAGGCTCCGAGACTTTAGCCTCCATTCTTCCTCCTCTTTTCTGGTTGCTTTCTGGATTTTTCCTTCTATTTATTTTTCCTCCCTAAGCATGTCTTCAGTGACTGGGTTTTGCTCCATTTTGAGCTGGAGACTTCCCAAATATTTTTGCAGATTTTCATGCTCCTCCCCAGGCTTTATATAATTCATTTTGACCCAATTTTTTAATGTGCTTTTCACCAGTTTTAGTTTTGATTCCCAGATAAACCCTGGTGATCCGAGGATGAATTGCCTCCACACAGCTTTCACCTCATCCATACAATCCTCGTTTTCAAGCCAGGCAGGATTAAATCTGAAAGGTAGGGGGCCTAGATTTCCAGGAGAGGAGAAAAATAAAGATATAGGTTTGTGATCAGAAGTTGCAGAGGCAAGAATGTTTGAGTTAGGAAGCTTAGAACCGAAGAGAAAGAAGTTACTTATTAAGAACCTGTCAAGTCTGGCTGCTATGTGGTTTGGTCCTATTCTTTTATTGTTCCACGTGAAGGTGCCTTGCTTGGGCTTGATGTCAATAAGGTTCCAAGCAGCCAACAAGTCTTCCATTCTTTCTCCATAAGGGTCTCTAACTTTCGATCCCCCCTTTCTTTCAGCCGCTGAAATGGTGACGTTGAAGTCTCCCGCAAGAATGCATGAAAATCCAGCTAACCTGTGGTTTAAACCTATTAACTAATCCCAAAATTGTTCCTTCTGTCCGTAGACAGTGGGACCGTAGATATTTCCTATCCAGAATATCCTATTGCTTGCTATTTCTTCCATTTCAACAAAAATCCAATGTCGATTAGAAAATGAGGCTTTACTTTGATACATACCCTTTTCCCACCAGGTGATGATTCCTCCAGAAGCCCCTGAGGAGCTCACAGCTGTTCCTTCTCCGCTGGGCCAAATTTGTTTCATGAGGTTGAGACTTTCCTCCTCTTGCATTTTAGTCTCCTGGATCAGTAGGATTGAAAACTTTTCCATTCTTTTTGTTCTTTTTGTTCTTTTTATTGCTTCTGCTTTTTGTCGTCTGCCTAATCCTCTGCAGTTCCAGGAGACTATTTTCATTATTTCTTTGATGGTTGAGGACCTGCTCTGTCCTTTCTTTCCTCCTGAGCTCCTTGCTGCTGTTTCCCATTAAATATTATCCTTACATGTTGGTCCAGGCTGGTTTGCTTACCCGCCGCCTTTTCTCTAGCTGCTTCTTGTTCTCTTATTACTTTATTGTATCTTCTTCCTCTTTTCACCGTTGGTTCCTGCTCCTCATCTTTGCTATCTGAAGTTTCTTCCTGAAAAAGTTTCGCTTTTGCCCATGTTATTGATCCTCCTGAGTTTAATGAAGATTCTATTTCTATAGCTGGAGGCTGGTATGCAGGGATGCAAGCTTCCTCATTTCTGGTGTTAATCTGTTCCTCTTTTTCTTGGTCCTGTTCTGTTTGCTTCTCTTTCTCCTGCTCCTCACCTTCTTCTTCTGTTGTCAACACTTGAAACTTGTTTGCATTTTCTGTGTTTTTCACTGGGGTTTTGGAGACTGGATTGGTTTTACTCCCTTTTTTTCTTGTGACTTCATTCCATTCCCCTCCTTGGGTTTCCTCTTCTTCTAAGATTTTCCTTTTTGGACATAATCTGGAAAAGTGACCATATTCATGGCAAGCCTTGCATTTGAATGGTATTTGCTCATAGTCAACTATTTGTCTGTGACTCCATCCGTCCATTGATAAATTTATTGCTTCTGGTAGCCCCCTTTCCAGGTCGACTTCGACACATATTCTTGTACATGAAAACATTGGAGGTTTTGGCTCAGATTTGTCAATGTATTTCCCCAATGAGTTCCCTATGGCTTGAAGACCTTCGTCGTTCCAACAATGCAGAGGAAGGTGAGGCAGTTTGACCCATACTGAAACCGTAGAAGGGATATCTTTCTCTGGGTCAAATGAGAGATCCCATTTGTTTAGGTACATTCCTCTTGGCCCCATAAAGTAGGGGCCATTCCTGAAGATTAAATCTCTGTCCTCCCTCTTTTCGAAATAAAAAACGAAGAACCCTTTACCACAGAAAATTTGCTGAACTTCCCCTTGGATTAAAGGTCACCAGTTTTTGTTGAGCCATGTTTCTATTGAGCGGGGGTGATGGCCATAAGCCTGTAAAATGTCCAACTAAACCCTTATTTGCTAGAGCCACGGCCTTGCATTTTGAGGCAGTCGATGTCAGCTTTACTTCTGGAACCTCAACTTTTTTCACAAACTTGGATTCTTTCATGGCAGCTGATTTAAGGTTAGCTGGTTGAGAAGCAACCAGCGATTTGAAACGGTCCGAAATGAGGAGCCGAGCTTCATCTGGTGCCTCCTGCCCTGGATCCGGGGCGGATCCATGCCGAAAAACGTCCTACCTTCAGAAACCCTAGCCGCGATTTTGTTTCCCTGTAATCAATCTAGAGCTAAAATCTTATGAACATTCTTCAGAAGCTGAAATGAATGAAGAGAGAGGTGCGTCTGCAGGGAGTCGAACCCGGGTCTACGGTTCAAAGTTATAGGACAACTAAAAAGAATTATGTTCCCTTAACCAGTATTTGAGTGTCCAGGTTCTCCAAAGGAACGTCATGCTACAGGATTCAGGAAAAGTATGATTTCAATAGCATCTTCCAGGTAAGGATCTAATGTTCGTTATATTCTATGTTTTCCATAGGATTATAAACTAAAATTTATAGGCATGTTCGTTTCAAACTGTATCCCATACCTTTTCAGAAATTCTGTTAATAGTATTGATACCAGGAGCAAGAGAATTAGCAATGGCTCTTTGGGTTAAGCGTTAAGTAAATATTTAATTCTGAGAATTGGTTATGCATAGCTAGTTCTTAAACTATCAGATCTTTTCCTTATTAAGGTTCTTACCTAGCAGAGTTAGCAAGCTAGCATGTGCTAGGTCTCCACCTTTTAAAATCTTTGATTATTTTACCTTACTTTTCAGACAAAACAAATATCTCTGTATTACACCAAGAGTATTCCTCTACCCATGAAAATAGAATCATCCCTGGTTAGGGTCCATTCCTTTTAAAGAACATCAACCTATTTAATAAAAGCCTCTCAATTCAAATATTTCTTTGCAAACTGAACAAAAGATACGACTTCGAGGGCTTGTTGATCTTACAAAAGTTTCCAACATAATCATAGGAGTTTTTAAACAAAGTACATAATGAATTTAAGAAAACGCTAGCTATTAAATACTTTCAGTAAATCATACTCTCAGGCAAGGTAACGCATACCAGCGATGCCCATCCTCAAGCAACAAAATTCACACTTAACACACAAAATATTATAACAAGAAGAAAGAGATGCACAGTCAAGAGTCATGATATGACTTGACAATCTTAGTTAAATGATTTAAGGAACAATGGTGTGCAGGCTGCGGCTTCACACCTTGCCTCTCGACGCAGTCACTCATTGGGTTAGGGATTCAATGAAGTAGAAGTTTTTAACCAAGACAAGGGTCTGGGAGCCAATACCCTATCGATATGATTTAGCACTTGCGTTAATTTAAAAGTTAGGTATTCCATTTAAAAACCTCAAAATACAACATAGAACCCACAAAACTTTATTTCATTGGATTCATGCTGGGAACGGGGATCAACACCCTCTGCAAACTGTAACTACAATTAGTTAATAGTGGTTGGTACATTCGAGGCAAAGATTCTAGTTGGCGAACCCAATGGCGCATTCGCAGCAACCAGCCTGGTATTTTCACCGATTTTTCTGAGTAATAACTTTCCTATTGTCTGAGTTAAATTTAGGTTAGAAGACAGGCCTATTGGTCTTCCATCCTACACAGCATACTTGTACGTTTGATTAATGTGGGGTGTTGCAAACTTGGCCAGCCTTTTCCCACTTTACCAATTTCACTCAGAAAACTTGTTCCATCAAGATTGTAGGATGATGTGTCTAATGTGGCGTAGGCATTTAGCAACATTACACTACATGATAAATAAGGTTGTTTCACATGGAGTTGTGCGATAGGATCATCTGTACAGTGATAGAAATAAGTCCATATAATCTGAAACGCATACATTTTAGCTTATTACAGGTGCCACCAATTGTGGATACCACCAGGGCGTAGAGTGACAACAAGGGGTTTTCGAAACAGTATTGTACAAGGGTTTGTGGGAAATTTATAATGGGATCCAATCCCCTAAAACAAACCTTTTACACAAAGCAACAGAATGATGGGTCGCAGATTTATTTTCCATTTAACTTTTAAAATACAAGGATCAAAGACCAGACAGAGTATATTAAATATGAAAACCATTTCTCAAAATTTAGATAGAAGATACTCAGACGAAATTACATTCCTGCACAAGGTAATAAAACTACGGCATGTCAAGACTCGTCCTATAGGATCGCTAGGAATCTTAATTACCCAACATCATTCCACTACGTAAGATAGAGACCCACAATAATAATTACTTTAGCAAAAAGAAGGAGATTCCATAATTTCCATGACACGAAAGTCAGAGCTCCATTGTCAACACGCCCTCATGGGCTTAAACCAATAGGCAAGTAGACAACAAACAAAGACCCGAAGGACATGCTCAGGGCTGAAAGCAACAAGTATGAATGCATTTTAGCATATATATAAAGTCTTACACCGAGATAACCCTATAAAAGTGAATATACATTTGAATCTTTCAGAGTTCAATCAACACAGAGTCAAATACTCGTAAAACATACAGATTGAGGATTCAAAACAGATCCATGCCCATCGGCTTACACATTAAGAACATCTCAGCAGATGGAATGCTGGAGGAATTAAAAGGAGAGTATCTACCACAAACCGGGCGGCTAGTACTCCAGGTAACTCCCAACGTAGCCTTTCAAAAACCCCAGTTTCCAGGAGATCGATTATATTTCACGCCATCGAAGAATGTAGGTACCAGGGTTTACCAGGTCTTACCAGGACCCATGATGTCCAAACCTCCAAGACAGAGCTTCCTCCCGCCAAGATGGAACACAGACCTCCCAAATGTGACCCTTTTGCAAAGAAAAATTAGGACAGAGGTCAAATAAGAACCAAAACCAAGAAGGGAAATATATTTACATACTTCTAATTAAATCAGTAAAAGTTATACAATTTTACCTGTAGCATCAACGTGGCTGCAAGGTCCCTATGGTTGCATAGGTGCATCTTTCTTCTCCCCACCGGGGAGATAGCCGAGAGCTTAGCCCCCTTTTTTCCAAATGATCCATGCAAAAGCAAACCCCATTTGTTGAATGCATTAGGGTTTAATCCTGTATCCAGCGTGTCCTCCAAGTACATGGCCATCACGTGGGTGTATTTAAAACCCACCTACCTCCACTACGGAGTGGACCTCTTACCCCTCACCCATAGCCGGTTGTTCAATATCATGCAATGCGCTTGGATAAGTTCTTATAGTTAATGCTAAAAGTAAAATCCCTTTCTTTTTGTAAACATTGTGCTTTCTACCAAGGTGCTAACCTGGATCACCTTGAGGGAACCTGCAGGCACATAGTCAAGTGTTCCTTAGCTCACATAGAGCTAAGTAAGACCTCGGGGGCCTGTAAGCACTACTTTCGATTAAGGAAATCAATCAACTGGGACCATCAATGCACAAACCAATAGAAGTATCAGTTACTCAAATACAAAGCCCAACTTACCAAACTGAAAAGGTACATCAAAACTTTATTAACAAGTCAAACATAACTAAATACTTCCTAGTAAGGACTAAAAGCAAAGGTTGTTAGAGTAGTACACCATTTAAGAATAGGTTATCATAACTCAAGTAGGAGCTTTGCATGGATGGTGTTTAAGCAAGTTAATTATACTAAGTACCAATACCTACATTTAAGAGGTTAAGCCTGTACTTACTCTAGAAAGCTATAGTACGGACAAGTGAAAGTCTTGAACTGCTATAAACCCAACCCCTAACAAACAAAAAATTATTTTGGAATTTAAGGGTGTTCGGGTACACAGGGTACTACGAAAGGACCGAACACCAAGAGCAACCAATTCACACAAACATATTTACACATCAACACACCGATGTTTTGACGTGGTTTAAACCCTCTTGAGGGAAACCCTCCACGGCCCCGACCAAATAGCTTCTACAGGACAATTTATTATGCAAAGAACGAAAGTTACAAATGAGCTTCTCATAATCGATCAACTAAACAATGACCCTCCATGCTCTTTAAATAGAGATCATGGACCAATCGGGTGTTAAGTCACGGATCAAGGTTAGGTATGATCTAAGAGAATTTGAGCCGTCGGATCACTCTATGTCGGGAACATATCATGACCATTGGATTAAGTATTTACAAATGCATACTAATGCATACTAAAGAAACACACTATCCCTAACGGATATATTACACAAGTTGATCTTAACTAACTCCTAAGTGTCTAAATATCCTGACATCCCCCCTTAAGAACAACTTGGGATAGGATTGAAGGATTTACAAAAGTGACACTATTAGGAGAAGGAAGGAGGCATTAGAGCCTATCCCCCCTTAATGACAAGTTCCTGAACTCCTAACATAGATCAAAGTTTAGAAAACTTCGCTTCTCTAAGAGACTTGGTGAAGATGTCTGCAACTTGATCATCTGTAGGGCAAAAGAGCACTTCAAGAATATGATCATGAACAAGATTTATGATGAAGTGCATATGTAGCTCAATGTGTTTGCTGCGTTGATGTAGAACTGGATCTTTGGCAAGCTTGATGGCACTTTGATTGTCGCACCAAAGTGGAGTAGGTTGTTGCTGCTCGAATCCAAACTCTGAAAGGATCTGTCGAAGCCATAAAGCTTCCTAACTGGCATTAACTGCGGCTCGATATTCTGCTTCTGCTGAAGAAAGAGCAAGAGCTTTTCGTTTCTTACAAGCCCAAGTGATAGGTCCAGATCCCAGACTGAAAACATAACCTGCAGTAGACTTTCGATCATCAGGATCACCAGCCCAATCTGAATCAGTGAAACCAACCAACAAAGGTTTCCCCCCTGTACTGTAATGAATCCCAAACTAAACTGTACCTCGAATATATCGAAGTATTCTTTTAGCTGCTTTCCAGTGACTTTCATGAGGTGTCTGCATATAACGGGAAACATGACCAACGACAAAGGAAAGGTCAGGACGGGAATGAGTCATGTATAAGAGACTACCAACAAGCTGACGATATAAGGTGGCATCGACTTCAGGTGAAGTACAAGTGGTAGAAAGTTTGACTCCATATTGAAAGGGAGAAGGGGCTGGTGTACAATCTTCCATGTGAAAGCGACGAAGAAGGTCACAAGCATACTTAGACTGAGAAAGAAAGATTCCTTCTTTGGTTTGTAGGACTTGGAGACCAAGAAAATAATGCAAATGTCCTAAGTCTGACATTTCAAAATTTTGTTTAAGATTGGATTTCACATGGGTTATAAGCTTAGGGTCACTACCAGTAAGAATAAGGTCATCAACATATAGAACAAGTACGATGAGATGGTTTCCTTCTTTCTTGGTATAGACATTGGGGTCAGAATGGCATCTATAAAAACCAATGTCAAGGAGAAAGTTATCCATTTTGGCATACCAAGCTCTAGGAACTTGCTTAAGGCCATATAAGGATTTCTTAAGGCGGCAGAAAACGCTAAAGTTATTCTGAACATATCCAGGAGGTTGTTCCATGTAAATTTCCTCCTGTAAATCACCATGTAAGAAGGCAAACTTGACATCCATTTGATGGACTTCCCAGTTATGTAAGGCTACAAGGGAAAGAACAAGGCGGATGGAGTTCATTTTTGCGACGGGAGCAAAGGTTTCATTGTAGTCAATCCCTTCAACTTGGGAAAAACCTTTGGCAACTAACCTTGCCTTAAGTCTTTCAACACTTCCATCTGATGCATACTTAGTTCTGTAGATCCATTTACAACTGACAAGTTTTCTTCCTTTTGGAAGAGGTACAAGATCCCAAGTATCGTTCGTTATTAAGGAATGATATTTTTCATCCATGGCTGCATCCCAATCTAGATTCCCTGAAGCTTTTGTAAAAGTTTCTGGATCATGATTCTCGGAAACTTGAGCCAAAAGAGAAGAGGCTCGCTGAAACTGAGAACGTGTTCGATGTTGATCTCTAGGATCACCAGCAAGATCACCAGCTGCTTCACATGTTGAACGGACCCATCAAGGAAGCACTTGTGTTGGTGCAATTGGAGGAACATGAGCAGGCAGAGGTGGATTTTCATCCTCACTGTCATCATCAGAAACTGGAGTTGGAACCCTGTCAAGGAATTTGAAAGAAGAAGAAGAAGGCACAAACACCGAATCAGGCTTGCAGGACAAAGATAGCATAATCGCCGAGTTAGGCTCACAGGCCAAGAGATTTTCATCAAATTTAACATCTCTTCTAATGATTATATCATGAGAATGTGGTTGAAGAAGTCTATTGAGTATAGATCGGGTGGTTGGGAGGAATGTTGTTATCCTCCCCACCTGGGTTCAAATCTTGCTCTATGACACTTGCTCCTTGGGAACCGACTTTCTATATAATGATTTTAAATCTGGCCATACCTTGATTCTTTCAGAATAGCAGGTGTTGGCATTTTCTGTGAAACAAAAAAAAAAAAAAACAGAATATCCAACAAATATGCACTTTTCACTTTTAGGCTGCAATGCTTTCCATTTTTCATCCGGAATGTGATCCCATGCTTCGCTACCAAACACACGGAAGTGACTTACATGAGGTTTAGTTTTACTCCATGCTTCTTCCGGTGTTATACCTTGTAATGCTTTAGTGGGGGTGCGATTAACTATGTAATTTGTACAATTTATGGCTTCAGCCCAAAATTGAAGACTTAGTCCCTTAGATTAGATCATACAATTAGCCATTTCTTTTAAAGTGCGGTTCTTCCGCTCAGCTACACCATTTTTTTGTGGTGTATATGGACCAGTGTGATGTTGTTGGATGCCTTGTTCAGTGCAGAAAGTAGTGAACTTTTTGTTAACATATTCTCTTCCATTGTCAGATCTTAACTTAATAATTTGATGACCAGATTGTTTTTCAACAAGAGCCTTGTAGGCCAAGAACATGTTAAATACTTCGCTCTTAAGTTTTAGGAAATAAACCCCAAGTGCGTCTTGTGTAATCATCAATGAAAGTTAAGAAATATTTGAAACCAGAAAAAGAAGCAGATGGAAGAGAACCACACAAGCCACTATGCACAAGCTCCAAGGGAACCGAGGCGTGCCAAGAGGCATGTTTGTCAAAACTGTCCCGATGATGTTTTCCGAGTACACAACCGGAGCAAACACCATCCCTGCAAGATACCATTGGAAGGCCTGTCACCATATTTTCTTTACATAGTTGTTGCAATGAGCAATAATTTAAATGACCAAATCGCTCATGCCAAAGTTTGCTCAAGTTATCACTATGAGCAACAAAAACTGAAGCGAAAGGTGATGACCCAAAGTTGTTAAACTTGTACAACCTGGTAATATCATCAACAATTTCGGTAGCTAGGACCTGTTGAGGATCGTTAAAATCCTTGATTACAACTTGGTGAGGTGTAAAAGTCACAATTTTACCTTCACCAGAATGAGTGATCTGATAGACTGATAACAAATTGCAGGAAATTCTTGGAACACATAGTACATCACTAAAATGACCATTATCTACTGGAACTGTTCTAGCTCCTACAACACTTAGAGATCTATCATCACCAACAAATATTTGTTTGGTGTTACATTCATGCATAGTAGAAAAGATGGCTTGATCCTTAGCCATATGATAAGATGCTCCAGAATCAATGAGCCATTCATTTGAAGTAGAAGAAGAAGATGCATTATAAGAATAACCAGAAGCACAAAGTGCATGTCCATGAGAGGCAGATTCTGAAGGCGAATCTAAGCTGATGTGGTGCTTCTTCATTGCTGCTTCCAAGGCTGCCATCTTCTTGAAACACATAGATTCATCATGATTATATTTCCCGCAATAGTTGCAATGACGCTCAGTCTTCTTTCCTTTTGGCTTGGATCCTTTGTCATTTTTTAAAGAAGGAGCTGACTGAGAGGGTTTGGGACCCTTGTTTGACTTATTATTGTAAAAATTTTGTTTCTTGGGAGGCTTGGACTTTTCTTTCTGTTGGGACAATAAGGTTTTCCCAAATGTATCTGCATTGTTGATTATTCCAAGATGAATGAGTTTATCTTGCACTCTAATCAAGGAATTACAAAAGGATTCAAGACTAGGCTCTTGATAGCTAGTTGCATTCAAGGATTCTTTCATGGAGTAAAATTTAGATACAAAAACAAAATATGTAGGTCCAAGTTTGGAAAGAATATGATAAATGCATTGTTTGTCTTCCCTCTTAATCTTACATTCTACACATAAGATTTTAAGAGTTTTGTACTTAAATAAATAATCTTGAATGCATGAAAAGTCACTTGGATTTAAATAAATCAACTCATTTTCAATTTGGTGACCTCGAATTTCATTGTGTTTACCAAACACAGATTCCAACTTGTCCCAAGCAGCATCAGGTTCATCAATTCCAGATATGTGGAATCGCAAATCAGTAGAGATTGACATCTCAATCAATCCACGAGCTTCGTCACATCTATTTGCCCATTTTATTTTCTTATCATCATCAGTGGATTTTGTTTCTTTCCTTAAGGTAATTATGAAAAGTCCCCTACTTTGTAGAACATCCTTCATACGAGATTTCCATGAGAAATAGTTGGAACTGTTAAGTAGAATATTACAAGGGGTGGCCATATTTGTAAATTAATGGTTGTAAAAGTAGAAACCAATAGTCTGTATGTGAAGAGCTCAAAAAAATAAGTGGTTTAAAAAAAAACAGCACTGAAAACTGACTCTCTATGATGAAGTTATGCTTGAACAAAGAAACTGTTGAAGATATCCCCAATAGTGACATGGCAGCTAGGGAATGTTCAGCAAAAAAAGAACCCCCCTCTTCCCAAGATGAACCTTTTGACAATCACTTTACAAGAAAGTTGCTTTAAGTGAACCACTTTTGTAAAATAAGTGATTTCACTTTTACAATGATATTAGTTTTAAATAGTGCAATAATAAAAAAGAACTTAAGTGACTCACTTGTATTTTTATTTTTTATTATTTAAGTGAGATGCACTTTTACAATAAAGTAACTTGAAAATAGAAGTTGCATGCACTTTTTCTTTTAAAAGTAACTTCCTAAGACTTAAACTCAAGACCTAATAAGGAATAAAGCAACTTTGAACCAAGTGAGCTAAATTAAAAGGTATGTAAAATATGGAAATGAGGAAGGGTTTTTTTTTTTTTTTACTCTTCTTGCTCGGTTTGCGTGCTTGCCCTTTTTCCTGCAAAACACACCACAAATCGAAACAAATTTTTTTTTTCACACTTCTAGAGTTAGAACTCGTTATCTTGCCCGGAAAGTCTACGTTTCCTCTCTATTTCTGATTTGTCGAGATCGTGCAAGGTGCACGGCAAAGAGCATACGCAGCCGAGAAAAACCCTTTCCCTTTTTGTTTCTGATTTGTCGAGATCGCTCAAGGTGCACGGCAAAGAGCATATGAAGACGCGAAAGCAACAATCTGAGCCCAAAAAAAATCTAACAGTAAAAAATGTTAAAATATGAGATTTGTTTCTTTTAAAAACAGAAAATAAAAAATGTGTCACTATAACATTATACCTTCAGATCTTATGAAATATGTGTTTCTGGAGCAACCGAGAACCGTTTTCGATCAAACGAAAACTATTTTCCAATGGAAACGGTGCTCCGGACGCAATGGAACACCTCCCATAGCCCAGAAATGTACAGAAATACCAGAACCAAAAACCCTTTTAAGTTTCGGCAACAACAGTTCAAGATCTAGATCATAACCGGAAGTAGCTCTTCATAAAAGCTCTGATACCATGTTCAGGTACATAGGTTACTACGAAAGGATCGAACACCAAGAGAAACCACTTCACACAAACAGATTACAGATCAACACACCGATGTTTTGACGTGGTTTAAACCCTCTTGAGGGAAACACTCCACGACCCCGGCCAAATAGCTTCTATGGGACAATTTATTATTCAAAGAAATAAAGTTACAAATGAGCTTCTCATAATCGATCAACTAAACAATGACCCTCCATGCTCTTTAAATAGAGATCATGGACCAATCGGGTGTTAAGCCACGGATCAAGGTTAAGTATGATCTAAGAGAAGTTGAGCCGTCGGATCACTCTATGTTGGGAACATATCATGACTGTCGGATTAAGTATTTACAAATACATACTAATGCATACTAAAGAAACACACTATCCCTAACGGATATATTACACAAGTTGATCTTAACTAACTCCTAAGTGTCTAAATATCCTAACAAAGGGATAATACATACATCAATCCATGCGTGTTCTTTTTGTGAACAATTTCAATTTAAGAAATACATATGTGCAATTGACGAGAACACTATATATGTTTTTACATGTTTTGCAACTACATAAGAAACAAAATCAAATGTTCTAAATGACCATATTTGCAAATTTTGCAAAAAAACACTTACAAATGGACAACTCCTAACATTTGTAATGCCTATGTGTATCCGACGCAACAAGGCATTTCCAACTCTGGCCATTTTGACTCCTTTGGAAGAGCGCTTGGTGTCACCAAGAACAAGATTTGCACAGATAAGACCACTCGGTTACAAAAGAGCCCATATCAGCCTAACTGGATCAATTATCAATGTTCCAAGTGATTTGGATAAAGTGCAAACAACATTTCCTGAAAGCATAAATGATTCCATGACCATTGCAGTCGTGCTAAAGAAAAAACTAGAATACAAAAACGCTTATCTATCTAGAAATGTTAAGGCAAAGGTCATTATGGCTGTGCTCAATGATCTTTGCAAAACAAAACTTTATCAAGCTGAAGGCATTGTTATCAATAGTATTTGGGAGGAGACATTTTCCAAAACAATTGAACAATAATCACCTATGATGTCAGAAACAGAAATAGAAGATGAACTTGAAAATGGCATAGAGCCAGAACCAATATATGAAACATTAGTGCATGGATATGGAGAAACCAATTTGATAGATGATTCGGACAATAGAATCATAGAAATTGCACCATTCGAAAATTTTCATGTATTGATAATTTTCCAAGATAGGTATTCTGAAGAGCTAAATTTTTTGACACTTTTCTTTGGCTTGAGTCGACCTGAAGACATTTTCAATCAATCTACATATCAACAAATAGCCCAATGGGAGCTTGAACATGATAGTACATAATTTGACACACATACAACTAATTTTTTCTTTAAAGAAGTTCAAATCATTGTTAAACACGTGTCCAACACTTCTTGGATATCTATTCAAACAAGAGAACTAAAAGGGAAAAAATGATTAGTAAAAGACATTAAATCGAAAAAACAATATTGAAAAAATCATTAGATCTCGAATTGGATATCGTTCATTGAAAACAATAAGAACATCCCCTAATTATTTCGAGAATATGGAAAAGGACCTTTTTGTAATGATTCGACAACTTGGCCCTCCCACATTCTTTGTAACCTTTACAAGTGCATAACATCTTTGGACTCCTTTGTGCAATGCATTGCAACAAGTCGAAAGTTGTGATTTGCAAAATACTCTAGACAAATTCCCATAAGATTATGTTGACACTTTGATTAGAAAACACCCAGTGCTTTGCATCCACCACTATAGACGTACAATAGTAGCATTGAAATCTTTAATTCTTAAAAACACTAGATTGTTTGGATAAGTTGAAGACTTCTTCTTCACAACTGAATTCCAACAACGAGGCAATGAACATGAACATGGGATGCTTTGGATTAAAAATGCGTCGGTTTATGGCAAAAACTTCTGCTTCTGAAATTGTTGACTTTATGGATCGATATCTGTCCATGGACTCATCATTGCTCAATGAAAATTTGCTTAAAATTCAAACCCATCAACACACAAATACATGCAAGAAACAGAGACACTCTGCTTGCAGATTCAACTTTCTGTTACCTCCCATGGATACAACTATGATTTTGCAACCGTTAGAAAATGATTGCAATGACGATGTTGTACATGAAAAAGCAAAAAAACTCTTCTCTATTTTTTAACATAGCCAATATATGAGTACATTTTTCTATTGCGAACTTTGATCAGCCGACCTACCTTGATACTAAAAAGAGATGCCTCTGACATTTGGATCAATGCATTTACAAAAGGAATACACAGATGCACAATATATCTTAGATGCTTATGCAACAAGAAAATACATTATCTCTTACATAATCAAGATAGATATAACGATGACAAATGCATTCAGGAAAATAAAAGACCAACGCCTCAATGACACTGACAGGAAAATTGAGACGATACGAAAACTAAGAAATGCGCTTTTAAACATGCAACAAATGTCGAGTAGACATGCAGTGCATATTATACTTTCATTGCCTTTGCATACATCATCAAGAAAGACAAATTTTATCAACACTACTCCTGACAACAAGCGAACATTTATCCTAAACGGGCCATCACTTTTGCAAAAAGAGCTTGATGATTATGAAGACATTATCTCTCCTTCAGTTCTAGATAAGATACATTGCACAACCTATTGAGATTGAAAACATTTATCTAGTAGAGTATGCCTCTTCCTACTCTTGTATTCAAACATGCACAAGAAAATGAAATAAACGATGTATTTTATGATACATTGGCTACAACAAGGAAAATGATCCCAAGAATTTCTACAGGGAAAAGATCATGTTGTTTGTAATGCATCGACATAGTTTTACTATACTGAAAAATAATTATGAAACATGGTCAGAAGCATATACTAGATATAGGCAACAAATAGATTCCACTGAACAAATATCCATAGCCAAAACAACAACAAAATGGGGCAACATTGATGACGCATCTGACAAAATTGGATTGCAAATTGAAGAAACACTTGAACCCATGCCAACAGAAAACAAAACAAGCGAAATGCCCTACTTTGAACAATATGACATCCAACATGATCTTGTACAAAAAAATCGATCCAATTTAACAGAGCAAAAAAACACTTGCAATTTGATAGCAAAATATTTTCTTCTAGACATAGATCATTATCATGCTATTAGAACTGAAGTCTAAATAGTGAACAACAATCAATAACAAAAGAAATAATTGAAAGGAAAAAAAAAACCTGAAATACAAATTTGCTTGTTCTTGACAGGAGGAGCAGGTACTAGGAAAACCTATACTGCCAAAGCAATTTACCATGCATTGTTGTATTACTATGACACAAACATTGAAAGTGACCCTCTAAAGAAAAAGGTCTTGATAATTTCATTTACTAGAAAAGAAACATACAATGCAAATGGCATTACCATTCATTCATCTTTGAGACTACCACTAAATTCGTCAAATGTATTGCCATTGAACTCAAATACATTGGACCTTTTGAAAAAAGAATTTGAATAGGGTCAAGTCTTGCTCATCGATGAAGTGTCATTGATTGGATCTAGAATGCCATATAACATAGACAAACGACTGCATGAAATTAAGCATAATCCAACAACATTGTTTGGTGTCCTTGACATCATATTTTGTGGTGACCTTTTCCAAGCCCGACCTGTTCACAATATTGGATTTTTGAACATCCAATATTCCACCAAGAAACATTTCCATATAGATTTTGGTCTAATAACATAAGATTCTATGAACTAAAAACCGTTGTTAGGGAAACCAACAAAGAATTCATATCTATCCTTAATAGAATTAGAACATGTTCGCATACCACAAATGATATCAACTTCTTGAACCAACGTTGCTACAAACTGTTGGAAATATTGTAATTAATGAGTTGATAGCGTATCTGATATGCGCCGACTCTTTCAGACACTCAGTCAGTCTGCAATGTCAGAATTCATTCAATCAGTCAGTCAGTTTGCATCCAATCCGGCGCACGTGAAAATAGTATTTATGTGACCAATTTAGTATTCTACATATCAAGAATTCTTAGGTGGAAATTTATTACAGTCTTTAATGAAACCCTATAGCTTCGAGGAGAATCCAAAATCAAGTTTGTGTATAAAATAAAATCACTCTCAGAAGATTAAACAGAGATGAGAGATAGAGAGAGAGATGTAGGAGTGAAGAGAATAAGAGAATAAGTGGAAACCCATGAAGTGCATGAAGAGCCCAAGCTCTGTGAAAAATTATGAAAGATTGAAGTAAAACTCATCTCTCTGTAAGTGCGGCAAAGTTACTTTGTTTTACAGTGGTAATATATATAAGTATTTAGTTTTATGTATTCATTCTCAATGATGTTGGTTTATGCATCCGGCACATCTACTTCATATTGACCTGCGTAAATGTTGTTTACATTTACAGTCTGTAAATCAAATCAATATTTCTAAGTATTTCACGGTGGTAAATGCCCTAGTTTAACTGCGCACTAACTTCTACATATGTTTTGGTTCTTATGTTTTAGCATGAAATACATTTATACAAAGTTTGTTTAAGATTGGGTTGTGCGCAGCTAAATACGTATGCGAAGTTAACTTGTGCACAGTTAACCTTTGTAAAGTTAAAGAAGTTATGCAAAAGTAATTTGTATGAAGTGCGAAGCTCATGCAAAGTAGTAAAGTATTCCGCAAAGTATTTTTTAACTCAAGTTCCGCAAGGTTAGAGAGTTGCGCAGCAAAGTTCACCTGCATAGTAGAAAGTCGAAATGCGCAGGTAATCTCCACGCAGTAAAAAGTGGAATTGTGCAGGTAATTTCCGCACAGATAATTTGTGAAGAAAAGTATTCACAAAAAATATTTACAGCAAAGTATTTGCTAAAGTGAAGCGCAGCTCCAAAGCAAAGAAAAGAAAGTATTTATTTACAGCGCAGGTCAATTCTTTTTTACTGTGTAGGTTCCCTTTTCCCTTGACAAACAACCACCACTAGATTCAACATTGCCTTATCTATTTCATAGCAACAATGATGTTCAACAACACAATTTGAAAATCTTAACGATCATGAAAACATAAATAATTACATTGATCTTGTACAATAGCAAACCTAGCCAAACTTATCAAATTGACATTGCACAAAAGACAATGCGCTTTCCATCTACAATAACATTAAAAAGACATATGCTTTTTGAGCTAGTTGGAGGCAACTACTCTATTGAAGACGGCTTGGTGAATGGTGTCGAGGGCTTGTTCAAACATTATACACAAGCAAACCCTGACATTGTTTGGATCGAATTCTTGGATCCAAAGATTGGTTTAGTTGAACGATCTAAAATGAAACACGTTTACACTCCTGTTATAATGAGGCATTGGACCCTAATCAAAAGAATCACAGCAAAAATAATAAATGAAAACAAAAATAATTGCATTCGATCACAATTTCCAATCCAATTGTCATGTGCAAGAAAAATTCATAGAGAACAGGGATTGACAATGGAAAGATTGGCATTTGATCCAAAAGGTGTAAAGCGTCATGGCCTTTTCTACTCTGCACTCTCTCGTGTCAAGGATATTGCCTCTCTTTACTTAGTGAACAGACTAGAAAAAAAGAACTTTTCAATTTGCCAAAAAGTTGTCTCTGAAATAGACAAACTGCAAAATGACGCAGCTTAGCAATTTGAATATGGTTTCGATGCAATGCCAATAACTCGGAATTTTGTAGTTTGTTCACTAAACACCCACAACTTCATATTACATATTCTTGATATTGCAAATGATCATGAGCTGATCAAAGCCGACATCCTATGCCTACAAGAAACACACATACAATCACCTCCCAAACAAACATTGTTCCTAGAAAACTACAATTGTCAAACAACATTCTCAGTCCATGGAATACTGACACTTGTAAAAAAAAGAAAAATCATATTATCAGTTCAAAAAAATACACAAATAGTTCTGTCGAGGCAATTGCTACTGAAATTGGACTTGGCAATGATATTGTTAAAATAATAAACATTTATAGTAGGCCACATGCAATGCTCAATGTGCTTTTCCATATCTTGGATTGCATCTTTTCAAACAACAAAATGAATATGCATTGCATCTCATTTCTAGTGACATCAACATTGACATGTCACAAGGAACATTGGCAAAAAAAATCTGCAAAGATTTATGCAAATAAAGAACCTAGTACTAAGAACAACAAATACTAGTTCAATGCTTGATCATTTATGGACAAATTTAGGCATCCACAATCTTCACTTCAACATTTATGATTCTTATTGGAGTGATCATTATACTTTCCTATCAATTCCGGGAAAAACTACTTTATTTGATATTGAAATGCACATTTCCTGATTTATACAATTGTATATGATTTATATAATATTGCATATGATTTTATATAATACTCCATAATGTTCCTAAATAGACTTTAGCTTGTGCGAATCCTCTATCAAAGAGCTACCCATTCCATGTATTATATTTTAATAGCTCCTTCCCTTTTCAATGTCTATGCTAGAGGCTCTAAATGCAGATAATGATATGAAATAGAAAACATGTTATCAACTGAATATAATTTAGTCAAAGTTTTGTCTTTCTCATTCTAACCACAAAAAAGTTGTCAATGCAATGATTCATAAACATAGCACTGACTTTTCCAAGGTTATTTCAAATGATTGATCATTCAACCTTGCCATGTTTTTTTCCCTCCCTTGTCTGATTTTTGCGATCTAAATATGTATTTCATTTGATGTTTGCATCTGTATAAATAACAATTTTTTATATGAACACAATTCACAAGTGCAATTTGAAATAGATTAAAGCAACAATATTAGCAAGAGCCAACTGAAAAAAAGATAATTTTTAAACCTTGAACAATAATACATATGTAATTTGAAGATAATTTTTAAACCTTGAACAATAATACATATGTAATTTGAAAAAAGAAAAAAAAAACTAGACTCTATTTGACCTTGTGTAGTTGTGCAACAACTATGTTTTAAAGCATGCACAATTTTCTTACAATAACAAATGTATTTTGGCATCATGCAATTAATACTTCTGCTTGCTTTCTTATTTTTTTCATTCTGCATATGGGCATGGAAAGAAAAAAGAAACTCATGCCAAAACCTTTGGAATGCTCATTGTCTTTTTGACTATGTTGTCTCACTCATCTCATGCACTATTTTATTTTGCACTCTTCCCATGCAGTGTTTTCTTTTTCCATCTCAATGTTATGCACAATGTTTTTTTTCATTTGCATTCAATATTTGACATTGGAAACCAAAAAAAAAAATAACTTGCGGAAATCAGTCACAAATCTGCAAAAAGTATCTGTATTGAAAAAAATTCATATGAGGGCATGTGCAAGATAATGAGGGTCACTTTTGGCGCGTTAGATGCAATCAAAAACTGAAAAATCATGCATCCATCAACTTACTTGGTTTTTTTGAGATACTTACACAAGATATCTTGCATCGAGTAAAAAATATGAAACGTAGGAAATTGAGTCATGTTTCCGAATATATAAGTTTTAAGTAATGAAAATTTACATAACTATGTCAAATTTCATTTTTTCTAACAGTCACTTTTTATTTTTTTGGCAAGTGATAAGGTATATGTTTTATTGGGTGCAGCCTTTCACTACCTAAATGACAGTTTCAGGCTACAAAAATTGGTATACATGTATAGAACCCGTAGCACTAGTGCAGTACTATTTTAACAAAATTAAATGTTTAATTTTTTTTTTAAATTATGTAAGTGATCAAACCTCAAGAACAGTACGTCAAATGTGGGTGCAGCCTTTGAAGGTCTTAATGCAGTTATTTTAACCTAGATTTTTTATAGCATGTAGAGGTCGGTGTCTACTAGTGCAGCATACAATTTTTTTTAAAATGGTTGTGAAATGAAAAATTTACGGAATAAACACTAACAGTATGTTTTTTGACTTAAGGAGTGATGACACAAGAAAATTAGAAAATAAATAGAAAATCTCAATATTTTTTTTTTAAATTACATATTTGGAATCTGCATAAAAAATTCATCTATGCCTAAAATTTCGTCAATAATGGTCATGTATGTCATGCGGTAGAGAGCAATGAAAAATAGGCTTATTGAGAAAAATGGTGGAAATGTCTAATTAGCTATGGTTTAGCAAATTCCATAGCACAGGTTTGGTAAGTCCGAACCAACCACATAGGATTGTGGCTAACACGTGGGTGCAGGAGGAGTGGGTGATTAGGAGCTTAGGAATGCGTGCGCGTTATGTTTAAATTCAAATAACGCGTGCGTTATAGTTAAATTCAATTTTTTTGTTTTTGTGCCTAATGTTATAATAACGGCGAGCACGTTTTGTCTATACAAAACGAGCGCGCGTTCTTTATATACATAACGCGTGTGCGTTATTATCTTCACAAATTTATATTTTCAAGTGTTCAATGGAGATAAAGGGGGCGAGAGAAAGATGACGATGATGAAGATTAACCTGCAACTATTGCATTAGATAACTTCATTTAGTGATGGGTCTAATTTGACTGCCATAGAATTAGATAGCTTCATTTAGTCACGGGCCTAATTTGATTGCCATAGAGTAGCCATCAATGACCGCATTAGATAACTTCACTGACTCCATTAAAATTCAATTGGATCGAGTCCTAAAAGGATCGAAATACTCCACTCAACCTGCTTAAATGAATTTGAGAAATAATACCCCTGTGACTCTATCGGGTTAGTTTCGACGATTAAAAATTTCAGGTGGGTAGGCCATAAAAGGTTGATCGATCTCTAGTCCACCTATAAAGTTGAATCAGATAGTTCGAAACCATAATTAGAATACGCATCGGTTCTAAAACCAAAGTAAGCAGTTTAAGTATAACTCTTACATGCAATAGATTGTCCAGTGACCATAATTCCTATCAGACTACGTGGAAAGTGCGGACCAGAATGAGAGAACCTAACATAAACTCCAAGAGAAAAAGGTGAAGAGGGGGAACTTGTTCATATTTGCATAGATGGGCATTTTTCTTTGATATTAGTTTTTTTTTTAAGGTTTGAAGAGCAGCTTGAGTTCCTAGTAATGTTTATATCATTTTGTTTTCAAATAGAAACCACCCATGGAGAGTGGATATGCTACACTGGCTGAATGTCGTATTTGTCAGGAAGAGGACAACAAAGGAAATATGGAGAATCCA